>OZ009948.1:35653897-38053897 GCA_963932025.1 Erebia epiphron | reverse complement strand
CTTCCTTTACAATCGCGAATGCAAGCGAGGTGCAGCCTGTGGTGCAGCTGATTCATAGAAAAATGACTGAAAGGAAGGAAGCGAGTCTTCTGGCGAAGCCTATTTACAACAGCTTTATTTATTAGGTAGAAACATTTCACTGAACTATGTTGTGTATTTTGTCCTATTACTAGTTTTTTTGAGGTAGGAAATCAATTGAGGTACCTAGTCGCCTTATTCCAAGATTTCTTGATATCCTTAATAAGAAATTCGCGAAATCACTGATATCATTTTCTCTGCAGTGAGTTCTTAAATGCATATTATAGTTACCACTTACCTAACTCTAAACTAGGTAACTAAAGATACATATAACCAAATGCGCGTCCTTGTTCGGACATGCCAACTAATTACAATTATTTACCTAAAATGTTACATATTTTTATTCTATCAAACAAAAGTTGATAAATTATACCGCTATGAATAGAGAAAGCCACCAAGGTGGGTTGGAAAGCCAAGATTTCAATTTACTTCTTGAAGGTAAAATAGCACTTGTTTCTTTCTTAGGTTCCGGCATTTTTGCGTAATGTATTAAAGTGCTACAGTCGACTTTACTTCTCAAAATATGTGAATCTTTGGTGACAATGTCCACCTCACATTCCATATTCGATGGATTCACAGGTGGTCCTTTAACTGCTAAGGGATCAGTGGTTACGGTACATTTTGTTGTGTTCATTACCGTTACATTCGATGTCGAAGTTGTGAAGGGAGTCGAATTCGTAGACACATACATAGGTTTAACGGTGGTGGAGTTAATAGAAGTTGATCTATTAGATGCTTCACTTGATGATGTATAATTCAAAAGTGTCCCATTAGCTGCTAAAATAACCGGTTTTGATACTTTTTCAGTGTTGACGAGTGAACCATTATTACTCAATGTTGTTACATTTACAGGCGAAACGGTTGTTGCGGGCAGCGTATTATTTATTAGTGTATAGTTTGATACGCATACTGCGTGGGTAATTGTATCTGTTGAGACTTTTTTGCTTCCTTGGGTGAAAGTCGATACAATCTCGCAAGGTATTTTAAGTACTTCCACTTTATTATCCTCTTTTATCCTTAAACTACAGGTAGCCTCTTCTCTCGGCGTATCATAGGAAGAGGATCCAGAAGTATGATACCTGCTTCTATAATAATCATCGTTATAGTAATGATTGTTGTGGTAGCCATGTGATCGTCCCATGTTATACAATGCTAAACCAGTCAAAAGGTCTCCGTAACGACTGCCTGAATTACGATATTCGGTGATATAAACGTGCTGAGGCGCCGTATAGTATGATGGCGTGTTAAAAAAACCTGGTTGTCCATATGACCCATATTTATGCGTACCATAATTATTGTATCCTGTTCCGTATCCAGTGTTCGTACTGTGGGAATTGCTTGAATGATGATTAGTATTAGATGGATAGTAATTGTGTTTTTGAATATCGGATCCTGACAAACCAGTTGAAGGAGGATATTTACTTCCTGACCCTGATCCGGACCGGCTTGGATATTTATTATTTACATAGTCGATGCCAGCAGGTAGAGACCATGAATATCCAGAGTTCGAATTTCCTCCCGATAATCCAGTTGAAGGAGGATATTTACTTCCTGACCCTGATCCGGACTGGCTTGGATATTTATTATTTACATAGTCGACGCCAGCAGGTAGAGACCATGAATATCCAGAGTTCGAATTTCCTCCCGATAATCCAGTAGATGATGATGGGTACTTAGGTGCGCTGCTTCCAAATCCAGACAGTCCAGACGATGATGAAGGGTAGTTTGGCACACTACTACCAAATCCAGATAGTCCAGATGATGATGAAGGGTATTTTGGAGCACTACTGCCGAAACCAGATAGTCCAGACGATGATGATGGGTAGTTTGGCACACTACTACCAAATCCAGATAGTCCAGATGATGATGAAGGGTATTTTGGAGCACTACTGCCGAAACCAGATAGTCCAGACGATGATGATGGGTAGTTTGGCACACTACTTCCAAATCCAGATAGCCCAGAGGATGATGAGGGGTATTTAGGAACACTACTGCCATATCCCGATAAACCAGAAGAGGACGAGGGGTACTTAGGTACACTGCTCCCAGAACCAAACCAACTCGAAGATGGCTTGCTACTTCCGGAACTGAACCAACTAGACGAACTTGAAGATGGCTTGCTACTTCCGGAACTGGACCAACTGGAAGACGGTTTACTTGCTGAGCTTGATGACCATCCTCGGCCCCAGCTGGAGCCAGATGATCGTCCCGAGGAAGAACCGTACCTTTTGCATTCTGAATAATTCGATACAATGCACAGCAACACGAGACACAACAGAAACCTGCCGGCCATAGCGATGTGGTTTCGAGACGCGTCCGCGCTCGAACCGGTCCGAGTTTTATTGAATCGTATCTCACAATATTGCGAGTAATTTAAACATGACGTCAACGAATTATTCTGGGAACATCATCAGAATTACCCGTTCTACATTGAATGTTATTGAGTGATAACAGGGCCAAAGTTGTGCATAAACATCCAATAATTAAGGATAAGACTAATAAGAATTTTAAGTTTTGTATTTATTAAGTATGTCATTATTTATTAACGTTAGTGTGGTGTGTTCCGAATATATTATTGGAAATCGTTGGGAAAAACCAAACTCTAATAATACTAATATCAGTCCAGTCATCAATATCCGCCACTCGTCAGCACTAGTAATTAAATTAACATTAGAAGACAATCAATTAATAACCAATTTAATATATACACATTACAAAGACGCCCTTATCATCATTACAAAATCAATACTAATCCATACTAATATTATAAATGCGAAAGTGTGTCTGTCTGTCTGTCTGCTACGCTTTCACGGCCCAACTACTCAACCGATTTTGATGAAATTAGTTACAGAGATAGGTTACATCCCGGGGAAGGACATAGGCTACTTTTTATCCCGGAAAATTGAAGAGTTCCCACGGGATACAAAAAACAACAATCCACGCGGACGAAGTTGCGGGCATCATCTAGTAATATTATAATTGCGAAAGTGTGTCTGTCTGTCTGTCTATCTGCTACGCTTTCACGGCTCATCCGTTCAACCGATTTTGATGAAAGGGGTTGTTTCAAAGTTATATGGAGTCTGGGCCAGGTATTTGTACGGTATTTTAAAATGTTCGGGGTCATAAAATAGTAACATTTTTTTCCTTATTTCTTACTAAAAAGTTCAATTTACGAGGTACAATGCGAAATTATTTTGCATAAATGAGCAACAACATGCGTCCATTTTGACATTGACGTATATTACACGTGTCATGATGACATTTGACATAAAAATAACCAGCAGGGCGACCGCGTAACTTTTGCATCAATCATTGATATATCGCAATCACCTCTGATTGGTTAACACTCTTCCACTATTGGACGAAATCCATTGACGCAGCAAGAATACCATAAATTCAGCCAATCGGAGGCGATTGCGATGTATCAATGATTGATGCAAAAGATACGCGGTCGCCCTGCTGAGAAATGAGAATTAACCTTAAAATATCCAACATCAGTCAACAAGTCGATCGAAAGATTTTATTTTGGAAGTTTACGGAATAAATAATAATGAGATAGGTATGTTTATTTATTCTCGTTTATGTTGTCTCGACGTTTGACAATAGAAATGACATGTAAAGTCATTACAAACACAGACAACAAAAAAGATGGATGCGCTGCGAGAGTTGCTATTCTACAAATGTACCTAATTAAACATTTTATTTTTGTACTTCTTAATCACTGTTAAACTGCAAAAATGCATATTTTATTTTGTTTTCTATGATTTTATACTATTTTTTGGAATACTGTACAAGTACCTGGCCCAAGATGAAACAACCCCGGGTAGGTTGTATCCCGGGAAAGGACATAGGCATATTTTTATCCCGGAAAAATAAAGAGTTCCCGCGGGAGTCAGAAATCCTAATTTACGCGGACGAAGTCGCGGGAATCATCTAGAAATTTAATATTATTAACATAAAGTAGATACCAATTGTGCATTTATAATATAAGTCAACATTAGTCTCTATTTTGAAAGCATTTTCGTTTATTTCTTTTAATTATTACTTAATTAATTATTACATTAAGTTATGTCATACTAGCTGATGCCCGCGACTTCGTCTTCGTGAATCAAGGCTCAGGTGCGGCCTTAGCCATTGCAAGGCTCTGGGCGGTAGATTTTTGCGAGGCCCTTATGTTTTGTGGAATTTAAGTGAATTGAAAATATTTTTATTCATGATGCTCGACGAGAAATGTTCTAAATAAATTTAAAGTTTTTATATTGTTCACTAACTTTTGTCCGCGACTTCGTCTGTGTGGAATTAGGTTTCTAAAAATCACATACAAACTCTCATCGTCTATTTAACCCCTTTTGGGGTGGAATTTTCAAAAACTGTGATTCACGTATTTCTTCGTTATAACCAAAAGCCCAAATACCAAGTTTCATCGATACAACCTGAAAAATTGACTGTCATACAAACTTCTACCCCCTATTTAACCCCCTTGCCTAGAGGTATACTACCGTACACTCTAGAGTATACGGTGCTCAAGGCTGCTCAAGGATATTCCTTAAAATTTCAAGTAAAGTTTCGGGTTTCAAATTAATTGGACCTAATACTGAGGGTAAATTTGTAATATTTTCTTATCTTCTATCTTCTTAAATATATAAAAGCGAAATACCACTCACTGACTAATCACGATATCTCAGGAACTATAAAGCGTACAGACTTGAAATTTGGAAGGTAGATTTCTTCTATGGCGTAGACGCCAGCTAAGAAAGGATTTGAGAAAATCCACCCCTAAGGGGTTAAAATAGGGGTTGGAAGTTTGTATGAAAGTCCTTTGTTTTTGAAGTTAGAGACATGAAAATTGGCAATTAAGTTATTAGTTATAAATAATAAAAACCTGTATAAGCAATTTTACGAAAATGTACCCCAATAGGGGGGAAATGGGGGTTAGAAACTTACATAAGGGTTCCAAGTTTTTGAAGTAAGAGACTTGAACATCGGGATTTAGGTTGTTAGTTTTAAGTTATAATAAACTGTATAAGAAATTTCAGGAAAATCTACCCCACAGAGGGTGCAATGAGGGTTGTAAGTTTGTATGAAAGTCCTATGTTTCTGAAGTTAGAGACTTGAAATTCGGGATTTCAATAACTCAAATCATGCTAAGTTTCATTTGAATTATTGCAGTTGTTTCAGTATAATGCGCGGCCAAGATACTGACAAACAGACAAAAATTAAAAACAATACAATTTTGGATTCAGCATCGATTATAAAGTACCCTCCAAAATGTTTTTCCCAAATATTTTCAATGTACAGCATTGGACCTGCTGCAGTTTTATTATGAGTAAAGACTGGAAAACAAGCCCAAGGACGACTTATTATTTATGAATGATAATAAACTAACATAAGTACCTAAAGTAAATAAAAGCATAATCCTGACTGACCAACTGGTCTATCAACGCACAGCCTAAACCATTGGGGATAGAAACATGAAATTTTGCCAATTAGTTTTTTTTTGTGACGTAGACTAAGGTAGGATTTATCAAAATTCCACCCCTAAGGTCAATCCGTCCGGAAAGTCCATCATTTCTCGAGTTATATCCATGAAACTTAGTATGTGAGATACCGGTAAAAAAAAAACGTTTTTGAAAATTCTAACCCCAAAGGGATGAGCTAGGGAATGAAAGTTTGTATGAAAGTCCTTCATTTCTCAAGATATTTTTCAAGTTATAGAAGTTCTTTATTTTTCGGGTTACACATTAGTACCTACCTAATGAAATGATTTGTTCTACTTGGGCTTGTAGGGCGAGAGGGCGCGAGGCCCCTGCAAGCGCGAGGCCCCGGGCGGTTGCCCTGCTCGCCACCCCCTAAGGCCGCCTCTGTCAAGGCTTTTTTGTTCACGCGGGAACTCCTTAATTTTCCGGGATAAAAAGTAGCCTATGTGTTATTCCAGACTACAATCTATCTCTGTACCAAATTTCATCCAGATCCGTTCAACCGTTGGGGCGTGATTGAGTAACGAACATCCATCCATGCATCTTTTTATACATATATATATTTGAATTTGAATTTGATTTGATAGGTTTAACTAGGCACATTACAATTTAATAAAATAACGCAACTACTACAATATAAATATATTATTCGTGGAAGATTGAAAGTTAAACCGACTTCACCACACTTTTTATCCCGGAAAATTAAGGAGTTCCCGCGGGAATAAGAAAAAACTTAAGCCGAACGAAGTCGCGGGCATCAGCTATAGATTATCATATTATGTGAATATTTAGCAGTTCCAATAATATTACATACATACATATTAATTGATAGCCTCCTTATATTAGAAACCCGACTGCACAGAAGCTTCAAAACTTATTTTAACTTCAGTTTCTTGCTATCTATCTACGCCGGGAACCTAGATACAAGTAACCAACCCGGTTTCACTCTCACTATCAAAGTAGGTATTAAGAGAAACCACACCTCAGTTGAATCCCAAATAAATTAAGATAAAAAAAAAACCATTTGTTAAATTTTACCAACCCCTCAAGGCTGCACGTTACGTACCTAAACCTTTATTTCGATACAAAAATCATTACCTCCTTGCTATTACTGCTCCTTCTGATTCTGTCGGGTAAAATAGAAGAAATAATTAATAAATAATAAATATACATGATGATGAAGGTCCATGCCTGTTACATTAAAACGACTTACATGAACGCCGTAGCATTTGCTAATATAACTCAAACAGGCGCCACCGATTCACTCTTACTATGAATAAACTATGAAATTCAATTGAAATTGCTCGTATATTTAAAAAGACAATCATTTTTAAACACAAATCTTCTATACTAATACTATAAATGCGAAAGTTTGGACGGATGGATGTTTGTTACTCAATAACACCCCAACAGCGGATGGAACGGAACGGATCTGGATGAAATTTGGCACAGAGATAGATTATAGTCTGGAATAACACATCAGCTACTTTTTATCCCGGAAAATTAAAGAGTTCCCACAGGAACCGAAAAACCTTAATCTACGCGGATGAAGTCGCGGGCATTAGCTAGTTGCTAATATTATAGATGCGAACGTTTGGTTGGATGGATGGATGGATGTTTGTTACTCAATCACGCCAGAATGGCTGAACGGATCTGGATAAAATTTGGACCAGAGATAGAATATAGGCTGGAATAACACATAGGCCACTTTTTATACCGGAAAATTAAAGAGTTGAAAAACCGAGAAACCTCAATCCACGCGGACGAAGTCAGCTAGTACCTAATTTATAACCCACACGAGTATCTAAGAGTATAACTGAAAATATTATAAGCATTCAATCGAGATCCTCCGCCATTTTGGAAATTTGTTAAAAAGAAATTTGACTAACTGACTTATCAACGCGCAGCCTAAACTAAACCCTTGGACCTAGAAAACTGACTGATGACTGCAAGAACTATTATTTCTTATAGGTACACCAGGGTTCCTGAAGCCATCTGATCATCAGACCCAGCCCCCTAGCCGTCACCACTGTTTGAACTCCAATTAGCTACCTGCTTATTGGGACTTCATCAATGAACCTAACAGGACAGATTTTAGGAGTTATGGTTTATATATTCTATATTATTATAGTTTATATATTCCACAGACTGCCCAGGTATAGCAAGGTTGTCATATTACTTTATCAGTGTCATAAGGAGTTAGGAGATAAGAGCAATAGAGCTGATAATCCTCAAATGCTACGACCTATACCTATTTAGATTAAACACGGTTTCGAATAATAAAAACTGTAGTCCGACAAACTTATGACCCGGTGACAGAGTCGCTAGTCTCTAAAAAAAAAACTGTAAAAAAAAAAAAAACAAACAGGCATAAAAATTAGTTCCAATTTTGGCCACCGAGTCAGATAAGCTTGTGGGACTATGCATTCCAATCGGCTACGGTGCCATAGACAAACAAGCAGGACGACAGCGGTCAATGTATAATAGCATCCCCCTTTTTTTATATTTTCAGACACCGGAATTGTTATCAAGTCGTGTCCTCTAGGCTCTTAGACAATTGAACTTAGTTTTTAGGTACGGTACATTTGCATCAAATCCTAAAACGAGTTAACGACGTACTTACCTACCTATTATGCATCATTAAATCTGTTAACCGATACCAAATACTGTGACAAAGAGTCGTAAATCGCGAACCTGTAATCTCTTCATCCGATAATCAGTGTCTGTGAAGGCAATTCATTCCGCATCACTTTTTGTATTAACACAACGGCATGGCAATCAGTTTCAATCATGAAGTCGTACCAGCTGCACATTTAAAATGTTACTCATACTCGTATTCAGTATTCCGTTTTCCATCGCCGTTACAAATGAGGAAACGAACGTTCAAAAGCCATACGCTATCCTACCTGTGCCTTTAAACCTGCCGAATCGAAATGATCGCGCTGAGCAATGTTGGCTGAGGATAGAGGATATTGAACTGACGGAAACCCTCGCAATATACTGCCACATAGCGCAAGCATTTCTTCACTATTTCATCCACGAATACAACACTCGAAAGATGTTGGAAGACAAAATAGACGTTAGTCTTTGGAACGAGGAACCGAGACCGGTGGAAGACATTCCCGTTCCAAGGGAAGATACAGATGTAAAGGCGAAGGACAACGAAAATTCCTTTGTAGACTGGAAGCAGACAACCATAAAGGATCCAACCACACATAGACGACTGTACGTCACCAAGAAAGCTGATTGCAGACTCATCATGTACAGTCGTGATTCAGTGACTAACTACAGAGTGGATTGTGGTAAAGTCTTGTACTTTATTAACGTTCGTATGAACAGCTGTGCAGTGTGCAAAGGTGACATGAACATTTTCATGGTAACATTGTTTGTTATTGTATTCAATAGTCTATAGATAAAGAAATCCAAATTTTTATTTAATATAGCGATAAGCGCTGGTGATAGAAAAGTTTTAAATAATTATTAATTGCAAATAGTTTTTTCCAACAATATAGTACGTGCGGGTTGGCGATGTAGCCCGCCAACCCGCATTGCAGCAGCGTGGTGGGTCTAAGCTCTAATTCCCGCTCTCCTATGGGAGTGGAGGCCTGTGCCCAGCAGTGGGACGTTAATAGGCTGTAGTGATGATGATGATGTGTACCTTGTATATTATATTTTATGTATTGTGTTATATTTTTGTTTATAATAGGCTTTTCACCAAAACGTACCTACTTAAAAAGTGTTGTATTTTTATGATTAAAAGTTTTGAAAAATAAATATTTAGAGGATTTACACTTAATTTCAATATCATTGGTAATAGCAGATCTAGCCAGCTAGCCAGCAAGTAGGTATGTGCCTATGTGTGTAGTTATAAATTCAATAAAGTAATGACTAAAGATAGATAGAAATGAAAGAAAAAACAGGCCAAGTGCGAGTTGAACTCGCGTACCGAGGGTTCCGTACAAACTGTGACGTGGTAGGCCGTCTACGATGTGGTGGCCGGCCCTTGGAGCTGTGAAAAAATTTAGCTTCTAATCTAAGCCAACGCAATCAAAAAACTATTAAAAATATTTTAAAAATTTAAAATAATTAAAAATATTTTTAGTAAATGATGTAACAAATTTGGGGCTTGAACCTTTTTGTATGGAAGCTGGCATAGCGTCCCGCCGCCATTTTGATTTTTTTTTCGAAATCGCGGCGCACGATGAAAGTGGTATGTATGGATAGAGGACACATAGGCGAACAAATAATGTCAAGTAACATAGTACCCCAAAGTGACACGTTACCGAGATATTTGGAGGTAAAGATAGACATATGAGGACAACGACAATCATTAAAACTAGACTTATTACGTGTCTACAGGTGTTAGATTGTATCTAAATAATCGCTCCCAGGTTGATTATTATTATTACTGTTTATTAGAAAAGAGTAGGTACATTACATACTACTCGGAGCACGAGAAAACTACTACTACAATTAATTATTTGCCTACTAAATCGCATCGCATCGCAATGAATCGCTATATTATGTCAAAGTATCTCGCGCGCGCGTATTGGCTTGTCTTAATGTCTTTCATCCCGCTGCATTATGAAATGAACAATAAAATAATGTCGTTGCAGACTTAGATTATTTAATTGCTCGTTGCAGAGATAATATGTGGAACTAAAGATCGCCATACCTAATAATAATTAGAACGATGACACACATAATGGGTTGGGTGGTCGGATTGTACACAAAATAATACAAATGAATAGTCAACAGCTCTATCCCGCTCCCGCCGTACTTTTAGGGTTCCGTACCAAAATGGTAAAATGGAACCCTTATGGTGCGACTTTCTCCGTCTGTCTGTCCGTCTGTCCGTCTGTCCGTCCGTCACACTCGATTATTTCAGTAACTACCGAAGCTATCGACATGAAATTTGGAATAGTTGTGTATATTAGTGGCCCAAAGACAGTGGAATTAAAAAAAATTGGAAATTATTTTTGTTCTTATTTAAAAAGGGGGTAAAATCGGAGGGTTGAAATTTAAAAGTGAGATAACTGTACTGTGTGGGGTATCATATGAAAGGGTTTACTTTGTACATTCTAAAACAGATTTTTAATTTTTAGTCATAATAGTTTTTGATTTATCGGGGAAAAAGTCTAAAAAAATACCGTTCCCCCCCCCCCTTATCTCCGGAGTTTACCAATCGAAAAATCTGAAATAATTATGGTCAATAGGAATTTATGTATATTTTACAGGAAAACTATAGCCAATGCTCTAGCTAGCATAGTTTTTTTGATATTAACAGTAAACCTCTACAAACAAAGTTAGTTTTGCGGTTCATTAACAAAGGTAATTATTACCGTTTTACATCTTTGGTCGTTACAGTTTTAGTCGTGTTACATCTACAGTATTACGAACGAATCTTAAAAGTACCTAGCTATAACTACCTTTTACAATTTTTATTTTAAAAATTTTTTTAATACGTCATAAATCGTAAACTGCAATTTACCTTTCATACAATCAACTCAAATATTTAAAATAAAAATATTTTTAATAATTTAAAACTTACTACAGGTTTGTACGGAACCCTCGGTGCGCGAGTCCGACTCGCACTTGGCCGGTTTTTTTTTCTTATGACACGGCTTGTCTTCCATTGTCTTGCCGGTAGACAAGTACAGGAAAAAATACGTGCAACGAGTGCGAGTGAGAGCTTACTACCCAACAGGCGAACGAATCTCGCAAAGTGACGTTGTGTCGTTGGGTAGTGGAAACAATCAATGGTCGTTTAAAAAACCAATTTCGTCAACTGAGGTCCCAGTATGTCAATATAGCCGCACCGCATCTAAAACAGGAAATAAAAATAGCTTGTGCTTTGTTGAACGCGTTTGGAAAACGGTTGGTAGACAACCGACTCGTAAATCAAATAATAAACGAAATATATTTAAAATATGACGCTCCAAACCTTTTATCAGAGTTGGTGATACAAAACAATTTCAACCAACGCAGAGCAGCTTTTCAAGCTATAGATGCTAACCACGGCTTTGAACACTTCCCAAACCTTTCATATGATGATTTATTAATTATGTCCTTAGGACCTTACCAAGTAGAGCAAGCGAGAAGCTATTACGGTTAACACGTTAAAGAGAATGGTACATTTTTCATCGAAGTGTATAAAGATTTAGAAATTGATTATAATCTTACCCAATTCGGCATTGTAGCTCTCAATCCTTGGCTCGCAAGAGCTAAAATACATTCGCGACATCAAACCACCCCCATTTATTTCGTTTACATCTTCCTGGATAATAGTTTACAAGGCAGAAATAAAATCATTGGACACTACTGTAACTGTCTTGTGAGAATGCGAACCCTCGGATGCTGTGCCCATGTTATGTGCATTATATGGCACATGGCTTGGGCTCGGCATCAAGAAACCCATATTCGACCTCCTGCCGAGTTTTTGGATTATGTAATTAGGGATGCAGACGATGATAATTAATCTTGTATTAGGTGAATTAAAACAAGCACATAATATATTCTATATCGTGATTGACATGATCTTTATCGTGATGACATTTGTTTTATCGTGATTTCAACACACAACATTTTGATTTGAAACAACCTGATAGCCCACTCGATGCAAATATGCATGATACGTGTTAGATATATTATAATTATTTTTAGTGCAGTTTCTGTACGTTAGTATTATTCCTTATTCCGTGATTGTACTTACAGCAATAAATAAATGATTCTTAACATCAATCACATGCCTTTTGTTTTATTTTTAACCAGTAGTTAGGCAGTACAATTATTTTTACTATAGTTGTTATTTTTTGGTACAAGTAGGTACTACATATCTAACTAGCTGCAATACTTACCCACATAAAAAATGTTTTCAAGCTAAGTGACATGCGTCCAACGCGACATGTCGACTGCGTTTCATTATGATGCGCTTTAGTAGATAAATAATTTATTATAGTAGTACTTTTCTCGTACTCCTAGTAGTAAATAATGTACCTACTCTCTTCTAATAAACAGTAATAATAATAATCAACCTCGGAACGATTATTTGGATACAATTTGACGCCTGTAGACACGTAATAAGTCTATTTTTAATGATTGTCGTTGTCCTCATATGTCTATCTTTACCTCCAATTATCTTGGGAACGTGACACTTTGGGGTACTATGTTACTTGACATTATTTGTTCGTCTATGTGTCCTCTATCCATACATACCACTTTCATCGTGCGCCTCGATTTTGAAAAAAAATCAAAATGGCGGCAGGTCGCTATGCCAGAAAGTTTCAATCCCCTTTATGCTTTTCGCAATTATTCCTATATCTGTGCTTTATGGCGTTGCTTCGTACCAAATTTCAAGATTCTGAGTTCACGGGAAGTACCCTGTAGGTTTTGATTCCCTTGCGAGTGTCGAAAATTTGCAGCATACACGGCTGTATCTTTTGATTGCGTTGGCTTAGAAGCTTGATTTTTTGACAGCTCCAAGGGACCGTAGACTTGAGTATTTGATATGAATTTCAGCTTGATACCTCCATGCGTTCCTGAGAAAAAGGGTCTTGACAGTTGACACACAGACGGACGGACAACAAAGTGATCCTATATGGGTTCCGTTTTTTCCTTTTGAGGTACAAAACCCTAACACGTGAATATAAGTAAAATTATTAAAAAATACGACTGCTCTGCCGTAGACACACATACATACACGAACCCTGAAAACATAACACTCCTTTTTTAGGCAGTCGTGTAATAAAAAATCTCCCTCGAATGGAAGTACGGCTACCACTGCTACTAGGTAACAATAACCTTTGGAATCTTATTCACATTTTTATTAAATGATATTTTTTTGTGAATCACTGGATACTGAACTATACTGTTATATATTTTTCGAATCTACTCATCATTTTCTAAATGATGATTATATACTTAGTAAAAATACAAATCATTAAATTCTAAATTAAACCTAAATTAAAAACTAAAAACTAAACATTAAAAATATCATCTATCCCGCTGCAATGAGGCAGTGTGCCCAGAACGCTGGCTGCGTTACCCCGCTGAATAGCCAAACTTATATGTTGGCCGAGGTAACTGCCAGCCCTCCGGTCACCTGTGGACTCTGTGAGACGAGAAGATAGATCCTTAAAAAAGGATCTAGCATCTTCGCCCCACGACCCCAGGGTTTCAACACCAAAAGGCACAAAAATGAAATTATTTTCAATAATTTCATACTTGCGCCTATACTTAGTTAATCTGATTTTCGAATATTTTTTTTCAACTTTAGTCTTCAATGCGGAACCATGGTCACCCCATCAATTTTTTTAATATTTTCCTAGGGATTCTAACGATACCTCATTTATCAAAATCGGTTCAGGCGTATAGAAGTTATGGTGGAAGATACAAACTCACATACATACATACATACATACACACATACATACATACATACATACATGAACCCTGAAAACAAAATACCTACTCCTTTTTTCAGGCAGTCGTATAAAAAGGATAGCTTGTCCTTCCTACGATCTCTACGATCTACCAGGTAGGTACCTACTAGATATAATTTCACCATTTTCATTCATTCAGCGGATAGGACGTTAAGCGTGGTTAAGCACGAAGTAACTATTATTTCATCAATGGTAAAGTTGTCTCTGTGTCTGTGTTGTCTTGTGTTACAATGCCTATCACTACTGACGATAAACAATCGTTATGGCGGGATTAAAATTAATTCATTTTAATACGGTAAATTCGAGTATCCGTGCACCATTCCAGAATTTCGGTTTCCGCAAAATGTTCTCTACACTGATATGACCGTATAGCGTAAATCCACTGAATACTTACTAGAATTTAGGTTAGTTGTATACTATACAAGACGTAGAATCCTGAGTTCTAATAGAGCTGGAGCTTTTTACCGAAGTCCAAGTGCGTTTTTATACCAGCCGCGCCGTCCTGTGCTGCCGAGTGATGGTGCGTTTTCACCGTTGATACCCACCAACAAGCTATGAAAACGAAGCGCTCGTATTGGTGGGTTTTAGGCACACATCCGTAGCGCAACGTAGCATATCTCTGATAGTAAGGCACCTAAAAGAAAAGCCATCCCCTTGCAATCAAGACAATCTCGGGAGGTTGCAGGATTTGCTGATGTTATTCTGGCATATCCTCAAATATTCTGCTATTAGCCATAAAATATGATATCATATTGTTGTGTATTAAATTAGTTCTAAAGTTAATGACCTGGCAATATACCTACTGAATATGCATTCACTCTAATATTATTATGTTAATTTACAGTATTGCAAAGGACTGATTTAATTAAGGTTTTTACCACATATGAAATAATAGTTATTTCCTAAGTCTAGTTTAGAACTTTAGATTATCCGCTTAACCACAACATTTTCCACAAACTTTTATGTCTTAAATTTCTGGTTAACTTTATTTCGCTATTTTCGGTTTTGACCTTGGACGAATCAAACACGTTTTGACCGATCTTTAATTGGTTCCAGTATCCAAGGAATTCGTAAAAATTCACGCTCATCAGTCGTTTTGCCACCCATCAGCATAGAAGTGTTCTGTGCCAACATTATGGAACGAATTGATTATTATAAGTATCACTTATTGACATTTTTTTTTAAATTTTTGTACGTTTTTATTTTTCATCAATAATGTTAATATTCTTATTAGATCATCAATATTTGGGTTAACAAGCGGTTTGGCCATACTTCACCACGTTGGCACATGTGGATTTTCAGACTTTACACATCTTTATAATATAAAGATGTGTAAAGTTTGAAAATCCACAATACTCTATACGGACTATATAAACTTTATATAGTCCGTAGAGAGTCTCAGTCGAGACCTAAGAACCCATCGTATTATTATCCCAAGAAAACTCCGACCGATTATGTATGTGATTACTGGAGTCTGGAAAGAGGTCACAACTCACAACCCTTAGCAATGCTTCTTAACGAAAAATAGGGAGACGTTTGTGAGCTTTTACTTTTCAGACTCCAGAATGAAATAAGTCCCGAGTAGATCTATAATTCTCGAGATTCTGACTTCCCACCTTTCTCCACGGCACGAAAACGGCAGGAAAATTATAGGAATCGTTTTAAATGCACTGGAAAGTATCAATTTAACTTACAGCTACAGATTACATTACATGTTAGATACAGATACATGAAGGCCGTAACTTAACAATAGAATTAGTTCCCATCCATTCGGTCTTTACAATAAAATCATTATGAGTCAGTTCTGTAGGTAGATAGATACTAGGTACTTACGAGTATAATAACTAGTCCTCTTTGACAAAATAGTAGGTATTAAAAAAATATAAGTAGGTAGTATCTTTATGAAAATATGCCGTGAAAATTAAAATCATTTTTGAAACAAGATAAAAGCTACTTTTTACACAATGCTACTATATAGGTACACTAGCTAAGTCTTCCTAGATTATGTGCAGCCTCCTTA
Source organism: Erebia epiphron (assembly GCA_963932025.1). NCBI lineage: Eukaryota > Metazoa > Arthropoda > Insecta > Lepidoptera > Nymphalidae > Erebia > Erebia epiphron. The sequence continues at coordinate 38,037,881 of OZ009948.1, read as the reverse complement.
AATTTGCACTTATTTTTTTCTAATTAAGTGCACAATATAATACTTTGTTTAATATAATTCTCATTTCCTTATACTTGATATCAAAAACATTTATGAATTTTTTCGAGTCATCATCGCTCGCGCTGTTGAATAAACATAAATGAAAATCTATAGGTCCTACTTTATACTTAGTAATGTAAGTAAGGCGAAACGTGGGCGAAACCTACCTACCTACTGTAGATTTCGCAGCATAGGATTTTCCCATTAGCATTTTTTATTATCCTTGCAAGCATGTCTAGCATTGTAAATGATATAAACTAGTTGTACCCCTCGACTTTGTACGGCCTACGGGTGGTCTCGCCAACATACAACCTCTAATTTTGTATGATTGTTTGATAAAACTTAACATAGATACCTACTTTTTATAATGCTATTAAGTACACTAATAGCATTTGACAGGCAGAAAGACAGAGATAGCTGTATCTATATCGATAAAAGCTTCCAGCAAAAAAAAGCAGTTCAGGAACAGATTGAATTGTCAATTTTTGATTGATTGGAAATTATATTTATGAGTTTTACAATTCAGTTATCTTGCGAGGATCTAAACTTCTCCATTGGAGGGAGGTTTAGACCCTCGCATGACTGAAAAAATGATTATTTAAGAATAAGTATTTTAACGCCCAATGATTGCGGTCTCGTACTCGAGTGAAACCTAGCCGAAATATAAAGTACTAGGGGCCCATTTCTAATACTTACTTACAACAAAAACAAGTATATATAAATTACAAATTTAAAAAAAACCCCGACTAGAAAAAAGCTGATGACCTTCAGACGGATGAACAGATTTTCATGAAACATGGCTAAGAACACTCGGGATAAAATTATCTATGACAAAAAAAATACTTAACGAAAATCGGTTCATCCGTTTGGGAGCTACGATACCACAGACAGATACATAGATACACAGATACACAGACAAACACGTTAAACTTATAACACCCCTCTCTTTTTGCGTCGGGGGTTAAAAATGATCTCACACATACGAGATACGGCCGGTTTCTGAATTGAGAATTTCGTGTTGACTGTTGTGTCTGTCTCAAAGACTACTCAAGGACTAATTAAGCTAATTTTTGTTTCTGAAATGATATTGTGTAAGGTCTGAGAGTTGGAACTTGCTGTTTTTGCTTGAATGCTTAATTCAGGAACCGGCCCAATATCAATTCACAAACAACAATTTGCTTAATTAGTCCTTAAGTAGACTTTGAGACAGACTCAACATGAAATTCTCAATTCAGAAACCGGCCGCAAATGTGATTTTTAGTCCGATTTAGTCACGCCTCATTACTTAACACCATTTATTCGGTTTCGGTTTAAGAGTGACGTCAAACGACCGTAACGAAACTATTCTTGCAAGCGCCACCTTAATATTTTATAACTTTTTCAGTTACTTATTGAGATATTTTAATGATGCTTTCATTTTTAGGGTTCCGTACCTCAAAAGGAAAAAACGGAACCCTTATAGGATCACTTCGTTGTCCGTCCGTCTGTGTGTCAAGACCCTTTTTCTCAGGAACGCATGGAGGTATCAAGCTGAAATTCATATCACATACTCAGGTCTACGGTTCCTTGGAGCTGTGAAAAAATCAAACTTCTAAGCGACACAATCAAAAGATGCAGCCGTTTATGCTGCAAATTTCGATACTCGCAAGGGAATCAAAATCTACAGGGTACGTCCCGTGAACTCAAGATCTTGAAAATTGGTACGAAGCAACGTCTTATAGCACAGATAAAGGAAAAATTGCGAAAAGCATATATTTTTAGTTACATCATATAATAAAAATATTTTTAATAATTTTAAATTTAGTACCCCTTTCCGCCTGAACGCGTAGAGGTATTACATAAAAAATTAAAATAAATAAGTGGAATAAAAATACTATAACTTTTGAAGGTTTAAAGGTTTGTACGGAATCCTCGGTGCGCGAGTCCGACTCACACTTGGCCGGTTTTTTTGTCGTATTTCACCTTAATTTTTATAATTAACTAGATGATTCCCGCGACTTCGTCCGCGTGGATTGAGATTTTTTGATTCCCGTGGGAACTCTTTAATTTTTCGGGATAAAAAGTAGCCTTTTGTGTCCAAATTTAATCAAACTCGGTTGAGCAGATGGGCCTTGAAAGCAGCGGCGTAGCAGACAGACGGAGAGACAGACAGACAGACACACTTTCGCATTAATAATATTAGTATGGATAAAATAATTAACAATACTAGGAAACTTCTCCAAGCAAAGTTATGGCAAGTGCCTACAAAAATTCAAAGTTATCTATTCCATGACACGCTAGCAACCCTAGGCGCAATTCTCCAAAAAGTAATTACTTACATAAACTTTTTTCTACTACTGGTAATTTTTACTACTGACCTGGTAATCTAACAAAAGTATCAATTAATTGCCTGTCGTTGCACATGTAGGAAGGTCCGGCACCTAATACTTGGAAATTGTCTACATCCAATCTCCATATTTAATCCACTATGCCTTGTAAAGACATCGTTTAATTAATTACTTTCTGTTAATTTTACATAGGTACACTTTATGTAGGTATGTGCCCACAAGGGAAAACAACTACTTACTTACTTTAAAAGAACAAAGGTGCTTTCGCATTCACTGGCCTGAGAAGATAAGTAAAATAGGACCCTCAGGAGGAAGCGTGGCCACAGCTTGGCATTGACATATTCTGGCGCAGGTGATAGGATGAGGAATGGGCTCGGACCAATGGCAGTGAGATATGAATTGGAACAAGGTCAAGACAATACCACCCTACGTGTTGATAGTACTGTACAAGTAAGTACTTACGCGATAATTTGGTAAGATTAAAGTAAATATTTACCCACTGCTTCAGATCATCAAAATCATTTTATTTTTACATCTTATTTCCGTGTTTCTTCCATTACTACATCATCATAGTAATATTATAAATGCGAAAGTGTGTTTGTTTGTTGGTTTGTCCTTCAATCACGCTGCAACGGAGCAACGGATCGACGTGATTTTTGGCATGGGTATAGTTGAGGACCTGCAGGGCGACCGCGTATCTTTTGCATCAATCATTGATACATCGCAATCACCTCTGATTGGTTATCACTCTTCCACTATTGGACAAAATCCATTGACGCAGCAAGAATACCATAAATTCAGCCAATTGGAGGTGATTGCGATGTATCAATGATTGATGCAAAAGATACGCGGTCGCCCTGCTGGAGAGTGACATAGGCTACTTTTTACCCCGGAATATTAAGGAGTTCCCGTGGGAATCAAAAAAAAATATTCCACGCGGACGAAGTCGCGGGCATCAGCTAGTATTTAATAAAGTAGCTTTGCCCAAGAGTATTAAATTAACTTACTTAAAGACGACAATATTTTAGCAAGATAATGTGATTTGCGGCTTTCGTTTCGGGGACCACTCGTACGAGATTTTACGCTGCCCTTTCTCTTTCAAGTTTATGACTGCGTTTTTTCACCCTATGTTGTTCCACCAGAAAAGGGTTTTTTTGATTTTTTTTTATAAGGCAGTAGAGCGTAGGATATATTACTAATAACTACAGTACGTAAAATCCATACTTCCATACTAATATTATAAATGCGAAAGTGTGTATGTCTGTCTGTCTGTCTGCTACGCTTTCAAGGCCCATCTGTTCAACCGATTTAGATGAAATTTGGTACAGGGATAGGTTGTATCCCTGGGAAGGACATAGTTTACTTTGTATCCCGAAAAATTTAAGAGTTCCCGCGGGAATCGAAAAAACATGGTCCACGCGGACGAAATCGCGGGAATCAACTAGTAATAAATATAATACGTAAGCTCTTCTTTAGGAATTAACTTAGTTAACTCCGAAATTGCATTGAAGTACCATTAGATAGGTACGAGTACGAGTACACATTTAACATTTATAATAACACATAATACGTACCTACCAGTATCATTGTTATGTAATTAGGTTTATAGGCTGGTACCCACGCTTGATAAGAAGATAATTTAAATAAAGAAACTGAATGAAAATATCTAATTATATTGCAACTAAACTTATTATTTTATCTATGAACGTTCATACAATCTGAATAGTTATGAATAGCTGTGTATTATGTATCTAAAAAATGAATCTTCTACGTAGATATTAAAAAAACCTACCGTTTGATGATTTCGGTTAAATGTGCAGACTGCAGGCGTGACCACTGAAAGTCAAAAGAAGGATAAATGACTCATCATAAATACACCACCTAACAATAAAACGTAGGTACACGTTTGAGTACCTTTACAGTGTCGTCAACTTTTTACTGTCTGCCTTATCTATGGTATACCTACGTAGCTTTTCCGAGACGTTAAGTTTGAAATATTACAGTTTGTAATACATTTGTATACTTTAACGGCAATTGACTGCGATAATAAGAGTGCTATGTTATTGGAAGTTAGATAAAACTCATCCGTGATTTATTTTATTCATAACTAGCTGATGCTTGCGACTACGTCCGCGTGGATTGAGGTTTTTTGGTTCCCGCGGGAACTCCTTAGTTCCTTAGTTTTCCGGTATAAAAATAGTTAGCCTATGTGTTATTCCATACTATAATCTATCTCTGTCTGTCTCTGTGTCATCCAGATCCGTTCAGCCGTTCGGGCGTGATTGAGTAATGAGTAACAAACATCCATCCATACATCCATCCATCCAAACTTTCGCATTTATAATATCTATTTGATTATACTTATACACGTGCGACCTATTTAATAGATAATGGGCTAAACCTTTGGCCCAGGGGCAACGAGTATTATTTTGATTTAAGTATTACTTAAGTTATGTTTTTTTCCCGTAAGCATTAAGTATCTTCTTACTTAATATTATAAATGCGAAAGTTTGGATGGATGTATGGATGTATGGATGTTTGTTACTCAATCACTCCCCAACGGCTGAACTGATCTGGCTGAAAATTTTCACTTGGCATAGATCATAGTCCGGAATAGCACTTAAAGCTACTTTTTATCCCGGAAAATTAAAGACCTAGTTCTTTAATATTTCAGGTTAAACGTGAGTACCTACTTTATAATAATTTGTGACTTTGAATTAAATTTTAAATAAGATTTTAATTGAATAATATTACAGCACTTTTAATCAGTCATTTAAAAGCTAGCAGTAACAGCTATTAACTGTAGCTCTCAAATGCGAAGGTTTAAAAATGCATACATAAAAAATATCAATAGATATTAATATACTTACTCCAAATTTAAAGCAGTAATTTTCATATAATCTATTTAAAGTATATATTCCCCTTTAAGTTAAGTTTTCGTCTGAAATCATGTAACAAGGAACAACGAGGAAGGTCCAAAAGGTTAAGAAACAGTGCGGCCATAAATCCCCGAATGTGACACAATATGGTGTTAATATCTGCGATCCTGTTAATGTTTACTTTATTGCCAGTTATAGTAAATAGGCGGTTGAGAAAATAAGCAATTTGATGAAATATATCTACCTAACACCTACATACACTACAAGTCTTTTAATTTTAGTTTACTGGAAGTCTTTCCTCAAAATTTCATCAAAATTGGTTGAAAACATGTCTCGACAAAGACAGACAGACACACTTTCACATTAAAAGTACGTAAAGTAAATAAAAGTATGGATAAGCTTAACTTATTGTTAGTTTATTAAAAAATTGTGCAACAAAAGCTCCTCATATATGAAGTTTATTAGGTTATTTTTTAATTAACCCTGGATGAGGGTCGTCACCACAGAAAAAGGAATCTGCATAATACGTCGTCACAGCAAGCGCTCATAAAAAAAATTATAAATTAATCTAACCAAACTGATTGACATTGAATAATGACACAAATAAGTTTTCAATTATTCGTCCATGGGGTTTTACTTTTATCTCCTGTAGCGGTACGGTAACAGGTCTCTACAGCACTATAATGTTTCAACCGTGCCACACACCACACGAGTATATTTCCGAACAGAGGGGAAGGCTTTCTATGAAAGTCGAAAATGTATGCCTATTCTGCTATGGTTGTCACCTGATGCATGTCAACAATTTAAGGAAAAAATAAATATTATTATATAGTAGTTATATAATGTATAATTTCAGTTATATCCTGAAATTGAACAACAAATACTTAAATTAGACAAATATTATAAAGAAACGAAACAATAGTAGATTATTAACCTAGGGGATAAAGCAGTGTCTTCTGTCGCGGGTGACGATTTAAGTTCACCCAAGACTAAGACAGCTTTATCACCGAGGAAAATACTCTACTTTTCGTACCATTTGCGAAAAAATTAACACAATAATAAAATGAGATAAGCATTTATTAAAAATTAACTTATTTATAAAAATAAATTAAAATAAACTTAACGTTTATGTATTTGAAGAAAACAAAAACGCGGCAAATTCCTAGAATAATATTTTTTTGTCGGAAAAGCAAAGGCATCAAGCTCATACGGCCTCGTTTTCGTAATTTTATTTAATAATCATAACTGCATAATAAATGCGTATTCCTTTTTCAAAAAGATGTTTAATGCTTTATAATATACAAATTCAATGGTGTAAACACAGATGTAGTTCAGTATCGGTAAGTATTCCAAATTTAAATCACATTCTCCCCCTAGAGGATGAATGAAATTCAGTACAATTTTCTTTCTCTGTTTTAACAGATTAAAAATGACTATGTTATGTTAGCTTTTTGTGGCATAGAATGTCACTTTTTTGAGCAAGTGGTACGAAAAAAATATTAGGTATGTACTTAAAATAACTTAATAATAGCTAATAACATAAAAACTTAATAAAAGGTACCTACTTACAATTAAAATTATATGGGAGTTATGGAATACCATGAGTTCGGGGCGAATCACTAGTTATTTGTTGTAATTAACAACCTCTGTACCTACTCTGTGCCACACACCTTACACTTCTTAAATTATTTATTTTATTTTATTTTTTAAATAGATATGATCTTTGATTTTATTTACCTATTCAATATTTAGAGGCTGTTATTCATCGATGACTGGGATACGCAAACAGACGGACAGACAGACGAATATGCATCTAATCTGAAAAAGTATTTAAGTAGTAATTAAACTAGGTACCTGGCCCAAAATATTGCAATCAGATCTCAATTTGACTCGTGACAAGGGACGACTCTCAAGGGGAATGAAAGTTAGATAAATGTTACTGACCGAGATATTTCATCTTGGTATCTTGGAGACAGAATTGAAAAATATAGGTTTCCCAAAATCATTTGAATATCTAGATCTGTTTTACTTAGATACGGGCTAAACAGGCCTAAAGCTCCAGGACACAGATGTGTGATAGGCTGAGGAAAGGTTTACTCTGCTACTGCCCTGCACTAATGCACAAAAGTAGCCTCCTCCTAAGGAAGCGCCTTGTGCTAAGTGCATCCTGATGAGGCAAAGAATATCCCGGTCAAGAAGCTGCTGCTGTAGCAGCAAGTGGTGTTGGCCATGAACTATAGATGGTGGCGAATGGCGATCACAATAGCGAGGCAACGGTCAAAGTGTTACCGGGTCTCTTTACCTACATAGCCCTGCATAGCCACATCTCCAGGAAGAAATAAATCTGTTTTACTTTCTTTTTCTTTCTTAGGCTTTCGCAGATACCAGTCATGGTATGGATGTCTGAACGCGCGCGTACACGTGTAAGATTTGCATTTTGGATAAATATAAACACGGTCAAACAGCTGAGCGCGAGCCTAATTTCGGCTTCATATTTTTATATTATTTATATTATATTTTTAGGTACTACCTACCTACTCAACTGTGTATTTAGGTATGTACCTTTTCAATAACACAAATATTACTGAAGGGGGTTTGCTTAAATTGTACAAAAATATACACAAATAAATAGTTATTATTATAGAAGGCTAAAGTGTACAAGGATATTGTCCAAAGGGACCGAAGCCGCGGACATTCCCTCGTAAATAGTAATATCTTAATGTCACGAAATTTTCGCTAGACATACCTACTTTTACCTAATATATTCTGATATCCCGGTTACTGCAGTAGGTCTTGTGTTTTTATCTCTGTCAACGCGACGCGTCGCGTCAAAATATAATGTCGCGAAACCATTTATAGGTATTTCACCGTTAGATTGTAGGTAATCTAACTAGCGAAATTATAAACTGTCGACAGATTAGGTACAATTCAACGCACTATTTTTGGTAGATTGTAATGTATATTAACCCGATAAAACCAAATTATTTATGTCGAACCCTAACCTAACCCACAAGAAAGAGACAAGAAAACGTGAATATTTCAAAAATTGACACTCAGAACATTGAACGGTTCACAATCTGTCGACAGTTTACAATTTCGCTAGTTAGATTACAATCTAACGGTTTTTACAATCTTACGGTGACATATACATCAACAACGTTTGATCTCCAGCGTGTTAGTTTTGTCATCTACAAATTATTTTCAGAGATATAAAAGTTGCAATAAATTTGTTCACACTTCCGCCGGTATGTTGATCATTTTATGCATGTGGAAATAGATTTATTTGTTAATTTTTATCGATAGCGTGGAAATAAATGTGCCTATTTAATACCGGGATCACGTATTTCCGTATGGCATTCCTTTTCATGCCAATTCAGTGTCGGGTTGCCGCAGGGATAATATTGGGAAAAACAGCATTTTGGTTCATGAATTTCCACTATGCAATAATATTGAATTCCATGAATAATCCAGTTTCTATAGTCTATAAATGTCTGAAGTACTGTTTAGAACAGGGATTCCAAAAGTAACGTCTTGTATTAATAATTATTAATTATTAAACTCGATATTTACTGAATTTTATGTCTATTTTTTTGTTAAATTTTGATGAGAAAATGATGTCAAGTTTACTCACTTAACCAACCGCAAAGTTTTTAAATTGGTAAGTATTTTGTATCAATAGGAAAAAACTAGAGATAGGATTTTTAAAGTAATTTGGCTATGGGGGTCTGAAATATCCATTGGAGATATCAGTTCATTTTGGAAAAGGGGTCTCTTGCCCAAAATAGTTTGGGAATCCCTGGCTTAGAGGATGGCGTTCATTTCTGTGTCTTTCTGAATTACTGGAATATGGATAATGGGTAGGCTACCTAAGTAGCTACTAGAAATTAAGAATACACATTAGGTTTTTATTACAGATACACGTAAGTAATTCACCTTCATCGATTTCTTGCCGATTATAGCTTTACCGCTTCAATAAATATACCTAAGAAGAAATAAATAAGATCTCGATATTACCTACATTAGAAAAATTAATACGTAATATACACGAAAGCTAAAATGAATAGAAAACAGATAATAATTGTCGCTAACGAACGCGTTTTCATAACAGAACTTCCTACTGTCCTTCGGGAAAGTAATAAAAGAGCAGGCGGTGCTTTGAGAGACCAAACTTTTTTGTCCTAGTTGTGATACGAGCTTGGGATACGAGACCAACTTCGGACACAGATCGGCGTTGCGCCAGCAAAAGAAATACTGTATCATTTTTAGGGATCCATTGTAAAACTAGGATCTAGGAACTGTGTATCTCAGGAATTTTAAAAATCAACTATTTAAGAGCTGCCGTAGGTAGGTACTGTTGAGTTTTGGTACAGAAATACTAAGGCATATTAAATTTTTTATAAAAATATTTTTTCAGGCTGAGCACGTAGGTCCGGAACATGAAACGCAAGCGAAGTTTTTTTAGTTTAACCCCTCGAAGTGAAAAGGAATTCTAAAATCATAAAGAGATTGTCATGCTCTCATCATTAAAAAAGCCTACAGATATTTAAATTATCACCGTCAATGTTTTTGGCAAACAGCATATAATTATCTACGAAATCCTACGAGTAGGTACGTTATGCCCTGTTTTTTTATTAGTAGCACAGAATACTTTCTAAACTTTTAGTAGGAAGAAATTGTTCAAGGACAACTCGTGTCGCTTATGATAGGACGGGACTCTACCACCGGTTCGGATGTAATTTCTCTCTATAGGTAATCAAAATGTAAATCAAAATTAGGAAGCGGTAAAGGACATTCACAAAATGTGTTGATACAAAAGTTTCATATACCTAGCCGGAGTTTGATATAGCTGTCACCGTAAGATTGCAAAACCCGTTAGATTGTAATTTAACTAGCGAAATTATAAACTGTCGACAGATTGTGAACCGTTCAATGTTCTGAGTGTCAATTTTTGAAATATTCATTGTATTTACGTTTTCTTGTCTCTTTCTTTTAGGTTAGGTTACGGTTCGACATAAATCTTAGGTTTTATCGGGTTAATATACCTAACAGATTACAATCTACTGAAAAATAATGCGTTAAATTGTATCTGACGACAGTTTACAATTTCGCTAGTTAGATTACAATCTAACGGTTTTTGCAATCTTACGGTGACATAACCAATGAACAATACGGGAGATTCAGTCAAATCAAGAAACTCGAGATATTTATGACATAATAACATAGATGGATTGCATCGCAGCATCACATTCATAATGCACTCTGATAGATCCATGATGGACTGAATAATTGATGAATGATTTGCGATATCTCTACCTATCAGACAAAGTAAATAAGTACCTGTAGATTACACTTATGTGTAGATAGTAGATAAACAGTAAACGCATCAGTGTAGTCTTCATACTTATGATTAGGTACACAGATGCATCAATGTTATGGCTTAGTGTTCAAGAACACAAAAAAAACGAAGGTCATCGGTTGAAAACTCACTCGTACCTAGTACAAATTGTGATACACAATCCTTACATGAGTAGGTAAATATTGAAAATTAACTTGGCCATCTACAAATAAATTCTCATACATATTCTTTGAACTAAATTAATATTATATTAAAAAAACACTATGATCAATAACAAATGTTAGGAATTCTGATTTGAAATTATTTGGTAGTAATTAAGTAGCTGATGGGCCTGATGCCCGCGGCTTCGTCCGCGTGAAATAATTTTTCATTCCCAGGAGAAATTCTTAATTTTCCGGGATAAAAATGGCCTATGTCGCTCTCCAGGTCCTCAACGATACCCATGCAAAAAAAATACTTCGATCCGTTGCTTTGTCGCTGCATGAATAAACCAACAAACCAACAGTCAAATACACTTTCGCATTTATAAATAATATTAGTGGGATAGGTAGTTGGTAAAATTACCAAGTTGTGACGGTGTGAACTTATAATAGTGTAACGGGTTTTGAGTGAGGTAGGTACTAAGGTAAGCCGTCGGTAAGGAAGTAAGGAGTATCTAGCAGAAGAGAATTTCACAATGAAGCTCGAGTTTCAGATAACAACTTTTAATTGATCCTTAAAATTCGGAAACATTACCTTTAAGTCATGGATTTGCCTTTATTACGTCAATTATTCTGAAGACTAAGGTGAAGAAAGATCTTAATAATCTTGAGTAACTGCTATTTAATGCGTGCTTAATGACTTTATTACTCCTCAGATATTATATTATAGATTCGTAGTTTTAAGCTGATCAGACTTACTTTCGAATTGTATAGGGATGTAGAGCGAATTAAATTAGTCAAATTATCTTTGGAGCTTGGACTAAATTGTGCAATTGTTTTTCTATTTAACCCAGGTTTTGTTAGGTTATTTACCTACTAAAATATCAACATGTCCACATAGTCTTTTATTATGATAGTAGTAACTTGCAATACCTATGCTCTATGTAGGTACCTATAAATACTCTTAACCATTTGACTCGAAGATTTTTGCTTTGATATATTATGTAGGTACTAGATGATAACCGCGACTTCGTCCGCGTGGATTAAGATTTTTGATTCCCGCGGGAAGTCATGAATTTTCCGGGATAAAAAGTTCCCCGGAATACAACCTATCCCTGTACCAAATTTCATCAAAATCGGTTGAACAAATTGGCTGTGAAAGCGTAGCAGACAGACAGACAGACAGACACACTCGCATTTATAAGGTTAGTATGGATTTTCTTTTATATGCTTCGTTTGCTTCCATCTCCAGTATGCAAGCTATCTCAGTAGGTACCAAACGCTACAATTGGTTATTTGAGTTGGTTAACTAATAGACAGACAGACAAACACATTTGTATTTATAATAATTTTAGTACCGATATTTTCAATGAGTAGGGCTGGATAATGGAGAAAAATAATACTTGTAAGTAAGTAGGTAGGTACTACTCTGAATCACAGAATTTATTTCCCGCATAGTGGTTACGATTTTCAATGACCTCCTCAAGGAACGTGAAATTCTAGACGGAAAGGCAAGAGTAAAATGTCGTTATGTAGGCAATAAATCAAAATGGAACGTGATTCAGTGAATAACAGCTAATGAGGGTGCGACGGAAGGCGTCTAGTTACACACCTTTAAGGACCATAAAATAACTCCATAAAATGTCAGTAAATGTGTTATAGGTACGTAAGGACCTACATTTCGTTAGAACTCTGGCACCGAAGCTCTTACATATTATATTTTGTGAGGCATTTTTTTGTATCATAAAGTATAGAAAGGCAATTTTCTCGGATGTGCCTTGAAAATATCTTTTATAAAATCTGTCTTCCATTATCGATATCGGTACATCTTCTCGTTTAGTGTATTAAGAATTTATGTTTTTATCAAAATTTAAGTCAAGTAAAATCATAGAGATAGGATTTCTAGCTGATGTAAGGGTAACCACAGAACACTAAGTAGGTATTACTATTTAGTTGTTAGTGCGAAAACACAGACAGACATACTACAGACATAATACATTACAAAACGTCAGCATAAAATGCCCGTATCGTGGGAAACACCTTACGTCGTGTCAGGCAGGTCTGTGCAGCAGGCAGTTCCATAATTTATAAGTGCGCCGCGCCGACATTTCGCGCTAACTTTTTATCCTGTCCTGTCAGTAAGTAAGTAGTTAGTGTGTTTTCGCCTCAAATACACAGCTCCCTGAAAAGGGCTGTATTTTTGGATTAGTAAACATCTGGTGATCAAAGCAATGATATTTTTCAGTTGATTATGCGTTTTACTTTCTTAGGTAGAAACATAGGTAGGGGTATAGAGAGGAAATTATTATTTAAAAATACCTAATTCAATTTAATTGAAGTACCCGCAGGTTGCGTGTAGGTACATAGGTATATACCTACTTTACGTAAGGTGAGTAGGTATATACCTACTCACGGGTACCTAAGGGGGTAAGATGAAAAATGGGGGAAGATAAAAAAGGAAAATAGCGCCGAACATTGAGGAATTATTTGAATACAGGCAAAATCGTTGCATGCACCCTTTAGTTAGGTCCCGCCCTGCAGCGTTCATCAGCCGCTTAGTGAAAACGCGCGTGTGTTACGTGGTGATTTTTGTAACGACACATTTCCCGCGAAAATTTGGGATTTTCAATCTTACCCCGCTTGTTGTATCTTTTAACGCAGATAAGTTACATTGATTTTGTATAAATATTGACAATTATATTTCAAATGTAATATGCACTAATAGGGGTAATCAGTAAATTTCTCATATTTAAAGAATTATCGTGCCTTTCAAACTAACCCCGGCAAAATTTAAAGGGGTAAGATGGTAATATAAATCATTCCGTCTTACCCCGCTAACAAAATACATAGAAAAAGTCGCTGGTTCTCAAATTTTTGTAAAAGATCAATATTCAAATCATCTTAAAATTTGGTTGAAACACCTATATCTAATTTATTATTGTCTTGTATAATATACTTACTAAATACTAATATCAGCTAATACTCAAATATAAATAAAATAAACACACTTATTCTTTGCAGTATTTTCGTCAGATATAAAATTATAAGACGTGACTAAGTACGGTGGAACAAAAGTTTTTTGTTACAGGAAGAAAATGACTCGTAACTATTTCAGAAAATCCTTACGGGCAACTTATTATATCTACTGCAACTGCCATACGGACAGTGGGGAACAAAGAAATGACAATATACGCAGTAGCTTAGGAATATAAGATAATATAAAGCTAGTTCGACTGATTTTTGTTACCTGAGATCACTGAGGTTTTGACGACCTCCGTGGCGTAGTGTGTAGCGCTGTTGCCTTAACGTGCGGAGGTCCCGGGTTCGATCCCCGGCAGGGTCAATTTGGGAATTTATAATTACTGAATTTTCCTTGGTCTGGCCTGGTGGGAGGCTTCGGCCGTGGCTAGTTACCACCCTACCGGCAAAGACGTGCCGCCAAGCGATTTAGCGTTCCGGTACGATGCCGTGTAGAAACCGAATAGGGGTATGGGTTTAATATAACTGCCATGCCCCTAACAGGTTAGCCCGCTACCATCTTAGACTGCATCATCACTTACCATCAGGTGAGATCGCAGTCAAGGGCTAACTTGTAGTGGATAAAAAAAAAAAAAAAGATCAGGCTTCGAGGCTTTGAAGTGTTTTGTTAAATGGTTTATTTTGTGTTATTTTTGTATTTTTAAAGATATACTAAAAATTTAACGTTTTTATTTTTATTTATCTACTTGAAAACGTGAGCCTGTATTTTTTTAAATATCTTATCAAAATATTTGAGAACCTCAGGCTGTCTGCCTTTTTACGGGGTAAGATTGATATATATTTTTGAAGAATTATTATTTTTTGAATTTCAGTTACTTTCAAGCTATTTAGGTCGTAGAAGCCAGGAGTTTATTTATCATCACGAATGCATAATGGCCATAAATACGTTTTTAGTAACTATATCAATCTTACCCCACTATATTTCCATCTTTCCCCTGATATTTTTTTTCCTAAGTGCAAACTTTGCAAGCTTTTTTTAAATCAAACAATGTTTCAAACTGATTTCTATCAACTCTAGTATAATATTTGTACTATACTTTTTCACTCAAAACAAAATTATTAGCATTTAACATAAAACTCTATAATTTACAACAGTTTCAAGTCAACACTATTTATCTCACCAAAAAACCATTTAGACTTGCCCCCACTCACCTTATTAGAATTAATAGAAATAGAAATAGAAATATCGTTTATTAATCAAAGGCATTGGTACAAGTAGGTACATAAAAATATTAATTACAATTTCAAATTACAAATGATGATAATATGTATGTAACTAGGTGTAGGTATATTATACTTGCTTGTACATTTCATAAACTTTTACCGGTGGATCCTACACTAGGAGGTGACCTGTATCGTATAGGATCCGAGTAAATGTTTACTATGGTTTACTTTTTTATTAATGCGGTTTAGCACGGAAAATTAGTAGTAGTATTATGTACCTATAGTAAATATAGAATACGGTAACCTGATCTATTCTCTATTTCCCTTATCTAAATAAATTCTATTAAGGCTCTGGAAGATTCTATAATATTACCAAAGAATTTAAATTACTATTAATGCAGGCAGAAATCCAATCAGAAAGTTTAAATTAGTCCAATAAAGTAGCCAGGACTTTCTATTAGAGATAATTTTGTGGAAACTGTTAATTAAACAACATGCGCCTGATGCCTATAGCTATACCTATATAACTACCTACTAACTACATCGACTAGAGTAACTAAGTATACCAATCTTGCAATCAGCTGTTTTTGGAAATGATATAATATCTATGGTTAATTAATAAAGAAGATAGGTACCTCTATATTTTAACTCTGAGTAGATATCATAATATTTCAATGAGGCATGCGATTCTTATAAAATCACTAGATGATTCCCGCGACTTCGTCCGCGTGGACCAAGTTTATTCGATTCCCGCGGGAAATCTTGAATTTTCCGGGATAAAAAGTAGCCTATGTCCTCCCCCGGGATACAACCTATCCGTGTACAAAATTTCATCAAAATCGGTTGAACAGATGGGCCGTGAAAGCGTAGCAGACAGACAGACAGACAGACACACTTTCGCATTTATAATATTAGTATGGATTTTAGTCGCTATCTATTTGGCATGAACCACATAATTATTTTCTCATACATGGCTCATACCATATTATAACTCATTTTAATTTTATTTTTTATATTTAGATACAGTACCTAAATAAATCTAATTTTATCATATACTTAACTTGATTACTGAGAATACAATAAAAACATTTTATAATATCTCACACTTAATCGAAGAAAAAGGCGTTAGGTAGGTACATTCTCAGAGTCCTGGTTGAAACCATCCCTTTCCTCTGAACTTTTCAGACTACCAGATTACACACTCATTCGTAATGATCGCACGGGTAAAGGTGGTGGCGGAGTGTGTATTTACCTTCGCAACAATCTATCACATAAAATCGTTAGCCAGTCACCTACTACTTACTCTGGTAGCCTGGAATATCTTTTTATCGAAATCTGTACACACCACTAGAAATTTCTTGTGGGTGTTTTATATAGTCCGTCATCTTCTATCAACTACTTTGACTCCTTTGAAAATCTCCTAGAAAATCTTGCCCCATCTTACCCCGACATTATCCTTATGGGAGATTTTAATACTTGCCTTTTAAAAAATGATAGTAGATCGGAAAAATTAAAATCCTTAGTATCCTCCATAAACATGACAATACTCCCTCTCGCAGAAACCCACTTTGCTCCACACTCCGAACCTTCCCTTCTTGATTTAATAATTTGCTCCAATCCTCTTAACGTTCTTGCGCACGGACAGCTTACTGCGCCTTTCTCTTATCACGACCTTCTGTTTCTTCGCTATAAAGCGCGCGCCCATAAACGTAAGCATAAGGTTATTCTGCAGCGGAATCTCAAGAATATTAATTTGGAGCGTCTTACTGACGATGCATTGAATATTGATTGGACAGGGCTATTAAATGCATCATGTATTGATGAAAAAGTTAGGTTATTTAATATTATTGTTACGAAGTTATATGACACACATGCTCCTATTAGACCTGTCCGGATTAAACATCCTCCAGCACCCTGGCTCACTGACACAATTAAAAGAGTAATGGTTAAACGGAATAAAGCCAAGAATAAATGCAAAAAAATTCCAACCGACGAGAATGTTGCTGCCTATAAGAAGTTGCGTAATCTCTGTATCAGGATGTGTAGGAAAGCTAAGCGTCGCTATATCCACTCTTCAATTGACAACTCCTCTACTCCTGAAAAATGGAGATTTCTTAAGTCCTTAGGTGTGGGTAAGTTTCTGGATACTTCTACAAATATATCTGACCTAGATGCACTTAATACTCATTTTTCCACTCCTCCTGTCATTCTCTCTAATTCTATTAAGTCTCAAACACTTCGGAAATTAGCGAATGCCACCCCACCTTTGTGCGAACCCTTCTCTTTCCAGGAAATCGCAGAGGCAGATGTTAAGAAGAACATCCTTTCCATCACAACAAAGGCTATTGGTAGTGATGGCTTGAGCCGGGACATGTTAGTACTGGTGATAGATCTTATAGTGCCTATAATTACTCACATCTTAAACTTTTCCCTGGCAAATAAGGTCTTCCCTACACTGTGGAAAATGGCTCATGTAATCCCCCTACCTAAATCCTCCAATCCTAATTCTTTTTCACAGTTTCGTCCTATTTCGATCTTACCTATCCTTTCCAAAATTATAGAAAATGCAGTATTTAAACAGTTGTCTTCTTTTCTCTATAATAATAAACTTTTAAGCTCGTTTCAATCTGGTTTTCGTCCATCTCATAGCACCGTCACAGCCTTACTCAAAGTCACTGATGACATTCGTTATGCAATGGACCACAAACAGCTCACTATTCTTGTCTTATTGGATTTTAGTAACGCCTTTAATTCAGTGAACTTTGAGGTTCTACTTGGTATCCTACGCTCCCTTAACATATCTTCTTCTGCGATTGACTGGTTCCACTCTTATCTTCATGGTCGTCAGCAGAGAATCCGCACAGATGAGGCTCTCTCAGACTGGGCTAACCTTCCTGCTGGTGTACCTCAAGGCGGCGTTCTTTCCCCTCTTCTCTTCTCGATATTCATTAACGAAGTTACAAAAAATCTTTCTTCTTGCTACCATCTTTACGCAGACGATTTGCAACTCTATAGGCATGCTGAATTATCGGATTTGGACTCTGCGATCATTGCAACTAACGCGGATCTTGCTGCTATTCAAGACTGGGCTGAAGCCTACGGGCTAGTTGTCAACCCAAATAAATCGCAGGCCATGATTATAGGCAGCAGACCACTAAGGAACCGCATACAATTTAACAATCTTCCTCGTATTCAATACAACGGCATACCCATAGAATACACCAGTACCGCAAAAAACTTGGGTTTGACTTTGGATGGCAACCTGACTTGGTCAGCCCAAATAAATGAAGTCAGCAAAAGATTGCATTATTCGATTCATTCCTTGAGGAGGCTGCAGAATTTCCTTCCGCTACGTACTAAAATTATGCTTGCACAATCGTTGTTGCTTCCTATCCTCGATTACGCTGACGCCTGCTACTTAGATGCCACTGAAGAGCTACTTGACAAACTCGAGCGACTCCAGAATTTGTGCATACGTTTTATATACGGACTGCGCAAATTCGACCACGTCTCCGATTTCCGTCGTCAATTAAAGTGGCTCCCGATCCGTTTTCGCCGGAACATGCATATTTTAACCATCCTTTTTAATGTCCTCAAAAACTCTTCTCCTGAATATTTAAGGGAACGTTTTACACTGTCGCTTCCATCTACAAGACCCTTGCGAACATGTGTCTCTAAAAAACCTCTTGAATATCCTAATTATAACACTATCTTCTATAAAAAATCTTTCACAGCAGAAGCTACTCGTCTTTGGAACTTCCTTCCTGAACAAATCAGGGAAAGTCAGTCTGTACATATATTTAAAATCAGAGTTAAACAGCATTTTCTTTCAATGTTATAGTATACATATTTATCATTAAAGTTTCTTTATAAATAGAACTATATAGTATGTATTATATGGTATATATTATTATATATTATAAATATTATATTAATTTATTTATTTTGTATTTATATGTTTATGTATTGTATATATTATGTTTTAGTAAGTGTAAGTAGTATAACTACATACTTATATTAACTTTTATAGTAAGTATATAAATTTTTGAAGTAAATACTGTACATTTTCTATTTTTTTAAATTCCAATATATTTTATTTTTGTACCTATACCACTTAACAATTTCACCTTACTCACTTTCAAGGAAGGCTGGAAGAGATTTTTTTTTAGAGATAAGCTTTACCTTTGTCCACTTTTTTAAAATTAGGTTTAAGACAATATTTTGTACAAGAATAATAAAAAAAAAAAAAAAAAAATACATTGTGAGAATCGTGTGATTTATTTACTTTCAAAATAAGTAATCCACGATAATACATCACAACGTGTAGATTATTTTATCCGCAATGTAACGCCTAATTCATTCAACTAACTAAATATTTGTAAGTATGGTAAAGGCGAGTACATATTTCGGTTTTAGTAGGGAGGTACCTACTCCAACAAATAACGAGAAAGATGCCCTGTACATTCATTCCGTACACGCAACTAGATTAATAAAGTTTAAATCTTTTCATTTACCAATACCAACAGCGAAACAGACAGCTGACATTGATTAAAAAAACAAACTTCACGGACACGAAACGATTTCTTAATAATCTGGGGCAATATGGCATGCGGGCCAATGCGGGCCGGGCCTATTATACATTTAGATTAAAATACATATTTTGCTATTCTTATCGTATTCGCAACTATATTATTCGTACCTACCACTTTTTAATCTACGAGTCGCCCCACCCTAACGTCATAACTCATAATAATCATAATCTTTTTTTAAGCTATTGCATAGCTTCTATCGCGGGCTTTGAGCGTGGAGACCGAATCCAGAAATTCCGTTACAAAAAACCCTAACACTTTGGTTGCTATGACTACTTGTGTTGTTGACTTCAAAGTATTGAAAATAAAAAGACTATTTTTATGAAAAGATGATTTGGAATATATCTAAAGGCGAAATAATTTTAAAGAATTATGTTTGAAAACATACAACACAAGTAGTCATAGCAACCAAAGTGTTAGTTAAGTTGATAAAAAATGCTACGCAATAGCTTTACCGCGGCAGTCTCCGAGTGCCACACGTCTTTTTTTCATGAATATGGTACATGCAACATTTTGACATAGAGTTCACATATCCTGCCAGGATATAGGTCGCATGGGTTATCTTATGAATTCATTCATCATAGATTTAGGATTGGTCTCAGCGCAGCGGAGACCACTCCTAAATCTATGCGGATGAACCTGGAAGAGCTGAAGTCGAGTAGGACGACCTATTTTAACTCCTACGTACTGACAGTTCCAGCTTGGTGCAAAAATGTGTTCCTCAGTGCGGACTTTTGGCCTGAGGGCATAGTGTGCCGTCGCTACAGGAAAGCGAGAGAAAAATTCCCACCGCAGTAGTCTTTTTATATTGAATGTAAGTATTGTTTTTAGGATTGTATTTTATTTAATATTGTTTTTATTTTTTTTGTAATTTGTATTGTATGTATTTTATAATATGGGCCTTGATGCCTGAAATAAATAAATAAATAAAATAAAATAAATAAATAAAAATCTATGCTCTTCATATGTAGGGCCTCCTCATCGTTCGGCACATCAATTACAACCAGTGTAATAGTTTAGTTAAAGGTAGATTTTTAACTAAACATATAACGTATAAGAACAAATAGTATCTAGAGTCTAGGTACATATTTAAGGCAAGGTAAGCCCGCTCATGCGAAGCCGGTTCGAGTCATTTAGTATCTTTTAGATATATTATGTATGAAAACACCTACCATGCCTAAGTTTACGGAAACGTACTTACAGTATTGCCAAAACAATAAAACTTTCGTTCCAGTCACAACAAATTAGGCGTTTTCATATCAACACAGATCCTTCGCAAAACTAATAACAGACAGGCGCTGCTTCGAAAGACTAAAGTTGCGAGTGTTGCTGCAATAAGTTGTCTGACATGCAAGTAAAAATACTTCTTGCTGTGTTTCATATCTTTTGTGTTTGGTCAGTCAAACAATAGGCTATTTGACTAAATTTTGAAAATGATTTTAAAGAATTTATTACTACCTATTAAGCACATTACATTGATATTTCGCGGAAATTTAATGTAATTCCCTTTAAAAACCACTTTTAAAGTTTCAATTTTCAAAACCGCGCCAAAAACGCCAATTTTGTAATGGCGCTTGTCATATGACTCGTGACGTCACACATTGTCAAACGCATATAAATAGACTACAGTACCGTACAGTTTAGTTGAATTTCTTCGCTTTTCTTTAAATTTAATAAAAATTAATTTAATTTAACAGAAAGAATGGTGTACAAATGCTGTGTAGTACCATTATGTACAAATACCTCCATAAATTGCCCTCAAAAAGTGTTTGTGTCTGTACCAGATAAAAGGCGAAAAAAATGGTTACAATTAGCTCGAAGAGATCCAAAGGCCTTTTTATCGCATTCAAATGTTTTTATGTGTGAAGATCACTTTGATGTAAGTACCTACCTAATATAATTACCTTTTAATTTAATATTCAAGCTAAATATAATATCGGTTCTTATTAAAAAATAAGAACCGATTGGTTCTGACTTTATGCTCCGGGCATATTTTACACTTCACAGTGCAAACTCCACTTTCTCTGTGTAACTGGACGTAGCCAATCGCATCGTCTCCATAGGATTCCCTTGCAGAACTGTAAAACAAAAGAAAACACCATGATAAACCGAACTGCCATGAAGTTCCTGAGTATTTGTCAATATAAAGTAAAATGAGATAATGATAAATGATTATAATAAATACCTAAAGGAAGGACTAATATGTTCGACGCGGTAGGTACTTACATTGCTGTTTTTATGTTTTTCAGTTCCGCGCCATAATAATCAGCATTATTTTTAAAGTAAAGTGCAACCATAAAAGCATCTACCTTAGGTAGGTTGCTATTATCAGCTCGCACAAAATTTGATTCCATTCTGCGATTTGAAATACTTAATTATTTATTTCCTTAGTATGTTTAGTTATAAAGTTAACCAGAAAATTACTGTTTAAATAGCTAAAAGATAAAATAAAACGCCCGCCAAACAAAACACTCAGAAAAATCAGTACAAAAAGCTGTTGTTTTCCCGCAAATTTTCGAGTGTGACGTCACCAGAGTTGCAACCAATCACAGGGCGTTCCTGTCACAGGTAAAATATCAAAAATTATAACATTATTAAACTCTTATTTTGCTGAAAAATATACATATATTTGATTAAAATAAAGTGAAATATGCTTATTTACGTTGTTATTAGTGAGATTTACCACAATTTCAGGTATATTTTCATTGTTGTCAAATAGCCTATTTCAGAGGCCTGCACAACAGCCTCCACCAACTAAGCTAAACTTATACCTAACTGTAAAGTCTGTGCATAGCCCAATCACAAGCGGTGCGACATTCGTTTTTCGTGGCTTTTCCATCGACAAAACGTTGCAAATGCTGCAAGAAAAATTTGCACCAATTCGTGTTTTTGTGAGTTTACAAAAAAATGTCACGCATATTATAATTAATAATAAAGGTAAATTCTGGGTGAGCTAAGCAAAGAACATAAGAAGATTTACTACACTCAGCGCAAAACTTCACTACTAATTTCCGAACTAATTTCGAACCGGAAGTTTTCATCAACACTACAGTTACATTTCACAATTACCACGTCTTGGTTCACTGAGTACAATTTAAAATGCTTACACCAGCTGGAATCCATGGCAACTATGTCATAAACCGAAAATAAAACACTGCAACACCATGTTCCAATTATATATTACATAAGTAGCTTATTGAATTCCATTTGGTCGTAGGTGGTGGTAGACCTACCACCACCGATATATATGTAGGTACTAGATGGGCCCTTTCATAGAAAAACATTGGGCGTCCAACCTTTAGAGCACGCTCCTAACCTGTATAGCCCTGTCCTTGTCCCCGCCATAGCGCTGTCCCACTTTTCAAACTAGATGGCGTTAGTAAAATAGGTCCACATTATTTGTTTGACAGGGCCCGTCTATGTAAATTGAGGTCGTTGTCTACCACACATAAAATATTAAAAGAGCATACCCACCTACCTAATGATGTTAAATTAAAGCATTAACAAAATAAATATAAAAGCTATACAAAGAAAAGTCAGACTTCATAGATATTTGTGGGCGGGCGGGCGGTTGTAACGACAATGTAGGGCGGCTAGCTCTACCTCGGCCAATTTATAATTTTATCAATTTAAAATATTAAATGAAAAATATCATACTATATATCTACATATAATAATAATATTATAAATGCGAAAGTGTGTTTAATTGTAGGTTTGTCCTTCAATCACGCCGCAACAGAGCACCAGGTCGACGTGATTTTTCGCATGGGTAGTGGGTACAGTTGGGTCTGCAGAGAGTGACATAGACTACTTTTTATCCTGGAAAATAAAGAAGTTCCCTCAAATTAAAAAAAACTTAAACCAAGCGGGCATCAGCTAGTTATATAATTATACTAGCAGATATGCCCGCGAGTTCGTCCGCGTGAAATAAGTTTTTTTTAATTCCCACGGGAACTCCCTAATATTTCGGGTTAATATAAAGCCTTTGACATTCACAAATAATGTGGCTTTCTACTAAGGCTTTCTATTGGTAGCAGAATTTTCAAAATCGGTTCAGTAGATCCAGAGATTACCCTACAACGTCACAAACTCACAAACTTTATCTCTTTATAATATTAGTATAGATAATAAACTAAATCTGGATCCTGGGGCCTAATAGGATTTCCTATTCAAATACTAAAAGGCACGATTTACCTCAGTACCTAGGTACATAGCGATGTTAGTATATTTTGAGAAGTGCCTCAGGTCTTGCAGGCTGTCACATCGCGTCTTTCGACGATAACCTAGGACAATTTGGGTGACTTGAAGTCTTAAAAAAGCTAAATAATAACGAATTACGCAATACATATTTTATTAATACCGATTACCAATACCTGCAATGACCAATGTATTATGTGGTTACTATAACGAATTGCTTTCATACAGAATGATCCCAAACTTTTCATTCTTGTGCATTTGTTTAGCAAATTACAGCAATAAAAATTGTTTTTACTTTTGAAAATATATTTGTTATGTCTGACATTAATTATGTTTCCGTCTGCGATTTATTCACTAAACTACGACAGAGTGCGTGTTCACGGTGAGTTAGGAAATGCGGGCGCGTAGCGGAAGCTTATCTAGGCAAGATCCAGGAGCAATACAGTAAAATGAGTGTGCACCGCCCTGTCATCATGCAACCAATCTCCTTTCTTACAGGTTGCCTGGAAGAGATCACTCATAGTGGTCGTAAGGTCGCCTTTACACCGTAACAATTTGTAAATTACCTCTGTTTTGTTATTTGTTTGTGTGTAGTAAAGTGTTTTTACTTACTTAATGAGTGTTGCTACGGAGTATTTTTTAAGTACAGCCAATCAGCTCTGATAACACTATTTTGCTATTGGCCAAAATCTCACCGAAATCCATTGTCGTAGAACTAGTACACGAATGATAAAAAGGTGACGTGGTGGTGGTGGTAATAAATATGAGATTGTAACAATAATTCTAGGTTGCCGTAAATGGCAAGTGTGGTCCCTATGTTTATGGCACATAGGACAAAATATTGTGCCACATAAAATATGCCTACATACTTGCTGAAGGTTGAAGGTTTGCTGAATTTACTTAGTTGACCGAGCGAAGCGAAGGTTTCTGAGTCTACTTGAGTGAATTTCCACTTGTCCGTCAGTCCGTACGTCTGTCAGAGCCTTATAACTTCTGAATTACTGAACGTAATTACTTCAAATTTAAATATTATATATATAAACCGATGGCCCCCCGGCGAATATGGCTTAAAAAGTAATAAAAATCTTTATTTCTTTATTTCTCATAGAAGCGAATATGAAGAAAAAATATTTTTATAGCGTTACATAGTGTTGTGATATATCATTTCAAAGATAATTAGGAATAGATTCCAAAAATATATTTTTTTTAATTTTTCCCCTAAAATTGACGAAATGGGGGGCATTCAAAGTGGAGATTTTCTAACGTCCAAAGTTGACCTCAGAACTCTAAATTTTCTGAAATGCTGAGCCTGAAACTTGATCAATTATTTGAATTATAATCCTGTACCTACTTGAACAACAAATACTAAAATTAGATAAATATTATATGGAAACGAAATTATTTAATTTTTAATGAGCATAGTATTTACAACAGAACTTCACAATGATGTCAATAGATGGCACCGCGAGGTCTCAGTTCGGGACGAACCTATCTTACACTCATTCATCTTTACGAAGTTCCTTATTGCTTAAAACCTTCGTTCTCAAGCCAACGCGTGTTAACGTGAACAAGCGCTGAAATATCTCTCTGCTTTTTACGCCTGTCAACTAATGTCTGGAACTGTGGACGGATTCGAGATATTTATTTAAATTCCTCATCGCTTTAACGAACGATAGGTCAAGAGCATTATTTTCGTAAATGTGGAACGCAATTTATTTTGCGGCGGATGTATAGAGACATGTGATAATGACTAAAAATTTTTATAAAAAGTTGAAGGTTGAAGGATCAATTAAAACATAAACGCAGATGCCACGTATGTTACCTTGAATACTTTACCTGTTAGATCCCGTACATTCTTTATGCACGCAGCGAATATAGCGAAGTAGGTACGCCAGAGCAACAAAGTGCGACTTTAAATGTAGTTCTGTTCCTTTCTGTACGGAGTATTATGAAAAAGTTAGCAATATTTGTAATGCTCTAATTTTAGTTTAGTTTACAGATTGTGCACTACAGAATCAGCCCCATTGTGGCATGCCACAGCCCATAGGTTTGTATGGTAGGTATTACTAATTTAAAATCTTACTAATATTATAAATGCGAAAGTTTGGATGGATGTATGGATGGATATATGGATGTTTGTTACTCAATCACGCCCCAACAGCTTAACGGATCTGGCTGAAATTTGGCACAGAGATAGATTATAGTCTGGAATAGCACCGGTTTTAATCCCGGAAAATTAAAGAGTTCCCGCGGGAACCACAAAACCTCGATCCACGCGTACGAAGTCGCGGGCATCAGCTAGTGTAATATAATTCGTAGGCAGACTGTCGTCCTATATTGAATTTCTACAGCATGGTCGGAAGCTGTAGTGTAATCAAACAAGCGGCGCCGAAGCGGCTGCGGTGCGGCTCATATGCGATTTTTATTTGATAAGATTATTTATCCCTCAAAGAAATTCCGAGCATAGCTCTTTCCATAGCACGCTGAGCGACCTGCAGTCGGTGTACCAGTCTCGCTGTCAGTGTCCACGTTTCGGCACCGTAAGTCATTACTGGTAGGACGCACTGGTCGAAGACCTTAGTCTTCAGGCACTGCGTAGGGCGCCCCCCAGCAAGGTGGAGCGATGATATCCGGAGAGTGGCTGGCATCGATTGCATGCGGAAAGCCGAGGAAAGAGCACGTTGGCGCTACTTAAAAGAGGCCTATGTCCAACAGTGGATGCGTAGTGGCTGATGATGATGATGATGATGATGAAGATTATTTAGCTTCCAGTCCGGTACCGGCGCAGTTCCGACTTCATGTACACGAAGCCTTCATTTTTTAGGGTTCCGTACCAAAATGGTAAAATGGAACCCTTATGGTGCGACTTTCTCCGTCTGTCTGTCCGTCTGTCCGTCTGTCCGTCTGTCCGTCTGTCCGTCCGTCACACTCGATTATTTCAGTAACTACCGAAGCTATCGACATGAAATTTGGAATAGTTGTGTATATTAGCGGCCCAAAGACACTGGAATTAAAAAAAATTGGAAATTATTTTCGTTCTTATTTAAAAAGGGGGGAAAATCTGAGGGTTGAAATTTAAAAGTGAGATAACTGTACTGTGTAGGGTATCATATGAAAGGGTTTACTTTGTACATTCTAAAACAGATTTTTAATTATTTTTAGTTATGATAGTTTTTGATTTATCGGGGAAAATGTCAAAAAAAATACCGTTCCCCCCCCCTTATCTCCGGAGTTTACCAATCGAAAAATTTGAAATAATTATGGTCAATAGTAATTTACGTATATTTTACAGGAAAACTATAGCCAATGCTCTAACTAGCATAGTTTTTTTGATATTAACAATAAACCTCTACAAACAAAGTTAGTCTTGCGGTTCATTAACAAAGGTAATTATTTATTAATAATGGTACGGAACCCTTCGTGCGAGAGTCCGACTCGCACTTGCCCGGTTTTTTTCTTTTGTAGCATGCCATATTATTGCCTCGTTGGGTGGTTAGCATGTTCGACTGCGGCCGACGAGGTCCTGGGTTTGAGTCCCGGGTCGGGCCATTATTAAGTAGGAATCTAAAGGGTTTTTCTGACTAGAAATTCTCAGTACTAGCCCGGAGTTAGGAAGTTGGCGGTGTTTCACCCCCGTGCCTCGGAGAGCACGTTAAGCCGGCGGTCACGACTCACGGTTATTATCACAAACATGGTAATAGTCGTTAAAGCCCGCCAACCCGCATTGGAGCAGCGTGGTGGGTCCAAGCTCTAATTCTCTCTCTTCTATGAGTGTGGAGGCCTGTGCCCATCAGTGGGATGTTAATGGGCTGTAGTGGTGGTGGTGGATGCCATATTATTATTGTTTTCTTTACTTTCTTTCTGTATTTAGCAGCACCTAGTTTGTAGGTAGGTATAGTAGGTACCTTACTCCCTACCAAAACAGAAAAAATCTCTTCACAGTTACAGTTCGCGCGCGAGTTGAATGCAGAGTAAATGTATGTGTCACCATACATTTACTCTGCATTCAACTCGCGCGCGAACTATACTTGTTGACTGTTGTTAGATGTTACATTAAATAGGTTACCTACTTACCATTAATTCTACGGTTTCTTTTATAATAAAATTGGTAACGAAAACACTTTGATGTACTTACAAAATAATGGGTAAATAGGTCGATTGGTACGCAATTAACATTCAGGTTGCGATTTCAATGGCTTCCGGCCTACTTGTTAAAAGTCTGGTTACACTTAAAAATGTTTCGTTGTTGCGTAAAACTTTCACTGAGTGGCAAGTATTTATTACAACAATAACTCGTAAACAGCTTTTGTCAAAAACATGAAGTTTTATAGCACCTACTCTGGTAATCAGATTCGCACGCCACGTAAGTATTTTGTATGTTGAGGAACTAAATACAGAAAGCTATATTATACAAGTGTCGACAACAATTATACAAAGTTTAAATTTAATTGGATGAACGAAACCCATTTAAACATATTTACACATACACATGTTTTAACATATTTTATTTAATGTATGGACTGGCTAATCAAAAAGATACTAACAGTAGCCTCGCAGTATATTTACAGTAATCTCTTTGCAAAACAGCACATTCAGAATTACAAAAGAATATGCGATCTGCACGATAGGCCAACTAGAAACCGCCATAGGCTCGTGACTCCATCGCTCCGCCTCAATAAAGTCCGAAGGTCGTTCGTGGCCGGAATGAGCATACTATTCTTTAACAAAATTTCTCAACCTATTATAAACTTGCCTTTACACAAGTTTAAGATAACCATTAAAATGCTCGTGAAAAAAGCTTATTAAACTGTCAAAGATTATATATTAATGATAAAGGCGCATGGATTTGACTCGCTCCAGCAATGCTCAGGACTGCGGTTACTTATGTATCTGTATATGTTGTATGTATGTGTATGTAGATTATTGTTAACATACCATATATTTTTTCAAAAGAGCAACCACCGAGTTTCTTGCTGGTTCTTCTCAGTAGGGACGGCATTCCGAACCAGTGGTAGATTCATTTGACTATTCATAAGAACTTGTAAAAAGTCTATTTGAATAAAAATCATTTGAATTTTGAATTTATATAGCTTTTGCAATAGCTGAAAGTTAATAGAAAACAGTTGTTAAATATTAATTTATATTCTTTCGGACCATAATATAAATTACAGTAATAGCTAGGCTCACGGATGGATGCTATGGAGGTAGGTATCGTGGGAGGTAAATATACCATCATCATATTATATAGTCTGTAAGAGATTTCAATAGACTATAAATTTTACTGCTCTTCCGGCGCTAAGTTTGTGGTTTCAAATCATTAAAATAGTTGTCACTTGTTATATTTAATTACTGATAGCGGTTTGTATCGTGCATTACCATAAATTTTATACGACGTTCAAGGATCAAAAGGCAAACGACTGCACAGATGCTTAGTTTGACTGATATATGAAATGAAGCATTTTTGAATCATTTGTTTTGAAATTTCTCGTAGTGTAGCACTTGCTCCGGTCTAGCTCAAAATCAGTACCTTAAGAACTAAAAATCCGCACTTGGCCAACGCGGTGGCCTATATACTACCTCTATGGCCTATGGACATAACCCTTCTCATTCTCAAAGTCGATCTGTGCTCAATGGTGGGCTAGCGATGGATAATAGTGAATGATGATGATGAATAAGGATGACGTTAAACTACTTTTAAATCTAAAAATACGCGCCGAATTGAGAACCTCCTCCTTTTCTGGAAGTCGGTTAAAATAGTGCAAAGAACTATTGTGTACATAACTACAGGAAATATTTAGAAGTCGCGTTTCTATTTTATACCACTCCAGTGATGCGAAAGATTAATAGTTCGTGTCAGCGCCAATATTGTTTTTGCTCGGCTGTCTAGAATAGCCGTATCTCTCTTGATGGGCAAAAACAATTTTTCCATTAATTTTTATTACATACCTCGCAAATATTTTTTCCCACTTGTAACTATGTACACAAAATATAAGTAGGTACTACGGCTACTAGTAGGGCTAGCATGCGCACAACCAGTAAGTAAAATTATGACTACCCGTTATCTCTATTTGTCTACCGAAGCTAATATACGAGACAAGTCATATGTAACTATGACTTGTCTCGTTACTCGTAATATAGTAGTATTTCTCGTCTCGTTATCGTAGATAATAGTAATATTTCTTATCTGTGCTATTTTTCACTACGAACCCTTACATGCCGACTATAATTTTCTCGTAATAGGTATACCAGATTTTGTGCTTGAGAAAATAGCCGGCATCGACAACATCTCTCTCTCTCGCTCTCGTCGCGAGATATCTCGTTGTGCGCAAGCAAAGCGGAAATCATTACAGAAACCTGATAAGTACAGAATTTTAACCCCAAGCAATGGTTTGGGAGGACTGTCAAGTGATCAGGAATTTTTGAGAAAACCATAAAAATCTATCACAGAGATAAGACTGATATCTATTAGAAATCCATAATTTAAGTATTTCTAAACTCACCAAAACATCATCATCACAGTGATAATTATTCTCCTACTAATTATATTATGAATGTAAAAGTTTGGATGTTTCTAAGTTTGTGTGTTAGGATGTTTGTTATCTACTCTATCATAATATATTGTGGTGGCATTATGACGATACTAGTCATAGAAACGTCATAGCCGAGCACCTGTTCGATTAAAAAATTTATATTTCCATCCATAAAAATTATTGAACTTGTGCCAAGTTCACAACGCAAATAGGTAATTAAATTCAAATCCTTGCTTCAGCCTTATCCTTGTCTTCTGGTATCTTATGTTTAGAAAGCCGTAAATTTTCTTAATTTTTAGATAATTTAGCATTTTTGTATAATATATGTAGTAGGTATAGGTACTAGGGGTACATGTATCACAAAATTAAACTAGGCTACACGTTCCTACTCAATTTAAGCCCTCTAAAAGTCGGCCGAAAAGCAATAAACTCGTATTTCGTATAGTCTAATCCCACAGTGCCCTCAGCTTTACTCTATTACGAATATATTTTCGGGATAAAAATATATTAAATGCGTGGGTATGGTAATTTTATTAATATTCGAATGAATGATATCTAATGATATCATCAGACAAACAAAAATCCAAAAAAAAAAAATTTGGTTCCGACTAGGTACTGAATTTTTTGGGGTTCTATAATTTGTGAATTTGATTGAATGTGCCTACAGATTTCGTCTAGTCACAGTTTTAATTACACAAATCCAACTGTAATAAATAGACACATGACTGGCTATTCCTATTATTTTACTAGCTGATGCCTGCGACTTCGTCCGCGTGTTTTAGTTTTTTTTTATTCCCGCGGGAACTCCTTAATTTTCCGGCATAAAAAGAAGCCTATGTCACTCTCCAGGTCCTCAACTATACCCATGACAAAAATCACGTCAATCCGTTGCTCCGTTGACGGCGTGATTGAAGGACAAACCAACAAACAAACTGACTTTCGCATTTATAATATTAAAGTATGATAACAACGCATAGCATTTAATTAGAAGTTTCAATACTTAGAAAAAATACACGTACGATCCCTGCAGTAAAATTATTATTTAAAAAAGTTTTCGAGCAAGTTATAAAAAACTAGCTGATGCCCGCGACTTCGTCGCTGTTGCAGTTGAGCTGTATGCCTGATTCTACTCATATTGCTTAAACTGCATAATATTATGCCTGTCTCT
Source organism: Erebia epiphron (assembly GCA_963932025.1). Lineage (NCBI taxonomy): Eukaryota > Metazoa > Arthropoda > Insecta > Lepidoptera > Nymphalidae > Erebia > Erebia epiphron. The sequence continues at coordinate 38,006,453 of OZ009948.1, read as the reverse complement.
TTGTGACATTTTCATGAGCAAACCGCTGGCCCAATCGTGAAGAAGTAAGAACCTATTCTGCCGTGTTAGTTGATAATTGATAGATCCGAAAACACGGTTTCTGGCCGAAACCGTGGCTGGTTTCGGGTAAACCGAAACCGCCTTTTCTGACTTAGTGCTCTATCATTACCACGGCAGTATTTATCCCATAGTATAGGTAGGTACATGTTGTTTACCTTTAGCGACAAAAACAAATCCATATACCTACCAAACCGACAAATTAAACTCACGGGAAATTCGGAATTTTAAGCGGTCGTTCACTTAGGCAACAACAGGTACCTATCGCTGAGTAGAAAAATGAAAGGTTGGTAGACATGGTAGATACCTACCATACCTTAGTTTTAATGGTAAAAGTAAGCAATCAAAAAGTTTGAAATAAAATATTTTTCTTCACTTTCTCATCAAAGTATATTTTTATTAACTTTGACGTTTCTTTCGGAGTACCTAGTGATCAAATAAGAAAATATAAATAACAGCCGTTAAGAGGCACCTACTTGCTATACAAGGCATCAAAAATATTATTATTATAATATAAAACAGGTGCACTCCGACACACAAATCTGTGCGTGTGGCTGTGTTGATCTAAGAGTACCTAATAAATCAATTGATCCAAAAATTAACATTTTTTAAACAGAGATAGGTTTGTATATCTATGCCTGTGGCACGATCAAAATATGATTACCTACCCGTACGCTTACTCTGAGTTTTAACATTGCAACAACGATTGATCGACGTGAGAGCTCACCACGCCAAGTGTCAAAGTAAAATGAACCTTACTGCATTGGTTTAGAGCTCATTTCATCATTTCGTGTATTTATTCACAGACAGCGCTCCAAACGCTGAATTTGTGTCTTTAAAGCAAGAGCTTTTAGGTACATTTTAATTCGACGTTCGCTTACACTTGGCGTGGCACTTACTCTCACGTCGATCAATCGTATTTGTGTCACCGTAAGATTGTAAAAACCGTAAGATTGTAATCTAACGCTTTTTTTTCGACAGATTGTAAACAGTCGAAAGATTGTGAATCGTTCAATGTTGTAAGTGTCAATTTTTTAAATATTCATTGTATTTACGTTTTCTTGTCTCTTTCTTGTAGGTTAGGTTAGGGTTCGACATAAATAATCAGGCAGTTAGGTTCTATCGGGTTAATAAACCTAACAGATTACAATCTAACGAAAAATAATGAGTTATATTGTAATCATTCGACAGTTTACAATAATTTCGCGAGTTAGATTATAATCTAACGGTTTTTACAATCTTACGGTGACATTTGCAATTTTAAAACTCAGAGTAAGCGTACCTATACCTAACGCTTGTATTTGCAGAAAGACCGGCATGGCATCAAAATACTGTAATTGTAGCACATCGTACCGTTTCGTAGCACTTTCCCTATGAATATACATGTACAGAAAATCGCTACGAAACGACCAACGACCAATTAAAATTGTATTTTCCTTTCGCGTTTCGCCCCTCACAGCCTACGCGATTGCTCTGCTTAGGTCTTCAATGGTCAACTATTTATATTAGTCTCTTAGACTTTGGAAGTACCTACTTACTAATTAATAGGCATGATGACACTAACCAAGAATCAATGAATTATGAATTTATCTATTCATGGATTGTAAAAAACGTATTTATTTTTCTATTTCGAGTGAGATTGCTATTTATTTTGATAAAATAAAACTATAAAATACAGCAATCCGCCATATTGGATAAAACACCAAGAAGCGAATGACGTCGAGCTATGACAATCACACTATTGTTTACTGCACACTGCACAGAGTACATTGGTAAAAACAATAGTGACGTCACAAACGACGCCATGACAGACGCAGAACGTTTTGGCGTGAATTTTAAAATGTAAATTTCAAATGCCAATTTTATCTACCAAACCTTATTTTTCTGCTGAAATAAGATATTTTTTTGAAATAGTAGATACTTCCGAACACAATCTGACCATTTTTCAAAATCAGTCATCATGCCTATTATTAAGATTAGGGACATAATAATATTATTGCCATTTTAAAATAAAAATATATCCTCAGAACAATAAAAGCCGAGCGCCGAGCCTTTATATTATCTAAAATAATTTAAAGCATAGCTAGATACACAATTAGGTACCTACTTGGTAAAAGTCGCCTTAAATATATAAAGTTTTTTTTAAAACTAGCTAATAAACCTGCAGGTCCGTTTAATTAAATAGTAGAGTTACCTAAGTGTCACAGTGCCCTTCGTATTTCTTATTTAACTCTGTAATTAGCATATAACTTTGCTAGAAAGCCAAGCGGCATCTACTGTAATGAGGTGACAATTTACATCTAGTGTCATAACGACAGTAATCAGTATAGTAATAACAATAAAGAGGAGCGGTCATAATAGTATATTCTCCTACTTGCTCGGAAAATGCTTCATTATCTTACAAAAAATGCTGTAGGTATACAATGATGTATATGACTATAATTAAGTACTGCATTAGAACTAGACATTATTTTATTATTTTAAGATTATTATTCATTGTTTGTCAATAAACAAAATAAAATAAATAAAACAAAAAAACAGGTCCTCAGCTTCATCTCGTCCTTCCAATACTACTAAGCCGTAAATTGTTATAAATTTCCGGCCTGGCCAGTAGGTATAAATTTACGACAGCTGCTGTCCTACAACTTTCCAACAACTTCTCCAATAGAACCTAAATACTCGTACAAGTAAAATTTTAGAATTTTAAGCCATGAGCTAAAGTAAAGCTTTTAATAATTATAAGTTACAACTATACAATTACCTACATTTCTTTTTAATTCACTCTATCTGTTCTCAACTCCAAGACCCACTTGCACAAGGATACCTTAACTGCTTTACTTTTAATTGGTGTCACTTCTATATAAATTGGTTAATTTATGCCCTTGTACAAGTGGGCCTAACTTGTAGTTTCTCGGTTTGTACATTAGAGTAGCGTTAAATGAAGAGAAAGCCTTACAACATGATTGAGGATGATAAATTACTGAAGCCAACATACGGCTCTGAAATTACCAACAGTTTCTAAGTTATGACGTAGATACAAGCCCCTTTGCCACTTAAATAAATACTGATTAAAAACATAAAACTATTTAACTAATCGTGGCAAAAAGTTTCAGTAACTACATAACACGCTTGCAATCGATATTACCAGACGAACTGCAGGACTGATTGTGTGTGAGGAATTCGACCTGTTCAAGGAGTCCATAGTGGCCTGCATGTCAAAAAGCATACCTACCTATGTACTCCTTAGGCGCAAAACACGCAGGACGCGGGCGCGGGTTGATGGCGGGTCGGGTGCGTTTGTACGTACAACCTTAGCAGCGGCAGCATAATAATTGCATATTGATTGAAATTTGAAATCAATCCGCCGCACGACCCGCGCACGCGTCAGCGTGAATGCTTATCGAAGAAAACGTGTATTGCGACGAATTCGCCCGCTCGTCAATATAAATACAAGGAATTCAACCCGCCGCGCACCCGACGCGGCCCGCGCCCGACCCGCGCTCGTTCCCTGTGTGTTTTGCCCTTTAGACAGTTCGAGTAATACGTTTATGCTATCAAATGATAAAGCGACGCTGTCACCAGCAGGGCGACCGCGTATCTTTTGCATCAATCATTGATACATCGCAATCACTCTGTTTGGTAAATACTGTTCCACTATTGGACGAAATCCATTGACGCAGCAAGAATACCATAAGTTCAGCCAATCGGAGGTGATTGCGATGTAGGTACTTATCAATGATTGATGCAAAAGATACGCGGTCGCCCTGCTGCTACGCTGCGCCGGCGTGGTAATCGCAGACAAAAAAACGTTCAATATGTGGATAATTACTTAGGTACATTGTTGTGAAAAACTTAAAACTTCATTATATTTTATACATGTCACCGTAAGATTGTAAAAACCTAAGATTGTAATCTAACGCTTTTTTTTCGATAGATTGTAAACATTCGAAAGAATGTGAACCGTTCAATGTTTTAACGTGTCAATTTTTGAAATATTCATTGTATTTACGTTTTCTTGTCTCTTTCTTGTAGGTTAGGTTAGGGTTTGACATAAATAAGGCCGGGCACTTAGGTTATATCGGGTTAATAAACCTAACAGATAATCTACCGAAAAATAATCCGTTATATTGTAATCATTCGACAGTTTACAATTTCGCGAGTTAGATTAATTAATAATCTAACGGTTTTTACAACCTTACGGTGACATACACAAGGCTCTATAAAACTATAATAGTATGGGTAGTATAAAAACATAATGGTGATGAATGCAACACATTTATTGGTACAAAATTGTTTACAAAAGCCTTCACATAATCTATTACACACATACAGACAGACAGACAGACATTTATTTACCTACGAAAAACCACATTCGCACCGTATCAGCATAATTTTAATATTATTATTAATTATTATTCTAAGGAGTTAAGTAACTAGGTATATTATTGTAGTTATCTATTTAACTCCAAACAAACAAACAAATCTTTCCTCATTATACCTAATATTAGTTTAGATTAATGATTATACTAACTAGTCACTATATGATTATAAACTACTAGCGATCCGCCCCGGCTTCGCACGGGTAGCTCTCAGAAGAGGCGATTTTTTCCGACTTACCTAATTCACATTATTGCAATTTTCGCAAGGATCTCTAATTTTTTTGAAAATAAAATATTATATCCTATGTTACTCTCTGATAATGTAGCTTTCTATAGGTGAAAGAATTTTTAAAATCGGTTGAGTAGTTTTTGAGTTTATCCATTACAAACAAACAAATATTTCCTCTTTATAATATTAAGTTTAGACTACTTCTGTATAATTCACTTCATTCACTTAGGATGGATGGCCATCCGGTATTTAGCATGAAAATCTACGAAAATGTATCAATCAATCATCGGCGCGTGAAGTAATTGTTTTAAAGTTGGTGATAAAATTAATATCACCTTAGTCCTTAACAGGCACCAGCCTATTATTAATCAATTAATATCAATGTATCGGTTTAGTGCAGTATATTTATTTATTTATTTATTTATTAGGACGACCAAGAAATTGATACATTCAAAGAATACATAAAAAACTAAAATACTAATTACACACGTTGTTAATGTACAATCTATGACAGGTGTCACATCATGCGCCTTAAAGGACTAAAAGTAAAAAAATAAAAAGCTTACACTGGGATAAAATAAAAAAAGCGTAAAATAAAAACAAAAATTGCAAAAATTACAAAAATTATAGAAAAATTAGAAATAAAATTATAACAAGATAAAATAAAAATAAGTAAAATGATTCAAAGAATAAAAAAATACTTATTTTACTTAATACTAATTGTAGTATTAAGACGACCTTAACAATCTTAATATTTCTTTTTTGAACTTTGGCAGCGTGTCATGGAAGACATCTACCTCTTTACTAATAGAATTGTAAATTTTAGTTAATCTAGATACTGAGAAAATTGCTTTAGATTGGTTTTCGCTATAGGTTGGTGTAAAAGGCCGGTTGCTTGTCTGGGAAATCTAATTGGTACTCTCAAATTAATTGTTTGAAGGAGTTGTGGACAGTCAATTTTATTTCTGAGGATTTTATAGAGGAAGGTCATATCTAAAATCTTTCTGCCATTGACTAAACTAGTAAAATAATAATGTAAACTAAAATAAATATGTAAACCTTGATACAGTATTATTGGTACCTATCTGGGCATGCATTGCCTAATAGCATGTTTTTTTGCGTCCGATAAAGGATAAGCGGTGGTGATCAGAAGAATCAGGTGCAGACACACCTTTAGAATTATATGTAGTATTATAGTACAAACACACACACAGTTAGGTAAATTGCAATCTAGTTAAGTAGGTATTTTTTTAAATCTAAAAGTATATTGCAGACACGTGCGTTTTCCCAGCTTACCTACTACAGGGAGGTACCTAAATAGGAACAAGATCATAAAGGCTAATATGGCGAAAGCATTATGGTTTTTTTCTCAGAATGAGCCCAATGTAGAGCAACATTTCAGTACCTATCTACTATTTACTTCGAACAAGTAAATTACTTCTAGTATTTTCTTAAATTATATCTGGTGAACACTACTTGCTCAATATTTATCGTGATCCAGGATTGACGTGTTGAGCAAGTAGTCTATAACATTGATGGATTGCTTAAGATCGTCCTTGATCCATCAATGAGGCTCGTGACAAGAATCACGATAAATATTGAGCTCCACTTTCTCAAATTTGAAATTTGAGCAAATTCTCGTTTCTAAATTCAGAAAAGAGACACACTACAGAGTAAAGACCGGCATACCATACTATTACCTATTCTGTGGTAAATGGTAATAGGTACGAATGGCTCACTAGACACTTCACAAGACACTTTTTCCACAGAGACAGACCACACGGTATTACGTAATCCGGCGCGGTACAATGTATTGTAACACGACAAAAGCCTATTTCAAACAATCCCACTTTTTAAAACATTATTAGTTAGTACAATAGTCACGTGGTTGGATAAGTCCGCTATTGATAGGCACAGATTCCTTCTTAACCCTTCTCTTGCATACGCAATGGCAAAGCAAGTAAATCGTAATTACTAATGCCAACGTCGAAGGGAGCCACACATACACAGGTATTCCAGATGGCTTCATAGTATCAGAGTACTGCACCAAGAGGGTGCAGGGTACCGTGTATCTATGTTTATTCAGAGTATTGTTATGCCACAGTATACAATCCAAGTCTCTAGTCACTTTCAGAGTAGACGAGTCGTGAGGAAGAAACGGTCGTATATCGATTTGGGGTGATGATATGTCCAACGCGTTAGGGTCTGGGAGGAAGCTCTCCGGGGACCTTTCTAAAAAGCTGGACATAATGAAGCAAGGCACTTTGACTTCCTCGAAATGTTTACGATCGACTACTTGCATGCAGCACTTCTCGTCCGGTCGCATCGGGTAGTAACGCGAGTACTCCCAGTGGTCTACTGACGCTCGTCCCAGATTGTACAAGGAAAGTCCTGTCAGCAGCTCACTGAATCTTCCTCCGAATTCACGATACTTGTATACGTATGTAGGTGGCAGTCCGTGAAACACTGGGTAAGCGACGAAGTTGGAGCAATGACGACACAGGAAATAGATTCGCGATGGCGGGTGGTAGGAGTAGTGAGCGTGACGCGCACTGACATGATGATTATACGAGTAAGTAGAATTTATGTGTTTATCGAACCTTCCCCTTGGCCCGCCACTGATTTTTGCGTCGGCGAATGCAACTAATATGAAAATGGAGGCGATATAGGGAATATTCATTGTGCTGCTAGGGCGGGTCCCGGCACGCAACTGCGGGTTTTCAGGGCAAGGCGGCTTGGCGCCGGGGGCTTATGGCGCCAGCCTGGCGCGCCAGTACGGGAGAAATGTATGGAGGGAACACCGAATGAACTCACATACTAATTCGGTTAAACTACGTAAGCACCTACTCGATATGCTATCCGAGATATGCACGTCATTAAAAATACAGTAGGTAGGTAGGTACAATGCAATTCCTTAAATTATTGGAAGCCAAAAATAATATAGAAAATTATTGCTTGGAAATATGAATGTGAAAGTCATAATATAACGTGCATTCAACTTTACTGAAACTCCACTCAACTGAATCACGCTCATGAACTTCAACACCACATATGCATGTTCTTACCGTCCGTGTTATTATCCCTTTTCATAACATAAAACAACATTTCAAAGTGCAGTAGTTGCCTAATACAACCTTACAAAGAGTAGGTAAACCTAAGTAAGGATCTGATATGTAGAAAATAATACTTAAACTTTATATTTTCACCTAAGTACCTACTGAAAATCAATCTACCCATGTACATACCTACCTATATTTAAAAAATTTAGGGCACAAGTCGCACAACCCAAATAGTAGGTAAGCTTACGAACTCTATAATCTTCCCTCACTTTCTTCTATCCTATATTATTTACTAAAAAGAAAGAAAGAAGTATTAATTTCTTTAAAGAAATGCATTTCTTTCTTGTTTCTGTACAATATATGGAATATATATACAATGGGAAATAGAAACAGAAAAGAAAAACAAAACAAGGCGCATCTATTTATTAGTGGTAGGGTGACGTTGTTTCTGAGTCATTCTCTAGATTACGTTCGTAAATGGTTAATTCCGTTCCCGGCATTTAAAAGGGGATCCGATTCCGACCCTGCATTCCAGACTAGGGCAGGTACATTTATTTGCGCGTAGTCAATGGGTAGAGTTTATTTTATTGATTTACAGGTTAGCCTTTGACTGCGATCTCACCTGGATGGTGATCTACGAGTAAGATCCCGGCTTCGCACGGGGCTTACCTTATGTACGCCCACCGTTAAAAAGTTAAAAATCTTCTATTTAAGCTACTAGCATATAATAATATTATGTGGATTGAGGTTTTTATAATGCCGCGGGAACTCTAATTTTCCGGGATAAAAAGTAGCCTAAGTGCTATTCCAGACTATAATCTATATCTGTGCCAGATCCAGATCAGTTCAGCCGTTTTGGCTTGTAACAAACATCCATCCATCCAAACTTTCGCATTTATAATCAGTGGCGGCCTTAGGGGATGGCAAGCAGGGCAAACGCAAAGGGCCTCGCTCTTGCAGGGGCCTCGCGCCCTCGCGCTACATCCCAAGTAGAAGAAGTCCCACCTATCGATAGGAAGTGAGCGTAGATCCAAACTAGTGACAAACTACATAGACAAACCACTATCTATTCCATTTATTGATTTGAGATGCTGTCAACTGCGAAAGGTAAAATAACGTTTAAGGCCCCACAAATCTTAAGGCACAGACATATAAAGAAAAGACTTCCCTTTATATATCTGTGGCTTAACTCTTAAGGATCTGGCAAATATCTACCGCCCAGAGCCTCGCAATGGCTCAGGCCGCCCCTGTTTATAATATTAGTATCTATGTCACCGTAAGATTATAAAAACCGTAAGATTGTAATCTAACGCTTTTTTTTCGATAGATTGTAAACAGTCGAAAGATTGTGAACCGTTCAATGTTTTAAGTGTCAATTTTTGAAATATTCATTGTATTTACGTTTTCTTGTCTCTTGACTTGTAGGTTAAGTTAGGGTTCGATGCGCACTTAGGTTCTATCGGGTTAATAAACCTAACAGATTACAATCGACAGTTTACAATTTCGCGATTTAGATTATAGGTAATCTAACGGTTTTTACAATCTTACGGTGACATATCGATTGACGACGACGGATAACGATGACTTTACGATTCAAAATTTTAACAAAATAAAGTTGTAGTAAACAAACTAAATGGGCTGTAATAGGATCACTTAGAACTTTATTGTTTTCCAATGGAGTGACAATTAAGTAAATGGCTCTGACGACGAAATTCCACCAATACTCTAAATTACAACTCCCATCGCTGAATGGGTATGGTAAAATAAGTAAGAAGGTACTATGTTGTATACCTACTGTACTTATTGTAATTGAAGTAACATACAAATGTTAGTTGTACAGAATAACATACAAAAATTTTAACCCACTTCCAAAAAAGGAGGAGGTTCTCAATTCGGCGCGTATTCTTTTTTTTAAATGTATGTCGGTGCATATCTCCGTGGTTTCTGAACCGATTTGAAATTTTTTTCTCTTTCTCTCTCTCTCTCTCTCTCGAGGTGGTCCCATAAAAAATTCTGACTCCAAATCCTCTACCCTGACACTAAAAAGTTAAAAATAAAAATTCTTTCCAAAAAACCGACTTCCAACGTCACTGTAAAGTACAAAATAATTATGATTACTACCCACTATGTTGAAGTCGGGCGCGTTTATCAAGTATATAAGCAAAGTTGACGCATCAGACTCGCCCGACTTCAACATAGTGGGTAGAAATCAAAATTATTTTGTACTTTACAGTGGCGTTGGAAGTCGGTTTTTTGGAAAGAATTTTTATCTAAATTAAAAGTCCAAACTATACGGTGCACTTGTTGAACGCCGGACGTGATCATAATACCTAATTAATTACTTGCGGTGTTTTACAATAAAAGCTTCGAGGGTTCCAAACACGCCCAGTGCTACCCCTTCATCTTTCTTGAACAATAAACATAGATACATATATTATTTGTGATTTTTGTCAGAATATAGATAACTACAAAGTAGTTTAAAATCTTCAAGTTTTAATAAGAGGAAAGAAACTCGGCGGTGGTTTTTTTTTTTTTTTCAAAAATATGTCTGTCCCGCTTATTCGCACAATTAGATTTACGCATTTAATAAACTTGTAATAAAAAAAATACCACGCATTCAACAATTTAGGAAGTAACCATGCACAGTCAGTATTTTAACAACACGCTACCCGATGCGCCTTTTTCGTTTAAAGTTGAACATGACGTCATGACAGCATCCAAATTATAGCATCACCAACAGGCATCCAGCGACCACGCAATCCATTCATCACTAGATTTTAACGAACTTATTTATATACACGCAACAGGTGTTTTTGTTTTAATCATACCATATAATTTTTTTTGGATTCTGGTGACAGAAAATTACTGGTCATTACTTAAGTTTTTATCCCAAAGGAGACGGTTCAAATTTGTATGGGGCGCCGGCCAAGTCTTGTACAAGCAGAGAAATGAAGGAAAATAAAATACTAGACCAGTTTTTATTGGTCAAATCTACGAATTCGTCGTAATTTCAGTGGTAAAATTATTTAATATTTCCAAGTTATGGAACACTAAACATGAGTGGGTAACAATGGCGGTTTCGAATTTTGACGTTTTCAAAAGAAAAACACGTTATTTTGACAGTGACTGTCAGAAATGAAATTTGATACATTTCGCGCCTACTGCCTTCTCTATGGCTGAAGGTTGCCATCTTGGAAACGTATCGAAAACTTGAAATATATATTTATTTTTTTGCTCGTTATTTACTTTACTGTTCTAAATTATTATATTTTAATACAATCTATGTATTTTCCTCTATTTCTGGTAGAGTGTACAAGAGTAGGCCTAAAATGAACCTTTTCCTTTATGTAGAAAAATATAATAGATAGCTACTTATTCGACTAAATGTGATGAGGTCAAAATATAAAAAGCAAATTTTTATGAGTTGGTTATTAAGTTCAAGGTAGGTATAGGTACTTCACACCTTGGAACCAACAGTTTGTTCACATATCTATGAAAAAAATTGAAATCAGAAGAAAAGTGAGCTTTTTGACGAGCTTCGGCTTTGTACTTTAGTTTGCTCACCAATATATTTATATCTACCTACCTTCCTATTAAACATAAACATGTAGAGAATATGTAGGTACCTATATGTATATTTTTATCAAAATATTATATTTAAAGTAAGTACCTAATTTGGAAACTACGAAGGGATCTGGCAAAAAAAGACAAGGCAAGACTACTTAATAATTAATTATAGCATGATGAGTAACAATCGCTTCTTCCAATTATGGTTTTTGTATAAACGGCCTAAGTTAGCAAACACAATATTATTCATTTTCGTCCTATACAAATGTTGCTACAATAACACAGGGAACGTGACGAACTTTAGCCGAACCAGATTTAGCTTAGATCAGCTATGCTACAAGGGTGAAGGGAAATTAATAACTTGTGTTGTTATATGAGAAATGTTATAGACACTTATTGTTACTTGGACGAATTCTTGTTATTTTTATACTTTTCTATAAAAAAAAAATAGATACGACTCGAACCGTTTGATACCACCGCGTACCATTGAGTAGGTTGCTACCTTACATCTAACTAACTTTAAATAAAAAAATCTAACTATAAACTCGGAACCAAGGACTAGAACAAGACGTAGGTAGTGCTAGTTCTAAAACATGTGATACCTTGTAACCATAGAGGCAATAACTATGCTTGTAACACATTACATAAATTGTCTCGTAATTATTTATAGCAGAATTCCTAGTTTTCATGCATTTCCGATAACATAACAATATTACTCGCTTACTTACGGCCAAATTTGTATGTATAAACTTAGATATTCGTTTATACACATCTTAAACATCTGAAAACGTTTGATTGAGTATGTACTATGTACTATTGCGCCCGCGACTTGACGTGTCTGATTAGGAGTCGAGATAGCTCAACTCTGAAGGATCGAGTACACAGTCAGCTACACAATGCTCAGGAAATGGCCCATCTTGGATATCTCGCGAGCCGCAGGATGTTTGCGCTTGTGGAGGCGAGCATTGTCACGACTTGAGACGATATGGTATACCTAACTGATTTGAGTGGAATATTTTTGCGTAAACGATACACATAAGTAGGTACATAGCCGTCCTAGCATGGCACTATGATTCTCGGCGATTCCTAATTCCTATTTCCTAGCGCTCGCCCGCCCACCGCGGTGACGCTGTAGCGGCCAGCAGAGCCTACGCAGCATACTCAATCCGAAAAAAAGAACTATGACAGATCTTTCCCAATAAAAAGAAAATCCAAACTATAATATTATAATATACTTAAATGCGAATGTGTCTGAATGTCTGTCTGCTACGTTTTACGTCTATGATCATTATCTCATTTTGACGAAATTTTGCAAAGAAGTCAGTTGCATTTCTTCATTTTAATCACGCACACTTTTATCCCGGAAAATCAAAAAGCTCCCACAGGATTATCAAACCTATATAAATCCACGCGGACGAGTCGCGGGCATCGTATATATGTAGTATCTTTTACCTACTTTGGAAAAAACTGACTATTACCTATTCTGTGCTAGCATATCCAACGTTAATCTTAAACCGTACACGAAGGAACTTACGCAAAAACTTGCAATTTGCACGTATAGGTAAATTCTCTTTATAACTTTTTATGGAAATTTAACAATTAAGTAAACGTTACTTGGTTATCTATCTACTCAAGGACAGTTCAAGGTTTCAAGAGCAATTAATCAAACATTAGTTTGAATCTCTAAGGGACAGAAAAATTGCTAATGAAGCCCTGCGTTGCTTTTAATTAAACGACTAACTGTCGAAGTGGCTACGACGTAGAGGGGGATGTAGAATGTTCTTAATATTACCTACCTTGTAGCGTTTGAACCGGACTTCTTATATTGTATACTTAGTATTATTATATATTCTGTACTAATAGCTAGCTGGAATAAGGTGGACATACCAATTTTTTTTCTACAAGTTTTTTGCCCTTGACTGCTATCTCACCTGGGTGGATGAGTAGAGCTGTATAGGTTAACCCTTATAGGTTTGTACACGGCATCGTACCGAACCGCTAAATTGCTTGGTGGTACTTACATCGTTACGGCCAAAGCCTACCACCAGACCAGGATTTAGAAATTCCTAAACTGCCTTCTTTATATTATCGTCGGTCCAGCTTGCTGGAGGGCGACTTACGCTGCGCTTGACCTATACTTATACGCGGTCTAGAACTCCAGCTAGTCACAGTCAAGAGCTAACTTGTAGTTGAGTAAAGAAACTTCTGGCTTCAGCAGTCATGGCTCTTACAACTAGTATACCCACCGCCACTTTGACTTAACTACCTACTGATGGTTTGGGGTAGTATGGTTCTCCTGTCGATCTCATTATTTTTATTGTTTTCCTTCAGGGAAATTCCTAACACCTTATCATTTTAATAGTCACAAGTCTCCTTGCAGACTGGGAAGCCGCGCGTAAACCACGTGCAGATTGGCAGGCCCTAAAGCCTGAGCTCTTTATAATGTTCTCAAAGGTGCCAAAACTTGAGGCACCTCTTTTAAAAATGTGCCCTTAAGGTCCACCAACATTATGCATACAGAGCTATCGAGCAGCAGGCTTCCTTGTGATATTTTTCTTTACTCTAATACCTGAAGGTTAATTTTATGTAATCTAAGATGGAAACAGACTATTGTACCTACAGCCTAAGTGTGACAATTTTACTGAACTTAATGTTCCATGTTTCCATGCGACATCGCGACGGAAAACTAACGCTCGCTTGGCGATTGGTCTAGCTTATAACTCTCCGCAGCCGTATTCTGAGACTGGTCTGACAATTATTATCCATGTAAAAGGACACGTCGATCTGTTGCTCCTTTGTGGCGTGATTAAAGGACAATTAATAATCTTATACGTACCTGAAATATACCTAATAATTATTACCTACATGTTTTGTGTACTATTTAAACACTAAACGAACCAAGTAACCAACATACAAACACACTATCGAATGCATAGTATTGCGATTGATAGGATTATAAACTTCGGAAATGTCAGTGCCGAGTGTCAAACTCGGGAGATCCAAACATTAGGGAGGTAGGTATACCTAATTCATCACGTAGCAGAATACGTAACAGGTAAAGCTAACAAAAAGGATGGAAACTGTAGGCGATAAGAGAAGCGAGATATGCAAATTATTTTAATTAACGTGAGACAAATTATGAACCATCCAAGTCGGCTTCACAAATTAGATACTCGTAGATAAGTGCAAGGTCGAAGGAGAGTTTGTGGTTATCGGAGTAACGTAAACACTTTTATCATGGTTAGAAGTTTGAACATTAGCACTAAGTATTAAATAGTAAGTAAAGTACCTAAAAAATATGTACTTAATAAAATAATCTTTAAGCGGACTTTTAATTAGACACAGTAAACTAACGTTTACTTATATATGTCAAAACGTCGCTAATTACTGACTTTTAATTACTTACTTTAAAGAATGCAGTAAAACCGACGTTTATTAAGCGTATGCAGTAAAATGACGTTTACTAATATGTAAACGTTAGTTTACATTCTAAAACTCCGAGTATAGTAGGGTAGGTAACGTAGCCAAAGATTATAAAAACAAATCTCTTTCTAATACTTTACGTAGGGATTTTATATTTTTAAAATTACTACAAATTAATTTATAACTATTAATGTGTGCTTTTCCACCACTCTGCTTGATTCAGATATCACATAGGGACCTGCTAAGTAGTTAATATACCTAGATAGAAAATAGTCTAAGACTGCAATACGTACCTCCCTATAATCTATCTATTAGTAGATTATTAACCAAGGGGATAAAGCAGTGTCTTCTGTCGCGGGTGACGATTTAAATCGCGAGCGTAACGAAGGACTCGAGGTTTACTCCCGAGCGTAGAGTCCTGAGTGTAGCGAGGGATTTAAGTTCACCCAAGACTAAGACAGCTTTATCACCGAGGAAAATACTCTACTTTTCGTACCATTTGCGAAAAAATTAACACAATAATAATATTATGAGATAAGCATTTATTAAAAATAATGACAATTAAAAGTAAAAGTTAACATTCGAAACATTGGTCCAATTATTGAAAAAGAGAGTTACATTTTTACCCTCGACGAAGCGGAGACGGTATATGTGTTTGCCCTAAGAGGTTGTGTGTTTGTTTGTTTGTTTGTTTGTTTGTTTGTTTGTATGTTTGTTTGTTTGTTTGTGCACTTTTAAGTTACCATTTTTCTAGTCTAGTCTATGATCTTAATTTTTCAACCACTGTTACCATTTTTCACAAAAAGTACTGGGCCGATTGAGATGCGGTTTATAGCATTAGATATATATAGCTTGAGAGAAGGTTCTTAGACATATTTTAGGACCATAGACAACTAAGCTGAGCTGTAGTCTATGATTTTAATTTTTCTATGTGTTAAAATTTTTCACAAAAAGTACTGGGCCGATTGAGATGCGGTTTTTTGCATTAGATATGTTTAGCTTGTGAGAAGGTTCTTAGATATATTTTAGGACCATAGACAACAAAGCTGAGTTGTAGTCTATGATTTTATTTTTTCAATATGTTACCATTTTTCACAAAAAGTACTGGGCCGATTGAGATGCGGTTTATTGCATTTAGGACTTCGTGCGATTACAAAACAGGAAACTGGTAACAAAATTTAAAAAAATCAGCGCCATTTTGAAATTCTTTGTTAATTGACCGATTTCGTTCAAAATCTATATTTAGGGCTCCCTGGGGTCACAAAACAGGAAACTGGTACCAAAATTTAAAAAAATCAGCGCCATTTTGAAATTCTTTGTTAATTGATCGATTTCGTTCAAAATCGATATTTAGGACTCCTTGGGGTTACAAAAAAGGAAACTGTTACCAAACTTTAAAAAAACAGCGCCATTTTGAAATTCTTTGTTAATTGACCGATTTCGTTCAAAATCTATATTTAGGGCTACAAAACAGGAAACTGTTACCGAAATTTAAAAAATCAGCGCCATTTTGAAATTCTTTGTTAATTGACCGATTTTGTTCAAAATCTATATTTAGGGCTCCCTGGGGTCACAAAACAGGAAACTGGTACCAAAACTTAAGAAAATCCGCGCCATTTTGAAATTCTATGTTAATTGACCGATTTCGTTCAAAATCGATATTAAGGGCTCCTTGGGGTCACAAAACAGGAAACTGTTACCAAAATTTTAGAAAATCAGCGCCATTTTGAAATTCTTTTTTAATTGACCAATTTCGTTCAAAATCGATATTTAGGACTCCCTGGGGTTACGAAACAGGAAACTGTTACCAAAGTTTTAAAAAATCAGCGCCATTTTTATTTATTTTGTTATCACCATAATAAATGAATTCAGTTTAGTACAGTAAAATCTGTACTAGGTACTTGTAAGTCTAACCACAACCCGTGAGCTACTTTAGCAGCTCGCGCACAGGGCGAAATACTAGTTAGATATATATAGCTTGAGAGAAGGTTCTTAGATATATTTTAGGACCATAGACAACCAAGCTGAGCTGTAGTCTATGATTTTAATATTTCGATATGTTACCATTTTTTACAAAAAGTACTGGGCCGATTGAAATGCGGTTTTTTTCATTAGATGTGTATAGCTTGTGTGAAGGTTCTTAGATATATTTTAGGACCATAGACAACAAAGCTGAGCTGTAGTCTATGATTTTATTTTTTCAATATGTTACCATTCTTCTCAAAAACGACTGTGCTGATTTAGATGCGGGCTTTTTGTTTTAGATATATTTAGCTTGTACCTAGATGCTGCCCAGGGTATCATGATGGAGTCAGGAGGCGATCATGGGAACTCCTTAAATTCTCATCGTATACCTGTCGCGTTTGGACTCTTTTGATTTGTCGTGACAAGCGCGCCTCGGAAAGAAAAGGGTTTGGCCATAGTCCACCACACTGGTCAAAAAAACTACTGAGCTGTTAAAGATGCAGTTTTGTGTTTTAGATATTATGTAATATATACGTTTGCTAAGTTCTAATTGTTGTTTCAAAGTTATAAAGGTCAAAGGTATAATGGAGCTCTGCAGTTCGTCGTGGGTTTTTTTTAAATTTTTAATTTTATTACTTGTTGTTTGGTACATTTATTGTTGATGAGTTGATTTTAGTATTTCTCTGTTCTTGCGTCTGAGGAACTGTTTAGAACATCAACTTATTTATAAAAATTAATTAAAATAAACTTATCGTTTATGTATTTGAAGAAAACACAAACCCGGCAAATTCCTAGACTAATATTTTTTGTCGGAAAAGCAAAGGCATCAAGCTCATACGGCCTCGTCGGTTTTCGTAATTTTATTTAATAATCATAACTGCATAATAAATGCGTATTCCTTTTTCAGAAAGATGTTTAATACTTTATATACAAACTCAATGGTGTAAACACAGATGTAGTTCAGTATAAATTTCGGTAAGTATTCCAAATTTAAATCACATTCTCCCCCTAGAGGATGAATGAAATTCATACAATTTTCTTTCCCTGTTTTTAACAGATTAAAAATGACTATTGTTATGTTCGCTTTTTGTGGCATAGAATGTCACTTTTTTGAGCAAGTGGTACGAAATAATATACTATAATCTCTGTAAGTAAGTAGGTATACTATGTAAATATATTGGCAAACATTAAATTTTATCACATTTTATCATGCCAAAAGCGTGATTCTGGCTAATTTGTTTACACAATCTCTAATCTAATTTGTCAGATCTAAATATATTTTTATCCTCTTCCGCAGAGAACATTATGAAAAGGGAAGCATACCCAGCTAAATATACATTTAGACCCAGAGATTATTATCAATCAAACAAATATTATAAATGCGAAAGTTTGGATCTATGGATGGATGTTTATTCCGCGCTATTCTAAATATATAAAAGGAAAAGGTGACTAACTGACTAAACGCACAGCTCAAACCACTAGACAAAACGGGCTGAAATTTGGCATGCAGATAGCTACTATAGCGGAGACATTCGCTAAGAAGGGGGTAAAATAGGGGTTTGAATTTTGTGTAGTCCACGTGGACGAAGTCGCGGGCATAAGCTTTTGGAAATATAAGTTTAGACCAGTGATTTTACATATTTTAGGGACATCAAAATTAGCCACACTGTAAAGATTGTACCTAATATCTATTTATGCCTACCGCATAACAAATCAATCCGCAAATAACCAAAACTCTCGGTTCATTGCCAACCAAGTGGTCAAAATCCAGAAATACTTAGCTAAAGGTCTCTGATTTCATATACGATACCACATCTAGACAATAATCAATCTAATATTAATCTAATAATTTGTCTAGGCAATTCTCACAGGCCTTGGTCAAAGTTCAAGTTTTTGATAAGTACCTAGGTAAGAAACAGTCAAAAGCTTTTCGTAGCGCCTAATGAAGTTATTTCTAGGCATATCTCATTCCATGAGGTACTTACCTCATATCATTTTCTACATGTAACTACTACGCGCAGAGATTTTTAACATATCTTCATAAAGCTTCATCCATCACTCGATTTTAATAAATATTTTCCGTGCGAAAGTTTTTAACGATGAAGATGATTATGAGGATATGGGACGGCGGTTTCCCCATACAATCGTAGATATATTTATCTGTTTTCTCCGTGGATAATTACAATAGAGAAAATATTTTTGCACCATTAAATCCATATGTGTCCGTGCCATGTCCGTGTGTTTTGTTTTTTCAATAAATTATTAAATAATTTTAAAAGAACAAGGAACCTTCAAAAATGGCAAAAACGGGATGGTTTTCGCGCCATCATCATCATCACAAAGGAAAACTTAACATACCGACATATCCTGAGTCCTTCGTAAATTATACTAGAAAAAATAAATCTAATCGGTTCAGTTTTGGAAGAGGAAACAGGAAAATACGAGAATTCGACTGTTTTTCATAGATATTATCGGTCCAAACTACATGGTATAACTGTTTAGTACCTATATTCTCAAAGTTTCCCGTTGATGCTGATAATTGGGAAATCCTAACGACAATCAAAAAATAAAATACAAAAGCAATTAAGCAACTTTTATGCTTAAAAGTGAGTATTCTACTCGTATGAGACTTGTACCTATTGTTACTAAAGCTCCTAGACCTAGCCTAGATTATTGTTCCATGAGTGAGTTTGAATGGCGTGGGTTTTTCACGTAGGTACCTACTGAGGTACAGTTTTAGTCATGTATGGAACCAAGACGTGTAATAGAAGAAGGAATATAGGTAGGCAGTAGGCTTACTTAGACCCCTATTTTGGCGTTTGTGCACTTTAATAACACATAATAATTTAATACTTAATCAAGTACAGCTTCCAAAATACGTTTCTTTTGTAATTAACTATCTATCTTGTAGCTTATTTTGGCAGGTAGGTAAGTAACTTTAAACCCCTAAATGGAGGCTTACCTATTTAGGTATTTTGCAAATGTTAGCTGTGGGAAAATTCCCACACCTGAAATTTGCGGAATATCATTGAAATAATTTTTGAAATTCTCCAACAATTATTTCAGTAACATTAAACGCGCAATTTAAAGAACTCTCATGTCAAGACACGAAGTCTAAATATTTGAAAAACATAATTAAATCCGTAGTGATTTACGTGGGTTAACCTTAACAAGCACTAAAGCTTGATCACACTCAAAGACGATGGCACCGACACCCGACGGAAGCTTCACGACAAGGCCGTCATGCTAAACGCGCGCGTATACGTGTCTGATTTATGATACAAGCAATTGTATCAATACATCACACATCCGTGCGTGAATTAACGCGACATGCATTTCCAGTGTTAACCTTAACACGTATAATGCAATAGGTATACTTCCTAGTTTCTAATGCGGGACCTATAGACCGAAACAGACGCAACGCACACAGATTGCGCCCCAAGTGCAACGCGCGTCTTTCGTGTTTAGTTTACAATTTAAGTAAGTAATAATTATAGTAAAGACTCGGCTCTACCGCTCTCTACCATTGACTTACCAATCTACAATCAACCCCACTGTTTACGTCGGCCGTGTAATAGACGCGTTGGACACATTCCGTCGCGCAACACGTATGTCCAAGCACTTGACGGTTTCAATAAAATTATTGGATCGAAGTTCCTTATCGCGCGTTACGAAAGGGGGATAGACGGACAAAATTAAGACCAAAAGTTGTAACGACACTTTAAGACCAAAAGTTAACGACACTTTTTGCTATAGTTGTAAGCCGTGCGGCGTGCGCGTGTTTCTTCGAACTTTGCGCGTGAACTTCGTTCCATCGGGTCTCCCTTGACACCTCTCAAGTTTTTTTTATTTTTAAATAAACCAACTATAGTAATAGAATATACACATTTGAGATGTGTTGATCGGGTGCTACCAATCATTCCGGAACTGTTATTATAACGATCGTCCATCATATACGGAGCTGGTGTCTATTGTGCTCGAATAATGAATAATGATAGCAATAAACGGTAAGTGGTAGGCAGTTAGACACCCACCTACGTGACCTCTGATACGTAGTATCACTGAAACCTTGATTTAAAAAAAAACACTGGATAAGATAAGTTAGCTACAGAGACAAAAATATTTTTCATCCCACCATCTCGGAAAGAGTATTTTTAATCTTCGATATCTGAATGCAAAAGCCGTTATTATCCTCTTGAGGATAAAGTAAATTGAATTTAGAACTTCGTGTGCACGTTAGTAAATATCACTCGTCTATGAAGTTTGTGAATTCAAAACATCATTAAAACCTATTTACTTCTACCTCTATGGTGCCGAATTTCCATACAACCTTTTTTAATTTGTTAAAAACTCACACTCGTAACCTTCTTGGTGTACTTTTTTAATTTGCTTTGCGCGCACCATTTTCTTTCACGTCATGTCATTTCCTCGCTGAGGTGGGATGAAAAGTTACGTGTTGCACTCGAGTGAAAAGATTTTTCACCTCGTGCTCTTTTGATTCCCTCGCTGACGCTCAGGATTCTGCTCGGTCATCAAAATTGAGCACGCGGTTAAAAAACAACTTTTCACTCTTGTATAACAAATAACTATTGTTAGCTTGCGGAGAAAATTCAAGAATTGCAGCCACAATCTACCTAACCGGACCAAAATAGGTACCTACTTAGATAATATTTACCCTATATTCTTTACCGGCTTCTATGTTGATTAGGGTAACTTTAGACCATATTTAACTATTTCAAATGAAGCTCCAAATGAAGAATAAATAATTACTTACGAATCGCTGTCTTTGTGCGGACGTTTCTCGAATAGCACATTGGATGCAGGATGGCCCAATAGCGGTCTACGGACACCGCTACCAGACAGAAGATGCTTATCGTGCACAGCATCACCAAGATAGATGTCGTGAAGAGGCAGGCATAGAGGTTCCTCGGCAAGCCCACTGAAGCCAATATCGCAAAGGGTATACCGAGCAAGCCCACTAGCAAATCCGCAATCGCTAAAGACACTATGTAATAGTTCGTTCGTCGCCGCAGTCGTCTGTCGCGGCGAAACACATGGATCACCATAGCATTGCCAACGATGGCTACCAACGCGACAAGCAGTTCAAGGGATGTGTACGTTGCGTGTATCTCGGGAGTAGGAGACCGGTGGGGCCCTGGGTCTGCCGTGCCCGTGGTCGTCCCGTTTTTCTCACTCATACCGATTGCCCAATTTAACTATATATCCTAACACTACCAATTAATTAATTAAACTTCCTACACGTTTTAAGATAACGCAACAGTTGAACCAATTGCACATCCATTATTTCGCTTTAGTTTACAATGTCAACATTGTCAAGTGCATACATGAGTATTTATAATTGGGTATTATAATATATTCAGATACGGTGATCAATTTCACCGGAATCTGATGCATGGTTCAAATTTCAGGGTAATTTCAGGAGTTTAAATGCAAAACTTCGCGATTTTTTACTGCGTGTTTTGGTTTATCGTGTATAAGATCGTGGAATTATTTTTATCTATGCAGGTCCGATAGGTCGACCCGTGTCCCACTCGCGCGGCGTTTTTCCCACCACTGCAGGCGATTTGGCGCGAAACCGCGTCATCGCCGACTGGGACGCTCGCCCTACGCCGACGCACACTTGTTGCGAACTCAAAGCATTCCGTTACCCTTGAAAACTAATAGAGACATCATCTCACGGATGTATTTGATGCAGAAAGGTAGCTAATCCGTGCGCTACATCAATAGGGTACTGCACTTATAATATACTTCCGAGGCACTTCTTGTTGAGGGTGCAAGCCTTCCGCTCCCTCTGTTATAGCGAAAAAACCGACTCTAATGGAGCACAATATCCAGAGTTGCCTCACTGAGGTGACGGATTGCATCTCATAACAGGAGCCGAAAGACTTATCTCCGTCCTCAAGTTATTAAATACTAGATGATGCCCGCGACTTCGTCCGCGTGGATTAAGGTTCTTGGATTCCGTCGGGAACTCTTTAATTTTCCGGGATAAAAAGTCTATGTCCTTCCCCGGGATACAAACTGTCTTTACAAACAGACAGAAACACTTTCGCATTTATAATATTAGTATGGATAACACAGAATACATAGGTAGGTACCTACACTGGTAGGTACATACATAGGTAGGTTTCATGTATTATTATAGTATTATTGTGAGTATTTCATGTCAGTAAGATATCCTAGCTCTATGTAACGTACTACTCCATGATTCTGTAATCTTGCACAGCTGTCTCTTTGGGCCGAATATGACAATCCTAACTATAACAGCCATTATCTAATTAGTCCGATACTATTTAGTTTAGACTGCATTATCACTTACCACCAGGTAAGATCGCTTTCAATGGCAAATTGTTGTGGAATTTAAAAAAAAAGTAAGTAGGTACTTTAACGTTTCCCAACAGATTTAAACGTGAGTAAAGCCAATTTTATTGTTATGAGAGCTTGCTGTTATTTAGCCGTTAAAATGAATACCTCGTAAAATAAACAAATACTTTTGAAAATGTGGTTTAATTTCGTTTCACGGTCACACGTACTAAGTATGTTAGTTTATGATAATAATATATAATCTTTACATTATAATGTATTATACTGTACAAAAATCCTATATTCACATTTAATATAAAATTTCGGTTTGCAATAATTTAAAAACAGTTGCAACACTTGATTTGCACTTAATATTAAAATGATTTGCAAAGAATGAGGTATTCCATATGCTTGTTAGATTATGTATGTATTTTCAAAATAAATAGTTGGTGCAAAATAAATAACTTGGTTGGCAAGATATTATTTTCTTCTGGTCAGCGCTATATCGTATCTATGCATTTTCTTCATAGGGGTTCGCATTTAATATTTATCAAATCTTGTTTAATAAGTACTACATTTGTCAAAAGGTTAGATTAAACATGAATATTCGAGTAGGTTCTATTGGGTTAACATACCGAACTTAAGTCAAAAATTGTTAAAGCAAAAATATATGTGTATAGTTAAATCATAACAACAATTATTTTTAACTGACTGCCTCGTTGGTCTAGTGGTTAGCATAGTCGACTGCGGATCACGAGGTCCTGGGTTCGATTCCCGGTCGGGCATAAAAAGTTAGGTATTCGGTTTTTCAATTAAGAAATTCTCAGTGCCAGCCCGGAGTTGGAAGTTGGCGGTGTTTCACCCCCGTGCCTCGGAGAGCACGTTAAGCCGTCGGTCCCGGTTATTATCACTAACATGATAATAGTCGTTAAAGCCCGCCAACCCGCATTGGAACAGCGTGGTGGGTCTAAGCTCTAATTCCCGCTCTCCTATGAGAGTGGAGGCCTGTGCCCAGCAGTGGGACGTTAATAGGCTGTAGTGAACAATTATTTTTATTAGACTTTTCCTAAGACACCATTTGTCATTAAATACATTTGCTACTGCAAGATCAAAAAATTCTCTACTGAGCATTTTCACAATTTAAGCTAACTTTCTTGCTATACAAAAGTTACGCACATTTTACGCTTAACAAAAAGAATTTTATTTGCCAATCACAATTAAAATTTTCTGCTAAACTAAGTAAATTTAATTAAATTCTAGCTTCCTTAGAGCAGCTCATATAATATTTAATTGGCTTTACAAATAATTTAAGAGAAAACCATTATGACTTTAATTGCCAACCAATTTTGATGCTTTTGCTAACTATAAACAACAAACCAATTTCACATATTGGCTGACAGAACACATTTTATTGCAAACCAAAACGTTAAAATTTGCCAACCAGTTATGTTGAATTTCTTTATAAAAATAGGTTTAAGTATATCAAAGTAAATTCTTAGCTTATGTTATTACATCCATAATCACAAACATTAGATTACTACAGAGTCAGAGATCACTTATTGTACTCATAGGCTTTCTACCCTGCACATTGAGATGCACCTTAAGACATTGCAGTAATGTTTGTAAAATACAGGTATTTATTATGCATTAAAACTGTGAACACACAGGTTTACTCAACTTACAAATATTAAATAACAAAAAAAGGACATCACATTTTAAAAGAAAATAACCCAACCACTCCAAACATAAAAAACAACTTTCTATTCTTATTTAGGAATAGGTCAACTCAAAGTCACAATAATTTCAATTGAAAAATAATTTCAAATTATCTATAGGCAGCACTTGTGTTCTGAATTCTGCAATATTATGCTCTTATTTTTTTTCACAAAATTATCACTACATTACAAATTTACACAATATAATTTTTAATGTGTGTGTAACCTATCTATGAAATGTCTTGGAATACCAATGTCTAACAGCGAAAATCGATCAACTTGATCAATACTAGGATGAAAGTTTAACAAAGCCTCCCAACAAATCTCGCTCAACTTTGGTATACATAACCATACTTTGTACAATTTATTATTCCTTCTAGTCTCATTATCTTTTGGTTCGATCCCACCAAACATGTACATACAACCATAAGAAGTCACTGTAGATGAATGGAAATATAAAGGGTGGGGTAATACTGTCTTTTGCATTAAATGCCACTGCATATCTGAGATATTCAGCCTCCATATATCGTCAAAAATACTGTGTCCGTCCGTCCCACCCGCTACAAACACTTGAACACCACTGGGAGTATCTATTTGCACTGCACTATGACACTTCCTAGGTAAGGGCTGTACAGTATCTTTCATTGAATCGTCAGCCTTTGGTTTAAAAATAGTCCACGTTTTAGTTTCAAGGTCATACATAGGTATCTCCATGAGCTCAAAGGCCCAATCTCCTGTACCACCTCCGATTATGTATAGCTTTTCTCCTAATCTAGCTACTTCGTGTCGGTACCTGCCGATTGGCTCCCCCTCTTGACCTGTCCCAACATACACAGGCTCCCAAACCATTGTTCGTAAATGTAACCTGTAATTAATTAATTTTTAATTTTAGCTCTAGCTTACGAATGTTATTCTTGTTGAGGGCCGATTCAATTGTAATGAATAATTTTGTAATTTAATAATTATAAATTTTTTGCATAAAAGATCTATCAATTTCTTAATACTTTTTTTTTAGCTATAGACATACTTGTAATATGTAATAAAAATAAAATCAAATCCAATTCAATCCAATTTATTTATTCAAATTAGGTACACTGTACACTTATTGACGTCCAAAGAGATCATTTTACAGAGAACTATAAGTTTTCTCTACAATTTATTAATATTTATAGCACTTATGTTTTGATAGCTAAAAATGTTCTGCTAAATAAATCAATAATACCAACCTATAAATATCACAGTTGTAAGCGAATCCATTAGTTCCACCAATAGTATAAAAAGCACCATTATGACACAATATTGACTGGCCATACTGTCCAGGTGGTCTAGGCCCTGTGACATTCAGCACCTCGAGTTTTGCATCACCATCACACGTCTGCCATGTTATGACATCATTGCTGCATTTATTGCCAAATGGAGCACCTGTCCCACCATATATCTGTAAAATCAAGCTCATGCTTAAATTTAAGCCTCAATGAACTTAAAATATACATTTCAGAGACAGCATGAACTCACAGAGAGACTTGTGGGTGTAAAGATGTCATCTATACTAATATTATAAATGCAAAAGTTCGGATGGATGGATGTTTGTTACTCGATCACACTTGAACAGGTGAACGGATCTGGATGAAATTTAGCACATAGATAGATCATAGTCTAAAATAACATAATATAGGCTTTCTATCCCGGAAAATTAAAGAGTTCGCACGGGTACCATAAAACTTTAATCCACAGAGACAGTTACAGGCATCGACTGATTTAAATAATAAAAGGGAGAACTGACTGACATAACACACAGCTAAAAACGCATGAGTTTCTAAGATCAAAGTACCAAAGGGTTACCTATAAGCAGACTTTGGATAGAACACTAGCTCATTAAGAAAACAAAATCATCACCATCTCAACCCAGGATAGGTCAAATACTATGCATGGGTCTCCTCTCAGCGCAACAAGTGGCCAGGCCACAGTCTACCAGATAAAATACATACCATTAAATATCTTCCATTCATACACATAGCATTCGATGCCAGCTCTTCCGGCATGTTCTCTACAACTTGGTGCTGTGTCCATTTTCTACTCGCTATAGAGAAGCTCCAAAGCTCCTTGAAAAGAGGCATTGCTGGTGTCCACGTTGGGTTATTCCTTTGTATGGTGTTGAGCGGTAAATAAGGGTTGTAACCTCCAAAACAGTAGATCCTAACATCATCGCATGCAATTCTGTGCCCGCTTCTCGGCCGGGGGTTTGGGGAACCCCGGAACTTAACCTCAGTAATTTTATACGGCTCAAACTTATAATCTTTACTTGATGAAGTCATCACGTGAACGACTTCAATACATTAATTAAAACAGCAGAATAGTACTGGAACACGACTGGAACTTTGTTTATAATTATTGGAATTTCGGATTTTTTGGAATATTCTTAAATGCCACTTGTCAGTTGTCAAGTGTCAACAACACCCAGAGACAAGTAACATATAGGTCAACACCCTTTTCGACAATTTGCACAGCTGATGTAAAAATCAAAGACACTATCCAGATCTAGATCTTTAGATCTATATTCAATGTACTCTGTGCTTTAGATCCAGATCACAGATTTATAAAGGGGATTTTTATTTATTATTACTTATTATTTATTACTTTTCTTTATCTTTATTATGTCTGTGATCCAGATATGTGATCTAGATTACTCTTTAAAGGCTCTGATGACACTAGCGGTGTGTCGCCGCCATGTTCGTTTGGTCTAGTGAAACCGGGCAGTGTAAGAACAGCTCATAAAGCATTTGAAAAGTTTTCATGGTAGCGGCTAGCGAACTAACCCGGTTACGGCAGATAAATTAAACCACAAATTAAACCCACACCCCTTATTCGGTTTCTATATATTTAATTAATACACGGCATCTACCCTTCAATAAATAAAATTAAAAAAATAAAGGGAGGGAACCATTATAGTTACTAACAACGACCTCAATTTACTTATACAGGCCCTGTCATAGTGTTGGGTAGGACATACAAGAGGCACTTCAAATGTCCCATACAAAATGATTGAATGTCCCAACACCTCAAAAAAATATTTTGTACCGCTTCACTGTGACATGCAAAAATGAATGAATCTCGAACTGACGAGTGAGTGGTGACGTGAGGTGAGGAGCGAGTAAGTAAAAGCAAAGCAAGTCATTGTCTTTGTCGTCCTATCTTCTGTCGCAGTCGCACTTCTCGCTCGACTCGTTGGTTCACCTTCTGCTTCATTACAAACTACAAAGCGCAGCGAGTGAACGAGACGGCGCGGCCACACGAACGAATGTGTGCGGTTGAGAGAGCAGACCTTTCTTTAAGTAGTTGAGTACTACTACTTTCGTTCGTAGGACGATTGAATGAAGTGAGCTGTGAGTGAAAATCTGACGGTGTCGTGTCTATAGTTATCTGTGGTCGTGTCGATTCGATCAATCGGTTGGTCGATGAATGAATTAATAATTGACATTCGAATTCAAATTGTTCATTTTTGTTTGTTTTGTAATTACGATTTACGTTGTATTAGTGAAGCGGCAAAATTAGAGGTATGTAGGTTTAGTACATAAAACACATATCATATTGTCCCATATTATCCCCCATTCTTCTATGATCAGCTCAAAGCCTCGTATGTGTTTTGGGTGAAGGGTTCGAAAATGAGGTGGGACAATGTCACATTATTGGGACAATGTCCCATTACAGATGGGTAACTCAGGAGAGATAGATAAAAAAGATATATATCAATCCGTTTCCACTAATCACTCTTAGTATCCGTTCACATCCGAATGTATCAGTGTATCACTGTATCTTTACAACTCATTCTCTCACGGCGTCTTTTTCTATCTGTCTCGCAACCGTGACTACTGACTAACTAGCGAGCGCTAGATGCACTCGCGTCTCGTTCTGTTATACCACTAAAATAAATACAAGCGTCTCTTTCGCACCTCCTTATTTGAAATCGTCTATCGTGCTTAGACATCTCTTTCGCACCTCCCTCGCATTGACCATATTAAATTGACATACGTCGGCACGACAGGTAAATTGATAACTCTATTACTGGTGCGTAGGGCTCAAAGTCCTTAAGCGGTACGTGTACATTTAGGTTTTATACTATCGCTCTCACTGATATGGTATAGTGGATTGAGTTGCGCGAGCCGCGAAGCGACAAGTGAGTGGTGTGCGAAAGCGTGAGCTGCTGATGCATAAGGATATAAAGATACAAAAGAGTGATACATATCCCAGTGATCGAAAGATACATATCTATCTTTTCTTCTTAGTGATACATTTTGCCCATGTCTATGTCCCATTAATGTGACATTGTCCCACCTCATTTGAAGTGGTACAATGTACTGCCTCGCCAAACTGAATGAGTTACTCATACAAACTCATCGAAATTGCTTGTCCTACCCAACACTACCCTGTCAAACAAAGAATGTGGGCGTATTTTTAGCAACGCCATCAACGCCATCTAGTCTGAAAAGCGGGAACTTGCTTGCAACATCTTGAATGAAAGCTTGAAAACGTATGACTCGGTCATAGATAATATAGGCCATAGCCATAGACTGAAGCCGTAAGGCATAGAACAATTAAACCTCTAGAATCAATGCCAGCGTGTAACCGAAAGGGATAGGTTATAATAGGCAAAACGCTGCAAAGCACCAAACACAATATGTGCTTTAAGAACAAAACCGTTACACGCAGAAAGGGATAAAAGAAAACATGTTTTTTTCTCATTCTATCTTGTGTAACATCCCAACACTGCATCTCTTTCATGTGGGAGTGAAAAGGAGATATGGCGTCGTCTATATATCTCTCTCAGTCTACGCCGTAAGGCCACTTTGATTAGGTATAAGGCCAGTTAGTAAAAAAAAAATCATACAGTTTGCCGCGGAAATTAAATAATTGCGTAATGGATAAAAATATTAAATAGGAAGATTAAATAACGTTTTTTTGGAAATGTATAATTGTGACATGAAACACTTACCTTAAAATAAAAATTGTACAGTGCCAAACTAATAAGACTTTAGATGTTAACCTAAGAATAACAAATTATCTACACGACGAGCGACCGTGACAGCGCTACGATGGTGACAAATACAGGATAGGAACGCGCTCTCATAGTCGGTTGCCCGACCTTTTTCTATGAAAGGGCCCATCTAGTACCTACATATATATCGATGGTTACTAAATATTCTACTGCGAAAGTGTGTTTGTTTCTTGGTTTATCCTTCAATCACGCTGCAACAGCAATAATTAGCAACTAGTATTATATATAACTAGCTGATGCAGGCAACTTCGACTGCGTGTAATAAGTTTTTTAATTCCCACGGGAATTCCTCAATTTTCCGGAATAAAAAAGTAGCCTAATAGGCTAAGCCTATGTCACTCTCCCTGGGTCCTCAAATATACCCATGCAGAAAATCACGTCGATCCGTTGCTGCGTGATTAAAGGACAAACCAACAATCAACGACTGAACTGATTTGATGATAGGCTACCAACGACCTCAATTTACAATAGACGGGCCCTGTCAAACGAAGAATGTGGGCGTATTTTTAGCAACGCCATCAACGCCATCTAGTCTGAAAAGCGGGAACTTGCTTGCAACATTTGAATGAAAGCTTGAAAACGTATGACTCCGTCATAGATAATATAGGCCATAGCCATAGAAGCCGTAAGGCCAGTTAGTAAAAAAAATATATCATACAGTTTGCCGCGGAAATGAAATGATTGCGCAATGGATAAAAATAATAAATAGGAAGAATAAATAACGTTTTTTTGGAAATGTATAATTGTGACTTGAAACACTTACCATAACATAAAAATTGTACAGTAAACTTAATAAGACTTTAGATGATAACCTAAGAATAACAAATTATCTACACGACGAGCGACCGTGACAGCGCTACGATGGGGACAAAGACAGGATAGGAACGCGTTCTCATAGTCGGTCGCCCAACCTTTTTCTATGAAAGGGCCCATCTAGTACCTACATATATATCGATGTAGGCTACAGTTAAAGCCGGTGTCCCACCAGTGGGTCGAGGAGGAATTCCTGTTTACTCGTGTACCTACTTCATTATAGCTGTTGGGGAAATACAATAATTTAACGTCCCGGAAATGGGGTTTCTGAATTCTGAGTAACTTATCGTAGTGGCGTCACCTGGTGGCGGCGACTGGCGTAACTTTACCGCTTCTGGGCTCCGGCTCACTTTTCGAAGTGGTGCCACCTAGCGGTTTATAGCCATCGATATTTAAGTAGGTACGATAGGCCCTTTCATTAAAAATGGCGGGCGACCGACTTTGAGAGCGCGTTCCCAACCTCTAAAAGCCTGTCTTTGTCCCCGTCGTAGCGCTGTCACGGTCGCTCGTCGTGTAGAAAATTTGTTATTCATAATAACTTTCATAATTAACATCTAGTCTTATTAGTTTGGCACTGAACAATTTTTATTTTAAGGTAAGTGATTCAATTCGCAATTATACATTTCCAAAAAAACGTTATTTAATATTCTTATTTAATATATTTCTATCCATTACGCAATCATTTAATTTCAAACTTGTATATGAGATACGGCAAACTGTATGATATATTTTTTTTACTAACTGGCCTAACGGGTTCTATGGCCATGACCTATATTATCTATGACCAAGTCATACGTTTTCAATAAAACCGGCCAAGTGCGAGTCGGACTCGCGCACCGAGGGTTCCGTACTCAAGAAGTAGGTATAATTACCTTTGTTAATGAACCGCAAAACTAACTTTGTTTGTAGAGGTTTACTGTTAATATCAAAAAATTACGTTTGTTGTATGGGAGCCCCCCTTTAATATTTACTTTATTGATATTTAATTATTTATTTTGAAAGGTAATATACAAGTTAATATTCTGTGAAAATTTGAACCATATACCTGTTACCGTTTTTAATATTGAGCAAAAAAATACGAATAAAACACGTTTATTGTATGGGGACCCCCATTATATATATATTTTTTTAATTTTTAGTATTTGTTGTTATAGCGGCAACGTAAATACATCATTTGTGAAAATTTCAGCTTTCTAGCTATCACGGTCTATGAGATACAGCCTGGAGACAGACAGACAGACAGACAGACAGACAGACAGACAGACAGACAGCGGAGTCTTAGTAATAGGGTCCCGTTTTTACCCTTTGGGTACGGAACCCTAATATGTTGCAAGCAAGTTCCCGCTTTTCAGACTAGATGGCGTTGATGGCGTTGCTGAAAATACGTCCACATTGTTTGACAGGGCCCGTCCTATGTATGTAGATAGAGGTCTTAAACGTCAGCTTTCTGGCTGTTTTCAAAGTGTCGGCACCTATCGGTGAATGGGAGTAAAGTTTCGCTAGTCGCCGCCGCCACCGCCCGGGTAATGAGGCCAGGCCTCGAAGCCCGTACCCCCGCTTGGCCCTCACGGGCCAACCGGAGAAGACCCCTGCTGCCAGGTAACGCCACTAAGATAAGTACCGCAGAATCCCCATTATAGAGCTCTTAAATAGGGGTTAAAAAGTCAATGGGTTAAAGTATGAAATGGAGGAGTTTCATGATGTTGTGAACATCATAAACAGGGTATCATTTTTAGGGTTCCGTAGCCAAATTTGGCAAAAACGGAACCCTTATAGATTCGTCATGTCTGTCTGTCTGTCTGTCTGTCTGTCTGTCTGTCTGTCCGTCCGTATGTCCTAGCCACTTTTTTCCGAAACTATAAGAGCTATACTGTTGAAACTTGGTAAGTAGATGTATTCTGTAAACCGCATTAAGATTTTCTTACAAAAATAGAAAAAAAACAATAAATTTTGGGGGTCCCCATACTTAGAACTGAAACTCAAAATTTTTTTTTTCATCTAACCTATAGGTGTGGGGTATCTATGGATAGGTCTTCAAAAATGATATTGAGGTTTGTAATATCATTTCTTTCTAAACTGAATAGTTTGCGCGAGAGACACTTCCAAAGTGGTAAAATGTGTGTCCCCCCCCCCGTAACTTCTAAAATAAGAGAATGATAAAACTAAAAAAAATATATGTTGTACATTACCATGCAAACTACCACCGAAAATTGGTTTGAACGAGATCTAGTAAGTAGTTTTTTTTTAATACGTCATAAATCGTAAACCGCAATTTACCTTTCATTCAATCAACTCAAATATTTAAAAAAAACATTTAATTTAAAACTTACTACAGGTTTGTACGGAACCCTCAGTGCGCGAGTCCGACTCGCACTTGGCCGGTTTTTTTTAGAAATAGGTATACAAATGACTTCGAAAGTTAAACTTCCCGGCCTAGGCCAGTAAAGAATGTATGTATTTTCATGACATATCTTAAGTTTGAATTTGGAATCTTTCTTCCTGAATATCTTGTAACTTGTTATAATGTTCTTTGGCCTAAATATTTTAAATTTGGAACTCTACCGTATTACGCGTTCAGCACTCACAGCGCAAAAAAAAAAAGTGGTTTAAGATTATATTTATTTTTTATCTATAAAATATTGAAAGGCGGGAATTAACTACATACCTAATCGTTATAATTTATAATTTATTATTTAAAAGTGACGAAAAAATTAGTTCGAGTGAGGATATTATGGATTTAGATTGTACGCCTCCTTTTCTGAGAGCGGAGGCCGAATTAGCTAAAAATAATTTGCTTCCGCCGAAATCCAAAGAAAAGTCACTTGTTTCATTTTTTAGAAAAGCACTATACACACCTCGACCGGGAGAGCATTTCTAGTCTCGTATATAGACTAGACGGCCTCGCGTAGCTCGGCCGTCTAACTTGGTCTGACACTCGACCAGAAAATGCGTACTTCCCGGTCTCGCGATGTAATGTAGTACACAACGGAAGTAAAATATAGATTAAAACTAATAAATCAGTGTTAAAAAATTCATTTTTTAATCCATCAATAAATTACTGAACAATGACGTTAAAAGTTTATACACCAATCGATTGCTGTATCTTACTCGAGTGAGAAATTTTGTGAGTGAGTTTTAATACCTAGCCGAGATTTAATACTTCAAAATTATCTTCAGTGCTTTTAATTCAATTAGGTCACGTTAAGTCCATTTATTTCTATTATTCGGCTTAATAAAGTCGGTTGATAGGGAATTATGATGTCACGTCTCCCGTCTTGCAAGCGCAACTTTAAAGTTCTAAACTAAACTTTTTCATTTGTTGAGATATTTTAATGATTCTTTCATATTTTTGTTTTATTTTGTCTTAATTTTCATAATAAATTTAAAAAAATGGTAAACTTCTCCATTGCCGTTTTATTGTAATAGGCTATAGGTACCTACTTCGAATTGACATAAAACCTTCATGGTTTGAGATTTTTGAGTGACACTTTTTTCACATGGTACCTATGTAGTTCTTCTTTTAAAAAATGTGCAACATTCGATTATCGATAAAACTTTAAAAAATATAACTCGAAAACTACCAAAAATCATATAGGTACGAGGAATCTAATTTTTTTCTTTGGACGTCACTATTTGGGCCAGCCTGTATATAGTTTGTAATTGTAACACATTAGGATACAAAATAATAATAAAGAAAAAATAATTATGTTCACGTAAAAGTTTAATCAATAACCCACTTTAAAATATAATAATTAGGGCGCATACAAATAGCTTTCTTTCAACAAGCAACATATTTTGAATATTTTCTTACATAATGTATTATTCTTTTTTTAGACAGTAATATATTTTTAGGAAATGACAAGCAAAATGAAGAAATTGTATAAATATTCATAAAATGACCATCAACCATTTATTAGATATTAATATTATATTATGATAACTTTGCAAACATCACATTAACCACTACGAACAACTATTTTCACAAAATGCATTCATTATCAATGATGAAAGAAGACGTTTCTGTACTAAAAAGCAATTTGTTCATTTTGTTTGCTAAATTATTTATCTTATCGATACAGCATATTTTTTCTCTAAACAAGTAATACTGCAACTTCATTTGGGCTACTGCAGGTGAGATTTAAGTGCGCTTCGGTTTTGTATGTATGTAGTTGAAAGCTCACTTTATTATCAATTTCACTGTTTTCTTTTTCCTAGTCTCGTATATTGTAATTTGTAAGGGTGTATCTAACTGAAAATGAATTAACAATCTATGCTGCACGGTGCATCCCAGTGGCGAATAGAACTTTTTGTTTTGCCTTCTTGTTTTTCTTGCCAGAGGGCGGGGCTGCGGGGCTACTGGCTAGCAGTGCGGCCTCGATGGCGTCGCTAAGGAGCGCAGCCCTAGGGGCGGAGCCTTCCTCCTCGTCGGGCGGAGGTGGTGGCGGCGGCGCAGCCGTTTTACGCACACGCCATGTCCCGCTCGCACCTGCCATCTGCAAAAAATTACATTCAGATGAAACTTTTTTCAACTTTTGATTGATTGATGGTTGATGAATAAGAAATGAATTTGTTTATGTATTTTTGACCAAGCGAAGTGAAGGTCTCTGAGTCTAGTTGAGTGAATTTGCACTTCACTCACTGTCCGTCCGTCCGTCTGTCAGAGCTTTATAACTTCTGAATTACTGAACGTAATTACTTCAAATTTTAAATATAATATGTAAACCGATGGCCTCCAGCCGAATATGTCTTAAAAAGTTATAAAAATCTTTATTTCAGGGGGGCTCACATAGAAGCAAATGAAAAGTAAAATATTTTTTAAAGCGTTACATAGGGTTGCGGTATATCATTTTAAAGATAATTAGGAAGAATCCAAAAGTATTTTTTTTTTAATTTTCCCCTAAAATTGACGAAATGGGGGGCTTTCAAAGTGGAGATTTTCTAACGTCCAAAGTTGACCTCAGAACTCTCAATTTTCTGAAAGGCTGAGCCTGAAAGTTGATCAATTATTTGAATTATATCCTGTACTTGAACAACAAATACTATAAGTAGATAAATATAATGAGGAAACGAAATTATTTAATTTTTAAAGAGCTTCAGTATTTTTAACAGAACTTCACAATGACGTCAATAGATGGCGCTATGCCTAATGTACCAAAGTTTATCTGTGGTGCAATTAGGTATACGATATAATTCCGGCCAGTGTGCAGTACTCAATGTAAAAAGTAGGAGTTTCCTAAAATTCAACTATCTCCAATAAAGCCTTTTGCTCTTTTGCGTCTAATGTTAAAACTTAACTATTACAATATATAGTTAAAACTATCTTATGGATACCGCGAGGTCCCAGTTCGGGGCGAACCACTAGTTATTTATGTAATAAGAAAGTTGAAAAAATGTTAGAAACAACAAAGATTCAATAAAGCTTATTCAAAAATGAATGTTCATTACCTTGGCAAAGGACAATCCTGAAGGCGAAGTCACACTTGATGTAGGGCTGACTTGTTGCAACGACGAAGTTGAACTAGTCGATGGAGTGATTGATTCCAAGCTCGTTACAGAAACTTCAGCGAGCGGTGGACTGCCGTATGTAGTTAGGGCGGGCGGGAACAATAGTTGGTTGGAGAAGTCTGGTTTGGGCGGCCCCTCCATGGCTCGGCGGTAGGCGCGCTCGCGACGGCGCTCGTCTCGCTCGTGCTTCGCTCGTAAGCGAGCTCTACGTTCTATTTCCGCTGTAAATTTTTTTTAGGTTTCAAAATTCACTAATCAGATGACAAAGCGACGGCTGCCTACATGTTCACATACATACACATTTTTTATTAATATTAAAGTCTAAATAACAATAAACAGGTCACATGATGATCTGTGATACAACTTTAGCGCTTGGAATGTCATTCATTCAAAACCAATAACAAAATTCTTGATATTATTTTTAAGTTTCCTAAAATAATAATTAACTAGCTGATGACCGTGACTTCGTCCGCGTGGATTGAGGTTTTTTGGATCCCACGGGAACTCTTTAAGTTTCGCAGATAAAAAGTAGCCATGTACTATTCCAGACTATAATCTATCTCAGTGCCAAATTTCATGCAGATCCCTTCTGCCGTTCTTCCGTGATTGAGTAACAAACATCGATCCATCCATCCAAACTTTCACATTTATAATCTTAATATATAAAACCAAGTCGGGTTTCTTCAAACACTTATTACTCTAGAACTGTTTATCCTGTAAAATGAAAGAGTTCCTGAAGGAACCAAAAACCTCAATCCACGCGGACGAAGTCGCGGGCATCACCTAGTATTAGTGTAAAAGTATAGATTGGGACTATAACTAACCTGCAAAGTTTCCAAGAGCCGCATCTGTAACAAACGGCGACTGCAAATCAAGTTCCACAATGTCGAAGGAACAGTGGACGGGCAAGTGTGCAGTGAATGGCATGTGCTTCCTTGTCTGAAAAGAAAGATATAATAATATATCTCATAGATATCTGATATTTCCAGGAAACCGGAAAGGGTCTTTCGTTTTTTTAATAAAAAGTTGTTGAGCAACGTTGACCCAAGTCAGCAACTGGATGGGTGATCTAATTTGGAGGTTATTTAGAAATCTATATAAAAGGATGCGGGAACCCACCACATAATCATCCCAAGACTATTATGTGATAAATAGGGGTCACGATCCTCAGTAATGAGGAATACAACGCAGAGAGATATATACTTACAGTCAACGCCGAAAAGAGTAGGTGGGATGCACCTAAAAGCGAAGGTTCTCAATCTCTTAGGTTCTCAATCTCTTATCTTTTTTCATCAATCAGACTGGCAAGTTGAACTTGTTATTTTGCTCTATTGAATCTTTTTATCTCTGTATTACGATTGTCATCATTAGCTGCATTTTTTTTCACATCAGATGGTTTTATAAAAGGTAATAACTAGTAACCTGTTCAGTGAGTGAAAACGTCTCACGGTGAAGCACTCGGCCACGTATGGTGTTAGGCGCTGAAGCCAGAGCGCCCCACGATGCGTTAAGAACGCGAACATTCAGGCTGTTCAGGAAAACTTGCTGACCGTCTTCAGCTGGAAATAGCGAGAAAAGGTCAATATTCGACCTTCGAAATTCGACTTCCCTAATGTTTGGATGTTCCGAGTTTGATTCTCAGCACTAACATTTCAGCAGTTTATATTCCTATCAATCGCAATAGGTACTATTCGAAAGGGTGTTTGTATGTGGGTTACATTGTTTATTTAGTGTTAAAAGAATACACAAAACAAGTAATAATTATTAGGTACTAGATGATGCCCGCGACTTCGTCCACGTGGATTAAGATTTTTGATTCCCGCGGGAACTTTTTAATTTTCCGGAATAAAAAGAAGCCTATGTCGTTCCCCGGGATACAAACTATCCCTATACCAAAGGAGAAGGTTCATTTTAGGCCTACTCTTGTACACTCTACCATGAATAGAGGAAAATACATAGATTGTATTAATAACATAATAATTTAGAACAGTAAAGTAAATAACGAGAAAAAAATAAAAATGTATTTCAAAGTTCAAAAAGTTAAATCGGTTGAACAGATGAGCCGTAAAAACGTAGCAGATAGACAGACACACTTTCGCATTTATCATATTAGTATGGATATGTCACAATGGACACAGGCCTCCAATCTCATAGGAGAGAAGGAATTAAAGCTTAGACCCACCACGCTGCTCCAATGCGGGTTGGCCAGCTTTATTACCATTTAGGTAATAAAGATAATAATAGTATTTTATTTAGAATAATTATATGATTACCAACCTTGATAGAAATAAAAGTATTTAGCTTGATTTTGCTTATCGATATCCACATAAACTGATTCTTCAACTGTCTCTTCATCATCTGGTACACAATCAATCAGTGGAAACTCCTCAGATTGACTCAACTCATTGTTAAAATCACATTTAAACTCTTTTGCATCAGGATTCAAATCCGATTGTAAATCCAATGCTGTCAACTTATCTTCAACTACTTCTAGAGAAGTAGCTCCTTCGTCTGTCATGTCAAACCAGTCAAGTTTTACTTTATTTGTCACATCTTGTTTCTCAAAAACTGTAGGAGCTTCATCTATAATGTTAGCTTGGATGTTTGTTGGTTCTTCACATTGGATACTGATTTGGTTTTCTTTCAATTTGAGCATTTCTAATGCTTGTTCCATGTAGACAATTTCAGTGGTGTCAATTTCCGCTAATATTTGATTTTCAATTTGTTTCCTGTCTCTCTCTAGGATGTCCATAACCTGCAGGAATAAAATTACTAATTGTTTTTAAAAATATATTGCTATCCATTATTTACACACAAACGAAATGAAGGTTAATGGTATTTAGGAGATTGGTTCATAAATGCCATAATAATTCTGCCACCAAAATAATTTTCATTTTAGTTTTTAAAAAAACGATGTACTGAATTCACTACAATACATCTCTACGTCACAAAAATGGGGCATATCTGTAGCCACTAAAACACTACTGTTATAATATTATAATGGTTTCACTGCCCCAGATTACCCTTGAGACACCTATAGAATGGCTTACCTGTTGTTTGGTAGCTGAGAACAGTTTAGCGAAGGGTGCCCCTGGCAGGTCTTCGAGGGGCAGGATATGGTTCTGTTCAGTGTCCTTCAGTTGGCCGCGAGGCGGCGCCACCTCCACTACGGTCGAGCCGCGCAGGCGGCGCACTAGTCGCATCGTTACCTGCAAAACGATACAACTCCCTTATACATTGTACTCCCTGACAAGCAAGAATGAAATAAATAAAAAATTGCTGAAACATTGGCCCATAAAAATTGGGATGTGAATACTGATACTATTGTTGGAGTACTGGTATGATGGAATATTGATAGGATCATCAGTCTTTTAAGCCAAAATAGCACAGAGTTGTTTGTGGCTACCGGCATAGACATTACCACCCTACCGGCATAGACGTACTACCAAGCAATTTAGCGGTCCGGTAGGATGCCGTGCAGAAACGACTATGGGTTTCATATTTATTTATTTACTAGACTAGATGATGCGCGCGACTTCGTCCGCGTGGATCAAGATTTTTTGATTCCCGTGGGAACTCTTTAATTTTCCGGGATAAAAAGTAGCCTATGTTGTTCCCCAGGATACAAACTATCCCTATACCAAAGGAAAAGGTTCATTTTAGGCCTACTCTTGTACACTCTACCATGAATAGAGGAAAATACATAAGATTGTATTAAAAACATAATAATTTAGAACAGAAAAAACATAATAATTTAGAAAATAAATAACGAGAAAAAAATAAAAATGTATTTCAAGTTTTCGATACGTTTCCAAGATGGCAACCTTCAGTAATAGAGAAGGCAGTATGGGCGAAATGTATCAAACGTCATTTCTGAAAGTCACTGTCAAAATAACGTGTTTTTCTTTTGAAAACATCAAAAAATATGAATCCGCCATTGTTACCCACTCATGTTTAGTGTTGCATAACTTGGTAAATTTCGCCACTGAAATTACGACGAATTCGTAGATTTGACCAATTAAAACTGGTCTAGTATTTTATTTTCCTTCATTTCTCTACTTGTACAAGACCAGGTCTACGCCCCATACAAATCTGAACCGTCTCTTTTCATCAAAATCGGTTGAACAGATGGGCCGTGAAAGCGTAGCAGACAGACAGATAGACAGACACACTTTCGCATTTATAATATTAGTATGGATTTCGATTTTGGCTTGTATATAACTCTTACGAATGTCATATAAAATTACAATAATTAATTAATGTCAAATAAGATTACAAAATAACAAAAATAAAATAAAACATACAATAAAATAAAACAAAACCAGATCGTAAAATAAAAAAAAATAAAAAGAAAAAATTAAATAAAGTTTTTTATACATATATCTATAACTGCCATACCACTAACAGGTTAGCCCGCTAGCAACTTAGACTGCATCATCACTTATCATCAGGTGAGATTGCAATCAATTCCAGTTCCTCATCTCTACACATGCCAATAATCACGTCGATCCGTTGCTCCGTTGCGGCGTGATTAAAGGACAAACCAACAAACAAACACACTTTTGCATTCTAATACTAGTAAGTATAGTATAAAATATGATCACCTCATCAGGCGGAGACTCCCACTGCAGCATGCGAGTGGGCTTCATATCAGCAACGTTCAAGGCCGTGGCGCACACAGGGCAGGGCGGCGGTTGTTTCTCGTGAGCCGCGGCGTAGTGGAGGATACAGGCCCAGCAGTACACGTGTCCGCAGAGCCCCACGCGACCCGCCACGGGAGCACCCAGGCAGATGGGGCATTCTGATTTGCCTGTGCTTCTCACCACCTGGAATATTTAAGAGTATCATCATCATCATCATCACTACAGCCTATTAACGTCCCACGGCTGGGCACAGGCCTCAACTCTCATAGGAGAGCGGGAAATAGAGCTAAGACCCACCACGCTGCTCCAATGCGGGTTGGCGGGCTTTAACGATTATTATCATGTTAGTGATAATAACCGGGACCACCGGCTTAACATGCTCTCCGAGGCACGGGGGTGAAACACCGCCAACTTCCAACTCCGGGCTGGCACTGAGAATTTCTTAATTGAAAAACCCAATACCTAACTTTTATGCCCGACCGGGAATCGAACCCAGGACCTCGTGATCCGCAGTCGATTATGCTAACCACTAGACTAACGAGGCAGGTATTTAAGAGTATACACTAAGCCAATGCTTCAGATTCAAAACTTCAGTTATATTTGACCCAGTAATAATATGTATAAACTAGAACTGCCAGATATCCCCTAACAGGTTAGACCGCTACCATCCTAGACTGCATCATCACTTACCATCAGGTGAGATTTTTTGATTTGAGGTGAGATTTTTGACGACCTCCGTGGCGCAGTGTGTCCGGGTCCCGGGTTCGATCCCCGGCAGGGTCAATTTGGGAATTTATAATTTCTGAATTTTCCCTGGTCTGGCCTGGTGGGAGGCTTCGGCCGTGGCTAGTTACCACCCTACCGGCAAAGACGTGCCGCCAAGCGATTGAGCGTTCCGGTACGATGCTGTGTAGAACCCGAATAGGGGTATGGGTTTAATATAACTGCCATGCCCCTAACAGGTTTGCCCGCTACCATCTTAGACTGCATCATCACTTACCATCAGGTGAGATCGCAGTCAAGAGCTAACTTGTAGTGGCTAAAAAAAATAAAAAAAACTCAACCGAAAAGAATTGAATAATGTTGATTAAGCTGCTTCCTCGATTACAATTTTTACGTGCTAATTACTGATAACACAAAATCTGTGAAATCACTTACCATCAGGTGTGATCGCAGTCAAGGGCTAACTTGTAGTGGATAAAAAAAAAAAAAAAGATTGCAGTCAAGGACTAACTTGTAGTTGATTAAAGAAAAAAGAACTCGATGTGTGAACCATCATCCAGATGGATTTTGATTCCTGTGGGACTCTGGGATAATAAATCGCCTAGGTCCTTCCTCTGGATGCAACTAATCTCTGTACCAAATTTCATCAAACTCAGCTGAGCAGATAGGCTATGGAAACATAGCACAGACAGAAACACTTTTGCATTTATAATATTATTATGGATTTTTTCCTTGTTTGGAATAATGGCATTAACTATATTTCAAATGATTGTTTTCACCCACTGAACCATAGATAAAGTATACCACCTTTGAGAATCATCAAAGGAAAACAAAAACAAAGATCTGGTCTGATTATGACAAAATTTAAACAATTTTTACTATCTATCAGACTTCAGACGTATTACTTTGAGCAATTATTATTGGTTTGCTGGAACCAGATAACCAAACTTGCATAATATTATAAAAAATTTCAATCAACATTATGTTACACTTTCAAACCTACTTACTACCTAGACATTATGAATCATTTTGCTAAAAACATATTGATAAGATAATAATTTTTTTTATAAAGGTTAAACATTACATGATAGAATATAATATACTGATATAAAAAGTTTATCCTTATAAGCTCACTTATGTTATGCTTACATCTGGTCAAAATGTGTATTAACATTGTCTCAAGTTACATTGCAGGAAGTAAAAATATGTTCTAGCAACCTTTATCTATTAGGTACTAAACAAAAACTTGCATTGTAATCTGAAAAAGTTGAAGCCATCCTTGGGATACAACTTATCTTTTTAGCAGACTTCCAGAAAAAAAGT
Source organism: Erebia epiphron (assembly GCA_963932025.1). Taxonomy (NCBI): domain Eukaryota; kingdom Metazoa; phylum Arthropoda; class Insecta; order Lepidoptera; family Nymphalidae; genus Erebia; species Erebia epiphron. The sequence continues at coordinate 37,963,675 of OZ009948.1, read as the reverse complement.
TCTCCATTCCGTGCATAATTTCTTCTTTTTTTTCAAATGTATGTACACCAATTTCTCTGAGGTTTCAGAACCGATTTGATCTTTTTCAGTGGTTAGAGGAAGCGAGGTGGTCCCATAAATAATTCTGACTCCAACTCCTCAATCAATCAATATTGAAGTCGGGCGCATATAATAAAGGCTCACCCGACTTCAGCATAGTGTGTAGAAATCAAAATAATATTTACTTTACAGTGGCTTTGGAGTCAGTTTCTTTTAAAAGAACTTTTTACTAAATACTGTGCACCAGAACTTTATCAAGCTAATTGCATAATATAGGCTCTAGTTTCAATAGAATTTTAACTGAAGAAAATGGTAAAGCAGTTAAAAGCAGCAGCCACAATCTTGCACCCTGTTGCTTTTGAGATTCATATTTTCAGTACTGAGAAAGCATTTAGTGAGTGAGACTCTATAGTGCCTCTTACCTCTTGCCTCTCGAGTGTGATCAACTTTATTAAGATACCTAAACATTTATTGATACAGGTGTAGGCAATAATACTATGTATGTTAATTTAATAATAGAGGTTTATAGATCATACTCACAATTTCCTCAATTTGTTCCCACTTAAGCGGCAAATCAGGATCCATTAAGTTCACCTTGTAATCTCCATCTTCCTTGACCACGAATTGACAACTAGAACAAAATTTTGGAATTATGGCATTATAGTATAGTTGGACAAGTAGTTCAAGAAATGTGGAATCCTATGTGCAAATGTGTGTAAAAGCAAAGTATTGAAAAATCTTACTAGGCGCGAAGGTAAAGATCATGTTCGTGTCTGTAAGAGATCCGCTGGCCTTGCCGACGTGGCACAGGGCCCCTCCTATCCACACTGCGGGAGGGGTACATGAAGTTCAGCAAATGATTCAAGTTTTGTTTCTTGCTGCCAGGCGTGAACACCGAGCCTATTTCAGGCTCTTCATCCTCTTCTATCCTGTAGGTAGATTAGAATAATAAGGACCCTGCTCTATACCCATTTAATTTGCAATTGCTTTATTTTCTATATACCTAGTCAATGTCAAGGGATTTTTTAAGAGCCACCTGATCTAGCCAGTTTGAAGATGACCCCAGAGGCTCATAAACAATGGAACCAACAGTTTTGAGTGGAAAAATCTATCACTTTTAAAATTAACACTTTCTAAATGGAGCAAATTTTTTTAATAATCTGTACGACAAATACCTGACTTGAAAGACCTATGTTTTTATAACTGTTACTCATAAATTCAAAATATCAGGATTGTTAGGCTTACCCGGTGTTCTGCGCTCCACCCACAGCGAAATTGGTGTTACCACGGGTCCTTGGGCGCTTATCCATTTGACCTCTACCTCTCTGTGATGGGACATTCTTCCGGATAGGGTCATTTTTTGGTACGTTGCCTGATCCTTCGCGTTTCTTATTATTTCGTGGCCAAGGTTTATAAGTTGATTCTATGAGAAATAAACTATGTTAGCAATATATACACAACACACATATATTGATTGCCTTACAACACAGCACATTATTAAATTTAGAGCACTCAAATTGTACCACAGAATTTGTATGATATTAGTCTAACTTACTTTTACCATCCTATCCTATTTTGGTAATATATAAAACATTTGCTACTCAGTATTATAATAAGTAAGTATAAATTTTGCCTGTCTTCAATTTTAAAGTAGAATGACAAGATAATATTACGGGAATGACGTGATGACTGATGAGTGATAACCTTGCCTAGGTCCTAGACTCACCTGTACCTTTTTTAGAGTCGATGGCAGCGGGCCTCGACTGTTGTAAAGAACGATTTAAAGATTTCTTGTCCATTCTGGATTCTTCCAACATCCACAAATACAAATAAGCGGGATACTCCGCAAGGAGACGAAAATTTTACGTTCAGGGCCGACATTTTAAAAAGCCATGTTTATAATCCAAAACAAAGAGAAATTCAAACTTTCCAATAATTCACACAACTAGTCTAGCGATAAATACACTTAGAATAGCTTTAACACAAAAAGGGAGTATTATATACTCCCTTTCGCCGCTAACGACGAATTTCACAAAAGAAAACAAATTATTTGCGCCACACCAATATGGCGACCAGCTTACCAGCCGGCAGCCAACAAAAATACAAGCTGCGCACTTCCGTCTTCCTCTATTTAATTTTATTTATTCTGGAAAAGAAAGGTTACCTAAATATTGATCAAAAAATACTAAAATATAATTTAATTTATTTAACATACAATTCTGTTCATAAAATGTTATGACAATTATTTTTTTATATTAAAGTACTACTTTTGACTTAAGGTTTTTTGCTAGGTTACTTTAATGTAGTATGTACATTTACCTATTTTTTTTATTCTAGTGTTTTAGAATAGGTACTAAAATGGAAAAGATAAATATAATTTGATTTATTTTTAAACAAAATCATAATTATTTACACTGCGTCATTGCAATGTACTTTGGAATATTAGTTTTTAGAAAAAAAATTACCTGTAAAAATAATTCTTTTTACGGATCCATTACAGGATAAACACCTATTAATTTCCACGTTTTGGCGGGAATCGGGAATAAGAATTAAGAGCGGGTGAAGTGAAAATAAGACTTAGGACTTACCGACATCGTAATTTTAAAACGCAAATAAAATGATAAAAGCAAATTTACCCACCGAAACAGCTCATGAGCCTGAAGAAGAAGCTCGTCAACCATTGGTAAATTGAATTTTTCACATGATGACATAATTGAAAGTGGACGAAAACAAATTCTTTTGGCGGTTGTTCAACCAAAATATTTTAGTAGGTACCTACATAACTTCAACTTGTCACTGACATCAATTCCTTCTTGTTTCCAGTCGCAAAACATGCCTGCTCTCCCAAATAGAGAAAGAAAAACGTGTAATATTAGCTTTGCGGACGACGAGAAGCCCGATTCCCAAAGCACCAGGTAAATAATTCAAGAACTTTCATCGCCTACTATATTTATAAGAAAAAAAACCTTAAAGCAAGTAAATAATAAAAATCTTTTTGGATAGAGAAATAACATGCAGATATCCGACTGATTTATCCAACTTCCTAACGAATATAAAAATGCGAATGTGAGTTTGTTTGTTCGTTTGTTACGCTTTCACGGCCGGTCTTTTCAAACCGATTTTGATGAAATTGGTCTGTACCAATTTCATCAAAATCGGTTTGAAAAGATGGGACATTAGGTTTTATCTCGGGGTAGGATATAGCATAATATCCTAACTCCTAGTAGCTTATAGATAAGCAGCATATGCTACATTTTTCCCGGAAAATTATGGAGTTACTGTGGGAATTAATAAAAAACTTAATCAACGCGGATGAAGTCGCGGGCATTAGCTAGTAAAATTATAAATCACTCTAATAGCGATATTATGTGAACGTGGGTTTTTTTTACCTACCTTCCGTCGCCGCCACGGCGATAATCTCTTCTTTCGAGTTTTAAGACCCATTTACACGAGGTCATTTTCTTTCCTTTTGTGTACCTACAGTAAAATTTGGAGTAATAGATGTATTATTGCATTGTTTTCCATGCAAGCATGCTCTTGCCTCTTACCGACACCTCATAATTGCAATTCGCAAAGTTTCTACATGGCGTATTTTTTTCATTTCATTTATTGATTGGTTGCATAAACTTTCACAATAAATGTCTTGGGTAATCTATACCTACTAACTTACTAAGTAATATTATAAATGCGAAAGTGTGTCTGTCTGTCTGTCCGTCCGTCTGTCTGTCTGTCTGCTACGTTTTCACGGCCCATCTGTTCAACCGATTTTGATGAAATTTGGTATGAGGATAATTTGTATCCCGGGACAGGACATAGGCTACTTTTTATTCCGGAAAATTAAAAAGTTCCCGCGGGAATCAAAAAATCTTCATCCACGCGGACAAAGTCGCGGGCACCCTCTAGTAGAATAAGGCACAGGATGCCAATTTTTTTTATCGATCTCCTATCGGTACCATAATGAAGATCAAACTTTAATGTAGCTCGTATAAAGATGCTCTGAGCCAGCCTGCGGATTGTATGACGCATCGCCAGCGCCTGCTATGGCTGCAGCAGCGGCGTGCGCCAGGGCTTTGGGCGCAGTGTGACGACTGCAACCGCTGGCGATACCTGCCCACCGTGCTGGACAGACACGATCTGCCTAAGAAGTGGTTTTGTAGGATGAACCCGGGTAAGATCAACGGAGTCTCAATCCCTAAATCTTACTAATATTATAAATGCGAAAGTTTGGATGGATGTAATGTATGAATGTTTGTTACTCAATCAAATCAAATCAAATCAAATTATTTTTATTCAAATAGACTTTTTACAAGTTCTTATGAATAGTCAAATGAATCTACCACTGGTTCGGAATGCCGTTCCTACCGAGAAGAACCAGCAAGAAACTCGGTGGTTGCTCTTTTGAAAAAAAAAAAATAGTACCTATATGGTATGTTTACAATAATCTACATGCAACATATACAGATACATAAGTAACCACTGTCCTGAGCATTGCTGGAGCGAGTCAAATCCATGCGCCTTTATCATTAATATAATCTTCGACAGTATAATAAGCTTTTTTTAGGAGCATTTTTTTAATGGTTATCTTAAACTTGTGTAAAGGCAAGTTTATAATAGGTTGAGGAATTTTGTTAAAGAATAGTATATGCTCATTCCCACGAACGACCTTCGGACTTTATTGTGGCGGAGTGATGGAGTCACGAGCCTATGACGGTTTCTAGTTGGCCTATCGTGCAGATCGCATATTCTTTTGTAATTCTGAATGTGCTGTTTTACAAAGATTAGATTACTGTAAATATACTGCGAGGCTACTGTAAGAATACCTATTTCCTTGAATTTCTCCCTAAGGGATTCACGTGGTTTTAAATTATAAATTGCACGTATTGCCCTTTTTTGTAATACAAATATTTTTTGAATATCTGCCGCTTTACCCCACAGCAAGATTCCGTAAGACATAATACTATGAAAATAAGCAAAATATACAATCTTTGCAGTTTCAACGTCTGTTAACTGCCGAATCACGCCCCAACGGCGGATCTGACTGAAATTTGTATTGTAGTCTTTGAGTAATTATTATATTGTAGTCTGGAATAGCACATTTTATCCCGGAAAATTAAAGAGTTCCCGCGGGAACCACAAAACCTCAAACCACGCAGACGAATGTCAGCTTTGCGTTTAAATTTGAATTGAATTGAATTTTTAGAAAAGATAAAAGATTGCATATTTATTTATTGAGGAAGGTTTAATTCAGTTGATATTTGACTCATTCGACGTATTCCACTCGGTTCGTTCTTTGTCGGGGATACGCCATATTGGAATAATTTGCATAAATGCACAGAATATTATCTAGTACTAGGATAAATGCGAGTATTTTGACGATTGAAAGTTAGTCTCCTACCGGTAGACTCAGCGATTATTGAATACTTTTGTATTTAGATCGCAATTTGATTTAAAGCTTAGCAGTACTAGCAACTGCAGCCTGATCAAATGATTAATTTATTGTTGTTGTGATGCTTTGACCGAGTTTTATACCTACTTAACTGTTTACATTAAATCTCTCGTGAAACCGCTACACGTTGTGACCATTCGCTCGTGGAAGTTTTAAAGAGAGTACAAACATATTTTAAAAGTAATTTTAATTATTTGCCCACTTCTGGAATTATGCTTACACGAAGTCGCGGGCATCCGCTAGTAAAATGCACAATAAATAATTGTTATCAAGGACTTCCTCAAAATAATGCGTGCTTCTATGAGTTCTATCCAACAGATAATTAATTATAAAATACCTACCTACTCTCATGTAATTTTTCAACTTTCATCTTGTAAGGCGTAGGTAGGTATTTCCTTAGAAATACGTGTTAATGAACGTCTAGATCTACTTCTTCAAATGCCAAATGATGTCACATAGTTTTGAAAAATATATATTGCAATACTTAGATTCATGCTCATCAATACTGCAGAGTACTGTAATAGAATTACAAGACTGTAAATGTAAACAGTTTTGTACTTAATTATTTTCTTTACTAAAGTCTAAAGTTGCTGACTTATGACTCATAAGTCAGCAACTTTAGTGAAGAAAATCATCAAGTTTAATAATTGTGGCCTAATCCCATTTTTTTCATAGATTCCACCTTCGCATCATGCTCAGCCCCTGAGATTCCCATCCGTATTCACGACGAGGAAGACATCATATACAGCGAATATACCGCAGGGTCTCTGGTAGTGGCCAGGATAGATGGATGGCCCTGGTGGCCCGCTATGGTGGACGACTGTCCCGATACTGAGCAGTATTATTGGCTGGATGGATTCTCGGATATCCCTGTAAGTAGATAGTAATGTAAGCCTATTACACTACACTTTGTCAAGGGACGGTGAGGGACCCTTACATCTGAATCAGTGTAGTGTAATAAGATTTAGGGAGTGTAATAAGCAACGCCCTAATTGGGGGCCACCCTTTCAAAAGTGTAGTGTAATTATAGGCCTTTATAAGAGAGAGAGATGGGACCAGTGGCTTAAAATTAAAAAAAAAAAAAAAAGTTTGTGTGTAACATACATATCAGTTGATTGCGACTGTTAAGCAATGTTGATCCAAGTCGGTAACTGGATGGGTGACCGAATTTGGACGTTCAAATTTGGCCTTTTCGTCTCCTCCGTGCCTCGGAGAGTCGGAGAGCACCTTAAGCCGTCGGTCCCGACTTATTGATCGGTCCCGTATTATTGACACTAACATCTGATAATAAGCGTTACAAAATCTAAGAGTTTTAAATATTCTTAGGTTTTTAAATACTCTTAGGTTTTGTAACTCTTAGTCGAGTCGAATGCGTTATTATTCCAAGAAAACTCCTATCATTTTTAGATTAATGGAAAGGGGTCACGACCCTGAGTTATGAGGAATACGACGCAGAGAGAGAGAGTAAAAAAAGCAGTGAGTAGTCGTTCAACTGACAGAAGTGAAGCTCTATTAGATATCTCGCTTTTAAGACTCATATTTTTCATTATTTGAAATAGGACAATAATCGAACAGCGCCTGTAGCGGAATTTAAAATATTGTGTTCCTACAGTTTTAACACATAAAAAAATGGTTAAAAATTACTCAAATAGTGATACTCAAACTCTATTGTATTTTCCAGACTCATTATCACGTCGTATTTTTTGACGCCCTTGAAGCAACTAGAGCGTGGCTGGTCCCCTCACAACTGAAGCCGTACAAAGACGGCAAAAAACTAGTGAATACTTCAGTAAAGAACAAAAGTATAAGGAAACGCTTAGAAACGGCTATGAAACAAGCGAATGAAGCTGAAAAACTCAGCCAAAAGGAACGCCTAATGGAATACAGTTTTATAGCCAGATACAAAGGCGAAATTGCTACTCCAAAAAAAGTAAACCGAAATGATATTCAAAAATATCAAAAATACTTCAAAAGAAGATTTTCCGTAGCATTGCCAGATGAACTGTCCGACTTTGAAAATGAGGATAACCGGCCTTTATCAGAGACTCCGCGAAAGAGAAATGTTATCACAGTCGGCAGCAAGAAACCAAAGGTTGTTAAAGTTAACGAGGTTGAACCAGCCGATCAATCAATGGTCGTCGAAGTGGACACTAACTCTGATTTGCCGAAAGCTACTTTTACTAATACTAATGGTAAAATTAAATAATTTACTGTCAATACTGTAGTTAGAATTGAAGAACAAATAGCTAAAAAAACATTTCTATACAAGAAAAACAGATGCATTTTTCAAAAGTTTACTTTTGAAAAAAAAATACATCGGTTTTTATATTAGAGCTCTGACGGTATTTTTATAAACCGAATCTAAAAAACGGGAGAAATCGCGGGTATCAACTAGTATTAATTGATCAAATTAAATCAAACATATTCAAGAGCTATTTGGATTTTAGCTGGACATCTATAATCTATTTACATGAAACATACCTCATTGGAAACCTAATAATGTGATTGACCGTAGCTCAGTACGTAAGCCTTAATATTCTATTACTAGCTGATGCCCGCGACTTCGTCCGTGTGATTTAAGTTTTTTTTTCCACGGGAACTCCTCAATTTTCCGGGATAATAATAAATAAATTAATAAAAATAAAAATAGCATAAGTCAGTCTCCGTCCTCATAATATACCCATGCCAAAAATCACGTCGATTCATTGCTCCATTTATAATATTAGTATGATTTCAGTATTAATTTGGTACTTTACAGGTACTTCTACAACGTACGCGCCTGATACCACAGTATCAAATACAGTGGACGAGTTAAACGAAATACCCGACCGTGCACGCTCTCCCGGCAGCGGCGACTTCGATTTCTAAGCTATTTTTTACTTTTTTTATTTAAGTACTCTAGATTACTTATATTTTTTTGTATTGTTTACAAATTAAGGGAACTTTATGTTTAGGTAGCTATGGTTTACTATTACAAAATATTATATTTTAGTACTTAGCTATGAAAAACAGTGTAAAATAGGCATGATGACAGTAACCAAGAATCAATGAAATTGTGAATTTATCTAATGAAATAGGATTCATGGATTATAAAAATCGTATTTATTTTTCTATTTCGAGTGAGATTGCTATTTATTTTGATTGAATAAAACTATAAAATACAGCAATCCGCCATATTGGATAAAACACCACGAAACGGATGACGTCACAATTGTTTGTTTTCGAGCTTTGACAATCACACTATGTTTACTGCACACTGCACAGAGTACATTGGTAAAAACAATAGTGACGTCACAAACGACGCCATGACACCGCCGAACGTTTTGGCGTGAATTTTAAAATTTAAATTTAAAATGCCAATTTTATCTACCAAACCTTATTTTTCTGCTGAAATAAGATATTTTTTCGAAATAGTAGATACTTCCGAACATAATCTGACCATTTTTCAAAATCAGTCATCATGCCTATTGTACCTAACTTCTAAACTATGTACTACCTAGCTGCTATAGTTTTTTCTTTGGAAAGAAATAAATAATATTTATCTACTTAATATTGAATAATTAGAATAACTACACATGCTACTTAAGATTAAAATATCATAATCAATACTAATATTATAAACGTGAAAATGTGTGTGTTTGTCTGTCCGTTACGCTTTCACAGCCCATCTGTTCAACCGGAAATTGTCGCGAGAATTATCTACTTATTTAATGTTTTGTTTATCTTTAAATATCTTTAATAAGTAAAGCTAGTAAATCATCGATATATATGTAGGTACTAGATGGGCCCTTTCATAGAAAAAACTTGCTGAACACGTTCCACACCTGTCATAAGCCTGTCTTTGTCCCCATCGTAGCGCTGTCACGATCGCTCGTCGTGCAGATAATTTGTTATTATTAAGTTAACATCTTAAATTTAATTAGTTTGGCACTGTATAATTTTTATTTTAAGGTAAGGGTTTCAATTCACTACTATACATTTTTTTACTACCTAACTGGCCTTACGGTTTCTATGGCTATGACCTATATTATCTATGACCGAGTCATACGTTTTCAAACTTTCATTCAAGATGGGGCTTAGCTTAAGTTGCAAGCAAGTTCCCGCTTTTCAGACTTTATGGTGTTGCTAAAATACGTCCACATTCTTTGTTTGACAGGGCCCGTGTATAATGTATATAAATTGAGGTCGATGTAGTAAATAAGTTAAACCAAACTATTTGTGATGGAATTCTCAAGCGTGGCTCCACCACGGGTGACAGATTACCAAGTTCCAATACTGCGCAACCTCGGAGCCCCGTATTAATAAACCATTAATAACAGGAGCTACAAAGGATCTTGTCTAAAATAAACTAATAATATTTTAAAGAGAAAAGATTTTTTGAATGTTTGTTTGTAATGGATACACCCAAAAACTACTCAACCGATTTTTAAAATTATTTCACAGAAAGCTACATTATCAACGAGTTTTCATAGGCTTTTAAAGTTATTTATTCTGGAAAAAAAATTGAGATCCCTATGAAAATTGCAAAAATGTAAATTAAGCCGAAAAAATCGTCTAATCTGAATCTGAGCCTTTAATCAAAGATCCTGAGCCTAGTTTGTCGGACTGTAAAGTCCCACCAACTTAATAAGGCCCGGTGGCCATGCTAAAGGGGGTCGCAGAGGAGCGGCTAAGCTTTGAAAGAAAAGAAAGAATGAAATAGTGGGACCTTCAGAAAAAGTCAATCACTTCCCTTTATAAATCTGTGGTCAATCAGTGCCCATGTATATTGAGATATACATAATCAAAGGTTGGTGCCAGACTTTTTATCGGCAGAAATTAAACATACAGACATGGAAACATAAAAGAACTTTCGATGCATACAGATTGCAATATTTAAAGGTCCTCCAAAAAGTCCGCATAAAGTTAGACCTATAAAAAGTCCTGCCCTCTGACGTGGGGCAGAACCCCAACCCTGTATGCGACTACTTACATTATACATACTCATTGACTAGCGCTGCCTCTTGGGAGCCGTGACAAGGAGTCGCGGACCATAATTTTTTAAATTTCCCGCAATTTTACCTCGGAATTTTACTAAACTTGTGAAAATACATAATCAAAGGTGCAAAGCTTAAAGGATCTAATTATAGGATCCTTTATATTTTACGTCCATGGATAGGACCCAAGCCACAGAATAATAACTAGTACTACCCACTACCCAAGCCTAAGTTTTTTTTTAAATTTAATAAAAAAAAAATATTTAAAAATTAGGCTTGGGTCACATGATGACGTCGAAATCGATAACTTGAACCGGAGCGTGTAGTATAGTTTTAATCGTCTATTATCTATGGTTAATAAAAAAGATATAATTGTCTATGAATAATGAATATTGATAATTTATAAAGTTTCGGTGTGGTGAATTTTTTTGATCAATATTACTATTTTCGCTGCATAGAGTTTTTAGTTACGCACAAACAATAATTCATCAATATCCGATTCATACCACACCTGCTGTGGCTATCCCGGATCAATGGCGACTATATCATTTGCTAAAAGTTTGGTTAACCCAGGTATGCTTTTTATACGATTTTCTTGTTCTTCAATTACATTAGTTGTTACTAATGATTGAAAATGTATCCAAATTTATACAACGAGCCAGTTATCATACATTTATAAGTAATAACATAACAAATTTGGGATAACCTTTTATACTATTATATAAAGAGTGGTGTATGAAAGACTGCTTCAAGACTATACGTTTTGTGTTTTTTACAGCTCTCAAGTTAGTGTTAAATCAGAGTCAGTGTTCACACATACGATGCACCAGCTTGCCAGCCCTGACGCCGCTTAGTATCATACTAAGGAGGAACTATGCGGAAAAACAGGTGTTTGAAAGGAACAAACCTCATTGCAATGTCGGCACAATCGGGCATGTTGACCATGGCAAAACTACTTTAACTGCTGCCATCACGAAAGGTAATCCATACATAAAAAATAAACTGATTGACTTACCCACAGCAATAAAACATTGATATTTTGCATTTATGATGTAGGTTTTCTCTTTGCATGTAGACCAGCTCAAGCGAAAGAAAGCTGGCATGGGTAAAGTAATAAAATAATATTTCAGTAACTATGTTACTGAACTGTAATTATCTATGAATAATTATTAATAAGGAAATCTTATTCAATAAGCTTTTAAAATATATAGTGTTTTAGAAATTTATAACAAGGATAAGTCCTTTATGATTTAAGGTTGATAACTGATAACAGCTGTCATCATTCACCAATTTTAGGTCATTGTTACTTTATTTTGAGCTTTACCTTAAAAGTAGTCCTTGAAAAAAGATATGATTATTGGAATTGTGTGTAAGTATTAACATTTTTCAGTATTATCTGATCTCAATTTGGCCCAGAAGAAAGGCTATGCAGATATTGACAATGCCCCAGAAGAGAAAGCACGTGGTATTACCATCAATGTGGCTCATGTGGAATATCAGACTGACAAAAGGCATTATGGACACACGGACTGTCCTGGACATGCTGATTACATTAAGGTATAAGAATTTTACTTTTATCGGGATAAGCAAGCTGAAGTGGCAGGCGGCCAGGTTGTCTGGCACAGAACTGATGCCATTTAGACTAGACATCTTCTGGAGTACAGTCAGTGTACCTACCAGCAAGAGTAGCTCTTATCTCCCTCATTGATCATCTGGAGGTTTCCCATGTTCAATGGCACTATCTTGAACAGTTCATGTCTAGCAATAAATACACTCAGGCTGATTGGTTGGATTGATTGAAAATGAATTTTATAATTAATATGACTATAAAGTATTTGGCTTTCATTCACTACTATAATATCAGATATTGTGGTAAAAATTACATACAGCATAATGATCTCTGTGTTGGTTTGCCAATGCCTCTTCAGCCTAAAGATACATTAAATATCTAGCTAGTTCGTTGATATCTTATGTTTTTCAGAACATGATCACAGGCACAGCCCAAATGGATGGGGCAATCCTTGTTGTCGCAGCCACTGATGGAGTTATGCCTCAAACTAGAGAACATTTGATACTAGCCAAGCAAATCGGTATAGAGCATGTAGTGGTTTTCATAAATAAAGTAGATGCAGCTGATCAAGAGATGGTGGAACTTGTGGAGATGGAGATCAGAGAGCTGATGTCGGAAATGGGTTATGATGGTGATAAGATACCTGTTATCAAAGGTATCCTAATTCTTACAAGTATTATAAATGCAATTTCATATACAATTCAAATATTGTTATTGCGACTAATTACAATTTGTTCTACAAAAGTATTGATTTGGGCTCTATATTTATAAGAAAGCTTCCTCTGAGTAACATTTTCAAAATATATTGATGTAAAGAAATCATCCAGTTCTAGGTTTATTATTATATCCAGTTATACTTAAAAGAATAAAAAAATGTCTTTCCAGGTTCAGCATTATGTGCATTGGAAGGAAAGAGTCCGGATATTGGGGCAGAAGCAATCACCAAACTGCTTGAAGAGGTGGACAGTTTCATTCCAACTCCTGTAAGAGAGTTGGACAAGCCATTCCTCCTGCCTGTGGAGGCAGTTCATTCAATCCCCGGTCGTGGTACTGTGGTTACTGGCCGCTTATACAGAGGTATCATAATATCATAGTGTCATAAATCACAATAATGTACGGCAGGGCGACCGCGTATCTTTTGCATCAATCATTGATACATCGCAATCACCTCTGATTGGTTAACACTCTTCCACTATTGGACGAAATCCATTGATGCAGCAATAATATCATAAATTCAGCCAATCGGAGGGGATTTGTGATGTATCAATGTTTGATGCAAAAGATATGCGGTCGCCCTGCAGATTGCATCAGCTTTTTGCAACAGGTTTCCATGCTTGTATTCTATTCTATACATATATGCCTGCTAATATTATAAATGTGGAAGTGTGTCTGTCTGATATATTTTTAAGACCCATCTTTTCAACTGATTTAGAAGAAATTTGGTAGGTACAGGTTGGTACAGGGAACGTATAGCCTATTTATTAACCCAAAATGAACAGGTTTCCATGAGATTTTGCAAACACCTAAATCTCCTATTATCTAGTTTAATTTAAATCTAGAATGAAATAATATTTTTATTTATAAACTAAATATAAACTCACTCAAACCTTTTCTGGTTCATAAACCTGTACAGTGGATGATTATTGTATTATATTTTAGCAAGGCAATTTAGCAAGGTGCAGTGCTGTTTTGTTCGTCAACCTCTTGCTCTTTGCACATTAACTAAACAATAAACATCTCCACCTGAATTATTAATTGTGTAAAGCCTTTTTTACCTGCTTAAATAACAATCTGTCCACAAAAATTAAAATAAAATTTCGTAAAATATGAAAGTCATTTCAATGGTTTCAGGTGTTTTGAAAAAGGGAACAGAATGTGAAATCGTTGGTCACGGGAAGGTTATGAAAACAACAGTGACTGGTGTTGAAATGTTCCACAAGACTCTAGAAGAAGCTCAGGCTGGTGATCAGTTAGGAGCTCTAGTACGTTCTATCAAAAGAGAGCAGATCAAACGAGGCATGGTTATGGCTAAGCCTGGTACGGTCAAAGCTCATGATAGTTTTGACGCAGCAGTTTACATCCTGAGCAAGGAAGAGGGTGGTCGTGCTAAGCCTTTCACATCATTCATTCAGCTGCAAATGTTCTCTATGACATGGGACTGCGCCACACAGGTCACCATCCCTGATAAGGAGATGGTTATGCCTGGGGAGGATTCCACGTGAGTATAGTTAATACATATTTTGCTAGACTTACTGTTAATTTAAACAAGTTTCCTTATATGTAAGGTATTCTGTTAACCTTAAATTAAATCAGTTATGTCTAAAGCTCTCCATTGATGTCACAATATACTTACAGACTTTTTTGTGTGAAATCTGTAAGCTAAATTTGGTGCAATTACAATCACACAATTCTGTGCCCACCATAATTCACGGCTTTAAGTCATTTGGGTATCATCAAGATGAGTGTACAAATACTTCAAGGATAACCTGTTAGCCGAGAAATTAATTAATTGTGAAGAATAAATGGGAAAAAATGGCATCCATCCATTGCTTAATTGGAAATAAGAGTACCTACAATATGCGTTATTTGTTAATGTGTTTATTGGTCAGGTTAAAGTTTTTGTTTTTGTTCATCCTTTGAGCCTACACCTTTCACCTAACTCAAGACAAGATTTTCCACCAAAGCCAAACTATATGCAGAAATATATATGTATGTAAAACATAAATTGATAACATTACAATTTTATTTTGTTCATTAGTTTGCAGTTGAGGCTCCTGAAACCCATGGTTTGTGAAACTGGTCAGCGGTTCACGCTCCGACTTGGAGATATTACTTTGGGAACTGGTGTCATCACTAAAATCAACAAAAACCTCTCAGAAGAAGAAAGATTGAAGCTATTGGAAGGAAAGAAGGCCAGGGAGAAGGCTTCAGCCAAGTAGATTGTCAATATTATTAAATAAGAATAGAAATTGTAGTTAACTTGTTACTTGTAATATGTACGCATTTAATTAATAGAGAAATAAACGCAAAAATATATTGATTTGTTTCAATAAAATTTACACACTCCGTCACGTAACAAGCAGTAAGTATTGATTAAATACCTATAACCCGAAGAACCCCACTTTTTTGGATGTAACATCCGCCATATCGATTTCGTTCGTGAATGATGCCTAATGCCTGTCACCCGAATCATAACAATAAATAATCGATTGGCACCTCAGGGCTCAGACTCATTCATCAAAATCGGCTCAGTAGTTTAGGACGCTATGGAGGAACATGCATGCATGGACTACTTAAATATTTACCCTTCCCTTTGGCTCTGCCGTAGTTGGGCTAGTGTTGAATATATTTTAGGTAAAATTTTCGTATGCTTACGAGTGGGGCAGGGCAACTCTTCAACAACGCTATGTTTATAGTCCGGCAAATGTATCTGACCCGGGGACAGCGCAGCTAGTATTATGGTAAATGGATTGAAAACTAAAGACATAAAAATTAGTTCCAATTTTGGCCACCGGTGACCGGGTCAGATGAGTTTGTGGGACTTTAAACGTGTCCAATTATTGTCCGTGGATCATTTATTGTCGACGACCAGAGGATTACAGTTGGACTAATAATATAGAATCCAGACTTTATCCTATCTTGCTGATGAATCAGCAAATCATTTATATCTTGTGAATTCTGGTAAAATGTAGCAGACTAGGAATAGTCCGCGCACGAGCTCCGAGGAATCGGGGTCTGAAGAAACGACGGCTGTGCGCCACCCCCGATCGTCGCTCCATAACCAGCTCGCTCCTAGCACTAATTTTGAGCTTGACGCGTGTAATTTTGCGATAGCAGTATAGTTTTGTACTTAAAACAACTCTAGGTCATTACTTTAAGATTCCTCAGAGCTCGCGCGCTGACTATAGGTACAGCATTGACAGCACAAGTCTAGTTTTTGACCATCGTGTTTCAACCTAGTTACCTACAAAATACTTCTATACTAATATTATAAATGGGAAAGTGTGTCTGTGTCTGTCTGCTACGCTTTCACGGCCCATCTGCTCAACCGATTTTGATGAAATTTGGCACAGAGATAGATTAAAGTCTGGAACAGCACACAGGCTACTTTTAAACCCGGAAAATCAAAAAGTTCCCTCGGAACCGAAAAACCTCAATCCACGCGGACGAAAATGTTAGTAGATCGACCTCAGATTATAAATATAAAATTCACCCAACATCGTAATCTTCCTAGAAGCCAAACACCTTGGCCCAGTATCCACCAGAGCGGAGATATTTAGCCAAAAATATTGTGTTTAGCAGATCAATCATATGATGTGAAAAAACTATTAGGAATCATAAATATCACGTTATTTATCTATAATCTCCGCTCTTCCCTACTCTTGTGTATATGGGCAAGAATAGTATGTCAAAGAGTAATCAAATCAAACAAAAATATTTACATTTAACTTTATTTCAAAAAGTATCACCAAAATTTTAAAGTGATATATTGTCAGTCCAACATTTTTATTAAATAAGGATTATGTGTGTAGGTACTTCAGATAATAAATTACAATATTCAATATTATTCACTGGACAATGTTGTAATTGTTTAAAAAAAAAGATTTTTCATAATGAAGCATACACAATCCATCTTTATTTTACCAAATAAAAAGCTTGTTTTAAGCTGATCTGCAAATAGCAATAGCACTCCTTTTAGAGTATCTTTTTGATTCATAATTAAAGAAACAGTGAAGATAGACAAGTGTGATCAACTCAAAACAAAACTCTACTTAAATTATACTTTACAGTAGATCATAATTAAACAAATATTAGATCATTTACATGCATAGTACAAATACTGTAGTGAGTTTTGATCAAGGTGATGTACATATGATATTAATATTATGGTACTATTTGACATTGAACTAAGAACTTAGAACATTAGTAAAGAAGCTAAGTGAACAAGAATACAAGAACTGTTTAAAGTATACAGTAATGATTTTATTTACTGCATAGCAGCACTGTACACACCAATTGCAACCTAATGGAATGAAAATCAATTGAAAAAAATATTCAATGACAATTTTTCACCTAATATTACCATTCCAAATACTTCCATCACATACATTTCAAAGAGCACACCAGGAATTTTATTTTTATTATTGTTTTGTATAAGATTCCAAGTGTTCCCCTAGAGACTTACAATGCTATAAATAATTTACAAGTCTTCATCTTCCTCCGGGAGAGCAGTGTCCTGAGCTTCTTTGAGATCCTTTTCAATTTGGTTCTGCCATTGTGGGTCCATTGTGACTTCAGGAGGTACAAGAGCTGGCATAGCAACAAACTCTAGGTTACCATCACCAATCAGCTTTCTTGCCAACCAAAGGAAAGGTTTTTCGAAGTTGTAATTTGACTTGGCCGAGATGTCATAGTACTGAAAATTTAAATTATTGTACAAAATACTAACAATATTATATACCAAGATATGGCATCAGTGATGTAAAGGAGTGATTTTTTTAAATTCTAGGACTAGAAATTTAGTAGCTATTAATTATCTATTTTACTTGATTAGACAGCAAGTAGTATGCTGCTACCTATCTAATTATTTATTATTGTTTGAATTATCAGATTTATGTTTACTTCATCATCATGTTTCAGTGAATGATTGGCATTCATGATATTATAACAAAAAATCCCTGTTCTGAAAGCTGCGTCAATCAATATCAACTGTTGCGATTGGTTGAATTATTTCTTGCTTCAACAATGTATTTGAGCCAGCAAGAGTTATGCCAATCAGAGGTTATGGTTACACTCCAGCAATAATTTTACCATAATAGGGCCAAGATATTTACTATATGACTTTGGTAGCTAATTTGGTAAACCTTGCAAAGGGTGCTATGGCCAGAGTTCAATTTATAAATAAGAAAAAAAAAACCCTATACTGTTGAAACAAATAAATAATATGCAAGTTTTTAATTAGAGATTAGATTAACATGTAGCTTTGACTTTTAATTACCTGGAGGTTCTTTTTCCTGTGAAAAACGATCGTTTTCGCTTTGACTTTCCTATCCTTGATGTCAACTTTGTTTCCACATAATACGATGGGGATGCCTTCACACACTCGTACCAAATCTCTGTGCCAGTTGGGTACGTTCTTGTACGTGACACGAGAGGTTACGTCGAACATTATGATCGCACACTGTCCCTGAATATAGTAGCCATCTCTCAATCCACCAAACTTCTCTTGCCCTGCTGTGTCCCAAACGTTGAACCTGATAGGGCCACGGTTCGTGTGAAAGACTAGAGGGTGCACTTCCACCCCGAGAGTTGCGACGTATCTTTTCTCGAACTCTCCAGTCAAATGTCGTTTCACGAATGTGGTTTTGCCAGTACCACCATCGCCGACCAGCACGCATTTAAATGTGGGCATATCATCAGCCATTTTGACAGTATTTATATAATTCTTTACCTGAAAACAAACGTTGCAACATAAAATAATGTTTCTTTTGTCATGAACTCATGACGCACCATTTAAGTACACAATTAAACTTATTATTGCTCTCCAAATTAACAAATTCACTGTTTGAGATCTATGTGAAGATTATATAGTTAATAATTAAACGCTTTCTATCGTAACTATCCAAAGTCTACTTGAATATTAGTTTTAAGTTTAGCTCGAATGGCGGTCAACTATCCTCAGAGGAATTTAGCTCAGTGGTACCGAAGTTCAACGGTTATTACTCACGATCTACACAAACTTTGTTAAAAATACATAGCGATTTAGAAAGCACGTAACAAATAGAACAAGTTCATCGTATACAAAACCACAATTTACCAAGATTATTTATGTAATTTGAGATTAAACTCCGTGCTCTCAAAAGTCGTTACGGCTCACAATGGCGTCACTTTACTAAACGGAAGAAATCTCTGACATCGACAGGCGCACTAACTGACGTAGTCATGCACGCGACTATATTTTCAAGTAAAAAATTACTTACGGGGGGAATTTACTATTAGTTTTAAACCAAAACTTATTCAATTTATATAATTAGTTTTATCAATTCTAAAATGTACTTGTACTTGAAGTAATAAAAGTTTTTATATCAAATAAAGAGTGTTCTGATTCTCCGGATCTCTACTTGTACACCAGGTGTACACTCTGAGGCAAGGAGTATATTCTTAATAATATTGCTCTGAGGCTTTGAACTGCTTTACCGACCAAGTACAGTCGGTGAGCACAGACATTATAAATCTGTGTCGGTACTCGGTGAGTCGATAGCAAAACTCTAGAGTCGAGATGGGTAACATTAGTCCAAAATTTTCCGCTCTTATGAGAATTCAATTAAAAAATATAGTCTAGACCCGCTTCACTGCTCAATTCCGCTATAGGTACCTAATAGGTGTCCGTTTCTCTTTGATTCCGAGACGATATCCTGCGAATCCGACAGAACCGCTAAGTGTAGCGGCTACTTAATATTTTATTCAACTTTCTATTATCATTGTATTGTAGGTATTTCCCCTATATACATAATCAAAGCTTTGATTATGTAATACATAATCTAAGAATCAACGGGTATTTCCATGAATTCCATTACCCACAACAAGAGCTTCAATAGGAAGGTACCTACCTCATACACAGGTATCTACTAATTTCCTACCTCCATGTTCTGACGTCATATTATTTCAAATTCAAACTCGGCCGCGCCATCTACAACAATTTTATATTTTGTATCAGCAGCGATGAAAAACCTACCGATTTATCGGTTTATCTACCGAAACTGGCTGCCGTTTACCGAAATACCGATTTCGAACGAATATCTCCCGATTCTTTGTTAGGTTATTGAAATTGATTTATTTGAAAATAATACAATAGAACTTAATGCTAGCTAGCCTAACCTAATTACTATATAAATCATGCCCGCGTGGAATAGTGGCAAGAATGCTGGCTGCATTTCCGCGCTGGACAGCCAGGCTGATCCTTTGCGCAAAAAATGAGCCAGCCCTTCTGTCACCAGATGAGGCAATTAACCGCGGTGAAATATCTCGTAAAAAGTTTTTGGCACTAAGACTCCATGGCCCCAGGGTCTCCACGGCAAACGGAACAAATATGTAACTCTCTATGAGAGAGGCATACTTCCGCCGCTTGCCGGTTTCAGCCTTTTCTGCTGCGGCTCCCGGCCTTGATGCTGTCTCCCTGATATGACACGGGGCCAATGTGTCTACGCATGTTGCGTCCCACATTAGCGCCCGTCCCCGTTCCCAGGGAACCAGCGTCAATCCATCAGGTCTCTTGCCATCATCCCGACTTATCCCTGCCGGCTCAATGAGCGCAGGAATATCTATGGTGGCAAGAGCCCTTTTGATCGTATCATTGAGAGAGCCATGCCGAAAAAGCCTACCGGCGCTCCTTTGGCAAGAGAGTCCGTGAATTCCAAATTTATCAACCTCTTTTCCACACGGACATCTGTGCTCGTAGCACAGGGGTGCTCCCAATCTGAGACCTAGAGCCACACGAAAACTTTCATTATCTAAAAGAGTGCCGAGATTTGTCGATGGCAAGGCATGAAGCCAATACCCGGATTCTTTTTCAGATAAGGCTAGAAGCCTTGCTCGATCTCTTTCACTTGTAAGATTTTGAACCAAATTTGTATGTGTCAGCCGAACCAACGGCACATCCCAAAGTTTTTGTGTGAAACATTCCTTCGGGATGTCGTCATTGGGACACCTGACCTTCCAACTCTCTAGGGCCTCTGTGGCATAGATCAATGAAACTGAATTAGAATTAAGAATTTGAGAACTAAGCTCTTTTATACTATGCACAGAGGACAGAAAAGCCGGAAGAGCAACACTGGAAATTTTTCTCACGCCGATGCTACCATACTTGACCGGTAAAGTAGCTTGATTCCAGGACTGATCATCAAAAGATAAATTTAGAATTTTTTCTAGCGTATCTCTTAAGGTGGCATCCATGATATCGAGTAGTCCAGGAAATTTCCAAATTGGGCTCGCACGGAGAATATAAATTAATTTAGGTACAAAATTATATTATATTATATTATATTATATTTATTTTAACGTTAAAGAGAGTTTGTAACACCACATTCTTTATCGGAATTTTCCCGGTGAGTTTTATTTTTTGTGGGGTTACTACACTGTTTCAAACGATTATGAATTTTGATCGCATAATATGGTTATTTTTAATTTACATTATGTTTAAGTGGGTAATTTCCCGAACCTGAAATGTTTTAAACCTAATATTTCTGTTAATATTATATTTATGTCACCGTAAGATTGTCAAAACCGTTAGATTATAATCTAACTCGCGAAATTGTAAACTGTCGAATGATTACAATATAACGGATTATTTTTCGGTAGATTGTAATCTGTTAGGTTTATTAACCCGATAGAACCTAAGTGCCCGGCCTGGGGCCGGGTACTACTTGATTAGTTATGTCGAACCCTAACCTAACCTACAAGAAAAAGACAAGAAAACGTAAATTCAATGAATATTTCAAAAATTGACACTTAAAACATTGAACGTTTCACAATCTTTCGACTGTTTACAATCTATCGAAAAAAAAGCGTTAGATTACAATCTTACGGTTTTTACAATCTTACGGTGACATTTACATAACTCATTATGCTCATGACGATGACAACACGATTAGGAAATTTCTCCAGTTTTAATAAAGACAAAACCTCAACTAGGTACCTTTCACGGAAACAACACAATTGTTATAATTTTTATGTACGTGTTATATTAACGATATTAACCACCTCTACTAAACACTAGACCAACGAGGCAGTCAGCCTACAAGTATACATGTATGAAATAATAGTGTTATATAAGTAAAATAATGTAAGTAAACAATATTTGTATTTCTGTAATTCTGAGTTTAAAATCAATTATTCAGAAGGTAAGGTTTAAAAAAAAACCGAAATCTACCGATTTTTTGGGCCAACTCTGCCGAATTTTGTATAGGTATCTCGTTTTGCAACACTGTGTACCTATTAGTGACATAGGACATTTTGTCTGTGCCACTGTGCCACTGACGGATGGAAGTTTCGTTCGTTCGTTGTATCGATTTTTGGAGTGAAGTGAACTAGTGTTCGTGTCCTTTATTATAGTGACGTTTGTTAAAAAAATATCCGTGAATGGGATTGTGTAACGAGATAAAACGTTTATTTGGTGTGTGATTTTCTATAAAGGATGACGAAGGACAGGTTAGCGGCGCTTCAAGCGGTAAGCCTCCTCTTTTACTCTTATCTGCTAGTATAACCAATGGTTTTCTGATGACCTCGAATTCACAAAGAGGTGGCTGTGTTACTAGGTATTTCTTGCGTCTATGTGCCTATATACCTCTGCACTTATGTATCCAGAAGTCTAAAGGCGTTAAGAAGCAAGGTAGTTCACAAGATTTCATTTTCTTGTCGCCCCACCCGCGATTTCTGCTGAATGATAGTGATCGCCGTCGGTCTGTCATTGAAGCGCGACAATTCGTTGCGTTTCTCAGTCTTGACACAAACCTCCAACTATCTGCATACAGGAGACTTAGGCCTGTTGTATCACCTAGTATCAGTAACGACTAAACACTGCAATACTTAAATTTCTTCATCTCAGCCAAACATTATCTAATCTGCAATTGACATGCCACTTGTGCCCCAGTGTTAAATTTAAACTTTTTACTCTCACAGAAGTCTACCCTATTGGAAGTTATCTTATCATTAGTCATCAAATATGTAGGTGGATGTATAGAGCATGACTATAAGAGAGTTTTCCATTTTAGTGTTCTTATTGGATGGTTAGATTCTGAGTTTGCACACAACAACTATCTGCAAATCTTCCTAAGAATTTCAGCTGAGAATTGAGATCCCAATTATTCAATTGGGTTTTAAAATCACAAGAAGAACAATAAAATTACAACTATTTTAAAAAAGAAATGAAAAAAAAAATCAATACCTAACTAAGTAAATATGTGTTATTCTAAAAACATACACTATATAAAATTAAAAAAAAACAGATTCCAGGCAAATCTCAAAGAGTCTTGGGCTGCATCACCATTTGCTAGCAAGTCTGATTGCAGCCAAGCGCTAACCTATACCTAAATTAAAAAAAAAAACCAATGTTAGCCAAATATGTTATTTTACTTAAGTACTTCTTAAGTGTTTAATTATAGATAGCTACATATCAAAACATACCTAATTAAAATATTCATAATTTAATATAAAAAATTCTTTTTAAACAACTGACTTCAAACTCCCGCGCCAACTTTACAACAACAAGCACACACTAATTACAAAGTACTTATTTTATTGTTGATATTTTAAAAACCGCTCAACTGAATTCGATAAAATTTATATGGGACCACATGAGAAGTATATGCCCTTTCAAATAAAAAAAGAATCATCCAAATCGGTCCACCCAGTCAAAAGTCCTGAGGTAACAAACACAAAAAAAATACAGTCGAATTGTAACCTCCTCCTTTTTTTGAAGTCGGTTGAAAACCATTTTTTGATGCCATCATTTAATTATGTGCTTATTTTTGTGTGCTTAATAGCTGTAAACTAATATAGTCAAGTAAGTATGTGTTTTAAAAATTATTACAACTAGATGATACTCGCAACTTCGTCAGTGTGGAATTGGATTAAGTTTTTTTGATTCCAGCAGGAAGTCTTTAATTTTTGTCCTAGTGATGTACTTCTCTGGGATAAAACCTATCCCTGTACAAAATTTTATCAAAATTGGTTAAACAAATGGGCCATGAAAGTGTAGCAGACAGAAAGACAGATGCACTCTCGCATTTGTAATATTAGTATGGAAAGTGTGTGGTTATTTCACATGCTGTTCGAGCATTAAGTAAGTAAAGACAGTGGATACCATTTTAATAACCTACATTATATTTAAGTACATATAGGATTCTGTGGCTGCACCAAACTAGCAATTTTAACAACCACTCAAATTATAAACAAGAAAAAATTCTTAGAGCTTAAGGCTTAGAGGCCTGACCCAGTCTTATCAATCACACAAAGTGACAACAGTAGGGGTTTTCTTGGTATAATAACATGGGCTCCCAGATCCGTCCATGTAATTTCTACTCCTAGGTTTCAAATTATTATCAGACTTAGGAACAGGCTAATTTTAACATGCTATCCAAAGGATGGAAAAAACGTAAAAGCCCAACATCCAAAATTAGATACCAATTCAGTTACCAACTTAGGCCTCCACTAGCCTAGCATAATGGGCAATGGCCGGGCCTATTCAGTAGTGTGCTTTGCTTTGGCTCTAGATGATGATCAACATGAGGTATTGTGATTTGTGGCATTACTTACGATACTACCTACTTGAGCTATGTGTTAGTTCAATGCTGGTTAGTGGTTACGCTTTATCAGCTGACGGTATCGGTATCCGGCGCGCGGCCTTCGCGCAAGTTGACTCATAAACATCCGTCATACTTGCATCATCGATCTCGCTTTTAATCACTGTTCGTTGAACGATACAAATTGCACACTGTTTCAACTTTCAATGTATTAATTGATTTTTAAAGCCCGCGCCATTCATACTCGCCGGCGCGGCGGTGAAAACTTGTAACAATGAACGTCGGTTTTGACGACGTCCTATGCTCATTGGTGAGCCCGGTGGTTTTATAAGTGGGAGATACCGGGGTCGATTCCCGGAAGGGTTAATTTGGGAAAATGATTAGGTAACTAATTTGTTTATTTTTTTCTGGTCTGGTCTGGTCGAAGGCTTCGGCCGCCTACCCCTTCTTCTGAGACTGCATCATCTTCAATAAATATTTTTAACCGGCCAATTCAGACTGCCTCCTTGGTCAAGTGTTTGACTGCGGCCTACGAGGTCCCGGGTTCGAGTCCCGGGTAGGGCCATACTCGTAAGTATTGGGTTTTTCCGACTAGAAATTCTCAGTACCTACTAGCCCGGAGTTACGAAGTTGGCGGTGATTCACCCCTGTGCCTCGGAGAACACGTTAAGCCGTCGGTCCCGGTTATTATCACTAACGCGATAGTAGTTGTTAAAGCCCACAAACCCGCATTGGAGCAGCGTGGTGGGTTTAAACTCTAATTCCCTTTCTCCTATGATTGTGGAAGCCTGTGCCCAGCAGTGGGACGTTAATGGCCTGTAGCGGAATTCAGAATGAACATACAATATCATACTGTATTTAAACTATTATTTGATTATAGTTAGGAAGTGTTCTTATAATATTTGGCCGAGTGGCGTAAACGGGCTAAGGATCCGCAAATAACATTTATCTGTTAACATCACTGTTCCGCTTGCTGTTCTGAAGCCTAATTGTGTTAAACCGGCATCAATCATTGTTAAAGTCTCAATTGTTGTGATTGGCTGAATTTATGGTATTATTGCTGCGTAAATGAATTTTGGCCAATAGCATAAGAGTGTTAACCAATCGGAGGCAATTGCGATTGTTACACTGGTGATTATTAACATTTGTAAAGAAATTGTTCCTGATTAGTCAATAGCAAAATAATTAAATAAGTAAGTACCTAGGTATTTAATTGTCATATTAAACAAGTATAAATTACAAATTTAAAAAAACCCCCGACAAGAAAAAAGCTGATGACCTTCAGACGGATGAACAGATTTTCATGAAACATGGCTAAGAACACTCGGGATAAAATTATCTATGACACAAAAAATACTAATCGAAAATCGGTTCATCCGTTTGGGAGCTACGATACCACAGACAGATACACAGATACACAGACAGACACGTTAAACTTATAACACCCCTCTCTTTTGCGTCGGGGGTTAATTAAAAGTTTAACACAACTTTTTATCATTAAAACTACCTACGCCTCTATGTAAAATATATAGGTACTTAATTTCATTATTCCATCCTCCCACATAAGCCAAAGCAAATGATTCACGTAGGTACACCCATAGTCTTAGTCAATGGGTGTCGCGTAGATATTAGGAACTAAGCTAGATATTTTCAAAGTATTAGTTAAGCAAGTGGGTAGGTATGTAATTTGATAATTTCTGTTAGGCTAAGGGTAGGATTTTTGATCCAAATGGAAATGAGAGATTTCCATTTTGATCAGGAAAAGGCATTGATGTGATCTTTATAAATTCACGCTGTCAGCATTTAAATCACATGAAATACGAAACATTATCGCTGCTGTATCTCAGAAACCTACTAAAAATATGTACACGAAATACCTACCTACCTAATCTAGTCTAACTTTTCGATCTGCTTCCTGGGCCTTTCTACTATTGAACCGCAAGGCATCGTCATTCGTCAAAGTCCTCATCCATAGTCCATACGTAGTCGAAATTCCATGGATTTGCTATCTCGCTTCTTACTCGAACCACTAGGATTATGAATAAGAATGCTCTTCCGGCTTCCGTTTTCACATCCACTTTACTTAGTATAGATACCTTCAAATCAAGAGTGAAAAGACATCTTTTATTCAAGCGCGCTACACCATAGACGCTTTGATTATATACTCCCATAGACGGCATCATCACCTGTCAGATTTCCTTTCAGCCAATCGCTAGCCAATAAATTTAAAGAAAGGGAATTGGGGGAGAGAAGAGACACTTAAGGCCCGTCAATACGAAAGAAGCATAAATACCCAACTGTGTAGGTATTGCGGATCACTTGTTAGAAGGACAAGGACTTTTTTGTATGCCTACATTTCTTCCGCTGTGGATTGTTGTTGGCTTTGTTCTTAACAATTGAAACCGTTTTAAGGCTGTTCCGGTACAAGCTATTTTAAAACCGTTAGAAATCATCAAAGCGATAGGCAGTGGAAACTCTATTGAGGTGCAGTGCAATGAAATTGATCAAATAAGTTCAAGGTCTAATTATACTATTCCAAATTATCTACAAACTACTTAAATTACCACAAATTACAACGCTTTTCGCGGAGGCGATGGCAGTGAGTAGTTATTACGCAAGCAAGCAATTCTTTTTTTGTAGGTAATCCAGTCTAACTTAAAAAACCGCATTTAAGTAAATCGGTCTAGGTATTCGTTGATTCGGTCGCATAACGCCCCTTTCGCAAAACGCCCCACTGGTGCCACTGGTAAATAAATGAGCGTTGCCACACACGGTATTTTTTTTATAACACCCCTCTATTTGCGTCGTCGGGACTTAAGAGAAGAAAGACAGACATAACCCTATCAATGTACAGTTAAAACTACTGGATCTCTAATTTTGAGACTGTATGAAATACATAGTATATAACTATATATAGGTTCTCTCTGTAACGTAGAGCCCAATTCAGGGGTTGCTGTCATAGTTTAAAGCAGTATTGTTTCCAGTTTTATATCACGTACCTTGACGTCCCATTGTAAGAATTATAATAATTCTAAAACCCGAACGTCAAAAATATTTGAAGAATACGGCTTAGCGTTGGTACTTGGTAGTATGGTCCCAGATTGGATTTTGTGTTGTTGATTTTAAATATGAATTTGAGGAATTGTAAATAGTGAACTGTAGACCAAGAGATAACTCAATCTACAAGGCTTATATTAAAATAATATTCTAGATCTAACAATCTCCATGGTGCTGAGATGGCTCGTAGAGATGAGGTAAGGGGTTTAGTAAGCTTAACTGTGAAACCACAGCGTCATGCTCTCGACATCAGCTGATTCACGTCTTGAGTCGCGTCTATATGATGATGCATGCATAAAATGCATGATAAATGATGATAAAATGATATGAGGTACCTATAGCTTTTTTTGCAAAAAATATTAAAATCCATACTAATATTATAAATGCGAAAGTGTGTCTGTCTGTCTGTCTGCTACGCTTTTACGGCCCATCTGTTCAACCGATTTTTATGAAATTTGGTATACCTACTCTACCAAATTTCATAAAAATCTACTCATCAGGCTACTCTTTATCCCGGAAAATCAAAGAGTTCCCGCGGGAATCAAAAAAATCTTACTCCACGCGGACGAAGTCGCGGGCATCATCTAGTAATAAATAATTAGAGTTGACAACTAGACAACTTGAATGTTTGTCTAATTATTAGACAAACATTCAAGTTGTTATAGGTATATAACCTATAGATACTTATCAAAGGTAATTATTTTGACTGATGGTCAAACTCAAGACGGAGACCTAAAGTACTTAGCTAATTATGAAAAATCCTTGAATTGTTATTTACGAAGGCAAGGACGTTTTAGTTATTGCTTATTCAACGAGTCTGAGAACTAATCCGCTGAATGTAACTGTTTTACTGTTTCACAGCGTTACACTCTGAGAGAGGGCTGTATATTTTGGCTGAAGCCATCTGCAATACCTGTAATCTGCCGGGAATTAAATTTCAATTAATCGAGGTCGGGCTTTTGCCGATTGACTGAATGGCCTTTCGTGATTAATTTAATTTCTGTTGGTTTATTTTTACACATATCGGACACGGGACGATATTCTTTTGATGATTGATAAATTACACGTGGCTTCATCATCGTGACGACTAAATCGCTCCTGGCGTAGAACAAATTCAATTTAAAAGCATTTCTTATTGTTAACTGTTCTCTGTCATAATTAAATAATCCATACTAATATTATGAATGCGAAAGTGTGTCTGTCTGTCTACTACTACTAAGGCTACTTTTAATCCCTGAAAATTGAAGAGTTTCCGCGGGAATCCAAAAACATCAATCCACGCGGATGAAGTCGCGGGCATCATCTAGTTGATTATAATATAACGCTGCTCTCTCTTAACATTTACTGACATTTGTTACAATAATAATTAAGGCATGACTCATGTTAAGCAATCCTTTAAACGCCTTCTTTGTTTCATCGGCGTTGGGCCTTCGTTCATAGAATTTACCTTTCCGTAGTTATGAAATGCTTTCATCATATTACATAAGAACTTAGTATTTTTGTTATTAACATTGGGTTCTTAACTTCGTACCAATGTATACCAAACTACCAAAGCTAATTTTCGATGTAGACGGCTTAACTAAGCTTGTCTCAAGAACGTTTGAACCAGACTTGTCTTGATGAAAGAGCAATGTAATCGCCGTCTATTTACGTTCGCTGGAGTGCACTACGGGGCACGTCGGGATTGCTGTATTGTCAGAGTGATTTAGGTACGTCTAAAATGAAAATGAAAGGTATATTCTGCCATCAGAATGCTCTGGTGTTGCTTAGCAAAGCAAAGCTCGCGCGATTAAACATCTATGGAATCGCAGCGCTAACGCGATTTAGCACCAGTCGACGCAATCACGATTCTGAATGTGAATTGTAAAGCATTTACAAATCGATACCGCTGCGAATTCGTTGAATTTGTCACTGCTATTTGCCATGTTATTGCACATTATGCTATGCTAATAAACCTCTACCCACGCACTGATCTATTTACTCTATCGTGATTGCCATTGCCTGAAATTCAGTCTGGTCTGAAATTGCAGTATTTTCCCGATTGTATTGGTTGTCTTACCAGCTTCGTGAATGGTAATGTAGTGTGTTTCGTGTTGGTGAATTTACTGCTTAGGCGTTGGCCGAGTCGTACTACGTTTATACATTAGGATTGGGCAGTTGCATTGATAGGCTTTTAGTGTTGTCTTTAATTATTTCAGCTCCCTCGCTGACGGCCTGTGTCTGTATGCCTTATATTCTAATGTTCTATTTTGTTTTATCGCCTGCGGAAGTACTTCTGAGCCTTGGTTCGGGATACCTATATAGGCCAAGTGTAGACAATGTTTTAAAACTAGTGCATTTCATACTAGGCGTCGTCTGGTGGGTTTAAACAGACATTAGTAGCACACTCTTGTGCAATGTCCAACTTACCACAATATTTGTGTTAATGCCCCTGGCAGCCGTCCAATTCAAGCCTCCACTCGACGGGTTTCCCCGAGGTCATCAGTTTAGTTGCTAGTAGCCAAATTAATTCATGGATTTATCGGTATTATTATATTATTTTATATTAGCAATTAGTTAGTTAGGCAGTATTCGTTACGTTATGCAAAATATTTAAGTTTACAAAATTTTGATAATTGACATGCCAATAACCATTTACTTAACCTAGTTATGTAAGTTTAAAAAAGTTGAACTTGGTGTAGTTACTTCACTACTTCAATAAACGTCCTAGCATCGGTCTCCTTTTGTTACAATGTGGTATGTGAATTCCCTTTTACTTCTAACGTCTGTTGTCTTTGAACAGTCCCCTCAGCGACCTTATCCATTATGAACAATGTGTAAAAGGTTTTCATAAAATATTCCTTTCACACGTTGTTTATCCAGTCGTCACCATCGTACGCAGCTATAAATTTGGACGCACCAACCACCAAGCCGTTCGTTGTATGTGTACCTAGGTACCTATAGCTGTCTAGAAGTTACAATTTCATATTCAGAATTATACAACCCACCTTTATAATTACTACCAACTTGATTTACACACACATCGAAATTTACATGTAATTTACATAGAGTCCTCTGAAAACTTTCTGAAAATGGTGTTTTATAATAAGGAGTCCTATTATAATAAAATAATCGCAAAAATTATATATTCAAATATTTTAAGTACATAACGCCAATCCATGCTAATATTGTGTCTGTCTGTCTGTCCGTCCGTCTGTCTGTCTGCTACGCTTTATCGACCCATCACTCCCATCTTTTCAACCGATTTTGATGAAATTTTTATCCCGGAAAATTAAGGAGTTCCGGCGGGAACAAAAAAAAACTGAATTCACGCTGATAATGTCGCGGGCGTCATCTAGTATTCATATAATTCTTGGAGTTACCAGCACATACGAAGACTCATGGCTGGAAAATGTCATCGCAGCGGTGTCTGTTATTCGTCACAACGGAAATACTTAGCTTTATGTAAATGTATATTTCTAAAAAATGAAACAAGTGACTTTTTTTAATATATTATATTATGTAATTAAAAGAAAGTAAATAAAAAAGCAACCTACTTAAGAAATATTATACTTTTAATTTATTTTTTGCGCTGTGAGTGCTGAACGCGTAATACGATAGAGTTCCAAATTTAAACTATTTAGGCCAAAGAACATTATAACAAGTTACAAGATATTCAGGAAGAAAGATTCCAAATTCAAACTTATGATATGTAAAGAAAATACATACATTCTTTACTGGCCTATGCCGGGAAGTGTAACTTTCGAACTCATTTACAGGATATATGAAATGTGCAGATTTCATATCATTTTTTAGAAAATGTATATTGTATACTTCCTCTAGGTATATGCCATTTGGATATCGTGCTTGTTGGGAACTTTAGCTTGGTAGCTACTGTGAGGAATGAACGCTATTCGCAGTGTTGTTGCGATGCTGAGTTGTGATTCATAGGTGATTTTGCATTGCATTTCATGTTCAATTTAGGTTTCTTGCAATGAATTGTTGATTTTACTTTGGAGGTTATATTTTGGCAACATTGAGTGTTGCAGGATGCAGAGTTTGTTTTGATTGATGCTAAGTAATTTAATCACCAATCGTAGCTTTTCAATATATGGGCTGTAATCATGACAGCCAATCACGAAAATTCAGGAGAATGTCGGTGGGTCGGTAACAGAAAAATAGTATAAAGGTGAGAGAAAATGGCGTCGGGAGTTCAGTCAGTATTAAAATTTTGAGGAGTTATTACAAGTGGATAAAGTGTATATTATTATTGATTGTTTTGGTGAAGATTAAGGGTGGATTACGGCATTTTGCTGAGATAAGTACAAATTATAATTACATACTATTTTAAGAGGTTATGTTAGGTTATCATTATCGATTTCTAAACAATTGGCTTTTGGAATATTTTGAGACAGATCTTGTAGTGAAATTTATTAAAATCAATATAATTGTAAAATCAACTTTAATAGTTCATCGTTTTTACATAATATTATGTTTTAATATCATTGTCTGTTCAATAAGTTTTAAACAGCAACTATACCAGTTTCTTGCAGTTTCTTCTGGATAGAATGTGATTCTAACATACACAACAAACTGGAATGAACAGAAATTAAAATCTATTCATGGTTATCTTTGTGTTTATTTTTAACCTACTAGCAGTGTGGTCTAATGTCTTTGACACTACGGAATATAGAATTTAAATACTTCTATTTTACGATGTACCTACTTATTACTTTTAAACTTTTTATAGACTCTTTAAACCTTTCACAACACCAAGTAGTAAAGTAAAATGTTGTTGCACTGATCTATCTGATTAAAGACAAAATAAAATTGAGAAAATAAAGAATACTCTACTAGAAATGTATTAAGCTAGCTAAGGTTATATTGAACGACAATTGACGTTCGACGCTAGGGTACTAGTGACTGAAAATAGAATTAGAGCAAACTATTCCAGAGGTTAAATTTGTATCGAAAAACCGTGCGACTGTGGAATTGGAACTCAACGGAAACACCAAGTTGTGCCGTAGAGCAAATATATAAGTGAAATGACTTGTTATGGTACTCTACAAGCTTTGTATTACTTCTGATTTAGAGCAGATTCTCCTCTTGACCTCTAGAATAGTTTGCTCTTATTCTTTTTTCAGTCACTAGTAATCTAGCGTAGAACATTTGTCGTTGAATAAAACCTTAGATAGCTTAATACATTTCCACCTATACATTTGATTAATTCAATCGAAAAGCTAAAATTTTATATCTATAATATTACTTATATCAAAAATCGTTAATTAGTGAAATTAAGAACAACAGAAAAACATATTTGCAGTTAAAATCTGAATCAAAATTGTTGCGAATAAAATAAAACTGAAACGGGAGTCCATGGAATAATTTTTCGCTTATCTCATCCCCGGTAACAAAAAGCGAAGGCAAAATAAGTAAACCTCGCTTTAATTCGACAGTTATCAAGTTTAGCTTCAGAATACTGAGTTGAAAATTATGACATATTATTGACATAACATACCAATTCTCAACAGCACGTCATGAATGCCTCAAGATTTTCTCTCTCTATAAAATTATAAAAGCAGAAGATCTCAACATTATATGTCAGCATTTACACCTGTGTACTTGTAACGCATCTTATCTTACTAATATTATAAATGCGAAAGTTTGGATGGATGTATGGATGGATAGATGGATGGATGTATGGATGTATGGATGTTTGTTACTCAATCACGCCCCAACGGCGGAACGGATCTGGCTGAAATTTGACACAGGGATAGATTATAGTCTGGCATAGCACATAGGCTTTTTATCCCGGAAAATTAAAGAATTCCCGCGGGAACTACGCAGACGAAGTCGCGGGCATTCGCTAGTATACAATACTTACGAGTACAATGCCAACTCGTTCGCGCTTATCTCGAAAATTATCTCATCGGTTAACGTTGTTATGAGAACGCGTGGGAATATTTCGGCCTACGCTCACAATATCTTCAACTGTACGTGTGTTACGCTTGCCAATGCCGGCGATTTCTATGATCCGTTTACAAGGTGTTGATTTTAAAGCAACTACAACGTTTTGATCTGTATTTATGTACTTGTTTTATGTTTGCAAAACAATATGTTTACATGATACTTATATCACGGTTCCTAATTGGCAAGCTAAGCAATTTCTAGACAAACTTTGTTATTGGATTCCAATTAGAATGAGTCGAGATGGGATCACCCAAAAACCAAGCTCCTGTCAAACCGTTTTGTACTTTACAGTCTACTGTCCATCGAAAGTGAAAAAAAACGTTTCATGTGGATCTAGCATTAACTTTATTTACTTAGCTATGGTGGATAATAATATAATCTGCAGTGCAGTATAGCATTGTAGATTTCATATTTTCAATGTGAAACGCAGACAATTCAACTCTATTTTCATCATTGTGAATAAAATAGTTGTATTGTAATACTTACGAATTTAAATCGTGAACAAACTAAATTCAATTTAATTTGCAACTTGTTGGACAATTTTCACATGCATATTTCAGTGAGCCAATAGCATCTGTCGTTGGCTGTGGCTGGTGGATTGTAAAATATGTGCCGGATTGAGTCGGCAAGACCCGCGTCATTTATCGCAGGTGATAAACAGAGCATGGGCCCATGTAGGACAGCCGCCTCACCTTTGTCAACTTTATGGAAGGCTATAAATTGTCCAGTTACTTTTTTCTGTAACATCTGATTACAGAAAATCGTGATTCGTGAAACGTTTGTAACAGTCGTTTTGAATATATCTACAGTGAGAATAATGACGAATAATGCGTGGGACCAGTATATATGTCTTCCAATATGCAACAGAATAGCTTATACATTTTAAATGATAAAATTCCTTACTTCATTATATCGTATTAAGTATTTGGCACTTGGCCAGCTTGGTGGACTAATCCAAATCCTACTCATTCTGATTAGATTATAATAGATTCGTACTCTGTTGTGGATGATGATGAAGTAAGTATTTTAAATTATTTATCTACTCCAGCATCGAAAAGTTCCAATTTCGAATTTGACAACTATATCGAATTGAACCCTCTTTCGTGTTTGCTTCTCATAACGATACAGTTCGTTGTATGGGAGCTGTATCGTTATGAGTCGTAGCTGTATCGATATGGTTATCTTCATAAATAGGATACCTATAGCTTAGCGGCTCTGGGTTCTGGCACTTTTGGTTTTTATTAATTTATAAAGTAAAAAATTATAAAGACGTCCTTGTCGTAGATAAAATCTTGTATGCAACTGTACGTAATTAGTCATTTTAATTCTCGTACTATCCTATTTTGATACTCGGCAAGCCTCGTATCAAAAAACAGCACTCGAATTAAAATGACCCTCAATACGATACAGTTGCATAAATAGCTATATTAAGTAACTAATATGAGATCTGTGCGAAAATCTCATATTACTTAATCAAATTAAAATAACAAAATCGGTAATTTTATTACTAACACAGACTGAATTACTTAGGGGCCGCAGCGCTCTCTGGGAGTCTACTGACTTCGATAAACCCGATACAAATTGCTCACATTTTTGGCTGGTTTATAGCTCGCCTCGAGCAGGAATCGAAACATGTTGCCTTTAACTTTCCCGATAGACCTCAAGATTTATCTAATGTTCATTCTGATAATATTTGTGGTACATCTGTCAGATTTCAAAATAAAATTCTAACACGGACGTGTAAAATAAAATATGTGAAACAATGGAATAAAAACGATAACAAACAATGATTGTTAAAAAAGGACGAAAAAAAGGAGTTCGGCGAGCAACATAAAATTATAAAATACTAGATGATGCCCGCGACTTCGTCCGCGTGGATTAAGGCTTTTTGATTCCCGCGGGAACTCTTGAATTTTCCGGGATAAAAAGAGGCTTACGTCTTTCCCCGGGTAACAACCTGTCTCTGTACCAAATTTCAGCAAAATCGGGTGAACAGATGGGCCGTGAAAGCGTAGCAGACAGACAGACAGACACACTTTCGCATTTATAATATAAGTATGGATATTTATTTATATTTATTTATTTGGACAGCCACCAATTGTACATTAAAATAACCAATGAATTCTTGTACGTCGTCGTGTATATTATCTAAGAAAATAACCTTAAAAACTAGACACATTTATGTCATTAATTGCTTAAATGAACAATTTATAGAAGGTGCTACTTCATTCACTAAAAAAAAAGCTTATACGCGTAAAATTAAAAATTACTCTACAAAAAAAAATTATATAAAAAACAAAAAATATACGGAAATTGAACTTTAAAATATAAAGTAAACTTAAGTCGACCTTAACAATCTTAACGTTTCTTTTTTGAATTTTGGCAGCAGCAGATATGGATGTAATTAATAAAACGATGTAACAATCGGGCCCGGGTGAGATTAACAATGTTTGAGATGTATTGTATTTTACACAATACCGCTGTCAAGTTACCTTGAAGTGTACTCACAGAGGTGGGGTTTAGGAGGCTGTAAAAGCTCGTGTTAGCACCCGAGTTGTCACTCGACGGCTTTACGATTTCCTACCATTTCGTGACAAGCGTGATATCAGGGGATTTGTTTTTGCTTTATTTCCAAACTTCCTATTTTAGTTGAATGGCACAATGGATAATAGGCCTGATGACTGCTTTTGAAAAATGGACAGATTATGTTCGGAAGTATCTACTATTTCGAAAAAATATCTTATTTCAGCAGAAAAATAAGGTTTGGTAGATAAAATTGGCATTTGAAATTTAAATTTTAAAATTTACGCCAAAACGTTCGGCGGTGTCATGGCGTCGTTTGTGACGTCACTATTGTTTTTAGCAATGTACTCTTTGCAGTGTGCAGAAAACAATAGTGTGATTGTCAAAGTACGAAAATAAACAATTGTGACGTCATTCGCTTCTTGGTGTTTTATTCAATATGGCGGATTGCTGTATTTTATAGTTTTATTTTATCAAAATAAATAGCAATCTCACTCAAAATAGAAAAATAAATACGATTTTTATAATCCATGAATCCTATTTCATTAGATAAATTCATAATTTCATTGATTCTAGGTTACTGTCATCATGCCTATTGCAATAATGTTGCTCTAGATTTTGTTACTACCGATAGATTTTGTCACCGGTAGTTTTCAGTAATTAGTTTCAGCCGGTAGTATATCTCTTCAGAACTTATCCAATACGTCTAGAATATAATATCACTTTTCGTATCGTAAATGAAATGATTTGATTGGTTAGGTTTTTCTTTATAAACAACTACTTATTTGTATTTATAACTAGCTAATGCCCGCGTTTTTTTGATTCCCGCGGGAAATTCTTAATTTTCCGGGATAAAAAGCCTATGTCACTCTCCAGGTCCTCAACTATACCCATGCCAAAAATCACGCCGATCCGTTGCTCTGTTGCGGCGTGATTGAAGGACAAACCAACAAACAAACACACTTTCGCATTTATAATATTAGTATGATTTTAAGGGCTTTAACCCTTTATTTTAGCGGGTTAAAGCCGTTATAATTTATTAATATTTTGGTCACTTCTTTTATTCAAATAAGTCCCTACCTAATACCTATTTTACATACGTTATTAATTAAGTAAATATATAACTGTATCATCATCATCATTAGAGCCTATTAACGTCCCACTGCTGGGCACAGGCCTCCACTCTCATAGGAGAGCGGGAATTAGAGCTTAGACCCACCACGCTGCTCCAATGCGGGTTGGCGGGCTTTAACGACTATTATCATGTTAGTGATAATAACCGGGACCGACGACTTAACGTGCTCTCCGAGGCACGGGGGTGAAACACCGCCAACTTCCAACTCCGGGCTGGCACTGAGAATTTCTTAATTGAAAAACCCAATACCTAACTTTTATGCCCGACCGGGAATCGAACCCAGGACCTCGTGATCCGCAGTCGACTATGCTAACCACTAGACCAACGAGGCAGATAACTGTATCATGCAATTGAATTTTGCTTCTTCGAAGTATTTAATGAAAACGCACGCCTAGAATTTGTCCAACTAAAAAAATTTGAAATTCTTAGCCAGCTTTTTGACGAGCTCCGTGGCGCAGTGTGTAGCGCGGACGATGTTGTCTTAACGTGCAGAGGTCCCGAGTTCGATCCCCGGCAGGGTCAATTTGGGAATTTATAATTTCTGAATTTTCCCTGGTCTGGCCTGGTGGGAGGCTTCGGCCGTGGCTAGTTACCACCCTACCGGCAAAGACGTGCCGCCAAGCGATTTAGCGTTCCGGTATAACGATGCCGTGTAGAAACCGAATAGGGGTATGGGTTTAATATAACTGCCATGCCCCTAACAGGTTAGCCCGCTACCATCTTAGACTGCATCATCACTTGCCATCAGGTGAGATTGCAGTCAAGGGCTAACTTGAGGTGGATAAAAAAAAGCTATTTTGTTCAAAGAGCTTTTCCTGTTTTGCCTTTTAAAATTCAATAATCGCTCTACAGCAACGATAAGGAAAACATTTTATCTCAAATTGTCTTGATAACAATTTTTATAGTTACTAAAATTTGTAAGTACCTACTTAAGTACATAACATTTTTGCTTAACTACTTACTGTTAGATATTTTTTATCTTAAAGAAGTAATTCCTAATAGATCTCTCTTAGAGAGATCATTAATATTCAATTGAGACGAAAGAACTCTCAACAGTTGAATGGGATATTATAGTTAAATTCAAATGAAGTAAGTAAAATATCAAAATATTACAGGCTGAAAGCAATTTTCTTACCGGATCTTCTCTGCTGAAAACTGCTGAGTGAGAGAACTCTATTTTTCTACTTGTTATATCTTGTGTAAATAGGCACTTCATAAAGAAAACTCTATAGTCATGTGAAGATTTCTCTAGACTTCAAGTACTCAACTCAAGCTGCTACAAATTATGACTTTCATTTTCCTAAGACATATAATATTGATTTGGCATGTTCTGATAAGTACCCGTCATAAATCATATCCACAGGAGTGCTTGTCCACATTTGGCGGAAATTGGCTCCATCATTGTTACTTACAAAACTACATTAACTATAGGTAACTTATAACATTGTTTAGACATTGGTTTATCAATTTTTGAGTTTTATTCCATATCAGAAATAGCTTGTTTAACTTTTATTTTCTCTGATACACAAAAAATAAGTATGATTAGGCATGTTCTTTGTAGGTAAGCTGTTTATGCCGCAAATGCATAATTTGACACTCTCCAATCAAA
The DNA here is from genome assembly GCA_963932025.1 of Erebia epiphron. Classification (NCBI taxonomy): domain Eukaryota; kingdom Metazoa; phylum Arthropoda; class Insecta; order Lepidoptera; family Nymphalidae; genus Erebia; species Erebia epiphron. The sequence goes on along the minus strand of OZ009948.1, from coordinate 37,925,072 downwards.
ACCTAAAGGGTACTTTCCGTTGACATAGAATCATGACATTTGGCAAGAAGCAAGGTATCACAGTTTAAGTAAAGCGAAAATACGAAAATCGTTAATTAGGGTTCCGGCTTTATAGAGTGTCGAATTGTTTGTCAGGCACTACCCGCTTAGCGCCATACGTAAGCCAGTTATTTCACAGCTGGGTAAGTGTTGTTATGACATCTTTCTTGTTATTTATTAAAGTAATTTACATCGTGCGGTGGTACGGAACCCTTTGTGTGCGAGTCTGAATCGCACTTGACCGGTTTTTTTAGAACAAGGACGATCTGAACTGAATGCCCATTGCCCACACTAATTTAAAAAGTTTAATCAGATTCAGAATTTGTCACTACGCAATTTTGATCTTTCTTGGAAAATCAAAACATGTACTTATTTACTAATTAAAAAATTGTTTCCAGGGATAAATGTTTTTCTTAAAAATTTAGGAATCTAATAAGTAAGTAAGTACTTTATTAAGTTTAAGTTAAATTGAAATGTCAAGAATGTTGATACCTGGCTAAATTCTTATAAAATTTCTATTTTGCTCTTTATTTTCAGAAACAAATTTTACTAGGATTCTGTAGATGCATATATGTACACTGATCGAACATATCAGTATATCCGATATCGTATACTAAATTTATTATTATGTATGCTAAAAAATAAGCAATACTTTCTGGGAATCTTTCCAAAACTTTTGGTATGGTTTTTCCTATACTACCTCTGTGGGTTTTTCTATAAAAACATAAATAGTTTTATTATTTTATTGAGAGAGAAAAGCTTACTATTGCGCGTCTATTATGGTGTATTGCCAACAATTGTCAGTACCTAATTAATGTCAGATTAGTGTCCATGTACAAAACATAAGTTCGTCGGAGTAAAAGGCTGATAGACCCAAGAGTATAAATTTCCCGTTTCCATATTATAATTATTGTGAGTCTAATTTTAAAAGAAGCCTTGCAAGTGACCTAGATCTACGTAATCCCACTAAACCACTATCACTTAACTAAGTATACACTTAGCCTGGTACATCCAATGCTATTTTTAGGGTTCCGTACCCAAATTTGGCAAAAACGGAACCCTTATAGATTCGTCATGTCTGTCTGTCTGTCTGTCCGTCCGTATGTCACAGCCACTTTTTTCTGAAACTATAAGAACTATACTGTTGAAACTTGGTAAGTAGATGTATTCTGTGAACCGCATTAAGATTTTCTTACAAAAATAAAAAAAATAAAAAAAAATTTGGGGTTCCCCATACTTAGAACTGAAACTCAAAAAATTTTTTTTCATCTAACCCATACGTGTGGGGTATCTATGGATAGGTCTTCAAAAATGATATTGAGGTTTGTAATATCATTTTTTTCTAAACTGAATAGTTTGCGCGAGAGACACTTCCTAAGTGGTAAAATGTGTGTCCCCCCTCTGTAACTTCTAAAATAAGAGAATGATAAAACTAAAAAAAATATATGATGTACATGCAAACTTCCACCGAAAATTGGTTTGAACGAGATCTAGTAAGTAGTTTTTTTAATAATTTAAAACTTACTACATGTTTGTACGGAACCCTCGGTGCGCGAGTCCGACTCGCACTTGGCCGGTTTTTTATTATTCTCTATCCTAAGGACGTGTTTTCTGTTTCCGAGAAGCCGTCTCCAAACTTTTTGATTGTAAAGTATGTAAGTATATAAGTAATAATGGAACACACTTTTGTGGGTGACTCATTTCAGATTTTAAAACTTTTATAATACATTTATTATATTATCTCGGAAACCGAAAATATTCGTTCCTCAAAACGCCTGAAGGAAAATGATGGCGGAGATGACAGTTGCTTATTCCTTCGAGATGGTACTTTTAAGCAACACATACAAAGGATTTTAGCTAAATGTTCCGAGAAGGCTGCATCAATCAGCGGTATTCTTATCCGCGTATTTGGTACAGGGATACAATCTATCCCTGTACCAAATTTCATCACAATCGGAATAGATGGGCCGTGAAAGCTTAGCAGACAGACAGACACACTTTCGCATTATAGTATGGAAATATGGATAACCGAGCTCTACTTGACTAACTAAAGTATCTATTTATTTTATTTATCAAAAATAGCAAATTAAAAAAAAAAGATACGCGCCGAATTGAGAACCTCCTCCTTTTTTGGAACTCGGTTAAAAATACATGAAAGCTTTAAACGAGTAAGTGACTTTTATATTTTGCTCTAAATATAGACACTTGTTGATATGTATTTATTTGGGTTATTGTACGGAGTCAGGATAGGATAAACATAGAACAAAAATAACCATATTCATTAAAAGCGCTAATTAATAAAGCAATGCATGACGTACTAAATCTCAACACTCATTTTAACGAGATCATCATAAATTGGAGCGCTCAATTCAACGCGTACGCGGAGTGCGTGCAACCGCCGTTTTGTGTACCGCTTAATTTAAATCTATTGAAAGTTTGGATGGATGGATGGATGTGTTGGTTACTCAATCACGCCAGAACGACTGAACGTATCTGGATGAAATTTGACACAGATATAGATTATAGGCTAGAATAAAAATAGCTACTTTTTATCCCGAAAAATTAAAGAGTTCCCGCGGGAACCAAGCAGTATTTTCGGTCGCTGCGTCCATCGCACCTAATCCTCATTGCTGCGGGTCATTACCTCTTTCTATTATCAAATCGTTCCTTTTCTTGGTATTTTATTTATATAATAATAAGCTTGTACCTACTGGTTCCATTGATTTAGCAAATTGGGATGGTATTACTTATTTCACCATACGTTTTAGCAATGTTAGCTTTACCAATCAGGTCCGATTTCAATCAAATAAGTACGTGATTGGCGTATTAAACTGTGCTATGTGTGTGTACCTATATAAAAAAAATATTTGGAGAAAATGAAAATTGTTAGCCTTATAGTAAATAGTTAGATAGATTCTGACACAGCAAAAATAAATATAAAAACAAGGAACAGGATGAGATGATTTGGTGGTTTTAATTTTCAGACTTCACGGATAGTTTACTGTAACTACAGACTAGGTATATACAGATTAGGTAGAGAACTAGGTATATGCTATATTCTGGGCTACTTTTGTTTCCCGTTACTCAATTCCAAATCCACTTCATTAGGAATCGTTGAATCAATATAAATAGTGTCTGGTTCGTACAAATAATGTGCCGACCGCCGACGTGCTTCAAAACGTCTGAAATTGCCAAGTTATTTCCAACGGTAGCAACACTACTACCGGTGCGATATACTATTTCAGTGATCGTTCGACCCAACGTGCTGGTCAGCCTTGTAGATTGAAATACGTGTCAAGACTCACAATTCCGTTGAGCGTAGCCGTTGTGCCGTTACCCTCCACACCCTTTGCACAAAAATAGAAGCAAAATAAGTGAGCTTAATTAACTATTGCCTGATTTCGTTGCGTGCGTGCTTGTTGTTATTGATAAAGTGGGTTTTCATGCGGAAATTATGTACTTTAAACTATGGCGGTAGGGAAAAACCACACGAACCATGGAAAACCAAAAACTGACCCAACAAAATAACAAAATGGGAAAATATAGGGTCAGTTTAACACACGTACTGTTAGACTTGTAAATAATTATACTTAATAAATTATTTGATAGCTCAAATAACCGATTGCCGATTCAACTAGCTCAAGGATAAATGCGATTTTTAAGAGAAGAACGATGTTTGAGTTGACTACTTGATGATTTGCTAACTTATCAGGCACAGTCTTCGATTACCCAAACCACGGTCAGAGGTTTCAATAAAGAAAATTTTCACCTTTTACAGCGGTAGTTGCGTGAGACATTTCCATGCCGTTCAAGTCAATATCGCCGGTTTTCCCCACACAGATTTTTAATTAAGCCGTAGGGACATCGTAGGGATTATATATTGGACGAGACAATCGCATAATTTAGCCACAAAAACCTTGGTCATAATTTTGATCTCGGTACTTTAATTGGCCGATATTTTTGATAGTTAGTTAGATAGAGAAGTTGGCCATATAATTTAATATTAGGTATAATTGATTATTTTTTCGGTTTAGCTGTTTAACATTTAGCTGTTTAGCTGTGTAACATTATTAATTTTATTATCGCTTAGTACTAGCTACTGTTACTAGGTACAATGTAACTTTTTTTTAAACATCTGACTTCGATAGGCGACGGCATTACAAATGGTGGAAATTTTACTGGGAAACTTTTTTTGATTCGCTAAAAATGAATACGGGACAATTTTCATCTCGAAATAAAATATGCCGAAGAGAGTCAACATATTTGTTACTTCGCAACTCATCTCCGACCATAAATTCCGACTCTCGTTTTATTGAAAGTCAGAACCATTTATTGGAATCCAAGGCTCAAAGCAAGCACTTTTATTCAGGAAAATTAATGTACCGGGCTTCTCAAGTTGAACCCATTGATGGAAAGCCGCTTTTTAGGGTTCCGTAGTCAAGGAACCCCTATAGTTTCGCTATGTACGGCCGTCTGTCCGTCCATGGCTTAGCTCAGTGGCTGTAAGTACTAGAAAGCTGTAATATGGCATACATATATGCATATTAATCATGCCGACAAAGTGGTATTTTTTTTTGTACTTACCTCCCCAATCTCCCCTACACAAAAAGTGGGGATGAATATTTTTTTCTCATCTATCTTATCTTATATCTTATAGATAGGTCGTTCATTTTTCATTTTACTATTTTTTGATTCAAGGATCCATTTCCAAAATATCTTTAAAGCTTTAAAGTGCTATACCTATTTTCAACCGACTTCAAAAAAAGGAGGAGGTTCTCAATTCGACTGTATGTTTGTTACCTCAGAACTTTTGACTGGGTGGACCGATTTGGATGATTCTTTTTTTATTTGAAAGAGCATACTTCCCATGTGGTCCCATATAAATTTTATCGAAATCGGTCGAGTGGTTTTTAAAATATCAACAATAAAATAAAAACTTTGTATAGCGTGTGCTTGTTGTTGTAAAGTTGGCGCGGGAGTTTGAAGTCGGTTGTTTAAAAAGAATTTTTTATATTTAATTATATAGTCAAGTGTCGTCGTCCTTGTCTCCCACAAATTGAAACATTACCTTTCAAAGCTCGTAGTTCCTTGTCACAATGATTTAGGGCAATTTATACTTGGTACCTAATTGAACACATGTGGCGATATCACAACGCAACACGTGCTCTTGACGCCTACCACCCCGTATCATAAGGCCATGTTATCGTTTTGTATTCAGCTACTGAAGCGCCTTTCATTCCTTGTGTACAATTGCCTTACAAAGTACAATATAAGGGTCGAGAAGTCTATTTGTTTTCGAGTTCGTTAGCTACAGGGTCGAAATATTAGCATTATTCGTCTACTTTTATTTTGCCTTCAAACTGTGGCTGGCATAATATGAATGATTTTATCACTCAAGTTAACAAATTCTTTTGCTATCAATCGTAACTAACTAGTTGATAACATGATGTTTTAACTGTTCAGTGTCGAATTCTTTCAGTCTTTTGTACTCTATCGTCAGCTGCTTGTGGCCTTTCCTCATCTAATTAAAACGGTGTAGGAAGTTGTCTATGAATAAATGAATAACAAATTACCCTTATTAGTTACGCTTCTAAATGAAAATGGCGTAGGTTGAAAAAGAGATAAAATAAGGGAGAATGTGGGGGAATAATAATATACATAGTTCCAAGTAGAGACACTGATCAAATATTATTAAAAATCAATAAAACAAAGCGACTACGAGAATCTCACGGTATTACGTCATTGTAGTTTCTTGGAAGTATACATAAGTTGAGTAAATTAAGTCATGTGTGTCGTGCGCGGTCCCCCGGGGCTGGAATAATGGCTCGATGTGTTATCGCTGTACCAGACCCGCCTTGACCCACATTTAATCGTTGAACAAAGACTGCTTGAACGCTGGACCATCGCTGAGCATAATATTATGTAAAGTGTCTCAGACATACTAAATGTGTTTAAAAGCTAACAACTGAAAAAAAGTTTGCACTCACATATTATGTATTTACTTACTTTAGATGAAAGACCCAAAAAACACATTGAAATATCAAAGTTATTGTCTTTATAGTCTTTAAATATAAATGAATATGCAATTTCGAAAAGGGCACATGTCTGAATATTTAAACTTTTCAGGAAATGAAAAAGACTAATTGTTTTCTAAAGAAGTATAATATTTTTAAAACATATTATTGAGTTACATTTTGGGGCCAATTAGCAACCGGAAGTTATAGAAAAAAATATTGCGATTCCAGAAAACATTAAAATGTTTTCTGGAATCGCAAAATTTTTCATAATATGACCCATTAAATAGGAAATCTCGCATTTAAGACAGAGATTATGTAATTAATTCTAAGTGTCTTCGTCTGGTCCATTCGTTATTCGGTTAGAGACAAAAGGAATATTAAACGAGGATTTTAATATGTAATTAGCAAGGAATCATTTGGCTTTCCCTTTCATTTCATCCCGGTAAATCCGGGACGGGATTTGTGGGGTGTAGCGACGTCAGTATGGTTGCCCGTATAAATTGAATAATGGTTAGGCTAAACTAAGTGGATACAATTTTGCTTTACGTGCGCCATCCGACGTAGACACCTACCTACTTAGTTATGACATGAGATGTGCTTATGAGCTACGAAAACACTTTTTGTTTTTCTTTATCTACCTCGTTGTTTTTGTGGTTTAGAAAGGCTGTTATTTGTGTACCAACTAGCACATTCATTACATGTAATTTTGAAGATGAAGTGCTTTAAAAGTGATGTTTTGTTGTGAAAATTTAAGTAAACCCTAATCGAAAAAGGCTTCGGCAGTCTCATTTGTCATTCTGGTACAAAAAACATTGTTGTATTTTGTATTTTAATATGTCAGTATTGTTTATATTTGTATAAGGGATCATTTGTTTTGCCCTCTCATTTTATCCCGGTATATCCGGGCTATGGTAGGGTCTTTGTGGTTCCGCCAATATAAATTGAATAATGGCTAGCTGAACTAAGTGGATTCAATTTTGCATTACGTGCACCATCTGATGTCAACTCACGCTTACATAATATAATAATGTGAGCTACGAAAATTATCCCTGCATCCTTTTAGTTAACTCCTTCGGTGTTTTTGTTTATTTTATTTTAAATGCTTGATTGTTTCATTAATGTAAACGTTTTCGTTGTTAATTTAATCGGGTATTTTGTATACTGGGTGTCTTGAAATTGTTGCGATTTATTAATAGGCACATATTATTTGATTTCATTACTGAATTTCTTTAACCAATAGACGTCCACTGCTGGACATAGGTCTCCTGAGAGGATTTCCATACGCCGCGGTCTTGCGCCGCCTGGATCCAGCGGCTCCCTGCGACTCGTTGTCGTCCGTCCAACGAGTAGCGGGTCTGCCAACGCTGCTATAAAATCCATTAAGCTGTTAATTTCAGATATTTCAAAACCATATTTACATTTACAGACTTTTCAAAAAAAAGTTTGACTTAAAAAATTATTTTTAACTGCAGTTTCCACTGAGTACCTACTGTAATACTAACTAGTAAAGTATATATTTTAATTTGTAAATTTTACCTTGTTTTAGGCGCAAAGCGACGATGACGATGTCGGGCCTGACGATGTCAACGTCCCCGTTGAAGGCGGCTTCATGGACGAATTCTTCAGTGAGGTAAGTGCTGTTGGAAATTAACAATAGTAATCGTTATCCAGGAAAGCATTAAAAAATAATATATTAAGTGACATTTCTCTGACGGTTTATCACTGTGAATATCAACACAGGAAAAGAAAATTTTTGAAAATTTGGTTGAATGTGGATTCTGAGAACCTGGAAAAGTAGACTAATCTTTTTTTGACGGTCAGCGGTCATTATAAAAAAAAAACTTAAAAACTAAAAACTGCTATGAGCTCTTATCCCAGAGCTGTAGATTAGTTTTTCATTAAGTATGTAATACTACTATGTTATACTATTCATATTATATACTATACTATTATAATAACTGTACTCGCTTTTCGACATGAAAAAACGTCGTCAATTGCGAAGATAACGGCATTTCATGGTTATAAGCAGGTAATATTAGCCAGATTAATATTACTAAAAGTAAAGATAGGCGGCTGTTAATCATGATTTTAATAGGTATCTCTCGTAGCACCTTAATGAGTTTGTCAGCCTATTTTCGGTGTTCTCAACAGTGTTAATTAGGAAATATTAGAAACTTGGTCCCAACTTTACGGAAATATTGAATTTATAATATCCGTTTATTAATCAAAATAATTTTGAATCCCGAAAGTGTGGGAGTTTCTCTCCACTTGCATAAGTAGTGTCAGCTTTGTGTTCAAAATTGAATTGAAATTTTAAAAATGATAAAAGATTGTTAGTTTATTTAATGATGAATGTTTAATTAAGCAGATATTTGACTCATTCGATGTTTTTTTTTTATCCAAGTTAGCCCCTGACTGCGATCTCAACTGATGGTAAGTGATGATGCAGTGTAAGATGGTAGCGGGCTAACCTTTTAGGGGCATGACAGTTATATTAAATCCATACCCCTATTCGGTTTCTACCGGCATCGTACCGGAACGCGGGATGAAACAAGACTATTTCCGACGAGGGTGAATCGCCCGAAGTCTAGCCACACAATATTCTATTACAGACAGAAACAGAATACTATAAACAGGAGATGTGTAGAAGATTGTTCTTTATTAAATCGTCTTTTCCATGCGAGAGACAGGAAGCAATGGAATATATGTTGACTTTAAACTGTAGATTATGTCCAGAGGTAATCACAAATTAATAATACACATCACTTTTTTTAGCATTTTACACTTATTTAAACCAACACCTACTTATGACTTAAAATTAAAAATAGATACTAAATATAGATGAATAACGTCAAATTCCTGTCACTTCCAAGTCTATAAAAAAGTCACAGAAAAAGGAATCTGTTTATTACTAAAGGAAAAGCGATTGAGTGATGGATTTACTTAATTTATTGTTATATGTATTTTCTGTATTGTTATACTCTTATCTTATAGTAAATAAAAATAACCTAATAACTATCCCTGGAAATATTAAAAATCTAGTAATTTCTTTATCCGCAAAGAGAAAGTGCTACTTAATGCAAAAAGTAGTTTCAATGTGGTGTTTATTTTAATCTGATTATAAGCTTAACTCGCCCCAATCTCCATCATGATTGCTTGAGCAATTGCTTCCGTTCTATATCAATTCATAAAACTTCAAAGTTTAATGCTTAATCTATTTAATTATGTACCAATCTCCTCGTGTTGCCTTTTTAACTTAATGCTAGGACCATGAAATACTCTCCTTTAATCTTTCTGGCGAGAGGCATAGCACAAAATAAAGGGCCCACAGCCGTCCCGCCCTGTTTTGTTAGATAAATATCGTTTCTGCGGCAGACTTACCCCATAAAAACAAACCGCAATAAATTAATGCTATTAAAGTAAGTTAAAATTTTGACTGGTTTACGGGACGTTTATGGGGAAGATTTGCGACTATATCAATATCATGAACTGCCTAATTTTACGATTAAAATAAACACCACTGAATCAGAGTGAGCGACTGAAGTAGCCACTGTAAATCTTCGGAAAATTGTTAATCGACCGTTTAATTTCATTGACTATTCATTAAAGTGAAGTTTAATATGAACTATGTAGAGTAAAATTTATTTATAATTTAACTTTAGCTTGCATTACAAATGCATGCTATGCATGCTAGTGGAGCAGCTCAGAATTGCGCGACAGGGCGAAACGTGTACTTTCAGCCTAAGCAGAGTTCTGGGGCCTTATTAGGTAAAATGGTTAGCTACAGTGTATAGTCACCGTAAGATTGCAAAAACCGTTAGATTGTAATACAACTAGCTATATTATAAACTGTCGACAGATTGTAAACCGTTCAATGTTCCGAGTGGAAATTTTTGAAATATTCATTGTATTTACGTTTTCTTGTCTCTTTCTTGTAGGTTAGGTTAGGGTTCGACATAAATAATCAGGTAGTGCCCTTAGGCACTCAGATTAAGGTTAGGCAATCTGTCGAAAGTTTACAATATCGCTAGTTAGATTACGGTGACATATAAATTGCAATCGGCTCTGATTGGTTAACACTCTTCTGCTATTGGCCAAATCCATTGTCCAAGTTTTAGATAATAACGGGAGTTTTACCGCTGTCACAGGATACACAATAATATGTTAGTAATAAGTGGTAATAATATTGCCATTCATCAAGCTCGCATTTAACTTTTTAATTTGATATCTTCAGGCTACTTATAAGTGTATTAGTGTATCTTAACAAGCGTTACTGGTGTTTTATGAAAATAAAGTAAAAAAATTAACGACGTTAATATATTCCGCAAAGGGGAGGAAAATCCAATTTCCATTTTAAATGGTATTTCCGGTAGCGATACCCCACAGACTGGTGTGCGCTTAGAAGAATAATTTCTCAATCAAAACAATCCGTCAGGTATAATTTATTAATAATTTTAATAAGAATTTTCCAGTCTTATAATAATTAATAACAGTAAGCTTATCTGAATTGTTACTCTTAAGGTCTAGATCGTAAAAGTTGCGAAATTATACGTACGAGTAGATGAGATAATAATAAAGAGGCTATAATTTGAGGTCATAGAAAACTTTTATACCGGAAAATTAAAGAGTTCCCGCGTTAATCAAAAAATCTCAATCCACGCGGATGAAGTTGCGGGGGCATCATCTAGTAAGAAATAAACAGACGGCGACGGCAAAGCGTTTGAAAATTCTATTAATGTCGGCGTTTTCTGAAAATTTTGCTTTTAGGGACATTCATGTTTGGAAACCGAATTTGGCCATTTTTGTGTTTTTCTTATCTTATTTGTTCTTGTATTGTCTTATGTGTGTATTTTTCGGGGTTCGTTATCCGTCCAAGATTTCACTTGAAAAACATTAGAACGTGGTAAGTATAAAGTGGCCGCGTCTGTACACATGTAACGGCTTAGCTTAAAATAAGTATTCATTCATGCCGCGCCGCCTTCATGCGTAGCTGTCAGAAAATTAATAGACTCGGTATGTTGCTACGACCCAAAACATTTAATAGTAACATCATTTATGTAAAATGTCCGTTTTTTAATTCGTGATAGTACGTTACAGTACGTTGATTACGTTGATATTTTTTTATTTTCTGTAGTTGTTCTGTGGGTACAACCACAGAACAACTGCAGCTGTTAACGTAGTAGGATCGGCTATAATCGAAATATGGCCACAGAGAGTACCTAGAAGCTATGGCTGATCACATCCCGGCTTTTGCAATTATTGTCCTCGCGCCTCGTCGATCTAGTCGAGTGTCTCTGTTCTGTAGACTAATTTAATCTTACGGACTCGTCGGGTCGCGCGAAAGCTTCATGAAATTATACAACTATATAGCCTGAAAGCCAGCCAGTGGTGTTTGACCTTCAGCATATAGCGAGCGACGTCCAAATATTGCGTTACGCAATCATTTTATTCCCTTTATGAAGCCTGTCTGTGCCAAGTAGACCTGGAATAGATGATATTTTATTCGGTGTTAAGTATTTTCACGAGAAATATAAAGTTAATAATTAACATTGTATATTTCTGTACATTTAAGTACTTGTACCCGACATGTCTTTGGTTCAGAGATTGTGCATAAGAGAACTGGCACCATTATTTAATATCTACTGTTCAATCTAGACGTACGAGTATATTGTAGGTAGGGTTGTACTGTACACATTTTATCTAAACTAATATTATAAAGAGGAAAGATTTGTTTGTTTGTTTGTAATGGATAAACTCAAAAACTACTGAACCGATTTTAAAAATTCTTTTACTGATAGAGAGATACTTCATCAGCGAGTAACATAGGCTATATTTTATTTTCAAAAATTAGAGATCCGTACGAAAATTGCAATAATAATTTGATTTTTTCAACTTCTTACGTTAAACCTCTATTCGTCTATTAATTTTTTTATTATACCTATTTAAATTCTGACTGACTTTTATATGTATCATATTTGTCAATTGTATGTCATAATAAATACAAGAGAACTTACTAACATTTTTTTAAACATTTTAATATCTAACTGTTGTAGACAGACTGCGAAATGCCTAAAAGAGCCAGGTCTCAACTTAGTTGTTAGTTCTAAACATAGTTCCCAGGCGAGGGCAGCGAAAATACGTCGTATTGGAGACTCAAGTGCCAAGCGTTCACAGCGGCTTGCTGAACAAAATTTGAGAACGTATGGTGGAGTTGTTCGTCTCAGTGCCAACTGACCATTATTGGGTATAGACTATTTTGATCAAGTGCTAGTTGCTACCCGTGCGAAGCCGGGGCGGACCCCTAGTTTAGTATAAAGTTAACGTTGACTAGGTGATATCTCTATATTACTTAGTCAACGCTATAAAGTTAGCCTCAATAATCAATTTAATTGCTGAAGCTTTGCTATTTCCGAGAAAGCTAGTCTTAATGCAAGGCAATAGTCGTTGACCTTGATGTTTATGCTCAGTGAAATTAGCAAAACAATGTTGTAAGGTCTTTAGTGCGGTTTACGGTTTCTATCTGTGATGTCAATCTTTACATTTTATTACTAAATGTACAATAATTATTGTCAACATTTTCGCCTTGGTACTTGTCGTTATTCTTATAGGTATGTAGTAGGTATAGTAAACAAGCAGTAAGAAATCCGACTAGGTACGGGAAAAAATGGACAGTCGCCCACTTTTTGGATTTTAAATTCGTCTAATACGGTCATTCGGTAGTTTTACCTGGAAAGTTTCTCGGGAGTTTTGAAAATTTGTGTATTCAATAGATTTCGACGTGCTCTTTCCGAATTTTCACTTTGCCGCTCGCGCCGCCATGTTGAAAAAATACCGCCCAAAAACAGTTTTTGACAATAACTCCTTTCGGACTAATTTTACGATGAAAATAGGTATGTATTAAATTCAACTAGAGAAAAATTTCTACAATTTATGTAATAACCTTTTTTTTTTAAATCAATAGTTTCATCTTACAAACCAAAATGTAAATTAACCTTTCACAGTTTAAATACATTTGTATTGTGGGTGTTTTACAAGTTCTTTAAACTAAATTAAACTAGATTTAGCCAATTCAATCTAATATAGTTTAAAAGTCTATGCTGGGAGTGTCCCTACGTTATAAAATAAGAACCGATAGGCGTTGAGATGCTGCAAATTTGGCGCACGATCTCAAGCGAGTAACTGGTACTCCATTGAGTAGGTAGCTGGAAGCAAGCGGCACAAGACTGTGTTCTATAGAGACCCATGCAGACCTTCGTCAAGGAGTAGGACTATATGTTGAGAAGACGACGATTATGGTTGTAAATCATCCATTAACCCTTCATTAGCATAAAAATATGATCAATAATTCAACAAACCGGCTTGATTTAGATCCAAAGCACGATACAATCATACACTATAATATGAAATCCTATTACGTATATTAATCTTCTATATATATAAAATTCAAAGTCCTGCCTGACTGACTGACTTATATATCAACGCACAGCCTAAACCGCTAGGGTTAGGGACTTGAAATTTTGACAGTAGGTTCCTTTTGTAACGTAGGCGCTCACTAAGGAAGGATTTTTCAAAATTCCACCCCTAAGGGGGTGAAATAGGGGTTGAAAGTTTGTATGAAAGTCCGTCATTTCTCAAGTTATATCCATGAAACTTAGTATATGAGTTATCGGTAAAAAATAAAGAAAGACGTGTTTCACAGTTTTTGAAAATTCTACCCCCGAAGGGGTAAAATAGGGGATGAAAGTTTATATGAAAGTCTTTCATTTCTCAAGATATTTCTCAAGTTGTATCAACGAAACTTGGTATTTTGGCTTAAGGTAATAAATAAAGAAGTAGGTGTGGCACAGTTTTTCAAAATTCCACCCCTAAAGGTGTAAAATGGGGGTTGAAAGTTTGTATGAAAGTCCTTCATTTCTCAAGTTATAGTGATGAAACTTAGCATTTGGGCTTTCAGTTAGATATGCAGAAGTACGTGTTTCACCATTTTTTGAAAATTTGACCCCCGAAGGGGTGAAATAGGGGATGAATGTCCTTTATTTATCAACATATTTTTCAAGTTATATAACAACCAAACTTGGCATTTTAGCTTTCGGTATAATATAAAGAAGTACTTACGTGTGTAACAGTGTTTCAAAATTTCACCCCCAAACGGGTAAAATGGGGGTTGTAAGTTGTTGTAAAAGGCCGGCGTTTTTCAAGTTAAATAGGCGTGAAACTTGATATTTGGGCCACCGGTTTAAATTATGAAATACATAATTCACAGTTTTTATAAATTCTATCCCAAAGGACGTTATATAGTCCTTAAATCACGCCGCAACAGAGCAACGGATCGACGGGTTTTTTTAATGGGTTCTTCCCGGAAAATTAAGGAATGCCTTAAATTAAGGAATGAATTAAAAAACTTATGCCACGCGAACGAAGTCGCGGGCGTCCGCTAGTTAGCTTATATGCTTTAAAGTGGGCAAACTTGATCAACTAAAACAACGCCGCAGTGGATTTTCACAGCATGTCCATACCTCGCACGTTACTGCATTATCAGAACAATAACTGCAAACTATTGTTCGAAACTCACTTCGGCATGCGTTGTGTTTGTTTCACAATTTGTTTTATGCTGTTGCAAATTGAACACTGCAAATGTTTTTACATGCCCATATTGAGTTGCGTTTATTTATTGTACCTAATTTGCATTTAGTCTCGAGCAGTCCAATATTTAGGACCATTTGCACCAAGTAACCAACCAACCCGTTACATGTTGCCAAAGCTGTGATAGCATCACAAAATTGAACTAGTTTGAGAAGTTTGGTGCAAGGTCTTAAATTGGTTATACAGGATAACAGGACATAGCAATCTGCCTGTACTTTATTTAAAACCTTTATGTTGTTGGGATCAATCGAGTTATGCCGGCTTCTTCGTTGTAGGATTCGCTTTCTGAACCCGTCGTAGAGTCACTAATAACAATCGGTGTGAATGTGATGTATGCAGATAGCAGGGCTTAGATATTTTGGTTAATTTCACTGCGCTTTCTCTTATAAAAATAGTGAAAGAGAACCTCTGTTCTCCGAATCTCATATTCTATTTCCACCCCATTTATCATCAATGTTCCCAAAAATAATACCATGATATGCGTGTTTCATATCCGACTTGATAAGAATATTATTATACTCACATACTTAATATTATTAGATATTATGTAAATTTTTCTTTTTATTTATTATTATATTTTTAGGGTTCCGTACCCAAAGGGTAAAAACGGGACCCTATTACTAAGACTCCGCTGTCTGTCTGTCTGTCTGTCTGTCTGTCTGTCTGTCTGTCTGTCTGTCTGTCTGTCTGTCTGTCTGTCTGTCTGTCTGTCTGTCTCCAGGCTGTATCTCATAGACCGTGATAGCTAGAAAGCTGAAATTTTCACAAATGATGTATTTCCGTTGCCGCTATAACAACAAATACTAAAAATTAAAAAAATATATATATATTAAGGGGGGTCCCCATACAATAAACGTGTTTTTTTCGTATTTTTTTGCTCAATATTAAAAACGGTAACAGGTAGACGGTTCAAATTTTCACAGAATATTAACTTGTATATTACCTTTCAAAATAAATAATTAAATATCAATAAAGTAAATATTAAAGGGGGGCTCCCATACAACAAACGTAATTTTTTGATATTAACAGTAAACCTCTACAAACAAAGTTAGTTTTGCGGTTCATTAACAAAGGTAATTATACCTACTTCTTGAGTACGGAACCCTCGGTGCGCGAGTCCGACTCGCACTTGGCCGGTTTTTATTTCATAATATTTGAGTGAGGTTCTACAGATTCAATACGGCTACGCCGAGTGAAATAATGAGGTCATCTGTGTCAATTGCAGCCGATGAGTTGATATCGGTTTTATATTTTTTGCTTCCCTGCTAAAAATCTCGTTGGCTAGGGTTGCTTGTTCATTTTTAACTTACATTGGAGATAGTATCGGATTGAAGTTATAAATAAATAAAATCTTTATTTCTCAAAAATGCATACAAAACCTAAGCCAGTCAAATGCTGGCCATTATGTTATAAATTCCTAAATTTGGCCCACCTTTAACCTTAACCTGTATTGCTTGACCGCACTCATAAATTATGGAAAGTGATTTGGAATCCGTAGATCTGATTCTTAGGACTATCGTTTCTCTTATAATAAATTTTAGTAGGCTGTTCATTATTTTGGGTAGTGGTGTAAGTTTTGAAGCAATCAAATTGAGTCAGGTTAATTGCAATTCTAGTCTTTTAGAACTTGTATGTAAAACCTAATGGCACAAATTCATAAAATACGATGGATTTTAGCTATCACGCGTATTATAACTATAACTATAAAATATCTAGTTATCGTAAATTTGCGTGCCTAGATGGCACCCCTGTTATAAGTTCCCATAATAAATCACGGATGCTGGTTCAGGGGTTGGGTGGTAATTGTATAAGGGACGGAACTGTTGGAAAAGTGGGTGGGAGTAATAGAATCTACTATACAAACAAGCCTTTAGATCAATTAAATAGTAGGTATACTTAGTTGAGCGGGCTACAATTATTATAAGGGATATTAAAATAATATGGATCGAAGTTTTACTACACACTACTACTACTACTACTAACTATGCTGAAAGAAAGTAAAACTTTGGAAATTCATCCAAACTAATAGTATTATGTGTCTCTTGTCTGTTTGTATGTCTGCTACACTTTCATCTATTCAACCGATTTCCACGCGTTCAAGGACACTACTTTTTATCCCGGAAAATTAAAGATTCCACGCGGACGAAGTCGCGGTCATGATTCATGATCTATACTACATATACTATAGTATACTTATTATTATTTTAATGACTTTATAAGAAGCCCCCGACTATGTCCACTTTGGTTTAATCGCAAAGTTTTGCAATGACGTAATTGGCTTTCGCTTGCGGCATTGCGGACCGAGAAAGTTAGACTAATTGTGCAATCCGAGCTTTCCTTTTACTTATCCTGTTTTGACGATTAGTTAACGTATTTCGCAAATTAAGATCTTGGTACACTAATTGCCGTATCAGGATCTTTACTCACAGCCCCGCCCTCGCTTTAGTTCACCCTTTGTTTCCGCAGGGTATTTTTATCACACAACTAGATGATGCCCGCGTACCCTGTACCAATTTTCATCAGAATCGGTTGAACAGATACATTTTTTTGATTCCACGGGAACTCTTCAATTTTCCGGGATAAAAAGTTGCCTATGCCTTCCCCGGAATGTAACCTCTACCTCTGTACCAAATTTCAACAAAATCGTTTGAGTAGTTGGGCCGTGAAAGCGTAGCAGACAGACAAACAGACACACTTTCGCATCTATAATATTACTATGGATTTAAGATTCACGACTGAACCATCATTTTCTGGTTACATTGTGCAAATTGATAAAATCAATTTGTGTGCAATAGCGCCAACTCGTGCATTTCAATTAAACTTACTTAACCAATTTAACAATCCCTGTAGGTGACACAGTTACCAGCACTCGATATATCATATTCGTGCATTTCATTAGCATTTATCATGTTATATGGACGTGAGTGCGCTGCCAACAGTCGCATTGTAACCGCAATAGGTTCATTACAACTATAAACGTTAAATCGCATCAAGTTCCGTCGAATTTGTTTTTTTTTTAATGTACAGTAGTTGTTTGTCACATTTTTTAACTTCCGATGCAAACAGAGGGGTGTTAAAAGTATAAACTAACGTGTGTTTGTTTATATCTGGGGCATTGTACATCGTAGCGCCCACAAACGGATGAACCCATTTGGATTTAGTTTTGTTTGTTTGAAAGGTGACTTAATCGAGAGTGTTCTTGGATTATTATTAGATATGATTCAAGAAAATCCTTTCAGCCGTTCAAGATAATCAGCTCTTTTCTGGGATTAAGAGTTTGTTTGTCAGCGTTTTTTTAAATTATTAATTTTACCGAAATTATGGCCTGCTACTTATCGTACAACTAAATGGCTTAGCATGAAAAGGTCGTCAAGTACGAAGGTACTTTAAGGTTATAAATTCTTGAATGAGGTAGCACGACGACAACGACACGACAATGGGACGCCGGGCCTATGTCGAGAGACGCCGCCGAGACGCCCCGGCTACGTAACTCGGCTATGACATTACCACATGCGATATTGAACGTTGAAATGTTTGCTATGCCTCCAGACTGGGCTATTATTAGTAGTCCTATTTAGGTATTCGGCTCATGTGTACTAAGAGTAGGCGGTACTCTGGTTTCTACGCTTACGACTGAGTTACGAGCGAACATAGACATCTATGATCCTCTTATATTACAATTTAATCAAGCTTACCTAAGATTGTAGATAAAATAAAACCTGCATATGAAATTCTTGCAAACTTACCTACCTTAACCATCGTCGTCATTTTCATACATGAATACAGTTTGTTATGCAGAAGGAAATTATTGTTCATAAAATAGTTTTGCTGGAACACTGTATTGGTCCAGAGTCCGGAACTAGTTATCGAGTGCCGGCAGCGATAAGTTATCTCGGCAATCTGATTAATTGATGAGTCACCAGTTACTAGTGCGGTTCCATTGGTTTCGACCCTCGTATCGCCCCGATCACGGCCATGAACTTCAATAAAACTTGCTCGATTAAACAGCCGTTGGAATCAGAAGATAAGATGTCCCTTCCTGGCTCCTACTCGATAGAAAATCTCTTGCTTTTATACAACCGTCTAATTACAAAAGATTTCTTTCAAATACCAAATACTTACATAATCGCTTTTATTTAATTGTTATTTATTTAGATGCCTGTAATTGGGAACCATTGGATTTAGTTACTAACTTCAAAGTTTCATAGCTAACACCGGAATGTTGTAGGACACTTTAAAAATCGATCGTTTTATTTCTCTGCCAAGCCTTTGTTGCTTTCCTGTTTATGTTTTGTAGCTCTTTATAGCACAACAATAGTCTTTTAAAGAAGTAGTTAAGCACGTTTATATGTGTCATCGTAAAATTGTAAAAACCGATTTTTATTGTTGATTGTAATCTATTAGGTACTAGCTGATGCCCGCGACTTCGTCCGCGTGAAATAAGTTTTTTAATTCCCACGGGAACTCCTTAATTTTTCGGGATAGTAAAAAAGTAATTTATAAAAAACGTATACCAAAAAGTATAAAACAAGACATGAATTGAAGTAAGTATTTGAAGTAGGTATTGAAGTATTTCATTATTATCAATTTAAATCGTATAATACTAATAAAATTTATCAAGGCGCAGTCGCACGTTAAGTTTTGCTTTAGGACGTGCAACTGTGCCTTGATGCATTTTATTAATGCTATAGATCCTATCGACTTGCTATAGAGCCTATCGACTACTGATAGGCTATAGAGCCTATCGACTTTTATTTATTAACTGGCTTCTAGTGGACGCCACGAGTTTGTTTTTCTCAAATTCGGCCTCCGTAGTGACAATCAGAAGATTAAGATAAATCTAGTGGTGCAAGTATTATCAAAATCGGTTCAGCCGTTTTGTCTGTAGTGCGACACAAAGGAATACACAAAAATGGACCTTTGAAACCTCGTAAATCCTGAATGATCGTTAAATTGAGAAAATGGTCAAGGGAACCTAACTATGATTTTGCAAGACCTATTCATCGATACCCCACTTGCCATAGTCTATCGACTTTTATTTTTTAATTTGTTACATTATGGCTTCTAGAGGCCGCCATTTTGTTTTTTCTCAAATTCGGCTTCCGTTTTGACACTCAGAAGATTAAGATAAATCTAGTGGTGCAAGTATTATCAAAATCGGTTCAGCCGTTTTGTCTGTAGTGCGACACAAAGGAATACACTAAAAATGAACCTTTGAAACCTCGTGAATCCTAAATGATCGATAAAATGCGAAAATGATCAAGGAAACCTAACTATGATTTTGCAAGACCTATTCATCGATACCCCACTTGCCATAGTCTATCGACTTTAATTTTTTAATTTGTACCATTATGGCTTCTAGAGGGCGCCATTTTGTTTTTTCTCAAATTCGGCTTCCACAGTGATACTCTACTGATATACTCGGCATAAACTGGTGCAAGAATCATCAAAATCGGTCCACGCGTTTAGGCTGTAGCTGTCCTACAAGGAACAAAAATACATATATAGACTGATGAATACATAACTCTGTGCATTCCGCAGTCGGGTAAAAAGTAGCCTATGTCACTCTACAGGTCCTCAACTATACCCATGCAAATCACGTCAATCCATTGCTCTGTTGCAGCGTGATTGATGGACAAACCAACAAATAAACACACTTTCGCATTTATAATATTAGTATGATATATTAACCCAATAGAACCTAAGTGCAGTTACCTGAATATTCATGTCTAACCTGCTAACCTAACCTGCAAGAAAGAGATAAGAAAACGTAAATACAATAAATATTTGAAATATTGACACTCAGAACATTGAACGGTTCACAATCTTTCGACAGTTTACAATCTCGCGAGATAAAAACGGTAAGATTATAATCTAACAATTTTTACCATTTTACGGTGACATATATACAAGCTACAGCACAATCGTTTTACCATCGAAATTTTTGGGCGTAAGATGTTTCTTTTGTACTAAATTTCAGTTCTGTAGTTCTTTAGGATTTCGGAGACTCCAGACATTCCATTGCTGTAGCAGATTTTAAGTTTGAAAGTTTACTTAAAGGAACCTACGAGTAACACAGTTCGGTTACTCTAGTTGCAAAGACGCAGAAGACAGTAGTACATCACTAGTTAGACTTAGTAGGTGGAAAAATAAGCAAAAGAAGAAGACATAGAACTCCCTTATAATGTCTAAATACCTATAACATATCGTCATAATATAATACACAACACCTGAGTGTGGACATAGTTTTACGGTTGGAAACTTGCCAGCGACCCTTTAGCCGAATTAACATTGATAGGCCAAAACAGTTCTGCTATCGGTGGTTGCCTTCAACCGCAACTCGACTCATATGAAAGGGTTTACTTTGTACATTCTAAAACAGATTTTTAATTATTTTTAGTTATGATAGTTTTTGATTTATCGGGGAAAATGTCTAAAAAATACCGTCGTCCCCCCCCCCCCCCCTTATCTCCGGAGTTTGCCAATCGAAAAATTTGAAATAATTATGGTCAATAGGAATTTACGTATATTTTACAGGAAAACTATAGCCAATGCTCTAACTAGCATAGTTTTTTTGATATTAACAATAAACCTCTACAAACAAAGTTAGTCTTGCGGTTCATTAACAAAGGTAATTATTTATTAATAATGGTACGGAACCCTTCGTGCGCGAGTCCGACTCGCACTTGCCCGGTTTTTTTTAGATGTCAAGAGTTTATATGTGCCGTGTCATGCATTCCGACATTTACAACAAATTCGTTTTTGATTCGAAATAAACACTTTGTTTGGATTCGAGCGTTTGGAACAGAATTATTCTGTTCCAATCGCTTTATACAAGCAATAATTAAGTAAGAATTTGAAATGCGTGTAGTTTCTTCTAGTGGTAGATATTTTAATATGCTGTTTGCGTATTCCAGTAAAAGCCGTAAAATGGTTGAACAGAGATTTTAGTGTCTAGTTAACAAAAGAGTCGGGAGGTCAAGTTGGGTGGCGATGCCTTTTCTTACAAAGGCTTAAGCGCCAGAAACAATTACTGTGATGTAACTTTTGTCTCTTTTTCTTTCTTTTTTGCAAGATAGTAGGTCAATATACTCAGTATAAAAGTACGAAACTAAAGTTACATTAATGCGCGTCGATTAAGGTTTTTTGATTCCCAGTTTTCCACCTATGTCCTTCCCCGGGATGCAATCTACCTCGGTACCAAATTTCATCCAAATCGTTTGAAAAGACGGGCTGGGGAAGCGTAGCAAACATAGCAGACAGACACACTTTCGCATTTATAATATTAGTATGAATATGGATTAATAGACTTTTTTTTTACAGGTGGAAGAGATACGAGAAATGATAGATAAGATTCAAGCTAATGTCGAGGAAGTGAAGAAGAAGCACAGTGCCATTTTATCAGCGCCGCAATCAGATGAAAGTAAGGAACACAATTTAGTACCCAAAAATATATATTAAGTATTATAGTAGTTAGTTAGAATTGTTTTGAAATAAACAGAAGCCAAGAACAAATAAAAATAAAATTGTTTACAAAGTTCCATCACTCCGGTTACAAAATATATAAAGCAGCAAATAAAGAAAATGAAAAAAGAATGTTTACGCTCCTATTTAAACTTTGATTCGTTAAAAGGGCAAATTATCTGGTGACACGTGCCCTGTAACGATCTCTTGTGTCGTATCTATGGAAGCCTATTGTGTAGGCGAATACTGAAAGTGAAGTGGCTCTAAAAATAATAATGATTTGATACCAGTCTGTGAACGTCATAGGATTAGGTTGTGTGCAGCGTGGGATGTTAGAACTTTGTTCGCTAAAGTGCTTTTTTCTTAATTGAAGTCGGGATATTCTGAGAATGTCTATAATGTCTTTCCGATGTTTTATAAAGTTATATTATTACTTCTTGGACTACCTTTTAATGTAGATACATTGAAAGTATTCTTAAAACTAAATATGTAGATTTTTAACCGACTTCCAAAAAAGGAGGAGGTTCTCAATTCGGCGCGTATCTTTTTTTATCTCTCTGAGCCAAGTATAAAATCTTTAATAGTTAGTGTTGATAATCATAATTATTGACACTATCTTATAAGTTGGTCTTAATAGTTGGGGAAATTCATGTGGAATCATTATAACAGTTACTTAAGATTTATAGCCATGGCTTATTACCAAGAAAGCCACGTCTTCGGAGGATATGAAGGAGTTTCCAACGGAATTATTCTATGATAAAAGATTTTGCCATAATATTATTATAACGTATCACGTAGCCAAGTTCCTAGAGTTTACTTATAGCTATAGGGACAGAATTGATTGCGAATAGAGTTTGTTATCATCATGATATTGCAGTTATGAAATGAAGCTGTTGCTAAATTGTTCCTTTTTACGAACATTTTTAGAAACAAAGCGTACTGTGTCTATTCTATATTAATCTATTACTATTTTATAATTCAAATTAATTATGAATAGCTTTTTCATGTTACTAACGGGTGATTCAGGTTAAAACGTCGTAACTAGGTGGTAGTCAGTGAAATTGATTAGATGCTGGAAAGTAGGAGCCAGGACCTTGGAAGATATTAGCATACACCCACATCTGGATCAGTATCCGTATGCCTGGCTTGCAATAAATTATTTACCTAGTGTTTTATGTTCTTAATTCCGGATCTATGAATTTCCGTAGTGTCTCGTTATTCGTATTTACGTTCATAAGCTTCACTGATATATTTATAAAATTATCCGGTTTCCTTTCAATATTTAAATTAGTTAAGACATTAAATTCTTGGCGTTTTTTTTTAATAAATAGTGAAAATACACGTTACTTTTGATGAATTCTCGCAAGTTGTGCTTATTATTCATAAATTATGTAATATTGAAATGAGTTCACGTGCTCGATCCATATTGTGAGAACTGAGAACCTTTCGTTGCTATAAATACTCTTTTTTAAATATACGTATAAAAGTAAACTACCTTGATAACATTTTTCACTATAATAATGATAATTTGCCACTATTCATAATCAAGAGTCATGATCGAACCTGGTATACCTTACTTTTTATTAATAATTAGTACAAAACGTTGTGAATTTAGTACTAATTGATCTCATGAAGTGTCGATGATTACATTTGACTCGACCCTAATTACACCTCATACGTTATAAAATATGTACATCAATTTTCACGACGTTACTGCTCTTCAAGCCTCGTTCCCATATATGGTGGATATAGACCTCGTTCAACGCTTATCGTGAATTTAGATCGCTATTTACTCCGCAAATTACTACAGATTACACGTTTATGCTTTTATATGGATCAACGAGTCATGGTTTTTAATTTAAATATACTTATTACTTTGATATCGCCATTATATTTAATCTCTAGCTATATAGTTATTTCAAAGCTATGCCGAATCTAATATAATCAATGTGTCTAAATTGCCTTACTTGGAGTTCTGGCGCGGTTGTAGCTTTTCTAAGGATATAAGCTACGACGGTATCAAAACTAGGAAGGATCAAGGAATACTTCAATGGAAAGCTTTTGTGTGTGCGAGAACCTACTATAACTGGTTGGATATTCATAATATCAATAAATTCAATAGGAACCGACTCAATTCTAAAGGCATGAAGGTATCAACAAGTGAGTCGAGGATTGAAAGGAGAATTGAAATCTTGAATCAAAAATACATTTGTCCTCCGCTGTCCCGTTTTGCTGGCAGAAAATTAACTCTCTGTTCTGAATGTTCTCTTTCGTCTATACAATTGGTAACTACATTGAAATGGTACTACAATTCTACATCAATGGGTAACTAGCTTTTACGACTGGGTTTGTTTTTATTAATACTTTTTCTCTGAAAGAACATTAATAGGTTATTATTATGTCTAGAATATCGATAGTGGAGCAGTAATTTTAACATTCGGATTTCCCGTATTGCCACTTCTTTCCGTAGGTAACTAAACAACTTACTTAAAAAATAAAACATTCAACTTATTTATTCATGATTCTTCATCATCTGAGAACACGTTCTCAAGTATCGGCTAATCTATGATTCATTATATGAAGTATCGGTCATCTATGATAACATATTTAAGTTTGGCTATTCAGCGGGGTAACGCTGCCAGCGTTCTGGGCACATTGCCTCATTGCATTTGCAGCGGCATAGATGATATTTTTAATAGTTATTTTTAATTTAGATTTTAATGAGTATTTAATAACATTGGTAAAGCTAAGGGCCTCAAATCATTTTGTAGGGTTCTTTCCTTATAATTTTACTTCATATTTAAAAAACCGTAGTTCCACTCGCGTGGCATAATTACGAAGAGAGGGCTCGCTCGCATGACGTGTACGACCTAAATTTTGAAAAAGAAAACGCTCACATTATTTTATAATGTATGTTACTGTACAAACTTGAACCCACTTAAAAACTATTAAGTCCAGTTTTAATTAAACTTCATCGACCTTGTTCTATTATTATGAATAACCTTCTATTGGTGTCCTTATCCTTCTGGTAAAGCTGTAACCATGTGCTGTACCTAAAGCAAATGATAAACCAGCTTTGGTAGGAAACCAATTTTAATACAATTCTCAAGTCAATATACTCAATATCAAAAGTAAAATTGTAGAGAATTAAATCTTGAATATACGTGTTATAGATCCGTTAGGAAGGTATAAAGAAATTAATTGTAACTACCTATACAAAGTTATGTTAAAATAAGTCTATTACGTAATCTTGTACCTAAAAGAAGTACAATATATTTTAATAGCTTGTTTTAAAAGCTCGTAAAGAAATAATTGCATTGGGAAGTAGCTTTGCTAATTACTTAAATGCATATAATTTTTTTATTACGACGAGAAAAAATTATACGATTTATTACTAGTAGCAGAATGAGAGGTCTTCGAATTTCACTAAACCATCGACAATTAAGTGTGTTTGTTGATGAATAACAGAAACAATTAATAAATGTAAAATTGAAAATTGTGCTCATCCACTTCTACTTATTCCGATAGCTCGCTTTCCAAAAAAAACTGGCGTAATGGAGAAGTTTACCATTTTTTTTTAATTTATTACGAAAATTAATACAAAATAAAACAATAATATGAAAGAATCATTAAAATATCTCAACAAATGAAAAACTTATGAAACTTTAAAGTTGCGCTTGCAAGACGGGAGACGTGACGTCATAATTCCCTATCAACCGACTTTATAAAGCCGAATAAAAGAAATAAATGGACTTAACGTGACTTATTTGAATTAAAAACACTTAATGTGTGTGAAGATAATTTTGAAGTATTAAATCTCGGCTAGGTATTAAAACTCACAAAATTTCTCACTCGAGTAAGATACAGCAATCGGTTTACATTAAATAATTAAACTTTTAAGTCGTCATTTCTCAGTCATTTACTGATGGAATTAAAAAAAAGAACCACTGATTTATTAGTTTTAATCTATATTTTACTTCCGTTATGTTAAACATGATATGAATCACAACATCATGAACCTTCTCCATTGTTCTGCGTTCAATCGAATTTGCAATGTAAAAACTTAGATTAAGCGTACCGAGCTACTCGTATATGTTGTATAGCAGTGCAATGCAGTACAAAAGTTCAAGGAGAGCTAAACCGATAGTAATTTTTTAATTTACTGTTAGCTTCAGGCTTTCGGATCACAGCTTTAGTTACAATAACGTCTGTGCCTAATTTATGTTTGACATCATACTAATATTATAAATGCGAAAGTGTAAATTTGTTTGTTGGTTTGTCCTTCAATCACGCCGCAACGGAGCAACGGAGAGCTGGCGATTGAAATAGCCTACTTTTTATCACGGAAAATTAAGGAGTTCTTGAAGGAATCAAAAAAACTTAAACCACGCGGACGACATCGCGGGCATCAGCTATTTGGAAATACGAAAACGCGCTAAGGGGCAAAAGCACGGAAAGTAAAACTTGGTTGCAGTATTATCCTGTCCCGTGCAGCGTGTTCACTGTTCAATGTTCATACTTCATAAAACGTAGATGTGAAGGGTTTTGGGATGGGACAGGAAAAAGCTAAGCTAAATGCTTAATAGCTAAAGCTAAAGCTAATAATGTTATAATATACATAGATGCGTAGACTATGTTAAATACGTTTTTTTAATACACTAGTTAAACGCCTAATTGACAGTCCGTGACCTCTACACCTGCATTGCTTATGAGACTGGAAGACTTGTATGGTACGTAACTACACAAAGTAATCTACTACGTGATTACTTGTTTATTGATTTCACTGATAAATAAATGATTTATTTTAAATCGCATTAGGATGAATATTGTTTGAATGAAGACGGTTGGAATTGGATTATTTGGTCAAAATTCCAAGTTATAGTATTAGATTAAGGAAGATGATTTCAATATCCCACTCGGCCGTACATCCCAAGATACGTGTTCTATTAGAATTTGGAACATTGACTGATGATATCAAAATTAGTGATTACAACCATGAAATAACCATGTAACCAATATTCTCGGTATTCTTGGCTATGAGTAACACCTGCAAAAGGTGCTCAAGAGAATATTTTTATAACCACATATTTTGTTTGTATAATTAACAAGAGAGGAAAACTTGTCCAATTGGATTACTTTCCTGCACATCGAGAGTCTGAAAGTGGTAAACTTTTATAAATAAATTTTCTACGCCTCGAGAAAGTTTCTTTTGTGTTTAATATTTATTTTTATTTAATGCAAAAACACTATAATCTCTAGGTCGGTACTTAGTACTATTTTTATTCATTTTGTGCTCTATGTGTGTACTGTCTAATGTCTATCAAAGCTTTGATAGGATCCGAGGAGGATCTCTGAATCTTTATCGTTGAATTCAATTAATAATTATTTATATTTCTTGCCAAACCAGTTAATTACATTTTCAGTATTTAATTATAATTTTCAGTAACCAACGATGTTTTAGTCAACTTTTTCAATCCTTACTCTTTTTAAATCCTTCTCCTAAAAATAAGGCAATTGCTAGTGTTCGAATCCTTAAAAATAGTGAACTTAAAAGTGTCCATAATTGCAGTATGGAGTGTTGGAGCAAAGTATACTGCTAATTGTATCACTTACTCGAGCGCTCGGCACAGGGGAATGGGCGTTGTTATCACAGCGATTATTTTCTCCTAACAAGTTTTCCGTC
The DNA here is from genome assembly GCA_963932025.1 of Erebia epiphron. Classification (NCBI taxonomy): domain Eukaryota; kingdom Metazoa; phylum Arthropoda; class Insecta; order Lepidoptera; family Nymphalidae; genus Erebia; species Erebia epiphron. The sequence continues at coordinate 37,897,226 of OZ009948.1, read as the reverse complement.
AGATGAATCCCGTGATGCGAGGTCGTAATGTAACGGCCTGAGTTTCATCTTGAGCAATTCTCTAAGATTGACGCACTTGTCCCAAACGGACAATATAAAAATTGATTAAGAGTACCTAAAGTTATCTCTGCATTCTCTGTTTCGTTTCTAAGCTTTTACACTTCAGTGTCTTTACTTACTTTTAATAGTGAGGTAGCTCTGTATCGTCATTAAGTTAAAATCGATGGTTAAATGATACCCTAGTTTAAAACCTTTCTCACTCGAACTGTTTTCAGACTAAACAATGATGTTTATTCGTATTGTGAAACAGTTACTTCAAGTTTGCGGTTTGAATAATATGATATTAATTCATTATGATCCAACTCTGGCGAGCTAGGTTCTGATTCAGAGTTTTAAGCTATTGCATAGCTTCTATCGCGGGCTTTGAGCGTGGAGATCGAATCCAGAAATTCCGTTACAAAAAAACCTAACACTTTGGTTGCTATGACTACTTGTGTTGTTGACTTCGAAGTATTGAAAATAAAAAGACTATTTTTATGAAAAGATGATTTGGAATATAAAGGCGAAATAATTTTAAAGAATTATGTTTGAAAACATACAACACAAGTAGTCATAGCAACCAAAGTGTTAGGTAAGTTGATAAAAAATGCTATGCAATAGCTTTACCGCGGCAGTCTCCGAGTGCCACACGTCTTTTTTTATATTTTAAAGTTTTAGTTGAAAATAATAGCGACATGAATGTTTATTATTCATCGTATATAAAGTACCCATCTGTAAATAGAGTTTCATAATAAGATTAACTTCTCTCGTGTGTACATAATGGACAAATGAGCTTGTGCGCATACTAAAACGCTTAATAATACACAACCAACTAATCTAATAAGCCAGACAACACTTGCGGTTCGCAGATAATTCGCAATAGTTAATAATTCAGGAGCTGCTCCATGAATTTCTTTGGGTCCGAAAATTAAGGCTACATTGAATAACTTAAAAAATGTAACTCAAGAGTATATAAATATAACTAGCGGCCCGTCCCGGCTTCGCACGGGTAGACATAAATAGGTACAGATATTTTTCATAATGGTGCACCCCCTTCTCCCGCACTGCCCCTCTCACGAAGAGTTAGTTACTCGATGCGCTGCGTGGCGGCCGCCGCCGGCTTGTATTTTTATTTTAATTTCATGGATATTTCATTTATCTTTTCAATGGAAAGTCCGATTTCAATAATTCAAAAAGTAATCATCAGGTATTGAGACAGTCTTGAATATTAAATTATTTATTTGGATAAAAATTTATAAATGGTATGGATAACACGGTCTGATTTTGATCGGCATTTCTATCAATTTGTTAAATGTAAAAAAGTAGTTATAGTGACGTAACTACAATAGTTAGACACATGGTCTCGCAAAGTTTTTTGTAGATATTGATATATTCTACAATATTGTCGAACATTTTTTTGTCCTATCATTAATACTCTTCGCAGCGTATGCGATGAAAGACATTTTATGGCAATTTTTTTACACCTTCGGTTGGTTTTAATGGGAATTTCTAAAGATTTCTATAGTAATCTAGTACTAAATATAGCCTATGTTACTCAGTGATAATGTAGCTTTCTAATGAAAAAAGAATTATTAAAATCGGTCCAGTACTTTTTGAGTTTATTCGTTACATACAAAAATACAAAAATACAAAAATACAAAAATACAAATCTTTCCTCTTTATAATATTAGTGTAGATGTAATCATAGAGCAACGGTGCCCGCTGCGTAGATTTAGGTTTTGAAAATCCCGTACTCATAAAAAGGTGTTAGGAAAGTTCGTATATTTAATGGTCGATTATTTTTTTCAATTAGATTAGATTAGTTACATTCAATTTCCTGTTATGTCCCTTTAACTTTTGATAAATTGAGAACTTAAGTTGACGTTCCAAGTTTGGTTGAATTTACAGTTTGAATATATGCCACTTTGTCAATGCAAATGTAACGTATAGTTGTATAGAATGTATATAGTAGGTATACATAGATACAAATAAAATAGAAGAAAGGATTCCAGTAGCGATATACCTACGAAATAAACTTTCAATAAAGAAAACGTAAAGACAGTAATTTCTGTGCAAAACACGAGATTTCCACATATCCACCGCGACCGAGAATACTTCAGCTTGGTTATGACTTACGAGTGTTTTATTATGTAGTGAATAGGAATACGAATAATAAATAAATTGTCAAAGGAACCCACGGGGGTTTAAAAATATTGATTTAAAAATATTTATTAATCATAAACAATATTGCTGTCAAGACAGTCCCGGTAAAGCCCTCCTTTTCAATCATGTCAGAGTATCTTTTGTTTATTTCAAACCTTTTTCATTGTCATTTTACCCATCAACTAAACTGACAGATATCATATTTGTAAACAACAACCTAGCAACTAAAATAAATAAGAAATACAATTTTAATAAAACTCGCACATAGAATGCAAATTATATGAAAAATAGTGTGTGTGCCACGGGATGAAACACGATCTCAGACTTCGGGTGATGCCAGCCCTCGCTTCGCTCAGGCAGGCTACTTCACCCTCGTCTGAAATCGTCTTGTTTCACCCCATAGATTTATTATTTAGCTCGCTGGCGCTAGCGAGCCCAATACTAAATCTATGTTTCACCAATAAGCACACAATATACTATTGTACTACTGAATTTATTATCACAATAAGTATGGAAATCCATTTTTATTTTTTCTTAACTATCTTAGATTCTGGCGCTTTCGACTACAGTATTAGAAAAAATGCCGTTCTTCACCATTAAATCACTTCAAGCTTAAAAAAAGATATCTGGAATCACAGAGTAAATTAGTAAGCTGATTCCCTGTTCTATGTCTGGAACAGACCGTATGCCTAAGTTTATGTTAAAGCAATCAACTAGTGTACAGACTACGATAGGGATCTCAAAGACGAACTCTGCAATCAGGAGATATTATATCTGATTTGTGGTAATAAGAATAACAAGTACAAGATACTGCTTACTGTTAAAATTATATCAGTACTAGATGATTCCCGCGACTTCGTCCGCGTGGACCAAATTTTTTCGATTCCCGCGGGAACTTTTAAATTTTCCGGGATACAACCTATCCCTGTACCAAATTTTATCAAAATCGGTTGAACAGATGGGCCGTGAAAGCGTAGCAGACAGACCGACAGACAGACACACTTTCGCATTTATAATATTAGTAAGTATGGATTTCTACTCGAAGATGTTATCCGTTGCTGATATACGAATAAATATGTAGGTATAGATAAATGGAGATCGTCTTATTTTTGCCATCTGCAATAAAACAACTAAAATCATATAAATTTTCAACTAAGTAATGTATTTTTGGGGTTAATTAAAAAACTTACTCATTCATTGATTGTCTTCGTTACCTACCGCAATGTTGGTGAAGGCAGCCTGCAGTGCAAAATTATTTATTTATGTTCACAAAATATTGGTAATGTTTGATGATTTATTGTCGGACAGCATCGGTTAAAAAATATTGAATTTAAAATTATTACTTTCGATTATTTTAATTTCAATTAAGTAAGAAATACTCGTATTTAGTAGAATGCTTAGATGGAGGCGTTGGGTTAGCAATAATTTTAATTAGCTTTTCCAAAAAAATAATTAGAGGAAATCGTTAGAGTAGTAAATTGTATTTATTTGAATAAAAAAATATTTGTATTTAATAAATTAATACCGAAAAGAAAACTGATCAACTGACCTCTGTAAGAAAAAGACGGCTAGAATTACGATAATATTTTCCAAATTACACGATGATAGAAAAGTCGGCTGTACCTTTATTGGCATAGGTCAGTGTAAATTAAATGAAGGTATTTATAAATATATATATGATTGTTATCACGAGTGGGTATGTGTACCAATTAAAAATTAGAGAGGACTGTTAGGCAAATTATTCAGGTCCATATAAGTTTGTATTTACCTAACTTTTGCAAGCACCCTTCAAAGACGAATGTGGATTGTTATCGCAGCGATTTCCTCGACAAGTTTTCCTTCGGACGAGGTCTATCATGTGAGATGAAGCGGAGCTTTATCTTAAGATTTACTTGCGTCACGCCCGACATTCTCGGACGGTCGAATTATAAATTGTGTTTCTTATCATATGTTATGAGGATAAAAGCGAGAAAAACACGCATGGGTAAAAATTGGTTCAGTTTTACTAATGTCAAGTGCCGAGTTTTGGCCATGGTGTTTCCACAGATATTATATGCCACCTGTGTGAGATATGTTTTGAATGATTTACAACTGTGTGCGTGTTCATACGTGCATTCTCCATTCCCTTACTCTCATAGCCCGTTGGGACGCAGCACCGATGGTTATGTGCTTTCCGAGGCACGGAAGTGAAAAGTAATACTTAATAATGGCTCAAACTCAGAGCCAAACCCAGAACCTTGTCATTTACAGTCGAAAATGCTTACCACTAGATTAATGAAGCATTTCAATCTACTAGACTACTAGTCAGTACAATATTGTAGTCTTGTTTGTATACAAATTGCACAATAGGTGTTTTTTATTCAATGAAATTCCCGTCAGATTTAATATATACCAAATTTGGGAATTGAGTTTTCAAAAGAGTGACCTGAGTGATAGGTATAACATCCTTGCCTGGACCTAGTTATTATTCTGTGCCTGGACTATAGGTTTTGTCTTTCAACATGGCTGGCATGTCCTCAATATATGTATTACAGCTGTGTCGAGGTTCACAATATAGTCACAGTATTAATCACGCTCGCTTGCAGCGTTTCATCTGTCAAAATGCGTGCCCAGTAATATTCGAGTTAGGTGCATAAATCGCTCATTCTCCCCGGAGAATTCAGTAAGTATATTAAATAGGTTTAACGATATTGAATGAATTTTCATCGGCAATTTTCGAGCAATTAATACGGCAACACGGCACAACCAAACTAAAGATTTGCCCACACAATATTCTCGCAATCGAGAATATTGCAGCAAACAGGAAATTAGGAATGCCGATAACGTTGCTGTATATATAGGTGCTTTATTATGCAGTAACACGTTAATAACCATAGCGTGCAAACATATTGAACCAATGATCCCTGCTGGGCTATCTCTAGTCGTGTCGGTCACGTATGGTAGAGAATAATTCGACGATTTTCGATCATATTTACTTACATAATTTTTGTTCCTGAATATTTTCTTTACATTCCCTGTTTTATTTACTATTTTGGTCATCATACAAGGTTTTTGAATTCAGAGACATGAAAATCGCCATTTGGTTTTATTAGTTTTAAATAATAATAAAAACTTGCATAAGCTTTTTAAAGCATCTATAAGTAGGCCTTTTGCAGCGGGATAATTTTATAATCTCATACCAAATCAGGAATTGTACGCCGACGAAGTCACGGGCGACCACTAGTTCAACATATTATTATACGGATTTGGCAAGTTATCAATGTGAGGTAATCAGCTTCGAACGATTCTCTGTTGTTGTGGTCAATTAAGGCGGGCGCCACTATAAAATACTTACCTCGTCTGCGTATGCCTTTATTTTATTTCACAGTATGGCTGTGGAATCCGAACAGCCTTTCTTTATGACGTGTGCCAGTTTTTATTATAAGAAAATACATTCATAACTTCATAACTTGGCATAGCATGATGAAATATTGAGCAGATAATCCCTGCTTGCTAGTTCGGATGTTAGACACGTACCGTCGCATACGAATACGGAAATATTTAGAGAAATGCTTTCGACATGTGGCGTACGTCACTATAATGAGTTCAGCAACGAATTTCTCAGAACAACTATGGATCAAACTTTTTATTACTATCATATTCAGGTGATATTAGGATGACAGTATACTATCCCTTTTTTCTCAAGTGTAATCATGATGTCTTTAACGAACTTGATATTAACTACACTTTATATGTTTTGTATGTAAGTGTTTTATATATAAATAATAAGATATCTGCAGCTGGCTTGTTACCCGACTGCAGAAGAAGTAGTTAAAGTTTAAATAAAATAGCAAGCACAAAATATGTTACATGTGTCACAGAAACGTTCATAGATATGGTAAAATTGTTGATGGTTTCAATGCACCTAGGTGTCGTCGTGAGCATTAATTAGTATCCAGTACGTTTACTCTGAGTATTAACATTGCAAATACGATTGATCGACGTGAGAGCTCACCTCGCCAAGTGGAAGCGAACGTCAAAGTAAAATGAACCTTAACGGCATTGTTTTAGAGCTCATTTCATCATTTCGTGTATTTATCGCACCCAGCGCTCCAAACGCTGAATTTGTGACTTTAAAGCAATAGCTTTTGGGTCCGTTTTACTTTGACGTTCGCTTACACTTGACGTGGTGAGCTCTCACGTCGATCAATAGTAGTTGCAATGTAAAAACTCAGAGTAAGCGTACAGAAATCACGAGGGACCGTAAACGTCACATTAGTTCCCAACTTTCTTGCAGTTCCGTGGCGCTAAGTACATTTGCTTGAGCGTGATTATTATTCCAAGCCACATTTGGCAAGCTACCAGTTTGATTCACAAACTTAATTCATTTTTGACTGAGTCAAAGACACACACGAAGCTTCCCTTCTTAATTAGAAATGTGGACGGGTGTATGTTAAACAAGTATTTTAAAGTTATGTAATACAAACAATATTATGACTGGATCAAATTCATCATTAATTATTATAAATGCGAAATGGCTGTCTGTTACCTTTTCACCGGATTTTTATGGGTACAAACCACCCACCCCACCCCAGCAAATCGAGTTCTCGATGGATTTAGAAGAAACTAAATCCAATCAATATAAGCTTTAAGTATACCTAAAAGTATATAATAGCCCAAAAATGATTTGATCATGATAAGTCCTAGATTTTCGCTGATAAATCCAAACGAAAAGAAGTGAGAAATAAAAGAAAATAGAAAATGTTATTAATAAATAAGCTAAAAATTTAATTCATGAAAGAAACGAATTTACGTAATAAAGCGCATTCAGACGTAGTCGAATGAACTGACCGTGTTTTTTTTAAAATATGGCTCGGCTTTATAATATCGCTAACGACGCTGTAGACCTCGCAGTGATTACGGTGCCTATGCGTTTGGTCCTGTTTTAATTAACATTTCAAATCTTGTGTATCAAGCCAATTAGCGTACACTCCAAAACATACATAAATAATATAATGTAGCAAGAATTAATATAATGATATTATTTAAGAGTGTGTAATGTGCCATTTTGTAATTTCAAATCGTTATTTATTCATACTAATATTATAAATGCGAAAGTGTGTCTGTCTGTCTGTCTGCTACGCTTTCCCGGCCCATCTTTTCAACCGATTTTTTTGAAATTTTGTATATCCCGCTATATAGCTTATATCCCGGGGAAGAAAATAGACTAGAAAAGACGATCCCGGAAAATTAAGGAGTTCCTGCGGGAATCAAAAAACCTTAATCCACGCGGACGAAGTCGCGGGCATCATCTAGTAAATAATAAACTTGAAGTGCATATTAGTATACGGCAAGATAGAATAAATGACTATTTGCTTTCCCTGAACTTATTTTGTAGCTGTTGAGGGCTTATAAAATGAAAACCATGATCCACCGTCATCTTTTACTACAACTATTTTTCTTTCATTCTTTTCAGAAACAAAGCATGAATTAGAAGATCTCATGGCTGATATTAAGAAAACCGCCAACAAAGTAAGAGGAAAGTTAAAACGTAAGTTTAAAACATATGATTACTATTGTAAATTGTAATGTTTATTAAAATGAACTGTCCAACTGTTGGTTTGGAACGAATGATCTGCCTTAAAACAGATGTGAAGATTAATAAAATGAATATTACAGAACTTATCTCTTACGATAAAAATAATAGAAGAAATCAATTGATTTCTTTTTAAGTTTAAAAAAATAATAATTTAATTTCACAGACATAGAGCAAAACATCGAACAGGAGGAGCACTCGAACAAATCGTCAGCTGATCTCAGGATAAGAAAAACCCAGCACTCAACCCTTTCGCGCAAGTTCGTGGAAGTGATGACCGAGTACAATCGCACGCAAACGGACTACCGAGATCGGTGCAAAAATAGAATACTACGACAGCTGGAAATCACGGGGCGTGCTACCACTGATGATGAACTTGAAGCTATGTTGGAGCAAGATAATCCTGCTGTATTCACTCAGGGGGTAAGTGGCCTTTTGAATGTTAGATTACTATAAATCGTCTTCGGTTCCCCAACCTCTTTTCGAGAAGTCTTCGACTGGGCGGTCTTGTACTCTTCTGAGCGAGCTCGAATTTCGGGAGTGAGAACTCCGGCGGGGGGCAACTCACGCACAACAGACTTCCAACTAAAAATTTAAGTGTGGTAACCTGCCCAGTAGGAAGGAAGAAAGAAATGGTCACACTTACTTGAGCATCTGCACGAGGCTTGCAATGCAATTTTATGACGTGAAGCGGTTTGCAAACTTACGACATGAAAAAATATTGTCAAGCGATTAACGCTTTAGCTAACTTAAGCGTAGCTAGCTTAAGCGTATTAATAAACCTCAAAAGTAGTCATATTTTTTTAAGGTATTCGGACTGACAAAAAAGTATAGTTAGCAGATAATCGTGGTCGTCGTGTTCTTGACCTTGCTTTTCTGCAAGTATTCTCAAATTCGAGGTCGCCGCTGACACTAATATTATATTATATTTTGTATAAAAATTGGATCTGTCGGCAGTCAGCAAATGTTTACAACAGTATATAGACATCTTTTTGATTACATATTTATTTTAAAATTTCTCTTTACCTGACGCGGACGTTATCTTTAGCTAGCTTTTATTGCAATTATTTATTTGAATGGATATACTTTTTCTCTATCTTCAACTAAATCCTGCTCTATGTGTATGCTAACTGTATTTTACTTCTACAATTTTTAGCTGTTTTTTTAAGTATTTATGTTAAATAGCCTGTATTTATTGTTATACTGGACACTAGTGTAAATCTGTCATTAAATATGACAGATTTACACTAGGCAAATTTAATGATTAATTTTAATTTTGGGGTTAAGTTACTCCAGACAGTCAGTTTTAGTTTTTTGGTCCGTATCAAAAAGGTTAAAACTACTAACCTCTACTAACTGTAGGTACTAACTAAGATAGTAATCTTTACTAAATTCTAATATTATAAATGCGAAAGTTTGGATGGATGGATGGATGTCGTTGCTCATTTACACCTGAACGGCTCAACCGATCTGTATGAAATTTGGCACAGAGATAGATTATAGTCTGGAATGACACATGGGCTACTTTTTATCCCGGAAAATTAAAGAGTTCCCGCGTGAAACAGTAGCTAGTAATTTAATAAAAATCAAGTTGTACGATTTTTATTTTTTATTGTGTTTTGGTCGGTTAGGAACTATATAGGTCCTAGATTCTGCCACACTAAGTAATGAGTCACTCGTTCCAATGTTACAAATTAATGTTTTCAGATCATCATGGAAACGCAGCAGGCGAAGCAAACCCTGGCGGACATTGAGGCGCGGCACGCCGACATCATCAAATTGGAGACGTCCATCCGCGAGCTGCACGACATGTTCATGGACATGGCGATGCTCGTCGAAAGTCAGGTCAAATATAGTAACTATTTACTTCCCGTTATTGACATGTTATCAGTCTATTATAATGTTTAGTGCTCAGATTTTTGTGATCTCTTGGTACATTCAAAGTAAGATCTGGTGCAGATGCGCGAAATCTTTGCCATTTTGCCTTATTTGTTATTTCCTAAGTACCACCAAATAGATCTATAAATTATACACTACGCAGGTTCTGATCAGGATCAGAGTTCATTTTAGCGGGCGCCGACTGAATAAGACACGTTTTCATGGAGAAATTTATTTTGAGTATAAAAAATACTCTCAAGGTTCTAACTTCTAGGACCAATAATGCTCTTCATTAAAAATATTCACGTAGGAATACTTTTAACGATTATTCTTATCTTCATAAAATTCCTACGCCTGGGAGCCTAATTTTACGAGTGTTTTTGTAGAACTGTTTCCTTTAGTACATTATCTAAACAAGCTCCCTATGGATACAGGGTGAGATGATCGACCGCATTGAGTATCATGTAGAGCACGCCGTGGACTATGTCCAAACTGCCACACAAGACACAAAGAAGGCCCTAAAATATCAGAGCAAAGCTCGGCGGGTGAGTTTTTCCTACACATGTGTCGGTTCATTCGTTTCTAATGCGTTTTTGTTTTGTTTGTCCCGTCCTTGCCCCCATCGCCCATTCCCATTGCCCTGCTCCCTCCTGTCATTGTGAACGGTTCAACTTCCAACCATGCATTTGTTTTGCGTCGGCGATTCGGTGATTGGTTCACACCTTATGTTTTTCATTTCAAACCTGTACACACATTATGCATTTACAAATTGGCTTTCAATGTTGTGTTTCTAACTGTTCATGTAACTCGGACTAACAATCAATGGAAGTGGGCTTCTTCATCTAATCTCATTATTTGAATTTGTGTATCACTAATTTGACTTTCGTTTGATGTGTGCGTTATTTGCCTTCTGTATATGGGTGCTATTTGTTATATAATAACTAACCTTCCGCTCAATAGTTTCTATTCAAATATGTATTTTATTTCTAATAACATGTTATTATGTAACAAGTGTAATTATCGCTGTGAACTAACAAAATCTGTATTTAATTAAGGTATCTAAATGTAATATTGTAAATCAAGTGTGTAATATTTTTATATCTTTTGAGCCTTATTTTTACTTTTTCCATTTCTAACTCTTTAACCTTTCCGATTAGTACTTCGGTCGGCTCCTGTAACATACTCACTGGGTCGTATAAACTGTATGAACCAATCGACCGTATGCAAAGTTTGGTCGTGCGTCCCATTTCCTCCCAGCGCCACTGACCTTAGCGCGAGCAGGGCGAACTGATAGATCGCATCGAGCACCAAGTGACCTCGGCTAAAGACTACGTAGAAAGCGGCGAGAACGAGCTCGTATCGGCTTACAAATGGGCTACCAAGGCGAGAAAGGTAATGAAACATCACAGATGCCTTTCATCCCTCCTCTACTCTTACGGAGCTTTGAACACAAAACGTTGGTCGGCGTCACCGAGGTTTCTGGCACCGGGATTTAACAAGATAAATAATAACTACCCTCATAAAACTTTATTTTAATATTCTATTAATTATATCTAACTTTGATCTTTTTTTAATTTTTTCACTAAATGTCTCTTTGACTCTGCATGATTAATGAATATGAACCTACTATTCTAAATACAGATTTATTCTACAAAATATGTAGATATCTATTTCGCTTTTCGTTTATTGTTAATTCTGTACTGCACGCTGCAGAATTCTAGTAGTAGTAGGAAATATTAACATAATAATATAAATTGCATGATACTTAAAACTTGCAAGATACCGCATTTACATTAAGCCGAAACGAGTGTGAAATGCGCGTCATTCGTGACAGGCGTCAATTCAATTAGATACGTTTTGCTCATCATCATCATTTACGACTGGCGGATTTGAAGAAGCATCAGTCAATCCCGCCGCTTATCGTAAAGGATGCCATGGCAAGAAAAGTTGCAATGATCAGTTGCGGTATTGCGGGGTTGCGGTTTTGACATGACACCCCAATATTAATTAGGCCCCAAGGTCTTATTACATTAAAGTGACTAAAACTCTTTCCCTATTGGCTAAAATCCATGTCGCAGCTAGAATACTATAAATTCAGCCAATTAAAAGAATTTAGCGATGGTAACAACGATTGATACTGCAGCTTTTACGGAATACGGCTACCGTGTCTTGACGACCTTGACGACCTCCGTGGCGCAGTGTGTAGCGCTGTTGCCTTAACGTGCGGAGGTCCCGGGTTCGATCCCCGGCAGGCTCAATTTGGGAATTTATAATTTCTGAATTTTCCCTGGTCTGGCCTGGTGGGAGGCTTCGGCCACGGCTAGTTACCACCCTACCGGCAAAGACGTGCCGCCAAGCGATTTCGCGTTCCGGTACGATGCCGTGTAGAAACCGAATAGGGGTATGGGTATAATATAACTGCCATGCCCCTAACAGGTTAGCCCGCTACCATCTTAGACTGCATCATCACTTACCATCAGGTGAGATCGCAGTTAAGGGCTAATTTGTAGTGGATAAAAAAAAATATGTTCATTTCTGACTTCGAGCAGATAAGGACACTTTGATCTTCACTACCACTCATTTTGATAGACATTACAGAAAGTAAAAAAAAAAAAATGCCATAAATATTCATTCCTAGATCATTATGGTATCTCCTGACTAAAATTGATGACACATGACAGACCCCATTGCGTAATTTTTACCTACTCTACAACTTTTTACTATAGTGCCGCATGAGTAGGTACAGCTTGGCAAACTTATTTGTATTTTTGCATGAGGTGCGTGCCGTTGTCTATCAAATATCAACATCTTAGGATCAACGCTGCCAGTTCTGCAAGTTTAGAATTTTGCCATAAGTACTAAACTCAAATGTTTTTTGTTCAAATAAACTTTTGCAAGGGCTTTTAAATCGTCAAGTGTCACAAATACTAATCAAAAATAGATGGATGGATGTTTGTTCTACAATCACGCCAGAGCGGCTGAACCGATCTGGGTGAAATTTGTCACAGAGATAGATTATAGTCTGGAATAACACATAGGCTACTTTTTATCCCGGAAGATGTACGGTTCCCGTGGCATAGATTTGCTTTTGTTTTTTACAGAGCAAGGGATCGACATGATTTTTTTGCATAGAGGTAGTTTAGGGTTGACTTTTTATCCCGGAAAATTAAACATATCCCGCGGAAACCAAAAATCCTCAATCCGCACGGACGAAGTCGCGGGCATCAACTAGTCACAAATAAGTTAAACTTGTCAGAATGTATTCAGGGAATTATACAACAGCAGCGCGAGTAGCAGTGGCAGCTTAATGTAAATGCGATATATATGCAACAGATAAATGTTTTGCACTAATTGCTTTTGCGCTTTAAATGTTTTATGGTATATGGTCGCTGTTTGTATTTGTCTTTTGAATGTTTTTATTGATAGGTTATGTTTAACTATTTTACGAAATATTCGTATTGCCTGTGTAATCAATTTATCACAAAAAATATAGTTATTTTGATTAACATTTAATTTTAAAAATATTATCAACACATATTTAAGGCCACATCAACCAACCAAATAATCCATTACTAATATTATAAATTCGAAAGGACGCCTGGCTATTTGTCCCCTTTAACTTTTCTCATGACGAAATGACGTCGAAATCGATTAAATGGTTGATTTTGACGTCATTTCGTACAAAGATAGCTCGCATCCCGGAGACGGATATATAGCTTACTTTTTGTTCCGTAAAAATCAGTGTTACCACGGAACTTAAAAAACCTGAATCCAATCGAAAGAAGTCATGGGCATCAGTTTACAAAATATATGGTTATCAGTTTACAAATTGGGCTAGGTAAATACGTCACTTATGAGGTTCTGATTTAACACAGACAAACTATTACTTCATTAGCAACAAGATTATGCCCGTAACATCTTCCGCGTGGATTGAGGTTTTTTGAGTCTCGCGAGAACTTCTTTATTTTTAGGGATATAGCCTTTGCAACCTACCTCTCTAGTAGATTTCATCAAAATTGATTTTAAATATGCTGCCGGGAAAGCGTAGCAGACAAACATACATACTTTCCCATTTACAATATTGGTATGGATATCGATACCAAGTACCAACATTTTAACTATGTAGTGTTTCATTTACTTTAAGAGATATACTCACACTATTCATCGCAGTGATTTTATTTTGGTCTTGTTTTTCTTTATCATTACAGAAAAAAATCTTCCTCATAATATGCCTGTCAGTTACGCTGGTTATATTAATAATAGTGCTTTCGGTCCTGCTGAAGTAAACGGCGCGGGCGAGGCAGGTGACGTCATCGGGCCTCTTAAACGATATGTGGTGCAAAAACTGATATACCTACCCGTCACTAGTTATAAGAGAACGCGAGTTTAAGCCACGTGGTCACAGTGATTTGTGTTTAATGCCTGCCGGCTTTTTGTATCGCACAAGGAAGCATGCCGACACGAGCGCATGGAGTCACAAAACTTGTAGATTTGGCTGTGCTGTTGGCGATTGTATATTTCATAGTCCTATAGTTTCTAGTTAGATTAGATACTTCAAGATTATATTTCAGTAAAAATTCTTCAATATAGAGGTTGGACGTGTAATAAATTCTGATTAAATGATGTCTACAACTTTTTATATAAATTTCGTCGGCTTGGAATTTTAAACTGGCTCAAATTTTTTAAATACTTATAAGTGAATGAAATATTCATACATAATTATGTATATTTAGTATATAAATGCATCATCTTATATTCTTTCGAAATTGCAGTTGGCATGTTTTCATTCTAAGCTGTCAATATCATGTTAAGAGTCCACTCATAATATTGGTAGCGAATCAAAGAGAAATTCTCTGCTAGTGTGTATCGACCCTAACTTGTCAAAGAATGAGATAAAATAATAATAAGTACTTCAAATTATTATAATATTTGCAGCACAGCCGTCTATAGAATATTGTATTAATATGTTAAATACATAGTATAAAGTCTACTAGGTATAGTAAGTAGAAGACAATATGTGAAAAGTGCAATAAAAAGATTGTGCTTTAGAATGTACTTGTACTTTTGTGTAAATATTGTGTACCTGTTATCACCAGAAAACTAGTAACTGGTGTTTACAATTTTTGTACATATATATACTGTTAAAGGCTACAAATATTATCCCTGTTGCAAACTTGCATGAAAAAACTTGAGTGATATTCCGATAATTGTCAGGAAATAAAAGACAATTAATATACTAAGATGGGCATTGGGGTGTACACGAATCTAATATCTGTACTGGATAGTCTGATTTCTTAAAAAAGTTCTTTTCTTCGTCATTATTATGAAAATATGACGAGACAGTTTCTTTAAAAAAAATAAATGTTAAATTAAAGCTTCTACATTAAATCATATAACAAGCAAATATAATGAATGAAATATTCCTACATGGCTTCAACACCAGTTGAAACCTTGCAGGGGGCCGAATCATTTCACATACATCAGTTGGGTATTCAAGCCACAACACCCGCACCACCAGTTTTAGGCCCGAGACTAATAAACCGACATCATCTAAGAACAGATTCCCAAGTATCGTTCTTGAGCCTGCCCCCCGATTGTGTAAGGACATCGTAACCGTAATCGTTTTAAAACGGACAATCCGACCTGTTTAAGGAGTCCATTAATGCTTGCACGTCAAAAAGCATGTATGAAACAGTCCGACTAATGTAATGTCCTCCCTACCGAATTTCGGCCACGGTGGCCAATTTCCAGAGATTAGCCATCTGCGCGGGAGATATTATAGTGCACAAGTGTGTGCGCAAACACAGGTGCACACTCTGTTCCTTTACTCTCATAGTCCGATGGGACGGAAAATCTGACTCGACCGGAGAGAGATCAGGCGCAGGACCAACGACTTAACGTGCTCTCCGAGGCGCGGGGGTTAAACACCGCCAACTACCTAACTTTCGTTCTAGTAATACGTTTTAAGCCTCAAATGATTACGATTTGCTTAGACAATTGGGCCTCTAATTGACCTATACTTAAGAGCCTGTTCTTGGCTAGATGTCGGTTTATTAATATGGGCCTTAGATTGTGTACAATGTACTTGCATTCGTATCATGCCCATCGTTCTATAGTAAATGTTATTCTTTATTCTTACACACAATATGTGTAAACGCAGAGTGAAGCGTATATTATATCACAATTCACAAGATGAGAATAAAAATTTGAAAGTAAAATTATAAATAATTAAGTTTTTTTCCTAATCGGATTATATTCCTGAATTTATCACATTAATATTTATAAAAGATATTGTAGGTATATTTTATTAATAATGTTTGAGCTTTGCCATAAGATAGGTAATCATATAAATTATGTAAAGTTAATATTATCCCTCCTCAAGAGAACAATTATTGTTTATTTATTTATTACTGTTGTTTGTTTATTAATATTATTCAATTAGACTTAAGTATCTTAACTTGGAATAAAAAGTTAACAGATTTTGATTTAAACATGATTAATTATATTTAATGTTATCACAAAAAGGCAGGTCTAGATTGAGACAGTGACCAGGTTCCGTATATTTTCAGAAAGTATCCTGTTTTGATTTTTCAAAAAATATATGCCTCTTAACAGGTTTCTAAAACCGTACTAAAGTTCTGTACAGGGGCCATACTGCTAATGCTTAAAGCAATACTCAAGCAATATTACTCAAAATGACAGTTTGATGTCACGTACATTGACGTTCCCATAATAAGGATTATAATTCTATAGCACGAAAGTCAACAATAATGAAACCATATGGCTTTGAGCATTGGCACTTGGCAGTATGGCCCCAGCTCTTTATTTGGCGCAGGTGTACCTAGCGAAAATATAAGAGTTCCCTGTGTTCGTACGGAACCCTCATTATACAGGGCGACTTCCATTCAAACTGATGTGCCAGTTACGCTGTCACTCGCCAGTCACTATCCCTTGCTAGACCTGTCTTTGTTGAGACATTCAACCGGCTAAGTTATTTAGATTGAGCAAGTCCATGGAGCCTGCCTAATTCAAACTTTATTTTGTAAGACAATTTCGCCCTTTTCAACCTGGCAAAATGGCGTAATTTCATGTTTTATACACATATACCAGTATTCCACATAGGTGTAAATAATTGTATCAGTTAGATTTATTACTGGTCTGCTACGATATTAAGGACAGCATAATAATTCGTCTTCGTTGATTTTCACATGCGGTGCTGGGCGCCGCAAGAGTCGGCGCTGTTTTAAGAGCCCGTAACGAAACAAAAATTTGAGAAGGACTGCACTGCACCAGTGCCGGATTTACCATAGAAGCTGAAAAAGCTGAAGCTTAGGGCGGCAAAATTAGGGGGCAGCAAAATTGGCCCAAAAAAAATTTGGTACCTACAGAAAAAGTTGTCAAAATAATCTAGAAACTAGATTATTCCCTTTAAAAAAAGGAATTAACTTTATTGTGAACAGTGTAGGTATCTAATTTTAGAAGTCAGTAGGAGCGGCAAAAATTTTATAGCTTTGGGGCGGCAAATGTGTAAATCCAGCACTGCACTGCACTGTCGTGTATTAAGAAAGAGGTGTTGAAATGGTGATAAAGAAATGTTGGCCGCCACAGAAGCTAATCAATATCTTGGTGATTTTTGGAAGCTGTTTATTTTATTTGGGTCTTAAATGTGACAGAAATACGATTGGCCGTAATTTTATCTGTAGAAATATTTTTCAAATAATGCTCCTAAATTTTATTACACGACTGCCCAAAAAAGGGGTCTATTCAGGGTTCATTTAAATAATATACATGTGAGGTTCTTTATTCCACTATAAGGTGTATGGGTTATCGTTAGAGTCCTTACTATCTTCCGAATGGCACTGGCTATAATCTTTTTGAAAAAATAGTCCTTTTGACAGAGCAGTCGTGTTAATTATAGCTTGTTTTTCGTATTCCTCTCAATTCTCAGCAAACCCTTTAAATTTTTACTCATATCATGGGGTGCATAAAAAGCAAATTTAAAAACAATTCCACCATCTTTGGGAGTCCGCCATATTTTTTTTGGATGATGTCATTTAGCTTAACATTCATTATTATCCAACTAAATGTGTGAATGCAAAATTTCAGCTCAGTTTGGGGTAACTGTTTTAAAATTCAGTTGCAAGATTTGACATAAACCAACACACAAACATTACAAGTTAAATAAAAGCTTGTAAAAAAGCCATAATTAGATTTTGTCTCCCGTTGTGGTCAACATTGATTTATTGCCATCTCTTTCCCGGTACAATACAGTGAATCTATCCTTGTCACACACTTTTACATCGTTTTGAGCCCTTATATACTAATTAATAGCTAAAGCATACTGTTCCCAATTTTCTACCTCACCTTACCTTAGGGCGAGGCTGCATTCGGTTCACAACATATAAGTCAAGACTACCCAACTCCCTATAATGATCTTGTTAGGCCTCATCCTTATTTTGTCCTATCACAATATCATAATATTATAAATTACAGGTCTATAGTTTAAATTGTTATGTCTGCCACTAATATAACGGATCTGTTCGTTGTGTACTTAGAATCAAATAAATATTATAAATGCGAAAATTTTGATGTATGGATGGATGTTTGTTACTCAATCACGCCCCAACGGCTGAACGGATCTGGCTGAAATTTGGCACAGAGATAGATTATAGTCTGGAATAGCACATAGGCTACTTTTTATCCCGGAAAATTAAGGAGTTCACATATACTAGTAACATATAATAGTACTAGTACTAGTTTACATATAATAGTAACAATGTAAAGTTAGTACGCTGTTGCGTGATTTCAATAATATTATTTCATGCATTTTTGATAAAATAACCTTTTTGCTGTATTTGTTTAAAGAAGAGTGCATTTAATATTTAGCATTTCTTTTGCATACTAAGAAATATTTCCGATTTAATAAAAGGGAAGCGCACACTTCATGTAATATTTATCTAAATATTTGTAATTTAAAGAATTTCTTTTTTATTATTATTAATTAACTGTGATTGTGAACTATCGTGCAAGTTTTTAACGTTTCGATTGTACTAGCAATATGCGTGCAGTATAATCTTAGCTTCAGCACTTATTTAAATAATCAAAAGACTGGAAAACGTTATTTAATATCATTACTATTATTAAGTATTTACTTAATTAATTTACCTATTAAAAATACGTTTCGTATTATTTGTTTTCATAGTATACGTTGAAACATACCTTTTGCAAAGGGCCATTACAAAGTTGTTTATATTTTTGTTTTATTCATCAGAATTATTATTACTTACTCATGATGTAAATATGTTTTCGAAACTGAAAGAATTACATTTATTTATTTTATTTCGAACATATTTTTTTTACTACCACCACCATTACTAATATTAAGGTTTAAGGCAAATGACGCACCCACTACCTAAATCCTTGAAGTCCGTCATTTTTTTTTTCGTTTATTCATAAATTGTGTACGAAGCGATCCGTCCACGCGGCGCCAGTCTCGTGGACGCGTATAAAGAGTACTGTTGCATGCTCGCCACCGCCACTGCCACAAGACAGAAGAAGATCATGATCCTACTGTGCCTGCTCATACTCGGCCTCATAGTCGTCGGCTACGTGTCCAGCATCCTCTTGTAAGGCTCCTCGCACGCGGCCGCCGATCGCTCACAGGTAACCGCCACGCAGCGAGCGGCGTGCTCCGCCCTCCGTTACGGAAGGCTCGAGTCCGCCCGCTCGCCGACCTATTCTAGTCACTAATATTTGTTGTGTTTGTCCATTGTGCAGAAGAAGATTATGATTATGCTGTGCCTGCTCGTGCTGGGCCTCATTGCGACCGGCTACGTGTATAACACATTCTTCTAAACGATTCGAAGGGGCAGGTTTGACGCGCTATATCTCTGCGTTTCTATAGACAGCATCCATAGTTAGAAATTTTGTATCGTCATCGAATAGATAACGTAATTCGCCATCATAGGTGAAGACATTATAATCGATATTCCGCATTCGCAGTCGCACTATTGGGAACCCACAAAAAGTAGATTTCGATGACAAACTCGATTATTGGTGTACCAAATTTGCATGCCAATAATGTGGAATAAGCATCTTGTTTACATAATTTAATCATTGGGAAAGAAATGTAGATTTCAACCACATCATCTCGATTGAAGTACCAAATTTGCATGTGAATACATCATTTGGAGTAAGCTTTTATGCTATTATTGACAAAAACGTCTCGTTCGGTCGATAGCAGAAAATTGATCGTTTTTTCTGGGGCAATGTTGATACATATTTATAAGTAATACATAATATGTTGATACATATTTTTGTGAACTAGCCGTTACTTTGAATCCATACTAATAACCATACTTAATCTTATAAATGCGAAAGTGTCTCTCATGTCTGTCTGTCTGCTACGCTTTCACTGCCCGCCTGTTCAACCGATAGTGATGAAATTTGATACAGGGATAGTTAGTTTCCCGGGGAAGGACATAGGCTACGTTTTGTCCCGGAAACTAAGGAGTTCCCGCAAGAATGGAAAAATCTTCGCGATCGAAAAAAAAAGTCGCGGGCATCATCTAGTATTTAATGGATCCAGTGAAATCTTTTACGTTGTCGCATTGTGTTAGTCTATGTGTCATGGCAACTTTCCTATAGGTAGGTACATAATATTTAAATTTTGTAACTGTACTTCTTTACTTCTTTGGAAGTTCTAACATAATTAATATGTATAAATAATATATATAACTTTTCTAAAACTTCTTACCTATCAGATTGCTGGCCAGAATCGTTCGACCCAAATAAAATATTAAGCTGCCTAAGCTTAATACCTTCAATTGTATTAAACCACTTAGAACATAAACGTTTACTTCTTGTAGTCGAATTATTGCTATCAAAATGTTCAAAGCATTCATCGTCATTTTTGCCAATAAACCGTCCAGTTTTTAGGGCTGTCGGCTGTCACTTGATTAGTTCAGTGTTGTTATGTTTGACCCCAATTGGAACGTGTTCGATCGTTAGCGTTGGCGTGGCTATATTCTCTTATCACATTACATGTATTTTTTGCTATAGTTTTTTTATATTTATTATATTTCATTACTATTGTAACATATCCACATAACGAACCACGCAATTATTTTACAACTCTACACTGCACCGGCTAATTATAGAAAAAAAATATAAAACACAGGCATGACGATATGCATGAATCATATTGTATTTCTTATGATACATACTTGTGAACAATAAATAATAAAAAATATATAGGACTCTAGGTATATTATATAATACAAATACTATTACAATGATGAATTGTTCTTTAAAAATAGGGCCAAAAAATAGAACTTTACCGAAACGGAAGTAGCAAACATTGATTATTAGAAAGAAGACACTGATCAATTAGAGAAACAGTAAATATACCTACATAGGCTAGAGTGCTAGACAATAATTAGATTTAGAAAATATGACCTCAGTTTAATATTAGTAGAAAAAGGCTAACTTATAAGTAATGTTAAACGTATAATATATACCTATACTTTCTTTAAATAAAAGAATAGAATAAATAACACAAGAATGTTGAAATGACAAAAAAAATTACGTTTTAGGTACCTTTTTTCACAAAATTATATTATTCTTTTATCCCTACAAAATTGTCTCGTACTGTATTCTGTACAACAAAAACACGACAAGCTTATGTAAAGATAAATAATTAATTGGTATGTACAAAATTCTATTTAATTTTTTACAAAATATCAGTTTATTATTATCATTTAATTAGTTAATTAATATGCAAAACGTCCTATGGCATTAACGATAAAGATATATTTATTATAAGATCATTTATTTATCTTGCAGCATTGTGTCGTGCATCCACACTACATTTCACACACTTCACGTATTCATGCCATTTGCAAATTGAATGAACTCACGGCAGGGGGTGCACGGTAGATTTATAAACAAGTTGAATTTAATTTTCTTGGTTCTTCAAAGCCGTTTTTATATTGAATGACTCTATTCTAGTTTCAGTAGTAAATTGAAATTAATGGTAGTTCACATACAACGTTCTGCATATTAAGTTTTGTTTTATAACCTTTCGTTATAGTACTAGTAAGCTATAATTGTTTTCAATTTTCGCAGGTCAGAGAAACAAAGAATTGGTGCCTGCAACCTGTCTGGCAAACGGTACACCTACCTGCCGAGTTCATCATTACCAGTAAACTAAGCTTTTATTATTTGTCGTTAGAGATTTTATGGGTAATAGTTAAGTTAAATACATTTATTATTATTATCTGATAATATTATCATCCCTTCGGGACAATGTTTAGCTGTTATAATTATTATTGTTGCATTTGGTCACTCTCGAAATAAACATTAACCGTTATGATTATCTAACAAATTATATTTAGTAATTGATTAGTTGATTTTTATGCGCTCAAATTTTGCAACACATTTAAGGGGTTTGTTTTCATAGCTATTTATAATATTTATTACCGTCCGTGAACTCGACAGCTTCCCAATAAACATGTAGTTGGAATTCAACATAATAATATCTAAATATATAACGGCATATATAAAGTTATATATAACGGCATTTTTTGCTTACACTATATGTCTGAAACAAATGATGTGTAGGTAACTTTATAATACGAACACGACAGTATCATAACAGCATTAATATGTGTCGTACTTACCTGATTACTTACATTTTCTGTTTATTTATTAATGGTGATTTTATTGAGATGAGAATGCGTATATTTTATTTTATTTTGTAAGAATTTAAAAGGGTTGCAAAAACTGAGCATTTTTATTAAAACAATTATAAACATTTATCCATTAATACATTATGTAGCACGTACAGAATATATTTACGTAGTTCATGTATAACTGTATACATATTCCAAAAATTATTTAACACTGCAGGCATCTAGTTTATACTTGCCTTGAGACATGGCAAATTGCCTGTGGAATTAGACGTAATATATATTATTATATTATATATAAGGACAATGTTGGCTATAGGATTGAAAGCTTCGGTTCACATCAAGTTCAGCCATGGTATGCCGGCCCATACCTGTGATACATCGTTTAAAGTACACACTAACAATATTTCATTATAATTAAAATAATATCATTAAAGTAATTTACAAATCAGTATTTTGGGAATTGTATGGTGGCGCACGTAGGTGCCACAGTCGTAAAACCTTGTTACACTCGCGGTTTGCGAGCCTTTTATCATACACTGAGGTAGTAGTTTCTGTCTTGTAATTTACTAGTTTATATGAACCGTGTAAGGACTAAGTATATTACATTATGTTCGTGTACGTGAGCACTCAGTAAAAACGTAATAGTAGCATATTTCGATGCAAAAGCGCAATCACCTCATCATACAAATAGTCTCGCGGGGACATGCTCGCAAACCGACAGTGTGAAATAGCTCGTAGTATTGCGACTCTTGTGACGAAGTATTGGGGAGGTGAAGGGACTACTGTAGTGGACGTGAGGTGGCAAAGAGCACGCGGTTGGAAGGAATAGGCGGCGAGAGATGACGTTCGTTTGATGAAGGACGCTCAGCCAAAAAATATTTCGATATTAAAGTTGAGGTAAACTGTTGCATCGTATAAATTGTGTTTATCAAGTACATCGCAATAGTTATAAGCTGAATGTGTACGTGTATATTAGCCATTATTGAAGAGTCACAATCTAATCTCAATTCTGACGATTGATTGCATCAAAAGGCTGTAGGGGAGCAGTAGTTATATCTCGCAGTAGGGATGTTGACCCCAGAAGAGTGCCTTGCAAGATCTTGAAACCATAATAAGAATAGGAAGTCTGATAATTAACATCACATGGTGCTGCAGGTCTTAAATTATGTGACGAACTAAGTTACTTACATATTTTACTACGGAAACACGTCTAAGGACAATTTAAGGTTCCTCCTGAAAACCAGCGCTGCAGTTTGCCTGCGGCTTTTTCTGAGTCTAAGACCTTTGCCTTTGTTTAAGATCGATTTTTAGTAGGCAATAAATTTACTTAATCTGGCAAGCAAATATTGCAAATTGTTTTCGAGAGCAAATAAAACATTTATCTATCCACCTATCTACTGGGGTTAATTATTGTCCAACGATCAGCGTAGATTTGATGATTGCGAGGTTTGGCCCCATAATGAAACATAAATTCATTGCAATTAATGATCCAATGCATGCATGCATGTAATGTAATGCATGTGTGTCGAGCGTCGGTCGTAAAGCCAGCACGAAATCTACGTAGGTACTTAGATCATTTTATAGTTGTCCAAATCGCTGTCGCGTTGACTAACCGAGTATCATTGCTTACGATGTCATCTCAGTGTCGCCTGGGTCTCTTACCGACGTTGGTCAATTTTATTATTAGTTTGACAGTTTTCTCATAGTATGATCTGGCTATTGAGATCAGAGGAGGCCTGCTGGTCAGAGCCTTGGTAGTCGGTAGATGAAGTGCAGCGTCATCGCCGCGTGAGCATATCGCGCCGCGTGCCGTCGCCCTAGCAATAATACTTAATGATCGAATACAATTTGTAAAATTGTTTTAAACTTTCGAATGTGTGATAGTAGATGCAGTTGTTGTTTAGTTAATTTTAACATATAATAATAATTATTATAAATTAATTGTTATTGTGAGTGTAACTTTTATTACAGTAAGATTTTCAAGTATAGTAAAAAAACAGTCAGTTTCGGCGCTTGTACGGTCAAATTTTTAGGCGGATGGATGGTATTTAATTTGAACTATTTAGTTTTTTACATTTAAGATTCTCTTCGTTGTACAGTAAAACATAATGTAGCCGTTTTAGCTAGGGTAAATTTTTTAATAAATTAAAGTAACCGTGTCTCCAGAGTATGTGGATAGGCATCGAGCGGTTGACTTTGTAAAACAAACCACGTGGTAGAGAGAAAACGCTCGGACATTTTAAGCACCAAATTATAAACTTATTAGCATTTTCCTAATATAATAATGTTTTGCGTGGATAAAATAATTATTAGGTATAAATATATTGATAGTGAGAGTTGTGGGTCGTGTTGTTAGAATTGAATCGTTCATTCGAAGGGAGACTGTAACGGCACTAAGCAACCCCGTTTCCCGTCTCCGCGTCGCGTCGTGTCGGACTCATGACAAATGTGCGGTTGCATTTAACTATAAGGAAATTAAGCAATGTTAATTTTAACATTAATAGCGTAATTAGATTTTTATCCTTAAGAGTAGGATTTCATCTAGTTGCCTTCGTAATAGTAGAGAAATTAGGTGATACCTTTTTCTCAATAGCTTTATCATAGAGCGGGGAGGTCAGTGGACAGTCGCACGTCTCTTCGCCAGTCAATTGTCTGCTTGCCGTGGCGCACTCCCTCTGCCGCGTGCGGTCCTGTCGCATCGACTAGCTAGATGCATCAACTCATCGTATCTAGACTAAGATAACAATGGCCTCGGAGCGAGGCTGTGTACCTGACACCAATCTTACATTAATGATAGTAGTGGCTCGCGTTGCGCGGGTGCGCGTGCGCACTGCGCACGTGTCGCGCTCTGCCGCGAGCGCACTTTCGCACAAGTTGTCGCGGGGAGGCAACTCCCGCGGGCGCAGCGCAGCTGGCCCGGCGGCGATAAACATGTGTAAAATATTTTAAGAGTAAGTACTTAGGCGTAACACAAATTCTCTAGTCAGCTTTCATTGATCTCTATTCCGATGATCTTAATCGTAATTGCAGTTATATCTTCTGTTACCTAGTGTATATCGTAACTTAAGTGAGGTTCTCGTGTTCAACCGCGGCGGGAGTCGCGCGCTTCCTCGCAGGCCCGTGCTGCGATCATCTCTGCGGCTCCCGCGCGCCAACGATTCGATTCGTGCATTCTAATCAGTCTTAATATCGTATCGCATAGATATTTTCGTAATCAATAGTATGCATATTGTTATTGGATTGCTAATTTTGTATACCTAAGTA
The DNA here is from genome assembly GCA_963932025.1 of Erebia epiphron. Classification (NCBI taxonomy): domain Eukaryota; kingdom Metazoa; phylum Arthropoda; class Insecta; order Lepidoptera; family Nymphalidae; genus Erebia; species Erebia epiphron. The sequence continues at coordinate 37,871,615 of OZ009948.1, read as the reverse complement.
CACAATTAGTATAGTTTATATACTTATGTGTCAATTCTTATAGCGTTTTATTACCTTACATTATACATTTAACTGAAAATAGCTAGTAAGTGTTAAAAAGTCATTCGAATAACAATGTTGTTTATCCGAGCTTTCGTCAATGATTGTTTAATTTAATTTGATAATGAAATCGTATACTTATTATATATTTTGATAAAATACTATGCTTTATTTTGGATCACCTTATAAAGTAAGCTATCATTATATTGTGTAAAGATGAAAAATATAATACTTATTCATTAATATCGTATTTACCCAATTCAAATTGGTAGCCCTATTCCGAGACCCGAAATCGTATCTCCTTAAATTGTTATTCTTGCTTTGTGAATTTATTGAACAACGAACACATTAACCAAAATGTATTTATAAGCATACCTATTTATAATATCGATTTCACTTAAAACTTAACTTTGAACTTGTTCATGAGAAGTGTTCGTTACTGGCAGGAAGCACTCTTTCGACTCTGCCATTCACATTCCGAAAAACTTATCCATCACATTGATGTTTCAATAATTGTAACGCTTTACTCACACCTACGTGATATTGCTTGCAGCGGTTTTACCCTAAAATATATTATACTTATTGCATATCGGCCGTAAAATATTATATAGATAGATAACCTCTATATGCGCGGCATTGCTCTTATATTTATTTCGCGCTTTCCCGTGCTCTTGGGTTGCGCAGGTGTGGGTGATGCTTATTGCGTTCAATATGTACCTTACTACTATTTAATCATAGCAACACTTTCGAAAATTGGATATTTTCCGAAAAGCGAATTAAGGATTTCTCTTCCTCAGTTAGGACCTCGCGGTTTTAAATCCCTGTTAACTAACAGTAGAGTCGCTAGACTTCAATTCGTAGTTAAAATAATATCTTTAAGTACATACAAATATTCAAACATGTTAAAATATATTTTACTTACTTGAGTTTTTTTTTATGTATTGATGTTGCTTGGCATCCAATAATATGTTGGACAATATAATAACTTTATACTGGAATATTGGCCAGTCGCCAATTTTATGCTATTGGATCGGATCTTCGCAATATTAAAAAGACCTAGCCCAATGTGTTTCAGCGCGGCTTCAGCATAATAGCAAAGCGAAGTTGAAAAGGTTAAAATCTATGCTAGGGAGAAAGATTAAAAATAAACGTAGAAAATGATGAATCTAGTATGGCTGAAACAACAGTTTATATTCTGTTGATTTCTTTTTGTGTTTAAAAGTGATTGGCTTAGGTTGATACTTATAATACTTATTACTTATTAATTGGTCGGGGCTGATTCTGTGCACAATCTCTAAACGAAACTAAAATGACAGCATTAAAAATATTGCTAACCCTTTCATATTTCCTGCGGAAACGGACAGAACTAGATTTAAAGATGTAATTTCAGCTTAGTTGTGTTAAAAGATTGTGTTAAACAGAATTGGCTCCATATTCCGCGGACCGCGATTGTTATTTAATGTTTTAAATTCCATTACTTTCCCACGATCAGATCCAATTGTAGAAAATGATGTTGAACATGATGTTGTTTTCTGTAAGTACATAAATGTTTAGTTTAGTCGAAATTTTTAAAATAGTACCTACTATAGAAATATTTTCGTTCTTGTTTTTTAATATATAATACAATATTCCTCTTTATGACGTTTTCTTGTAATCTTGTAAAGGAATATAAATAACAGTTAAAAAGTATTACGAATTATTAAAAAGTGAGGTTCTGAACACACATTGTAAAATTCAAGTTAGATTGATTTTATAGTCATTCTGTATGTAGGTTATCAATCTGAAATTTTCTCATAATTATAAAATAAACGGTGTTTTCTGCTGTGAACTGGTTTTTTTTTAAATCATCAATATCATTTCAGAATTCCAAAAGGAGTGATCATTGTTTTGGGATCCTAACGCAAATAATACGCGAGCCAGACAGTGATACAGCCTTTGGGTTGAACACGTCTTTGAACTGAATTCTGAATAGATACGCGCGGAGTAGACAGCGCATTCGTGATGTAACGCGCGTCTTCTGCTAATAAGGCACGTATAAATTACGCCGTGTGCATAGACCTCTCACATTTAAATAACAGCGCCGAAAAACTTGTAGCTCTTCTTTTTCATCTTTGAGGAGATACCTACAAGTACCTATCAAAAGCTCAGAAGGTAGGTAGGTAGGTACTAATTTCCTAACTCCTTGCTCCCTAGCGACTGCTAGCGCCGGACTAGGGAACTTCTTTCGTGTCAAAGACATTAGACCACACTGCTAGCAGGTTAAAAATAAACACAAAGATAACCATGAAAAGATTTTAATTTCTGTTCATTCCAGTTTGTTGTGTATGTTAGAATCACATTCTATCCAGAAGAAACTGCAAGAAACTGCTCAGCAAAATGCAGTAATCCACCCTAATCTTCACCAATACAATCAATAATAATATACACTTTATCCACTTGTAATAACTCGTCAAAATTTTAATACTGACTGAACTCCCGACGCCATTTTCTCTCACCTTTATACTATTTTTCTGTTACCGACCCACCAACATTCTCCTGAATTTTTGTGATTGGCTGTCATGATTACAGCCTATATATTGAAAAGCTACGATTGGTGATTAAATTACTTAGCATCAATCAAAATAAACTCTGCATCCTGCAACACTCAATGTTGCCAAAATATAACCTCCAAAGTAAAATGAACAATTCATTGCAAGAAACCTAAATTGAACATGAAATGCAATGCAAAATCACCTATGAATCATAACTCGCAACAACACTGCGAATAGCGTTCATTCCTCACATTCGTGACACCGACTTTAGTAGGTACCTACCAATAATTAATTAACAGCATAGAGTTGGGAACGTCCAAACACCAAATCAAAGCAATGATAAAGAAAACTGTACTAATTTCCTACCTCCAATGAAGGAACGTCTAACAAATTTTTCATGAAGGTGCCTACGTATAATTTAATCACGTTGGACTATAAGGCTACCGTTTTTATGCTCACTAGTTGGCGCCACTTGCGAGTAAGGTCCTGAAGTATAGCTGTATATTCGGTAAACAAGCATATTTCTGAAAAAAAGAACTCTTTTTTAAATAGTAAACATACAGGAACCAGGGAAATACTAACCTATGAATTAGCTGTTCGAAAGAATCCGCTTAATTTTGCACCTATTTTTCATAGCTACGCTTTCAAAGCACAGAGCACTGGCATTCTTTGGCACGTATCTTACATCTTCCATAATTAATCGGTTATTGCTAAATATTCATAACATTAATTAAATAAAATTAGACCCGCGATAAAAGCCCAGTGATATTTGACATTTCGGGGACCTCACACTACACTAGCGCCCCTAGCGGCGAATTTAAACGCGGTAGCCCTGATTATGGTCCAACGTGAGGCCAACTTTAGCGTCACTAGTCTTTTGAAAAAAAAAACGAAACTTGGCCACCGGGTCGATAAGTTTGTGGCTGTGGACTATACTATTGCTATCTTTGATTTTACATATTAAAATCACAGACATATTATGTGATTAAACTCAAAGATTGCTATTGCCATTGTCTCTGGCTATTGCATCTTCATAGACAGTAAGATTCATTTTTCTAAAGCAATCTCAAAAGTGCAGGCAGGTTTAAGGTATAATCCGGAACGTGTGTAGTCGTAAAACCTGGTTTTGTCAGTTGTCTATAGTTTTTATTGTTTTGGTCGGTGGCAGAGACAAGTAACTTAAAACGTAGACAGAGAAAACTTCTTGAAAACTTAAATTATGGAGGGTAGAGTAGAAGGAGTGTCATCTCATATGGGAGAAAAGTTGAAAAAGTGTCCAGGGGGGTTACTATGAGCTCTTAAAGCAGGACATAAATTGAACTGCAGCACAGTTCAATGCAGTGTCTGCCTACCAGTTTAGTGCCTTGATCTCAATGATATTTTATAAAAGATACGTTAGCTTCATAGTAAATTGCGTTTTAAATCTGTGCCGAGCAATCCAAAGCTACACGTACGTACGTACACATTGACAAATTTCACTGATAAGTAAAACAAAAGATACGAAACAGCACGCCAACGAAAGAGATATATTACGAAGCTTCAAATATTTTCTTGTGCATAGAGTAACCTTTATAATCATACAATCGACGCAGACTAATCACAAGACGTCCCAATTGGGACGTGTTTGAGTCATCACAACGCGCGCGCTTATAACATATCTGCCTCTTTTTAATATATAACATCATGAATGAGTTCATGTTCAGTGCAGTTCAATATCTGTCCTGCTATAAGAGCTCATACATAGTAACCCCCCAGTGGTTGCTTTATATAACAGTTCAAAAACCTTCCACAGTGGCGCTGGTGTAGGCAAAGATGAACTGAAGTATGCCGAGTTAAAAAATTTAATTTATTCGTCGCCTGAAGTAGTTATTTACTAAAAATTTCAACAACTTACGTTATACAAAAAAATGATGAATGTTTTCTTTCCTTGTTTAAGTCTCAAACCTATTCATAACATTTGCCGCTTCCTTTTAAATTTACCCTGATGATAGGTGGCGCCCCCAATTTAATGCATTTCGACGGACACTTTTTAACAGAGGTAACACTCCTCTACTCTACCCTCCATACTTATATGAGTCGGTGGTTGTCAGTTTGTCACTTGCATTGTCTCTGGTCACTTGTCACTTGTTTTGTTTTCACCGAGCAGAAACGAATCAATACAATTGAATTGAATTGAAAAAAATTTTGTTTTTTTACAGAAATTCTTCTAAATGATTAACTTGTAATTACTAATTATTTGTTCATTAATTAAAAGCCATTAACTCGTGCTATATATCACAATGAACGCACCACCCACCTTCGAATCCTTTCTTTTGTATGACGGAGAGAAGAAGTAAGTTCATAACATTGCACGTCAATTTTTTGGTGTAAACAATAAACATTTAATAAATTGTTAATTATTTCAGGGTTCAAAAAGAAGAAGACACAAAAGTTACAAATGCAGCTATATTTACAGTAAACAAAGAGGATCATACACTGGGAAATATGATTCGACAGTAAGTACGATTTGAACTGCAAACAGGTTTCTAACCTATGCAATCTAGTATTTGTATGTTTGAATATTGTGTGCAAGATCTACTTTCACATTTAAATTTGCACCATGCATAAACATCATCTGCGCTATTAGAAAAACTACTAATTTCTTGCTGAAATTTATTTAACAGCTACCCTGTATAATATCCATTTTGTTATGACAACAGCAACAATAATTTATTGTAACAAAGTGGCTTAGCAAAATTAAGTATGTTGGTATAACCTGGCTAATGTCTTATATTTTAAAGTAAACTTGTTATGTGCCAATAACTACAGCTACAATGTAAACTATATTGCAGGAGTAGTAATAATTTGCACATACTTATTTCGTTCTTTATGTTTCAGCCAACTTCTCAAAGATCCCAAGGTATTATTTGCTGGATACAAAGTGCCCCACCCCTTGGAACACAAGTTTGTGCTACGCATTCAGACGACATCAGACTACACCCCTCAGGAAGCCTTTATGAATGCTATCACCGACCTAACATCGGAACTGTCACTTTTCGAGGAAAGATTCAAAGTAAGTTTCTGGGTAAAACATATTTCTTTTTTTATCCTATATTTATTATTCTGAACATGCTAACTCATACACGCAAAATCAATTTTTCACCATTGTCTAACATCTATCCTTTTGGCAAAAACAATACAAGTTTGATCACACCTGGGCTTGAGATTTTTTGAAAATTGTTGAATGTAGTTTTTATATTATTTAAACTTGAAGATGAGGTGGGTTGGGTTTTGAAATGTGCTACCTTGATTGGGAGTTTTCGTGTCTCTCAGGAGTCTAGCAGGTCAAGATAGAACCTACAATATAAATTTCATTTGCCAGAAGTGATAAAAAAATCTGCAATGTTGTAGCCCACCTTATTACATCTTCATTTTTAAGGACATGCAGCGGGCATGCCTGTGAAGTGCTGAAACCGAATTGTAGCCTTAAGAGTTCATAGTTATTTCCTTAACCACACAAAAATACCTACTTGAGCATACAGAAATCCTTACTGTGGGGTTAGGGAAGATTAGAACAGGTACCACAAAGCACAAGCCGAGTGAAGCATGCTGCTGCAGTGGCTGACAATGTGCCAGAACCAAATAATTGTAGGAGTTGTACTTTGTGGTTCAATACCGCTTCATCCCCTCACTCCTCAGTGGAAATAGCACGTTTAAAAACTTATACCAATGAGAAAAAATTGCCTCACAGACCACTCAAAATAAAGTTCCTGTATGTCTCAAATTATAGCTTTTTAGCCTCCTTGGGTAAAGGACTAGCTGTTACATAGTTATAATTTTTATGAACCCAACTCCTCCAATCAGTCAGAAATGCCAGGATACTGTTTGTGATTTAGCTGTCATTACAGATAATATTACCTAATTTTAATATTTTATTTTTACCCATTTAGTGAAAGAGCACCACAACCAGAATTTTGTAGTTGTATTTATTTTAGCAGTTTGGGATATGGAGAGCTATTTCCTTATTAAAACATTCCATTTACTGTAAATGGAATGTTGCATGGACCTTTGGAACATAGGTCCTCTTAAATAAGCAGATTACAGTGCTAATGTAGTTGATACAAATACAACTTTCTTCAGAATAATAAGGTGCTGATAACAAATTTTTGTTTTCCAGGAAGCAATCAAGGAGAAGAAAGATGGCTTAGATTGAAGAATAGTTAATAGGAAGATAATTTTAGGAAACAAATATATTGTAATTTAGATTAATAAATTAAATTAAGGATAAGAATAATATATTTTTTATCTTACCTTTTTTTTCTTATAAGAAAGACTATAGTCAATCGTTGGACAAGCAGAAACACATACTTTCATCTTTGAACAATATGCATAATTAAAACTACCATATCATTTTAAAATCAATTTATTGTTTTACAAAATCTTAATAATTTTGGTGTTTATTTAGTTACTTTTCATATAATATCGTGTGATAAATGTTAAACCATGATTGTGAAGAAAATAGATTTGTGTCTAAAAGCGGTTTTTCTCAATTATACATTACAATCAAATAATGCATGTGAAAAAAATTAAACACTATTACCTTTAAAACATGCTAAAATAATAAGTTATGAAGTTGTTTTCCTTATTTACAAATATTTCACTATTATATATTGATATTAAACAATATACCATTCTTGCATGGTAAACAATAAATAATACCTAACTACAGAAAACGAGTAACATCAACAACGGTAACATTAGAACTAAATTTAATAAATATTGTTTCTAAAATGTTTCTTCTTCATCACAGTTCTCTGTAGCATGTCCAAAAACTGAAATAAAAGAAAACCATTGTTAAACATTTCGGCAAAGAAATCGGAAAATGCCTTATAAAAATAATTATGGTTGGATACTATACATACACTGACGGTACAACCTCAGAATACTAACAAAACTTATATTTTATCAAACCTAGGACATACTTCTTATAAGGAGCACGATACCTGCACAGAATAGTACAAAACCATCTGCATTGACATGCTTAAGTTGTTGATGTCCATTCAACTTGAACAAAACGAAATTCTCTGATATGAACTGTTAAAGTAGGGAACCCTTGCTGCTGCCGTCCGCGTTTCGTCACGTATAACCTTATATACCTGGCAATAGGCATCTTCTAGGTAAGTATATTCCAAACAAGACTTCACAATTACTTTATTTTTAAAGACAACTAAACTAAACTAGCTTTTCTTGCAAGTTAACCTGCAGCACTTCAGAATTTGCTTTCCGAATGGGTATTTTATTATATTATTGATATTCATTTTAACTATAAATATATAGTATATACCAGTTATAACTCACATGTTTTGTCGGAAATCATCATAAAATAAAACATTTAATTTCAATGAGGCATACCTGTAGTCAAGTCCAAGCCTATCCTGCAAGAACCAAGTTCCCTTCACAGATCTCGCAGTAGGGTCTGGGCAGAGCGGCGGCGGCGCGTCGTATCCAGTCACGTTGTCGTATGAGTCGCTCACGTCGAATAACGCCATTGGACAATGCTTTACTTTCACGGATCTCGTACTAGGATCTTGGGGCAGTGCGGCGTGTCGTATAGAGTTGTTATAGTGACTATAATATAGTCGCTCACGTAGGTAGGCTTACCTTCACAGATCTCGCAGTAAGGTCTGGGCGGCGGCGGCACTTTCTTGTCAGAGGGCGGCGCGTCCGGCTCCAGCGCTTGTCGCGGGCAGTCCTCCGTGTCGTGCGCGTCGAACACGTCGCAGATGTCGCAGAACAGACGCGGCGCCGCGGCGCGTACTTTGCGACCGTTGCTGCAGGAAAACGATCGTTTGCTAATTAGGGTGTCGCATTAGTTATGGCCTAAATAACAACGACCTCAATTTACATAGACGGGCCCTGTCAAACAAAGAATGTAGACTTATTTTACTAACGCCATCTAGTCTGAAGAGCGGGACAGCGCTATGTCGGGGACAAGGACAGGGCTGGAGGGCAAGGAAAAGACAGGTGTGGAGCGCGCTCCACAATTTTTTTCTATGAAAGGGCCCATCTAGTACCTACTTAAATATCGATGCTAAATAAGGTTGCGAGAAGCGGGTGAATCAGGAAGGCGGAGGACCGTGTGTGGTGGCGCTCTCTCGAAAAAGCTGTATGTCCAGCAGTGGATGCATACAGGCTGATGGATTGGATTACTTACGCCGAGTAAACGTCATTATCTCTATTTAACCGATTACTACTGGCGGGCGTTGCGACGACGAACTGTTTTTAAAGACCGTTCTCTGTTCTGCGACGGTGAAACCGTTTTTACGACCTGGGTAAAACAGTCTTCGTTGCACAAACCAGTCTTCGAATAACTTGGTGCGATTTTATATTTTACATCTAAGAAAATACAGTCGAGAATCAATTGGTTCAACGACACACGTCGTCGCGAATGCAGTCGTTCCACGTTCGTTTTCAAAACAGTTCTTACAATCAAAAGTGAACTTTATGGCCATGACATACAGTCGAGAATGAATTGATTCAACGACACATGTCGTCGCGAACGTAGTCATCCTCGTTCCACGTTCGTTCTCAAAACAGTTCTTGCAATCAAAAGTAAACTTTGTGCCCATGACATACAGTCGAGAATGAATTGATTCAACGACAAATGTCGTCGCGAACGTAGTCATCCTCGTTCCACGTTCGTTCTTACAATCAAAAGTGAACTTTATGCCCATGACATACAGTCGATAATGTATAACCAGTTTGAAGACTCGTCGTTGCAAATGGTTTGAAGATGGTTTTTAAGCCGTCTTCAAACCAGTTGCAACGACGACCGTTTTCTGCAACCGTTTTCGTCGCCAGGAAAACAGTTGCGTTTCGTCCGTCAAAAATACGACAACGACCCACCACTATCGATTACCGTGTACGGGAGCAGGTGATATGGCTCGACCGTAACAATAGGATGATCATCCTCCGAGCGGGTGTTGTGCTCGGGGACCACTGGTCCGACCGTTCATCTTTGGAGGTCGTATAAATAGCGTAATTCAGAGAAAACTTCGTAAGCGTGAGTTGGGCTGTTCGTGGTTGCGTGCGTGTACTAGTAATGCCATCTATTGGATTATGTGCGGACTGCGAAGACCGCCACATCATTCCCCTTCGAGTCTGGAGGTCGTCAGCATTCAGTGGTGTGGTTGAGCGGCATTGCAAGCATCGCGACGTGACGATACGAGTAGGTGGCAAGGTGGTGGAAGCTTGGCAATAATTTGCTCTAATGGTTCTTATTGTTCCTTAGTTTGAGATGACTTGTGAGATGGTGATAAGTAAAAAATAAACCCGGCTGAGTTTGTTGTGGGCTCTTCTCATACCAGGGCGCGTTTGGAACCCTCGTAGCTTTAATTTTAAAATACCGTAACTGATTATCACTATCATGTTTTGTCGCTATTTGGACGTGAATAAGTATACAGTGTACCAATACGAATAAATGAATATTGATTGGCCCGCCCTTACCTTACCTCAGGGCCCAAATGCATTCAAATCGTACGCGTATTATACTTGTGAAAAAACTTACTAGTGTAATTGTGGCCTTTAGGAAGTTAATTTATTTTTTATCCACTACAAACCACTGATGTTCACTTACCATCAGGTGAGATCGCAGTCAAGGGCTAACTTGTAGTGGAATAAAAAAAAATACAAGTTAGCCCTTGACTGCGATCTCACCTGATGGTAAGTGATGATGCAGTCTAAGATGGTAGCGGGCTAACCTGTTAGGGGCATGACAGTTATATTAAGCCCATACCCCTATTCGGTTTCTACACGGCATCGTACCGGAACGCTAAATCGCTTGGCGACACGTCTTTGCCGGTAGGGTGGTAACTAGCCACGGCCGAAGCCCCCCACCAGGCCAGAATAGGGAAAATTCAGAAATTCCCAAATTGACCCTGCCGGGGATGGAACTCGAACCTCCGCACGTTAAGACAACAACACTCAACCGGGGGTCATCGTCGTAAATTCAATAAGAATGTACTCACAACATTGGAGCAGCGTGGTGAGTCTAAGCTCTAATTCCCTCTCTCCTATGAGAGTGGAGGCCTGCGCCCAGCAGTGGGACGTTAATGGGCTGTAGTAGTGGGTGGTACTCACAACAGCGGCGGCTCAGGAGGCACGGTGGCGCCCTCCAGAGCGAGCACGCGCGCCATCAGCTGCTCGTTCTTACGCTGCATGTCTACTATCACAGAGTTCAAGAAGCTCACTTGACCGTCTATCATTTCCTTCTCTTCTAACCTGTAACAAACGAAAAATAATTGACAGCTGATGAATATATTTTTTCAAATGTGGTTTCAAAACGGCTGTTTTGTTTGGCGGCCACTTCCGCCTTAAGTGACAAGGAAAGAATTTTATTGTGCAGAATATAAAAATCGATTAGATTGACGTTCTCAAAACAGCTGTTTTGTGACCATTTTCGGCGCAAGTTACGTGTGGAACATTACTTCTGTCCCAAAAAAGATAGTAGTTACCCTCAGATTCGTGCCTTTCAGAGAAACATTTAAAAAAAAATGAACTAATTTATTTTATCTTTCCGTTGCATTTTTAACTTTCCGTTGCGAGCGCGCGTTTTCCGAGCGAGTAGATCACATTCCGTTTTACTTCGCCTGATGTCATCTGTATTGCTTCAGCTCGTCCGATGCATCAGACTCGTGCTACTGACGTCATTCACCTTTTCCGAATGGATGCATAATATGCAGACAGATTTAGTTCATCAATCTGGCATCAGTGCAATCCGTAACCTTGGCTGTGCGATATTGACTCGGATAATGTTTCATTTAAATAATAAGTTATATTTTCTATCAATCTCAATACCCAATACACGAATGAGCAAGGTTATATAAATGTTACCTGAATGATTGTCTAATCACTATATAAAAAATACAGAATTAATTTTAACAACTTACTTTTGCGACGCATTATCCCCTTCTCCGAGTAGACCCATGGCATTATTGTCATTATTGTCACGTATTTCTTGACCTTTCTTTACCATTTCTTTCTGTAACATAAGCTTTTCTCTTTCCGCTATTTCTACTTTGGCTTTATGACTCTGAAAAGAATATAAGAAAAGTTTGTTAACAATGCTACAATTATCTATATTCTATACCATACATAATTTATTCAATTAAATTTAAAAAGTACCTTGAGATCTTCTTGCAATTTGCTTATTAAATCATCTTTAAATTGCATTTCTTTAAGGTTATTTTCTACGTCAGCTTTTAATTTAGTTATAATTTTCTCACTATTGGATAACGCCTCAGAGCTACTTTTCCTCGTGGATTGTAATTCTAGAGTCAGCTTTTCTAACCTATCATCTTTACTGCTGTCACTATTTTGTTGTACTGCTAATAATTCTAATTTTTGAGATAATTCTAACACATCTTTTTCAGCTTCAGTAAGTTTATTTTGCAGTCTGTTTTGATTTTCTGTTTCTGATGCAATTTTATCTTTAGATTCCTTTAACTGTTTTTCATAATCGTTAATTTTATTTCTAAGTTCGTGTCGAATTGATTTGCTTTCTTTTTTATATTCATCGAACTGGGTTTGTAACTGTTTGTTTAGATCTTCGTAGTTCAATTTCTGTGCCTCGTTTATATTACTTAGTTGTTTTATATCGTTCTCAGATTTAGATACTAAACTTTGCAGTTCAATTACTCTTTCTTTAGAAATTTCTAGCTCCTGAAGATCTTTTTCTTGATTCTTTAAATTAATTTGTAATGTTTTAATAGTAGCATTTAGAGATTCAATCTCGCTGGCATATTTTACTTTTAATTCGGAATTCTCGTTCTCTAACAGCTCCACAGATTCCATCATTTGTCTTGTTTTCGAAATTGAATCCTCATTCATTTTATTTAATGCTAGTTGTTTTTCTTCTAATAAATTGTTTTTACTTTTGATTTCTTCTTGCAGTTTTGTTATATCTCCTTCTAGTAACATACTTTTATTTGAATCTGTATTATTTTTTTCATTCTGAGAACTGATAATAGCATCTTTTTCACTGATTACATTGTTCAAGGTGGAAATATTTTCAAGGCATTCTTTTAATCTTAAATTACTATCTATTAGTTGATTTTTAAGGGACATTATTTCGTTGACTGAGTCGTTACATTTGGCTTCTAATAATGTTTTATCATTAATTAAAGTTGCCCTTTCAGTTTTTATCGCTTCAAGTTGTGTCAACTGTTCTTTCAAAATAGATTCTTCTGCAGAAGAATTATTTAAAAGGGCTTCGTATTGTTGCTTAAGAGACGTAGTTTCCAGAACTGATTGATTTAACTGTTCTTCTAATTTATTTTTCATTTCAGTTGCTTTGTTAAGCTCCTCATTCACTTGAGACAACTGGCGATCTTTTTCGGATACAATTTCTGCATTAGATTTAATATCTATTTCTATCATTTCCAGTTTCAATGTTAAATCTTTAATAAAATTTTGTTTCTCATCAATTAATTGTATCAATCGACATTCTTCATCTTTTTGAGTTTTTACGCCCTCATTCACAGCACTCAGTTGAACTTGAAGCTGGTTTAATTCTTTTTCATAAAAACTTTTCTGATTGTTTAACTGCGCAGTCATATCATCCAAGACTTTCTGTAAGGAATCTTCGTGTTTTCGAGCTTCTTCGAGTTTGTTATTCAAGTCATTTTGAGCTTCCGTCAATTGGTCAACTTTTTCCATTAGTTTAACTTCAGATGTAGCTCCATCGGCTTTTAATATAGATATCTCTTCTTTGTAACGATCAATGTCTACTTCAAGTTTTTTTCGAATTGCATCAAATTCAGTATTAAGTTCATTCTCTTTAACTTTAAGAGATTCGATTTCATTCTTCAATATAGTATTTTCATCTAGCAATTTATCGTTCTGACTTTCAAATTCTTTTAATCGGTTTTCAGTTTCGGATACAATATTTTCAAATTCTTTGATCTTATTATCAGCTATATTCAATTTACCAATGTTTCCATCTATCGATTCTACAAGCTGACTTCTCTCTACGGAAAAGTCTTCTTGTAACTTAAGTATCTGTTGCTTAAATTCTTGTTCAATTCGCCCACAATTGTTAGTGGCTTCTCTATATCTATCCTTTAATTCTTGCAACTCTTTTTCTGTATCTTTCAGATGTTTTGAAAGTTGGTTAAACTGATCATTAGAATCAGTAGTTTGTCCAGTAAGATTTAAATATTCTTGTTCTACCTTTTCTTTAGACTTTTGTATTTCATCACACTTTTCCAAAGCGCTATTTAGCTGACGTTTCATTTCACCGATTTCTAATTCCATTTCAGACATTTTTTTCTTAAGTTCAGTATTTGCTTCTGTAACTTCTGAAAGGGATTGTTTTAATTTTTTATTTTCTTCTTTCAATGAGTTCAGTTCATCTGCATTTATTGTAAATTGTGTATTTAACGTATCGAATTCTATTTTACTTTGATCTAAAGCTTGCTTGTGAGTTTCAATTTCTTTTATTAGCTGCTCTATTTTAGAGTTACGATCCTCTATTTCTTTTTTATGTTCCTCTGCGATTTTACTGTGTTTGATATTGAAATTAGCAGTTGCTTGCTCAAACTCGTCTTTTAGCTTTATTATCTCCTTATCTCTTTCGTGTATGGTTTGTTTATATTCATGGATTCGTTTTTCGTTTGTGCTACCAGAGGTATTTGTTTCATTAAGTAATTTTTCATAATCTTTTGTTTTGGCACTAAGATTCTGTTGCAATTTTAGAATTTCTAATTTATTTTTCTCATCTTGTTGAGAAGCTTCATTTAAAAAGCTTTCATATTCGTTAACCTTATTAGATAATTCTTCTTTAACACGAATTATTTCTTCCTGCAATGACTTGCACGTTGACTCCTGTTTTTTCTTAGAATCTTCTAGCTGCTCAATGTCCAACACTTTAGCACTAAGTTCCATTTTCAATTTTGTTATTTCTTTGTTAAGAATAACTTCATGCTCCTTACTCGCACCTGTTACTGGAAATAAAATATTAAGGGAAATTATTGCAAATTATCAATCACAGTCATGCTCCAATACAAATAAATCATAACTTAAAATCATTATTTGTACCTTTGTTTAATTCTAGAGTTTTATCATCAACAGCTGCCTGGAGTGATATTAATTTACTATTAAGTTCTGTAATTGTTTGACTATTTTCCTTATTTAACCTTTCTACATTTTGTTTCTCAGTCTCTAGTTTAGATTCGGCCAATTGCAATTTAGCCGTGAGCACTGAAATCTGCGTATCAAATTCAGTTTGAGCGATAGCTATTTTGGTTCTAGCTTCATTAAGAGCCTTTTCGGATTCTGCTTTTACTTTACTCAGTTCTTCCGACATGCTCTTACCAAGAGAATCTTTTTCGCTTTCCTTCTCTTTAAGAAGAGCGTAAGCTTCGTCTAGCAGTTTTTGCAGTTCCGAAGATAAAGCTGAAACCGAAAATATGTTAGTTTATACAATATAACTGAGTATATTTAATTTGCACTCAGGTAGACATATTTTCACGTACTTTGTGCAGCTGCCAGTTCTTCCTTGTGTTGTTCAGCTAAGGCATTCATCTCTGCGTTGCGCTGGTCTTCAAGTGCTCGAAGCGCTGCAGCGGTTGTCTCTGCACGGGCGGCTTGCAGCGCTACTTCCGCTTCTAAATCTCGTATTAGTTTTTCCCGCGCTTCTTTCTCTAGCTACAAAATTTCAATATTAAGTACTTATGTATATACTTGTACATAATGCTGAATACAGAAATAAAGCGCCAAAAGTGAAAACGAATGTTTAAAATTATTTTTAATTATTTAATTTTTTTTTTGTAATTAATAAAATAATAATATTCAAATATAAACCTTAACACTAAGGCATTGAAGTTTAATTACGAATGTACTATATTTATATTTAAGACCTTTTGTCTTCGTAACAACGCGAGGTGTCGGTCACGGTTCCACAGCACTTATATTAATATAAACCTTAAAACTAAGGCATTAAAGTTTGATTACGAATGTACTATATTTATACTTAAGACCTTTTGCCTTAAGAAGAACGGTGTCGGTCACGCGTTTCCACATTTTTCCCTACCAAAAAGTGTTTAACGCGCCTAAAGAAGTTTTCACTTCAATAATAATTACTTATTGGTATTTGGTACAGATACGAATGAATCTAAATGGAGGGGCGTTTTCAATAACAAAGTAATTGTGGTACAACATAACAGAAAATGCTACAACCAACAAAAGTTGCAATCAAGCCCTCGGGAGATTCAAGTGATCTTAAGAGTTTAAGCAAGCAACCAGTAGGTACAAAAGATTCAGAGGGTTCGAAGTGTATTTGCTTAAGCGGACCCTATCCGTTGCATATAGATTTTTAATGTGACACGTACCTCCATAGCTTCCTTATATTTCTGAAAATAAAAGCAATAAATTAGATTTGTGCTACATTTCTCAAAATATAACGACCTGTAATATAGCCCTGGCGCAATAAAGTGTACCTCTGTTTATAATTTTATAGGGGGCGGCTCAGGTATTGTGGGCGCTTCCGCAAAGACATACTATCAAGCAATTTCTGATACAAATTATTACAATTGAGCCTAAATAGGCATAATATTATGTACCAATTATTTTGATAAACTGCAATACTCGACTGCATCCTCAATAATATTAAAAAAATACAAGTCTAAAAAGTTTCTACTTACGTTGTAGTCCTCCTTATTAATATTTTCTTCTTCGTTCCTAAACATGAGATCCTCAACCTTCTGTCGTTCGTCTTCCAGCATCTTATTGAGCTTGTCCAGTTCGGCTTTGAGTTTCGCATTTTCGTTGTTTGCCTGAAGATTTAATAATAATATACCTACTTGTTGTGTTATAAATATTATTCTAGTCAATAAAATTATAGTAGGTACAAGATCAAAAAATTGGTGTAAGTAGCTAGTGCAAAAATCGAATTTTATTTCACTTGCCTGCAAAATTTTACTTGCACGCTATTGAACGTTAATTACTTTTCTACAAGTCCCAGCAACAACCATAAGCAAAAAGTTTCAGCTCAATCGATGAACACGCGATAGCCATACTTATGTGTTGAATAGATGACAGTTCAATACAAAAACATTAAATTTATACACAAAAATACTGATTCTCACGCTTTAGAATTGATGAATAAGTATATGTATATTTTTTTCAAACAAAAACACTTTACCTTACAAGTTTATCCATAGTATGTATAGCTTTATTTTTCGAAACTGAAGGCAAAGCTTTCAGCTACGGGAAAACAACCACAAAAAAGTTATACCGTTAAAAGTTATAAAGTTTCACGCTGTATAGATACCTACCTGTGTTGCTTCTTTCCTTATCTGTGCAAGCGCGCTTTCTGTTCGATCAACTTGTAGTGAGGCCTTAGTGAGCTCCGTCCGGTCCAATTCCCTCTCACGCATCAACCGCTCCAGATGCTGCTGTTTCTCTCGCAGTATCTCCTGTTTTGTTCATAGTAATATTATGGTAAATGCGTCAATAATACGACACATAGTGTTAACTAGGTGTATCCTATAAATAATCATAATCATGTTCCAATTATCATTAATCATGCGGCTTGTTATTTTCCTATAATTAAGAATGTGATAAAATTATGGGCTTTACATAATTAGTTATATGCTACATACATTTTTTTTTACGATTTTTACGTGTATCATAAACTTTTTTCAATAGGTAGTACTTTGTCCTAAATTTTACATTCAATAACTACAAATAGCTATAGGTAACTTATAATATGTACCAGTTTAAATTAACGAATAATCGCTATTCATTACTTTAAATTGGTCCAAGTGTAAAAATAATTCTAATAAGATAAACAATAGATAGATTAGGTACTGATATTTATTGTATTCAAAAAGAGGATCACAATTTTAGACTAGACTAAATAAGTAGGAAGTCTTGCGGCACTGCTAACTGAAGAACTTATTAATTCAGATCAAGTTAGGTTTGTTCCTGGGCAATATCTTCTTAGTTCTTTGGTTGATATTGGTAATCAAAGGTAAGTTAAGACCACCATACACTGCCATAGTTCAGTCATCCAGTTGCTTGCAAAATTTTGCCTAGAACTTTTGTTAAATCCAAAATAAAATCACTTGACGAAAGGTTTTCATTTTTGCCAGCCTTCGGAAGGTAGGTACCTAATCAGCATCTTTGTTTGCATATTACTCAACAATATCTAGTTCTAAAACTGATACCTCGTCTATCTATATCTCCCTACCTAATAAAACTGTAACTGGACAATTCCCGTACTCACATTAAGTATTTTTTGAAAAATATTATTGGAGGAATTGCTTCATTATTGATACAGATCCCAAAACGATTTTTTTTTAACTTTTTGACTGTCTGCTTGTCTGTTATGGCATCACACTGAAACTACTGAACGGATATGAATGCGACTTGGCACACGTATTGCTAACACTGGGTTAACTGTTATCCCGGAAAACAATAGGGTTTCTTCGGGATGGAGGATGAAAGTTTTAGTCGATTCTACTCCATAGCTCCATCAAATCGTGAATGATTTTGGCAATTCTTTTTTTTTACAAGTTTATGCTGCCAGGAACCAGGTGAATTTCGTGAAAGAGTAGTTCGGAGATGGATGGTCGCGGAACTACTCAACAAGGGCCGTACTGCCAATGCATAAAGCAATACTTGTGCAATATTACTCAAAATGACTGATGTCACGTTCCGAAAATAAGGATTATAATTTTAAAACACGAACGTAAGTAGTTCAAATGTCCAGGCTGAATAATTACACAGCACATTGTGTACCTAAGTACCTACTGCTAATAACAAGATAGCCAATTAGTCAATCTAGTGCTCGTTTAATCTTGTTATGTAAGAAATCCACTTACAACAAATCGAACTAACTAAGAAATACTTTGTACAGGGTATAAACTAGATAGGTACCTACTTACTTGTAGGTTTAGTATTTCTGGCAGATAAAAATCAGACTGCAATGGTTTGAAGCCAGGGTATGCATTAGTTGGTATGGTATATAATATGTATGGAAGGTCATAACGAAAATTAGCTCTAAGGTATAACTACTAAAGTAAGCAGTGCCTTCAGGCACCCCGCACCCGGCACGACACCCGGTGGTTTCCAAGGTTGGTTCTGCCAGTAAGTAGGCCGTTTAGTTGACATGGTCTCCGCTCCACTCTGCTTCATTGGACAGGTGAGATAGGTAGTGAGTAGGTACTAAATTAAGTAAATACTAAAATATCCACAGTACTGACATGCGCCATATTTAGGCCTACTGAAGCGAGTAACTACCCCAACTATCGGGAACTCAACGCCAAAGTTGTAAAGAAAGTTTTTATGTAGATAGTATACCTACAAGATACTGAGTTATCGATTTCAGGCTGGAGTCGAGTCTTCGAGTAAAATTAGTAATGACTAGAAACCATGAACGAATAACGACACCGAAGTTTATAATTACATAGGTACGAATACTATACTTAAATGCTAATGTATCAATATGTGTCTTTCTGTTTATTGTTACCTTTAGCACACACTGCCCATACGTATTACGTGTAACAATTTTGACGAAAGTCTGGTAGGTACCTATACAGGAATCATCTTGGAGACGGACTTAGGCTCAGTGGTGTGCAGTTCATAGAGGCATAAAAGTGCAGCTTACTCAAGTGGAAATAAGTCAATGCTCATTTTTTATCAAGACAGTAAATATGTATTTTAACAAACCAATGCCTACCCTAGCTTCAAACTCTGTGCACGCCACTGCTAAGCTAGGTACTTTTATTCCGGAAAATGAAGTTGCGGGCATATTTTCCACTCAGCAGATTCAACTAAGTAAGTAAGTAGTAGTCATTTCGACACTCCTTAAGAATATTCAAAATCAAAATCAAAATCAAAATGCTTTTTATTCAAATAAACTTTTACAAGTGCTTTTGAATCGTTAATTGAATCTACCACTGGTTCGGAATGCCATTCCTACCGAGAAGAACCAGCAAGAAACTCGGCGGTTGCTCTTTTGAAAAAGAATTATTTACAATTTTATTAATGTATACATATATGTAACCGCTGTCCTTAGCATTGCTAGAGCGAGTCAAATCCACGCTCTTTTGTCGTTTATGTAATCTTCAACGGTATAATAAGCTTTTTTCAGAAGCATACTTTTAAGAGATTTCTTAAACTTGTGTAAAGGCAAGTTTAAGATAGGTTGTGGAATTTTGTTATAAAATAGAATGCTCATTCCCACAAACGACCTTCGGACTTTCTTGAGGCGGAGCGAAGGAGTTACGAGCTTATTGCGGCCTCTAGTTTGCCTATCATGCAGATCGCATATTTTTTTGTAATTATGAATGTTCTGTTTTATGAAGATTAAATTACTGTAAATATATTGCGAGGCTACTGTGAGAATACCTATTTCCTTAAATTTCTCTCTAAGGGATTCGCGCGGTTTTAAATTATAAATTGCACGTATTGCCCTTTTTTGTAATACAAAAATTTTTTGAATGTCTGCCGCTTTACCCCATAGTAAGATTCCGTAAGACATAATACTATGAAAGTAAGCAAAATATACAATTCTTGCCGTTTCAACGTCAGTAAACTGTCGAATCTTTCTGACAGCGTAAGCAGCAGAACTGAGTTTGCCAGCCAGAGTTGATATATGGGTGCTCCATTGAAGCTTTGAATCTAAGGTCACCCCCAGGAACACAGTGGTCTCTTCTATTTTTAAAATATCATTATTTACAGTTAAATTCATGTTTCCTGAGGACTTGGTAGTTGGCAGTGCGAATTCAATACACTTAGTTTTCTTTGCATTTAAAAGTAAATTGTTTACGGTAAACCAGTTAGTGACTTGAGAAATTGCATTATTTACGTCGTCATAGTTGTCCTTATTTCTATCAACTTTAAAAATCAACGACGTATCGTCAGCAAATAACACAATATCGCAAGTATTTCGGACGTAATATTATGGTAAATCATTTATATACACCAAGAACATGAAGGGACCCAGAATAGAGCCTTGAGGAACACCCATTAGTGAGGCTGATCCGGATGATTCTACATCGTTAACACATACCGTTTGAATGCGATCACTGAGATAAGACGCAATGAGACCCAGTGCAGTGTCTTTGATTCCATAGTGGCTCAACTTAACTAGAAGCGTCTTGTGCTCAACACAATCGAATGCCTTAAACAAATCACAGAAAATACCAATAGCATTTTGTGATTTCTCCCACGCATCGAATATATATATTAATGTTTAATTTATTAATTTTAGGAACTGTGGAAGCTACAAACCTAATACAATATGAATATGTTGATTAGCAATCAGGTAGGTGAAAAACTACGCGTAGGCAGTGTAGAGATATTACCTAAACACTAATATGGAATGACAACGTGATCGCATAGTTAC
Source organism: Erebia epiphron (assembly GCA_963932025.1). Lineage (NCBI taxonomy): Eukaryota > Metazoa > Arthropoda > Insecta > Lepidoptera > Nymphalidae > Erebia > Erebia epiphron. The sequence goes on along the minus strand of OZ009948.1, from coordinate 37,850,654 downwards.
CTATCTACCTATTCCAAGAGTTGTGACTTGTGATCACACATTACAATTATTATACAATTAATTTAAATTAATTGTATAATATTAGTATTAATTCCTTTAGGTATTTAATTATTGTTATTTTAATAATGTGAATATATTAGCTGTACGTATTCTTTGTTTTGTGAAAAAAAAAAAAACAAAAATAAAACCATATTGACCGGATAATTATTAATGCCGTATATGCCTGTAATTAAGTATTGTGTTAGAATAAGACAATTGTATTACTTTAAAATTATTAATTGTTTGTACAATATTTGTTGGCATTTCAATAAATAAATAAATAAATAAATAAATTACCACCCGCCTACGTTTACCTACGTGTCACGTCTGTTTAAGCCACTAATTTTATACGTAATGTCTATCTTTATGCTTATTCTAATGATCGGAATTACGTAAGACTTGCCATAGTACAAAAATAAGATCTTCGTATTGATCATAAACATGTTGTGGTAGGTATATATGTCACCGTAAGATTGTAAAAACCGTTAGATTATAATCTAACTCGCGAAATTATAAACTGTCGAATGATTACTATATAACGGATTATATTTCGGTAGATTGTAATCTGTTAGGTTTATTAACCCGATAGAACCTACTTGGTTATTTATGTCGAACCCTAACCTAACCTACAAGAAAGAGACAAGAAAACGTAAATACAATGAATATTTCAAAAATTGACACTTAAAACATTGAACGGTTCACAATCTTTCGACTGTTTACAATCTATCGAAAAAAAAAGCGTTAGATTACAATCTTACGGTTTTTACAATCTTACGGTGACATATACACTATACAGCAGATATCAAGGTGTATTTCTTGGCAATACAATTTAGAATTGAGTACCTAACTTAGTTAGGCTAACTATTTATTGAAATTACCCCTTAGATGTACCTAGGTACCTAATTTTTAAAAAGGGCCATTTATTTTACAATCTTCAATGATATTTGAAAGGTTTTCTTTGGGAAATATGCAAACATTTAAGTTATTAATTAAGTAGGTAGGTAGTAGGTACTAACGCGGCAATTACTAAAACTACCTAATGAAAATATATAAAAGAAATTCATAAAACTTGCGTGAAACAATAATATTGGAATCTGTTACAATTACTTGGGCAAGATTCTGATGAAATTAAGATAAAATAGTAAGTACCTAGACAGCGAAGAGGAAATTGAAAAAGAAAGTAGGTAAGTACTTAGTTTCTGAAAAGCTGTGTTCACGTGCTGCAAAAACTGCAAAAGTGACGAAAAGCTCCGCCGCGCCGTGAGTAGCGCAAAAGAAAATCTTTAGTGGGAAAGAAAAAGGACATGTCCTAGAAATCTACAGCTCTTAAGAAATCCCGTGCTAAAGGAAGTGCAGAGATATATTTAGATTGTGGTTTTGATAAAACTGGAGTATATATTATGTAGTATATATGGAGTCCCTGTATTTATAATTTTTTGAAATTGTACACAAAAAATATTCAAAATGTCGGGGACTAGTCATTAGTCACTAGAGCGCTCAAAGGCAAAAAGTTAAGTAAATTAAGCAGACCAAGTGATAAATGATTTATTTCACTTATGTCACATATTATGACATGTCAAGACTCTACCACCGGTTCGGAAAGCTGTACTGAGACTACTAAAAATTTATAATTTCTGAGCTTCATTATTCAATCGATTTTAACGAAACTTAGTAACCAGTTTAAGCTTCCTAACATATTACATATCTACTTTAAACAGGATTGTTAATTTTTACAATGAGTATAGGTACTGAAATAAGCCTATATAGGTATTATCCTCAGGCAAAAGAAAAGGGTTCCCACGAGGTTCTTACGGAAGAAAGCTTCCGTAAATTATGAAGAAGACAAAGTAATTAATTCGTTACAAATTACGTAACAAAGTTTTATTCGCACGAGACTTGCGGTAGGTACAAACCAAACGCGCATGCTGTGTGGTGCAGCGGCGGCATTTTCATTTCAATGAACTTTCAATGAACGAACTCAATACTAAATCACAGAGAACGTACTAAATTTCGGGCGATGTTGGGCGATTGCCAAGTTCAACAGAGGGAGTGAACCGTCGTCTGGAATCTATATAATATAACGTTTAAGCTAGACATTCGATCGATGTTAGGGGGTGAACTCCCCTTTGAAAATAATTTCAACAAAAATGCTCTAGTCTTTTTAATCCAGTTTCAATTCAGTTAACCGGGAATTGAACCCGGGACCTCTAGCTCTTGGAGTCTTCTTTTGATAAGAGTTCTATCCACCCTTATCAGGGTTCTGTAGGATAAAAATTATTCAGGCTACTGCCGTTACCAATTAGACATTGGTTTTTCAAGCATTACAAAATACGGAATTACCAGGTCCTAATGCATATTGCTATTCCATTTTTATTGCGGCGAGGCGACATCACTAGATTAACTGTCCTGGCCTAAATTTAGAGATTGTGTAGGTACCTACACCAAAATTAGGTTCATGTGGTTGTTCTGTTGTAAAATGTGTTCTGTTCCGCGGAGAGCAAGGGATAGCGATTTTTTTTTTATCGCTGGGAAATGCGTAAGTCCTGTTAAGTTCAAAGATAGACAGAAATGGCCAAATTACCTACGATACGCTTTTTAGTATAATTTAAATTGTTTCCTACAATTAGTTATAATGTAAATGAGGGCTCTAGTGCATAATATAGAATCGAACTAAGAACAATTAAAATTTCAAGATAGAAAAGTTAATTATTTCTTTTATCTATTTATCTTCCAACTAGTTCGTAGGAAGGACGTCACTTAAACAAATTGAAGTCACCGCGACTCGGCATTTCAATCTTTTATTACTGTGAGTTCTAGTAAAAATTCATTATCATACAGAATGGAAATTGTAAAAGGAAAAAGATAGAAGTGATATAGGGATTCGAATCTCGTTCCTATCCCTATACGTAGTTCTGAAACTTAGCTACTTATAAGTAATAGAAGCAGAAGCTCTTGAATACTAGCAGACGTTTTATTTTCGGCTGAGACAATATATGTATCTAAAGACAAAATTTTGAGTTGCACTACTATCCTACTAGGTATAAAAAATTATAAGAAACCAAAGCCCCTTTTTAATACTTACAACCATAGGTACGTCATATACACATGCGACCAAGCAAGTTTTACAGCTATTAGTATAATAAAACAACACAGTTAGGTTTAAGAAATATTTATTATTTACACTCAGTGATAAAGGGAGAAAAGAAAGAAGGAATTTAATAAGACAAAGTACGTCCGTTTCACTTTATTAAAACGTGTGTCCATTCAGTTAATAAACATCATTCCCATTAAGTTACAAACTTAAAACTATTACTAAGAACTATGTTACACTAAATACTATAGTATATTAGACATACCACATCATAATTAAGTAGTTATCTTCATCTTATATGTATAATAAAATAAAACGAATTAGAAAAAACTATTCTAACGTAAAGGAATGCTCTCAAAGAATGTGAGTAGTCCTAACTTATATGATTATGAATATTATCAAAACTTACAGGCACTGGTAAGAATTGTTAAAATTAAACATTATAAATAACAATAAATAAATAATTAAAATAGTCCGAAATAAATGGAACGTTTTTTTTTTCATTAATGCTGATCGCGCATTACGGACAAGCCGCGCCAATGCGGAACAAAACGCGAATGATTTTAACGGCATGCATTCCCAATAATTAGGTACGTATTTCCACTAATGTGAAGACGAGTCGAGATAAATAGCCGTCAATAAATAGATGGATGACGTGAGAATTATTGCGTCATACATCAATAACCTTTTTAAAATAAAAGGCGATCTGCGTGAAATGTTCAGGAATATTTTCACTAGACACCGCTCGTCTCCCCTTCATAGGGGGCATGTTGATGACGTCATCTGAATTTATTTGGCGCGTCTTAAGCGACGACACTCGTACCACTGACATCAATAGCAATTTTAGAACATACTAAAAGATGCAGTGCGTTCTGCTCTTGCGGTCTGTGGGACACGTCCGGAATGTACGACCATCATAATATTATTGAATATTATATTACTATAATTATTACAAAACCAAACAATATCACAGTGTTGCATTGCAAAGCTAAGCATTTTCGTCTTACTTTGAAAGTTTGATCACATTTCGATACATTTCGTCGAGAGGTTTAAAATGGTGATTGGAACATGATTAAGAAAGCTTACATACTTTGTACTATATTGTGCAGTAATTGACAGTGTCAAGTTATATTATAAACTAATAAGGCATCTGTAAAAAAGTCTAGAAGATTGTGTTAATATTTAGTATGTAAGTATAATAACACTTCAAAATAAAATACAGTTAATGATATCGTTGTACGTTTCCATTGCTTACATCTTATCATACAGGCGAATACAGATTTTCTATTACATTTTATGTTTTGCTACTAAAACATTATTTTTTCTTCGAGAATATCCGAGTATTGTACCCAAACATCGACATACATCGATCGACAATATTTTCGACTTCTTACATATTGTGCATCTTTTAACTTGGATAGGAAATCTGTGGATTCGCCTAATAAATGCATTTCATCATGCTGACAGATCATCACAAAACTTCGATTCTCAAATGGTGCTGCAGATGCAGTACAATCAATTAATAGAGGTCCACTATTGAAGTGCGGTGGCATTATGTACCCAATCGTGTGTTTAACTTCAAAAAGAGAACTCTACAGCCAAACTATTCTTCATCAATAATCGGCCAAGTAGGCAGTACCTTTGATTTTTTTTTTTAAACACGAAGAACTAAAAGGAATTTGGACAACCTACTGTAACAAAAGTCAAAGATTCTATCCAGAAGCTAGTTTAAGTACTTATTGAATTTAAGGACATGAGGTTAGTAAAATTCTGATACTAAAAATAACGTAATCAATTATAATAAGCAGATTATTAGTCAGCTCTAAATCATGTTCGTAACTTGTAATAAATTAATAAAGGATGAATGAATAGCCAATTATTGTATTGAAATTGATTGGTAATTCCTGAATATAAACTAAGTATACCACCAAATATAAACTATACTATTAATGTATAGGAATCTCGATCATTGTAATTAATCAATTGGCTGAAATTGTCAACGAATAGTTAGCGTATATTTTTGAGGCGAGACACACGACCGTCCGATTTACCGCGCGACAATAGTAGCGTACTGTACCTGCAACGCGTTCTTCGCCGATACTGGGGTAGATGACGCGCGTGGACCGGCCCGCTGTCGCGCGTGACGTGACGTGACGTGACGTTAGTGATCGTGCACATGCGCGGAAAACAAAAAAAAAACAACACACGTTAGCGCACTCAGTTCTAACCGCTTAGTATAAACACTGCATGGAAAATAAACTTCCGATGATCAAAATTATTTTTAATATTTTTGATCACCAGGAGTTTACCATTGAATGTATTGAATTGAACACACACATTCAACATGGGTTAGAAACGAAAATCTCTACAGGAAATTAGTACACTGTGCGGTTTGAAAACTAAATGCAAAAATAATCTTTTTAATTAAGTAATATAAAAAAATATGGTAGCAATTTAAATTAAATAATATATTAATCAACATAGAATATAGATAATTATAATATTAACATATTGTAAGAAAGGCTGGTTATTCCATATCCAGTCATAGTTGCCCGCCTCTATCGATTAAAAAAGAGGGAATGTTATGCATAATATTTTAAAATAATTATTCCTTAATATTTTTCTTGGATCATATCACGGAATCAAACATATTTTTGGCTAAAGATTCTTGTCTAATGTTGACTCATACAAAATTATTAAGCAAATATAACGTAGTATTTAAATTGTGTTAATATAATAACAATTGCATAACTACATTCAATATTACTTATACAAAACATAATACATTTAAAACACCCTTACAGGTAAGCCTCTTATTCGTAATATCACAGTGAAATAATTATAATACTGCAGTCTCATAATGTTGATATCAAACTAAATAGTATCAAGCACCTTTAAAAAGCATATTTAAAAGTATATAATGAGGAACTATGATGAAAGAAATAAAAATACTATCATTCGCGATTCATTCAATGAATATACTTTCTAATAATTACAGAATCGTAAATGATAAATTAAGTAAAATAAATTAACACAAGGGCCAAACCAAGGGAGTGCCAGCTACAGACCAAACAAAGTAAAAAAACTATAACATGCAAATGAAAAGCTACTTCTACATACCATTTCTCTTGCACGTCCACTGGTCGCTGCCATGTCATTTGTCGTAAATAAGATATAGATAATTCGAAAGAATTAAGAAATAGTGAATGTAAGATGGAAACTAAGTTTAAGATTGGATCGTATCAAGAACGAAACTGAGGAAATGCCAAAACTGTAAAAATGCGTATATTTGTACTTTGCGTTAAATACTAGATTCATTAGAGATTAACCACAGCCGATTACAAGTAACGATAGTATGATTACGGAAAGGAACGACAAGTTCAAATGTAGACGACATAGGGATATGTGAACTGGAAGGGCGACACGCAAGAGAAATGGTAGCTCTTTCCGAAGCCCGAGAAGTGAGCGCGCGACGGCGGCAACTCCACGAACAGGTCCGTAGCCGGGCCCCGGCTGGCCCTCGTCACGGCTCCCGGCCGCCCGCCCCAGCGCACCACCTCGCCGCCGCGCGACCCCGCCGAGCCCGCGCTGCTCGAGCTGGACACGCTGCGCCGCGAGCGCTCCGAGTGCGGTTCGAAGCTCAGCACGCTCTCCGAGCAGCGCCACGATTTGGGCAGCGACTCGTTCCTCCCGCGAGGAACGAGCGCGTCGCTCTTCGCATCGCGAAATATCACGTCGTAATATACCCGCGGCTGCGGTAGAGCGATGAGCGCACAGCGGTCCATCTCGACGTGCTTCACGAGCAGGGTCTTATCGAGCAGGCTGGGAGCGCTGCGGTGGGGTCGCACGAGCGGGCGCGGCGAGCGGAGGGCGGGCGGCTCCGCAGAGCGCGCGCGGGGCTAGCCTACCTGAGAACCCAGCGACGTCACCCCGAGTCTCACCCCCGCTCGGGAAGACGCGATCGAAGTTCCGAGCGATGTCAGCGATTCGCGCGAGTTGGAACGGCGCAGTGGTGTCGCCCGGCCGTTGCTGTGAATAGCGCAAGCTCCGGGTTTGCGGTTCGATGGCGACCGCGACACCTTCGAAATTGGCGCGAACAGACCGAAACGAGGAGCGCACTCAAAGTATCTGCAAGAGATTTGCATTTCAAATACATAATATTACTTATGTTATAGCAAATAATATTTTAGGTACATTAAGAAATATAAGATTTTTTTACCTTTTGCCATCAACGGAACCATCGTTTTTCCCTAGAGGGTCATCCAACTCGACACCTCCCCAAACGCCGGGTGCGAATTCGGTGACTCCCACATACCGTAGAGTACCCGCCTTACTGCCTCTGCTACTAGATACTATGACTCGATCGCCAAGGCGAAGGTCTCCGTTAGTGGTGGTAGAAATGGAAGCATCTACAAAAGTATTACAAACCTATAATAATTAATCTGCCGATAAAAACTAATTATTTTGACGTACTTAAGTAAGAATTCTACATACTCATCTTACTGCTGACAATACTTCGTACACTGCCATTAGGTGAGAGTGTTCGCCTGGGCCTAGCTGACCCTGAAGGTGGACGTTCGAATACGCTTCCGGCATCAGATATTGGTGAAGCATCATGTGGTGCATGACTTATGATAGGTTCTCTTGTCAATCTAGTGAGGCGAGAAAATACCCCTCGTTTTTCGGGACATTGGAAATAACGAAACCCAGCTACGGAACCATCATTTTTACCTGCAAAAATATAAATGTTTAGAAAAAAGTCCTCAGCAATATTTAACTTTTGACTCATTGTAATTTGTAATTGAAGTAGAACAGTTTTAAGCAATCGCATACCTATAGGGTCATCAAGAACAATGCCGGCCCAATCGCCCGGAGCGAACTGTGTTTCCCCGATGTAAGCGATCTGACCGGCTTTGGTGCCACCCACATATACTCGTTCGCCGATTATAAAACTGTCGGTGTCCTCAGTCAGCACGACACTGTGATCTGAAATTCCAGTATTGCAAAATATTAGACGTAACTCCAAGCAATTATGTAAATCCCAGAGATCTTACGATATGCCCCATTGAGCGAAAATATTCAAAAGAAAGTGGCTTTCTTTACAAGGACTGTGGTTTATAGCCAGTTGAATATGGATACCCCTCACATTCTCCATTCTTCACGCACATTTACGATGCATACATGACTTGAATACTGCTAATGTAAGTGCAACAGTCATTACGGAACTATTTGCATTCCTGTTTGCATATAACTACGATATAGCGCGACTTGTAAAGTGTGCACCTGTGAACTTTCGCCTGTCATGATAATTTGAAAGTAACAAACTGCATTTGACATATAGTGTATTTAGATTGAATTGAGCTAATTTGTAAACAAATATGGCGGTACTGATCACGTGACCTTATTTTGACATGACCCCTAATGATGGGACTATTGCTGAATTATATGAGGAATGAACTATTGAACGATTACTGAACGAATTATCTCCAATGCAATGAATACTCGTATTTTATATAGGAGAAACGGTACTGTTATTGGATTATTGGATACAAGCTCGCTCTGTGACCGTAAGCATCGACGTTCAGAATCGAAAACGTAATCGAATTATTTGAATCACGTTATTTTATTATATTAAATTTACGGATATTTTTATATGAAAATTATTCTAATAAGTCGTAAATTCTGAAGTAATCAATAACAAGAAAATTATTACAAAGTTTTTACAGGGGAGCTGTTAATATGTTTTGGCTGACCCGGTATTTAGAAGGTATCGAGATGGTGTGAAATAATAGGGGAAGCGCTACATAACCGTAGAGTTATTGGATATGTAACCACTTTTATGACTTTAATTGTATATCTAAAATAAAAAAATGAATATAATGTATAAATAAACATGTTTTTACGGCAATTTCACAATTTTTTATTTTTAAAAATAAATGTTTACATAATTTTTTTAAATCTAACTTAAAATTAAAATTCTTCGAATGAGCTGTCCGAACCCTCGCTTTCATCTGTCACATTGATAATAAATTCTTGAGTGGTTTCCGTGGTATGGTCTTTTATTCCGTCAAGCCGCATCATATTATTTTCTTCTTTTATTATATGCTCAATGCATTTTCGCCAAGAGTCTGCGCTTATGTTTCTTATCCCATCGGTGACTAATTCTTTGAGCTCAGCCATTTTAAAACTTTTATTATTTTTGCCTACTTATGATTTAAGCTGAGCCCATATTAACTCGATGGGATTCAGTTCACAATGATAAGGCGGAAGGCGTAAAACTGTTATATTTTTTGTGGCTGCCATCTCGTCAATAACTTTATTTTTAAAATGATCTTTATTAAAGTTTGTTATTGGTATGGCTTTTGTGTTGGCTTACCACAACAGATATCGATTTTGAAAAATCTTTCATTAATAAAGAAGATCAAAATGGCGGTCAATTGTTAAGATTTATACATATTTTTTTTGTATTTGTTATATAGTAAAACAGGAAATGTGTAAATATTTTTTTATATAACTACATTATTTAAGTGTCGTAAAAATATTTTTATTCATACCTATAAATTATTTATGTATAAATATGTATTTTAATTTCGTTGTACAATCATTAAAGTCATAAGAGAGCTTTAAAGTCTAATAACTGTACCGTTTCCCTGTCCCATATCGGTACCGACTAAATATTGGGTCAGTCAAAACATCAACGGCCCAATAAAAACTTTGAAATAATATTGTTGTTATTTATTACTTTAGTATTTACGACTTAATAAGATAATTTTGAAATGAAAAACATTCGTATACGTTATATAATAAAATAACGTGATTTACAGAATTCGATTACAATGTTTTCGATTCTGAACGAATTATATCGATGTTTACGGTCACTGACTCAGTATTAGTCATTCGTTTTTAGTCTGTGGTTGCGATGTCGTATCTGAGCAACACTATAAAATCCAAGTAATACGAAACGTCAAAACAAAAATTTTACTTTAATCTGTGGGAATTTATTTGTGTTTTCATTCAGTTTTTATTAAAAGTATTGTATAAATACTGGATAAATGGAAGAAATAATACACTGCATGTTTACGTTAGAGGTTGTTTGTGGACTACAAGCTGTTTGTGTGTGTTTTCAATTGCTTTAACATTGTGAAAAGTGTTTACAAAGTTACGCGTTAGCAAAAAGGTTCGTTTGTTTACAAATTAGCTCAATTCAATCTAAATACACTTTAGGTAAAACCATCTACGAGGCAGTGGCCACAAACGAAATGCATTGCAATCACCAAGCACAAACCTGTCGCATACTATTATGCCTTCCAAAGTAGCTGTACATCTAATATAAAACCCATATATGCGTATAATATGCGATGTAAAATAGTGCAAAATAATTGTGAAAATGAAAACATTTAATGAATGATCAAATTGTTCCATAGCATTTAACAAAATAACTCAGACATGACATGGTACAATGTAACTTTGATAAGGTTTTGTTGAATATCAATCAGACTAAGTGAAACAATTTTGCATAATGTAGAGCAGAAATTTAAATTTCCAAATTGCAGTATTTTTACTGATTATACTCAAATTTAATTTTAGTTTAGCTATGGAACAATTTGTAGTGGATTTCTTACCAGAGGAACGCCTCAAGCCGGCCTCGCTGAGTCGTCGCGGGTATTTCTCCCACAGGGAGTCCATGGAGGTGACACTCGACCGGCTGCTGGCTGCGACGCACACAAGTGACACACACGTGCATTAGCCACTACTACCAGCACACTATCTAGCTTCACATTTCAAACTTTTATGTTTAGGCATGCGTGATGCGCTTAACTTTACGTGAGACCTAATTCATTCAAATCATAGCACCCTCGTATACATAGTTAATACATTCTGTGACGTCGACTGAGACAGCGTTTAAAGAGTTGTGAAGTTTGATATCACAATTTCGTAGACTTCGAAGATGCGAATTGAATCAGGGGCTTTATGGAAAGTGACAAAAAGGCAAAGAAGGGGTTCGCGCTTGTTTGAAATTCTATAATACGCCTAGAATTTATTTAAACATGCTTTAGATTTTAACTATTTTCTTTAAAATCAATTAATCTGATTACATTTCGTTAAATAGAGACAAAGGACTAGCTCAACGGTAATAATAATAAGGAAGATCTTAGTTTACCAGCTATTCTTAACACAATAGAGTTAATTGCAAGCAAAAGATTTATAGAGACTAAACTAAATAATGTAGGCGTTCTACTGTTATTGTTTATAGATAAGTAATTAAAAATTATTCAAGTAAAGATACATAATGGATTAATTTATTATTTGATTTAGGGTATTAATGTAAATAGTTTTACCGCTTCATACGTATTAGAATTACTTATTCATGCAAGATAATCTATTATTAATTATTTTCCTTCATTATATTGGGTATATTAAATTAGTAGGTTATCATCTCTTTTTCAATTATTACTTATCGGTAAATTTTTTTTTTACTTTACTATTCATGCTGTGCTGCTAATAGTAGTGGTTGATTATGTGTTATCCTTATAAGCCATTTTATCCCTCAACCTTTATTATTAAATTGCAAAGAAATATACCTCCACCTTGACATTGCTAATGTGATGCATGTGTATGAATTATGTAGCTTATCTATCATCCCTCTACGTCGATTTTTATATGATTTCACTGCTACGAAATTAGTAAAACTCAAGAGGACAACTTACTAGATGCTTTGCGATGTGAACGCGGTCTGTCTGGCAAACTGCTGCTTACTTCGTCTTCTTCGGCTTCGATTAAATCTGTCCCACAATCGACGTGCAGAAGCATGATATAATGAAAAACTTGTAAATACTATGTACATAAAGAGACGGTATGGGATTGACGTATCATGTATGCGCTCGAACACAAAAAGAAACAAAGCATATTCATGCTTGGCATGAATTCATGCAATGTTAATAATATCTAGAAAATCATTCATTTCTAAAGTGATGGTTAAAGGCGTAATGAAACTCACCTGATAAATATTTTCTAGATGAATCTTCACTCAATTTTCGCACTGTGTCCGATGTACTGCCGTCTATGACAACAAAAACAAATACACGTAAAGCAAACAAACAAAATTCATGCAGAACATAAAACAGTAAAAGTTACAAAAAGACGAAATCTAACCCAACAATAATACTTTAGAACAGCACGATAAAAACGTAAACTATACCAAGTCGAACTTAGTTTTAGAGATTTTTAAATTATATCTATCTAGTAAGTAGTAACACATTAAAAACGTAAAGCACAATGGAGTAAGTCGAGATGCTTGAATAACTTGGTGATTCAGGAGATAATTTATAGATATTAGAATATTTTAGATTAGTTATTCTAGATGCTAGCGATAAGACGTACGATATAAAAGGGATTTAGAATTCACTGTTCTTAATTTTGAACGTTGCAACTTTAATAAGATCGCAGAAATCAGATTAGGAAAATAACAAGACTTACAATGCCTGTTTTCAAATTTGTGTAAACTAAGTAAACAAAGGTCCAGCCGGCTAGTCGAGGCGTGTGTCCGGCACTGATCGCCCGAAGTCTGATTAATCATCTGCGACAACTGCGCAACGGGCCGGCCTTGTCAGAGCGCGTGGGTTCGATAATCATAATTCTTATGTAAAGCTTTGAGAATCATCATAGTCCCTATTCGCCTACACATGTACTACAGTTATGCGGAAGAAAGGTACAGAACTTAGAAAACTTCGGTTTGCATTAATGTAGTCAAGTCTGCTGAAGCAGCTGGTCTGGTCTCACGGTTAACCATGTCTTGTTTTATAACTATCTTCATCAATATAATTTAATAAGTCAAATTACTAATAAATAATATTTTTTATTAAATTCCTTCAATCTTACTTCATTGTAAAAATTGAAAGACTATGTCCAATACATTGTGTATTTGTAGTTATTTTATTTAGTTACTTTGCAAGATTTATGAGCACTACTACACTTTAATGTCTTGAATAAATAGAACATTCAACTGTTTCATATTATAAGTAAGTTCAAGCACTTGCATGTATTCTCACAGGTTTAACGGTTCATATCACGTTATTACGGGAACACAGTGTGTTACGTGCACCCATAGAGATAATATTATACAATTATGCGTGCACCTTAATAATTACTATCGTTCTTTTGCCATAACACCGACTTTAAAGAACAGGATTTACATCACAATGCCGCATTTCTCATATAGAAAAAGGATTGTGATGGAAAATAAGTCGTTCGACACAAAGAAAAAATTATGAGTAAGATGTGAACAAATAAAGTACCTATAACAATAAACCAACCATTTTTCTTTCAAGAATAAAAATAAAATTCTGTCGCTAACATACCTACGGAATAAGTAATCAGACACTATCGAGAAGGTCCTTGAAAGTTGAATTATAAGTATCACGTAACATGTTAGACTGATCAGTGATCACTGAACCTTTAAAATATTAACTTCTTCGAAAAACAATGTACGCAGAAAAATTAGGCGATAGTTTATTGATTTAAATTGTAATCGGTAGTGGTAGATATTTTGGATTTATTTTACAATACAGTTTAGTACTGCAAATTAGATGTCAAGGAATTGAATCACGTTTGGAAGGATCTCAATCATCACAACAAAACACGTTGGGGGCATGTGTCTATGAGTTCAGTAAATAAAGTGTTTTAGGTATAACTATACTGTATCTGGTCGTCCAAATATTGTTGAACGAAGATGATGTAATTGCCATGGCGGTCGGTGCGCGTATTTTATTTGTCCATTACATTAACAAGAGTGCTTGACAACAGGTATATTATTCGGTTTGAATGTCATTGATGTTGTGGTCAAGTTCATGCCGAATGCAAAGCCATACACGACTGATGATTTAATTATTATGCACAAAAAGAAGCTTAGTTACTAAAACACATAATATGTACCTAATACCTATATAGCTGTTATCGAAACTTAGGCCATAAATAATGCGAATGTGCCGTTTCAGTTTTTGCTAGAACACCAAAGATAATGTTACATGGATAAACACAGATAGACAGTACAAACTACAAATGTAAATTTATGAGGTAGATAGTCTCATTCCATTTTCAAGGTTTTATTCATTGTGTCTATTTGTAAGGACAAGTGAGAAAAATTCTAATGCAGCACTTTTCTACAAGGGTCAGCAGAATTTTGACATCAATTTAGGCTGTTGATATATCACAAACACATGCCACTTTCCCAGCGCGGTACAGATGGCAATTTATCAATTAAGGACAATTACGCGGTTCGTTCTCGTGTCATCCGTGTAGGCTTGTCGGCAATTGATGCAGTTTACCTAGCAGCTGCACGGCTAATGCAATTCTCAATGGTAATTACAGTTCTAAGAAATTATCCAAAGACAATAACTATTAATTAAATAGTGTATGAAATAAAAATGTGTTAAAAGGAATGAGAATAATCATTTTGATGAAAGAGAAAAGGTGAATCGAAGTGTTATGTAACTGGTAGTCAATCGTTTAGTTCTAGACCTACTGGCCGCTACCTAGCTGAACCAAAAATACATCTGACCGAGTTGGCAGCCACGATACTTCCGCGATCCTATCAAAGGTAACAACTCTATTCGCCAATAAATTGCCTACGGAAGTTGATAACATTGAGGCTATTCGTAAATTAAAAATACTTTTGTGAGAAATTGATCATTCAGAACTTTGCATCAATGAAATATTTATTGCACTGGAATTGGATGTAGGTCCCTACAAGTACTGAATATTAATTTATGGTCCATAAAGCAATGAATCACAAATTTGGAGAGAAGTTTTTATTTTGTACAGCCAACTATAGCATTTTCAGCCAAACAATAATATCCTATAATTCGTATTCGTATGATAATAAACACTCATAAGACCATTTAAGGAATGTTTACATCTCAAGATGGATATTCGCGAATAAGTAACAACTGGAAAGTGACTGATGCTATTTGTGCTCATCACAATTTAATTCATAATTTACATTCAGTCCCTTGACGAAATCAGCAAGTAGCACAACAAACTTGCCTAATAAAGACTTTATAAATATCGGATGAAATGCAAAGAAATACAATACCACTTCTATAAATAAACGTTATTTATCGAAGCTATTCACATTGCTTCAACATACTTAATAATCATAATAATTGATTTCATTTTATAAACTGTATCTAAGATTACCGGGACATAAATCATTGAGGTTAACAGTACATACCTAATTGCGGCGTTTGAATAATTCAATTCATAATCCGCTGCGCCCTTAAGGGTCCAGTATGGAGTGAATAGCGATTGTCAATCAGAACACGATCGCTCCCGCTACGATAATGGAACCTAATGAGCCGCAATAACGCCTGACTGGCATACTAATTGGGGACTTCCACTCACGTTAGGTGCTACTAATCAATTAATTAATAAGAGTCGAAAAAAAGATAAATGTTAGCAATTCTGAATTCTGATCTGATAATAGTAAGCAGGTAAGTAAATAGATGTCTAGAATTTGCAAATCTGCTTTAGTTCCAGAGGCTCGATCGTAGTAGGAAAACTTATGACTATTTCCGGTTCACGGACAACTAGACTGAGTAAAAATTGAAAATGCAGCTCATATGATGATATGCCATCCTTGCAAAATACCTTTAAGTATTTCTTTTGCCATTTCGACAAGAATACATATTAAGTATGTACCTATGAAGAACTATTAAACAAAACTTAACTTACAATGGACATAGAACTCAGAAGTATAAAACAAAAAAAGTTTGATTAGTACGTTACAAAAGGGAAAGTAGAAAACAAGGAAAACGGAACTGGAAGCTAAGAAGAGTTCAGCAACCGTAATGGAATTCTTCGCCTGACTGATAAGGGTATTAGATTGCATATATTAGAAATTGTTTGTCAATCCGGACGAAACCGATGCATGCGGGAATTTATGTTGTCCCGAATCTGTATAGGTATTGGGTACGAAATTTTACAACAGACTATTATTCAATAACATACAGCACATTTGGTGGTTATATACGAATCACATATTATTTTAACCTGTTACCATCGATACATGATTGTATGTCCCGAGTCTCAACTCCCAACAGAATCAAAGTAAAATTTAACTAAAAATTATTTACTTAATTTATAAGGGTAGTAAAAATATTATTTTTAACGTAAGTACTTAATTATAAAAATATATTTTAAGTATTCTTTCGATTAAGTACAGACCGATTAAGTATCAGACCCAGAGTCAGAAAAAAAAATTGAGTCTTGAAAAGCCAAAATTAGACATCAGCAGGGCGACCGCGTATCTTTTGCATCAATCATTGATACATCGCAATCACCTCCGATTGGCTGAATTTATGGTATTCTTGCTGCGTCAATGGATTTCGTCCATTAGTGGAAGATTGTTAACCAATCAGAGGTGATTGCGATGCATCAATGATTGATGCAAAAAATACGCGGTCGCTCTGCGGACATCTACTTTGTAACATAAAGGCAGCATCAGTTTAAGACAAGAAATATGTCAATAATTCAACACATTACACAATGTATCACCGCATTTGGTATTCGAAGAATTTAATCAACGTGTTCCTTGAACTACAGCAATATATGGAATATGGCACAGTCTTAGAACTATAACTAGGTAACAGTCACGAAGTCGCAGATAAGCGTAAAGTCGTCTTTGTTTCATTCTCACGCCGCGAGTTATAGTTCAGATTGTTATCATAGGCAATGATAAATGCAATGCATCCAACTTCAAGTCAGACTAGACTCTAGAATCTAGAGCAGTGACACATAGCATAAAAACATCTTTTATTAGGGTTCCGTACCCAAAGGGTAAAAACGGGACCCTATTACTAAGACTCCGCTGTCTGTCTGTCTGTCTGTCTGTCTGTCTGTCTGTCTGTCTGTCTGTCTCCAGGCTGTATCTCATAGACCGTGATAGCTAGAAAGCTGAAATTTTCACAAATGATGTATTTCCGTTGCCGCTATAACAACAAATACTAAAAATTAAAAAAATATATATATATTAAGGGGCGTCCCCATACAATAAACGTGTTTTTTTCGTATTTTTTTGCTCAATATTAAAAACGGTAGCAGGTAGACGGTTCAAATTTTCACAGAATATTAACTTGTATATTACCTTTCAAAATAAATAATTAAATATCAATAAAGTAAATATTAAAGGGGGGCTCCCATACAACAAACGTAATTTTTTGATATTAACAGTAAACCTCTACAAATAAAGTTAGTTTTGCGGTTCATTAACAAAGGTAATTATACCTACTTCTTGAGTACGGAACCCTCGGTGCGCGAGTCCGACTCGCACTTGGCCGGTTTTTATTAGGTATAACTGTTTGGCATTTGGATACAAAATGTAGTCAATAGAAAAGCAACAGTGAGCAAATGTCGTTATTATTTGTATTTTTTGATGTCATCTGAACTTTGAAGTTTTGAATTTGTGGACGATTTCAGAAAGACTGATTGATAAAAATTGAGGTCATATTGAGCAACATCTTAAGATTTACCTTGCGTCATGATTAACCAATTTTATTAAAGTTTACATGGTATCACCTCGGTTGTCTCTTCTGTTTACATATGCAGAGAAACACAGTGACTCACTCAGCCCTTACTTCATAGTTACATACTCGACGGGATATAATATATAATGTATACTATTGCTGAGTATTGCTAAAATAGGAAAGACGCCGGTATCTGTGAACGAAGTGTGTATTTGATATATATCATATTATAAAGAATGATGACATAACACTGCTACTTACATTCGTATTCTAGAATACTAGACGAACATTGAAATATACAAATAGTTGAATTGTGATTTGCGTGCTGTAGGTACAAATTACAATATACAGCCATGGTCCATTTTAGTTTTCATGCAGAATGACTATTAAACTGGATAAGGAAATTACACAAGTTTGATCAAATACAAGGATTATAATAACATCAACTAAAAACTGTCAAATAGTCAAGTTGATAATGTGAAAATACATATTTTAAATCAATTATTATTGTCAATGAATAACAAAAATATTGAGAATCCCCGACAGCCTGCCACCTTGAACTTGTAAATAACTACGACTTGAAGCGACAATGACGTAAGTGTTTAGTCAATAAAGACGCCTCCGCGTAAAATTTTGTATTATTTATTGTACAAGTATTGTTTAGTAACATTATGAATTAGCTACATACTGACATAATATACTTATATACTTAATTATAAACTATCTAGCATATTTCAACAATTTGGTTCTGGATTCTGGAACAACTATTTTAATAGATACCTGACGTTTTGGGATAACGTTTCCGATTTCAAGGAATTTTCTACGTGAAAAAATGTAGATATTTCGTACGCAGTACACGTAAAATGAACTTTTACAAAAAAAAACAACAACAATATTTGCCACGTTAGGTAGGTATTGGGTAAACGTAAGATAATATCTTGTCATTTTCTATTTTAAATGTTGCATGAATAGCGTCTCTACTTTTGTGGTGAAGTACCTACTCCTACCTTCATTATTTCTAGATTTGTGATAAAAAATTGAGTAGGTAGTTAGTTAAATACCCATATACAGCAATACAGCAGATAACTAATATTCCAATCAAAGGGAAACTCAAGTTATAAATTAATATTATATTTAAGCCTTAATCTCCAGAAGTTCTTCATCTTGTCTCAAAATTCATATACCTATCTATCGTTGCACTTGCATTCGAAGAGGCGTGTGTTTTTGTGTTATCACAATTTATTTGATGAAACATAATATTTTATGTACCATGAATGAACCGTGCCGTAATTAAGTCGGGGAATAAGCTACTTTTTTGTAACAACTTACATAAAATTTAATAATTTCACGCCTTCACCGCATCCGCTTGTTATTTCCCCGGGACCTGATATATTAGGATGACGTACTCGTAGCTAAGTTAATAAATTTTGGGTGAAATAAATAGGCCATCGAACTGAAGTGACGAGCTTAAAAAAGGTAATTTTTAATCATATCAAAGATTGAAATTTAATCATCGATATAGATATAGAGTTATGCGAAGGCGGAATGACTTCTTTTAACAGTTTATCTGTACATAGTATAAAGATATATCTAGATGTGTATATTTCTACTTTTTTAGTTTCTACTTATAATATATTCAACCCACAATTTAATGATATATTAAAAATAATTATAATTATTACTTTTATATATTTTAACGAGTCTTGACTCTTGACCAGTGAACAAAGTCATTAAAATGTTTGTTCCCAAGAGTCAAGATTTGTATATGAGAAGGAACATTTTCTATAATATTCAGTTGAACTGATTGAACTCCTTGTTCAATTCTTAATAATATAGAAAACGTGATAAAATTTAGAAATAATGTAATGGTGTGAAATATACTACTACAATAATGGTCGTAACAGAATATATACACAGGATAGGTAAACGCGATATCACGAGTTAAAAGTCATGATTCCTTAGCACAATTTTCACCTTTCGAATACCATTCTATTCTATTAGACAGTAATTAAAATACCTACAAGTATCCAATAAAGAATTTAAACTTTCAATATGAACTAGGATGTTACTTAACTACCTACTATGGCTAACTTCGATTGACTTATAATAGTCTGCATACTTTATGAACGAACAAGTCTTACTTTTAAAGGTCGATTCCATTTTATTACAAATAGCAACAGCATAATATATTATAGGTATAATAGCAATAGTTGGTATATATAGAAACAGACCATTACCAGGTCAACTTATATATACGTTACAGTTGGAATAATCTATTGCACCTGTTACTGAGCATGAGCAGTGCAAACCTCAGAGAAGGTACTATGATTACAAGCAGACGCAAAACTGATCATCTCATAATAAGTCAATTTCCTGCTAGAGCCCCCCGAGTCTAGACCTAGATAGATCGGATCGCAAAGCTGAGGGTAATAAATCAAATCTAACTGTTGTTTTATTGGCAATCTCGATAACTCCATTGAACATTGCTTATCCGATAAAGCAGTTGTAAGTAAACAGTTCAGAAAATCAGATACTGTCGATTTTGTTATTAAGTAGGTACTGACTTTCTAAAAGGGCAAAGTTTTAACGACCACAAAGTACAGCTGGTAACCCTTTTTTTTTAATTAGGCCATGTTTTGTTATTCTGGATTTAGCAGTTCAGGACAGTACTATTCCAAGATTAGTATATATTAGATTAGTATTTGTATATTTGTACGTTATTATAATATATTTGTAGGTACGTTATCTACTAAGTGTGAGATTTATAACTATCGAACTTTGACTTTTAGACTTTGACATGGTTAAAACGAGACAGATTTATGTTATTCACATAAGTCCATCTCGTTTTAACTCTGAGTAAAGTTTGAGCTAAGTCAAAGTACGCTTAGATCTCAGCATAAGAAGAACTCTTAGTAAAAGCTACCTAGGTGTGAAAATTTTATTGCTCATAGTCAAAATCATCGCGACAGTTGGTTACAATCAGTTATTAGTCTAAGGTTACAATAATAGGCATGATGACTGATTTTGAAAAATGGTCAGATTATGTTCGGAAGTATCTACTATTTCGAAAAAATATCTTATTTCAGCAGAAAAATAAGGTTTAGTAGATAAAATTGGCATTTGAAATTTAAATTTTAAAATTCACGCCAAAACGTTCTGCGGTGTCATGGCGTCGTTTGTGACGTCAATATTGTTTTTACCAATGTACTCTGTGCAGTGTGCAGTAAGCAAAAGTGTGATTGTCAAAGCTCGAAACCAAACAATTGTGACGTCATTCGCTTCTTGGTGTTTTATCCAATATGGCGGATTGCTGTATTTTATAGTTTTATTCAATCAAAATAAATAGCAATCTCACTCGAAATAGAAAAATATATACGTTTTTTATAATCCATGAATCCTATTTCATTAAATAAATTCATAATTTCATTGATTCTTGGTTACTGTCATCATGCCTATTCACTATGCAATACCAATACCCTGACATACATCTTCCAATGTGTGATTTGTTACACTCTACGCTTTTTCACTCTTAACGTCTTAACTTTTTATGGCTTAAAAATATAGAAAACACCTATGCAGGCATTGTTTGTCTCGGTGTCAGTAATAATGGCTTTAATCTTTTTGGCATAGTTTAGCCTAAATCTCTAGGCCAAATTTCCTTCAGATCCGTACAGCCGTTCTGGCGTGATTGAGTAACAAACATCCATCCATCCATACTTTCGCATTTATAATATTAGTATAGAATTACAGATTACATTGAACTGAAGTCATTGAACTGAGTTTAAGCTTTACATAATTATTATTTTAAGTTGAGTTTAAAAACTCACAAAAACGCAATAAGAACTAATAAAAACATAACCCTAGATACAAAGGCAGAATAGTTTAATAACATGCAGATTAAAGTGGATTAATACGTAATGGATAAGGTGAATTGTAAGCTAATTAGTAATAATTACACATTTGTAGTACGTACGGCTCATGATAAACGCGGAAGCTAAATGCAGTGGATGGGCGGGTCACAGGGAATATTCAATAAACCAGTCTAGACAAAACGGCGACGACGCAGTCCGTTATATAAATAGCATAAAACTGTAGTGTTGGATGGACTCTCAAAAGCTAAGAAACATATTTGGCGTTATTCCAGAAAATAAACAAAAAAGGGTCACGTCAAGCCTAAAGCACCATTTTAGTTTACTTGAAAACAATTTAAAATTAAATGCGAATAAGAGGCCAAGAAATAAAGTACGTGATTGACATTATGACAGCAGTCAGCATTGAAGTATATTAAGTGAGTCTGTATGTCAGGTCAAAAATAGGCATAAAATCTACATAGCTATTATTATGTGATTATGATTACTAGATGTGATACAGACGTACAATGGAAAATTTGATGATAAATGAAAACTTCTTATAGTTAGTAGGTCTAGACTCTAGGTACCTACAGCACGTAACAATAACATCCCAAAGGAGTATGTGTGAATACGAAATCTACTACCGACATGTACCTACGTCAAGCATTGTACCTATGTAGGTAAAACCGCAGAGAATTCATTTTTCAACGGCCTTGCCTAACATGAAACAGTTTTCAAATAAATCCAAAAGAATCTCTTTTTGTCTTCGTAATGCTGCAATGTTAATGAAAGGATTCAAGAATAGTTGACGTCATGAATATTATTTACTTTGTATTGAACCAGGAAATCTGCTTGCACTTGGCATTTTTTTTCTGAAAGCTACATTGATTATTTTTATGTAACATAAGTAAGACTTCGTAAATCAATCTCAAACAATTTTAGCAACGAGTTTCGCTAAAATCCATACTTACTTTCTGCTACGCTTTCACAGCCCATCTTTTCCACCGATTTTGATTAAATTTGGTATAGAGATATCAGATAGGTTATAATATACTGGAAAAGAACATAGGCTACTTTTTTATCCCGGAAAATTAGGGAGTTTCCGCGGGACTAAAAAAAAACTAAATCGGACGAAGTCGTGGGCATACTCTACTTAATTGTAATATTTTAGAAAATGACAAATACAAACTTAATTACTGCATGTAATGCACATAAATGACGACGATAGGATGGGAAAATCTGCCCGCTGTTTTACCTTTTTAAGACTACAACTTCCAATCAAGAGAAACAAGTTTCTTAACGACTCCACATGGCGCCGTGTGCAAAAAATGCTAAAATTATGCTCGTGATATAATCAATAGTAATGTTGAGTAATGGGACGGACATGAGTAAGACCCATTATGGCTATTGCACAATAAAGTTATATTTATTGCACGACCTCTTTCGCATAACTGCGGTTACTCGATATCTAAGAAATTCTCTTTCTATATTGCCTGTGCTATGATTGGAAGCATTGAAATTAGGCAAATGGAGAACGTTACCCCAGAGCGACTTATGAGTACCTAGTTCTGGTACCTAAACACATGAGGATTTTAGAAACACTCAGGCCTTAAAGCGAAGGCCTTTCAAACAGTACAGTTGGATGTTTTGTATCATTTGTACGGAGTGTAATGTGTATGATTAAGACAAAGAAACTTGTAAACATTTTTACAAATAGGGCTCTTGCAATCATTAATGAATAGTCACAAGTGATAATACTTTGTCTCAGATTAAATCGAATTGTACCTATTGATTATTGTTTGTTATTTTGAAATACCTTTTAGTCACATTCAACTAAATATTTAGTAATCGTGGTTTCCAGTCTGTTGAACGAGTGATGGGAATAGAAAACTAATCTCACTATCCATCTTGAATGGTTTGCTTGGACAAACGAACTGAGAGAGAAAAAAGCAATGGCTTATGGCATGACGTGCGTGTGCTTATTGTAATCCATACAACTTAGCTATTCAGGTCGCTTTCTCCTGAAGGTCTCTGAAGTCAGCAAAGCTGCTTTTGCCATCATTTCATTAGGCGAAGAGTGGTTATTCTTAGCTCTGTCAACTCTAATTAGTTATTATGATAAAACTGATTACGTAGCTTCCTAAAGATAAGTAATATTTTTGGCAGTTTCTATTGTAGTTTACGTACACATTAAAACAAATTAAATTTCAATTTAAAATATATAGGTATTTTATTACCTATTGAATTAGATTCGCAACCACCTTTTTTTACTTCTAGTTCACATTGACGCTTCTTATAACAAAGTTCAGAAGTCCAGCAGGGCGACCGCGTATCTTTTGCATCAATCATTGATACATCGCAATCACCTCCGATTGGCTGAAGTTATGGTATTCTTGCTGCGTCAATGGATTTCGTTCAATAGTGGAAGAGTGTTAACCAATCAGAGGTGATTGCGATGTATCAATGATTTATGCATAGGTTTAGGATGCAGTTTAAACAACGAATGATATATTTTTTGTTTGTTACTAAATTCACATGTAAAATGATATGCCGATTGGCGTTTGATCACTGAGACATATTTGGTTTGGTCCGATACGCTTGAAGAGAATCGATGTCGCTAGATTGAATGAAATTGAAACCATAATCCAAGGCAGTTCTTACTTCTTTGCAAATCATATGTATTATTTTGGAAATAATATAATGTATACAGATTGTTTGTAGCATACAGTGTTATGATTATTTCTTCTAAGTAAATAGACCTGTTAACTGTTAAGTAAGCACTAAATCTTCAAACGTAACTGACTGTTGTCTATATTTCTATCAAGCAAGCAATAGCTTGCATCGCTTGAGGTCTAATATAACTCTAAGATCCAACGCGTTATTATGTATCACATACCTAATGAGGCGATTGATGACATTAATGATAAATGTTTACATCAGGCAAGTAAGTCACGTAGTTCGTGCAGGTTACACCTGCTCCGCAGTTTTGCCACGGTTGACCGACAACAATGCCATGCTCGCGTAATCGAGCAATTTCGACGCAAACCGCGCATCTCCGTTGAGGTATTAAGGATACAGACAAGATTTAAGAAACGGGAAGTCATCTGTTAGGATGTGAATGTTTATTCTAGCCTCAGAGCGGAAAATCACAACAGTTTTTTTTATTTTCCTATACACAATATTATGAAATGACGAAGGTTATGTTCGATATATAAAGCTAAATTTTAAGAATGAATATTTTTTATAGTGTTATCGAAATTATCTCCAGTATAGTGGGAGGCGCTCCCACATAAAGGGGCTCGGTTATGGCTGCCCACTATCAAATTCTGATAGTGAGTTGTTTTAATTAAAATGAAACGAACTATTAAATTTTAAGTGAATAAATTTTCCAAAATATCTGTCGATATAATTAGCTTTAATGGAGTTGGATTTCAATAGTTTGCGATCAGACCCTACTGGGACAGGGAATGTGTAAAGCTAGCATAAAAATAGTCCTTGAAAAAAATCGACTATAATTGTCAAGGACAGCACTTTGTAAACTTGACCTCAAAAGAGTGGTTTGATCCAAGTTTGATCCTTATCACGGTAATTAATACTGACCAACTTTTTATTGTAAGCCCACGTTGTGTAGTACGAAACGTTAAATTTTCTAGCTCAAAATATAGCTTGGTAAATTTTTCTAACTAAACAATAATAGGCATGTTAGCGTGCTATCTAATTGCGTGCTATCTAATAGCTTCAAAGTTATCATGCGACATAGAAAAATAACTGGAATAATGGATATCGTGCATAAGTCATAAAAACACAATATTGCCGATAAAACATTTTTAGCACTTTAGTCCGCTGCTCGTTATTTAAGTTACTGTGAGCAAATGATTTTGCAAAACAAAACTGCATTGTTAGCAAATAAACACATCCTATTTCTATTGTCATTGTTGATTGCGTCAAGCTATTTGTTTTGTTCAATTAAATGTTGTCCGTTTGGTTTGGGGTGTTGTTTAGAAAAACAAGTAAGAAATTCTGTGATGTAGTGGAAGGTAAGAAGGTCTTCAAAAGAAGAACTCTATTCAAAAGGTATAGGTAGGAATACTTTCAGCGACTAGTCAAATGTTTTAGATATTTTATCCATTACTGATAAGATCTAGAATTTGACTGACACAAACATTGGCTCCGACGAACAATGCTAGTCGCTAATTTGCCACACCTTATTGTTTATCCTCTCTTTATGTCCCACAAGGTTGAGATGCAGTTACGCTTACGGAACAAGGTTAAGTGACTCGAATACCACTAATGTCGACAGTATAGTAAAAACACCTAAGCCGGTTAAGTATTATAAATGTACCAGGGTAGGGGTCACGGCGATCTTCTCACAATAATGGACGGTTGAAAAACAGAAAAAGCGCAAGCCTGCCATATGTAATATATTATGTTTATGTATACAATTAACTAGTATACCTGCAATGATAACTTTTTCTTGCTAGATAATAATTAAAATCGTAATGACAATAATAGCGGAGATAAAAGTTAGTACCTAACCATAACTTAAAATGATCCTTTGATTCACTCTCATTAGTTAGGAAATGTTATAGCATAAAACAATATTAGAAGAGTGCGAGAAAAAGCAAAATATATATATTTTTTTCACTTTGTCTGAAAGAGCAACTTTTAATTTAAAAGCTAAGAGCTAAGAGCTCCTCTTTTCAAGTTATCTAAAGCAGTCTAAATTCCGTATTTATAAACGCCCTCGAATACGGAATAATATATTTAATGCAGGTTAGAAGCGAGAAGGCGGAGGTTTTAATGAAAAGGGGGATCAAGGAGAAGTTCAAGGAGATAGAACGTCAAGGGGTGGCTTGGTTGGGGGCACACCTAAATCACACTGAACCATTTCAGCCTATAAATATATGAAAGCTATACGCCGTAAGCGTTGATTAACATGGATAACGCAGCTAGCAAGGAGTTATTTATAAATTAGCATAATATTGATTTTCCAATGCGGGCTTTTCATTGAGTTATAAAAACATGAGTTTGACGACCTCCGTGGCGCAGTGTGTAGCGCTGTTGCCTTAACGTGCGGAGGCCCCGGGTTCAATCCCCGGCAGGGTCAATTTGGGAATTTATAATTTCTGAATTTTCCCTGGTCTGGCCTGGTGGGAGGCTTCGGCCGTGGCTAGTTACCACCCTACCGGCAAAGATGTGCCGCCAAGCGATTTAGCGTTCCGGTACGATGCCGTGTAGAAACCGAAGGGGTATGGGTTTAATATAACTGCCATGCCCCTAACAGGTTAGCCCGCTACCATCTTAGACTGCATCATCACTTACCATCAGGTGAGATCGCAGTCAATGGCTAACTTGTAGTGGTTAAAAATAAAAAAAAAGTTTATTTTTTCTGAATATCTTTTAGGCTTTAGCATACAGCTGGCGCAGATTATTCTGGTAGGATAGGTAACAAAATATTTCCAATGTTAAGTATACCTGCCCACTACTCGTCATAAAGTTTATACGTATAAGGATGAAGCAATAAGAGTCAAATTGCTTTTTAATTGAAAACGTTTCGAGAACGCTATCGAATCAGACTTTTTGTACGAATGTTGTAATGTCTTGTAATGGTATACAGGTACACCCGAAAAAGTAATGAGATTAAATTTTTTGTGACTGTGACAAAAAAGGGATTCCTACATTGTCGTTAATTCGTTATAGAGTACGAGCACCAGCTAATTTGTCAGCAGAAAACTTTTGAAATTACATCCAATAATTACTTCTACATTTATGACTTAATTTAAAAATGATTCAGCTAATTTTCTCAACTACAAAATAAATCCACTTATCTGCATAACTTACAGCGCGGCTGGATTATATTACACTTTTTAAACAAACACTTAAAATATTGCGACTATTTCTAAATAAGTGTGTAATAATACGTGTAACGTGCTGTGCAATTTATACATGTATAATTTCTCACTACGCGATACGTTAAAAATATACTTACCTACTATAATAATAAATTGCACCTCTCAGAACACCTGTATCATCAATATCTACCAAGTAATAAGTTATTCTGTATGAATTTTATAAAATAAATGAAATGTTTGTTATATGAATCACTCGTGCACCTTAAGTAATTTTAACATGATAATACTAAACTATGTACTTCAGTCTGCTCCTATTTCACAATAATTAACACTAATAGAGGTGTAAATTTTGCTAACACGTGAAGAACTCAAGACCAAACTACAAATCTATCTGTGATATTGTAAAATTAAGTAGGTACTTATGTAAGATATATTTACTCTATATTTTTAATGATATTAAAAAATATTGTTTATTTCAACAAAACAACACCTCTTGATCAAATCGAATCAAGGGGATCAAAAGAATATCAAAGTATTTATTACGAAAGGAAAAGATTTTAAATGACTCTCTCTAGATTTCTCCCCGTTTGGGTTTCCATTTTTTTAGACCAAGTACTTAAATCAATGTAAGTATAATATGTGTAATTTTTATAACACTTTTTAAATAGTTAAGTTAGTATTGAAAATATCTAAAAGATTATGAAAATTTAACACCGCATTAAAATGTACTAAAAGGTCTTAAATATTGTTCCTACAATATATAAGTGATTACTAACGCAGATTGCTCGGATTGCGACTCTGTTTTAAATTACCACTTTAGGAATTGATAAGAAACGAGATAAAAAATAATTAACTGTGTCACTAGTTAATGAAGAGCATTATAATACTAAATGGATAAAAGGACACTCAATTAACTTACCGGAGAAGCTAATGCTCGGATTGCGACTCTGTTTTAAATTACCACTTTAGGAATTGATAAGAAACGAGATAAAAAATAATTAACTGTGTCACTAGTTAATGAAGAGCATTATAATACTAAATGGATAAAAGGACACTCAATTAACTTACCGGAGAAGCTAATTTTTGTTTCGACCGGCATCTTGGTACTTTGGATATATTCGTGTAAGTAATTGAAGCTATGTGCCGGAAGTTATGACTTTTAGGGTCCTCCTTTAAAAAATATCCGCCTTGACTAGTGTTGTTACAAGGGATAGTTTGTTTATAGGTCCCTGGATTCTGTCAAGCGCGACTGTCGTCGGAACGCGTGTTTCCCCCGCCTGTCGAGTCTACACTGGCAGTCAGCCGTTGAACGTGCGCGCGTCCGCCTCACGTCCCTGATACGGGTCTTCAATAAATTATCAGCAAATATTATTCCGAATTTGCAAATTATTGAACACAGAGAAATATAAGGGTAGAAAACAAATAGAGTACTTACTTAAACCTTTTTTCCGCTGACTTGACAAAATAGGCAAGTATATACAGTAAAAAGAGTAAATATTATTACGTAATATGGTTTCAATAATACTAACCCATTATAAGAAATTTCTATTTCTAGTTAACTAGGTACTAAGTAAAATATTACCTCACAAGTCGTCAATAAATAGGTATGGTTGAATCGACTCAACCAAGAATGATATGTCAGAATTTCTGATAGGTACTAATTTCTGACTGAGAAATCAGGATCATACTTAATATTATAAATGCGAAAGTGTGTTTGTTGGCTGGTTCTAGTAAATAATAATATACCTACTACAGAATAAAATAATGTTTTTTTATAAATTCCACAGAGGTAGTACCTACCACCACCACCACCACCACTACAGCCTATTAACGTCCCACTGCTGGGCACAGGCCTCCGCTCTCATAGGAGAGCGGGAATTAGAGCTTAGACCCACCACGCTGCTCCAATGCGGGTTGGCGGGCTTTAACGACTATTATCATGTTAGTGATAACAACCGGGACCGACGGCTTAACGTGCTCTCCGAGGCACGGGGGTGAAACACCGCCAACTTCCAACTCCGGGCTGGCACTGAGAATTTCTTAATTGAAAAACCCAATACCTAACTTTTATGCCCGACCGGGAATCGAACCCAGGACCTCGTGATCCGCAGTCGACTATGCTAAGGTAGTACCTATAGCCTAATAAATTCCTTATAATGTTCAACATCAAAAACGATTACATGAATAACTACACGCACATTATGCTTAACATGCTAGTATGATAGCGTGATATAATAGCATTATAATAATTCGTTCTGGAGTATTTTGAAATTATTGAACTTTACACCGTGGTCCGTGGCTAATAGATTAGAAAGAAAGCTAAGTTGTTTGTTAAAAACGATTTGAGCGCAACGTTACTTAGAGTACATACTTAAACCTTTTTTCCGAAATTCCGCGGGCTCATACGAAGCGATTTGCTTCCTCGTTTCTAATTCGAACTGCTAGGATATGGAATGCCCTTCCGGCTTCCGTTTTCCCCTCCTCTTTTAATATAGGTACCTTCAAATCAAGAGTGAATAGGCATCTTCTAGGCAAGCGCGCTCCACCTTAGGCTGCATCACCACTTGAATGCAAGTCTGATTGCAGCCAAGCGCTAGCCTATATATTTAAAATCCTATTCTCTTATTTTTGATTAAGGTGACAAATAAATCATTTTCATCATCATTTTTTATGCATTCACCCGCGTTAATAAATATTATTATTAATTAGTCTAACAAAATTAATTAGCTTTACAATAAGAGATAGATAATGAACAATCATTATCCCATCAAAAACATAAATGTAAAATGAGAGCCAAAATACAAAATTGTGATATGTATATAATATATGCATTGGTTGTTGACTTCAGCGACAAAAGAAGTGAGATCTAAATGGGTGCCAAAGTTCAATGGTCAGTCCTGCAATTTATTTATAACAACATAAAATATTTTATAACAACTTAAAATATCATTTCTTCTTATAACTTAGGATAATATGTTGAAGACTAAGGCTTTGGCTTGGCTAGTTTCCATATACGAATTATTATTAAGTAGGTACCTAAAAGTACAGTTTCTACTAGCAAGCCAAATTTTCGGAAGAATAAAATAAGAACTTACAGCTTTACAACTTGCGAAGGCTATAATTCGTATATGAAAACTAGCCAAGCCAAAGCCTTAGTCTTCAACATATTATCCTAAGTTATAAGAAGAAATGATATTTTAAGTTGTTATAAAATATTTTATGTTGTTATAAATAAATTGCAGGACTGACCATTGAACTTTGGCACCCATTTAGATCTCACTTCTTTTGTCGCTGAAGTCAACAACCAATGCATATATTATATACATATCACAATTTTGTATTTTGGCTCTCATTTTACATTTATGTTTTTGATGGGATATCATTTCTTTTTGTACAGAAATTATTGAACACAATCTCAAACTCAAAACATATTTATTCAAAATAGGTACCTACAAAGTACACCTTCTGAACGTCATGCTTACAGAGCATAAGACGTGATGGTGATAACTAACTACGGTATCTTAAAACTAAAGCTACGAGGGTTCCAAACGTGCCCTGGTCTGAGAAGAGCCCGCAACAAACTCAACTGTGTTTGTTTTATTATCACCATCTCACAAATATTTGAAATTATATATACAATATAACAGTTACATAATCAGCCGCTGTAACAATTCATACCCATGCCTTGCTATCATTCAAATAATCCTTTACACTGTAATAGGACTTTTCTATTAGTTCATTGATTTATTCATCTTCATATTAAATAGGTAATCACTGTCGTTACATTATCAAGAAAGCTGCCGGTGCAACCCATGGTAACAACAGGTCTTAGCATCCTGTTTACACTCAGGTGACAATTTATGCACCTCAACGTAACGTACCCAAATTGCAAACAATGGTCATCCATGGAATATAGCGCGAAGTCGGCGAGATCGAATCCATATTATAGTATAGCAAAAGTTTTTAGTGAAACATTGAAAACAAGCACGGTAAACAGTCGATATCACTAAAACCACTATAAACAATGATTAAAAATCACAATGACTGACAACTTGAACTGACGACTTCAAATACGTTTCTTCTTCTTTTCTGTCAATGACGTTTCGTTGCAAAAAATGCGTGAATACGAAGGTAAGGTTTTAATGCAACTATATTATTATTCATTATTATTTACATTAAAATAATAATTATGTGTCATTTTCAATAGTTAACAACACAAAATAACGAATTTAAACAAAGACCTGCAGTATGATTTATGTAATAGGAGTTTTATTTTACTTAACAACTCTTGTTTTATTTAGTTGTGCATGCACTATGCGTAGAATGTAATGCAAGTTGCCGCAGGAAGTGGACGAGGGAGTTACTACCACCGCTTAAAGCAGTATTATTTCAAAGTAACGGTTGAATGTCACGTACTTTGACGTCCTTAAAATAAAGATTATAACACTACAACATGAACGTCAACAATATTAAAATAATACGGCTTTAAGCGATGGTAGTATGCCCCGTGTCAGAGTTTTGATCTATCCGTAGGTAGATCATAAAAATGACGATTTTTGGCATTATATAATAAGTCTATGATTTTTGGACGTTTATATCTAACTAACCATTTGAGGTGTGCTTATGAAATTTGGAGCACATACGTATCTCGCGGGTCTCAATATATGAGCCAAATTTGACATGTTTAAGTGTAATAGTTTTTGAGTTATGAGGGGGTCAAAAGTGGCTCC
This sequence comes from Erebia epiphron, assembly GCA_963932025.1. Lineage (NCBI taxonomy): Eukaryota > Metazoa > Arthropoda > Insecta > Lepidoptera > Nymphalidae > Erebia > Erebia epiphron. Next base: position 37,818,572 of record OZ009948.1, on the reverse strand, counting down.
AAATGGTTCGTGTAATATTACACACGGTGCTGCCAGTTCTTTCTTTTTTGGACTTTGGCTGGACACGCTTCCGCGTGTCTTGATTATGTAATAAACTTCAATAAGATCAAAATTGCATTCACTTGAGCGCCTACGTAGCTCGATGAGAGGTTAGGAAATTAATGATGTATTGTTCCTATACCTACTGTTCTTTTCGCTACGAAGTTTTACTTTCTTTTTACCCTCGACGAAACGGAGACGGTATATGTGTTTGCCCTAAGAGGTTGTGTGTTTGTTTGTTTGTGCACTTTTTTGTTACCGTTTTCCTGGAAAACTACTGAACCGATTAATATGCGGTTTTTTGCATTAGATAAGTATAACTTCTGGCAAGGTTCTTAGATATGTTTTAGGCCCATAGACAACCAAGCTGAGCTGTAGTCTATGATTTTAATTTTTCAATATGTTACCATTTTTCTCAAAAAGTACTGGGCCGATTGAGATGCGATTTTTTGCATTAGATATGTATAGTTTGAGAGAAGGCTCTCAAATATATTTTAAGACCATAGGCAACCAAACTGAGCTGTAGTCTATGATTTTAATTTTTCAATATGATACCATTTTTCACAAAAAGTACTGGGCCGATTGAGGTGCGGTTTTTTGCATTAGATATGTATAGCTTGTGGCAAGGATTTTAGATATATTTTAGGACCATAGACAACCACGCTGAGATGTAGTCTATGATTTAATTTTTTCAATATGTTACCATTTTTTACAAAAACTTCTGTGTTGACTAAGATGCGGTTTTTTGAATTAGATATATTTAGCTTGTACCTAGATGCTGCCCAGGGTCTCATGATGGAGACAGGAGGTGGTCACAGGAACTCCATAAGTTCTCATTGTAAACCCGTCGTGCTTGGACTCTTTTGATTTGTCTTGACTTGCACTTTGTACCTAGATGCTGCCCAGGGTCTAATGATGGAGCCAGAAGGTGGTCATAGGAACTCCTTAAGTTCTCATCGTAAACCCGTCGTGTTTGGACTCTTTTGATTTATCTTGACAAGCACTTTAAACCTCGTTAAGTGATCACAGTTTGGTTTTTAATCCATGATATTTTTTTACGTATTTTTTAACTGATACTTAATTTTTTTAACAATTATTTATCAGAATATTAAAATTTAACACTATTTGACACCTCTACTAAGCACAAGTCTTATCGCGGAATGAGAAGGGTTTGGCCATAGTCCACCACGCTGATGCAGTTTTGTGTTTTAGATCTTATGTTATATATACTTACTTTTGCTTAGGTCTAATTGTTGTTTTTCAAAGTTATTTAAGGCCTTAATGAAGCTCTACAGTTCGTCGTGGGTCTTTAAAATTTTTTAATTTTATTACTTGTTAATATTGTTGCATGTAAGATTGAGTGGTCATAACTCATAACAATCAAGGTTGTTTAATATTATGTCGTGCCAGACTTCTTAAAAAAAAACGATTACCCTTTCATTGTATCCTTCCTCCGCTATCACAAGACGGAGTTGAGGGAGACGATAGTTACTCAATTTTGTTCGAATTGAGGAAACCTTTTAACCTTGATCAGTTTTAACCTTCAGTAATCAGGATATCCTAGTGAGTAAATAAACTTAAAAAGAACAGAATCCGACCTGAAGTAACGCTATCGTTTAATTTAAAAGTTGATTAAAAGTATTTTCATAGTTTTTTTGCAGTTGAACTTTTTCACGTTGTCATCAAATGCTTCAAGGAGCTGAATCATCAGCTGTTTTATATGGAAATACTTAAGACACTTTCCATGACCACTTGGATATTACGAAAGAACACACACTCTATACTTGTTTCGTAAATACCTAACGCTCTACTTAATTCGTAATATTTAATAATTTACTTACCCCTCCTTATTTTAATTAGAGAATAAGCATTAATTACCCTGTATTACTTGTTAAAAAAATGTAAAATGTCGAATTTAATAAAACTGTTCTCAGAGTAAGTAATTATTATGTTAAAATTTTATTTCGTTATTTGAGAAATCATCAGAATAGTTAGTGTATTACTTACACCTAGTGGGACAGTGTAATGTGCCATTTACTGTAAGTATTAGTATAAAACTGTAGTAAGTATCAAACTATTCCTAAAAAGTTTAAAAGGAAAAGTCACGTACTTAAGACGCAAATAATCAAACGATTTTTTAACATCTCCATACAATCGCCGACAAGTAAGTAATTTAAAAATACAATAGCAGCAAGTACATACAATATGATAACTATTTAGGACTTAAGCCTTTATTTTCCTTATCAGTTATTAATTCTTATTTATCATAACTAATATTAGATTATCTGTAGAATGATTATTGACATAACCCGGAGCAGTGACCGACGGATCGGAATTCAAACAATCCTTGAGTTCGCAACGGAAGGCACGTACGTAGTGTTGGGTAGGACATACAAGAGGCACTTCAAATGTCCCATACAAAATGATTGAATGTCCCAACACCTCAAAAAAATATTTTGTACCGCTTCACTGTGACATGCAAAAATGAATGAATCTCGAACTGACGAGTAAGTGAGTAGTGACGCGAGGTGAGGAGCGAGTAAGTAAAAGCAAAGCAAGTCATTGTCGTTGTCGTCCTATCTTCTGTCGCAGTCGCACTTCTCGCTCGACTCGTTGGTTCACCTTCCGCTTCATTACAAAGCGCAGCGAGTGAGCGAGACGGCGCGGCCGCACGAACGAATGTGTGCGATCAAGAGAGTAGTTGAGTACTACTACTTTCGTTCGTAGGACGATTGAATGAAGTGAGCTGTGAGTGAAAATCTGACGGTGTCGTGTCTATAGTTATATGTGGTCGTGTCGATTCGATCAATCGGTCGGTCGATGAATGAATTAATAATTGTCATTCGAATTCAAATTGTTCATTTTTGTTTGTTTTGTAATTACGATTTACGTTGTATTAGTGAAGCGGCAAAATTAGAGGTATGTAGGTTTAGTACACAAAACACATATCATATTGTCCCATATTATCCCCCATTCTTCTATGCTCAGCTCAAAGCCTCGTATGTGTTTTGTGTCAAGGGTTCAAATGAGGTGGGACAATGTCACATTATTGGGGCAATGTCCCATTAATGAGACATTGTCCCACCTCATTTGAAGTGGTACAATGTACTGCCTCGCCAAACTGAATGAGTTACTCATGCAAACTCATCGAAATTGCTTGTCCTACCCAACACTACACGTACGTGTACTAGATAAGCTTTAAACTCTTCGAGTGAGGGTTAGTTTATGTCTCGGAGGAAATACCGATTTCATAAAACTTATTGCGGTCAAGTATCGAAATCTAGCCGACTGGGTATTATAAGTAAAAATATTTTACTACTGGCATTCCGGTAACTGTTATGATAAGTAGTCATACACAAGAGATACGTTTATGTAACTGTCCATTGCCCAGTTGCCCACGTCTACGTAGTTACTAGTTGCGCACTGAAACGCGCAAGGGGATTCATAATTCCCGATTGCATTAATGTATGTTTCCAGTTTTATAGAATGCTTTAAATCTCCTACAAATAACTATAATGTGTCAGCTTTCTTATGTCTTGTAAATCGAAAATGACAAGTGACGGAAACTCGTCCTCTGAGTTTTGGTTGATGGTGAACTTTATTTTAGTAATAAAATGGTAAGGTAGGTATATCAAGTGCTTTTACTGAAAGTGTAACATAAATAAGATGACGTCGCATACAACAAATTTAAAAACACATCAAATGTAGGTTAAAATAACACTCGGTTGGTAGTTTAGTACTTAAGCAGCATATAAAATCACAAAAAAAAATAACAGCCATTTTTGCGAAAATATTATAACTAAGTACTTAACTACCTGTACCTATGTAAAAAGCATAAGCTTTACTTAGGAGATGGACTAACAGATTAAATTTTCTTGTTAAGTAAGTAAGTAAATGTATTTCCATGATAATTGTTTGCGACAATTAAAAATAACTGTCAAAGCTAGCTCATTGTTCCATAGTACTAAAAATAATAGAATACATTCTAAAATTTGTCGGTCTGTATGTATGTCTTTTTGCTTCGTTTTCACGGCCCACCTGATTGACAGAATTTAATGGAAACAAAATGGATTAGAATATAGATATTTAACAAAATATATATTTACAACTTGCTTCTCATGGAAGGGCATCTAGTAATAATCAAACTGAAGATTATTGAAGTGATTTCAAGACTATATATAAATATAAATACAAGTGAATAGGTTCCCAGAGAAAGAAGAAAAAAGAGGTTATAGGTAATTAGCGTTATAAATGGTGCTAATTTTCTCTCCTTAAATAAATAGTATCATTTCGTAAAATTTCTCCAACCTTTAAGGTAAGCCATTCTGTTTTAACTTTCAAGCGGTCGCGCTGTGTCGAATCGACGACACTTGTTACATTTTTGTTTATAGTTTCTAGTGTTTTGGTCATAAATATTTCTCGTCTCAATTAGCCTCTTCTAAGGTTACTATAAACAAAACCAATCATACACTTAAATTCCCAGCGGGTCATTTGTTGAACAAAAAGCTTTTGTTTTAACCGAGGCGTAGGCGCCGAAAAGACTACGCGCGCCCGTCGCCTAAAAGTTTACGCGCGACTCTATTTGCGAAAATATTTTTTCATGTTTTAAACTAAGTTTTTGTTTTATTGATATTTTTATCGTAATAAATCGCTCATAAATTTCTCAGTGAATCTTTAATCATTGTGCAACTAATGGAAGAAGACATAGAGAGCCAAAATGAGCTCAGTAATGAAGGTTCAACAGTATCTGACCACCTTTCTGTTTGTTCACAATTCTGACCACAATCTAAGACACGATGCACATTTTATCTTAGTAATAATAATTGCAGGGTCCACACTTCAATGTTACCCTGAAAAAGATGCTGATGAGGAAGATTATTTATTTATAACAAATTTTTTGTCTCTAAATATTATAAGGATTTATTTAGCTTTAACTGTTGTATAATCAAATACATGTTTTTACTATATTTATTGTTTTCTATGGATAATACATACCTTGCTTATCAGTTATTTAAGTGTTTTAAGATACATATTTGATTTTATTTTGACAAATAAGTAAGATTAATGCGCTTAAAGAAGACCCAACCCAAAGAAAATATATGTTTTTTTAAATGTTATATTAATGGCAAGTACTTGGATTAAAATATTACGTCTACATCTATATTTAAAGATAATCGTTTAAACAATTTAAAAAGAAATATTATTTAATTATTCGGTGTTTTAATTCTCTCAAATCTCCAATAGGTCGTTTAGTTTACGCGCGACCGCTGCCGTTTGAAATGGCCGCGCGCCCGCTTGAAGGTTAAGTAAATGTGCAAATTATGACCAATTTATTATTTCATCACGTGTTACGACATTACACGATTGTTCGAAAACAATCGCGTCATTTGGTTGTTTGAAATGCTAAGCGCTAAAATTAAGGGTATCGTGTGACCGTGTGATCAAAATTCAAAGTTGGCTTTTGTTTTGACTGCGAGGCACTGGGGTATGACTGGAACGATTCACGATACTGCTTGGCTCTGGAGGCACGTAGGGTTCTCGTGTTTATAACTGAAATACAACTTTTGTCACTCCAACGTCAGCGAAAATAGTTTTCTGCAAACGTTGCAGCCAAAAAAGCACACAGCTAGAAAGATCGCTGGCTAAAAACGAATCATGCATTCTTCAAACTAAATATTATTGTTACGTTGCAACTCGCAGTATAAGTATGTATGTTCAGTATGCCGTTTTTTCCGTGAAGTAATTTGGAAATCGCTATAGGCGTTACCTTACAATGTAATTAAATACTAAACATCTTCCAGAGAGAGATTATTTTCGAAAATCATTTCCTTCCTTACGAAGTTACGAAGAATATATTTTATGACATCATTTCTCCATACGAATACTTAAGTAATTATATATATAATTATTGGAATACTTAGCCATTGCCCATTAGATACCCACTATTATTATATTATAATTTTACGCCCTCCGTCAGAAACATAAAAGTACTGACTTATGTGGAAAATGTGAGAACCAACATAATATTGAAATGTCTCCCATGAACTCATGATGGACCCTATTATAAAACGAGATATTATTTTATACTATTAAGTCACTTTATTGAATAAGTTTTTACTTTTTATACAGTTATAACTAGTTAAATGGCCCTACCATAATCTTACATAATACGAATTAATACAACAGAAGAAAATTTGCGGTGTGCCTAACTATATTTTCGCAGAGCAATAGGTAGCTATGTGTTAAGAAGATGAATAATGTCTCAACCTTCGGAAAAGATATTAATATGAATGACAAAGAAAAACAGAATCAACCTTGATATTCACGACGCAAAAATTAGCTTTGTGGTTTACCTCCTTTCCGAGTATTCCACTGAAACGCAATACCCTTATCAGCAAATTTTAAAGCGTTAAAAATATTCCGATCCAACCATATGGGGTATTTGAAGTTAAGCTTCTTTATCGTTTTGATTTGAAAATTCGATGAAACGAAAAAGCGACACCATATTCGTAATAAATGCTAGAGAATGAGATAGAATACAAGTTATATTTATCTCATTCTCTCGTAGGCTACTTTTCTGAAGTTTCACTTCTGCCTTGTGTGAATTGCATACACACACTTTTTTTTCTTTCAATTTAACTCTTGAAAATGTGTTTTTGGTCTTATACCAAGTGTTAAGTGCTAAAATGTTATCTAAACTGGCAACAAAACCTGTTTTATACAAGTAGATTACAATGCAAAACATATGGACAACTACTTTTAAAATGAATTATCTAACTTTCTTTAACGAACGTGTTTGTTTTTTTTGGTTACTCTAAAAAAATATCAGTTGCCAAAATAAAACATATCATAATTTATAAAAATTGATTAATTATACATTATAAATTTATAATTCTTAAGATGTACCTACTTGGAGTTTGTAGTATGAAGTAGTCTCTAATTTTATCTCATCTTGCTGATGAAAAGATCATACTTATCAGGAGTTTCGTAACTATGCAATTATTTCTTTCAGACGAGATTGTCTTATCAGTTACCATTATAGATGAAAAAGATTATATTATTGTCTGATACAAAATACGATGTTATAGATGACAAATTTTATAATAACAATTTGTAAGAATTACTTATTTAATTTTTAAATACTTAAACGTAGGATACTACGAGTAATGAGTACATTTAAATTATTATTGCATGACTGAACGATGTCATGATACCAAATCCTAGTGGAAAAGGTCGCTTGGGATTAACTAGTTACGGGGCTTTCCCCGACTCATCATGATGATGCAACAGTCATAATGAATTAATTAGTATATCGTACAAAAACCGTGGACCTATAAAAGAGAAAAACAACGTAATTTTTTAAGATTGTCAATCAATAGCTTTCAATTTTATTGATGTAGGTAACACTTAAGTTACACTATAGAGCCAACGCGATTGCTTCCGGATTTATTAAACAGAAATCTAGGTACTAAACTGCAATATCTATTGACAAATATTGCCTTTGACGCGCAAGAATACAAAAATGACTGTTTCAATATAAATTAGACGTGCATTATATTGATGTGGATGTTTGTTTGTCATACTAGTGACACAGCCAGTGAATACAAGGTCGTATTCGTGGTGGGATTTGCTTTAGTTTGTGGTATTACTTACTTTGAAATCGAATGTCACGATCTAAACAAATCTAGTACCGTTGGGAATAGGCATTCCATTACAATAGAACGGCAATGCTATCCAGTCACGATGCTGAAGTGAACCGTTTCAATTAATTTGTCGTACGATCACAACCTTAAGAAATTCACTAACTGCTTCGTTAAATTTTATTGCTTTTCTTGTCAAATTAACGATTTCATGCAACTTTGTGTACAATATACAATGTCGATTTTTTAAATCCTTTTAAGAGATTAAGAGCCACAAAATAAGAAAAATAACTGAATGAAAAGTTTTTCCGAATTTTTGTATGTTTCATGCAGATTTTGCTATTTAGCTACTGGGTTACTGTATTAAGGATTTTGCTGTGTACTATAGGTGATTTCGACGTGGCAACTAGATGTATCGAGGAATATGTTATCGACGGTCCTTTGTGATACATGAGTTTACTAATTTTAGATTGAGGCCGACCTGCACAACACTGCCTATGCCTTAGTTAAATTTTGTGATCACTTTTTGATAAGTTTTTCCGGGGTTGATATGAAAAGGACAGGCATAATTTTCTCTATTTAAATACATTTAACAGCCTTGTGCAAGTGGCTGAGGGTTATTAATATTCCTCTTCTTCATTTCATGTTACTAGTAGGTAGAAGATGAAATAAAATCTAGATTTTGTTATTTACACGGTATAAATATAGCGCCACAAAAAGCAAAGCGTGGTATGCAAATGGTTTTATCTGTTCACGAATAAGTCGTACTGTCAACATAATGGCCATGAACCTTAATATTATGCTTTTCGGTACACAGATAGTTAGCTTTTTATATTTAGGCACATTATGTGGATAAGCGAGCTTTACTGCAAGAAAATGTGGTCATCTGATAGGAATAATAATCGCCATTCGCCACATATACGCAATGTTTTAAATGGATAGATATTAATTACCGAGGCCGACACAGCGTGTGCATTAAGTAGATTTAGTAGGTAGTTTGTGGGTAGAGAATACATTGTGTTAATGTTTAGAAAATCTTCATGCCAGTATAAGGTAAGGACCATTCCCACCAATTACAATCCGGGTATCTTTATCAAGAGTGAATAGGCATTTTCTATGCAAGCGCGTCCCATCTTAGGCCGCATCATCACTTCCCATCAGGTGTGATTGTGGTCAAGCGTAAGCCTATAATGAATGTTAAAAAAATACCAATAATAATAATATTTCTAAAAAATTCTTTTTAAACAACCGACTTAAAACTCCCGCGCCAACTTTACAACAACAAGCACACGCTATACAAAGTACTTATTTTATTGTTGATATTTTAAAAACAGCTCGACCGATTTTGATAAAATTTATATGGGACCACTTTGGAAGTATGCCCTTTGAAATAAAAAAAGAATCATCCAAATCGGTCCACCCAGTCAAAAGTTCTGAGGTAACAAACAAAACAAAATACAGTCGAATTTTTTGAAGTTTTTTTTGAAGTCGGTTGAAAATTTACTTAATGCAGATTTTTAGCAATTGCACGGGGTGGTGGGTAATATACTTATAGTTAGCAGATAGTTAGGCATTAAAGTTAACTTTTTGTTAAATATAAAAAAATAGGTATGCACACTTTGTATTATTGACTCCCCAGCAACACTCCTGAAAATCTTCGCGGCCTGCTTGGATTCTGGAGTGAGCTCGGTTGGCTCCAGTGATCCGGGGGGGTGTCGCACCAGAGGTCAAACGCACAGCGGACGGCGGACGCCTGCGTTCAAGAACGGAAACGCCCAGATGAAGGAATAATAGACAGGGTTGACATGAATAGGACAGGTATAGAAAAATTTATGCAAACACGTTTAACGGCTTAGCGCAAATTTATTAAGATTACTTATTCATTTAAATAAATGCTGCCGTCCGAACTGTTGCGACTGAGAAAGTAGGTAGCTTCATTGTCAGATTGAATCAGCCACCCACATTACAAATTGAAAGAATGAGCGACAACACCTATGCAGAAAGCCGGAAACAGTGTGATGTCTACACAACTTGTTACTTTAACAAGTATTTCTGGTTGTTACTTGTATCCATAGGACAGTGTTTCCGAATTTGGGGTAACTACATTTACTCTAGAGTTGCAAATGATGAAACAAAATTGTTATTACATAATTAAGAGTTGGTGCAAATTACATACCCAGTTGGGAGCACCAGCTCAAGAGTTCAGAAACCTGCTAACAGCTCTAGTCTCATAATATTCTCCTGCTACGCTTCATTTGATGATAAATAAGGTCTATTTATTTTATCATTTTAATTTTGGGTGCTTAAGAAATTTATTAATTACGACTTGCGAGTCGCAAGCCGTTTCGCCCTGGCTTGTTCAGACTAGCCTTTTGCAAATCCTTTTTCTCTGTTTAATCTACCTAGGTAGGTTAAATAGTGAAAATCTACACGCAAAATCTCAAGCCAGTTGGGCTTTACTTTTCAAAACTCTTTTTACAGAATAGATCTCTATCCAAAACTCTTTTTACAGAATAGATCTCTATCAATACATCTACTGGGACCATGTTTCCTTAATCTGCTGAAGCCATTTTAATAGCCCCCCCTTGCATACAATAATGTATTCAATTACATTCGCAGTAAACAACTAACACCTCATTGATTAATGAAACCTAATCATTTAGCAGTCGTTTACTTATAGGTTTTCAGCAAACAGTGTCTGGGTAATAAATTACTTAGTAGGTGCCTACCTACTTTAAAGAAGAGTAATTAATTTAAGTATTTTGTCTCTGTTTATAGTAGTTTAGCTATTGTCTGTAAAGAATTATAATATGTAAATACTTACCTACTACTACCTACAGCTCCTTCCCCTACATCCTTCTTTTACGTCTATACTTGAGGTATATCAGTCGATTGCGATTGTTAAGCAACGACCCAAGTCGGTAACTGGAAGGGTAAACGAATTTGGACAGCATTGTTATCATTTTTCTTGTCTCTGAGTTGGAAGCCCAGTTATCCGAGACACAGAAAATATATTTTGAGCTCAAAACTTCGTAAAAGGAAATTTCTCGAGCATTTTGAAGATTCAAAATAGCGGAAATTTCCATGCACGGCCTGCTGGGTCAACCGTAGGTATTTCAGATTTTTTTTTTCAAAATCTTCAGATTAAGGAAATCCCTCCCGATAATTGTCAGATAATCGGATTATGGGTCAGCACGTTTGGGAAGCATAAAGCTGAACCGTCTGTGTATGATAGATAATCTGACGCGCTTGAGTATTTCAAAATATGCCGATTTTTTTTTGCATTTTCAAAAAACCGCAGCGAATTTGCGTTACGTCTGAATCGTCGTCTTTTGAATAGGAGCTTCCTTCGGGTCCACTTAACATATCTTCTGAATAACTGACACACTCGAATATTTTTGTTTAACCAATTTTCTACCCTTCCGTACGGCAACCTGGTGAGGTTGGCGTACGGAAGGGTAGAAGAAGAAGGCGTTGCATGGTGATGCAAACCGGCAGATTACCATGCATCCAATAAGCGATAACAGAGACACGTGGGGCGAATACGCTATCAATATTTGAGACGCTCGAGTATTTTCATGTGGCAGTGTTTTTATAACATTTTTGAAAACCTGTAGACGGTTCCCCCATCGGTGAAAGGGGTCATCATATAACCTCTTTTTCTTTCTATCTATGTATCTTCAAAATCCATTAGGTCTCGAGTAATCGAGTAAATCCACATTTAGCATCATGGGCTCCCCTACAACTATCCATTAGCTAATTTTATAACGAAAACGGTTTAGTTATTATTGGGTTGAATACAATGGATTGCGCAACCGCCAAACCCATAATTTCTGTCACGTAACAAAATTCCTTTCTAATCAACTTGTCAACTGTTCTTTTCTTGGCATGTCTTATGTCTATCAATTCGCTTAACTTTATCGTTACATTGGCTTTGTTGATTTATAATTGACTTGTTGATATTGAAGAAAATAAACAAGCACAATATTGATAATTGACATTGATTAAATTTAGAAGTACGTACTTACCTAAGTACACATAAAAACCGGCCAAGTGCGAGTCGGACTCGCGCACCGAGGGTTCCGTACTCAAGAAGTAGGTATAATTACCTTTGTTAATGAACCGCAAAACTAACTTTGTTTGTAGAGGTTTACTGTTAATATCAAAAAATTACGTTTGTTGTATGGGAGCCCCCCTTTAATATTTACTTTATTGATATTTAATTATTTATTTTGAAAGGTAATATACAAGTTAATATTCTGTGAAAATTTGAACCGTCTACCTGTTACCGTTTTTAATATTGAGCAAAAAAATACGAAAAAAACACGTTTATTGTATGGGGACCCCCCTTAATATATATATTTTTTTAATTTTTAGTATTTGTTGTTATAGCGGCAACGGAAATACATCATTTGTGAAAATTTCAGCTTTCTAGCTATCACGGTCTATGAGATACAGCCTGGAGACAGACAGACAGACAGACAGACAGACAGACAGCGGAGTCTTAGTAATAGGGTCCCGTTTTTACCCTTTGGGTACGGAACCCTAAAAAATTACAAGGTAGCTGGTTGACTGACATCACAGTTCCTGCAGGGCGACCGCGTATCTTTTGCATCAATCATTGATACATCGCAATCACCTCTGATTGGTTAACACTCTTCCACTATTGGACGAAATCCATTGACACAGCAAGAATACCATAAATTCAGCCAATCGGAGGTGATTGCGATGTATAAATGATTGATGCAAAAGTTACGCGGTCGTCCTGCGGGGACAACGGGTCAGAAAGATAATATTTTTAATATGAACCAGAGAGATTAACGAGTTCTAAGTAAACAGCAAAATGCTTTGACCTTGAAAAACAGCAATAAACCTTTACAGCGTTAATTTTGCTATCCATCAGTGTAATTTTGTTTTCGAGACTGTGGATTAACCAACCCAACCAAGTAGGTAGTTACATCCATACTAATATTTATATAAATGTGAAAGTGTGTCTGTCTGCTACGCTTTCACGGCCCATCTGTTTTTGTGCAACTATTTTGATGAAATTTGGTACAGGGATACCATTTGATAGGGATAGGTTGTATCTCAGGGAAGGACATAGGCGACTTTTTATCCCGGAAAATTCCCGGAATCAAATACTTAATCCATGCGGACGAAGTCGCTGGCATCATCTACTATTTAAATATGTTTCTTTCTAAGCTTTTCCAAGGAATTCTCGGTGTGCGAGTCATACTCGCACTTGCCCGGTTCTTTAAATATCACCTACCCGATTTAAAGTAAAAGACGCCGCACCACACCCACCTATTTTCGTAACCACAATTTTTGCACATTTTTTTGTATAAAGAAGAGTAGTAACTTGAGAAATAAAGGAACTTAAATTACAACACTGGCTGGGCGGATCCGGATCAATTTAACCACGTCCTGTCCAAGACGCAATGCAAGTTGCAAAACTAAAATGATTCAACGATGAAGTTCTCAGTTCTATACGGTGCGATAATCTACTCACGTTACACTTTTGTATCTTTACTTATTTATGTCACCGTAAGATTGTAAAAACCGTAAGATTGTAATCTAACGCTTTTTTCGATAGATTGTAAACAGTCGAAAGATTGTGAACCGTTCAATGTTTAACCGGAGCGAAGGAGTCACGAGCCTATTACGATTTCTAGTCTGCCTATCGTGAAAATCGTAATAGTGTTTTTTGTAGCAAGTAAATAGGTTTTGTCTCTCAAAAACTGCAGTATTCAGTATTGCAGATGTATGGAGAGGCTACTGTAAGAATACCTATTTCCTTTTTCTCTCGTAGGGAAGTTTTAAATTTCACTTTTTACTTATTGCCCTTTTTGCAATACAATTTTTTTTTAATATGTATCTGCTTTACCCCAAAGTAGGTTTTTCAGTACCATACCAACTCTTTCTAGGATATCTAGCTTCAATCTTAGACTGCATCGCCACCATTACTTCCAGCCAACCAGTCAACTTGTCATCGGATAAAAAGCGTGTACCCGGAATAACATGCCATTCTGTTTTGTTATCTACAACATTTTTCGAACTGTAAAAGCTAAAAGCGTTTTCACGCGCTAACCATTGGTCAATTGTAAAATACTCACCGTCATGGTAGATGGCGGAGAAAGTGATTTATGCACCTTCAGTATACAAAAAATGGAATAAGTGAAGATAAACGTAATTCAGCATTGCGAAGAATTTCTTTAACCATTTTCAAACGTTTATATTTTATGAGCTAAGTAGGCCAGATTAGCTAGCTTGGCTAGGCTAGGTTTATAATTTATTTTTACACCAATACCCAATCTTGTTAAATATATTATAATTTATAATATAAATATATACTATAAGACATAAGTAAATTATATATTTTACTATCGCATCAATAACTAAACTCGCCGGCATATTTAGCGGAACATAAAAAAAAGGTCCATAATTAAAAAAATATGGTTTTTATTTTAAAATCTACTTACTACACTTCTTTTGTTATTTAAAGTTTCATTTGTTTTACTTAAAATGAGATCACATTAAGAACAGATTTTGCGAGTAAAGGCTATTTGTGAAAAATGGTACATTTTTGAACTTTTCATAAAAAGTGAAATTTAATATTAAAATAACAATTAATTAAATTAGAAAAATGGTGATTAATATCGCGTATTTCCTCCACGTGCTTTTATTAAAGTTTCTAGCCGTCTAGGCATACTGAGAATGATGTTATCGATGGTCTCCTGGGATAGTCTCCGCCATTCCTCAACTACGGCGATTCGCAGTTCACCCACGTTGGCAGGAGCTGGAATTCTGGACTTAACTTTTCTTTTCAGCAAGTCCCAAACGTGCTCTATTGGGTTCATATCCGGTGATCTCGCCGGCCACTCCATAACAGTGATATTCATATCATTAAGATAAGCTTGAGTTACCCGAGCGGTATGCGGCCGAGCATTATCCTGCATAAAGTTATATATTTTACCATCGCATCAATAACTAAACTCGCCGCCGGTTAAGATGATTTGTGAAATGGTGATAATGAAAAAAAAAACCCGGCTGAGTTTGTTGTGGGCTATTCTCAGACCAGGGCGCGTTTGGAACCCTCGTAGCTTTAGTTTTAAGATACCGTTACTGATTATCACCATTATATATTATAAAAAACTCGACGTCAATAAGTGTAGTATACCTACCTAAATTGAATAAACGTTATTTAGACTTTGACTTTGACTAAAAACAAAATCGTCACCGATATATGGGGCAAACGGTACGACATTTTCTTCTAAAACTTCTCTCATATAGCGGTCTGCAGTCAGACTCCCTCTGTCAATCACTACCAAGTCTGTGCGAGCTCCCAAACAAATGCCCGCCCAAACCATTATTGATCCACCACCGTATGCAACTGTAGTTTCAAAATTTGTCTGAATGTATCGTTCTCCTTTGCGTCTGTATATTCTTTGCCTGCCGTCAATTTGATTTAAGAGAATTCTGCACTCATCACTAAACAATACCTTACTCCATTGGTCCGCGTTCCAAAGTAGATGTTCCTGAGCAAAAGTTAACCTGTTTCTACGATGATTTACCTCGAGCCTTAGAGCCTTGGCGGGCACAAATGAACCCAAACCAGCTTCTTTGAGCCTTCTTCGTACCGTACGCTCACTTACGGTTACACCCCGCACTGCTTCTAACTCATGTCGGGCTTGGACGGCCGTCAAACGGGGGTTCCTACGTACACGAAGCCGAATGAAACGAACATCCCTACTCGAAGTGCGTCTTTTTCTGCCTTGTCCTGCTCTTCTCACATAAGTACCGGTCTCCCTGAACCGTTGAATACTGCGATGGACCGTTGAAACTGGTCGACGAAGATCTCTGGGTATCACTCTGTAGGTTTGACCATTTCTTCGCATTTCGAGTGCCCTGGCAATCTCCGTTGGGGCTAAGTCAGGCATAATTCAGTCATCAACTCCAGAAAGATACGCGATTAAAAAAAACTAACAAAAAACAGTATTACAATGAAATTTTAAATCAAACTCAGAAGGAAGAAATACTCGAAGTTCGCTCCAGATAAGGTGTATTTGAATAAAATTAAGACAATTGCATAAAATGTGATGTTCAGTTTTCTTAATTTGAAAATATTTCTTTTTAAATTAAATGACGTATAAACCTGCCAGCAACCTTATATGATACTGATATCAAACCTTTCTTATAGTTACCTACATCCAAACAATCTGCAAACTATCCAATCAAAATCAATAAGAACGTAATTTATGTACTCATATCTATAATTATAGCTCAATTTATTAAGATAATGGTTGTTTAATTAAACAATCTTTAGCTTCCTTTTAAGTAGGAATAAGAGATGAAATAACGGTATTATTATGTAAATCTACTGGCGAAGGTCGATTCACGAAACCGGTATGTCTGTAACTAGGCTATTAATAAGCTATAGCAGGATGTAATTTTTTAGAAGGCAAGATTAACAATAATGGTAATCTTGCCTACAAAAAAACAGTAAACAGCAACTGCTTAGTTACTTACTTTCATTTCAAACTGGATTAATATCTCAGTGGATCCTAGTGGATTTACCGCGAAGTGTAAATTAGGTAATTAAAAAATTCATTGATCTATCTAAAAATTAAAGTGAATTCAAAGCCGAGTGAAACAAATAAATTTGCTTCAAATGCCTCAATGGGGAATATGCATGTGATTTAGAAATGGACAAAAAAAATTATGTGTATTCTTTCTTGCTAAATAAACATATTCAGATGATTATTTTTACAAATTATCATTTTTCTATTAATAAATTTAATTATTTAAAAGTAGTCTTTTTCAAATTCCGCCAAAACGCAACGCTATTGGCGGAACGAAACATGACGTCACCATCCACTCTAGTATGTGTCGACTGTTGACAGGTCGCTTGTTTTGTATGATTATTGAAGGTTATTCGCATTGCTTTGCCGCTATTTATGATAAATTATTAGTGTTTTTGGGAATTATTAACTGAAAGCAGTGATTCCTTGTGAAATAACCCTGTGCGTTCCGCAGTCGGGTAAAACGACTCGCCACAATGACTGAAAGCGGTTTTGTCAAGGCAACTGAGAAATTCTTTTCCAATAGAACTTATCAACAGTGCAAACAAAAAACCTAGTTATAACGTTTTGTGATCAAAATCAACACTCGTAGTCAGCAATGAAAATCATAATATTTATAAATTTGTAACATTAATAAATAAGTAAAAATATAGGGAATCAGAACAGTTTTATGAACATTTAATTAAATTTTTAGGTTAGTTTATTGTATATAATGCTCGCGAGTCCTAATGAAAAAGATTTTTGATAGGTAGGTATATACATATTTAATACTCACGTCGAAATGATCTTCACAACAATATAAACTACTCAAGCACGATACATTTTCTCTCCTCTACACCACTTTTTCTTTATATTTGCATCTTTGGGCATATGAAAATAAATCTAGTCAGGTGCAGTTTTAATATTATTTTTGCACATAGGGACAATACAATATTTATAATAAGCTTTTGGGTGCTCTTCCATCACAATATAATAATCTTTTACGCTTTACTTCACTCACTTTTATTAAATCTGTGAATCAAACACTTCGTTGTTAATTTATTCCTATGAATAAACGACGTCGAACGACGACAATGAATGCACCGTGACGTCACAGAACGAGCGCGCCAAAATGGGGGCGTTTAAATCGTCCGAAAATGATAGTGGTTTTAATTAATTTTTCTTAGCTTATTTAATAAAATTGTGCAAGTGTTATATTTTTTCCTGTTATATAATTAATTAAAGAATGGTTTAAAATAATAAAAAAAATACATGCATATTCCCTATTGTGATAGGAATCGATCAAATTGATGGTGGTTACATAGACATACAAACTGTGCACACCATTCCAAAAAAATACTATTTATGGCGAAACTAGTCGCGGCATATTCCGACAAAAGATGTGTTAAAACCAGTTATATATACATATTATGTTTATATGGCTATGTCGGTTATATATTATTATGTTTACAAGGATAATAGGTATATAGGCTATTTATCTTTCAAACCAGTTTTGGAACTTTCATTGCAACAACTGGCAACATTTCTACACCAAAAGCTGACGTACGGTGCAATGGCTATAGTTAAGAGCATTGACTTATAAATCGATGGATAAGAGACTTAACTAATGCTGACACATGTATTGTAGGGAACAACTAGTGTTCTTCACTGACAAAAAGGATGAACATTAGAAAGCAGTCAAGAGCATTGCTGGGCTGGTCTCAAAATCATGTGGCCATTTTACTTAGCCTCAGAATATAGAACAATATTTGGCTAACTCAACTAAAAGCTCCAGCTTCACCTTGAAAAGAAATATTTAGAAAAGTACATGCAGTGCAGGTTTATTTATGTAACAGCTGGAAAGATGAACAGCATTCCCTGTCCTTCAGACTTCCTATTCTTAGAAGTCATTCATGTTGCGTGAGCACTGGCAGTGAAGTGTCTTCTAAGAATAACATTCTAAAGCTATTCTTGTGTCTGAAAATGTGTACTTACATATATGTAGTTTGTGGGTAACGAGTTGTTGAATTAGGAGCCAAATGGGGAGCCAACCGACTAACTAATTTAATATATATGCTAATTTTAAAAGGTGAACAAACTAATAAACCCTTGACTTGACGCCCGCATACTGCCTGAACGTTTTATTGTCACTATCACGCAAGTTAGAGAGAAATCGTCGATTAGCCACGAATCGAAGTCGCATCGACCATCGATGCGTACCCACACTCCGAAGAAAATTGAAGTCAATTTCAGGTGAAACTCAATGGGAACCATGATTATTGCATTGTTAAAAATTGACATTATAACACTTTCTCTTCAGAAACGTGCCCATTCTCGGTTTGAGAAGAGAATGCCTAATTGCTGTGAGTACAGTCAATGTATAATTTTGATGGATGATGTTAGTGACGATAATATCTAACAATGATCTGCCATAACTTATCAGATACTTGTCTGAGATTCAGTGTAAAGTGTTACGTACATAACTCTCCCACTAGGTAAGTATGTCTTGAAGAACACTAGAGAACGCTAGGCAGGCTAGGCTGTCACAAAGGCTAAACGTAGGTGTAAAACTGCAGCAAAATGGGAGACTTGATAAGTAAACCTTTATTGATAAGTTAGTTGCGAAAGTCCGATGGCAATCGATCGGTGTAAAAGACAATAACATAACATGTGACTGATGATAACGCGTTGACCTTTAACTTGGTCTAGGAAGCATCGAAGCCTCGCCACTGTCTCAACAATTTTATCTTATTGTAAGCAGTTATTGCGAATTTATGGATATTGCTTAAATAATTAGAGACTTAGAGAAAAATCTTATACACATCACGACCGAAATTAGAGAGACCTTTTTTTGTTAATAAATCGATTTCGCGAGACTAAAATATTGTAAAAGGTAGGTGTAGGTTACCAAAGGCGGCGTAAGGTAGCGTATTTTACATAACTAACGATTGTACATTAGTGAGGAAAACCAATTAATACTCTAAATATGTAATAAATTTTGGCTATAAAAATACTGGTTTATCGGCAGTCAGATCGCGGTCGTGCAGCCGTATTTTGATGAGATTTACGTTCAACGACAAATCCGAGGTCTGAGTTGAGGTCACCAGTGCTGTGCACCTCATAGTTATAAATAAGCTAAGATGATGACGTAACCCAAAAGGTACACTTAAGTAAATAAATGGCTATTTAACGTCACCTTATCGTTTTTAAAATCAACAAAATACTATTTTATAACGAATTTGGTTTGAATTTTTTTATCGATAGCAGTTCAATTTACGAAAAAGAAAAAGTTCAGTTTTGTAATTCACAATGTTGGGAGAATTAATTTTAAACAACATTTACGAATAACGGTTAATGTTCGAATAATCAGTTTGCCTACAACATAGTAATGAATTACAACAGAATCGGGATTTGGGGCATTAATTTGATAAACAAGCTTATTACTGTTATCTGTTAATTTCTTATTTACTTAAATAACAAACAATCTGATAGGTACACATCTTTGTGAAATATTGTGAAATAAATTATTATTGATTTATTTTATTTATTTTGTCGTGATCGTGTGTTCGACTGGCAACATTTATTTATTATTTATAGAATGGCAATACTGATTTCATGTTGGTATTGCACTATTAATGAATTCAGAGTTGGTAGAGGGTAGGCGAAAAAGACATTGTGTATAAATACGGGCGTCATTCTGTAAACAGGAAGTTGAGTATCGCTCGCCGTCAGAGGTGCACGTCTGTGCTGTGTACCTTCTTATATATCATAATATATACAGTGTTATACTTTTGTGTATAGAGTGAGTTGAGACGTGGTGTTGGAAAGTAAAGTGTGTGCGAGATGATAGCTGAAATGCCAGTAAGTCCTTTGTTGTATCGTTCCAATTTATTATTTATTTATTATTTAATCTCTGATGCATTTTAAGAGTAATCTTTAACACATGTGTTAGTGTGCTATTTCAGGATTTTTATAAGGTACATTGTGGGTAGCGAAGTTGTTCGCTACTACCCAAAAATATGCCCGTTCTATGCCCACGTGTAGTTTTATGAACTTCCAAATAAAGATCCGTAGTTAGTCAATCGGTCTTAGGTTGTATCTAGTCATGGAATATATAGACCTTAACGGGAATTCGTGACAACTTCAGAAGTGAAAATGAACCCAAGAAAACAATATGTTTTAACACGAGAAAAATATTGTTCACTAAGTAGTTATATTGTGACACAATTCTCTGTGTCGTACCTTCAAAACTTTTAAACAAAGAGTATTCCGTTTACTAAGTTCAAAAGAGATTGACTACTTTAATCAAAGTTAGCATGTACTTGAGATCCATTCTTGCTATGCTATAAAGATAACGTGCAGCAAAGAACTTTTGGATATTGCTAAATCTGTTTTGACACCTATTGTGTGGGTACATTGAATAACATTAGTTCTGGGTGAACTCTTAGATTTGCTATTTTGGCTATAATATTATGTTGTATTCCATTTGAGTAGAGGTTAAATCGAGTGTTTGGTAATGATCTCGTGCGATAATAATTGACATTGTATCAAGGCAATTAATATTTGAATTACATTTATATTTCGTATTTAGTTACCCACAAATTGGAAAAGAGTTTGCTGTAAACTTTAATATTACGTCATCACGACGTTAAGACTGTGAAGTCTCATCTGAATGAATTGCCAACTCAAACCAGCTTGGCGACTGGCTTCCATCGAGGAGGATGATCCCCGAATTACGATTTTGTAAGCAGTTTACTTTAGTGTCGAAGTAATTCTGATTCTTAGGTATTTAGTTTAGATAAAACACATCGATAGAAATTTCAGTGAATTGAGTTTTGAATATAGTGTCCATAGTATTTATTTATGATAGATGATGTAAAAATGTCATGTCCTGGACATGAGTCCAAGAAATTTTGTGTTATTTAGCTATAATCAACAAATAAAGCGTCAAGCGAGAATTTCGCCAGTATGAGAGTTGACATACTGGAATAAATTTCACTAGCACCGGCCGTCTGAGCAGCCATTTTAGATGATTAAATGCCATACCATACAGCTTGGTTATTACTACTGATTAACCTGAGGTACTCCTAGAGATATGAAATAGGTAAATAATTATCAGTTCTAATTAACTCAAGTATTTGTGAATTATTCTCTGGACCATTACTTTGGATGAACGTTACCTAAAGTTTTATTTAGTGTAAATGTAGTTAAATGATTATTGAATTTAAAAGCAGCCTCGTGCCTTCAGACTAGTGTACTGAATGAGATTGTAGTTTTTTTTTACGCACTGTTTAAGTTTCGAATTTTGATTTTACAAGGTTTTTAATTTTTAATTTAGATTTTAATTTGAAATTTCTATTAACCAGGCATAGATTAGATTACTGGTTATTCACGAAGAGAATTCATGGAGTGAATAATAGTAATAAAAAAAAAAAAAAAGAGAAGTGAATATGTCAAATAAGATACCCTCATGTCAATACTAGGATGCAAAGCAATTTATCGAACTCTGATTAGTTTCATGTGTGATTTATAAGAAATACGATAAAAGTATGATTTAGTTTTAAATTCTCGATATAAAAGTATACTTACTGGTATACTTATTTTATGTGATCTAGATAGTTTAGTCTAGACTCGATCAAAACAGGTGTCTTAGGAATTTGTAGTGTTTAAAAAGTAATTTTTTTGAGTGGCAGGGCAACTATTTATATTAGTGCCGCGAGTGAACTTAAACTACATTAGTGAAGTACATTGGCCAGACATGTAATTTATGATAAGTTTATTTAAGCACTTGCTTAAAATCATTTGCCCTTTTATTAGTGATTTGTTCGATGGTAGTTGTACCTATGCTGAAAGAATAATAGTGGTTTTACTGACCAAGTCCATTTGCAACTCTTAATATGTGCTATTATCACAGCATATGTATTTTAGTACTGTATTGTATATCAGCTATTGATATCATTATCATTTGTAGTTTTAAAAAAAAAGGGGAACCTCTTTCTGTCGCATTACAGGTTGATTGACATCAGGGGTTCCGCTTTCATGTACGGAAGCCTTAGTGTCTCTTGACAGATTTATCAGTGATTGAGGTTAATAATGAAGGATTTTGGAAGAATACAAGATAGAGACGTTAGAATATCTTAGATTTCAAGTTGAAATTGACGATTTTGCGTAGCTGGTATTGTGGGAGTAAGAATAAAGATATTGAATGATGGTCAGAGAGCTCGTATACGTTTGGAGTAGTCATGAGTGTGTCTACTCACTATTATAGAGTGGCCAAGTGTGTCGATATTTTAAGGTGGCCATGTGAGTCACCATTTTAGAATGACTATGTATGTCATTTGGGCCATGTGAGTCCATAGAATGTAACCAAGTGTGTTACTAGAGTGGAACAAGTGTTTCCATAAGTTGTGACCTAGGTGGCCATGTGAGTCACCATTTTAGAATGACTATGTATGTCATTTGGGCCATGTGAGTCCATAGAATGTAACCAAGTGTGTTACTAGAGTGGAACAAGTGTTTCCATAAGTTGTGACCTAATGAGCCGGTAGGTTGTGAACAAGTGTGTTACTGTTTTTGGCATTATGTTATCTAACTGTTCGTGAAAGATCTAATGTATTTTATTTACTTAATTTTACGTACATATCAAACTAAAGGGATGTACATAATGAAAGCAAGTTTTCTAGTCCAGAATTATTAGCTGCTTTAGTAGATTACTGTACAAGTAACTCGTTCTATCTAGAACTACCATGGCATTTTATTCATTTTTCATAGTTCCTGTGTGCCTTTAAATGTTTTTGATCAGGGGAAGTTCTACATTTTTAAATTTTGAATGATTTTAGATAGATTTCGGTTATTTTAAACGACTAAGATCAATTTTTACAAGTATTATAACTGTACCTAATGGTACAGCCGCAAAAATTGATTGTATTTGTATGGACTTTAAAATGGATTAATTAGTGATCCCGATGTAAGGCGACCGATCCTCGACGTGTTTCGGATGTATATAATCTGAATGCGCCGAAATACGAATGAATTATAGTTATTTCAATAAAAAACTATGATGATCAAACGAACTTGCAAATTGAAATTAGATCGATATTATATGAGTACGCTTCATTTGAAGATATACAACAACATAGTTATTATATGTACACTATTTATAATAACGTACCAGATCAATGTCGATGTGGTTTAGGAAATGATGCATTTAATAGCCTTATTGTCATTGGTTCAACTTATCAGTTGGTCACTCACCCATTCGTTATATTTGAAAGATTTGTGTTTCTCAAATATATGACTCACTTGTAGACTATGCTTAGTAGTTTAAAAAGTTAACAAGCAAGGAATGCATAAAGTAAATTGAAACAAAGGTTCCAAGTTTGTTGTTGTTAATAGATCTTTCACTCGTTTGTTTACACTATTTTATGGCTTTCAACATAATGCGGTCCGATGTTCGGAATGCGTTAAGAATTAAATATGGAAGGATATATACTTCAGCTTGTAACGGTGAAGGTTGTAGTAATTTTGAAATTCTAGATATCGCAAAAATAATAATTCCAAAAATAGTTCAAACGTGTTTCGTCAATACTAATTAGCATTCCAGTGATTCAGTTTGACCAAGTTAGTTCATTAAATGTTAAATTGAATTTAATAAAAAGATTAAAATTTTTGGAACATTTACTAATCACAAAGAAAGATAAATAAATAGATATAAGGGCTGAACATTTGAGGCTCGAAGTTAAGTAGCTTGCTAGAAACTACAGTCACGACACGAGAAGCCCGTTCAATAAAGTAATAAAATTGTAAAAATGCGCCATTCTCGAAGTCACATTGGGTTTTCTTTCTATATATTTATCTGAGTGATTTGAAATAATGAACTGGATGATAAAATTTAACAGACTATTATTTGAATTGAAAATGAAATCGCGCAATTAATTATCTTTTGCCGTCCAAAATCTCGAGAGTATAATATGATGTAAAAATTATATTTTCTAGAGAGTGACTAGTGCGTGCTTGCTTACTCTAATTTTATCTCCATATTGTTTTTCTCAAATTTATTGAATAATGTCGTGTGATGCACGGGCGTTGTGGATCCGCAAGCTCGTCACGAAGGTATACCCTCACCTAGCGGCTCCGGCCTACAACCGTCAGTTAATTTGTAAATACTTACTTTAATTATTAAAAGACGCAGAAAAGTAAAGCAAAAAGTATTAAAAAGCAGAATGAATAAAACACTCAGTATATATACTATATTATGTTACTGACGTAATATATTATAACTTGGTGTAACGTTTTTATTTATAATTGGTTTGATTTTTGTTCATATGTTGAGGTAATGATTCTGAAAAAAAAAGACAAAAGAGGTTTTGAGTATTAAATTCAAATTTCTGAATTTGGGGTTTTCATCTAGTTTTTTTATTTAGTTTTGTATCAAGCTTTGGATTTACAGCAAAATTTGAATTTTGTATTTTAATTTGAAATTGCTATTGAGTAAAGTTAATTTAAAATAATTATATGATAGCGATTTAGTATTGTACAATAATTGCAAGCCGATTCTACTTCAATTCATACAAAAGTTTTGCATTTCAAAGAAGCCTTTGATGAAGAGTTAGATTTAGTTTTGGACTAAGGTTTAGTTTTGGACTTTTTGTTTGGTTTTCAATGATGATTGTAGTCAAAGTTCAGGTATTTGACCCAGTTCAAAGCATTGGGTAAGATTCTAAGTATTTCACAAGTTAAAGATTGTCTTGGACAACATAACCTGAACTGATTTGGTTGAATTTTGTGGTGCTGTCTCTTTTTGATGGGTTTATTCAGAGGTTAACACGGAAAGGAAAGGCTAGGAAAAGAAGGGAATAAACTAAAACAACTTGTGTTTTGAGGCGTGTTTAATAGAATTGAACTCTATTTGTTAAAATTTTTGAATAAGCTACGAAAAATTTCATTTCATTTATTAAAAACGTTGACTGTTACATAGTTAAAGATTTTAAAATAGTAATAATTTAACATAGGGGGAACAGTCTACCGCCAACAGGTATACGATGTCAGGAATTTAGAGCAGATAATTTAACATAGACTTAATTTGATTCAAACGATTAGTAAAGATTAGTTAATGGTACAGCAGATCCAATTGAATTGAAGAATTGATAGATTAGTAATCCTGATTAATGTTTGCATTGGATGCGGTTGTAGATTTTATTGTGAACTCTGGGGTAGTGTGTGATACTTATTTCTTGTCAAGTCCTAAAATTTTAATAAAATCAGCTTTCCTTTACGTTCTGATAAATTTTTCGATTTCAATAAAGTTTTTTAAAAAAAGCAGGCATGACACGTCATGTATGACACATGATAGGTGGAGCTCAGGATGATGGACCTGTTGGTCTGTTACAGATTGTAATCAGGGTTTAGATATTTACTTAGCTTTAGATTCAGCGTCAGATGCTTGTAAGGTATAAATAACTAAAACGGTATAAGAAATAAAATAAATATTGGGTATTTTATTAAATTTGAATTCAGTTTTAGACTTTTGCTTACGGTATATGTAACATACTGTTTAGATTATGTTTTAGACTGTAACTGTTCCAGACTTTGATTAAGTTTCAGATTAGATTTTTATTCAGCTTTAGATAAATAATCCTTTATTTGCCTAACTTTATTCTATATGAGTTTTAGATTTAAATTGCGATATTTTTATTTCTGTTGTGAAATTTCGACTCAGCGATATCAATCAGTTTAATTGCACTTCACACACACTTCACAAATCTCAAGATCAAAAGCTCGATAGTTTTGGATTTCAGATCGGTTTGAGGTTTTAAGTTTGATATTACTAAATTGAAAAAATGTAGGTTTCCTTTTTGTTATCCTTTTTAATTCTCCCGAATGTCGTGATTTACTAAAACTAAATGTCATCGTGCAAGTATGAATGGATGAAGATGTTTTGTTGTACACTACAGATTGTTGCAAGGAGTGAAGCGAACTAAGCTTAGCAAAGCAAATGTTTGGTGGTTGTGCACCGGGAGGTTGCACAATGTCGGATGGCCGAATGTCGTGATCGTGTGTTCGACTGGCAACATTTATTTATTATTTATAGAATGGCAATACTGATTTCATGTTGGTATTGCACTATTAATGAATTCAGAGTTGGTAGAGGGTAGGCGAAAAAGACATTGTGTATAAATACGGGCGTCATTCTGTAAACAGGAAGTTGAGTATCGCTCGCCGTCAGAGGTGCACGTCTGTGCTGTGTACCTTCTTATATATCATAATATATACAGTGTTATACTTTTGTGTATAGAGTGAGTTGAGACGTGGTGTTGGAAAGTAAAGTGTGTGCGAGATGATAGCTGAAATGCCAGTAAGTCCTTTGTTGTATCGTTCCAATTTATTATTTATTTATTATTTAATCTCTGATGCATTTTAAGAGTAATCTTTAACACATGTGTTAGTGTGCTATTTCAGGATTTTTATAAGGTACATTGTGGGTAGCGAAGTTGTTCGCTACTACCCAAAAATATGCCCGTTCTATGCCCACGTGTAGTTTTATGAACTTCCAAATAAAGATCCGTAGTTAGTCAATCGGTCTTAGGTTGTATCTAGTCATGGAATATATAGACCTTAACGGGAATTCGTGACAATTTGTAGTAACTTTTGGTGACATGTACAGTAAGTACATATTTTGCAATAATTAAAAAAGAAATATGCCATAATTAATGGTAATGTATAAATAACTAGCTGATGCCCGCGACCTCGCAAGTGTGAATGAATGAATGAATGAAAAAACTTTATTGCACACCAAAAAAGTTACATGAAAAATAACAAAGTATATATTATCAAAACTAACATGGTAGTATGCAAAGGCGGCCTTATTGCTGCAAGCAATCTCTACCAGGCAACCCTTGGCTAGAGAGGAAAAAGTAAAGATAACAGGATAGTGCAAGTAAAACTTAAACACATTAGATATAATACTAATATTAATAGTCAATAAAATATATACCTACTAGGTAAGATACTATAAATAAATAAACTCAATACTATACTCAATATGTATATATACACACATACATATATATATATATAAATACATATCCATAAATACTTACAATATATTTTGAATAAACATAAATATGGTACACGATAGTAATAAAAATATATGCATAAGTGGTTGAGATAAACTAATGTTGACTAGGATTGTATAGAAAGGTAATGCTTATTCAGACGATCTTTAAATATAGGGAGCGATTTAGAATGGCGAATCTCAAATGGTAGGGAGTTCCACAATACGACAGCCTTGATGGTAAAAGAATTACCATAGAATTTAGTAAAATGTGTAGGAAATTTAAGGCGATTATCAAAGCGAGACCTAAGATAGTGACCCGACGGATTATCAGCACCGAGGAAAATGAAACGTTCCTTGAGGTAAGAGGGAGTAGAGGGATTATAAAGAATTGAGTAAAGAAGAGTCAGAACATGTATGTTGCGCCGCTGCCTAATCGGGAGCCACTTAAGCTGGGCGCGATAGCTGGAAATATGGTCGAACTTGCGTAGGCCAAAAATGAACCTAATGCAGAGGTTTTGTAGCCGCTCCAGCTTATTGAGCTGTTCTTCTGTTAAGTCAGGGTAACAACAGTCAGCATAGTCAAGTAAGGGGAGAAGAAGGGAATTAGCTAATGCAGTCTTAGTTTTGATAGGTAGTAGGTTTTTCCAACGCTTTAACGACCCAATTGTGGCAAATATTTTACGGCTCACCTCAGCTAACTGGGGGACCCATGAGAGTGAGCTATCAATGAGAATACCAAGGTTTTTGACGGTAGAACTAAATGGTAAGTTGGTCGCATCTACTCGGATGGGAGGCAAAGCGTTGAAGTTCAGTTTAGCTAGTTGACTGGTACTACCTATTACAGCTACCTGGGATTTATTAGCGTTAATGCTGAGACCGTGAGATTTACTCCATACGCAGATCTTGTCTAATTCATTATTCAATCTTTGAATGGCCACATTAATGTCATGGGCAGGAGCAGCAACGTAAACTTGTAGGTCATCAGCATATAAGTGAAAAGAAGAGGAGAGGAGTTGAGTGACAGTATTTATAAAGATCGCAAAAAGGAGAGGAGAGAGGACACCACCTTGTGGGACACCTGCCGTGAGTGAGGTGATGGAGGAGAATTTATTGTTAAGCTTCACACACTGCTGGCGGTCGCACAAATAACTGGAGAACCAAGAGATACTATTACAAGAAATATTAAGGGATTCTAGGACAGACAGGAGTAGCTCAAAGTCCACAGTATTAAACGCATTGCTAAAGTCTAGCAACGCAATGACAGAAACCAATTTGCGATCCATATTGGCACGAAGATCATCGCATACCTTAATAAGAGCCGTAGTAGTACTATGCCCTGTTCGAAAGCCAGACTGGTACGGACTGAGAAAATTGGTTTTGGATAGGTACAGATTTAGTTGCTGACAGGCGATACGCTCAAGGACTTTAGACAGGAAGGGGAGGATGGAAATAGGGCGGTAGTTAGAGTAGGAAGTAGGATTTTTGGTTTTCGGAATTGGGATGACGTACGCCTTACGCCAGGAGCTAGGGAACTTATCGTTTGAGAAGGAAAAATTAAAGATATGAGAGAGGATAGGTAACACATGGTCAAGTAAAAGAAGAATCATCTTACGATTTATGCCATCACACCCAACAGCATCCGATTTGATAGCAATGATGTGTTTTTTTATATCATCTGTAGTAACATTCTGAAATCTAAATGGAGTGGAACACAAGGTAGGTAAGGATCTAAGGTGATTTAATGAAGCGGATTTAACTTGTCTATCAATGGGCGTGATGGTGGAGAAGTGTTTGTTGAGTGCATCAATATCAAGTTTGTCAGGAGAAATCAAGTGTTGACGCCCAATACCGAGTGATTCTAAGAATTTCCAAGTCCTTCCTGGGTTCTTATCAATAGAAGTATGAATAAAGTTCCTTTGCGCATCACGACAAACTTTACTACAGCGGTTTCTTAGAGACCTATATTTATTAAGATTCTCTTGAGTAGGCAGTAACTTATATTTGGCTTTAGCAGCGTTTCGCTTAGACATCAAAGCTCTGATGTCTTGCGTTAGCCACGGGGCAGGGAGATGTTTCAGCTTAATAGGACGTAGCGGAGCGTGTTTAACAAACAACTCAGTGAGGAAGGAGTTGAATAGTTCAACTTTGTCATCGATCGTATCGGCCTTAAAGATAAGATCCCAATCAATATTGTTGAGGTCAGACATGAAGCTAAGGTTATTGAATTTCTTAAAACTACGCCGCATAACAACGGTCGGCTTAGGCTTTGGGGGGCGAATTTTATACGACAGATAAATGAGATCATGATATGAGAAACCCTCAGCCGAGAGTTGGCCATGGGTTTGGACGCGGTCTGGAGTGGAAGTTATCATTAAATCCAACTGGGAAGGGGTACAATTTGGGAAAAAGTGTGTTGCATTAGTGGGGAGTAGGGAAAGGTTGGAGCTCTCAACAATATTGACAAGGCGTCTAGATCGGTGGTCGTTTTTTATCAAGCACGTATTGAAGTCGCCCATAATAATTGAATAATCAACAGTGGGCACGAATTGTTCTAATAGGATTTCAAGTGAATTGAAGTAATCGATATGGAGCGACGGACTATAAAAAGCGCCCAGAAGCACTTTGGTACTACCAAAAAGAACCTCAAGAAAGATATGCTCGGCAGATTCTGAGTATTGCGAAGGAGATTTACTTAAAATAGAAAATGGAATTTGGTTGCGTAAGTATATAGCAACTCCACCACCACCCTTGCTGACGCGGTCGTTACGAATTAGATGGAAGTTAGGTAAGGCGTAGGAAGAAGAGGGTAGACATGGCTTAAGCCAGGATTCTGAAACTAAAATAGCGTGTATATTATTATTATTATCAAATGAATCAAGAAAATCTGGGTAGTGAGAAGGAATGCTTTGGGCATTAATGTGAACCACATTGAAGTTCTTGGACAAAGGGGAGAACGTGGAGTCAAGGAGAGATTTAAGAGGAAGCGAGAGGCTGTGGAAACTCTCATCCGAATTTGCTGAATAAAAGCTAACATTGTCGTCTGAAATATCATTATCACTAATTTGTGGTAAGACATTTACAAATATTTTTGCAGGGCCCCCTGTAATCAATATTGAAGCTCAAACTGTAATTTTTTTAACTGTAAATTTTTTAACGAGAGTGTACTACTTTCTGCTAAAACTTCACACTGAGTTAAGACAGTTATTATTTATGTGTTAGACAAATGTCTCATTTTAAATATAAAGTATGTTGGAGCAGTCAAAATACTTTTGAACCTATCCTGAATTACTATACATAGTTACACAATTAAGTCACAATCCAGAATGTAATTTCACATCAAACTCAAGCATCTTGACTTTATGTGCTTAATTTTCTAGAAGTCTACATAAAATAAATAAGATGGAAATTTAATGAAATTTATAACCTGTTAAATTAGACTTAAATGAAGCTCTACTCGATTAACCTGATAGGTACCAGAGTTTATTGGATGTAATGAGATTGACAGTTGCAATGAGTAAAGTCGAATCCATCAAATTATATTGGATTGATTAGCCTATTTGTACTCCATTACTTAATTGGAAACTAATAATCAAAGATTGATGTAACGAAATCCATAAAAAAAAAAAAAAGAAAAAGAAAGCATATTATATTAAGTATAAGGTCATACTTAATATATCTGTCAATTGCAGTTTGCATACAGTATTAAACGTAACATTTTAATTCAGTTTCTGTAACAGTTAAAAAAGTAATGTTAATTTAAGATTTATTGTTACTTATAATTTAAGACTTATTGTTTGCAGTATCAAAACATACTTACATAAATTTGGTGGTGGATCCTAGCAACAAATCCATAACATTTATTGTTACTTAAGAAATTTAAAACTCATTTAATTTAAGTTACAAGTACAAGTCATGGCCTGTATCCTGTTGCATGGACCCAAAATATACTTCAGTCTAGTCTGCGCTATAGAATACATGAGTCTTAATATCATTAAAATGGGGATGTAAAAGAAGGGAGGTAGGTGAAACGATCCTGGAGCCCCATATTAACACTGCGTGCAAAAAAAACGAAAAAACAAACTACCTTAGAAAGGTATACTTGCATTAACCCAATAGAACCTGGCTTGGCACATGAATATTTATGTTCAACCATAACCTAACGTTTTAACAAATATAGTTACATAAACCAGATTTGTTTTTCCAAAAAAAATGTTTTGTTCAAAATTAAAATAAGGCCTCAGGATCGCTTCACCTCCCTCCCTTCATTCTCATTTAAATGAAATTAAGGCTCACATATTCTCTATAGCAACCCCAAAAGTAATTAAGTAGGTATGTGTAAATGGTTAGTTACACTTACAGTGAAATAAATGAACTCACCACTTCTAGGAGATATTGGCACAGCAGGTTTAGGTGCAGAGTTGGAACATAGTCTGCCGATCTTCGAGGGTGGTTTGAGCCCGGACGGCTTCATGAATGTCGTAGGTCTTGAAGCTTCAGACCTGGGCACTGTGGATGCAGTCGTGCTGACCGAAGCTGCATCCGAGGAAGTTGATGATGGTGCAGGTGGATGTGTTGTAGCATCAACAACTGCTTCCGTTTTGTCACTCATCTTGAAGCACTTTTTACACTTTTATTTCTTTTATTACTAGTTGTCACGTTCCCATACTTTGCTTAAAATCGACCTTACAGTTTCACGGCCCTAATAAATATTATAAAACAAGAGTGAAAACAAAACGACGCGTCTCAAAGACTCACGGCTAATAAACTAAAAATAGGTACCGCAAGTTCCCGCGCATTATCAGAACACGCAATCTGGATCACGGCCATAACGCAATCGTAAATAAATTATATTTACGTTTTCGCTAATTATTATTAAACGTCATGAACATAATAAAAAATTCACGTGCTAATATTTATAACGTACTTGTACCTAAATGGTAAATCCCTTATTTTCATGGTAGGTATAATTATTAACAGAGACTTGTCTTCTTGGAAATTAATGATAAAAGAAAAATAATTGCATACCTTACACTTAGATGAGGAAATAGAGCACAAAATGTGCTATCCGTGACTAAAAGAAAAACTCGCGAATTTTTACCGTTCGCCTCCTCAAACCAGCTGAGCTTGACAGCGTTATCACTAGACACAGACAGTAGACACTAAACACAAAATCGACACAAAGTAACAGAATCCATATTTAAATTGGCACACCGCGATATTATTAGTAAAATCTAAGCACTAAGTACAGTAAAAACACAAAGCTTGAAAACAAATATATTTACAATCAAGAAGAGAAACACGAAAGATGCTCACGCAGCACAAAATAATACAACACAACAATTTCGTGTACATTGCCGGTTAACATGGCAACGTTGCGTGAAAGTTACAATATATTTTGCTTTACATTGCTTGTTTTGTTTAGTAAAGTTTACTGTATCAGTTCAGAAACAAGGTTTCTCGGAATTCATAAATACTATAAATGCTTTGATTACAAAAATGAATTCTCCTCAGTTTTTTCTTATTCACAATAATATGCGCAAAATATGCGAAATGAATAATTTAATTTTTTTTTACGCTTTCCTTAATCATTGATTGATGTGCACCAGTTGTGAACAATAAATACCTCATTGTGGTAGGCGTAGGGGAGCCCAAGAGGGGATTTATGGATTTACTCCAGCCGAGCGCGGCAGATTAGAAAGGGGGATTTTTGGACCCTATTGTGTGAGGTCATAGAGTAAGTATATTCTGCCTTTCATTCTGCTGTCTACGTGTGCGGTACACATGATCAATGGCCGTCTCAGACGGGTCATCAGGTACCACAGTCGGGTACACATCAATCAAGGATTGGTTTGTCTCGCGGACGTTTCACGCACATTTCGCGACGTTATATTAATTTTACTCTATCTATGGGCGATATATATTAATGCTCAATGTATGCCAATCTCCTGGAGATGCTGGGCAAAATAAGAGCAAAGTCTACTCTGAGTGGGCAAATGTTTCCAGTCTCAGTTATTACCATGGAGGTAACAAATACCAATGTATTTGTGACCTCCATGGTTATTACCTTACTCTATGGGCAAATGTCAACGATGAGTTTGACGTTGACATGACGAATTGAAAAAAAAATTTTAACTTGTCTCTGTTACAACACAACACAACACAAATCAAAATCATTTATTAATCGTCTGATTTTGATGGAAAAACACAAAAACTAGTAAAAAAAACAAATTTCCTCTACGATTAGAAGAAAATGGTTTTCAAATAGCATATCGCTTGACCTGTTCACTGCTCAAGGTACTGAAATAATGAAGCTTGTATTCAAAAATATCGATAAGGATGGAAGCGGGTATGTTTTATTTTGATTTTTTAGTATGAAATTATTGCCCTGATCAAGCTGGTCTAAATTAATATTCTCAAATAAATAGATGCGTCGCTCTGGTACCCGAGGAGCCGGAGGATATGTGGCACGCTTACAACCTTATCGCCGAGGGGGATGCTGTTACGGCGTCGACAGTACGAAAAGTGCAGACGGAGTCGTCTACTGGGTCTTCTACCAGCAGTAGAGTGCGTACGACGCTCACAATAAGAGTAGAGACCATTGATTTTGATACTCAGGCTTGTGTATTACGGTTAAAAGGCCGTAATATTGTTGAGAATCAATATGTTAAGGTAAGTTTCAATTATTTATTATTTGTTAAACTAGCTTCTGCGGCCTGCCTAAATCTTTATTAACTAGAGTAACAGTGTGAATGATCTACTCCAAGGAAATTTATACAAAGAGCTTTCATGAACCGCCATATTATGGGTTACACTGTTACTCTAGTATAGTTTGGCATCATTCACAGCTGCATAAAATGTAAATATATCAATTTTGGAACATAAAAATTCAAAGTGGCCTAGACAGAATTGGTACATTACTACTTATGATAAGGATTGAGCTAATCCAACCAATAGAGTTCTATTGTTTAATAAAAAAAATTATGTAAGTATTTAATATACTTACTTAGGCATATTGTCCTTGGATACATGGACAGCTTGAAGCTGCGACTGCATAGAGAACTACAGTCTTCTACGTATACACATACATGGAACCGCTTGAGTAGTTGCGACTGCTTCGGGCGGTTGGCAGTAGTTATCAATGGTAGTTTTAAGCTGTTGACTATGACTGCAAGAGAGGTCTGTGTATGTTGATCACTGGGGCTAACTGCTTGAGCAATCTGTGTATGGCCCCACCTTACTTACAAATTATTTCTAACTACCTTACTAACTCAAAACTCTTAATCAAGTTACAACTCACATAATACAAAAATTGAATACCTACTTATTTTTTTAGATGGGAGCATATCACACTCTAGATTTAGAGTTGAATAGAAAATTTACCCTGCAAAAGATATTATGGGACTCTGTAGCATTGGAACGAGTGGAGATGGCCTGCGACCCGGCTGCTTCTGCAGATGTTGCAGCTGTGGTGATGCAGGAAGGCCTCGCTAATGTCTGTCTCATTACACCCTCCATGACACTGGTGAGATCAAAGATAGATGTGACAATACCTAGAAAGAGAAAGGGATTTGTGCAGCAACATGAAAAGGTTTGTTTTTGAGGTATTGTTTTTTTAAAAAATGTTCTTTTTGAGTAATAAATGTCTTTAAACTATTTTTATCCCGGAAAACAAAGGAGTTCCTGCGGGAACCAAAAAACCTCAATCCACGCAGACGTAGTCGCGGGCATCAGCTAGTTGACTAATAAAGTACTAACTTTAAAATTTTCTTTTTAGGGCCTAAATAAATTTTATGAAGCAGTCATGCAAGGAATTTTAAGGCATATTGATTTTAATGTTGTGAAGTGTGTTATCCTTGCTTCTCCGGGTTTTGTCAAAGACCAGTTTTTTGACTACATGATGCAACAGGCCATAAAAAATGATAATAAGCTACTCATTGAGAACAAGTCCAAATTCTTGCTTGTGAAGGCTTCCTCAGGATTTAAACATTCTTTGAAAGGTAATTTGAACTTCATATAAAGACAACTTTACTATGTTTACAAGAAAACCACCCTATCCTTACTAATATTATAAACGCGAAAGTTTGCAAGAATGTATGTTTTTTTTTATACACTACAAGGACTTACGCCCTTGACTGTGATCTCACCTGATGGTAAGTGATGATGCAGTCTAAGATTGTAGCGGGCTAACCTGTTAAGGGCATGGCAGTTATATTAAACCCATACCCCCTATTCGGTTTCTACACGGCATCGTACGGCACGGCAGGGTGGTAACTAGACGCGGCCGAAGCCTCCCACCAGGTCAGACCAGGGAAAATTCAGAAATTATAAATTCCCAAATTGACCCTGCCGGGGATTGAACCTGGGACCTCTGCACGTTAAGACGACAGTGCTACACACTGCGCCACGGTGGCCTTCAATGGATGTTTGTTACTCTTTCACGCTACAACTACTGAACAGATCTGGATGAGATTTGGCCCAGAGATAGATTATAGTCACGAATAACACATAGGCTACTTATTATCTCGGAAAATTAGAGTTCCCGCTGGAGCCAAAAACAGCTCAATCCACGCGGACGAAGTTACAGGCATCTGCAGCTAGTTAATCTATATTTCATTCACAGCTCAATTTGTGCTTGGTCTACAATTTTGTTGTATAGTTTCTCTATTGTGCATTTAAATGTCCATTATGCTTTTATTCAGGTGTAGTTATATCTTGCATCCTGATCATTCATATTAGATTCATATTATAATTAACTTTAAAGCAAAACTGCATTTTGTGCAGTAAAGCAAGAAGCGAAGCCAAACTAGAGTAAATTTTTTGAGTTGTTAGTCTTATAACTTAGTTGATCCAAAATTATTATACAACTAACAATATCCAATTCATAACTCACTTGTTTGGCCCAACGCTATTTGCGTAATTTTGTATCATATAATTACTTGTGATCCCATAATTTTTTTTGTGTTTACAGAAGTTCTTCAAGAGCCAGCTGTAATGGCAAAAATCTCAGATACAAAAGCGGCAAGTGAAGTGAAATTATTGGAAAGTTTCTATACTATGTTACACCTGGAGCCAGCAAAAGCTTTTTATGGAAAAAAACATGTTCAAAGGGCTAATGAAGCTATGGCTATTGAAACTCTTATGATTTCTGACAAATTGTTCAGGTGAGTCTTTGGAGCTTACACTACAAATGGAATAATTTCATGTCTTTACCCAAAGTTGTAAATGCATCAATAAAAACTTGTCCTGCCTTGTTTTGTTTGATAAAAATTAAAAAAACACAAAACAACACAGTTTTTTCTTGCATTATTATCATTTATACATACTTTAAGGATATATTATATTTTTATAGGTGCCAAGATATAGCACAGAGAAAGGAGTATGTAGGACTAGTCGATTCTGCGCGAGAAAACGGCAGTGATGTGAGGATATTCTCGAGTATGCATGTTTCTGGGGAACGTAAGTATGATATAAATATTAATAGATCGAGCGAAGTGAAGGTCGAGCGAGTCTACTTGGGTAGTGTAGGTATGGAAATTATAGCTTTTTTTATTTAACACTAGCATATGCCCGCGACTTCGTCCGCGTGGTTTAAGTGTTTATCCTCACAGGTACTCCTTAATTTTTCGGTGTAAAAAGTAGCCTATGTCACTCTGCAGGTCCTCAACTATATACTCATGCAAAAAATCAAGTTGATCCGTTGATCTGTTGCGGCGTGATTGAACGACAAACTCTCTATTTAACATCCTTGGGGATAAAATGTTCAAAAACTGTGAATCACGTATTTCTTCATTTCAAACCGAAATTCCAAATACCAAGTT
Organism: Erebia epiphron; assembly: GCA_963932025.1. Taxonomy (NCBI): domain Eukaryota; kingdom Metazoa; phylum Arthropoda; class Insecta; order Lepidoptera; family Nymphalidae; genus Erebia; species Erebia epiphron. The sequence continues at coordinate 37,781,461 of OZ009948.1, read as the reverse complement.
ATAACTTGAAAAATGACAGATTTTGATACAAAGTTTCAACCTCTATTTTAATCCTAAGGGTAAAATTTTGAAAACTTTGGCACACATTCTTCTTTATTTTTTACTGAAAGCCAAAATACCAAGTTTCGATGATATAACTTGAAAAATATCTTCAGAAATGAGAGACTTTTATACAAACTTTCATCCCTTTGCGGGTCGAATTTACAAAAATGGTGCAACATGTACTTCTTCATATTTAACCAAAAGCTCAAAGACCAAGTTCCATGGCTATAACTTGGGAAATGAAGGACTTTCATTCAAATTTTCAACTCCTTTTTCACCCCTTTGGGGGTCGAATTTTCAAAAACGGTGAAATACGTAATTCTTCATTTTTAACCCGCAGCACATTTACCAAGTTTCAGGGCTATAACTTGAGAAATGAAGGACTTTCATATAAACTTTCAACCCCTATTTCACCCCTTTAAGGGTGGAATTTTGAAAAACTGTGACACATATACCTCTTTATTTTTTACCATTAGCCAAAATACCAAGTTTCGTTGATATACTTAACTTGGAAAATATCTTGAGAAATGATGTACTTTCATACAAAATTTCATCCCCTATTTCACCCCTTCAAGGGTAGAATTTTCAGAAACTGTGAAACACATATTTCTTAATTTTTTACCGGTAGCTCATATACCAAGTTTCATGGATATAACTTTAGAAATGACGGACTTTCATACGAACTTTCAACCCCTAAGCAAGGATTTTTCAAAATTTCACCCCCTTAGGGGTGGAATTTTGAAAAATCCTTGCTTAGTTTACGCCTACGTCACAAAAGGAACCTACTGTCAAAATTTCAAGTTTCTTACTCCAGCGGTTTAGGCTGTGCGTTGATGTACATAAGTCAGTCAGTCAATCAGTCAGGACTTTGAATTTTATATATCTATAGATTATGTTTTTTTTTGTTTTGGCAGTGATATATTATAATAGTGAAATTATAACAAACAAAATCAAGTCGATTATTTTTATAATTTATTATTTACTTGTTACAGAATTAGATCAACTAACAGGCATAGCAGCAGTTTTACGTTTCCCAATGCCAGAACTTGAAGAAAGCGATGGTGATGAAGAAAATGACTCTGATTCTGATTAGAATAATAATAATTGTTAAGACACTATGTAATGGTATAGTATATTTCTATACAGATGTTGTTTCAGTTGTATATAATAATTTGCTCGTAATTCTTGCTTCGAACATTGTTATTTTTATGTTGACTTGTTAAATAGTTATCTAGAATTAATAAAATGTTTTTTTAATTTATCAAATTTAGTGCTGGCTCATATTTATTTCAGTTTCTTCCGTTAGATTCTTGTAATTTATATTATATTGAATAAAGGATTAATGCGAGTACCAATACAAAAAAAAAATCATTTCCAAAAATATAGAATATTTTTTTAAGTAATAGCCGAAATAAAATGCAAATATTACAGAAAGTTTATTTATTTATTCTTGTTTATGCTAAAGCAGCTTCTAAAGCTTGCGTTTTCTGTTTCCGCTTCTCGGCTTTTTTCTCTTCTTTGAGTTTTTCATCATGAAGATGTCTCTTCTTCCTTAGTAACCATATATCCTTTTTCCTCTGTTCCTGACCAGCTTTCATGCTCTTGTATAAATTCCTGTGCTTCTTTCGCACAAGTTTCTCTCGCAGTCTGAATGCTTGCTTGTCCTCAATTTCCTTTTGGTAAGGGTTTTCCTTGTGAGGCACACCTGGTTTGACTGCCATTGATTTTTTCTGAAAAAAATAATATAATTTACAATGTACAAGGTAACATCACAAAAACGGCGAAAGTTACTATGACATATACTATGGGCAATTTTTTTGTCAGGTTGACAAAGTCCGCGTGCGCCCTTTTAAATGTAGCTGCACAGACTAGCGCTATAGGACGAAACGTGTTTCCCATACGACGCCGACATTTGTCTTGTCCAGTCTGTAGCAAGATTCTGCCCTTAATGTAGGTACATTGAACACCTATTGGGCAGCAACATAGTGGGCGTTCACTCAATCTTCTCTTACTTTAAACAGTGGACCATACATTTTCTGATACCACATCCATAGTGCAAAATAAGTAGCACAATAGATTATAGAAAAGAATAATTATAACTTGAAAAAAAAAACCAACTCGCAATATTCATATAAGTTATGGTTTATATTAGGTTATAACCTTTTCCTTTGCTAGTTTCTTCTTTTCAGGATCTATGTTGTCATCATCATCATCCTCAGAAGGCGAGTCTTGTTCTACTTCTTGCTGGTATTGCCTCGTCAGTGCTTGCTCAGCATCTTCTGGTTCACTCTGCTCCTCCTTGTCCTCGTCACTGGCTTCTTCAATATCTTCATCTGATGGATCATCTTCACCTGCAAAATTTGGTCAAATTACTAACTTGATAGTTAAACATTATCTATCTTAATCTATCTATATCTATCACTGAGCCACTGAAACATGTGGCCTTGTTGCAATATGCACCATTTATTTCAGAAACTTTGCATGAGACTCAGTGTGGCTAATTCTGTTGTATCTCTAAATTAAATGATTGGTCTAAATGCATTGAAATCCTTTTCAAAATGCTCCCTGTAGAAAAGGATAGCCCTAGATTTAGCACTGTCAATTTTAGTTTAGTTATGAAATTGTGTGTACCAGCAGCCTTACTCTGTAACTCAGAGGCTATCAAAAAATAAAAGCCACTGACATATATAATGCATCCATTGAAGGTTTGCTATGTGAAATAAAAATAACATTTCATAGCAAACCTTCAATGGATAAAAATCAGTGGCTGTCATTTTTTGATAGCCACTGAGTTAGAGAATAGAAGGGCAGAATTGGCCCTGAGTGATTAAATTGAAAGAATAGTCATTGCTTACTTAGTGGCTTAAAGTTGGGATCATTGAGAGCCTTTTGCTCAGGTGGCATGTAAACTTGATCTCTAGTTTTATCCACAAATGGTGAAAGATGAGGTGGTAAAGTAGCTCCCATCAAGTATTTGTTAATTGGCAGCAACATCCTTGCATTAACACTATCAAACACCCACTGTGGCTGGATATAGTAGCGGGATAGGTACTGTTTATCCATACATGGCCTGTCTACAATTTGGTAGGCAATAGACTCATCTGATTCATCAAAAGTTGCACCAACAAAGTGGTCTCTGTCCCATGAGACTTCACCTCCAAAACAGCGAATAATAAAAACCAATGGTTCTCTAGGTACTTCTCTGTTTATGAAGAACTTCAAGCCTTTGAACATTGTCTTCAGTTTTTTAACTTTTTCAGCTTCCAATTTAGCTTCTTCAAGCTGTTGTGGATCTTTATCTTCTGTGTCAAATATATCAATCTCCGGGAGTTCCTCTACCTCATTAGATCCAGCTACTTTAGCTAGAGATAAGTTCATGGCAGCTATCCTCTCTGACACATACGCATGTTCATCAATAAGGTCTTTATCTGAATCTGAATTGAATGCAGTTGTCAGTCTAGGTGGATATACCAGGTTCAGAGAATGGTAGAGCTTAAAGTTTACAAATCCCAGCATCATTATGTAGAATTCCACAAATGTTGACATGATTTTGAAGTCTACTTCATCTTTGCTTTGTGGCTGAAAGGAAAATATTTTTCAAGCATAGGTTTAAAGTAGAGGCAAACTCTAAATTAAATTATTTATTGGGTGTATTTCTCTTAGAGGAGTTTGTTACACAGTATTCCACATTATTTTATCAGGTAAGTAATTAAAACATAACTTACTTGGAATGAAAAGTGATGTGGCACAATCCATGTAATAGTCTGTCCCTCTAGTTCGCATTGATAGTAATAGCCTTTCACTGAAACAAAGACTTTACGCAGAGCTTTAGCAGCGATCACTGCATGCATAAACTCAACAGTCAGTCGTCTACAGAGCAATGACTGGTCCCTGGGCACTTTCTTTAAAGATGGGAAGGTGCTGAACAGGAAACAAAGTGTCAAACAGTCATCCATGTCTCTCAAAGCATCTACAAATGTAGGATATCGTTCTTTGACTATGTGATCTATATTTATTTCTGGATAGTCACGGAAGTACTGTCTCATCTTCCGATATTCTCGTTGAGCCCGCGCTTTGCGTATTTTTTGTTGGTAGACCTAAAATAGAACAAAATTAAGTGCAAGTAAGTAAAAGTATCAAGAATACTCGAGATATAGGGAAGATGCTAGTGTAGAGCATGCATGGTAGTGTAGCAGTGACCAATGATTGCAATTATAACACTTTATGAATGTAATACTCACTTTCAGCTCCCGCAGTTTCCATATTATAGGTTCATGTAAGAGGAATTTTATGTCCTTCGTGTGATAAAGCGTTTTGATGCCTCCGGCACCTTTTTGCGCTCTCTTTCTGTTTCGTGGTTCCCGTGGGTATATGCCTTTGAGAATGCATATTCGCCTGAAGTCTTTTAGAGATAACTGAAGCTTTTTTAGGGCCGCTTTTCTTGTCATAAATTGTGCTCCTTCGCCCGTTGAATACTAAGAAAAAAAAACTTAGGCTAGATTGTGTTGAATAGCACGTGTCGTATGTTTGGTTATAAGAAACTCTTACCTTCTTCTTTTTCTTGGAGACCATTTTAATAGAATGAAAAGGACTTCGATCAGTAAGTAACACTTAAAATGAAACTCTCACAGAGAAAAATTAAGTAAAATGTAGAAACTAAACATTACCTACATCGAGAGCTTTGATTTTGGAAGAAATTCATTCAACCAGAGACACGATAATTCAACGTCAATTTGACATTGACAAAATGAAATTAGCAGTGACAATTGTTTTTTTTAATAATTGGATTTACGGCTCTGGGTTCAGTAACTATTGCCTTTGAGGAATTATATTATTGGGAGTAATTAAAAACCATGGTTTTTATAGTAAATAAAAATAAACCTAAAAGTCGGACCTAAAGTTCCTTTTGCATTATCAATAGATGTACGAAAAACGGGCTCGAAAGAATACTTCTACAGGTTGGTGTCCCTCTCGCACACATGACCATTGCTTTAGAATTTAGATCAAGAATATTAACGATACTTAGATGATAGAATGGAATATAGCTGTAATATAATATTTTGAATTCTTATAATTATTACGATAGAAGGGATTAGCTTATTATCTACTAGATGATGCCCGCGACTTCGTCCGCGTGGATTGATGTTTTTTGATTCCCGCGGAAACTCTTTTAATTTTCCGGGATAAAAAGTCTCCTCCAAGAGCGATACAGTCCCTCCAACGCTTTTCTAACTTTTTTATCCCATGCGTGTAGAACGATTTGTCTTTGGCTTCAAAATAAGCCTCCGTTGCTGTGATAACTTCACTTACCCTGGAGCATTTTTTTGAGATCTGCAAACAGCCAGTAATCGCTGGGGGCCAAGTCTGGCGACTAAGGGGGATGAGGAAGCAATTCAAAGCCCAATTCATTAATTTTGGCCATCGTTCTCACAGACTTGTGACGAGGCGCGTTGTCCTGGTGAAACACCACTTTCTTTTTTTTCATTTGAGGCCGTTTATCCGCACTTTCGTACTTCAATCGCTCCATTAAGCACATGTAAGTTTGGAGGTCAAGTTTAGTGGGTAGGTACCTACTACAAACTGAAAGTACTAGGTACGTTAAAGTTTAAACTTAGAATAGTTTTGCCTAGAATCAATCTCTTCAACCCACTCACTACTGAGCACAAGTCCCTTCTCATATGCTTCTCATAATGAGAAGGGTTTGGACATATTATTATGTTTACCACGCTGCCCAAGCGTGTTAGCAATGTTCACGCACCGTTGAGAACAGGCGTGCAGGTTTCCTCACTATGTGTATTTAAGAAAGTGATATTTAATTTCTTAAAATGCACTAAGTATGCCTTGCAAATTGAATATCACTTGCAATAGAACTCTAAAAAGTTACACTGGTACTGTTTAGTATGTACCCGCAGTGCCCGGCATTGAACCCCACCCGAAATAGGCTGCAGGGCGTCCTAACCAATAGGCTATCACCGCTAATTTATTGTAATAAAATAGAAACATTTTTTAAGAAATTTTATTTATTTTTTTCCATTTTTCTTAATTTATTTTTACGATGGAACTCTTATTATGTAGTGTTTAATAAATAGAATAAATTATAATTTTACAAAATAATTGAGTTTCCCTTCGCATTACGCAGTCTCGGTCTCGTTACTGCTAGAATTTTGTGCTTCTAGAGGCGTCGCTTTCATTTGGCTTTGTGTCCACGTATTCGGATCTATGAATACGTACTGGTAGGGATATCCATAAGCTTGGGGCCAATACGGTGCTGGTGCAGCAATCGGAGTTTTCTCCTCACTATCTTCACTTCCTTTACAGGCATTTATTGCACTAGCGATTGCAGAAATCATTTGAGGGTAGTAATATTGAAACGGGTAGGGTTGAGCCATTTGAGTAGGTATGTCGGTAGAGCAAGGTGGTATGGACGACTCAGGTGGGCTTGCTGGGACTGCAAATGGGTATGAACCTACATTTCTCTCGGCTCCTGTTATGGGTAGGGCGTAAGCATACTTCATTGCAGGGCTTGTAATTATAGCTCTTTTGTGGGTCGTAGTTTTATCTTCTTGTGATGACGCTTTCGTATGACTTGATGATACGGATTTCGGCTGGAGCATGGTCGCGGCTGGAGGGAGGAAGTTGACCGGCTGATCTGTTAACCATTCTGATTTGCTTCCGTTTTCTTCTGTCGCTGCTACGTAAAGATCTCCCGTGGTGCCGTCAATTGAAGGTTTGACGTATAGACCATGAACTGGATGCAATTCACCAGGAGTTTCCCAAATAACATGACTGCGGACGCACAAAAGTGCCAAAGAGAAGATAAGAGTGACTTCAACTGTCCGATACATTATTATGAGCTGATCTTAAGTGATAATGTTGATTTCACGCTATTCTTTATATATCAATTGTAGGTAAACTATAAGATAATATTTAACAATATAAGGCATGGTTAGAGATAATAATTAAATTAATTTCTGCTTAACTTGAGTATAAAACACGTTTTCTAGAAATGCGTATCATCACGTTTTGAGATAAAAGATGTTATCTGATAAGGATTAGGTACCTACTACCTAGGTATATCAAATCAGTTACGATGAGATAAGACTTACAGAATCATTTCGTGGTTAATTTCAATAATGAATTACCTAAATAATGAATTATTAATTCTGTGACCTGTTGCCAATAATAATTGCTGATGCATGCCCTATGCCTGAGTCGTACTTAACTTAGGTACCTACTAACCTAGATACCTGAATAATAAAGTATAATATTTACTTATTTAAGTAGGCATTTGGTACCTTATATATCTAATTAGGTACATTATGTTTAAGGCAAAATGACTATCTTTATGAATATTCATATACCTAGGTACTTTTTTTCCTGGGTCATGGTTTTACTTGTGACGTATTTTTGTATGATTTTTCATTTGATGATACATTTATAGAGAAGCAGGATTGGTTTCATTTGATTGAAAAATAAATCTTTGAATGGATGATCAATTGGCTAACTTACGGGCATACTCACTTAGTTTATATACGAGGGCCAGTGGGGCCTCTGTCTGCCACGACGTCATTTTGCCATTCTCATCCACTTTTCCACCATGCAAGCCTATAATAAGCGTAGGTACGCATATTATATCTACTTACTATATTTTATAGTTGTCGGCGTTTCACCCCCGTGCTTCAGAGAGCACGTTAATCCGTCGGTCCTGCGCCTGATCTCTCTCCGGTCGTGTCGTATTTTCCGTCCCATCGGGCCTTGAGGGTAAAGGTACAGAGAGTGTACCTGTGCGCTCACACTAGTGCACTATAATATTATCTTCCGCGCAGATGGCTAATCTCTCTGGAGATAGGCCGCCGCGCCGTGGCCGAAATTCGGTCGGGAGGACGTTACTCATGGTACGGCAAGAGTCCAACGGTTATTTGGTCTTACCCTGCAAACCTTTACATTTCAATTGGCTCCATTAAGTAATAATATATAATAGACTACCTTATATTTAGAGACAATTCAAACATTTTTATAGTAAAAAGTTAAAACTACATTATTGATCGATACGGTACCTAATAATTAAAATTATTAAAAAATACGACTGCTCTGCCGTAGACACACATACATACATGAACCCTGAAAACATAACACTCCTCTTTTGGGCAGTCGTGTAATAAAAATGGAAGTACGGCTACCAAGTACCACTGCTTAAATGATATTTTTTGTGAATCACTGGATATTGAACTATAGTGTTAGGTATATATTTTTGGAATCTACGTCTTCATTTTCTAGATGATAATTATATAGGTATGTCAATATAATTATAAAAGTTATGATCTTATTTTCGATTTTTTTTTCAACTTTAGTCTTTAATGCGGAACCATGGTCACTCCATCGATTTTTTTTTAATTTTACTAGCCCATGTTACTCGGAATAAGCTAGGGATTCTAACGATAGGTACCTCATTTATCAAAATCGGTTCAGGCGTATAGAAGTTATGGTGGAATATACAAACTCACATACATACATATATACTCATACATGACCCCTGAAAACAATATAATATTCCTTTTTTCAGGCAGTCGTTTAAAAAACATAAACCATTTACAATGCTAGCTCAAATATTATTTTGCGTAACAATTTCGATAAGAGTTGTATTGGTGTTCAAAACATCAGCCTGTATGCGTAGTAATGAGGAATTTTCTCTTTGTGGCTGGAAATGCCCTCCAACTTGTATCAACCTGAGGATGTTGGCGAAAAGTGAACGCCTTTGCCCTCTCCGGTGGGAGTGCAGGGTTGGATGTCGGTGTTCCGCCGGGTTCGTCAGGGATGAGTACAGTAAAGACTGTGTTTACATTCACAACTGTCCTAGTAAGTAACAAGTAATCCGCTGATTTCATAAGTTCGATCCTGGAAGTAACCTTTTGAATATGAGTGTGTTTTATCAAAATCGTTAAGCGCGACATTCAATCTTTGATTGATATTTTTAAACAATCTAAAATCGTTTTCCGAGTAGATTAGTATATTTCTAGGAACTTTATTATTTAAATATATAAATAAGTAATTACAAATCGATACAATAAATTTTTTTATCTATATAATAAGAAAATTTTGCTAAAATGCATCAAAGAATTCCTCCGCATCGCCGTCATCGGGCAACGTGCCCAGAAGACTGGCAGCATTGCCACGCTGGATGGCAATGCTTAACCTCTGGCCAAGGAATAGGCCAGCCCTCTGGTCACGTGTAGCGTCGACTAGTTTTCGGGAAATTTCTCTGAAAAGGAAATGTGCATTCGGACCCCATGGGCCCAACGTTTCGACCCCAAACGGCGCAAACTCATAGTTACCTATGAGGTTGGTATATTTGCGCCGCTTGAGGGTCTCTGCTGCTGCAGCGGCTGCGCCGGCACAACCTGCCGTGGCTGGAAGGTGGGATGGCGCAAGGGTATCGACGCAGGTTGCGTCCCACACCAAAGGCCTACCCAACTTCCAGGGCAGCAAAGACATACCGTCGGGTCTCTTCCCATCGTCACGCACCAAACCATTGGGTTCCAATACGGCTGGTACGCCGGCGGTGGAAAGAGCACGGCGGATGATGTCATTGATAGAGGCGTGCCTGGCTATGCGGCCCGTGCTTTTACAGCATGATAGGCCATGGTGCCCGAGGCTGTCGACAGCTACTCCGCAATGACAAAGGTGCGAGGCAACACAAGACGCACCGAGGCGTAAACTAGCAATGAGCCGGAACGTGACATCGTCCAGCATAGTGCCTATACCGGGCGATGGCAGCGCCTGGAGCCAAAGGCCCGACTCCCATTCTCCCACAGCCAGCAGGCGAGCACGCTCCGCAGGATTGAGTGACGTATCTACTAAATTCTTCCGTATCAATCTGCAAAGCGGCTCGTCCCACCGTCTCTGGGAGGCCGGGTAGGCGGGTAATTCCGTGTTTGGACAGGCCATTTTCCAAGCGTCTACTGCATCTGCCAAACGCGGCACCTCGAAAACAGACAGGGAACCCGATAGGATATCCCTAGTTAATATCTCAGTGCTGTGGACTGATGATAAAAACGCTGGTAAACTAATACTTGAAATTTTGCGGACGCCGAGACCCCCGAACCGAATAGGAAGGGTAGCTTGAGTCCAAGCTCGGTCGTCTAATGTCACATTTAAAATAGCGTTGAGTGTATTTCTCATTATTGAATCAATTTTTTCTAAGAGATGCGGATGCTCCCATTAATGGGAAGAACGTAGAATGTAAGTAAATTTTGGGCCAAAACAACAGTATCTGATTATGGTAAAAGCGGCATGCACATTAATTTTAAACAATCTATCCGAAATATTATTAAAATTTTGAATTTTAACATCGATGAATTCTTGGAAGGATTCATCGAATATCGGGGACCCAAGGAGGTGAAGAGAACTTTTATCGACAATTTTAATGCCTGGAGCTAGTGCATCAAATTTTGACATAATAGCTTGACTATTGGGGATGTCCCGTACGAACAGTTCGCATTTCGAGATATTGAGGTCCAATCCAATAGATTGTAATTTCTCTCTTATGAAAATGAAGTCATTTAGGACTATTTCGGCATTAGTATATTATGTTAGAAATATAATGGATGTATGGATGGATTTGGAGATGTATAGCTGGAATCTGCACCGAAGTTCCGAAACACACCACCACATACAGGAATTAGTTTTCCAAAATACTAGTTTCGCAATAGTTGAACCCAGGACATTATAGTTGTAAGTGGGGCATTCGCACCTCTGCACTTTTTTCGATTTTCTTCGTAATTTTCCTACCACAATCCTATTTCATCTTGACACAATTTTAAAACATTTTGTCTTACAAATTAGGTACAATATGCGTGAATGATGAAATGCGTGTATCAGCAAAATATAATAATAATTGCGGCCAAATATCGTCACTACCATAAGGTTCATAATTGTTGAATTGCATTCATCGATGTTTGTATGCATTTGTATGTGTTTAACCGAAAAATGTTGCACAAACATGTATAAATATGGCCCAAATTACGATTGTTGTCTTCATTAGCATCTTGAGATCACAATGGTTGTGATTTGGCTGTGTATTTGTGCTTCCTTACTAGCTGCATCATCTTCGGCCCCCGTTGCCGAAGATGGGGAACAGGAATCTGGGTATACGAATATGGATAGCAGCCAGATAGACTATCTGCGTGGGAAGAGATTGAACAATAATGTCTACACTATAACGCCATGTGCTGCCGCCGCCGCCGCCGCTGCCTCCGCCAACATACCAATTGCGAGGTCTCCAGAAATGGCTTATGCAAACTTTGCGCCTCCAGAAGCAAGATACTACGTTCCCAGTGCATATTATGATTACTCAAGTTCAGGATATGCGGGGAATATGTACAGAGTGGAAGACCCTTATAGTGACACAAGGGAGATGTTGAGATATTCAGACACCAATTTCATGGAACAAGTGCCAACAGCAAGATTTGCATATAGGACGGCCCCATCTTCCTACGTGCCTATTAATACACCACATATTATTGGAAACTTAAATGGCCAATACAGTAATATGCAAACTGGGTCGTCGGCGTCCACTTATGGAATATTCCCTAGTGGTAGTGTTGGGAACTGTAACCTGCCGCTACTTTTTAGCTGTTCGCCGTCGGTAGTCACAGGGCAGATGGTGAAGCCTGAATCGCAAGTTTATGGCCACCCGCCCTCCTACTCTTCGGGTGCTATCTCACATCAAGACGGTTATGGTGCTACAGACGGACATTATTCTCAACGCATACACGCCAATCAAGAACAAGCCATGTACGAAAACTCTGCCCCAGTTAAAGCTACCGCTACTCATTCAAATGAAAAATCCACTTGAATTGTGCTAACGAGTACACCTTTGCGGAAAATATGGCTTGATTGTAGTCTTAATTAAGCAGATATAGGTAGGTATAGTTAAGATTTTTTGCGTGCAACAAAATTCGTAGGATTGATGTAGGTTTACGAATTTTATTTTAAAACAACATTTTATAAATGTTTTAGTTTAGTAGGTACGTAATGATTTATTAGAAATATCGTGTATATGTGTCAGATATTGTGATGTTACGTGAGAACGCATTAAAACTAAAAAGTTTTGTTATTTATGCTAAGTTATTTAATAAAATATTTTGAGGATTATCTCCTTATGAGTTATTATTCTTACTTCTCTCTCTCTTCTATTTTTTACCTAGTTATCCAACCCGATCCAGCTTCGCACGGGTGGCTTACCCGTTGAGGAGTTCCGTCCGCTGAATTAGAACTTATTCATCGATCTTCATGAGATTAGCATGAGCTAGATCTCATGCTAATCTCATGAAGTAGGTGTTAGTAGCTTTGCAAAAAAAAGAAATTGTCAAAATCGGTACAGATTTGACCAAACAATTTCATCCTTACTTAACTAGGTAAATCTTAAAAAGAATAATTATGTCAAGACTGTTCGTAATACTTGGACGTAAGGCAGCAATCACGAACAATTATTGTAGGTTTGGCAGGTCATTGCTCAGTAAGTCTTCGCCAACTCCAAATAACAATCATGCGAATAAACGTAAAATTCCCATACATCATCTGTCAAAACTTCAAATTCGGAGGTTAAATGTTACTCGGAGTTGGCGAAATCAGCCCTAAATATCGTGCAAAATAATGAATTATTCCGTAATGATGCTCGCGACTTCGTCCGCGCGAATTTTTTTTTTTCGTTCCCGCAGGAACTCTTAAATTTAAAAGACTATGTGCTATTCCAGACTATCCAGACAGATAATCTATCTATCTCTGTGCAAAATTTCAGCCAGATCCGTTCAGTCGTTGGGGCGTGATTGAGTAACAAACATCCATACATCCATACATACATCCAAACTTTCGCATTTATAATATTAGTAAGATGCAATATTCATATTTCGTGTGCAAACTTCATATTTCGTGTACAGTCTTCATATTACGAAAGCAAACTACATATTTCGTATGCAAACTTCATATTTCGTAACCAAACTACATTTTTCGTATGCAAACTTCATATTTCGCATGCAAACTTCATATTTCGTAAGCGAACTTCATATTTCGTATGCAATCTTCATATTTCGTAAGCTAACTACATATTTCGTATGCAATCTTCATATTTCGTAAGCAAACTACATATTTCATATGCAAACTACATATTTCGTATGTAAACTTCATATTTCGTATGCAAACTACCTACATATTTCGTATGCAAACTTCATATTTCGTATGCTAACTTCATATTTCGTATGCAAACTACATATTTCGTATGCAAACTTCATATTTCGTATGCGAACTTCATATTTCATAAGCCAACTACATATTTCGTATGCAAACTTCATATTTCGTATGCGAACTTCATATTTCATAAGCCAACTACATATTTCATATGCAAACTTCATATTTCGTAAGCAAACTTCATTTTTCATAAGCCAACTTCATATTTCGTATGCAAACTTCATATTTCGTATGCAAACTTCATATTTCATATGCGAACTACATATTTCCTATGCAAACTTCATATTTCCTATGCAAACTTCATATTTCGTATGCAAACTTCATATTTCATTTGCAAACTTCATATTTCGTGTGCATTCTTCATATTTCGTAAGCAAACTTCATTTTTCATAAGCCAACTTCATATTTCGTATGCAAACTTCATATTTCGTATGCAAACTTCATATTTCATATGCGAACTACATATTTCCTATGCAAACTTCATATTTCCTATGCAAACTTCATATTTCGTATGCGAACTTCATATTTCATAAGCCAACTACATATTTCGTATGCAAACTTCATATTTCGTGTGCATTCTTCATATTTCGTAAGCAAACTACATATTTCGTATGCAAACTTCATATTTCGTAGGCAAACTTCATATTTCGTATGCAATCTTCATATTTCGTAAGTAAACTACATATTTCGTATGCAATCTTCATATTTCGTAAGCAAACTACATATTTCATATGCAAATTACATATTTCGTATGTAAACTTCATATTTCGTATGCAAACTACCTACACATTTCGTATGCAAACTTCATATTTCGTATGCTAACTTCATATTTCGTATGCGAACTACATATTTCGTATGCAAACTTCGTATTTCGTATGCAAACTTCATATTTCATATGCGAACTACATATTTCCTATGCAAACGTCATATTTCCTATGCAAACTTCATATTTCGTATGCAAACTTCATATTTCGGAAGCAAACTACATATTTCGTATGCAAACTAGATATTTCGTATGCAAACTTCATATTTCATTTGCAAACTTCATATTTCGTGTGCATTCTTCATATTTCGTAAGCAAACTACATATTTCGTATGCAAACTTCATATTTCGTAGGCAAACTTCATATTTCGTATGCAATCTTCATATTTCGTAAGTAAACTACATATTTCGTATGCAATCTTCATATTTCGTAAGCAAACTACATATTTCATATGCAAATTACATACTTCGTATGTAAACTTCATATTTCGTATGCAAACTACCTACACATTTCGTATGCAAACTTCATATTTCGTATGCTAACTTCATATTTCGTATGCGAACTACATATTTCGTATGCAAACTTCGTATTTCGTATGCGAACTTCATATTTCGTAAGCCAACTACATATTTCATATGCAAACATCTTATTTCGTATGCAAACTTCATATTTCGTAAGCAAACTACATATTTCGTTTGCAAACTTCATATTTCGTAAGCAAACTTAATTTTTCATAAGCCAACTTCATATTTCGTATGCAAACTTCATATTTCGTATGCAAACTTCATATTTCATATGCGAACTACATATTTCCTATGCAAACTTCATATTTCCTATGCAAACTTCATATTTCGTATGCAAACTTCATATTTCGGAAGCAAACTACATATTTCGTATGCAAACTAGATATTTCGTATGCAAACTTCATATTTCATTTGCAAACTTCATATTTCGTGTGCATTCTTCATATTTCGTAAGCAAACTACATATTTCGTATGCAAACTTCATATTTCGTAGGCAAACTTCATATTTCGTATGCAATCTTCATATTTCGTATGCAAACTTCATATTTCATTTGCAAACTTCATATTTCGTGTGCATTCTTCATATTTCGTAAGCAAACTTCATTTTTCATAAGCCAACTTCATATTTCGTATGCAAACTTCATATTTCGTATGCAAACTTCATATTTCATATGCGAACTACATATTTCCTATGCAAACTTCATATTTCCTATGCAAACTTCATATTTCGTATGCAAACTTCATATTTCGGAAGCAAACTACATATTTCGTATGCAAACTAGATATTTCGTATGCAAACTTCATATTTCGTATGCAAACTTCATATTTCATATGCGAACTACATATTTCCTATGCAAACTTCATATTTCCTATGCAAACTTCATATTTCGTATGCAAACTTCATATTTCGGAAGCAAACTACATATTTCGTATGCAAACTAGATATTTCGTATGCAAACTTCATATTTCATTTGCAAACTTCATATTTCGTGTGCATTCTTCATATTTCGTAAGCAAACTACATATTTCGTATGCAAACTTCATATTTCGTAGGCAAACTTCATATTTCGTATGCAATCTTCATATTTCGTAAGTAAACTACATATTTCGTATGCAATCTTCATATTTCGTAAGCAAACTACATATTTCATATGCAAATTACATATTTCGTATGTAAACTTCATATTTCGTATGCAAACTACCTACACATTTCGTATGCAAACTTCATATTTCGTATGCTAACTTCATATTTCGTATGCGAACTACATATTTCGTATGCAAACTTCGTATTTCGTATGCGAACTTCATATTTCGTAAGCCAACTACATATTTCATATGCAAACATCATATTTCGTATGCAAACTTCATATTTCGTAAGCAAACTACATATTTCGTTTGCAAACTTCATATTTCGTAAGCAAACTTAATTTTTCATAAGCCAACTTCATATTTCGTATGCAAACTTCATATTTCGTATGCAAATTTCATATTTCATATGCGAACTACATATTTCGTAAGCCAACTACATATTTCGTATGCAAACTACATATTTCGTACTAGCGGATGCCCGCGACTTCGACTGCGTGGTTTGAGGTTTTCAAATTTAAGAAACTAGATGATGCTCGCGACTTCGTCCGCGCGAGTTTATTTATTTTTTCATTCCCGCGGGAACTCATTAATTTTCCGGGATAAAAAGGCTATGTGCTATTCCAGACTATAATCTATCTCTGTGCCGAATTTCAGCTAGATCCGTTTAGCCGTTGGGGCGTGATTGAGTAACAAACATCCATTATCCATACATCCATACATCCAACCAAACTTTCGCATTTATAATATTAGTAAGATATGCCTTACTATTTTTACCTCATCCACTTCAACTGATCGATGAAAAATCGATGATAGCTTAGTGGTAAGACGGCCGGCTTCTTATTTGGGTGGTCGGGGGTTCGATCCCCGGGCACGCAGCTCTAATTTTTCGGGCAATTACTTAATTATCACTTGTTTTAACTTTTAACGGTGAAGGAAAGCATCGTGAGGAAACCTGCATGCCCGAGAGTTCTTCATAATGTTCTCAAAGTTATATGAAGTCTGCCAATCCGCACTAATCCATTGTGGTGGACTTTGGCCAAACTTTCTCATTCTGAGAGAAGACTTGTGCTCAGTAGTGGGTCATCGATGGGTTGAAATGATAAAAAAAATTATGATTATGTATGGCAGCGGAAGCGCATATAGTCGATCACTTAAGCAACGTTGACCTAAGTCGGTAACTGGGTGGGTGACCGACTTTGGAAGGCCGAATTTCGCCTTATCGTGTCTTCCGTGTCGCGGAGACCACGCGTTCAGCCATCAGTCTAGATCTTTAATATTAACATAGACTGAATAGCTGAAAGGTTAGTCGTAGAAAATAATCTAGTAACTGCCTAAGTATATACCTAGTTAGTAAGTAGGTATATAAAAAACCGGAAAAGTGCGTAGTGGTTCCATGGGTGCCCGTCCAGTGCCGGATTTACCATCTAAGCTGAAAAAGCTGAAGCTTAGGGCGACTAAATCAATGGGGCGGCAAAATTGGCCCAAAAAAGAATTTTGTACAGAAAAAAAAGTTTTAATAATCTAGAAACTAGGTTATTCCCTAAAAAAAGGAATTAACTTGTGAATAAGTGTATCTAATTTTAGAAGTTAGTAGGAGCGGCAATTGTCAGTAGGAGCGGCAAGAATTTAAAGGGCGACAATGTGTAAATCCAGCACTGTGCCCGTCACAATATTATGCGACACGATATTTTTCATCCTATCTATTCGAAAAGGACGACTTGGTTCGCCTTTAAGTGCGCCCAAAGGTGGTGTTTTCTATAAGGAACTTTTAGCGGGCAAAATGAGCTTTTAATCCTCTTTATTTCAAAAAGTGCGCCGCAATTATCTTTTCCGCGCACTTTTTGAATTTGGAACATCTTAGTACATATTATGTGTTCATTCACATAATAGTGTTCAGCGCTAAAGAAATCGAACGCAAATATTTTTTGAATAGAGACTGAATGGTAGGTAGGTACGACGGCCCATAGTCGCGCCGCCGGCTTTAATTTGGTTTCCTTTTTTTTTTTTAATAAAAAAAAGGAAACCTTTAAAATGCTCGAACTAAAGACCGCGTTTTCGTAAATTTTCACGGATTACTAAAAATTCATGGTTTTATTTTGAAAAATGAGTTCTTCAAATGAAAGTGAAAGTATAGAATTAATTCCTGAAAGTATTAGTACTGACGCAAGATATGTGATCTATTACTTGCAAAATCCCGGGAGAAATATATGAAAGCCTATAGTAATTTTATTGAATGGAGAAATGCAAGAGGCGCCAAGAATTGTTCAGTATCTGTGTTTTGTGTGTGTGTGGTTTGTGTGTCGGTTAGTTAGTTATAATAACGACGTAAAACTGGTCACATATTCTAAATTAATAGCGTATCGGAAGAGGATGTCTGATGGATTTTTAGTTTTATTTTCTCATAGAAGGTGACGAAAAGTAGAGTGTATCATTCGGGTGCAAAATATTTTTGGGCTCGGGCGACGAACTTTAAATCCCTCGCTACGCTCGGGATTCTACTCTAGAATCCCTCACTTCGCTCTGGATTAAAAAAAGCGCCCTCGCCGTAAAAATATTATTTTGCTCCCTTATAATACAATACAAGTTGGTCGACTATAACTCGTTTAATTTTTAAAGCTGTGAAAGTTTTCCTTTTAATGTTTCGCAAACGGATCTCTGAATCGAGAAATAGTTTTCCCACACCTATTTACAATATTTTTGAACAACCTATCCAAGGTTCTATACCTTGGATAGGTAGGTAGGAGCTGGTAGGTAGGTAGGAGTTGGTAGTAGGTAGGAGCTAAATAACAGCTTTCTAGTACTAAGGGCCACTAAGCTAAGGACATGGCGAAACTATAAGGGTTCCTTAATGACTACGGAACCCTAAAAAGAGAAACTGTGGCCCTATCCGCAGGGAGTATTATGAAAGGGTTAGCAATATTTTTAATGCTGTCATTTTAGTTTCAGAATCAGCCCCAAATTCCAATGACTAGCTGACATGTCAAAGTACTACCAACCGCTAGGTCTGGATATGTACGATTTGTACGAGCTGAAATTTTCACAGAGTACATCTACTTCCGCTATAACAACAAATAATAAAAATGAAATAAATAATAAAATTCCATCAACGTGATTTTTGAGCGCCTCATGTTTCTTTTGCAAAAGTATATAAAAAGTGTTAAATCTTGTGCGATGGTACGGAACCCTTCGTGTACAAGTCCGACTCGCCCTTGGCAGGTTTTTTCATCAGTAAAATTATATTCTACAATGACTAATGAGGTCGCACGTAGCTTCGACGAAGCAAAATTCCGAATGTTGGTATCCGCGGCGGCTTGTCACATCAGCATTTTCTGTGAAACTCACGTTTATATGTATGCTTCGAGTGACTGAAAATAATGCAGGAATTTTTATAACTATGCCTACATAGCTTTTACTCGCGGCTTCGCTCGCGTAAGTAGCTACGTAATTAAACGCATACGAATTTTACGAATTAATGGTGAATGGTAAGCGAACATGCTAACCACTAGACCAACGAGGCAATTCCCAACGAACTCCCGGGTTCGAGTCCTGCGTTGGGCTATGATTAAGTATTGGCTTTTCTAACTAGAAATTCTCAGTACTAGCCCGGAGTTAGGAAGTTGGCGGTGTTTACCCCCGTGCCTCGGCGAGTAGGTACGTTACGCCGTCGCGTCGGTCATTGTCACTATACATGATAATAGTCGTCACAGCTCGCCAACCCGCATTGGAGCAGCGTGGTGGGTCTAAGCTCTTATTCCCTCTCTCCTATGAGAGTGGAGGCCTGTGCCCAGCAGTGGGACGTTAATGAACTATAGTGATGGTGGAATGGTAAGCTGTGTTTGTCTAGTGGTTGAGATGTTCGAGATTCGGATGGTCGAGTTAGATATTGTATGTCTGAGCATTCTTCGTAAAGTTCTCAAAGTTTTGTGAAGTGGTGGATTATGGCCAAACCCTTCACAGTCTGAGAGGAGATTCTTGCTCAGTATTGAGCCGGCAATGGGTTTTTCTGTGGGTTGAAATAACTACGTATGTTTGTAGGTAATCTACTAGAAGTTAGCCCTTGACTGCGATCTCACCTGAGATGAGTCTGAGATGGTAGCGGGCAGGTGAGACCAGCCCGCTACCATCTCAGACTGCATCATCACTTATGCAGCAGAGATGGTAGGTACCGTAGCGGGCTAACCTGTTAGGGACATGGCAGTTATATTAAACCCAAACCCTAATTTTTGAACCTAATTGGTTTCTACACGGGTATCGTACCGGAACGCTAAATCGATTGGCGGCACGTCTTTGCGGGTAAATAGCCACGGCCGGAGCATCCCACCCGAGCAGGAAAAATTCAGAAATTATAAATTCCCAAATTGACCCTGCCAAGAATCGAACCCGGGATCTCCGCACGTTAAGACAACAGCGCTGAACACTGCGTCAAAATTACAACAAGAACTTAACTTTAACTTTAAAAACAACAGTTTGGTGTATGTCTGGAGTAGGGACTTCTCCACGCCGTGATCTGGCACCACCTGGACCCCTGGACAGATCTAGAGGTTCTCTAAGATTCACGGGTGCCTACTGATGCAGTCATCCACTCGGGCGAGGTTCTGTCTGCAGCCTGCTGAGTAACTCACATGAGGCCCCTAGCGGGTTAGCTTCATGTGCGTGAATTTTCAAAATTCTTGCTGTAAATGAGACACTGTAGGCGGCCAACTCAGATACTTATCTCAGTTGGACCCGTATAGCATTTTCATTAGTATAATATTATATGCTTGACTTGACCTGAATTTAAACAAGCAAAGCTGACGACTTGAAATGTGCTGTTCTTTGAATATTTGCAATTGCCGTACTTCTAACACATACTTTTTGCATAATTGCTATAAGTAATAAAAATATGTACTATATTGTATGTATTTCATAACATGTTATATTCGTTTTTATTTTTACGAAGAAGATTTCAAACTAGATTATTTCCTCGTAGAAACCGAATAGGGGTATGTGTTTTATATAACTGCCATGCCCCTAACAGGTTAGCCCGCTACCATCTTAGACTGCATCATCACTTACCATCATGTGAGATCGCAGTCAAGGGCTAACTTGTAGTGAAAAAAAAAACTTTTTTTACTTACTGAAAAGGCTAATCCCGAATATCCGCTAGATCTGATGAATATTATCTGAGAGAGAGGAATTTCTCAAAGGATAACATCAAATCACTTACGCTACTTCTTTCTATCCATACTCTACGCTATCCATATCTACTAATATTAATTATTTAAATGCGAAAGTGTGTATGTCTGTCTGTCTGCTACGCTTTTAAAGAATTTGGTACAGAGGTCGGTTGCATCTCGGGGCTAGGACATAGGCTACCTATTTGTATCCCGGAAAGCTATGGAGAACCTCGCGGGAAACCAAAACGACGAAGTCACGGGCATCATCTAGTACCTAATATTAAAAATGCGAATGTGAGTTAGTTTGTTTGTTTCTTACGCTTTCATGGCCCACTTATTCAACCGATTTTAATGAAATTTGGTACATATGGTACAATAGGTTATGTTCCGAGGATCCTTTTTATCCAGGAAAATAAATGAGTTCCCGCTGGCATATAAAAAAAAAAGTACGCGCCGGATTGAGAACCTCCTTCTTTTTTGAAAGTCGGTTAAAAATTAAACCACGCGGACGACGTTGCGACTCGCGAGCATCATATTATATCATAGGTACATTTTATTGTATTACTAGCTGCTGCCCGTGAATTCGTACGCGTGGATTGAGGTTTTTGGTTCCCGCGGAAACTCTTTCATTTTCTGGGATAAAAAGTAGCCTATGTGCTATTCCAGACTATAATCTATCTCTGTGCCAAATTTCATCCAGATCCGTTCAGCCGTTGGGGCGTGATTGAGTAACAAACATCCATCCATATATCCATCCATACATCCATCCATCCAAACTTTCGACTTTATAATATTTATTATAATTATATTATTTGATTGATACAAACCTCCAAAGTCAGTCACCCATCCTATATTGCTATAGCAACCCCTAAAAAAATCCACCTAAACGAAGCCGGGACCAGTCAGCTAGTGTTTTAAATTAATAAGGCACCTATTTAGTACCTATCTAGCTGTAAAACATGTATTCTTGATAATTTCGTGATCTCTCCAAGATCGCTTTAGTTTAATTTGCTTCCGTTATGCGGAAATCGATATCTCAGCAATAGTAAGCAATATCACGTTTCGTTTGATATCGGTCTGCATAGGGGTACAACATTTTTTTGTATAAATGCCCTGTACACTGTGTCTCAACATCACATCCATCACAGCTTCGCAATGAAGACAACTATACTTCTTTGCGCTTTGGCAACTATAGCTAGGGCTATACCAACGAATCATCACGAAACTCTTCAGGAAGAACAGTTTGCAGTTGGACATCACTACGCCACTTTACCACGGGAAAGAAAATCACCACTTCACGATCACCATGCTGCTGGATTGTCAACCGAAGTTGGAACAGAAGATATGCATACCCAGCCTACCTCTAATTCTGGACACCAGATATCTCCGATGGAAGGGAGAAGCCTTGGATTTAAAAAGCCAATAATTGTGAAAAAGAAAATTGGCTACCACGTCTATCGTGACTCCGACGAAGAAATGGCACATGCTGATCCACACGAAAATTGCAGGAAGCAAGTTAATGTGAAATTATGTGTTGACGAACCTGGTTCACCCAAAAGTATGGGAAATTGCTTTGCATTGGAACGATTAAACGAAGAGAAAGAAATAGAAAACAGTATCAAAACAGCGAAGGAAGCAGTAGAAAACTTGCAACGTGGTTTTAATAAAATGGAACATAATTCAGTAAAACTGGGCAAGACAGAAGATAAAGAGTTGGAAGATGATATTGCAGTGCACCAACATATCGAAGCAGCGAGAAAAGCATTGGAACATGTTCATCGAAATTTCGGACATCTCGACACATTGAACCTACAAGCAACTTCTCCTAAAACTGAAGACTTTCAAACAAAGTCGTCTGATGATGAAGAAAGACTAGCGCAATGGAAAGAGGCGATTGATAATATTCAGAAAAATTTTGAAATTGCCAGAAATATAGAAGATGCTTTCAAAGCTGACTCCGAACATATGAACTTACAGTCAACACATGTAGATGAATCATCAAAAATAAGAGAAAGTGAGCATACAGAAAGTAATCTTGACTCACAACTCAAACTAAATCCTACCAGTTTAAGCAACGTCGAATTACCAACAGATGAATCCGATGCATTAACACAGAAAAGAGAAAATTCTGAAGTTGATATGTTTACAGCCCCCACAGAGCAAAAGGAATTGAAAATTAAACTTCATAGTGATAGTTTAATAAATGAAAAAATAATTGAAGAACCTTTGAGTGAGCACGAAAGGAAGGCAGTGAATACAGAAAAATCAAATGAACACGTGCCAACAATGAAAAATTCTGATATAAAAACCAAGCCAGATGAAACCTTAAAAACGGGTGTGAAATCCGAAAAAGACGTCATCGAACATGTTCATGACCAACAATCAAAGGCTGCAAACCACATTAACTTTGAAATTCCAAATATGGATACATTACAAAGTAACACACACGACACAAAGTTGATAACAGAGAAAGATGCTTTAGCTGAGATCGAAGACAAGTCTCTTTTAAATAAGAATACATCTGCTGTTGATCAGCTAACCATGGCTAAATCAGCTCATATCGACCAACCCACTTCACACCATGAACATGATATGTCAATGGAAGGCACACATGAAAGTCACGCAGTGATGAAAAATAGTGTCGATAATGATTTGGCAAAATCTTCAAACAAAGAGGACTTAACTGCGGTCAAAATGCCGATTACTGCTGGACATCTACTAGACCAGTCACTGAAATCAAAATCAGTACATGAAGTTGATCAAAATCACAAAGAGGAAAAATTGGAATCTACCAACAATAATCAGGAAATTCAGGAGCGCATGGGTCATGGAGTCCCGACGCATACGCAAGTTAATACAAAACACATTGAACCTTCACCAATTAGAGAAACAGGATTTATTAATGGGCAGCAAACTATTAATGAAAATGTTATGAAGACGTTTGAAGATGAAAACAAATTGAATGAAATGCTCCGACTAAATCATCCAATTACGGAAATGAGAATGACTGAAGATCAGAAGTATCATGCCTTTTTGATGCGTTTAGCAAATGAAAATCAACTAACAGGTCAGGAATCACCATCATCGCTAACAGAAGACCTCACAGTGCCTAGTAATATTGGTGATTTTCATGATGGACAGCATTTTCATGATGTGCACCCGAGCATGCGTTTAAGTCAAGATCACAATACGGAAAATCATTTTTCTGAGAATCATGAACAAGAGCCTTTATTAAAACATTGGACTCACGAAAAGCAGCCAACCTCAGCACAAGTAGCTAAAACTGCCGCTGAATTTCATGAAACAATGAATTTGAATCAACACCACAGCATGCAAAACCAAGTACCTGACGATCATAACTTGCACGACCTTTTCTTAATGCGCTTGGCTCAAGAGAATCAACAGAACGAGCATCTTCCATCCACGCCTGAATTTCATAATGGACATTTACATGAAATTTTACCACAAAATAGATTCGCTAATAATTTAGCAAATGCTCATGATATGTCTCAGACCATGTCTCTTAGACCAAGAATGCACGAGCATCTTCATATGAAACATGCGATGGCATCGGATATGGATAGCTCGATGCAGCCTAGCATGCACATGAGCATGAGAGACTCTATTGGAAAGCCAAATATGGAACATAAAGATATGCACAGGAATCACCATCATCATGCCATGGCGAGGTACGGGTCAGGCTTACCTGTTACAAGTGCAAGCTCCGGAGCAGTTGGTTTATTCCCTAATGCAAACACAGGAGGTTGTGGCATCCCGTTGATGTTGAGTTGTTCTCCGAACGTTGTTTCTGGGACTTTAGCCAAAGCTCAGCCCCATCCTGGCACTATGACACCTCCGGCTTACAGGTCAGGCGATGACCTCATGTATTATATGAAGCGAGACGCCAAGAACAATAACGAATTACCAACCCTGAAGATCCAGAAGACGTCGTTACCTTTTAATCACAAGCCCGAATTGGTTTTTGACAAAGCCTAATAGCGATACTTATTCATTTTCTGTCCGGACCGATACCTTAGCGAAATATTATTATTATTTCCTTAATTTATGTAATTAAGTTATGTACATCACAAATGTTTAAATAAAGCAAAGTGTATACTTTCAGTTGGTATTTTTTTTAAGTTTTAAATACATTGCGATTCTGAAAATCAGTAATTACGTAGGAACTCTCTCGCTTTTTCAGATCAGACTCAAACGGTTTGGTTTGGGTTTCGTGATTTCGTTGTAATTACTTACTAATCTATATTTATAAAATTCAAAGTCCTGACTGACTGACTGACTGACTGACTTATATATCAACGCACAGCCTAAACCGCTGGTCCTAGAGACATGAAATTTGGAGAATGTGTTCTTTGTGAAGACTAGGTATCCACTAAAAAAGGGTTTTTTTGAAATTCCATCCCCAAAGGGGTAAAATAGGGTTTGAAAGTTTGTATGAAAGTCCGTCGTTTTTCAAGTTATAGGTATGAAACTTGGTATATGAGCTGCGGGTTGAAAATGATAGACATACGTGTTTCACAGTTTTTGAAAATTCGACCCCCAAAGGGGTGAAATAGGGGTTGAAAGTTTGTTTGAAAATCCTTCATTTTTCAAGTTATAGCCATAAGAGTTGGTATTTGGGCTTCTGGTTTAAAATAAAAAATACGTGTTTCACAGTTTTTGAAAATTTTATCCTCAAGGACGTTAAATAGAGAGTTTGTCTTTCAATCACGCCGCAACAGAACAATAGTTCGACGTGTTTCTTGCATGGGTATAGATGAGGACATGGAAAGTGACATATGTATTTTATCCCGGAAAATTAAGGAGTGCCTGTGGGAATTAAAAAACTTAAGCCACGCGAACGAAGTCGCGGGCGTCCGCTTTTTTACCTATAAAACTACAAGTACAGTTCCATGTGTTGTAGTAAGGAATTAGAAACATAGGTCAAAGAATCATTAATTTTACGTAATACTTTCGATAATCTAAACTTATATTTTAAAGAGGAAAGATTTGTTTGTTTTTTTTTTTTTTTTGTTTGTTTGTTTGTTTGTTTGTTTGTTTGTAATGGATAAACTAAAAAACTACTCGACCGATTTTAAAAATTCTTTCACCTATAGAAAGCTACTTTATCAGCGAGTAACATAGGCTATATTTTATTTTCAAAAAATTAGAGATCCCTACGAAAATTGCAATAATAATTTGATTTTTTCAACTTCTTACGATAAACCTCTCTATTAATTTTTTTATTATATTCAAATTCTGACTGAATTTTATAGGTAGGTATCATATATTGGTCAATTATATGTCATAATAAATACAAGATAACTTACTAACATTTTTTAAACATTTTAATATCTAACTGTTGTAGACTGACTGCGAAATGCCAAAGAGCCAGGTCTCAACTTAGTTGTTAGTTCTAAACATAGTTCCCAGGCGAGGGCAGCGAAAATACATCGTATTGTAGACTCAAGTGCCAAGCGTTCACACTTCACAGCGGTTTGCTGAACAAAATTTGAGAACGTATGGTGGAGTTGTTCGTCTCAGTGCCGACTGACCATTATTGGGTATGGACTATTTTGATCAAGTGCTACCCGTGCGAAGCCGGGGCGGACCGCTAGTAATTTTATAAATCACGATATATTATATTGTGAACTTCTATATTTTCGCATCAACCGTGTAATATGATACAGCAAAATAAAGTTGAATGAATGTGAAATTTGATCATAGGCGATACCCACACAAATACGTATCGAGGTTTTGATCAATGAAATATAGTTATTATCAAAGTACTAGCCATGGCGTGCTATTCAGTTTTACTTTTGTGCATAATATTAGTATTAGTCCCACTCCCATTGCACAGTTCCTTAGCTAGCCAGATAAAGCCCGGAACTGCAATAATAGATGCAGTTCCCAACGATAACACAATTGCCAGTAACGAAAGAGGAGACCAATATTTGGTTGAAGATTCTTCGGAAACATGTAAAGAAAATGAGAACTTCGTGGATAACCCTACTTCCGAAAATCAGCTTTCACCTGGATTTATGTCGCTGACTCACCAAACCCCTAATCCGGACCCGTATCTACGCGCAGCGTTCCATAATGGACATTACTATCCTTACAATGCTTACAATGCTTATAAGAATATGTATCAAGCTGACTCACTAAATGATTCTGGAAGAGGAAGGGGGTTAAGCTACAATGATGTTTGGTATCCCTACACGAATCCAAGCGTTTATGCATCTGTCCCATATTCCAATATTCCTCCAGTGAAGTCTCTACCGCCAGTGTATGCAAGACTCTATGGAAAGTCGTGGCCAATGGAAGAGGAATGGTTTCCAAGTCAGATTCGACGTCAAAAGAGGCTTCATGATGATGACGAAGACTTTTTGAAACAGCTCGAATACGACTCTATTATGCAGAATATAGTACCAACAATGTCTATTCCTCTGCTACGCGATGCGATCCCACAGTCTGCTAAAGTTCCATATTCATATGCCACTTTTCCACATGGGGCAAGTGACTGCGCCTTACCGATTCTGCTAGGCTGCACACCGAAGATAACTTACGGAAATATGGAAAATCGGAACTTAGCTCCGATTCCATACGCTCATGCGTATAGAAACTTGTTGGAAAATAATAAGGTTCATGACCATGTCGATGTAAGTGATGATAAAGTAGCGGAAAAACATTAATTGCATTGTTTTTGTTTGTTATACTTAATAGGTGGCAATAAATAAAGTTTATATATTTTTCTATAATAGTTTTTTTTTTAAATTACAATTGCAATTTCTATAGAAACCTTGTCCCGAATAAAAATAATAGTACAGGCATGTAAATTGGAATTATCTATCGCTGGCATAGTCGCAGGGAAAAGTAGCGTAATAATAAATAATTTAAATAGGTAAAGGATAAAAATTCACTATGACCACAAATGCTACATAGCATGATTTACTATATATATTTTAGGTAACCGTATCTCGAATTAAAGAACAGAATTTGCTCATTTTATTTTATTCCGTAACATTGCTTGCCAATTATGGCAATAAGAACAATATTTTATTGCTAATAAGCAATAAAATATTTTTCTTATTGCCTAGTAACTTATTGCTTATTAGTGATTAAACGAACTTGCAAAGTGAAGTTCTATCACAATTATATTATGAGTCGCTTCATTATAATTAAGATATAAGATCAAGGTATAATTTTTTAATTATTGTTTAAAATCACTCGGGTAGGTATAAGTGTAAATATTTTTTCCACTCATCTCTACTAGTAGGGATAGGTGGAGAAAAATCTACTCTTACCCCTCTTACAGGGTGAATACTTGGTAGGGACTAGTGGAACAGGCCAAATAAACGGCCAGACCCTTACTACTCGGTGGCCAGACCCAATTCGAAATAACTGCTTAAACAATGTGTCCGAAGTTAGATAGCGTATCTACCTGGTTCCGAACATTACATAACATATGTATTAAGTACGAGTATCTTAACGCTAGTTTTTTATTCAATACTTTTCAACTCTAAAAATCCTCCTAATCCATACTTTTAATACTTCTGTCTTGGTCTGTCTGACTTTCTATCTTTTACCTTTTCGTGTCCCGTCCGTTTATTCGATTTTGACATAACCGGAGGTTCATCAATGAGTTTTTCACACCACTCGCTCAACAACGCCTTATTACATGGCCTGTTATCTAAGGTTAAAGTAAGACATTAAATCCCTAGGGTTATAATGTTGTACTGAAATCCATTATTCCCTAGGGTTATAATGTGATTTGAATTTAGAATCATCGCGCATCTGAAGCAAGATCTGAAGGAAATTCTATTCATTCCAAAGAGGTTTTATTCATAATTCTTATTGCCATATCCATAAAGTCTAATTTCGGTAAACATAATGTGTTCTCAGCAGGCGCGGCCAACTCGATTTTCGAAAACCAAAGCCGTGGCCCACTAGATTCGCACTGACGAAATTTGTTTGTCAAATCGAGTAGGCCACGCCAGCTGAAGGAAGTGGTTGTATCGCGAGGTGTGAAAAGTAGAGTATTCACCGTAGGGGTAATGCTGTATTAATCTTGGGCGCCCCTAATTCCCGCGCTACTCTCAGGATTCTAGATGCAACACCCTCGCTACGCTCGGGAGTTACTCTAAAATCCCTCGTTCCGCTTGGGATTTATCCCGGCGCCCGTGACATAATACATCGCATTACCCCCGTGGTGAATAATCTACTATTGTCTATTTTACTCCGAAAATACGTTAAAGCCGAACCGATTTAAAAAAAAACATTACATAGGCTATCTATACCTACTAACAAGTTAATTTCTCATGTGTAGTTCTAGGAAGTTATGAATAGTTCATAGATATGGAAGGTGTAGGACTGTAGGTACCTCAACGGGGAACAGCAAATCAATCGCTAGGTATATCTAATAGATTGTAAGCATACTATCTATTACTAGCTGATGCATGCGGCTCCGTTAGCGTAGTTTAAGTTTTTTGATTCCCGCGGGAACTCCTCAATTTTCCGGGATAAAAAGTAGCCTATGTCACTCTCCAAGTCCTCAACTATACCCATGCCAAAAATCACGTCAATCCGTTGCTCCGTTGCGGCGTGATTGAAGGACAAACCAACAAACCAACAAACTAACAAACAAACACACTTTCGCATTTATAATATTAGTATGATTATATGTAGTTAAGGCTGTACAACATGTACGGTAAACCGTATGAATCCGGGAGTAGATCAACTTGTTAATAATAATAATGTTTTGAAAACTTTCAGATAAAGACAAATGCCCCCCTAGACAAGTTATGGGAACAAACCTGCAGTGCATTACGCAGCGTCGCACTACTGTCTACAATGATTCATTATGGCAATACTATGGCGATTTTTAACTATTAGAGTTTGATTTTAATTAATATTATGAACGGGCATCCCGCATCCACGATCCAATGTGGTTACGCTCTTATGCAAAGGTGTAAAGCAATAGACACTAATTAGATGTTATTAAAGTCAATTTTAGGGCCAAAATATAATATCGTTGGTCTTCTCCCCCATTAATCACAATATAGGTAGGTACCTAATGGTAGAAGGGTTTTCTTGGAACTATTATGCGAGGGCTACCATATTATATACGCCTTCTGCATATACGAGAAGATAGGTATTCGGGACCGGCAGACGTGAAATTCTTCACCAAACCTCCAAAGTTTCTCGGTTCACCATATTGGCTCAACGTTGCTATTACAAACCTACCTTAGAAAGGATTTTCAGAAATTCTACTCAAGCTGAGCCGAAATTATAAATTTAATTTAAACGCTCCTTAAACAACTAGTTCTCAAGTGAATTTACTTTTTACAAATTCTCACGTAATATGTTTTTTTTTTAATATTTATAGCGAGCAAACGAGCAGGCGGGTCACCTGATGGTAAGTGATTACCGCCGCCCATGAACATTTGCAGCACCATAGGAACCGCCAATGCGTTGCTGGCTTTTGAGATATTTACTATCCGCCCTTTGAAGAGCCCCATATTATAATCATGAGGGAACACAGAAGATGGAAGCTGGTTCCACAATTTGCGGGTACGTGGCAGAAATGACCTGGAATAACGGGTGGTTGAAGAGGACCAGGCATCCAGGTGGTGAGGATGAAATTTGTTTCTGCGACGTAGGGTGCGACTAATTCATCCTTATCATTTTGAGAATTAATAATATTGCGTTAGACCGTTCGATTTCTGCGAGAAACTCCTTTATTTTACAGATAAGGCTAATGGTGAAGATTATTAGGAATTGATTATCAATAAAATAATAAAACGCATTTTGTATTATTTGTTTTTGAGTAAGTACTTAGATTTATTACTTCCTAGTACCTATTCTACTAAATTGCTACTAATATCTATATTAATATTATAAATGTGAAAGATTGGATGTTTGTTACTCCTAGCCGCAACGATTGAACGGTTTGCATAGGTATACCCTGAAGACTGAATTAACCGTATTATGTACCTTTACATTAAATTAAATTAATACCTTTTCAAAACATGCAGAAGGTTAAATGATGATGATGTTCAAAACACTTCAATGTCTCAAGTCTCTGTCCGTCTATGATCTGCTAGGTTTTCACGGTTTCTGTTCACGCCCGAAACCCTATTCCCACCTATTCTTTGTGGTTCTACTAGGAGGACACACGTTTCTTTTTATCCAGAAAATCTAGTGATCCCCAGAGATTTTTCAAAAAAGACGAAGTCGCGAGAATCATCTAGTAAAGAATAACTAGAAGTAAAATGGCCATTTCGTAGGTATGTCGAAGTAAACTATTTTTGCCGAAGCTAATGAAATTATTATAACGTCAACTTTTTATAGGATTTAGAAATTACCTACTTACGTCAATCTGATACCACGTACCTTTTTGTACTTCCGAGACTTTTTGCATAGGTACATAAAATTATGGGTTATGAGTGTTAATAAATAACACAGTACCAGGCACAGTGTTGCTTTACCTACTCATACATTGCAAAACGTAATTAGTTCATGTGAACACTTCTTGCGTCATAATATAATGACGAAACGGGATGTGCCTAGTACGGTGGTACCGTTACGTTGAGTTAGACCATGTAGAGTAACAGACCACAAACCTTATAAATATTACGACGAAGGTCTTCTGCATGGATCTCCAAAGTACTGCAGGTATAGAGTGGTGTGTTGCAAGACAATTTGACGCTACGCAATTTGACAATTTGAACGGAAGCTATAACCTAATGAAATGAAAGCATAAGTAAGTAAGCAAAGTTGACACTATTTGCGTGATATTGCTGCTCTATGATATATGACAACTCAGGCATGATACAAGGAGACTGTTTGGCCCCAGGATTCTAGTAAACAAACTAACTAAATGACGTGGGCAACACAGCTGGTGATACTGATAACTACAATCATATTATATTTAAAAACCGCAAATGGTCCCTAGCTATCAGTAAAGAAATTGTCCTATCGATAGGAAGACGCTATCTGAATAAATTACATAAATATACCTACTTAGCCATGAAACTAGTGATAATACTTGTGATGTTCGGCGCGATTTGCCAAGCGAGACACCTGCACCCCGGTAACTTTGACCCGGATGAAATTTCATTTGAAAAAATGAATAACGACCACCCGGAAATGCCAAACGTAAGTTACTTAACACTTTTAAGCAGAACCTATATCTTACTTAATAATAATTAGATTTTTCAACCCACCGAACCAAAAATTGTGAAGGTATACAAATCAATATAGTTAGGTATATATAGTTTACAACTCAAGTGCGCAAACTAATGTCACTACAGCAAGACACGTGTAAATTAAAGAACATTCTTAAAAGTATTTTACTGGATGATGCCCGAATGGAAGTAGATGGAACGGATGGGCCATGAAAACGTAGCAGTCGGACAGACAGACTCACTAATCCATAATAATTTTATAAATGCAAAAAGGTAATGCAACCGATTCTGATAAAAGGTACATACCGATATTGTATACATACCGGGGAAAGACATAGGCTACTCTTTATCCCGGAAACTAAAGTTCGTTTACAGCCTTTCCCATTGCCAAGGGTCACTAGTATAGAGATATAAATGCATCCTTGTCCACAATGTTTCTGTTTTTCTACATATTTTATAACTTTTTGGTATTAAAAAAAATCTATTTATTTTCAGGATATTTTCCGGTATCTGACTCCGTCTCGATTCGTCCCCCTGAACAGCGAAAAGTTTTTTAAATCTATTCAGCCTTGCGAGGATGGATTCCAAAGGGACGTCGTGGGAATATGTAGGGAAGTTTGGGATTAAGTGGTACGTTTACTTCAAAATTAAATAGGATCTTCGTTTTCAGCCGCAGCTAGAAAAAGGACCGATTTAGGTTATAATAATAATTTATATAATTCATCCCTCCTATTTGTATGTACTCAAATAGCTTATACGTTGTAATAAGAATATCAACATAGGACATTGGACAATGAACTTAATTAGGTATGTATCTACATATAAACATAGGATGTTACTGATAAAAAGTTGCTTTTCTAATTCTAATAAAAGTAATAACTAATAATGATGTCCAATAAATTTTTCGAGTGTACCTACAATAACAACAAAGGTAAGTAGGTATGTGAGCAATAAATAGAATTAAAGTGTTTTTTTAGATAATATGATAATAGTCTTATTATTGTGATATATTTAAGTCTTTTAAGTTATAATATTATAGGTACCTAAACCTAGGATTACTTTAATAATATAAGGTTTTATTATTGTATAGTGTTTACTTTGTTTAACCCATTTAAGCGACTCTATAGTGTGTAGGTCTGTGTAGAGTACATTATTAAGTACTAGCTGATGCCCGCGACTTCGTCCACGTGAATTGCGGTTTTTGGTTTTCGCGGGAATTCTTTAATTTTCCGGGGAAAAAGTAGCCTTTAAGTTATTCCAGACTATAATCTATCTCTGTGCCAAATTTCATTAAGATCCGTTAAGCCGTTGGGGCGTGACTGAGTAACAAACATCAATTCATTTCATACATCCATACATCCATCCATCCAAAGTTTGGATTCCAAACTTTCGCATTTAATATATATATGTCACCGTAAGATTGCAAAGGCCGTTGGATTGTAATCTAACTGGCGATATTGTAAACTTTCGACTGATGACAATTTAACGCATTATTTTTCGTTAGATTGTAATCTGTTAGATATATTAACCCGATAAAACCTAAGTGCCCGGCCTGCGGCCGGGCACTACCTGGTCATTTATGTCGAACCCTAACCTAACCTACAAGAAAAAGACAAGAAAATGTAAATACAATGAATATTTCAAAAATTGACACTCGGACCATTGAACGGTTCACAATCCGTCGACAGTTTACAATATCGCTAGCTGGATTACAATCTAACGGTTTTTGCAATCTTACGGTGACATATATAGCTGCTCGTGCTGACTGACTGATTGATCACCTCTCCTGTAAAATTTGTATGAAAAAATTTTTTTTTACTTATCGTTTCGTATAAAAGACAAAAATTCATTTAGAGGAAAAATACGGAGAGAGCTGATGATTGAGGATTTCGAAGACGGATGAAGAGCACAGCCAGGGTATTGAAGATAGGTGGGAGGTGCTCGACCAAATGTCACTCGAAACTTCATCCAATTGACAGTAAGCTGAAAAAAAATTCAAAATGGCGGATTTAAGATGGCCGCCATACAAATTTCGCCGGTGTCTATCTCGGAGAGTATAAAAGATGGATGAGTGGTCTCTTGATAAAAGATTATCAGGATTTGAAGATCTACTTGATGAACAGGAAAAAAATTCAAGATGGCGGAATTTATTTTTTCATAGGAAATGTATGGCGAATATTGAAGAGGCTACAAGTGTAGAACTATGCAAGACTGCGGTTCCTTTTCAAAATTTGTTTTAAAG
Organism: Erebia epiphron; assembly: GCA_963932025.1. NCBI lineage: Eukaryota > Metazoa > Arthropoda > Insecta > Lepidoptera > Nymphalidae > Erebia > Erebia epiphron. The sequence goes on along the minus strand of OZ009948.1, from coordinate 37,747,216 downwards.
AAGAACTCTCCATAATTTTTCGGAGAAAAAAAAAATATGGAGAGCGGTGATGATCGAGGGTTTGAAAGATGGGTGAGGAGCACGGGCAGGGTATTAAAGATAGCTGGGGGCTCCTCAAACAATAGGCTATTTGACTAAATTTTGAAAATGATTTTAAAGAATTTATTACTACCTATTAAGCACATTACATTGATATTTTGCGGAAATTTAATGTAATTCCCTTTAAAAACCACTTTTAAAGTTTCAATTTTCAAAACCGCGCCAAAAACGCCAATTTTGTAATGGCGCTTGTCATCTGACTCGTGACGTCACACATTGTCAAACGCATATAAATAGACTACAGTACCGTACAGTTTAGTTGAATTTCTTCGCTTTTCTTTAAATTTAATAAAAATTAATATATTTTAACAGAAAGAATGGTGTACAAATGCTGTGTAGTACCATTATGTACAAATACCTCCATAAATTGCCCTCAAAAAGTGTTTGTGTCTGTACCAGATAAAAGGCGAAAAAAATGGTTACAGTTAGCTCGAAGAGATCCAAAGGCCTTTTTATCGCATTCAAATGTTTTTATGTGTGAAGATCACTTTGATGTAAGTACCTACCTAATAATTACCTTTTAATTTAATATTCAAGCTAAATATAATATCGGTTCTTATTAAAAAATAAGTTATATAACCTAACATCTAAAACTAACCCCAATTTAGGTAATATGGGTCTAGCATTTAGAGTCTCTTTGTGTATTTTAACTACCTAATATAATATATTCATAGCTGTTATCTCTTAAGTTTATTATCTCAAGTTTATTATTTAATTATTTATTTCCTTAGTATGTTTAGTTATAAAGTTAACCAGAAAATTACTGTTTAAATAGCTAAAAGATAAAATAAAACGCCCGCCAAACAAAACACTCAGAAAAATCAGTACAAAAAGCTGTTGTTTTCCCCCAAATTTTCGAGTGTGACGTCACCAGAGTTGCAACCAATCACAGGGCGTTCCTGTCACAGGTAAAATATCAAAAATTATAACATTATTAAACTCTTATTTTGCTGAAAAATATACATATATTTGATTAAAATAAAGTGAAATATGCTTATTTACGTTGTTATTAGTGAGATTTACCACAATTTCAGGTATATTTTCATTGTTGTCAAATAGCCTATTAATACAGAAGCCTCATCCAATTGGCAGTGAGCTGAAAAAAATCCAAAAAGGCGGATTCAAGATGGCGGCTATACAAATTTCATAGGTGTCTATTTCAGAAAGTATACTACATAGACGGAAGAGTGGAAGTAGGGAATATGCATGACTTTGATATGGTTATGTTACAAGATTTGTTCTGTATGGAAGAATTGTCGCTTTGCCGTTAGCAAAGCCAAGATGGCAAAGTTCAATTTTCACACAAAGGTACCCGATCGTCAGCGGTATAATATTGATATTTATCAACTAAGGAAGGTTTCTTTGTGTTTTTACTTGAACGGTCTCTTACACTGTATGCATGTCTGGAAAGTTTTTTTAGATTTAAAGGCCCTTTTAAATTCTTAGGGGGTCTATTTTTTATGTTTTCTTATGAGATTTTTTTTATGTCGGTCAGACGCTTGGCACGCTGGCGCTTCTATTGTGCTCGCTAGCATAGCAGTGTGTTGTTTACTTCAGAACACGTAGGCAGTCACTAGGATAGAAGGAGAGCAAGTAAGTAGACAGTGGGCGACGCGGTCTACTACGTGGTCCGCTTTAGCGGGCCACGCACCCACGCGCCCTACTATTAATATATATATAGCTGCTCGTGCTGATTGACTCATTGATCACCTCTCCTGTGAAATTTTGTATGAAAATTTTTTTTTTTACTTATCGTTTCGTATAGAAGACAAAAATTCATTCAGAGGAAAAATACGGAGAGAGCTGATGATTGAGGATTTCGAAGATGGACGGAGAGAATAGCCAGGGTATTGAAGATAGGTGGGGGGTGCACGACCAAATGTCACTCGAAACTTCATCCAATTGACAGTGAGCTGAAAAAAATTTCAAAATGGCGGATTTAAGATGGCCGCCATACAAATTTCGTCGGTGTCTATCTCGGAGAGTATAAAAGATGGAAGAGTGGCTTCGTGGCAAAAAATGATCAGGACATGAAAGTCTACTTGATGAACAGGAAAAAAGTTCAAGATGGCGGAATTTATTTTTCCATAGAAAATGTATGGCGAATATTGAAGAGGCTACAATTAGTGAAGAACTATGCAAGACTTTGATGCGGATCCTTTTCTAAGTTCGTTTTTATTTCGGAGAAAAAAAAAATATGGAGAGCGGTGATGATCGAGGGTTTGAAAGATGGGTGAGGAGCACGACCAAAATTTCATAGGTGTCTATTTCAGAAAGTAGGTATGCTAGATGGAAGAGTGGAAGTAGGAACTATGCATGACTTTGTTATGGTTTTTTTACAAGATTTGTTCTGTATGGAAGAATTGTCGGTTTGCCGTTAGGAAAGCCAAGATGGCGAAGTTATATTGATTGTATGCATGTCTGGAAAGGTTTTTTTACATTTAAAGGCCCTTTTAGATTCTTATGGGAATCTCTGTTTTGTGTTTTCTTACGAGAATTCTTTTTACGTCTGTCGGACGCTTGGCACGCTGGCGCTTCCACTGTGCTCGCTAGCATAGCAGTGTGTTGTTTACTTCAGAACACGCAGGCAGTAAACACTAGGATAGAAGGAGAGCAAGTAAGTAGACAGTGGGCTGCGCGGTCTACTACGTGGTCCGCTTTAGCGGGCCACGCACCCACGCGCCGCACTAGTTTATAATATAGGTATAGATGTCGTTGACCTATTGTAATTTGTACATACTTACATATTTTACTCTCAAATTATACATTCTGGTACCGTAGTCCCACCACTTTGTCACACTGGTGGAGCTACGGTACCCCACCATATGAATTCGTAAGTTTTTACAGATTTGAATATTTTAGTACCTACATATTACCTAATTGTTTGTATGTATGCATCATGCTGAAAGACATATTTTGGCATTTGCAAGAATTTTGGCGGTACTCTACTCCGTAACTACGTCAAATCTAAACAGTTTCGTAAACGAACTTTTACCTACGATTTGACTCAACTTCGCATATCCTATGTATACAGAGCTTAATTGAAAACCTTTCACATCTTATGTATAGCTAGCTTTAGAATAATTAGGAGAAAATCATAGAAACAACTCAATCAACTAAGTACGTAGAGATTTTCACAAAAATTTAATAACAATAATTTATTTTACACATTTTACAAGATAGTCAGTAGCTTACAAAAATAAACACACGTAGGTACACTGGGCATAGCAATGAAAAATAAAATTGGCGTTTAACAAACTATGGCGATGCCCCTCACTGGCTATACCCGCTTATCCGGGCAAGCAAATCCTACCAAATCCTAATGCACCGTTCAAAGGATTGTCTTGGAGTTGGAGTGGCTTTCGAAATTGCCAAAAATAAGTGGCCTACTTCGCTCATGTTTTACTTGGATATATATCTATTATAGCACTAGGAAACGGAGTTTAGGGTTGGCATCTCACATTAGGGAGGCTGGAGGTAAGGTTACTGCTCCATGGCCTGATAAAGGGGTAGGTAGGGTTGCAACTCCTCGGATCCAAGCACCGCGCTCGCAGCAGAAGGATTCAACGTTGCTTAACGCGCGCATGTAGATTGTTGTTACACCTCCTGTAAAATAATTAATCATCATCACCATCTCAACCTAATGCACGAGTCTCTGCTTACAGTTTAGGCCATGTTCCGCTACGCTGAACAAGTGTGGATTTTCAGACTTAACACACTTTTGAGAACATTATAGGCATTGTAGGCATGCACGTTTTGCATCCTCTCGATGTTATTACTAATCCTTCACCGATCGCGATATAGCAAGTGATATCCATACTTAATATTATAAATGCGAAAGTGTGTCTGTCTGTCTGTCTGCTACGCTTTCACGGCCCATCTGTTCAACCGATTTTGATGAAATTTGGTACAGAGATAGGTTGTATTCCGGGGAACACATAGGCTACTTTTTATCCCGGAATATTCAAGAGTTCCCGCGGGAATCATAAAACCATAATCCACGCGGACGAAGTCGCGGGCATCATCTAGTCTTTCATCACATCATCATCATCATCATCATCACTACAGCCTATTAACGTCCCACTGCTGGGCACAGGCCTCCACTCTCATAGGAGAGCGGGAATTAGAGCTTAGACCCACCACGCTGCTCCAATGCGGGTTGGCGGGCTTTAACGACTATTATCATGTTAGTGATAATAACCGGGACCGACGGCTTAACGTGCTCTCCGAGGCACGGGAGTGAAACACCGTCAACTTCCAACTCCGGGCTGGCACTGAGAATTTCTTAATTAAAAAACCCAATAAGTACCTAACTTTTATGCCCGACCGGGAATCGAACCCAGGACCTCGTGATCCGCAGTCGACTATGCTAACCACTAGACCAACGAGGCAGTCTTTAATACATAATATTGAAAAACCCAATAAGTACCTAACTTTTATGCCCGACCGGGAATCGAACCCAGGACCTCGTGATCCGCAGTCGACTATGCTAACCACTAGACCAACGAGGCAGTCTTTAATACATAATATTTAAAACCGGGCAAGTGCGAGTCGGACTCGCGCACGAAGGGTTCCGTACCATTATTAATAAATAATTACCTTTGTTAATGAACCGCAAGACTAACTTTGTTTGTAGAGGTTTATTGTTAATATCAAAAAAACTATGCTAGTTAGAGCATTGGCTATAGTTTTCCTGTAAAATATACGTAAATTCCTATTGACCATAATTATTTCAAATTTTTCGATTGGTAAACTCCGGAGATAAGGGGGGGGGAACGGTATTTTTTTAGACATTTTCCCCGATAAATCAAAAACTATCATAACTAAAAATAATTAAAAATCTGTTTTAGAATGTACAAAGTAAACTCTTTCATATGATACCCCACACAGTACAGTTATCTCACTTTTAAATTTCAACCCTCAGATTTTCCCCCCTTTTTAATTAAGAACAAAAATAATTTCCAATTTTTTTTAATTCCAGTGTCTTTGGGCCACTAATATACACCTATTCCAAATTTCATGTCGATAGCTTCGGTAGTTACTGAAATAATCGAGTGTGACGGACGGACAGACGGACAGACGGACAGACGGACAGACGGACAGACAGACGGAGAAAGTCGCACCATAAGGGTTCCATTTTACCATTTTGGTACGGAACCCTAAAAAGTGACTGACATTTAACTGACTGATCTTTCAACGCACACCTTAAAGGCTCCCCCACACAGGAGCGTTATTATAGGTCGATAATATCGCATGCGTTATTGCGATATCTGTTTTCAGTACATTTTCTATTAGAATGGTCATGTAGTTACACACTGCTGCGATAATAACGCCGCAATGGAAGTAGGACGTTGCGTTTCTCCGTCCTGCGATATTCCGAATATGAGTTCTAGAATGTTTTGTATCAGGACGCAAACAACCGTACACACACCTGTAGTACTTGTAGGACGTTTGGTTTTATCGACGGTTTGAGAGTGTTTACATGAATGAGTGTCCTAAAAACTTTTCTATAATATGGATATCATATCATCAGATGAAGAATGCTTATTACTAACAGTAGCAATGGAAGATGACCAAAAAAGACGCCAGAAACGAAGGTAATTAATACAGCGTGGAATTACCGCAATCGACATTAGCTAAAGTAGGTAGGTAATTCCACGCTGTTTAAGGTAAATAATTTTAACGTCGCTGCGCGGCGCTCTCTCGTAAGAAATATCGGACGATAAAAACGCAGCTGTGTGCAAGGAATCGGGACGCATTATCGCAATACCGCATGCGATATTATCGACCTATAATAACGCGCCTGTGTGGGGGAGCCTTAAACCCACTGAACGTATCGCGCTGAATTTTGGCAAACTGATAGCTACGTAGGCATCCGCTAAGAAATAAATTTTGAAAATTTAACTCCTGAACGGGTGAAATTGGGGTTTAATATTTGTATGAAAATCGAACTTAATGCGAGCGAAGCCGCTAGCAAAAGCTAGTATTTAATTACCATTACTTTTCGCTGATTTTATTTTCATTCTCCGACCTTGATCGGAAATAACAAGATGCAATAAAGCACGTTCATCGGTATGTAACCGTAACAAAGTATAAACACGAAAATTGAAAAATCTGCATTTTTGTGTGACGAGTAATTAATGTTTCATTAAAAACAATCTACTTCCAATCTATACTTAATTACGTACATACCGAGGGAATTTTTAAAATCCCCCTTAAATACTTATGCGTGTTCTGACACGTACTTGACATTATTTGCGAATCAATCCATTTATTATTCAGATATTGAAAATTCAGAAATTAACTATATAGTCCAGGAAACGGGGCGGTCTGTTGTATGGAGACCCCCACATTGAATCCTCAGTCGATGAAACTTGGCAGGGTTTTAGTATTGGATGATCCAAAACTTACACAAAAATATCCACCAAAAAAAAAACCGGAAGTTAGGTATTTATACCTAAAAGTACCAAAAGCTTAATATTTTGAACTAAATAATATCTCGTTCCAATTTTTTTTTACCAAACTAATCAATAGCCGTATTATGAAATGCTCGATAAAAATCCAAAACTTTATCCAAACGAAACAATTTTTTTTAAAGAGGTTTTCTTTTTCTGTCCATAATTTCAACAAAAAAATTGCTCATATTTTTTTTTATTTTCACATGTCCTTAAAATGCAATTTAGCATAAGGTGTAAGAAAATCCACCAAAATGTGCATACAAAAATAAATTTATCTCACTTCAAATTAAAATTATTTATAACTCGGTATGGAAAATTTATCCATCCAATTTTTTTTCTTTATTATAGTAGGTAGTCAAATTTATACTCAAATCCTAAATATCCAACAAAATATCCACGCAAAACACCCAATTAAACCGGACGTATGAAGCTTCGTACTCTCCTGACTGGATGTGAGCGTCGAGGTCCAAGTATTCTTCCTCTCTCTTTTTTTTCACTTTCTCCCCGGGCTCCCCGGGCGACAGTATTATTTCGTTGGCCCTTCCTTCTACGCTTGGGCCGGGTTGGTACAAGAATCGTTCCGTATTCCCGTCCATGATTGCTTTGTCACTTATTATGCGCACTTGATGCTCCATCTCTAAGTAATGTGACGTGTTTGGATGCGTTTCTGCTATTTATTCCGTGTTCCCGAAAAAAGTGATCCATTTGAGGGTAGGTCGTAGCATTTTGCTTTGCATGTACCTCCTTCTTGATATTTCTTTTATGACGGGTTGTTGATATACGACTTGCTAAGACATGTTAGATGCCTTATTTGAATCTTTCTTATGGTCCGGTATTTTTTTGAGTTGTCCCCCTTTTTGTCCATTTTATTTGCGCGGTGATTTTTTCCTGTTTTATCCTTGTGTTTGTTTTATGCGGTGTTTTGTTCTCATCTTGATGTACTGTTTACTTATTGGACTTGATGTGTTTTTCCTTTGGGTATCGGGAAACGTCGTATCTTCGGTCAATTGATATCAATGTCCTAGCTCGGTGTCGCAATCCGGTTGTTCTTATACGTATGTGTGTTCTCTGTCTAACGATAGTTCTGTCGCTTGTTTAGTAATGGAATATTTTCATATCTTTAATGTGTGCGGTGCTCACTTTGCCACCTTGTACAGCTTGGAGTAGGTATATTACTGGTGATTTTTGTTCGACTATTTTATGCGGGCCGGAGTACTTGGGGGCTAGTTTGGCACAAAAATGTTTGTTTGCATTCGATAATGGGTATTCCTTTTTTAATACGAGATCGTTTATATCTGGTGTCCAGTTCCGCCTTGACCTATCATAGTACTTTTTTTGTGTGGTTGATGCTACATTTTGGTTATTTCGTACTATTTCGTAAATTTCTTCGAGTTTTTGCTTCTCTCTCAGCGCTGGGGTTGGGAATTGGTTGTCGTCTCGGAAATTTCGCAGTTCTCTGCCAAATAGTAGGAATGCGGGGGTGTATTTAGTCGTTTCATGAATCGATGTATTCAACGCTAAGTTGAATTCGCCTAGATACTCGTCCCATTTTTTGTGGTTTTTTTCTATATATGCGGATATCATGGTTTCTAACGTTCTATTTACTCGCTCGGTCGGGTTACATTGTGGGGAGTATGGTGCGGTGAACTTCTGTTCTATTCTATATTTTGCTAACGTGTCCTTAAAAATTTTGCTAGTAAATATTTTGGCATTGTCGCTAAGTAACGTTTTAATTCCGCCATGTCTGTTTAATATGCACTCTTTGAGTGCGCTCGCGACGGTTTTGGCCGTCGCCGTTCGTAAGGGTTTTATTTCTGACCATTTGGTGAATTTGTCGTGAAATACGATTATCCACTGGTATCCCTTGGAAGATCGAGGGAGTGGGCCTATGAGGTCTGTTGTAACTACCTCCCATGGTTCTTCGGCGTTTTTTATGTGCATGAGTCCTGGTTTCTTTTCTTGAGACGGTTTATGTTTTTGACAGATTTCGCATTTATTCACGTATTTTGCTACATCCCTAAATATGCCTGGCCAATAGTAGCGTTGTGCTACCTTGTTAAACGTTTTTGACGTTCCTAGATGGCCCGCGTGTGGTTCGTCGTGGTTCTGTTTTATAATATTTTCTTTTTCCGAGTTTCTCACGCATAATTTCCACTCTGTGGTCGGGTCGAGTTTTCCTCCATATTTCGGGTTCATTACTTTCCTATATAATTTTCTATCTTTTATACAATATTCCGGGTCTGTCTCCGGATTTTCGGCTATCTTATCAAATTTCTTTGTGTACCACTCCTTACTCTCTGTTGCTGTGGCGTATACGGGGTTTCTCGACAGCTCGTCTGCTATAACATTTTGTTTTCCCGGTCTGTACACAACGTCAAAGTTATATTGTTGTAGCTCCAGTGCCCATCTTGCTAGTCTGCCTGACGGATTTTTTAAGGTATTTAGCCATTTGAGCGCTTGATGGTCTGTTATAATGGTGAAGTGGTATCCTTCTAAAAATGGTCTCATTTTTCGTATACCCCATACTACCGCTAGACACTCTTTCTCCGTGGTTGTGTACCTGGTTTCCGGTGGTTGCAGGGTGCGGCTAGCGTACATTATTACTTTCTCTCTTCCTTCGCTTTCCTGCATTAAAACGGCTCCTAGGCCTGTATCGCTTGCGTCTGTTTGTAAAATGAATGGTTTCGAGAAGTCTGCTCGGGTCAGGATTGGGTCTTGTATTAGTAATGCTTTTATTTTCTCAAAGTGTTGTTGTTGTTTTTCTCCCCAGTTGAATTTTGTATCCTTCTTTAGTAATTGTGTTAATGGTGAAGTTAATTCTGCGTAGTCTGGAATAAACTTCCTATACCACGATGTCATCCCTATGAATCGCCTTACATCTTTGATATTTTCCGGCAGTTTGAGTTGTTTTATTGCTTGAATTTTTCCTTCATTCATTTTGAGACCTTCTTGTGTTACCACGTGACCTAGGTATTCTACTTGGTGTCGGGCGAATTCGCACTTTTCTTTGTTTATTCTGAGACCTGCTTCGCGTATTCTTTTAAATATCTCCCTTAAGTGAGTTAAGTGTTCCTCGAACGTTTCGCTGCACACTATTATGTCGTCTAAGTAGACGTATGCGTTTGGTTCTAGATCTGGTCCTATTACTCTGTCTAGTAGCCTCTGAAATGTTGCGCCGCTCGAATGTAGTCCGAATGGCATCACTTTGAATTGGAATAGGCCTCTTCCCGGTACTGTGAATGCTGTGATCGGTTTACTTGCTTCATCTAATTTAACATTCCAGTATCCGTTTTTCAGGTCGAATTTAGAAAAATACTTTCCTTTATTTAACTTTTCTAGTGTGTCGTCTATTTGGGGTATCGGATACGCATCTTTTTCCGTTATTTCGTTTATTTTCCTAAAATCTATGCAAAATCTATATTGACCATTTTCCTTTTTGGCCATTACTATCGGTGAGCTGTATGGGCTGCTTGATTTCTCAATGATTCCGTCTGCTAGCATCTTGTCTACGTGTTCATTAATTTTTTCTTGCATCTTAGGATTTCTCGGATAGTACCTTTGTTTTATTGGTTCTTTATGTGTTAATTTTATTATGTGTTTTACCCATGTATTTCCTTTCGGGCTTTTATCGGCTTTTTCGAACTCTTCATTGAGAAAGGCTTGTAGCTGTTTTTCCTGTTTGGTTGTCAAAATTTTTGTACTACTGGGTTCATCTTCCCTTTCTTTTTTACTTGTTTGTTCGCATGTTGTTTCTGTCCACCCTATGGATAACCCTATTCTTTTTAGTAAGTCCATTCCCATAATCATTACCGTCGTTGCTGATAAGTATATGACTTGGTGTGTTAATTCCTTTCCATTCGCTTCTATGTTAATATTGATTACTTTACTCGTTTTTATTCGGGATCCGTCAGCTAGTTTTATTGTGTTTTGTTTTTCTGTGATTCCTTTAATATTTTCCTGGATCTGGTCCATGATCTCTTTGTTTATGTAGGTGTTTGTTGACCCTGTGTCTACCAGTGCCCTGAATGTTTTTCCGTATATCTTGACGTTGATAAACATTCTATTATCCCCCCTATTCTGGGCGTTTGTAGTGTAAGTTTGTGGTTTCCTTCTGTAGCTGGCTTCGCCTGTTTTTTTACAGCAGTCTCGTGTTAGCTTTCCCATTAACCCACATTTGCTGCAGAAAATTTCTTGTCGGTTTTTGCATTCTCGAGTTGTATGGTTTCTCTTGCCGCATTTCCAGCAACAAGCTTGTGGATCATAGTTGGTCTGTATTGGTTTCCTCTCATTCTTGTGGTCTCCAGGTTTCGGGACTCCGGAAGGTGTTGGGATCGGCGGATTTTCTTTCCGTTGGTACGTGGGTTTTCTCGTTATCTCTTTGAACCGTTCTGAGTTTATTTTTTCATAGTCTCCTGCTAACTGTATTAGTTCTGCGGTTGTACTGAAGTCTTTTCGTTTTATATAATATTGGTAGTTTGGTTTCATGTTATCGTAGATTCTTTCTAGCTGTTGTTCTGGGGTCAGTTTCCCGTATCTTCTCAATAAGGTTTGCATGTCGGTTAGGTACTGCACGAAATTTTCCCGAAATTGCTGTCTCCTATTAATGATTGTTTCTAAAAGGTTTTGCTCATAGTTTCTTGGGTAATAAAATAATTTGAAGTTATCTGTGAAGTCTTCCCAAGTTCTCCATCCTTGGCTATTATTTCTATACCATAATGAGGCTTTTCCTGTTAGGCATCTCGGTATTACATGAATAATTTTGTTTTTATTGACGTCTAAAGTTTCGGCGAGTTCTTCTATTCGCTCTAGGAATTCGACTGCGTCGCCTGTTGTATCGAACTGTATTTTCCATCGGGAAATGGCTTTATCGAACTCTTTTGTTTCGTTTTCGCTGGCCATTGTCTTCTTTTGTATTGTTTTGTCTTCTTCTTTGATTATTAGGGCTAGTTGTTTGCGTAACTCGTCAACCGTACTTGTTATCGCAACTTGTATATTTCTCTTTTCTAATTCCTCATTTAATTCTTGTTTATTTAGGGTATAAATCCAAGCCGTCGGCATTGCCGTATTGGGTTGGTTTATTTATGTATATTTATTTTTCGCGGTTTATCGGTTTATCTTATTATGTATCCGGATTTTAGTTTTTATTTGCAATTATTTTTATCGTATTTTGGTTAACTATGATTACTCTCCTAGCTTACTATAGTAATTTTATATTACACGGTTTATTTAAGATTCTTAGTACGGTGCTATATTTGTTCTGTTAGTTTTATATCTCTAGTTGAAGCATATCTATTTATGTTTGAACAAAAATCTATGTCTCTATACGTTCCCCTCCGGTCTCCTCGTAAGGTCGTGTTTCGACTTGAGTTTGTTGGGTATTGTCTGTGTCCTTTCGAGTGTACTTTGTATTTTGTTTTGACGATGAGATGTTTATCCTTTGGCTTAGTCGCTAAGGATGACCATCTATTTCGCGTTTTTTTTTTTTCTCTCCTTTTTTTTTCCGGTCAGATATTTGCACTCGCAGTCGACACGAGGGTAATCGCACCGACTTATGTGCGAGAGCTTGTATCTGTTTTGTTTTTCAATACCGCGGTTATGTATCTTATTAAGTGTGGTATGTGTTCTTATTGAACGCGGTTTGGATATTCACTCTCACGAGCGAGCAGCGAGGGTAATCACACCGCCTGTGAGGGTTTGTATCCTTCCTTATTTCGTATAAATACGATCTTGTATTTGTGTCAGTTACACGCGATTCAGATATTCACTCTCACGAGCGAGCAGCGAGGGTAATCACACCGCCTGTGAGGGTTTGTATCTGTAATATTCCATAAAAATATACGGGTGTAACAAAATTGTCAGGTTCCCTATGTCTTCGGTACGGATTTTTATTTTAACGGACGCGGCGCGAGTTTCTTTACGCGGCGCGGAACCCGGACGGTGGGTTATTTACGTGGAAGCCCATGCAACGTAGCGTAGCAAGGGCGGGGTGTACCACTGCGACGCGGACGGCGGACGGACGGATGAACGGTTTTTTTTTTTCCGCGACGCAAACCCGGGACAGCCGGGTGGGTTTTTTAAGTTGGGCGCCAATGTAACGTAGCGTACCACTGCGACGCGGACGGCGGACGGACGGATGAACGGTATTTTTTTTTCCGCGACGCAAACCCGGGACAGCCGGGTGGGTTTTTTATACGTTGGGCGCCAATGTAACGTAGCAAGGAGGTCACTACGGGAACATCCTTACTACGTACATGAGATAGGGATTTCTACCTGACCTATTGGCTGATTAAAAGGTTTTCTAAAATAAACACGAATGGTATGCAAACACAATGGTTGTTTATTTACTTCTAACCCTTAACCTATTACACAGAGGTTTGTTTACATGACACTTACAGTTTACTCTAATTCTATATACGGCGTTGAAACTTTATCAAACGCGGACATTTATACACGAATGCCTACGGTGGGCATATAACGCGGATCGCGTCGCGGACGGCGGAGGAGAGCGGGATGCGCGGGGGGGAACGGACGGTAGGCCGCTGTCGGCAGGCTGAAGGCCTGGACGATGCTCGACGCTACCGGAGTCTCTTAACCTCTCCACCCAGTCGAGCAGCGAGAGAATCACACCGACGGGCGAAGGCGCCAAGAGACTGCCTTGAATTTGTGGCTGCCGTCCTATTTATAGGCCGAGGGGGTGTGTCCCACTCGCTCGGCGTCACTCGGTGACGTGATGCTCGGCTGAGGTCGCGGCGCCCGCTGATTGGTCGGCCGGGCCGTCGAGTCGGTGGTGTGTTCGGCCGTGGAACCTTCGAGACGGTGCGCGTTCTCCAGGTTGTTTGTGACGTGTTCGTCACAAACTATGTTTACGCGATAATGTATCTTAATCCTTCATCTATTGGGTATAGTATAGCGTGCGCGAGCGAAGCGAAATGTCAAAAAGTGAAATCACAATCATAATAAATTATTACTCCAGCGTGGATACTACAGGTGGATATGGTTGTCGTCACTTGTCAGCGCTTAAGCGCTTACTGTCTTCTTTAATGCTATATTGAACACTAGTGGTCCGCCCCGGCTTCGCACGGGTAGCACTAATCATCATAATAGTCTATACCCAATAATAGCCAGCTGTCACTGGGCAGCACATCAGGTTTTACATTAGGGCTGTGATATCTTCGCAATGCCGGCCGTCCCTATTTCTATCGCGCATTAACTCATTTGTATGTTATCTTTCCAAGATATCCAACTGAATTAAATGGTGTAAGGGGCGAATTTGGTTTATATTAAATACTTGAGTTGACCAACCATTTTATTTAGATAAGGATTAATACAATGTCAGGAAAAAACCACTTCGAAATGAAAGCTTTGTTTTAGACCAAATTTGAAAAATATTATTATTACCTACTATTTTATTAATCGTTAATTCCTTATCATAATAAATAATTTGAAAATAAAAAAAAATATTATTGTGAGACAACCTTTAAAGATAGATATATGCCATTGGCACTTTTTTTAGAACTTTTTCAGAGGAACAATTCCACCGTACATTGTTTTCGTGTAACTTTTACTATTTACGCAGCGCACGCCACGGAAGCTCTCACAGGGGACGATTTTTTTCATAATTCATAGTTCATAATTCATAATTTTTATTTTGCCAAATTGTGGGTAACAACAGTTGTTATCTTATAATTATAAGTCCCGTTCACAATTTACTGCTAGTGGCAGTGTGCAAAAATATAGATACATGTACATCCTTAAATGAAGTTATATTTTTTAAATCAATTATTTATAACATATTATATATCCAACCTAATTCCGTTGAGTCCAACAATTTAAAATGTGTCAATATAATATGTATGTTGAAATAAATAATTTTCATCTTTTTCATTTTCAATGTCAATTATTATTATTAAATAAATTAGAAAAATTTGATTAATAAATTATGTAAGAGTAAATGTCAAAATTATGTCAAGTCAAATATTAAGTAATTAATAATTCATACATCAGCTATGACACCTTTTAAATTTACATAATAAGTTATTTATTTTATTATTTTTTATTCAGTTTATCCAGTTAAACAATCATTAAGGTATTCACTAACACTATAGTAACTCTTCCTACTTAGAATGTCAAAAATTACTCTTTTAAACCTTATCAGTGGCAGATCCTTATGGCTATTAGGTAGTTTATTGAACAAAGCCACAGCCATACAATGTGAATTCTTTGCGTATAGGGCCAGCCTTCTTGGTGGCACCCAGAGTCTATTTTGTGGCCTACCTCTTCTGTTTGGACACTTTTCACTCAGTGTGGGGAACAGATTGGGATGTTTTTTTACGAAAAGCAATGCTTCATATATATAAAAACTTGGCAGTGGCAATATTTTATTTTTCCTAAACAGTGGTTTGCAGCTGTCTAAAGGTTCGGCCCGGAAAATAGACCTCATGCAAGCCTTTTGCTTAATAAACACCTTTATCGCATCTGTTGAGTTTCCCCACAAAACCAAGCCATAACGCATTATTGATGAAACATAACCGTGATAAGCTAGTAAAGCAGTTTTTATATTTGAAACTAGTGTAAGTCTCTTTAGGACGTATATAAATCGATCTATTTTTGGCACAGAAATTCAATGTGAGACTTCCAATTGCAATATTTATCTAGGGTTATTCCAAGAAATAAATAATGTATTATAATACATATGTTTTAGTATATTTTATAATTATCTATATTATATATAACTAGTATTTCGCCCTGTGCGCGAGCTGCTAAAGCAGCTCACGGGTTGTGGTTAGACTTACAAGTAGCACAAATTTTACTGTACTGAATTCATTTATTATGGTGATAGTAAAATAAATAAAACTGGCGCTGTTTTTTTAAAACTTTGGTACCAGTTTCCTGTTTTGTAATCCCCGGGAGCCCCGTCGTGGGTAAAACGGAACCGTATCAAAATCCTGTTCATCAAGTAGATCTTCAGGTCCTGATCATCTTTTGCCATGAAACCACTCTTCCATCTTTTATAATTTTGTAGATAGACACCAAATAAATTTGTATGGCAGCCATCTTATTTGTTCAGCTCATTGTCTATTGGATGAAGTTCGAATGACATTTGGTCGAGCACCCCCCCCCCCCCCCCCCCTACCTTCAATGCTTCGATCGGTTCATTTAGGCAAATCGGCCGCCACCTTGTTTTTCCAAAATGTCATAATTTTTCCCTACTCCCATCACGCACCCAAACATATATCCTATACATCAACTACCCCGTCTCGGTTCTGTGGCGCCGCGGTTCGGGCTCGTAAAATCAAAAATTTGAGAACACTACAGCTCGGCCGCTATCTTATTTTTCCAATTTTTACCACTTTTTCCATTGATCGTTTACTAACTTTTTAAAAAATTGCGAGTTGTAACGAAAACAAAACAAAACGGTTGGAAAACAAAAGAGTTGCAAGAATCACGTCGGCCGCCATCTTGTTTTTCCGAAATGTCATAATTTTTCCCTACTCCCATTATACTACTACTACGACTCTACATTTTATCGTTTTCTGTCTCTTTCTAGGAGAACAATTATGCCGGTGTGTTGGTAGTTTATGTTTGTTTTTTTTTCATGCATCCCCGAACACACCCCCTCTTTCTTCAATACCCTGGCCGTAGTCTTCACCCGTCTCCAAGAAACCACACTTCCATCTCTTATACTCTCCGAGATAGACACTGACGAAATTTGTATGGCAGCCATCTTGAATCCACCATTTTGGAGTTTTTTTAAAACTCACCGCCAATTGGATGAGTTTTCCAGTGACATTTGTTCGAGCACCCCCCCACCTATCTTCAATTCCTTGGCCGTGCTCTATACTCGTCTCCGAAATCCTCAATCATCAGTTGTCTCCATATTTTTCTTCAAGTTATATTTTCTGACTTCTATACGAAGCCATCAGTGAAAAAAAATTTTTCATACAGAATTTTACAGGAGGAAAATTTTGGGGAAAATCTCGAAAACTACCCCAAATTAACGAAATACTTTGAATATCGAGTACAGGCTCGCGTCGTCGTAGGCATATTATCTCTGTATCGTGACGTCACCACGCTCCTTCCCCTGATTGATTAAATACAAAATATTTCTTTCTAAAATATTTTTAGTTTTTATTGCGCTTGATTATTAAGTTGGATATTTTGATAGTTGATAGGAAAAAAAATATTGTTATCATATCAATAAAAAAAATGGACGGATTTTTTTTTCACTACGAATAAAAAGGTAACTTTCGAAAAAAATATAGACTGATGGAATATTTTGTGGATTTTCAACTTTAAGTTATTAAACGGCAATAAAAGGGCATTCCAGTGAAAAAGTTTGAATGAGCAATTTTCCGATGCAAGTAATATTAAAAAAACATATTTTTTCAATATTTGGTTGTTTCAGCTTGGAGTGTTTGTTGGATATTTCTTATTTAGCTTCCATACTTTACATGAATGTTTCCAGTAAAGAAAGTTTTTTCGGAACATTTTTCTGCACCAAGATATTAAACATAAAAGAGTTTAGGTAAAAAAAAATTACTTCAGTTAAAAATTTTTGGTGGATATTTATAAATCACCTTTAATTCATGACACTTTATCATACTGTAAAGTTTCGTCGTCTGAGGAATTGCTGTTGGGGTCGACTAGCTTCCTTTCCTGGACTAATACCTAAAAATAATCCCGCTAGTGATCTGATCGAATCCTGGATCTCCCGCTTATATAAGACAACAGCGTTCACCACTGCGTACAGTGAGATCGTCAAATCCACCACCACCACAGCCCATTAACGTCCCACTGCTGGGCGCAGGCCTCCACTCTCATAGGAGAGATACTCCACGCTGAGGGTTGGCGAGCTTTAACGACCGTTATCGTGTTAGTGATAATAACCGGGACCGACGGCTTAACGTGCTCACCGAGGGACGGGGGTGAAACACTACCAACTTTCCTTGTCGTTAAACAATTAATTCTATCGTCTCACCAATTATAATCAGCTGCGTGCCGAGGTATGCTAGCGCGTGGCCGTGCCTTGGTATGGACATCTCTGTCTCTAGCTTCCACTGTCGCTCCTTCCAGTCCCACACGTCTATAGCGCCCACACTGCTTGGCGTTTTGTCCTGCAAATTATGAATAAGATCACTAATAAAACTAGATGATGCTCGTGACTTCGGCCACGCAGAGTTAAGTTTTATTGGTTCCCGCGGAAATTAAATCACCGGGATACGCTAAAATAACAGCCAAATCGTTGTGGCATGAACAAACATCCAAACTTTAATATTTATAATATTACTAACATTTGGCTGCGACTTCGTCCGTGTTGATTTAGGTTCTTAAAAAAGAATTAAAAAAAACTGTGAAAAACATAGCATTGCGGCCGGGCACTACCTGATTATTTTTGTAGAACCCTAACCTAACCTACAAGAAAGAGACAAGAAAACGTAAATACAATGAATATTATTTATTTATATTTATTTAAAAAAGTTGACACTTAGAACATTGAACGATTCACAATCTTTCGACTGTTTACAATCTATCGAAAAAAAAAGCGTTAGATTACAATCTTACGGTTTTTACAATCTTACGGTGACATATACATTGTACCGCCTATTTAACCACTTTAGGGGTGGAGTTTCGAAAATTCTTTCCTTAGTACACCTATACGGTGCTCAAGGAATATTCTCTCAAAATATTAAATTACTACGTTCAACCGTTTTGGCTGTAGGTTGTCTGTTCTTCGTTTAATCGTTAATCGTTAGCGATTTCAAGTTCCGCGAAAGCTCCTCCAGGTAAAGATCTGTTTCCCTTCTTAAATTACTGGCGGTAGGTAAGTATTAGAACAAAGGTACCGTTCTGCGACCTCACAATGACTCAGACTTATTGGCATTCAAGTGAGAGAGACAGACGGTCGGACATATTCGCACCTCGCCAACAGAGCAAGTAATTAAAAGCTTCAACTTCTTTATACCTACCTTATCGGACATTTTTCCAGCTCCGCCGATAATATACAACTTATCGTTCATGGAAAATAATGTAGCAAAACATCTTGGAAACCGCAAACTATGTATCTCCGTCCACCTTCAAAGAAATTTGTATTTTGTAAACAAATTATACGTAACAAAATATGAATGTTTTTAACTTACTACAAATGAAATTAATCTATATTATTAATGGTAAACAACATTCAATTAATAATGTAACTTGCCCTAACTCAAGCTTATTTTAAAACTTCCATTTCAACTTCATCATCATTGGTGAGCTCTATACCAGTTCGGAATAAATGAATTCATTCTGAACTAGTGGTAGAGCATGATAAAGGTGGTAAGACTGCATCTATGTGAAGATTTGTACCGATGGATACGCGTGAAATCATTCAATAGAAGCACTTCGTTTAATATATGTAGTATTCGAACAAACAAGCTCAAGAAGTAGCTATTATTTCATGGAGGCTCAAGATTGAGTAGGATCTCTACCTTCACACACCTCCCACGCATGTAAGGATGAAAACCTTACACATTGTTGGTGGTATCTAAGTGTAGTCTATGGAGATTACGTGTTACTAACTCGTTAGTCCTGGAGTTGTAGCATTCGACGATGTTGCAGACGGGTCTTCTCTTCTCGCCTGTCATGCCACCAGCTACCCAGATGTAGTCGCGATACTTCGTCACTGCTGCTGCCATACGTGCGGTAGACATAGCCCGTACTTCGCTCCAAGACCCAGATTTTGGGTCGAACCTCTCTACTGAACGAAGTACTCTGTGGAGTGTACAAAAGACCTTTCAACATTGAGAAAAGATCAATCAAAGATGGGTGCATTTGTAATGGTGATGAATTGAAGATCTTCTCTCTCTTACGCATGAAGGAAAATATTACTTTGCTAAATTTTCATAAAACTAGAATGTCAATGTTCAAGGTTTATTAAATGCATTGTATGTAAAACCGGTAATATCAGGTAGGTACGTAAATAATTTTAGCACATCTTGCTTTTAAAAATGTAACGTTGTACTCGTAATTGTACACTTCAGGCAAAACCTTCAGTTCTACTTTTTATTTTCTTACGTAATCCATTTAATCCATATCAATATTATAAATGCGAAAGTGTGTCAGTCTGTCCGTCTGTTTGTATGTGTATGTCTGTCTGCTACGCTTTCACGGCCCATCTGTTCAACCGATTTTGATGAAATTTGGTACAGGGATAGGTGGTATCCCGGGGAAGGACATAATACCTATCCCGGAAAATTGAAGAGTTCCAACGGGAGTCAAAAAACTTTAATCCACGCGGGTGTAGTCGCGGACATCAGCTAGTTATATTGAATATACCTAATTGTTATATTGAAAGCTTTTCCTTCCCTGAGAGAAGTTTTGTTAAACCAAGCTTTTTTTGGTAACATCATCTTTTACCTCCCCTTTTTATCCTGACCACCGATCGCATACAGAGCCATGCGATGCACGACGAGGCCGAAGTTCTTCCTCGGAATGGCTAACCCAGACTCACTGTACCAGGATCTCGTTACCGGTTCGTAGCTCCACACCGTGGACACTACTACGGACTTACCGCGTAAGTCATCTTCTCGGGGGTCTGCACCTCCTGTGGTAGATAGCATAGAATCATCAAGAAATGCATAATGCCAATAAAAAGAAAAATTCAACAAATACCTTCAAATTTTGGATCTTTTCGGTAGGCTTTTCCTAAAGAATATGCTTATCGAATAATAAACAAAGGAATCGAAATGCATGAGCTAAATGCGGCACCCAAATCGATGTGAAATATAACCGGGTTTGGGTCTACTTAAGTATATTAAAACGTTAATATAATATATAGTCCCTTCATGTTCCTGGTGTACATCAATGACTTGCCATATTTTGTCCGTAATACTTGCGATATTGTACTATTTGCTGATGATACGTCCTTGATTTTTAAAGTCGATAGACATAAGGACAACTTTGACGACGTAAATACTGCAATATCTCAAGTCACTAACTGGTTTACGGTAAACAATCTACTTTTAAATACAAAAAAAACTAAATGTGTTGAGTTCGCATTGCCGAATGCCAAATCCACAAGTGATATAAAACTAATGGTAAATAATGATATGTTGAAAATAGAAGATACTACTGTGTTCCTGGGGGTGACCTTAGACGCAAAGCTTCAATGGGGCACCCATATATCAACACTTTCTGGCAAGCTTAGTTCTGCTGCTTACGCTGTCAGAAAGATTCGACAGATAACTGACATCGAAACTGCCAGGATTGTATATTTTGCTTATTTTCATAGCATTATGTCTTACGGAATCTTACTGTGGGGTAAAGCGGCAGATATTCAAAAAATCTTTGTATTACAAAAAAGGGCAATACGTGCAATTTATAATTTAAAACCGCGTGATTCCCTTAGAGAGAAATTTAAAGAAATTGGTATTCTAACTCTCGCCTCGCAATATATTTACAGTAATATAATTTTTGTAAAACAGCACATCCATAATTACAAAAAAAATTGCGATCTGCACGATAGGCAAACTAGAGGCCGTAATAGGCTCGTGACTCCATCGCTCCGCCTCCAAAAAGTCAGAAGGTCATTCGTGGGAATGAGCATTCTTTTCTATAACAAAATTCCACAACCTATTTTAAACTTGCCTATACACAAATTTAAGAAATCCGTTAAATGTATGCTCCTAAAAAAAGCTTATTATACTGTTGAAGACTATGTGAATGATAGAGGAGCATGGATTTGATCGCTCCGGCAATGCTAAGGACAGCGGTTACTTATGTACACATTGATGTAATAAAATTATTGTAAATGAATTATTTAAAAAGAGCAACCACCGAGTTTCTTGCTGGTTCTTCTCGGTAGGAATGGCATTCCGAACCAGTGGTAGATTCACTTGACGATTCAAAAGTACTTGTAAAAGTTTATTTGAATAAAAAAACATTTGATTTGATTTGATTTGATTTGATTTGATTAACACGATTCAATAATTTTAAAGGCATGAAAAAGAGAGTATCTACTTAAATAATAATAATGTCCTCCCGACCGAATTTCGGCCACGGCGGCCAATCTCCTGAGAGATTAGCCATCTGCGCGGGAGATATTATAGTGCACAAGTGTGTGCGCAACCACAGGTGCACTCTCTGTTGCTTTTAACCTCATAGCCCGATGGGACGGAAAATCCGACACGACCGATGAGAGATCAGGCGCAGGACCGACGGCTTAACGTGCGCTCCGAGGCACGGGGGTGAAACACCGCCAACTTCCTAACTCCGGGCTAGTACTGAGAATTTCTTGTCAGAAAAACCCAATACTTGTTGTGACCCGACCCGGGACTCGAACCCGGGACCTCGTCGGCCGCAGTCGAACATGCTAACCACTAGACCCACGAGGCAGTCACGACGAGTCAACGAGATCTACTTAAATACAACATAACCAACCGACAAGAAACACACGTCCACGTAAAAAAGCAATGGAATGATGATGTCTAGGTTCTGGGAGTTCGCCGACTAAATCCCATGAATTGGTGACGGGGTCAAACCTAGAAAATGTTTTAGTTTTCATGAGGTATACACGTACATAGGATGGAAGTTGATCATTTTATCAGATTCGCTGGTATATATAACAGTAAGAACTTATCTGAAATTCAATAAATATTATAAATATGAAAACTGTGCCTGTCTGTGTCCTGTGTGTCTGTCAGCTTTTCACGGCTCATAATATGTTTAACCGATTTTAACAAAATTTAATAGGTTTAGCTTGCAGGAGATTGAAATAGGTGTTATATTATTTTATCTTAAATCAAAGTGTTCCCACAGGATGTTAAAATTTTTATTTCCACGCGGACGAAGACTCGGATGTTCACTATTTTAGTTTCTAATATTAAATTTAACTACCTGAAAATATCTTTGCCAGTGTTCCCAGCAATCCCATAAGAGGTGTGTGGGTCAATACCACCGAATACCAAAACTGTTTCTCTATCCCAGTTGAACAAAGACCCATCGATGATGTAGTTCTTGTTTGAGGGTCCGAGGATAGAAGTTGAGAGTTTATTCCTGAAATACGTATGTGAATATATATTTAAGTTCATCATAAATATAACATAGTACATTTGTCGCAGGTAATGATTTTTATAGTAGTTACAATAATAATAACTACAGTCTGCAATAAATTCGCAAGATTGTGGTATTATAAAATCGGCAGATATTTTACATTTAGTGATGTCGTAATTTAATAATTTACAAGGCGTCAAGGACACAAAATTTTTTATCAATGTAATGTCACAGCCTTGGACTGTGGTAATGTTTATTTAATCGCATGCTTTCGGAAATAAAGGCTATTTTTATTTTTTATTTTATTTTATTTATTTATTTAAGGACACAAAGGCCCTAAGACAAATATTTGACTTTTCTCCTGACTTTTTTCTTCGAAAACTGTTTCCTTTTAAAAGGGATTTAAGGGAGAACTTTTCCTTTACTCCATTAACGAGTTGGAAAACTGAGAAATACTTGACGAAATCAGGGTTCCCTTTTTGAAAGAAAATACATTCGAAAGAAAAAATTAAGAAGGAACTACTGGATATGTCTCTCAAGTTTCAGTGTGAACTCCAAGAACAGGAGTTGTAATATGAGATGTAAAAATAAATATGTTTAAAATTAAAATTTACATATTAATTCTAGCAAGCGATTCCTTGGACTGGTTGAACATAGAGGTTTGTGGACTGTGGGCCTTGTTGGGCGAAGAAGCACTGGCCTGATTTTGTGCCATGCGGGAATCGCTGGTCGCTTGCGCTCGCGTACCAGTGTATTGAGATTCTCTGAAATAGTAAAACGTAATTAACTATTAACTTTTCTGAAGTATATACCAATTTCTTCTACTAGGTACTACTTCATCTTAATAAGCCATCGCGTAAACGCGTTCATCGGCTATCCAAATCTATCCAAATAAATATCAATTTTTGTATGTTTTTCCTCTATGCTTTCCGAAACCATTGATCAAATTGTGATGAAACTTTGGTAAGGTGTTTGGAGACGCCCGCGAGCCCGCGAGGGTCCCAAAAATCTATTGGCACTACAACGTATGCCGGGTACAGCTAGTAAGTAATATTTCTACAAATAAGTAAACATTCGAAGAGAATATTATGAGAATTTTCATGATTATTATGTTCAGTATACCTTCTGCCACCCGATAAAGCAGCGGTTGCAGCAGCCAGATAGCTAGCTGCAACGCTGTGTCTTCTCTCACCATGCCGGCTGGCATACTGCATGATACAAATTAAAAAGTGAAAATCTATTAGCCTAATTAAAATAAAATAATCTGAAAATATTTCTTTTATCGTACGTTGTCAGTAGTACTTGTCGCCACAGCTTCACTGCTAGTTTCGCTAGTGGTGTTCATGTCTTCAGAGTCTTTTTCTGGTGGGTCGTACATGATTGGAGACGAGTAAGGCGTCTGTGAAATTACGTTACTATTATCGGTAAGGATCGGATCGGTATTAGGTAGTCTTCAATAAATACTAACTATACACAAATCCTTCTACCCCATTTCGTCAATAGTTGATCGATGGAGATTATGAAATCACAATGTAAATTTAGGTAAGTAGGTACATAATATTTTTTATAATTGGATTTCTTTTGGACCCAGAAAACGAAAAAAAAATATGATGACGCATTTATGTAATGTTGCTTTTAAGATGGGATAAAAATAAATGAAAACAAAAGTTACATGCTCCGGTTTCAATTTGCACATGTGTATCTGTTGTATTTGTTTACAGCACTGTTGGTTTACTGGCTGACGTACGTTGCGCTGTTCCTGCAATTGGAATAGCAATCTCGAAGACCTAAATATATGCTTGCTTAAAATTAAACACACTAAGGCAAATAAACATTAATTCATATAATATCAAGATACATGATTTACGAAAAAATTAGGATCTTATATAAAAATGAAAGTAAAGAAAGTAAAGTAGAGAATTTCAGATCATCCGTTCATGTACCTGATATTAAAATTTAAATTAGTTTTAATATTTGAGAAACAATTTAAATTTCTCATGTAGATTATGAGGCAGTAATGAATTATTGAATTAACTTCGAGAGTGAATAAAAATATGAAATAAAACCAAACCAAAACCTTAACTTCTTAACACTTAACTTCAAGGCACTGAACTGGTAGGCAGACACTGCATTGAACTGTGCTGCAGTTCAATTTCTGTCCTGCTTTAAGAGCTCATAGTAACCCCCCTGGCAGTATAGGTAGAGAATCTAGATGAGCTATAGTTAATTACAATTTACTATGATATTTGTGATCATAGTGCTGCGATACCATTAAATACCTCTAAATCCTTTGTTTTTTGTTCCATCATTGGACTTCTTTTTGGTTCTGGGGATGAATTCTTTGCTGAAGCCATTGGTGGTGGCGATAGACTTGGTGAAGGGCCATCTTCGTTTGCCTGTAGAAAAACAGTTGTATATTTTTTCTGAATAACTTACACTTAAAAGATTAACGTGACGTCTGCCTATTAAAATGACGTGTACCTTTTTTCTGCTATCAAAAAAGTCACTCATCGTCGGAAACTTATCTGCCGCCAATCCCTTTAAGGTTGCAGGCAATGGAAAGTCGATTTTAGGCCTTCGTGTTTCCATTTTGTCATCCATTCCTCGCAAACTGCCTGATAATAAAAGTAATCCAATAATTGAGTTTATACTTTTAACTAGCTTATCCGACTTGATCCGCGTGAACAAGACAAATTTCAAACCCTTAGGGGTTGAATTTTCAAAAGATGTCTACGTCATAATAGTCCGTCCAGTGGTTTGAGCTGTGCGTTGATAGATCAGTCAGTCAGGCAGTCAGTCAGTCACCTTTTCCTTTTATATATTTAGATATTAAATTTTAATAGGCTAATAACTATATTTTGCCTATTAAAATTTATATAAATAATTAATTATTAATTTTTCACCGTGATTATCGTCGGATCGTTTCGTCGCTTGCATCATGGCCATCTGTTGATACATTTGCTCTTTTGGTACTTGGAACTCCTCAAGATATTTCAGAAAATCCTTGTATGTGACGTGATTCTGTGATAGATATTATTCGAACATATTATTCAAGGAATCACTTGTCAAGTTGTTTTATAACTGTAAGAAGGTTTATTTAAGCACATTCTTTTGTATCGCAACAGAATGAAATATGTGCTTAATGCCTATAGTTTTATATTAGGTAGTAGAAAAATGGTAAAAACCTTTTCTTCCCCTATCCAATTTCTTTCGGCGGGCTCAGTCAAACCCAAAACGTCAATCCAGTGATAATAGTTCTTAGAGTTGTTGCCGTACCAATATTTGATTATTACGTATCTGTTAAAAAATAAACGGAATTTTCAACCATGTATCACTCAGGCAGGCGTCCAAGAGGTTTGGAATTTGGATCGTTAGTGGTTAGGCCAGTTTAGGGTTCATTATTTTATTTTTGTCTGTATGATATGGCAAAATAAAATATACTCACATCAATGATATTATATAACATCATCGACTCACATATATTATTTGGTATATTCTTTATTCGACGATTTATTCACAGTGTCTAGTATAATTTGTCTGTCTGGTAATAACTAATAACTTATTCAACTATAATATTTCTAAGAAAATAAAGCATGAGTGGAATTGCTATCTGAAGAGCATATAAGTGTTCATCAAATGATGTGCTACGTACTTATATATTTTTCCGTCTCCATAAATAGCATAAATGCCGATTATGCTATTTGATATTTCCCATTCGTTTATTTTACTTTTATGCCTCATGCCCGCGACTTCGTCCGCGTGGTTTAAAGTTAAACTTTCTGATTTCCGCGGGAACTAATTAATTTTCCGGGATAAAAGTAGCATACGCCAATCTCCAGGTCCTCAACGATACCCATGCCAAAAATCACGTTGATCTGTTGCTCCGTTGCGGCGCGATTGACAAACTAACAAACAAACACACTTTCGCATTTATATAATTAGTATGAAGTATGATGACTTCAGAGAGCCCACGAGAGATATTCAACTGAACTATAGGAAATTTTATAGTTCAAAATTAGTGCCTACAAATAATAATTATATGGAACTATTTAAAATATTTTGTGTTTTGTTCTGTGAACTTGAACTAAAAACTTTAACTCTTCATGATGAAACTTACGCCAATCCATCGTCTACCATTTGTTGTATTTCTGGCTCGTTAACAACTTCCAATATTTCAGAATTTTCTGGGTTCCTCTTTATATCCACCAGCTGCCAAGGTGAGATCAGACCGAACCGAACACATCGCATCATCTCAACTGCATGTCTACTCCTGCTTGCCCAGTCTCCATACAGCCATCGCACACCAGCCATCAGTACTTCGATCTCACTAAAGTTTTAGTCAAATTATTTTGTTCAATAAATTGCTATTTGTGCAAAGGTTAAACATAAATGCAGCATTTTCTTTAATAGATAGGACATCTTATCTATTGTATTCTTATGAAGCCCCTTTATTTTCCTTTTATATTTTACTAGCTGATGCCCGCGACTTCGTACGCGTGGATCGAGGTTTTGTGGTTCCCGCGGGAACTCTTTAATTTTCCGAGATTAATATCAGCCAGATCCGTTAAGCTGCTGGGGCGTGATTGGTGATTGAGTAACAAACATCCATACATCCATACATCCATCCAAACTATCGCATTTATAATATTAGTAAGATAAGAAGTAAGATGATAAGATTTACCTTGTGACGCATACGTAGTTAGACCTGAGAAAAGTCATTACTTCCTCCGGTTCAAGCTCCAAGAAATCTTTGGAAGCAACAAGTGGCAAAAAGAACCTCATAACTCGGGGAACCTTAAATTGTACAAGCATTAATTATTGTAGATTAAAATTAACACATTTTTATTTCAGCAAAGTTTAGTAGCTTTAATACCATTAAATCCATCACTGGTGTCATTCCTTTGAGTCTCGCTTCTCTATACAAAGCAAATGCAGAATCCTCGTTAAAGAGATTTTCATTCACTATAAATGACCAGCATTGATCTTCTAAATCTGTAACCAAATCAAACGCTATTATATAAGAAAAGCCTAATGTTATTATCGTTAATTATATTAAATGGCAATATTATGGATACATGTCTCAAGATAAATTAATATATGAAACTTTCATGATGATAATACATCATATTATCATCATCGCCACGGAACTAACACGTACCTTTTATGCCTAGATATTGTGCAGCACAAAATAAATTTAGAACATTATCTCTTTTCAGTATTTTGTTGCTTTCTGGACCATTGAAAATCATCCATTCATAAAGTGTGTGAAATGATTCCGGAGTTACATTAGTCTGGAATTTTATATAATCTATTATTTTTCTGATTTTCTAAGGTATGAACTTTCTTCTGAGGACCAATTTACTTACACTTGATAATTCTATTTCCCTTTGTGTATTCATTTCAAAGAACGAAGAATAAATCTCAAGTACCACATGATGGCAATGAAATTCCTCTTGACCAATATGTACAACCGTATCTGTATTTCTGAGGAATATACCTATTAAAATACATATCTTCACAATCATAATATTGTTGAGTTTATTGAACTTATCATAAGTAGACATAATTAAAACAAGTTCTTACTGCTATTCACTATAGAAAAAAGTTTTAAAGGTACCCTACATAAAGTTGTGTATTCTTCGATAAAATTCTTGAAATAAATCTTTTTTCTTGGGAACTTGAACCCGCACCCAATCGATAGGTTCTGTCAATGTGTATCCAAGATTGCTCAAATACTCTCCTTTATCGTCCTTGGAACTACGTGGCTTTGTTTTAGAATTCCTTTCAATTGTAAAAGATTTTTTTACTTGTGTATTGATATTTGTTTCTCTAGGACCATACTGAAGTTGCAGTTCTGGGTCTTTGTTAACCTCCTATCAATAAGTAAGTATTAATTTAAAAACAATTACTGATTGTATTAATGACGCTAAAAGAAATTTTCAATTAAGATATGTACTAACGTTGTTTTCGTCATCGTCAGGTTCACCTGCTGCTTTTCCTTCAAATTTTACTTTCACTTTCGCTTGAGTAGGGTCCGCCAAAAGAACACCAACTGTAGATGATTGGAATACTACCTTGAAAAGAAAGGAAGACGGTTACAGAAAATATTTCTTAAAAACATAATTTAATTGTGTGATAAACAGACCTGGTTCGATTGAACTTTCAAATTACCACTGGGAGTAGGTTTGAAGGGAAAAGCAGCCATTTTTTGTGCATTAAATTCCTCACCACTATATATACTGAAAATAGAAAATATTACATCAATAGGTTTTACCTAACAATATGAAGTATTTCCTATAATAAATAAAATACCTTGAATTATCTGCGGATGTTGTAACATTTTTATAACTTTTTACGTATTCAGAAGCGAACTTGGATGCGTACGTATCAGGTGGTACTTGGATTTTTTTTTTCGATTTTCTGTTGATAAAGACAATTTTAAATATTTACAAGTAATTCGATGAATTTTTCTCGAACGCATTAACGATACTTACTTTCCTTTCAAATTCCACGACATATATGGTGCCTCTATTAAATGTCTTGACCAATATCTTTCTAATGTATCTCCTGATACATTATACAATGTATTTTTGTAGTTACTTTCGTACAGATAATTTTCGGTTCTCCTGAGAAAGTCGAGTGCTGTAATTGTTATCTTTTGATACTCTTATAATTTTTCTTATTTGTTACATCAGCGATATTCAGCTGCTGAACATCCCTGATTAAGTTAATGAAATTAAAAAAATTAAAATGAATATTTTTATTTTTTTAATATATTAAATTTTATATTAAGTTGTAATATTAATTAATTATTATTAAGTTTCTAAAAGTGAAACACAAAAAAATTATAGATATAAAACACTTACAAATATCGCTTGATTTTGGGGAGAGATCGGAGAGAGAATTACTCTTATGTAGTTTAGGCTTAATAGTAATATGATACCGTTCAAAAATACTTTTGCAATTTCTTTTTGATCTTCTTTTGATTGTTTTATTACTTCATTGAGATACATGCAAATAAAAACATAATAAATATTATTTAACCAACTGTTATTGTAATTTATGTAGCATTTTAAAGCATTGATACTAACACCTACAATAAACTGTTGAAAAGATGATTGGGAAATTCGGTGGTTTTGAAGAAAATGACTTAATTTCAAATACATGTCGTTACTCGCATGGTCTGATGAAAATTAAAGCTACCTAACTACCTTCCCAAATAAATGAGAATCTTTGATCTTATTTCTTTGATATTGAACATTCCCTCCAACACGTATTATCTCTGAAACGTTCTATATTTTCGTTTTCAATCATTAAAATAAATATTCGATTTCAATAAGAAATCGAATATTTATTTTAAAATTCAAATTTCGAGTGACGAAGATAATGTATGCTGTATGTGTAAAGTACGCTGCAGTGATGATCTTTGATCTTACCCTGAATTGTTATGTATGAATGGTGAGTCCGTTGCATCTGATTCTTCTTTTCTGTTTATCTGGATTATAAATTGAACTTTAATAACGTTAGAACGATTAACGACTAAAATATGCATAACTATGCATTTAGTCGTTAATTATACCTACTATATTTCGTTATATTAATCGTTAGTCGTTACATTAATTACCTACCTTAAAAGAAGCTATAATCTAAATTCTGATTCAATTAAAAAAACGTGATTCACGCATTTCATTTCTTAGGCTGGGTATCCACTATGTTCGCGAACCTCTATGCTCCGCGCTCCTGCAACTGCTCCGCATAGTGGATACGTTCGCGCTCCGAGCGTGCAACAGTGCGCGCTCCGCGCTCAGCGCTCCAATCGGTGGCGGTTTTTGCGCGAACATAAAGGGGTTCTCGTTCTGTTCGAGGCCGCGAGCTAATGGAGATGCGCGTCCCGTCTCGCGGAGCACAGTTAGTTCGCGAACATAGTGGATACCCAGCTTTAGAAATGCAATTTTTCTAGTAAATCGTATTCTAATGTTATTAACTATACATTTATAGGTATTATATTCTTTGCAATAGGCATGGACTTATTGCAGTAGGTTTATTTATATGTATATGATTTATGTAAGTAAAATTATTGTGAGATTTATGAGCAACTGCAGAGTGTCTGGTCGGCGGCTCTTCTCAGAAGAGATTCTTCTGAACCTGTTTTGTCTCGACCTTACCTATGACGAATTCATCTGGTGTAAATTAGCAGTTAGCGTCTGAAGTGAGCCGAAGCTCTTGAAATATGATTTACCTAGGTACTTGAAATTACAAAGTACCTACTATAGGTTGAACAATTCGTTTTAAAGAAACCTAAATGTTACTTACTTTGTCAAGACTGTTACTTTTTAACATTTCAAATTCATTGAACGAATAATATAGAAACATGGAGCATATTGCACAAAGTATTGTCTTTACGGTATTTAGAAACGCCCAAAAGTCCTCGAAAATTTTTGAGAGTCGCTGTTTATGTCTTTTGATGTAGATTGTCAAACTTAAAAATATTCTAAACATTTACGTCAAAATCCACGGCGACCAGTGACAACGTGTTTGCTGTTATATTATTTTCACACAGCTCGACGCTCATGCCTTCTTACGATACCTTTTATCTAAAGGTAAAGTACGTCATTCTTAATATAATCAAAGACAATATATAAATTTATAATTAATCTATGATATAATATAAAATCAAAGACGTCATTACATTCTTAGGTTAGGGCTTAGCGGGACTTACAACATTACAGTTGTACTGAAATCCATTACATGGGATATAATGTGATTTGTGAAAATTCTGTTCATTCCAAAGTTCAAATCTGAGGTTCAAGTATTGGTTTCTCGCTTCGATGACTGATGGCGTCCCTTTCACCCGCCAGAGCCCGCGAAATACGAACCACAGAGTAACGATGATGCCCGCGACTTCGTCCGCGTGGATTGGTGTTTTTGTATCCCGCTGGAACTCTTCAATATTCCGCGATAAAAAGTAGCCTATGTCCTTTCCCGGGCTGTAACCTATCTCTGTACCAAATTTCATCAAAATCGGTTGAACAGATACAGTATTTTGATTCCCGCGGGAACTCTTCAATTTTACGGGATAAAAAGTAGCTTATGTCCTTTCCCGGGCTGTAACCTATCTCTGTACCAAATTTCATCAAAATCGGTTGAGTAGTTGGGCCGTGAAAGCGTAGCAGACAGACAGACAGACACACTTTCGCATTTATAATATTAGTATGGATTCCCTCCAACACGTCTTATCTCTGAAACGTTCTATATTTTGGTGTTAATGAAATCGAATATTTATTTAATTTAAAATTCAAATGTCGAGTGACGAAGATAATGTATGCTGTATGTGTAAAGTACGCTGCAGTAATTAAAACCAAGAAAAGATGACGACCTCCGTGGCGCAGTGTGTAGCGCTGTCTTAACGTGCGGAGGTCCCGGGTTCGATCCCCGGCAGGGTCAATTTGGGAATTTATAATTTCTGAATTTTCCCTGGTCTGGCCTGGTGGGAGGCTTCGGCCATGGCTGGTTACCACCCTACCGGCAAAGACGTGCCGCCAAGCGATTTAGCGTTCCGGTACGATGCCGTGTAGAAACCGAATAGGGGAATGGGTTTAATATAACTGCTATGCCCCTAACAGGTTAGCCCGCTACCATCTTAGACTGCATGTTCACTTACCATCAGGTGAGATCGCAGTCAAGGGCTAACTTGTAATGGTTAAAAAAAAAAAAGAAGAAGAAGAAGAAGTAACTCTGGAAACTGTTAAAATAGATGCGCAAAGATAAGTAAACAATTTGCTCCCAGAAACTTCTTAAGACAGATACTCGTAACTGAAAGCATACGAAGATGCCTGCAACAACTACAACATAACCCTGTGCGTTCCGCAGTCGGGTAAAAAGGTGCCTAATTTTAGAGGCTGTATTGCCAAAACTTTCTTCTCCTTCAACAACTAAACCGAATGATTATTCGTGTTTATTTCATCCACTACAAGTTAGCCTTTTGCTGCGATCTCACCTGATGGTAAGTGATGATGCAGTCTCTGATGGTAGCGGACTAACCTGTTAGGGGCATGGCAGTTATATTTAACCCATACCCCTAATCGGTTTCTAGTTTCTACTCGACATAGTAGGTACCAGAACGCTAAATCGCTTGGCTTCTCTAACCTATCACTACAAATTTTAGCCCTTGTTGAGCCTTTGACTGAGCTAGCTAAGATAATATTTTGTTTCCCTAGGGTCCTAGCTTATTTCATTATTCACACCCAGCGATCTGTTATATATAGTGTTCACACCTAAATATCTCTTTACTAAGTCTTTTAGATCAAATAACCTATTGATACTATATTGTGAATGTTTCCTTTATTGTCTCAGGTGGTTAACTTAACGCATCATGTTATATGAAAACATTCAGTTTCTGTTGAAGCCTTCTTGCTGGTTCTTCTCGGTAGGAATGGAATTCGGAACCAGTGTTCACTCGACTATTCAAAAGCACTTGTCTAAGTGGAGCATTATAGTCATATAATATTATGTATAATTATTTTCATCTTAGTATGTTCTTAAATCTGTTTAATCATAAGTTAATTATAACTATGTAGTATGGTCATCTATTCCGCAAACAGAACTGACGAATATAAATTATCCTTAGACCTTATTGACATAATAGATATATCTATAACGGAGTAATATGTTTACAAAATTATTCATTCACAACGTTTAGGAATCAATATACTGGGGCGTTTTACAACGTGATAAAAAAAATCGCCGATAAAGGAAAAATAAACACCTATTTATGATAAACCTCCTGGAAATATTGAAGGAGTGTTCGGTGAAGTATGACGTTGGTTGTAATCGTTTGCACAGTTTTCTAAGATAAAGTAGGGTCTGGATTTTCGATATAAACAGACGGCCAACAGGAAACATTCACCATACGTAGTTTTGAGAGCGAGCGGCAACGAAGTGCTTCAAGTCGATCCTATCGCTCTATATAAATTTACCTGCTTGTGTAAGTACTTACCTCTTTCTCTTCTATACTTCTTTTATAAACATACGTTGCAGTGATGGGTGTTAAAATGGCCTGCGCAATTTTTTTAATAGTATCGTTGCAATTGTACGTAGTTATCGCGTCATGTGTTGCACCTTATTTTTGGTTAACCTCATTATTTTCCTTAAAATATGTGACGTCAACCATTAGTGATTTGTTTCCATGATGATCACTGTGTACTAACAGGTATTTTTTTTTGTTATCATTAATCGTTCATAGATAAAACTTAAATGGGGTTAATTCAAATTTTGCCATTCGTTGCATTCTAATTCGTTTTTTTTTGTAAGAAAGTGATAATGTGTGACCTCATTAAAAAAGTAAATGTGATTTTAAACGAAGTAATTAATAATAATTAGACAATTAGGTACTTATACCTATTACGAACGTGTCGAATGGTGTACCTACTTACCTGATATAAACTGCTATTTCCAATTTCAACCGACTTCAAAAAAAGGAGGAGGTTCTCAATTCGACTGTATTTTTTTTTTAATGTTTGTTACCTCAGAACTTTTTTAAACTTTTTTGATTTGGATGATTCTTTTTTTATTTGAAAGGGCATACTTCCCAAGTGGTCCCATATAAATTTTATCGAAATCGGTCGAGCAGTTTTTAAAATATCAACAATAAAATAAGTACTTTGTATAGCGTGTGCTTGTTGTTGTAATGTTGGCGCGGGAGTTTGAAGTCAGTTGTTTAAAAATATTTTTTTAAGTACATTAAATTATGTCTGTCTGTTTGTGGTATATTACTATTCACTGGGTTATATTATAACCTATCTCACAAATACATCGTAACGACATTGCGTGATAGGATACGGATCTCATTAGGTACCTACATCATAAAAATATTATCTTACATACGAGTATCACAAAAAAATCATGATGCGTTTATGCATCACGAGTACTTACCTGTTCAGTTATAATCCCTAATTAATATTAATTTATATTCTTAGTAATTTCACCTTCATATTTTTTATACCTACTTATTTGAGACTAGATGATGCCCGCGACATCGTCCGCGTGGATTAAGGTGTTTTGATTCCCACGGGAACTCTTTAAATTTCCGGGATAAAAAGTAGCCCATGTCCTTCCCAGGGACGCAATCTATACCTGTGCCAAATTTCACCGAAATTGGTTGAACAGATAGGCCGTGAAAGCGTAGCAGATAGACAGACATACAGACACACTTGAAATTTATAATTTTAGTATGAACGTTTGGATAGATGTATTTAAATTGCACTACTTTTGTATGATGCTCTCGTTCACCTACCTACGTCTGAAATGGTGATATTCGAATCAGAACCAAGGTTTTAGCATCGAACCGCAAACCATTCTTTATTGAATAATGAATAATCTAATTTATATACTTGCACATAATCATATTTAAACACCTTTAAACCAGTTGCCGAATACTAAACCCAAAAAATACGCGCCGAATTAAGAACCTGCTGAACGAAGCAGGTTTTACTACCTAATGTACCCTTCATTAGGTAGGAAAGCCTGCTTCGTTGATCTAGTGGTTGGCATGTTCCACTGCGGCCGATGAGGTCCCGAGTCCCGGGTCGGGCCATAATTAAGTATTGGGTTTTTCTGACTAGAAATTCTCAGGACTAGTCCGGAGTTAGAAAGTTGGCGGTTTTTCACCCCCGTGCCTCGGAGAACACGTTAAGCCGTCGGTCCTGGTTATTATCACTAACATGATAATAGTCGTCAAAGCCCGCCAACCCGTATTGGATCTAAGCTCTAATTCCCTCTCTTCTATGAAAGTGGAGGCCTGTGCCTAGCATGTTAATGGGCTGTAGTGGTTGGTAGTAAAACAGGAACCTTTTAGTAACGCCAAGTCCATCGTAATCCATAATATGTCCATGTGAAACAACAATTTTATCATACAAAAAGCCATGTCGCCGTAATGTTTAGCGGCTGCGGGTTGCCTGGGCTGCTTGCAGACGTAAGTATAAAAGACGAAGAAACAGACAGTCAGACAGACAAACTTTCGTATTCATAATATTATTAGTAAGGGAAGCCCTATGCATTTCATTAAGAAACTATTACTAGACGTTTCAATAGTTCACGATAAGAAGTTTCATTACTAACTTTGATATTCTACATACCTATACCCAATATAAAAATAACTACGATATCTAATTATTGACTACAGAACCTTATGTTATCCGTGCCGTGAACGCCTGAAAGGTGACTATAGACTAGTTTTTAAGGTCGGCTATAAATAGAATCTAAAGCCAGGATCCGTGTCCTGTGTCCGCAACGCGCCTCTCAGCATCGAATTCGTGACTTCGCTAGTACCTAAATTATAAGTTTTTTTGTCCAATCGAATCTACTTAGTTCTAACTTCGAAGAAAAACTTCGATGTTTGACGAGGTTTTTACATTGGCCTTGCTTTTTGCTCGACTTTGAAGAGCAACGCTTACCAATGTTTGACTGAGCATTGGACGTTTCTGTGTTTAAACTTCCGCTGTTGATAGTAGGTAATAATTGAGGATCAAACACATACAGTGCATTTAAAGACGGTTTCTACATTATAGCATACCTATTCTGTGATTATAGTACAGAAAATATAATAGTACTTTAAGTAATATTATAGTCTCTGAGTAATAAAGTACCTACCATTATCTTTATTGAAACTTTTTACATCATTCACATTGAAATAGAATGAGTAACTAAAATTCTACATCAATGATCAAGTAATAGGAACAAGGAAAACAAAAAGCAAGCACTTGTGTTTCGTTTTGGCTGTAATTGCTTATTATTCATTCAAGTGATGTTAAACTTTGTAAATGATAAGGTTTCTAAATTCTAATGTTCCAAAACAATTTTGGCAACCAAATTGCAGTAGGTATTATTATGTTCCATGATTTTTAAAATGATGCGCGTACTGTGCATCATTTTAATAATAATAATATACGACAAACAATAATAGGTACTCATAAATTTATACTTATCCTACTTTTCTTTGGTCCAAATCTCTGTCTAGAATAAACTTTGCAAATACTTAAAATAAATTTGGTTCCTAACCAAGATCCTGCGAAGACAATTCTTGTAAAAACCTATTATAAGTACAAGTACGCTTAGATAGGAAAGTAATTTCTGTTTCGTAAACAAATATTTTTTAATTAATTTCAGAGCAATGGCCGAAAATGACCGAATCGTCTTCCCCGATGATGTAAAGGACGTAAAGGCCAAAGTTGCTGAGGAAACTAAAGAAACAACGACCAACTCCATCGAAGAACCTGAAGCAAGCACCATCCAACAAAGGAACATGATCGTAGTACCGGGAAATTGTCCACCCGGACAAAAAATGGGCGCTGACGGAGTTTGCCGTGATGTATTCTAACGAACTATAGTTGTACCGACGTTTGATTTTCATTGGAATTTCTCAATTATAAATCAATTATGTTTAAAAATAAAAAAATTCGAATCATGATCCTATTGACCGAAATTCGGTACTTACCTAACTCTTAGCAGTATTATTGTTGTTTGGATTATAATTTATAATAATCATTATCATAATTTGTATGTGTAATAATTTATATTATTCATTATTATAAGTGTGTGTTGTGTTTATGTTCCTTAATAAATTTTGGTACTTTGATGTGATTTTAAAGTCATACACATACTATTTGTTGTTTTTGTCTTCAATACTTGCACAAGGATGTAGAGATTTTATTGTTGTCCATAGCTGTACTACCTCTGTGTTGTTGTTACAATTACTGATAGGGTATTTATTCCCTTAAGTTCTCAGATAATTATTACACTTTAAACATAAGTGTGTATTAGCTTGTAGGTATGCTTCAACTTTCAAGTTGAGTCTATTACCTCGGTCTATGATGGAAGCAGGTTAATCTGGAGGGAGTATGGTTACCCTAGATCCTAGAATGCAGCGGAATCCTTTATCGTTTAAGTCACGGGTTTGCTGGTATGTAACAAGTCGCAAATGAAAACTTTCTCCTAACCAGACGAGAGCTAATTTAGAAATTAAAATATACGTTTCCGAGACGCCTCTGCTGAAAATCGAACGTTGTTAAGTAGGTGCATGTTCGAAGTTATGGCTTATTGAGTAAAATTTCGCAACATTCAACATTGCTAAGCTTTCTCATCGACTGCTCTAGTAAAAGAGAAGACCCCATATTTTAATAAAACACTTAATTCTAATAATTAACGATCATTTACTTCAAAATATTCATATTAATTACACAATAATGATCTAACGCTGCGACAATCGAAACATAGGGCCTAAGATAAAAAATTAAATATTTTTTTTCTATAACCCTGACATCATAAAATATTCTCGATATTCGCCTACATAAATTATAAATAACCGAGCGTTGCATAAGTTTTAACAAAGGGAGCGTCGCTCTCGCAGGAATTCCTGGAAAAGAAAATGTATTTTAATCAATCGGTACAAAAAAATGTTATAAGTCTTAGACAAGACTGTTTAACATGAATTATATACCTACAACATAGATCATAGAATCTGTAATTTAGGTACCTAATATGGTGACGGGCCCTGTCAAACAAAGAATGTGGACCTATTTTACTAACGCCATCTAGTCTGAAAAGCGGGACAGCGCCAAGGCGGGGACAATACAGGTTAGGACTTAGGAGTGTGCTCTAAAGGTTAGACGCCCAATTTTTTTCTATGAAAGGGCCCATCTAGTACCCACATATATATCGATGTCTAATATAGTTTCAATTTAATATTGGCATCGGTAATCAAACATATTTTCACAATATAGAAAACCAGCTGGAGAGTAAATATACGGATAAATACTTGTTGCCTTTTTATTCGAAAGGCTGTTCTAATCTTTATAATTTACGGTCATTCATCTTTTCTTCTCGTCTAAACTAGGCATAATAAACTATTATCTATACTTAGTATAATGTATAATATATTATTGTCAAAAAACTGTCACTGAGCATTATGATCGGCGAAACTAGCAAAACAATACTCCTGTTGCTTTTACAGAGGTAAAGTGTGTTAACATGATTAACATGAAATATTGACTTAATCATTTTATTTAAGACGTACGACACAAGTACCGAAAATTTCGGACGAAAGTGGACGATATCGTCCACGCTGATTAAGTTGTTTTGAAATTCTGGGGGAACTGTGGGATTTTCCGGGACAAAAAGTAGCCTATGCCCATCTCCGTGATACAAGCTATCTCTATACCTGTGAAAAGATAACAGACAAACAGATAGACAGGCGCTTAAAAGGTATAGAATCCAAGAAAACCATTTTTAGAACATTTTTAACTTTAGCAAATAAACCTGCTTTCTTTTTATAATAATTCTAATATAGATCTAGGCTTCAAATAGAATAGCGGATATAGATTCTAATACAGATCACTTCGCTTAGTTTAAATAATAGGCTCCCGGAAGTGTTTAAATTAAACCTGGTGCATAAACAGTAGGTATACCAATAAAATATACTTAATAGAAGAAAAAAACAAAATCAATTCCTTAATAAAACTAATCTAAAATCGGAGGAAGCCTACAATAGGAGCTGTACCTACGCATCACGCTGAAACTACTGAAAGGATTTCAATGCAACTTGACACATAAAATACTCTGGTTGTATTTTTTGTTTCGAAAAAAAGCTTAAAGAAGAAAAATGTTTGTCGATGTAATTCGACAACTCCGTCTAATCTGAACGATTTTGAAAGTTCTTTTTATTTTATATAGGTTGTAAAGTAAAATAATGTGTCCCATGTTAATTAAGTGAAGTTCTGATGAATAGTTTCGAAGAAGGACGATGGAACTCTTCAACGAGTAACAAATGCGATCATTGTATTTCTTAAATAACAGCTACTCAAAGAATATTAGTTGACCATAATAGGCTAAAATACAGCCTTGGAATTAAATAGTTCGGATTTTGAAATATTTCCACTTCCTTAATACAAAATTAAAAATTAATTTCAGGTAAGTACCAACTTAGGCCATAGAAAATAAAAACAAAATAACAATCAGAAAAAACCTTTATAAATAATATACAGCTCATAACATTTGATGATAATAGGTACTTGTTCAGTTTTTAAGCAGCAATATGTCTAATATTCTAAAATTATAGCCGAAATCAGAGGTAGACTGATGTCAGATGTCAGTTAAAATCATTATTACAAAAATTAAAATGGTCGTAATAATAATAATAAGAAATAAAGTGCTAAATAAGTGACTGCAAATCAAAACAAAATATAAGTAGGTACAAATAACTATGTGTAGGGTGAGATTGATTAAGATCCACTATAAGAATTCAGCTTGGACACAAAAAACTTAGGTAGGTACACTCTTTTAAAATATAATCTTGAATACAAATAGATGATACAAAACTATTTAATTTATTTACACAATATATAATACGAGTAGGTACGAAATGTTTTATTGTCATGTGATCCAAACAAACAACAAACAATAATTATATCAAGGACTACTAGTGGCTACTGAACTATCTCTACAATAACTA
This sequence comes from Erebia epiphron, assembly GCA_963932025.1. Classification (NCBI taxonomy): domain Eukaryota; kingdom Metazoa; phylum Arthropoda; class Insecta; order Lepidoptera; family Nymphalidae; genus Erebia; species Erebia epiphron. The sequence continues at coordinate 37,707,127 of OZ009948.1, read as the reverse complement.
CGGAATACGGTGTCGTCTACACGGTACCAGTCATTCAACACAAACTACAACACTACTAACTACATCTGTGCAAGCCTATTTTGGAGTACTTACTCGTCCTCCCAGGGACAAATGTCGTTTCGCTGCTTACGTTCACTGACTCCGCTTTTACTTTCACGCTTAACAATATCAGATTCAGAAACCGACGACAGTTCGTCTCTATGAGCAATTTTTTTAAACGCGTCAGACTCGGACGCCGCCTTGGAATCTCCGGAGGCTCTCTGCTCTGGCAGCGAAGGCACTTTGTCTACGTTGTCGTCGTCGACGCCGATGTCTTCGCAGACCGCGAGCGGCGCCACGGGCGATGCCGGCGCGGCCGCCGGCAGCGTCTCCGGATCCGGAACGTTCGTCTTACTAGGCTCCGCCACCGGAACCGCACTACTCACAACACTCACGGGGTCACCTTCCATCCGACTAGCTACGTCTTCTTTTCTTTTAACATCCCCAATTTCTCTACTCGGGGTCGAATTGCCCTCTAAGGATACGGACGCTTCTCGAGATGGCGGGAGACGTACAGAAGCAGGCTCATCCTCGGAAGACCTCGTCAAATCCTCCTTGGAATCTGCATGCGAATCTTCTTTCGATTCTGTTCGCGATTCGTCGCACGAACCGATAGACGCGGTCATAGTCGCGGTATCGTCCGAGATCGCTTTTAATTTGACATCTGAAATATCAGATGTCGACCCACCGATGTCCGTCGCAACGTCCGCATCGATGATCATTGTACACCGATCGGCGAAGACAAGGGACGGCTCCGTGGGCGTCGCGTCCGCCGACGCGAACACCGAGGAAGGCTCCTCGGAGTGCACTAGGGATCTGCGATCTTCCGGCGAAGCGGTTCGCGAGAGCGAGTCCTGTTCTTCGTCCGGCGCAGAGCTGACGCTGATGGTGGGCGTGGGGTGGTGCGACGGAAGCGACGCAGGCGCGGGCGGGCCGGGAGCCACGCGCGTTACGCGCGGCGAGTGCGGCGGCGAGGCGAGCGGCGCCAGGTGGCGCGGCTCCACGGCAGACAGGCGGCGCAGGGGCGGCGGCGCGCCCCGCAGCCCGCCGTCCAGGGTGCTCTGCTGCGGCAGGCGCTTGATGCGGTCGCTCACGCCCACCGCTGCGCTCACGTCCGACGACGAGCTCCCGGAATCGGCAGCAGAGTCTTGCCGCTTTTTTGTCGCCCCATACGCACTTTCCCTGGACGAACTCTCCCATGGAAGTACGTCCGCCGTGTTATCGTCGAGTGGATCTCTGAAAGCGTTAAAAATATACATATTATTGGTGGCATTCGATTTATGGAAATTGAAATGAGTGATGTCGTCGGGGCCTGCCTTAACTGCCTCGTTGGTCTAGTGGTTAGCATAGTCGACTGCGGATCACGAGGTCCTGGGTTCGATTCCCGGTCGGGCATAAAAGTTAGGTGTTGGGTTTTTCAATTAAGAAATTCTCAGTGCCAGCCCGGAGTTGGAAGTTGGCGGTGTTTCACCCCCGTGCCTCGGAGAGCACGTTAAGCCGTCGGTCCCGGTTATTATCACTAACATGATAATAGTCGTTAAAGCCCGCCAACCCGCATTGGAGCAGCGTGGTGGGTCTAAGCTCTAATTCCCGCTCTCCTATGAGAGTGGAGGCCTGGGCCCAGCAGTGGGACGTTAATAGGCTGTAGTGAGTGAGTGAGTGAGAGATGTCGCCGGGGCAGCTCACCTGAAGGGTATGTCGCAGAGGTTGGACTGCGAGTGGCTGTGGGGCGGCGGGTCGGGCGCGCGCGGCGGCTGCACGGCGCACACGGCCAGCTCGTGCGCCGAGCCCGACAGCGAGCGGTCGGAGCCGCGCCGCCGCGTCAGCGCCACCGCGCCGCCGCCGCTGGCGCTCGTCGGGCCGGGCTTCTTCTTCACTTGCCCGCCGAAATTGAAAAATCTATAAAAATTTTATACAATCTATAGAGGTCTACGAAACATTCTTTGGATATTGTCAGGTCGAGTCTATTACATTTTTAATCTGTACAAGTGACAATGCTATTTAAATATTGATGCAATCCTTTTAACCATAGAAATCTATCCCTTTTGAGAAGAACCAAACCCACCACCAGAACCAAAAAAAGAAGTATATAATATTATTTAATAGATCTTGCCCGCGACTTTGTCCGCGTGGATTAAGTTTTTTTATCCCCGCGGGAACTCCTTAATTTATGTACTTAGCCTAAGTCCTTTCTCGCGATACAAACTATCTTTATACCAAATTTCATCAAAATCTGTTGAACAGATGAGCCGTGAAAGCATAGCAGACAGACAGACACAGACACAGACAGAATCATGCTTAGTGCAAAGAATGATGAGGTCTAGGTTGGAACACGCTTGCCTAGAAGGAAGATGTATATTCACTCTTGCCTTGAAGGTAAAGGGAGGTTGGGAGGGTATTCCACACCCCAGCGGTTCGTATCAGAAACATCGAGCAAAAACGCTTCGTGCGAACACATTTTCGCATTCATAATGTTAGCATGGATTTACATCGGCAAATCTTACAACACTCCTGGCATCTGGGATTGAATACTCACTTCGCCTTCTTCTGATACACGTTGCGGCCATCATTGATGAGCCGCTGGAAGTGCTCGGAGCGTATGAACCGCGGGTAGCAGTCCTTCTTGAGCAGCAGGCCGTACACGTGGTCGGCCGCGTGGTCGAGCGCGTAGCGGGATCCGCTGCGGATGCCCTCGGCCACGCGCTCCGCGGTCGCGCCGTCGATGTTTATCTCGCACGGCGCGCCGGGTTTTAGAAACTCCCTGAGGAATCAAATAATCAATCAATCAAATCAAATATCAAATCATACTAATATTATAAATGCGAAAGTCACTTTGTTTGTTGGTTTGTTGGTTTGTTGCTTTGTTGGTTTGTCCTTCAATCACGCCGCAACGGAGCAACGGATTGACGTGATTTTTGGCATGGGTATAGTTGAGGACCTGGAGAGTGACATAGGCTACTTTTTATCCCGGAAAATTAAGGAGTTCCCGCGGGAATAACAAAAAACTTAAACCACGCGGACGAAGTCGCGGGCATCAGCTAGTAAATATTATAAATGAGATTGGATGGATGTATGGATGTAGCGATGATATCCGGAGGGTGACTGGCATCGATTGCCAAAAGCCGAGGGAAGAGCACGTTAGCGTGACTTGAAAGAGGCCTATGTCCAACAGTGGAAACACAACGGCTGATGACGGATGATCGCTAGATCGATCGATGATTCGCTAGTTTTCTATAAATAACTAGCTGATGCCTGTGACTACGTCCACGTGGATTGAGGTTTTTGGTTCCCGCGGGAACTCCTTAGTTTTCTGGGATAAAAAATAGCCTATATATTATTCCAGACTAGATCCAGATCCGTTCAACCGTTCGGGCGTGATTGAGTCACAAACATCCATCCATACATCCATCCATCCAAACTTTCGCATTTATAATACACTAGGTGATGCCCGCGACTTCGTACGCGTGAGTTTAGGTTTTTTGGTTCCCGCGGGAACTCCTTAATTTTCCGGGATTAAAAGTAGCCTATGTGCTATTTCAGACTATTATCCATCTCTGTGCCAAATTTCAGCCAGATCCGTTCAGCCGTTGGGGCGTGATTGAGTAACATACATCCATACATCCATCCAAACTTTCGCATTTATAATATTTATTTGATATTTTTAGGGTTCCGTACCCAAAGGGTAAAAACAGGACCCTATTACTAAGACTCCGCTGTCTGTCTGTCTGTCTGTCTGTCTGTCTCCAGGCTGTATCTCATAGACCGTGATAGCTAGAAAGCTGAAATTTTCACAAATGATGTATTTCCGTTGCCGCTATATATATGTATATTAAGGGGGGTCCTCATACAATAAACGTGTTTTTTTCGTATTTTTTTGCTCAATATTAAAAACGGTAACAGGTAGACGGTTCAAATTTTCACAGAATATTAACTTGTATATTACCTTTCAAAATAAATAATTAAATATCAATAAAGTAAATATTAAAGGGGGGCTCCCATACAACAAACGTAATTTTTTGATATTAACAGTAAACCTCTACAAACAAAGTTAGTTTTGCGGTTCATTAACAAAGGTAATTATACCTACTTCTTGAGTACGGAACCCTCGGTGCGCGAGTCCGACTCGCACTTGGCCGGTTTTTTTGATTTGATTATTTGATTGATTGATTTGATATTTGATAATAGAATAGAATTTATTTGTCTGAATATGTGTTAAAATGATGGTTACAGTATGAAAATTTGCAACATATCCAGTCAGGCAACCCTGACGTACATTTTTTTGTAGTTAGATATTTTAATAACATAGTACAAGTATGTTCTAGTATTAGACTAACACTTCATAGGAAACACATTGAATAAATAAATAATGTCTTGAATAATTATTTAAACGTCAGGTTTTGTAAATAATTATTCAAGAGGGTTGTTTGTTTGCCAATAACAGCTATCTTGAGCATGCACTAAGTAAAAGTGGTGGTGGATCTTGTTGAAAAAACAATAAATATTTTGTAATTTTTTAATTCTACATTATATTTTTTAATTGGAGGAAGTTTTATGAGGAAAAAGAGCCCAAAATCATATTGTCTCTCTGTCTTTTACAGCATTGTACTGATTATAATCCAAGGTGTACCCATATAGGTAAATTTCATGAAGATCTGATGAATATAGTTGGGAGATGGCAGGCGGAACTCCTCAACGGGTAACAGCAAGTCAGCCAATCGCGATCAGTCTAATCCATACTTTTATTATAAATGCGAAAGTGTGTCTGTCTGTATTTTACGCTTTCACGGCTCGGCGCGGTTAAACAGATAACCGATTTTGATGAAATTTGGTACAGGGATAGGTTGTATCCCAGTGAAGGACAAAAACTACTATTTATCCCAGAAAATTAGAGTCTTCACGGGAATGATAAAAACTTAATTCGCGCGGAGAAAGTTGCGGGCATCATCTAGTAGCTTACATAAAATGTACAGCTAGTGTTATTGGTAGTACAAATTATAAGGTTATTAGGTCGCTACGCAAATTATAAGGCTTCGCACGGGTCGTAACTCGTGTATTAATGTAGTATTCCAATAAAAGCGAAACCCGTCTGTTGAAAAATGAAATCATGAGCTTGAAGAATTAAATTCTTCAGCGACAGCGGTTTGGTGGAACTATTATTTTTTTACTCGTAAATATCTTTAGTTACTTACTCGTAAATATCTTCTAGTTTCTTAGGTATTTCCTTAGTGCTACTTCGTCGTAAGTCCATGACCGCTAGCCAGAAACGTATATTTTCATGTGAATATTCTTTGCGAAGGAAACTAGTGAATTCTTGAAGGCCGGTGGGGTCGGATATAAGTTCTTCTATTGACAGGGCCCATCTCTGAACACGCTTTTCGCTCGGCACCTCCACACTAAAGAAAATCAAAAGACAACATAGATAAATCCATATTAATATTATTAATGCGAAAGTGTGTCTGGTTTGTATAGTATACACGCTTTCACGGCCCATATGTTCAACCGATTTACAAGAAATTTGGTACAGGGATAGGTTTTATCCCGGGGAAGGACATGAGCTACTTTTTATTCTGGAAAATCCTATAATATTGTTGAAAACTTTATCCATTGGTACTAAATATCAAGGCGTGATTACTTCTTGATAGGCCGATGTCAATTAAAACACCAGTGGCCCATTTTGTAATTCTAAATCACGCTATTTTTTGGAAATGAAACCTCTTTTGGAAATAACTCAGACTGGGCCTTACATCATTGCATAAATAAAAGCAATTAAAAAGAAGCCACAGGCCCAAACAACAAAAAAAGTGTGTGTGTGTGCAATTCACACCGACAGAAGTGAAACTTTGGAAAATTAGCCTACGAGAGAATGAGATAATTTAACTTGTATTGTAGTGTAGCCTCTCTCGCAGGCTAAAGCCTCGGAGAGCATGAAACAAAAATATAACATGTGTTCTATCTCATTATGAATGTGTCTATCTCTTTTTAGTGTCGCTTTTTCGTTTCATCGAATTTTCAAATCAGAACGATCCTAAAGAATCAAAAAATCCTTTAAAAACGGGGATTACATTGGGCTATTGATCTGCCAGAAAAGAATGTCTTCAGAGATCCAGGGGTTGGAAGGTTGCGGCGGAGTGAGCCAGGGATCGTACGCAATGAAGGTCTCCGAGTAGGCCATAAGGGCCTCGAGGGCAATAGAAGTCTTCACTCTCGTACGGTCCAGGCTCGCTTTTAGATGTTCAATCTGTAATTAGAAACGTATAAACTTTATTAAAATGTCATATTTTGTGCGCGTATGACAAAATGTGGCCGACCCAAGCCTCCAACAAACTTTGCGGTCTATAGAATTCTGCCGGAGGTCACGAAGATACGGATGATGTGTCCCGAAGTCAAGGATTTGCTCTAAAGTCTAAACGACTCACGATATTGTAAACGTCCTCTGCTCTTTCTGAGGGGACATAAAAACCCTTCAAGTCTCTGTATCGCTCATTACTTTAATCGTTCGTTAAGACGTATAGCCTGTTTAGAAATATTCAATGGTTCAGGGTTTCACTGTTCGACATAAATGTTTATTGTTTTTGCATTGATCAGAGGATGATTATTACGAGTAAGATTCAGAAAAATTCAGAGGGGTTACTACCAAAGGCGGCTCGCTCAAAGGAGCGCTGGTGCAGTGAACTCCCACAAAATTTTAAAAAATACATAGGTACTAGGTAGGTATAATAATCAAATAAACTTTGCTATAAACGTTTTAAATATTTTTATATAAATCTATTCCCATTGTCATTTTAATCATGAATATCCTTATGTACCTACCTACCTACTTTACTACTGATTTCATCAATCAACACAAATTTAATACATGGTATTTTTGTTAAGTGGAGCGCTTAGAACAACGCTCCTATAGACGAAAGTTTAGTACAACGTTCCTATTGAAATGTAATGAGAGTAAAAGAGAGCATTCGATGCGAGCGGCGCGTGAGACAAAAGATTTGTATGAGATATTTGGTAAATATGGAGCGGCGCTCCTGACACGAAGTACGCATGCGCGATATTATCCGACTAAATGACATGGCCTGTTGTCACGAAGAAAGAGTTAAAACTCGCGAGTATTTTTTTTATTCGTATTATGCCGGTAAGATGTAAACAAAACACAAAATATGAAAGTAAATTTATTTTGATTTCTTCGCGAGTGCGTTGGATCATTGTACAGTGGCTGGAAAATCTGTATTGTTGTTTTAAATAGTGTACATATTGTGTTGTGTATTTATGTGAAAAAGACTGTGATTTATGTAAATAGTGTAGGTAGGCGATTAAAATGGAACAATATAACGTAATGACCGCCGAATGGACTTCATTTACAAATAATTGGTAAGCATTTTTTTTTTTAGTGAACTCCCAATATGATCTTTCACGAGCCGCCTCTGGTTACTACCATCGCATAAAGCAGTATTATTTCAAAATGACAGTTTTACGTCACGTACCTTGACATCCCCAAAATAAGGATTATTTATAATTCTAAATCACGAACGTCAACAATATTAAAACAATACGGCTTTAAGCGATGGTAGTATGCCCCAGGCTCTTTGACACCGAACTGCTAATTAATTAAGTTAAAAATCATATTGTGATGCTTCCAATTTTTACACTCAAGTTTATTCCAGAGCTAACATTTAACGAGTTGGTGCAAGTCGGTGCAAGAGGACCCTAGCTAGGTACCAGTACATACCTCTCGTTTAACTTGTTCTATCGTGACTTTCTTAGGCTTAGGCTGTCTCGTCCTCACGGGCACAGGGCACGGTTCCAACACGCTCGGTACTCCAGGAGGCGGTCGGGCCACCCTCCAGTAAGCTCGTTCTTGACTGTCGCTCACTATTTTGTCACCTTTTTTCCGCTCTTTCGCCAACCGCACCTGATGAGCAATTCTAAATTTATTAACGTCCTCCCTTCAGAATTTACGCACTCTATTCTATAATTTAAGCCCTACCGTGAAGTTGTAACGCCTAGGGGTAGGTACGTTACTTTCACCTATAGTTGAGAGAGGCAGCTGGGGCCTTCATACAAATTTGACATTAGAGTGACAGAATTTTGTATTGTATATTCTGCCATGTTTCCTCCGTCGCGTTCCTATGACCTCACAGCGTTGCTCTGCCTATGTAGACATCTCGATCGAACGACTGGTAGGAAAGAACGTATCTCCTAGGACCTAGACTGTGCTTTAATCGTCATCGGTTATCTTAAAGCTTGAAATAATGCAAGAAATACCACAAATAGAAATTGGCTTTAATTGACTGAAAATTATACGTACGACATTTTTATTCAATCATATTGCATGACGTTAAGAAGAATTATTTAAATTATCAAGCAACAATGACAAAGGTTTCATATCATTCTCCGCCACTAAAAGGTGAAGTCCCGCAAGTATTGAGGTGGTCGTTTTATTCGACAAGATCTCCTCAAAGGAGTTTCTTGCTGAGGCCCAGGTGATCCCGAACGTGAAGGAGCGTCGGGTGTTCCCCACACCGTTGGGCTATCTAGTTCACATGGAGTAGTAAGCTCAGTAGTCAACGGTGGTTCAGGTTCATGCACTGGTGTTCTAGGTGGATCGGGGTTCGTAGAAGGTTCAGATGGTTCAAGTTCAGCCTGTGGACCATTGTGAATTTCTGGAGTATTATCAGCTGGACTTGCGTCTAGTATTCTTTCTCCCCCTTCACCTATTGGAGCTAAATGTCTGTTGGATACAGCTGTCTCTCTTCCGTCACTCAGTTTCACAATTGAATAATTGGGGTTAACTTCAATCACGTCAGCTTCTTCTACTGAAGGCAAGTACTTGTTTGCTCGAGCACAGCGTTTAACGAGGACTTGACCAGCGTTTGTTAGCCATGTCGGTATAGTCCCGCCGTTTGGAGATTTGCGTGGGTATTTAAACAGTCGTTCATGCGGTGTGCAATTGATCGAAGTGCATAGCAAAGATCTGATGGAATGTAAAGCATTATCAAGGACCTTTTCCCAACTTTCTATTGGCAGATTATGTGAGCGTAAGCCTAGCTGAATAGCTTTCCATAGAGTAGAATTAAGCTTTTCGACTTGTCCATTTCCTTGTGGGTTGTATGCTGTAGTTCTGCTGGTAGCGATTCCACGTGAATGGAGATATTCTTTCACTTCACTGGATAAGAAGGAAGTTCCTCGATCGGAATGAATGTAGCTAGGCATCCCAAATATCATAAAAAGACTGTTCAAATGTTTGATAACTGTCTTTGCACTCATGTCAGAGCAAGGAAAGGCAAAAGGGAATCTCGAAAATTCATCGATAATTGTTAATATATATCTGTTATTCGTATTAGTCGGAACAGGGCCTTTGAAGTCGATGCTTAAGCGTTCAAATGGCGCTGTGGCTTTAATAAGTTCTGGAAGCGGCTCGTCATTTTTGTAAAATTTTGGTTTTATTTCAGCGCATATTCGACAATTACTCGTCATAGTCCTCACTTCTTCGATAGTATAAGCGAGATTTTTCGTTTTCAACCAGTGGTGCATCCTCGTGACTCCTGGATGGCATAAGTTTTCGTGGAGTTTATTAAGCCGTGCGAGTCGAGAGGAGGCGTCAATACTGGCACAAACCCTGGATAATGCGTCAGCTACGAAATTTTCTTTACCGGGTCTATAAACGATATCATATGTATAAGGCGCTAGCTCCAACCGCCACCGCTGTATTTTCTCGTTTTTAATCTTACTCGAGTGTCGTGCATCGAACATAAATGCGACCGATCTCTGATCTGTAATCAACTTAAATGGCTTTCCAATCAGGAAATGACGCCACTTTTTGAGCGATTCTACAATAGCATATGCTTCTTTTTCGACTGCTGAATGATTATGTTCACTTTTATTAAGAGTTCTAGAGTAGAATGCTACCGGTCTGGAGTCTTGGGAGAGGGTGGCAGCAATTGTATGCTCCGAGGCGTCGGTCTCTACGGTGAAAGGCATTTTATCATCAATGGCGTATATAGTAGACTTAGCAATTACTGATTTTAGATCATTGAAGGCTTTCAAAGCTTCAGCACGTAGTGGAAATTCTGTTGAATGTACCAATGGATGTATTTTCTCAGAGAAGCTCGGGATCCACTTCGAATAGTGCGCAAACATGCCTAATATCCTTCTTAACGTAGCCGTGTTGTTTGGAGGAGGCATGTTGATGAGTGGCTGTAATCGTTCACCATCTGGCTTTATGGTGTGATTTTCTATGGTATATCCAAGTATATTGAGCGATTTTTGGTTGAATTTGCTCTTTTGTGAATTGATTGTCAAGTTATACTTGTCAGCTGCCTGTAGGAATCGATTTATATTAGCATCGTGCTCCTCTTGTGTATTTCCACAAATCGTTATATCATCGAGATAAGCAAAAGTCCCTCTTAGGCTTTCTTTTCTGATTACCCAGTCAATCGTTCTCTGAAAACTCGATACACCATTTGTTACCCCGAAAGGTACTCGACAAAACTGATAGAGATTACCAGCGGCTTCGAAAGCTGTGTACGGACGTTCGTGTTCAAGTATCGGAATCTGATGATATGCACTTTGAAGGTCAATAGCGCTAAAAATACTGTACTTTGCGACTTTGGTAATAATTTCTTCGATGTTAGGCAGCGGATAAGCATCTAAGAGCGTATATTTGTTGATTGTCAACGAATAGTCTATTACCATCCTCTTCTTATGGTTCGCGTTCTTAGTTATCAGTACCTGTGCGCGCCAAGGTGACTGACTCTCTTCGATGATGCCTTGTTCAAGCAGTTTCTCTACTTCTCCGGCTATGAACTCTTGGTCTTCCAAACTGTACCTGCGTGATCGTATAGCAATAGGTTTACAGTCAGGGGTGATGTTAGAAAACAATGACACAGCAGGGACAGTGGCTTCGGTGACGCAGCAGACTTTTAGAGTTTCTTTTGGTCCGCCGAAGGAAAACTCCAGAGTAGAATGCAGGCTGAGAAGGTCATGGCCTATAATAATATCAGCGCACAGATCTTTGACGATGAGTAATTCCACGTTGTCATATGAGTTCTCCTTCAACTTGACATCTTGACGAGTAATGCCAGTAACTTGTGAAGTTAGAGAAAGAGAGGCCATTGAAATCATCTGTTGGCAAGGTCGTTTTTTTAAATGAGCCAGGTTAGCAAAGTCTTCACTTATAAAACTAATGGTGCTGCCTGTATCTATCAACGCTTCTGCTCTGTAACCTTTGATGTATGCAGGAACCATCGCTTTCTTTAGAGATGCTAGTGCTGCAGTCGTGATACAAGCGGTACAATGTACGCAATTTTCAGGCGAGCTGGTGGAAGCTACTCGAGGTAAGCTACGACAAACGGATGCGTAATGCCCCTTTTTGCCACATTTTTGACAGTTTGTTTTGAAGGCAGGACAGTTTCGTCGATTATGTAAGCGATCTCCTCCACAATAAAAGCACTTACGGTGAGTCTTGTTGCCTGATGTATCTGTTTTAGGAGCTGTAGCTGCAGTTGTTAGAAAAGACGTAGGTGCTTCAGTATACTGGTCAAGCACAGCACTTTGTTGTGCTTGGCTAATTGCATTGAGAGCTGGTAGGTTGAAGTTTTGTGAATTGCTTTCTGCCATCTCTAACGATAACGCCTTATTGTAAGCCTCGTCTAGAGAGAGTGTGAGGTTTTCTAGGAGGCGTTCGCGTATTTTTGGCGAAGCGATTCCAGCGATGAAGGCGCCCCGTATGCTGTCTTTCATATTTGTTTCGGCATCCACGGATTTGAAATCGCATTCTCTAGCTAACTGTTTGAGAGCTTGTAAGTAGGAGTCGATAGTTTCACCTGTATGTTGGCGTCTCGTAGCGAGTAGATGACGCGCTGTGATGATGTTTTTAGGCTTTACGTATAGCGCATCTAGAGCTGTCATCGCCGTGGCGTATGTTGTGCAGTCACTGATGGAGCGAAACACGCGTGGAGAAATATGATTTATCAGCAACTGGAACTTCGTGTCGTCTGAGATCGCCGGCGCATTAGGGGCAGCTGATTCAGTCTGTGCCGTCAGGAAATTGTTGAATGTACGTTTCCAATGCTCCCACTCGGGGCTAGTGGAACTTAATGAGGAATCTCCATCAAAGCGTTCCGGTCTCAAAAACTTTTCCATTTCAGTCAATTAAATTGAAATAATGCAAGAAATACCACAAATAGAAATTGGCTTTAATTGACTGAAAATTATACGTACGACATTTTTATTCAATCATATTGCATGACGTTAAGAAGAATTATTTAAATTATCAAGCAACAATGACAAAGGTTTCATATCAAAGCTGCTACTTACTTGAAGCTGATGTACAGTTGAAATTTAATGAAACTTTCCTATTGTTACCATGGACGTAAAGATGTTCCCCTGATCAATTTAGAACTCACTTGTTCTTCAGCCTGCATAGTGATGAAGTCCCATTTCGCAGCGAGGTTTTTCTTAAGGTTGGCCAGGGCTTCCTGCTCGTACTCATCTAGCCCGTGGCGTTGCTTGTTGCGAAGAGTGCGCTTTACGAGGTAGATGGCGTACTCCACGTTATCAGGCCCCAGCGTCGGCGCACAGGACCCCGCGCCGGCAACACGTGGCCCTTGCCATGGCCAGTAGTAAGGACTCTTGAAGACAAAACATAGTAGACCTTTACTATGATACTTATAAGCGATTATATCAGCGTGTCTAGGATATCTCAGTGGTTACCAACTCAACCTAACCGAACACGGGTCTCCTGCTACTTTCAAAATGATGCCATGCTGGTCAAGTGCGGATTGGCAGACTTTACACACTTGGACTCACAGACTTGAAGGTTTCATCACTATGTTTTCTTTCACCATAAAAGCATAGAAGCTAGTTTCTTAAGTATGTTGTAGAAACTAAAAGCTGAATCAGCGGGAGCGGGTTAGAACCGCTTCGTGAAAACTCTGTTTAGACATCCAGTGACGGTGATAATAATTATTTACAGCATCTTAAAGTAAGTTTAAGATATTTAATTGAAAACGCATAGGTATAACTATATATTGTACCCATTAATACGTGAAGTTAACTGCGAAATACCAATTTGTCGCTTCTGTTAGGTTATCATTATCGATTTCTAAACAATTGGCTTTTGGAATATTTTGAGACAGATCTTGTAGTGAAATTTATTAAAATCAATATAATTGTAAAATCAACTTTAATAGTTCATCGTTTTTATATAATATTATGTATCATTGGCTGTTCAATAATTTTTAAAGAGCAACTATACCAGTTTCTTGCAGTTTCTTCTGGATAGAATGTGATTCTAACATACACAACAAACTGGAATGAACAGAAATTAAAATCTATTCATGGTTATCTTTGTGTTTATTTAACCTACTAGCAGTGTGGTCTAATGTCTTTGACACTTCTGTTATATTAAATCTTGCAATATTGGCAAGAAAAGCTATGAGGGCTTGCCTGGCAGTGAGAAAGACAAGAGATGAAAAAAACTATTATTATTGAGTACTTAGTTTTACTGCATATATTATAATGCATGCCAAAATGCAAAATAAAATAAAGTTGGTACCTACGGAGAAGGGACAATGAATGGAAGAAATATACATGCAATAACGAAGTTACTACAAGGTACCTGGGTACATTCGAATTAACTCATTTATATTATACTCACTTGAAATCTATAAAGAGAAGAATCATCCTTTAATACAAGGTTTTTCGAATCGTTGACAGGAAAGAAGTAACCATATTGGCAGAGTTGATTGGCTAAATTTATTGCTTCGACTGAAAAGGAATAAATAAAGTTATTCAGAGGATAATTTCAAATAATTAATTGATTTAAAGAATTAAAAGAAAATGGAAGCGGGAAGAGGTTACGAAATAAAAGGTGAAAATAAAGTTAAAATTAGTAAATAAAGTGTGATACTTACCACGTAGCTCACTATTGGGAGGAATTTCATTTAAATTAAACCGTTCCATTAGCCACTCGATAAGATCGAATCCTGAAAAAATATCAAATCATTATAGTTTTTAATCATTTTTAATTTTAACATTAACCTATCATAACTAAGTATTAATTACTTATTGCTCTGTGCCGTTTATGTATTTTATCAATTTCTGTAAATCATTCACGTCCAATCAATTTGACTGTTGATGGCTTAACTAAAAAAATATTTTCAGGTACCTACTAATTTTCTATTTTTTAACCGACTTCCAAAAAAAGGAGGAGGTTCTCAATTCGGCGCGAATCTTTTTTTTTTTATAGTGTGTATTGCGAATTATGGGATATTCTTTAGTTCCCAGCTCGTACCTATAATTTTTTATTTTTGTATTCTAACTTACTGAAAAATAAAGTTGAACTTTTTTAAGCAACCTAAATCGCGGAGATCTAGTTCTAGTAGGTACCTATGTTATAAAAAAAGAAATTAACTTATCCACAGAAAGTTGAAACCTCCTAAAGATTTTGTCAGTAGTACTTAGTACATAATTTGCATCAGATTTTTTTGATATTAGGTAGGGAAGGTCTATGAAATCCAGATTGAACGGCGCGTCGTACTTTCACCACAAGCTGTAGTCGGTCGCTATCGATTTTACAATTAGACGCGACGCTGCAGCTGCTTGCTTCCAGCTATAACCGCGACTAAGACGGGGTTGGATATATCATAATAATTATAACTAATCCATACTTATAATTATGTAATAAAAATAGGTACTTATAATAAAAGTGTTCTCTATCTGTCGGTCTGTCTGTTTTTCATCTTTTTGTTGTTCGAAAGTTGGTACAGCGTAATTTGGAAATTGGAGGACATGTACAGGAAATTTATCCCGGAAAATCAAGTAGTTTCTACATTTTTCGAAAACCTAAATCCACGTGGACGAAGTCACGGGTGTCATCTAGTATTTTACGAGTATATAAGTAGGAAAATCTGCCTGGATATACTCGTAATGCATAATGTGTATTTATGAGTACGATTTAAAATGTACCCTTAATACATAAAAATTCACCCGTGAAAGCTGAAGGTATGAAGCTAAGAAATAATTTTTGACTTCGCACTGGTACACCGTGTTCTGGATCTTGCATTTCTTTTATCAAAGCTTCCATCTGAAACGAAAGAAAAATAATTAATTAAATAAAGGTATACTTGTATTAATTACATTGCCCATCGGATAGGCCTCGGAAATTGGATTCGTCAAGATCGGTCCCAGATATTATGACGTAAAAAGAAAAAGAAATGCGCTTTTTAGGGTTTCGCATCAAAAGAGGGACCCTTGTGCGACTAACGACATCTTTGTCCATCCGTCCGTCTGTCACACTAACATTTCAGAAACTATAGTAATGATATTTACTTAGTAAATAATGCTTGCCTTGGATTGAAGTTTGGTTTTAGGTACTTTTCCACATTCTAAAATAGATTTTTGAGCCCCTTAGTTTTTAATGGTGAATAAAAGAAACGGTCAAGTGGGAGACCGACTCGCTCACAAAGTGTTCCGTATACCATACAATATAAATTATTTTATTAAATAGCAAGAAAGATGTCATAACTCATAACAGTGCGTAATCAGCTGTGAAATAACTAGCTCACTTAATAACTATGACACTAAACTGGTAGGTAGCGCCTGACAAACAATTCAACGTGAAAAACTTGGTTGACAGACAGACATATCTACAGATGGACAACGAAGTGATCATGAAGGGTTCCAGTTTTCCTCTTGAGGTACGGAACCCTAAAAATAAAAAATGTGGGCTGTGACTTAAAGACTTAACCAGATTAGTGTTTTTGCACATAATTTAGCGATAAGTAGGTACTACATTAACTTTGTACCTATCGTGTAAAATAAATGATAAGATGTTCGTCTTGTGATTCGAAAATATTTTCAGCCACTTTTCGATTGTTGAGAATACAATAGCGATAGCCTTCCAGTAGTATTGCCTATTAATAGAACCAAAAGCAATGCATCATTGTCCTCTCCTCCTCGCGGTTAAAGATGCTTCATATTCGAGAGCCTCTTGGTACAGCGAGCGATTCCCTTTGAGGCCCACCAGTCCCCTCATGAATCATGGCATCTCCAAAATGTTATACAAAGGGCGAACGAATCGAGCATACTCGAGTTTCCCTCTTTATTATAAATCACCTCTCTTCTATACGGTCGGTCAATATCTTGCGGAAAATGATGTCCACTTAGCACTTATAGTCATGTCTTTTACCATAAAGTTTACCTTCAAAGTTAACTATTAGATATTTAATCTGTGATAATATTAGGTATGTCATATTGCCCGTTGTTCATCTCTTTCAGGGTCACAGATCTCATGATCTTTTTTTTTTGACGATCACGATCACATTCAACATTACAATGCTCTCCAATATTTTAATTTCCGGGGCGATAGACTAAATAATTTGATTAACTTTTGAATTTCACTTTTTCATTTACCTAATATTGAGTTAAGTACGCTGGCTCAGTGACCCAAAGAGGACCTTGACCTCCGACATTTGAAGCCACTCAGAGTCATATGCCTGCCTTCGCCGCTTCACGTCAATCGGGCTTGTAGGGTGTAGCTCTTGCTCTCTTGGTCAATTCAATGTCACCTGGGGCATTTAACACGGCATTTTCTTGGACGACCTGAGAAAGGTAAAAGTATGCTCTCTTTACAGCACGATAAGATCTCTAGGTGTTCTATCCAGCTGTGTCTTGCCAATTTGGCCTCTCCAATTTTATTGGATTCGGTTTGTTTATGTTAGTGTTGCCGACTCAATCATCGTCCCATTACTTTTGCAGACTGCAGCCTACATATTGGATAGAAACAGGCGTTACTTTGCGGAAGTCCATGATTATGAAGGAACTAGAAATTTAATTCGCTATATAATCCGCCACAGAATGTAAATCTATGTGGTACAGTGTGTATCTTGCACTTGTGGCTTGCGTTATTCACCACACCACATAAATCTTCCAAATTATTCTCAACGTACGTTTCTCTCCGATACCGGAGCATCTTCAGGAGGTATTGAATCGACAATGCGCGATTGTCTTTACATTGAGTGTTAAATAATTGTTTTCATGGGTCGTGGAAGAGTGGTCCCCGGGGACGCGAGGCAAAGGCCGTACGGCGCGGGGCCGATCAATAGCGGATTACGAGCCAGTTGTCTCATTAGATCCTCGTCGTAGATTGTTTGTTTGCTTTACACGCTTGTTTACACTGATTGGTGTGATTCGAAAGTTGATTTTTTTACTATTTATGTTTCAATATGACATTGCGAAAGTATCGAACCAATTAAGGCATCCACGTCACTGAGACGGCTTTTCAGGAAAATAAGGAAAAATATAGGAAAACATCGTGAGAAAACCTGCATGCCCGAGAGTTCTTCATTATGTTCTCAGTGCGTGGTGTTGTTTCGAAGTCTGCCAATCCGCACTTGGCCAGCGTGAAGGACTATGAAGGCAAAACCCTACTCATTCAGAGAGAAGATTCGTGCTCAGTAGTGACTAGTGAGCCGACAATCTTTAGGTTGATGAAAGATAACATATTAACTAGCAACCTAATAATAATATAATATAAAGCTGAATATCCTGCCCCAAGCAATCAATACCAATATGTCAGGGTTTCCGGGATACACAACGCGTGTATTGTTCCCATTGTATCGTCGGCGTCGTGTCTCGCAACAAAAAGAATAAAGACGAGTATGTCAATATGGTACGTTAGTCGTAGGAGAAAGGGAATATAATTACGGTGTACAAAAGCTCGGTACTAAGTAAGCGAGTACAATCTGAAGTTGTGCTTTTTGAATATTCAGATAAAGAAGTTAGATTGAGTGATAGTGCCTCGGAGAGCACGGTCCCGGTTATTATCACTAACACGATAGGTAATAGTCGTCAAAGCCCGCCATCCCGCATTGAAGCAGCGTTGTGGGTCTCAGCTCTAATTCCCTCTCTCATATGAGAGTACCCAGCAGTGGGATATTAATGGGCTGTAGTGGTGGTGGTAGTGGACTGTGGAACCCTGTATATTATGCAAGTGTGACAGGCGGCCGAACATGGTGTGACTGCGCCGTTCTTTTTAGCATTTTGGTACGGAACCCTAAAATTTAATCTACATTTAATTCAGGGGTCCTGGAGCCGGGAATCGGGATAGATACACATGCGTGTATTGTTCTCATTGTATCGCTGATGTCCCGACAGACATAACAAAAGACTTGGACCGAGTACAATGCCAATAAAAAATGTATATACGGTGAATAAAGGGGAGGGAAATAATTAAGGAGTATAATATGCGCTGATTAATTTTCTTTTGATAGATTTTTTTATGTTGTTGTTGTATATTTTAATTTAAAAAATGTAACTAAGAACTCAGAAAAAAAACCGATTGTGCTCAGGTAAGTATATACGTAAGTATACTTTACTTTACATAATTTAATAGAAAACACAATAGAATCAATTAATTAAATAGGATTTATTAAAAGTAACTGAAAAAAAAATTTAAGAATCGAGTAAGTAAAGAGATATACTTAACTCAAGCAACCATAAGAAATTTATTTAAATTTTTTAACCATACCTATATTCGATAGAAATGAGCAAATGTGTATCTGACTGTCTTAGCCGCTTTCATACAGTTTAAAGCCGATTTTCTCGAAACTTTATCATTATTAGTCTTTCTCCAAATTGCCTCCCGGGGAAAGACAATTAAGGCTACATACGGTTACGATAAATACACATATAATTATGTTATGATATTATTTTACTTTATGACTAATATCACAAATCACTATACCTAATCAGAAGAGCAATTATTTTGATAGCATTACAGTGCAGCCATAGAGGTAATATATAAACATAACTCTATGAGTGCAGCGTATAGCCATGTCATAGCGTCATCGTCTTTATGTCTTCGTATCGTCAGTATGGATTAAGGATAGAAGGCCATTCACGCCATAGTTGACTCATGCCCTTGGTCTTTATTACTAGTTTACAGTACACGCATATAAATGGCGTGAATAGTGCTTATCAGGCATTGAGTTAGTTACCTACTGATTATGTCGTATTAACTGATTTTATCTGTTACGATTAGTATGTGAAACATTCATGTGAGACGACCTCCGTGGCGTAGTGTTGAGCGCTGTTGTCTTAACGTGCGGAGGTCTCGGGTTCGATCCCCGGCAGGGTTTGGAAATTTATAATTTCTGAATATTCCCTGGTCTGGCCTGGTGGGAGGTTTGGCCGTGGCTAGTTACCACCCTACCGGCAAACACGTGCCGCCAAGCGATTTAGCGTACGGTACGATGCTGTGTAGAAACCGAATAGTGGTATATGGGTTTAATTATAACTGCCATGCCCCTAACAGGTTAGCCCGCTACCATCTTAGACTGCATCATCACTTACCATGAGGTGAGAACTGAGATCGCAGTCAAGGGCTAACTTGTAGTGGATAAAAAAAACATTATGGTATTTCAGGGTTTTAAATAATGAGGTACACCGTACATGCCATCAAACAAAAAAGATCTAGGAAAAGCTCAACGGTTGCTGTCTATTTCGTCACGCATTTTCCACATTTTCTTACAACCGTTAACTTATCCCGTGGCGCAATTTTCCGACGTTGGTTTTCTACCTGTTCAAAGAAGGAGAAAATCATTTTTTGGTTCCATGAATACATTACAAAATAGTTATACAACTGTATCTAGTTCCCATTTTCACTGACAAACCCTGGAACCCTGAAGGGACCTGGGAAGAAAACTGTCACCTATTGACCGTAGGTGATTTTCTGTGTAAAGGAAACCAGGCATAATTCTTTCAGATTGCGTTCAACCGCGTTCAATCTAGGACTGCTTAAACTACTAAATCACCTTTCATCACAAGGGTAGGCAAGGCTTATTATCATTGGTTAAAAAATTCAAAATAAAAACTTACTGAGATCGGATGTAATTCCCTCCACGAGATTAGCCGATCCTGTGGCAAACTACCGTCGTTTGTCGCCATGTTAAAAGCTTGGTAGACTAGATAACTTGTTTAAGTTTTTCACAGGCACAGGCAATATGGACCATAGTCCATAACTGATATTATGGCATATTCACGTACACTATGCACTTATGACCTATCACCTTACCAACTATCCAGTCAAATAATTTTTTAGTAAGTATTAATTTTTCTCGAAAATAGACATTCCTGTCGGATGGAAAGCTAAACTGTATTTACCAATAATAGGTATCATAACTTAGGAAGCATATACTTCGCGATGATGTTATGACGCAATAATGCTTGCTTAGATCTTACATCATAACAAATATTCAAATTATATCAATAAGTAGGTAAGTATTACCATATTATGTACTTGCCTATTAGGTAGGTAGGTACACAAAAACTAGTGAAAACTGCATTATTAACACGCTATAATATCAGCTTCTACGTTTTATGCACCTATATTATGTTACACCTACAATGTACGTATACCTACATAGGTATAGTACGTAACTGAACAAACAAATTAAACCAACACATCGATTTTCACCACATTTTCACCCACATCTCGATCTAATCTCAAATAATATGTCGAGCTGGCATACCAGTGCGCTTTTTGGGTTAAATACCGTATTATACCTATTGGTACTTATATTCTTTGGGAGGCTTAAATGCCCGTTGTCACCAACAATCCTTAAATTGAAGGGAGCCTATTCAACAATGCAATACGTAGGTACGTAAATGAATACTGTCACCTATTAGCAATATTTATAGGCTGAACGCTGAGTGTCCCCTCAAAAGATATTGTCCGTAAAAATTGAAATCAAGATTATAAATGAGATTCAAGAGCGGACTCTACGGACGTGACGTAGGTGAAGTCCGATCATAGCTGGTGGAGGATTGAAATCACAGATAGAGCTATGTGTGTTCGGTGCCGGAACACTGAAACAAGGTCAATTTCGTCGTTGTCCCATTACAGATGCAGGCTGCAGAGTATTGTTGAGATGGGTCAGGGCAAAGTGGTCCCTTGGGAAGAGCGATGACGACGCGACGCGGAGGCGAGAAGCACATATTTCTATTACTTATCTTCGAGACTCTGGCACAGCGTAGGTAGATATCTCCTCAAGCATTCCGCGCGACAGTATCAAACAGTAGATGAACCTTCACGTGGCCTGAGTTTGTCATTTTCATTTCCCGCTTTCGTCACTCACGGTCGCAAAGGCAACAGGTTAAGAGTTTAGACTATGTTGAGATAATAGAGAATGAGATATAAAAATAAAAATGATCAGCTGATAGCTGAGATGTAAGAAAATAGGTTCCTTCACTTACTCTTCCACTAACAAAGAGTTGCCTTGAGCGAGCTCTTTTTGACTTTTAGACTCTTTTTGCTCGCTCAATCGTCTCCGCTCATTGTTGGTGAAAGTACTTGTACCTAGTTATGCAGGTTTCCTTTGCGAGTCAGAGTCTGTACGGAGCCTACTCCGCTCGCGGGTGAAACCCCGCTTTAGTATAGCTGAGTAGTTATTTAGTGACGTACCTTATCGAAGGCGAGTGGTCGGTGCCTCGGCACTGACGCGAGGTCCATGTTGACGTCGGGGTGGAGCGGGGCGAGCGGGCGCGGGGGCAGCGCGCGCGCCGCTAGCCGACCTCCATGGGCGTCTGCCGCTGGGGCCGCATACCGCTCGCGCCCGCGCTGCGCCCCCGACACCTGCAAACATCATCGGCACACATCACTACAATGGAACCATCGAAGCAGCAAGGATGGCGACTCTACATTCAAAAAAGCCGTGACGTTGGGAGCTGGAACATCCAACAGAAGCGAATCTTGCTCTTTAATGTACCAGTACAGCAAATGGCTTCACATATTATATCACTGTCACCGCCAGTATGGTTCGTTTCCTTTCATCGCCGCGTTCGTTACCTAGTTTTATTTTTTATATGAAAGATTCATCCTAAAGTTCTTCAAAATTGTTTCGTAAATTTTTAATATTGATGGCAGTATGTATTTAGTGTATTAGTGTAGTTCCCCAATCTCAACCCTTGTAGGAAATGTTTAGCAGATTAACATCAATCAAATATAAATATTATAAATGCGAAAGTTTGGATGGATGTCTGGATGGATGTATGGATGGATGTCTGGATGGATGTATGGGATGTTTGTTACTCAATCACGCCCCAACGGCTGAACGGATCTGGCTGAAATTTGGCACAGAGATAGATTATAGTCTGGAATAGCACATAGGCTACTTTTTATCCCGGAAAATTATAGAGTTCCCGTGGGAACCAAAAAACCTCAAATGGATGTTTGTTACTCAATCACGCCAGAAGGCTGAACGGATCTGGATGAAATTTGGCACAGAGATAGATTATAGTCTGGACTAACACATAGGCTACTTTTTATCCCGGAAAATTAAGAGATCCCGCGGGAACAACAAAACCTCGATCCACGCGTACGAAGTCGCGGGCATCAGCTAGTAAATAATAGGTGACCGACAGGAGAAAAGCTACGCGACGTGACACGTCACACGATACAATACGACGCCATAGAAAATGACAGACGTAGGTATCTAGATCTACGCAACAACGTAGGCCACGTGAAGGGTCAGCTACATACTGTTTGATAATGTCGCGTCGCGTTGCCGCATTTGTCGCTCACCTAGGACAACGGGTAAGGGTTGTCAGAATTATACGATTCATAAAAAAAGTAACTGTAATGTTAGGACTTACTGAAAACAAAATGTTACCAATTTTCCTGCACAACAATTCAATGGACATGATAACAAGAAGCAGATGGTATTTATCACGGAAGTAAAGCCTTTACAGTACAACGGCTAGATGTGAAAAAGGACAGGTTTAAAATAAACAGTATAATTAATGCATTTGATCTCGTGTGTCATAGGTTAAATGTTTAGTGATTCATTTTAACGCCCGCTCCCTTTGACTCATCAACATAATACTATTAACATCATGATTCATGACCTTAATCTTCTCAGTTTGTGGTCAGGTTACTTGAAATATCATTACTTTTTCGACTGTGTAAACTGTACATAACAATAATTCCTGAACTACCATAAATTAGCTCTCTATCTCTAATTTCTGTCACCATGAGTGTCCTCTTGCTGCTAGAGTTTACCTCTCTAGCAGCTAATAGGTATGTCTTGAACTCTTGGAGCTTCTCTGCGGCAGGTACAAACTGTTAGATGGGAATGACTTGACCAGGGCAACTATGGGAGCTTACCTAAGTGTCAAAAATCAATATATTTTATACTTTTCAGATAAAACTGTTTCAGAAGTCTGAAGGATCACAAAAATAAAAAAAAATAAAAAAAAAGTTACACCAAACAACTGCTGCTTTCCCACGCTAGATGGCGCTAGACATTGCGGTTAGCGAGTCTAAACAATTATTTCAACTATTCGACCACGTTGTTCAGGAAAAAATTAAGCTTTGCATTATTTGGGCAGGGATGAGGATAATACTGGAATAATAAAACTATATTTGCAAGAATTATCTAATTATTTTAAAAAATCACGTTACATTGTACTGCTGCTTTCCCCAAACTAGATGGCGTTTGGCTAGCGAGTTCAACTACTCGACCACAGATGGCATACAGATGCAATGTCAAAGGGCGTTCGTTTAAACGCAGTGCTTATTTAAAAATACTTTGTTAGACAGGTTGATTTAGGCTTGTCAACTAATAAAAATAATTTCTAACAAAACATACATATGATTAGACATAATACATAGACATCAATGATCGATCATTGGTACCTACCTACCACTTGTAACCAACCAAACATGACTTATTTACTCACAGAAAACAATTTTCGTATTGGTAACGTTCCAATTGATCGAATGGTCGATAACGTAAATAAGTACACAGTAAATAATTTAAAGCATGCATCTCGTCGAGCATGACAAAGAGACATTTGGTCAAAATAAAATAAACGAAGCTTGTTCCTGAGCTAAAATAAATAAAATAGTTAAATAGCCACGTAAAGTCTATCCGTCTGTTTGAAAATGCTAATCTCAAGAAAAAGAAGCGCGGCTGGTCGATTGCTAAAGACCTTCATGAACCATTTTTATAATCTGAATTGGTATCTTATATATCAGAAAATGAATTAAATAATAGACCTAGAATATAAACATCATAAATGTGAATACTTATCTGCATAATTTTATAAACTACACTAACGATCGATAAAATAAATACAAAAGCTCTGAAATCATTAGGTACATCCAATTTTACCCGCAACGTGGCCAATGTTTGCAAACTGAGCGAATGGCACGTTTTATTACGAGTTTATTTATGTAGTAAAGCCAATGTTTATGAGTGCCCCTAAACATGTTTCCACACAGATTGCCTACTCTATGCAGCAGCCGCTAGTATGAAACCCACACGGAAACTATCATACAGACGACATGCGGCGGCACTCGTAGGCCGTAGCTAAACTGAATTTTACCACCTAACTTCGTAAGTACTTACCTACCTACGTATAAGTGGATCGACGCCCATAAAATTTTTGCAGAGGCGTCTTTACCGCAGCGCAGCGGTCCTAGGGGCCGCCGAGCGCCGCGCACTGCGGAGCCCCACTGGCCACTCGTCGCGCGTTTCGCCGGCCGCGGCACTTTCGATGACCAACGTAATAATTTAATATAAAAAATTCTTTTTAAACAACCGACTTCAAACTCCCGCGCCAACTTTACAACAACAAGCACACGCTATACAAAGTACTTATTTTATTTGTTGATATTTTAAAAACCGCTCGACCGATTTCGATAAAATTTATATGGGACCACATGGGAAGTATGCCCTTTCAAATAAAAAAAGAATCATCCAAATCGGTCCACCAGTCAAAAGTTCTGAGGTAACAAACATAAAAAAAAAAAAAAAATATACAGTCGACTAAAGAACCTCCTCCTTTTTTTGAAGTCGGTTGAAAAGAGCTCCGCTTTGCATTTATTAAGTACATTTTGTATAGCATCTGGACTCTGGAGCAAGGCGCGCCACGAGCGGCTTTTACAATATAAACTTTTTTTTCAACATGAAATAAACCTCAGAACACATAATTAAAGATAATATTTGGTGCAGTAGTGAGTGGCACCGGCGGCAAATTTGACAGTTTGTGGTAACTTGATGTGCTGTTACTATTGCACTATGTATACCTATTCCGCGCACTTACCCGGGGCGCTAGGGTAATGTTTGCACACGGGCGCTACATGGGCTAAAGACGCCTCTGATTTTTTGACCGCAAGTTCTGCAGCTACCTACACATCCAAGCTGTATACTGATTTTGTTATAGAATTTTTGAATTTTCTAGAATCCTCCATCCTATGAAAGGTAGGAAAGGAAAGATCGTGAAATAGCCTGAGTCCTTAGCTCTATCGAACTAGCTGTGCCTACAAATTAGCATTTAGTATTCTTTGGTAGAACGTTTCGATGCGATTCGCTAGTAGATAAGAGACCTAAAAGGATACTATATAGCCTATATAATAGGATATAGGCTGCACAAATTAGCATGTCCAAGTACTTAAGCACCTACTGGCTACTATATATAGAGTACATGATTGAATTATGACATCACATCAGATAATATTGTATCCATTTAGTTTTTCTATGTAATCTTATCGAGTACCTATGTCAAGTTGTACACTAAATAAATCGTTCATTATTTTGGGACTGCACAATTTGTGTAAAAATGGACTGCACAATTTGTTATGTACAGGTAAAAACAACAACATGTTAGTAAAATACCCAAGGCCCATCTAAACACACATTAAAAATTCATCCTTCTGTACTACCTTTACAAGCCATGCTGATGAATTCACGAATTCATCTACTGATGTCATATTTTGAAAGTAAGTATCTGAAAGAAATAAACAAAACTAAAAAAATATATAGGTATGTTTCTACTTTATAAGTATGGATTGAGCTTATCAAATAAAATAAATCACGAAGAGCATTTAAATGTTGAAAGAAATAAAAAAAAATGATTAAATATCTCGATACCTAGTAATAGTATAATCAGATAAAAATCTACACTGAATTTAATCACTGAAATAACAAACAAACATGACTGAATAGGCTGTATGATCTTATACGTTTGCCTGTCCCGAAAGGGGACAAAATGAAAAACAACAACAACCAATGAAATAAATAAGCAGAATGGAAAAATGAATTGCATGATACCCACCTCTATTTATGGAACCTTGTTACAAGAACGGCTAGAATAATTTTCGGCTCCTGTAAAATATGATAGATAACTATGCTTTCAGTGGCAATGAACGACAGAACATTAACTAATGATTGACACAAAATAAATCAATTAGTTTGTAGCATGTTCGTCGCTAAATCGTATTCATTGATTATACAAACTGATACAGTAAGAAAATGTATAGCAGACCGCAGAGTAAAAATATATCTATATATATAAAATTCAAAGTCCTGACTGACTGATTGACTGACTGACTTATATATCAACGCACAGCTTAAACCGCTGGTCATAGAGACATGAAATTTGGAGAGTGTGTTCTTTGTAAAGACTAGGTATCCACTAAGAAAGGGTTTTTCGAAATTCCACCCCCAAAGGGGTAAAATAGGGGTTGAAAGTTTGTATGAAAGTCCGTCGTTTTTCAAGTTATAGCCATGAAACTTGGTATATGAGCTGCGGGTTAAACATGAAGACAGACGTGTTTCACAGTTTTTAAAATTCTACCCCAAATGGGTAAAATAGGGGGTTGAAAGTTTGTATGAAAGGCTGTCGTTTTTCAAGCTGCTATAGCCATGAAACTTGAAATTTGGGCTTCCGCTAATGATAAAATACGGATTTTCCAGTTCTGGAATTTTCTAAACCTAAGGAAGTCAAATGGAGAGTTTGTCCTTCAATCACACCGCAACAGAGCAACGGATCGACTTAATTTTTTGCATGGGTGTTGGGTATAATTGGGTATCTTTTTAGTCCGGAAAATTAAGGCATGTCTGTGGGAATTAAAAAACTTAAGCCACGCGAACGAAGTCGCGGGCGTCCTCTAGTCTACTATACCAATCATCAAGGATTAAAGACCTGAAATCTATAGTTTTCACAAAATAAAATTATTGAGTAGTTTAGCGCTATTTATTGCAGATCATTCAAACTCATAGAGTAGGTAAGTAATTGCTTATATCTTTTATAAAAGTGCGGGATGCACATTGTACCACATAGATTTGCCTAACGCACGTTAAAATACAGGTAATCCCACGATAAATATCAGGTAAGGACTGTTTTATTTTATAGGTAGGAATGATACCTACCTCTTGTAACAAATCAGACCGATTGAGATGCCATTGTACGTAGCTTGTTAGAGCTCATTCATTCCGATGCAGATGGGCGATGGCTGGCAGTGCTGGCACGCGCACGCTAGGCAACGTAACACTTCACACTCACACACTGTAGATAATAATGATTATTAAATAATCACACGTGTATTCACCTCACACACTACTGTCTAATAAACTGAGCAAGTGAGCACTATATACTACTAGCTAGTGCCTAATTAGACAATAAGATACATAAATCGGCATTTAAATTAGAACGTTTCATATTGGCAACGAAATGAGAAAAAATATTATAACTAAATTCCCTACCTAATTGAATAAAAGCTCAAACTCTTCACTGCAACTTACCGCATATTTTATTTATAATTAAATATTAACTTGAAAAACAAACTAAAATCGGCAATTTTATGCTGCATTAGAACGTTTGATAAGTATCAGCTTTTTTCACAGAATAAATTAATTAATGTTCCAGTCGTAGAATACACGAACGTTCGTCATTCATAAACGTTTTAGAAGCACTGTGTTTTAAGAGCAAGATGCGTGTTAAAAATGTACCTACCTATGCTTAGAACTGCGAAATGTTTAATTAGAAACAATTATATTAATTTTAACTAGTAGCGTCCGTCCTAAGTTATAGCATTGTACCTATATTACCTATTCTGTGGGTATAGTGCAATGATATTTTATAATATAGGTATAACATCATCGGTATAGCGTAAAAACTTTTTATTGAGTAATGAGAGAGGAGAGCTTCAAAGCTATTTTTATGTTATTAACTCATTATGTATCATGTATCTACTTAAACTTGGTAGAAAACACAGAGTTTGCTTTTTACAAACTTTAATAAAATGTGTTTGGTACGAACACTCGATATTAGGTATTTTTAACCCTTAAAACCAAACCGTTACCTTCGTCGCCTTTACATCTGAAAATAAGGGCTCGAAGACTAGTTTCATAATTTATTGAAATTCATAAATGAATTTATTCATAAATGAATGAAAGAATTCTAGTTCAGGTTTTTAGCCACTAATTTTGTGCAAGTTACCCACCTACGTACTTTTTAGGGTTTCGTACCTCAAAAGGAAAAAACGGAACCCTTATAGGATCACTTCGTTGTCCGTCCGTCTGTGTGTCAAGACCCTTTTTCGCACGCATGGAGGTATCAAGCTGAAATTCATATCAAACACTCAGGTCTACTGTCCCTTGGAGCTGTGAAAAAATCAAACTTCAAAGCCAACACAATCAAAAGATACAGCCGTTTATGCTACAAATTTTCGAATTTTCTTGCACTCGCAAGGGAATCAAAACCTACAGGGTACCTACTTCCTGTGAACTCAGAATATTGAAACTTGGTACAAAGCAACGTCTTATAGCACTGTTAAAGGAAAAATTGCGAAAAGCATAAATTTTTAGTTACATCATATAATAAAAATATTTTTATGGAAATTTTTGACACTCGCAAGGGAATCAAAACCTACAGGGTACTTCCCGTGAACTCAAAATCTTGAAATTTGGTACGAAGCAACGTCTTATAGCACAGATAAAGGAAAAATTGCGAAAAACATAAAATTTTAGTTACATCATATAATAAAAATAATTTTAATAATTTTAAACTTACTACCCCCTTCCGCATGAACGCGTAGAGGTATTAAATTAAAATTAAATAGATAAGTGGAATAAAAATACTATAACTTTTACTGATATACCTACAGGTTAGTACGGAACCCTCGGTGCGCGAGTCCGGTTTTTTTTCTAGCAACGAACGACAAACGCGCCCAAACACGCTATTTCATCTGATAAAAGATAAGAACAAGCTTAAAATCTCTTCATGTGTCGTAAATTTTGGAGTTACGAGAGAATTTGGGGGCTTAACCACGTTAGATAATATTGAGATAAGTGGACTCTTGTATCTGGAGGCACCAAAAGAGGATAAAGACGAACGACCGATCTTTACTGCACCGCATATTCAAGACTACATATCGTTCGTTCTATTACCTATTCTGTGCTATTAGTAATAGCCTATTACTATAAAATCTCCCGCAGTCATGCATCTGTCTAATATCTTCTAATCTAGCTCTGATAGTGGCCGCTGGGGCCGAAATTCGGTCGAGAGGACATTATTAATTGTCAGTTTTCAATTCAAAACGATGATCGCATTAAAGAACTATCTACATATTATTTTGTGGAGTTATTTTGTGAAATATAAAATAATCTTTTTTTTCCTAAATTTATTTTATATTTCACAAAATAACTCCCGCACTAACCACTAAATTAAGCTTTATAGTGAATACTTGAAAGGCGAATGTGCGTACCACATTTAAGTTGTCATGTGTTACCTATTTAATATGCAGTATGTACCTATTCCAAAAAAGAGAAAAAAAAAATATTTTGAATAATAAGTAATCTTTGCAAGAGTTAAATCCAGTGGAAAGAAAGGAATGTAGCTGATACATACCTAATATCAAAAAAAACCGGCCAAGTGCGAGTCGGACTCGCGCACCGAGGGTTCCGTACAAACCTGTAGTTTAAAATTATTAAAAATATTTTTATTATATGATGTAAATGTTTTTCGCAATTTTTCCTATATCTGTGCTATAAGACGTTGCTTCGTACCTACCATGTTTCAAGATTCTGAGTTCACAGGAAGTACCCTGTAGGTTTTGATTCCCTTGCGAGTGCAAGAAAATTCGATAACGGCTGTATCTTTTGATTGTGTTGGCTTTGAAGTTCGATTTTTTCACAGCTCCAAGGGACCGTAGACCTGAGTGTTTGATATGAATTTCAGCTTGATACCTCCATGCGTTCCTGAGAAAAAGGGTCTTGACACACAGACGGACGGACAACGAAGTGATCCTATAAGGGTTCCGTTTTTTCCTTTTGAGGTACGGAACCCTAAAAAGGCACTAAGTGTTTAAAAAAAACTTCAAATATTCTGGCTACTTACTTTGCCACAGGAATAATACCTTATTAAGATCTAAGTACTATGGTACTTAGATCCTAATAAGGTATTATTTCTTCAAAGCATCCATAAGCAACGTAAGCTGTAAGTAAATTTTGTCTTATATTTACGCGCATCGATGTTTCAGTAGCTTGTTCAGTAGGTAGTACAAAACTTCACCTGAAAACGTTAACCTAATCGACACACACTCTATTTTATCTCCCTGCGGACTCGGGAGCTCTACTATTCCACTTAAGAGCCTACAGCCGGAAGCAATCAAACAAAAATCTTAAACGCCGTTTATGAACGTACGCTTGCATGACACCCCATTGCCTCTTGGTTCACTAGAGCTCTCGTTTATTCATAGTCTATGCATAGACTACGTACTAGGCATCAGCTTAGCGATTAAATGCTTGATTCCATTGCAATTTAATGATTCCAAGTGTTAGTTTCTAAGTGCACGCAGGTAAGTAGGTACTACAGTAAATTAAAATAAATGAGAAAGATGTACGCAGTTGTTATCTACATACCTACCATAAACGATTAAATGTAAGTAAGTATGTGTGGTAGGTCTACACGTACCTACATTACATTACCTACCTTTGCCTACATTTACCTACGTAGTACGTAAAAGGTGCCTTCAGTAAAGTCCATCTCACAATTAAGATTTTTTTGCCCCACTTTAAACCTGCTGCATGCAACTCTACTCAAAGATTTGTAGTCTGCCAATCCGTAGTTAGGCAGCGAGGTGGACCACGGTCTAAAACCTCATTTTGAGAAGAGTCCTGTCCACTGTCCAGTAGTGGGCCGGCGCAGCAATGATAAAGATAATGATTAGGAAACTGCAACACATAAGCCAAACATAAGCATAGCTTGCACCATAGAGGTCTAAGTACTTAGTAGGTACCTACTTACCTCAGAAATTAGAAGTTGCTTATACAAGTATTTCCACGATTTAGGAAAATACCTAAGGTCATTAATCCGATTATACCAGTAGGTAACCAGACGGTGTATTTCGTACATTGGTATTATACATACCTAGTTAGTAGTTAAATTACTTATTACATACTAATTAGTGCATCGAACTTTAAAGCAAAGGTTAATTTGTTTCTTTTAAAATGCTATTAGGTTTGGGTACATAGGTATGTACCTAATTATTATTTGGTCTAAAACTAATTGCGTAAAGAGTTACATTTACAATTACACACACACTTACTTTTACTTTACACACAATTACTTTATCCAGCACCAAACTGAAATCTCGTACCAACTCATACCTAGTATTTATTCAAATACCCAACTGTCTGATAAAGATACTCTCCAGTACCGGAATGTATTTAGTTATGTACTTACCTACCAACAATATTTACGTAAATCTATCTTACGTGTTCTGTTTATATGCCAAGAATTCAGTTAGTCATACTTGTACAAATGTAGCAGTGCAGGTTTCAACAAAATGCGACCATAATTATTAGGTACTAACTAGTTTGACTCTATAGGCTTCGCACGGGTGGGCAATGGTATCTAACCCCCTTTACTAAAACTTTTATAATAACACTGATCGTGATTGATTTTAGTTGTTATTTGTTACCCGTTGAGGATTTCCGCTTTAAATTTCCAATTTATTCAGATCTTTATTAAAATTTAAATGTGTTCCAAAAACAAAGTTCCCAAGTTTCCAAAGTTTTTTTTTCACATCTAAAATATCTAAGTATTGTAATTGTTGATTTTATTTTATTATTCCACATCACATATACCACTCATATGCACTCATATAAAAAAAAAAACACTCATAAGAAAAACTCAATCTAGCGCGCACAGATTTTAAAGATCTAGATCTAGGTTCTATAACCCCAGCCTGGACTACCTATTCAGCCTTTACTTTTTTAATTTATAAAACTTAAAACATTATAATACTTAAATACAATTATTTATTTCGTGAATTAATGTCTAACTAACTAATAATATCTAACATTTATTTTATTGTTAGGTTTTCTACATACAAAGTCAATATCATTAGGAACCTACTTGCAAGAAAACTTTTTATTTAGAAACAAAGTGGACTTACAAAATTTAAAATAAAAACCGGCCAAGTGCGAGTCGGACTCGCGCACCAAGGGTTCCGTACTCAAGAAGTATGTATAATTACCTTTGTTAATGAACCGCAAAACTAACTTTGTTTGTAGAGGTTTACTGTTAATATCAAAAAAATACGTTTGTTGTATGGGAGCCCCCCTTTAATATTTACTTTATTGATATTTAATTATTTATTTTGAAAGGTAATATACAAGTTAATATTCTGTGAAAATTTGAACCGTCTACCTGTTACCGTTTTTAATATTGAGCAAAAAAATACGAAAAAAACACGTTTATTGTATGGGGACCCCCCTTAATATATATATTTTTTTAATTTTTAGTATTTGTTGTTATAGCGGCAACGGAAATACATCATTTGTGAAAATTTCAGCTTTCTAGCTATCACGGTCTATGAGATACAGCCTGGAGACAGACAGACAGACAGACAGACAGACAGACAGCGGAGTCTTAGTAATAGGGTCCCGTTTTTACCCTTTGGGTACGGAACCCTAAAAAAGCAGGAGGGCAACAAATTTTACTCAGTTACAAGCTTATAAAGTGCATTTTTCGACATAGTGTATTGAAAACTATATTAAATATCTGTTGCGTAGGTAGTTTAAAAGGTCTAAGCGCAGTGCGCACAAACAAACAGACGGGAATACGAAATTGTTTGAATGACTCACTTGTCTAGTTCGCCCGAACTTAGACCTCGCGTCCTATGAGTTCAGACTCAGACCTACCAATAGACGTACAATTTTATTAGAAAACCTATTTTAATGCCATATTTATTACATTTTTTACTAATCCTTAAATATACCTACTAACAAAAGATAAAAAAAAACCTAATCAAAAAGACCACCCCTGGTTGCCCCTGGACCAAAGGTACCCATCAAACTTGCAGCATTGCCACGCTGAATGGCGATGGATAACCTTTGAACCAGGTAGGAACCAGAACGTGGGTCACAGCCCCTTTCCCTCTTAATGCCATCTATGAAAACAATTATTGTAAAGATTGGGCGAAGGATGAAATGTTTTAGGAAAAATGTTTTAAAGTCGCCTGAATAATGATTGGTTATAAGAAATGATTGATAATAATATAGGTATGTACTATGTAGCGTTCAACCACACGATTAACAACGTACTCTGTGGTTCAACTAAGTAAACTAAAGGATATGGCTGAAATCATACGTAAGTTACAGCTTGATGTAAAGTAGTTTTTGAGATGGGTAGCTCTCACCCGGCACAAAATTAGTCCAAAAATTAACGATTTGGGGAGAACAAAAATAAAAATAAAAATATATAACAACCCGGAGGATACCTACCCAACGAGCTTACTTAGGTCATTCTAAAAATAATTTACCTGCCTAACATTTCCTTCTATGAGAAAAATAATTTATCTAATATCAAGTATAGTGGCATGTGGGTGGGCATCGACGCGACGCGAAAAATTTCCAGTGTTGCTCTTCCGGCTTTTCTGTCCTCTGTGCATAGTATAAAAGAGCTTAGTTCTCGGATACTTAATAATTCCAGTTTCATTGACCTATTACCTACACGGAGGCAATAGTTGAGTGATAATTAAGTAGGTATAATAGTATAATAGTACGTTGTAGTGTATAGTTGATAATGATGACGTAGGTACCAATTATTTATTTGTCTTTAATTTTTTGTGGTTGTGGTTAACTAGACGTACCTACTAGATTTTGTCACATCGCATTACATTAGGTATTCCCATAGAACAAGTGAAAAAATAAGTGGATTCCCAATTCTGTGAATAGATATATTCCAATGCTTATATTCTGCCGTAGTGATATGAATTGCTTTATGGTATAAAATCAATAAAACACTGTACTTATCGACCTCATTTAGCAAGGGGAATAAATAGAAGTTACCTAGGTTTTTCACCCCTATGTCATTGACATTAGTCTTGTGCTTTGTTTTGGGCGTCGTAAAAGGCTGATCGATAAACGATTATACAGTGCAAGGAAGGAGACAGAATTTTAGACATCAGGGATGGGGTTAGGGGTCGTCAAAGGGCAAACACACTATTTAAAGTCCCTGACTCTAGGAGGAGGTCAGCCCAAATTGACGTTTTGATTTCTTGCTTAGTCGCATAACTCGAAAACTTTA
This sequence comes from Erebia epiphron, assembly GCA_963932025.1. Classification (NCBI taxonomy): domain Eukaryota; kingdom Metazoa; phylum Arthropoda; class Insecta; order Lepidoptera; family Nymphalidae; genus Erebia; species Erebia epiphron. The sequence goes on along the minus strand of OZ009948.1, from coordinate 37,672,711 downwards.
AGATCTTGTACAGAAAAAAAAGCACTTACTTTTTTAAAGCTGATGCAGTTTTCTACATTTTCTAATCAAAAAAGTTCCTATCTTCAATCGTAGGCTGATACTCAAGTAAACCGCTTCTAAAATTTTTTGCATGTTTTCGGGATAAAACTTATGCTCAATATGTCCGTTTCCGGAATATAACTTTGTAAGCATAGACTAGACTAGACTATGAACAAGGAAAAGTAAATCCGATAGGAGAACATATTATAATAATTTACTCATCGACGCACTGTAGAAATTTATGAATGCTACAGCTAAGTAGTTAAGTGCAGTTTTAATTTAAGGTGTAGAAAGATATCGATTTTATTACTTCCTTTTAATTAGGGCGAAAACATACTACACGGAAAAAAAAAATTGTTTTAAACTAAGAATATTTCACTTGGTCAAGACATTGCGTGATTCATATATGGGGAAAACATTATATTCTTAAAATTAGTAAATATTTGTCTTGTTATTCATTTTTCTTCCAAGTATATATATTCACTAACCAAGGCAATATCTATTCTTGCAATGAGAAAGCAACGTTTTCTTTGCATAAGTAATTATTATTTTTTAAGTCTAGAATCTTAAACTCTCAAATTTAAGACAATTATGTCTTAAATCAAGAATGTACTCTTCGAATTTACGCTTGATTACTCCGATTACTACTCCGAGTATGAAGAGTAATATCTCTTATCAAGAATATATTTATTGGACAAGAAATGTCATTGTTTCTGATCAAGAATAATTCTATTGGTCAAGAATTTCCGTGATTCATATATGGGGAAAACAATAAATGGTTGTATCAAAACACAATTATTTTCAATGCTAGTAAATAAATAGTTAAGTTAAGATACGTGTCTTCTTTCTAGAATTTACATACTTGTGATTAAACAATATATTTGAAAATAGTGCTTTTCTCAGTTGAACACTTTGTAAAACGGATCCCGGAGTTTTCTTACAAGAAAATAAATTCTCAGTATGAAAAATAAATCACTTGTAAGAAGAATGTTATTTATTTATCTGTGTGCTACAGCATATTTCAGTGAAGCAGCTTTAACTCTTGCATCAATTAATTCTATTTTCACACTGAGAACAATTTATCTATAGTGAAGAATACCAACAATCTTAGTTACTAGTTGATGCTCTTGAGTGAAGAAGTTTTAGCTACTAGTTCAATAACTATATGTTATTCTTTGGAGATCACGTTGTTTTAAAAAGATAGTCTCAATGTTCTTAGTTCAATAATCATGCGTTTTTAGTGAAGAAGTTTTATTTCTTGATTTAATAATATTATCTAATTTAAACGGAGAGTTGCATTGTCTAGAAAGAATAATATCAACGTTCTTAGTTCAATATTTATGCGTATTTCAGTGAAGAAGCCCAGTTCTTAATTCAAAAACAATAAGCAATTGATACGGAGATCAGATTTTCTCCAACCAATAATGTTAATTTTGTTGATTTAAGAACGTGCAGGTACTTAACTGAAGAGGTTTTAGTTTTTGATCTAATTTATTGCATGTTTCATTCGGAGATCAGAAATCTCTTAGCTCAATAATAGTGTATTTCACTGCAAGAAATCGTTCTTGGTTCGATGCATGTCATGTTTCATGCGAAGATCAGATTGTTTCCAACGTATAATGTCATTATTATTGATCTAAAAACCCTGTACTTCAGTAAAGAAGTTTTAGTTCTTGATCTAATTCATTGCATGTTTCATACGGAGATCAGAAATCTCTTGCCTCAATAATAAAAGTATTTTATTGTAAGAATATTCAGTTCTTGATTCAAATCATGGCATGTTTCATACGAAGGTCAGACTGTCTTATTTGAAGAATAACAAAAGTCTTGGTTCAATGGTTAATATTCGTTTCAGTAAATATTTTTTAGTTCATCGTTCGATTTATTCAAGCTGAAGTTTAGTCAGTCAGATTCTGACTAAACTTTAGCTTGAATAAATCGAACGATGAACTGAAAAATATTTACTGAAAAGCATCTTATCCATTGAACCAAGACTATTGTAATTCAAATAAGACAATCTTAACTCCGTATATAACAAAGCTCTTAAATCCGCTGTACATAGAACTGAAACGGCTTCACTAAAATACCATGATTATTGAGTACCATTTGAAACATGAAATGAACAAAAAAAAGCACTAAAACTCACTTAAAGAATTTCGAGCCTGATGCACCGTCACATCTTTCAATCCGATCTCCGCGTGCCATTTCATGCCTGAAAATAGAGGTAGGTAAATAAGTAAGTACTCAAATTAATAATAGATAAAATAATACAATAGATTCAATTCTATGAAATCATTTATTAAAAAATAAACTTCCTGAAACAACAGTATTGATCATTTTATTTAAATATATTCTAGGTATTAATAATATTACCTAATAATGTTATTACTGTGATATTACATAAGGGGGCATCGCAAACTATTGCTTACATTAGCTGCCTAGCTTCACTCGTGAGAAGTATAGATTAGCGCCGCCATTTAAGATTTTTCTTAATTGGACCTATACCATCAGATTTTTATACCCAGTAATACCTAGTAATTCAATAATTATCATCTTAAATTCAATACTTAATATCTTTATAATATCGCTTTATCATGAACATTCTTAACTTAAACTTCACATAAAGTGATTTTATATCTTTCAAAATGTGCAAACGAGAAGGTCATCTATGGTATTAATTATAATTATATTATGAACGCCAATAAACATAGCTCACTCTTATGTGAGTTTTACTTTATTATAACCTGCCCCAATAAAGAAACGAAACTTAATTCATTCCTTTATTGGCGCAGGTTATTATTACCTATACCATCATTATAAGTACCATTTGTATTGTTACTAATCATTAATAATGAATTAACTTCTCAAATCAACATACTGATTTATAACTATTTTATGAATTATATTCGGTGTTGTGCTATAGCATAAACGTGTAAGGAAATTTGAAAACTACTTGTACAATTGACCAAATACGCCATGTAATGAGGAGAATAATTAATTGTTTTGTGTCATTGGCGAGGTAAACTTCCACATAACCTTGTCTATTACCAAATAATAGTTATCGTAACCATCATCACCAGCACCACATTTAATTAGGTACGGTTGAACACTTTGCTTGCTGCGTAGAGCCTTTACTTTTTACTTCATCAATTTTCTTTTGTATATCTCCAGGATTCTGAAAACAATAGCAAACATATAAAAATTGCAAAATTGATAAACATACCTACCAAAGCACGCGTGTTTACTACTTAATATTATAAATGAGAAAGCTTGGGATTTGAAGAATATGTTTGTTCCCACTTATCTCCGAAAAGGTACCGACTGTTAATCAGCTTATAGTTCATTAACACACTAAAATTGTGTTTATGACACTATGCTATTATTTACAACTTTGCACATTTTTTTTTGTAATAGTAATATTATTAGGTAGTACAATAGAGTACTCATTTGATGGCCTTTTCCAGACAAAATGTTAATCTAAATATTCACCTACCGTTAAAATTTGTGATTAAATCCTGTGGGATATTCCATTCCCTAAGAAGCAACTCCATTATTATTATAGATAGATAGTAGGTAGGATAGGTGCTGATACAGGTTTTAATTTAAATCTGCAAATAGACAGAACATAAATTAGTGAATATCTAGTAGGTAACTTTGTAATAACAGCCGGGAAGAATAAGCATTCAGCAGGTTTAGCATTGTAGATAAGGTAGGTACCTATATTACAGTAACAAGAACCTCTAGCTCATTAAGGTAGGTAGTGATTAGGTACATATATTTCCATCACCCAGAAACATAACGTTAAAGGCAGTCCAGCGAAGTACGAAGCTGCTTTTTACGTCCAGAATCTAGACAGACCCGGCCGGTAGATGTAGGTATCTAGCTGGTGGAAATACCACCAGCCGCCTGACCGCCAAGTTTGGTGAAGTTCACCGAGCTTAGACACCTTTGATTCTGACCAGTTTGCCGCTTGCCGCAAAGATTTGAAGCTGATTGATTGGAATCAGAAGTTGCCTAAGCTCGATGAACTTCACAAACTTGACGGTCAGGCGGCTGGTGGTATTTTCACCAGCTAGATAGATACCTACATCTACCGGCCGGGTCTGCCTAGATCCTGGACGTAAAAAGCAGCTACTACCAGCCTATCATTTCACAAGTGAAACCTTAATCGAACCGAATAGGCAGGTATTTTTGCTCACAACATGGCGCCTAGCCGCCATGTCATTCATCGTGTGTCAGTACATCTTTAAAATACAATAACTTATTATCTATATTCCAATTAAACACTTACCTTATAAGTTATAACACACACAACACAACACAATCTAACAACAACGCAAAAGAATCACCACGACCTAACACTTGCAGAATGAGAAGACGAAATGCGGATGCCGTATACTGCGCCGGCACATCCAAGACAAAAAGGGTGTTGCCTGCTACGAAATGTTAATTACCAAAAATAAGGCCGAATCTTTTACGTCTCCACTATTTTTCCTGACATTGACTTACTACTTACGAAATTAATTATTATTAATAATCATCATGCATACGTATCATTATGCATACATAATAGGACACTAGCGAATGCCCGCGACTTCGTCTACGTGGTTTGAGGTTTTTTGGTTCCCGCGGGAACTCTTTAATTTTCCGGGATAAAAAGTAGCCTATGTGCTATTCCAGACTATAATCTATCTCTGTGTCAAATTTCAGCAAGATCCGTTCACCTGTTGGGGCGTGATTGAGTAACAAACATTCATACATATCCATCCATCCATACATACATCCATTCAAACTTTCGCATTTATAATATTACTAGCTGATGCCCGCGGCTACGTCCGCATAAATTGAGGGTTTTTTTTTTTTCGCGGGAACTCCTTAATTTTCCGGATAAAAAATAGCCTATGTGTTATTCCAGACTATAATTTATCTCTGTGCCAAATTTTATTGAGATCCGTTCAGCCGTTCGGGCGTGATTGAGTAACAAACATCCATCGATCCAAACTTTTGCATTTATAATATTACTAGCTGATGCCCGCGACTTCGTACGCGTGGATCGAGGTTTTGTTGTTCCCGCGGGAACTCTTGAATTTTCCGGGATAAAAAGTAGCCGTGCTATTCCAGACTATAATCTATCTCTGTGCAAATTTCAGCCAGATCCGTTCAGCCGTTGGAGCGTGATTGAGTAACAAACATCCATACATCCATACATCCATCCATCCAAACTTTCGCATTTATAATATTTTTATAATTATAATATTAAAGTAAGAAGTAAGATAAGATAGAACATTACTGCCGAGGCTGAAAATAAAGCAATTCACGGTGAGTAATATTGGAAGGACGAGGCGCTAGTCGGTAGTAGGCCTTTTTAATTAAACGAGACCGTTAATTGCTATTCCGGCCGAGGCTGGTATAGTACTTTTCTCTTATTTGCGAGGAAACAATAAAACAATTTTTTATATTTATCTCTTGATTTAAGTGGTAATAGGTTTAAAGAAATTATTTTTGCTGCTTCCTTTAATTCTGGCGGCGTAAAATCTAATAACTCTTCTTCCGAACTATCCTTATTTAATTTTTATTTTGTCAATATTAATTAGTAGGACTTACTCACAACAAATATGTAAAACGAACAGAATAGCTACTTAGTGATAATATACCGATTATGTGATACATAGGGCCTCCCATGTGTAGTATATATGTATTTTATAATATAATCACTATTAGCTGCAAACCTGACTTCACACGGTTATAGCCCAACGAAGTGAAGGGAGGAATGTTCAATTATTTTCCCTATACCTTGGGAGAAATACTGCATTTGCAACACCGAACAAAAGCTTAACCTATAGCCTATAGGTAGTTTGTTTTGCATACTAATTCCAAGAAACGTGAATTTGGTTCAAAACACATATTTGAATCATAGTTTGAATTCAAGAATATTATTGTTTTAGACTCAAGACATCTTATCTTAAATATTTTTTCAAGATTTCAAAGCTACAACCAAGAAACGTGAATTTGGTTTAAAACGCTTATTTGTATCCTATGTTTGTATCATAGGTACTTAGTTTTCATACAAGAAAATTATTGTTTACATTCAAAACTGTTGTTCTTAAATATATTTTTCTTGATTTCCATTCAAAACCAAGAAACCTCAACTTAGTCTGGCCCGGTTTCACGGTTTGCTTAACAAAGCAAAGCTGTTGAATTTGTCTAACCAAGAAAAAGAGGTCTCAACTTTTGACTTGACTCAATGTTTGACTGCGCCGAGTAGTTTGGTTGTGTGGTCTTTGACTGCGGCTGAAGAGGTACCGGTTCAAGTCTCGGGTCGGGTCATAATAAGTGTTGGGTTTTTCGGACTAGAAATTCACAGTAGGTACATACTAGCCCGGAGTTAGGAAGTTGGCGGTTTTACCCCCGTGCCTCGGAGACCACGTTAAGCCGTCGGTCCCGGTTATTATCACTTACATGATAATAGTCGTTAAAGCCCGCCAACCCGCATTGGAGCAGCGTGGTGGGTCTAAGCTCTAATTCCCTCTCTCCTATGAGAGTGGAGGCCAGTGCCTGAGCAGTGGGATGATAATGGGCTTTAGTGGTAGAAGTATTCAAATCAATAGAGATGAATTTTTAATTGTCAAAGAAATTAATCTTCAATGAAGTTTTTTTTTATAGGTTCATGAATGAACATTTCTTTAAAACTAGGAAAACTCCTTAGACTTCACCCTCTCCTCTCACCCCCTCTAAGGTCCGGTCGACGGTCTTATTTATGGGTGGTATAAAAAGGAAATAACCGTACACCTACACTATCCGAGTCGGAGTGCCCCAGTTCCGAGCTCGCTTCGCTCGCCTGACATTATCCAGCCAGAGTTAGGTAGACCTAGGAGTATGGGTAAATTCCGAATTAAAATTTATTTTACTTATTATTCGAACTTTACCCAAAACGTTTGGGTAATACTAAGTAAACCCGTGTAAACCTAGGTTTATTACATATTCTAGTATTACCCGTAAAATATAGGTACATGAGTTCTTAATGCAATTTTTTATCATTAGGGTTCCGTACCAAAATGGTAAAATGGAACCCTTATGGTGCGACTTTCTCCGTCTGTCTGTCCGTCTGTCCGTCTGTCCGTCTGTCCGTCTGTCCGTCTGTCCGTCCGTCACACTCGATTATTTCAGTAACTAGCGAAGCTATCGACATGAAATTTGGAATAGTTGTGTATATTAGTGGCCCAAAGACACTGGAATTAAAAAAAATTGGAAATTATTTTTGTTCTTATTTAAAAAGGGGGGAAAATCTGAGGGTTGAAATTTAAAAGTGAGATAACTGTACTGTGTGGGGTATCATATGAAAGGGTTTACTTTGTAAATTCTAAAACAGATTTTTAATTATTTTTAGTTATGATAGTTTTTGATTTATCGGGGAAAATGTCTAAAAAAATACCGTTCCCCCCCCCTTATCTCCGGAGTTTATCAATCGAAAAATTTGAAATAATTATGGTCAATAGGAATTTACGTATATTTTACAGGAAAACTATAGCCAATGCTCTAACTAGCATAGTTTTTTTGATATTAACAATAAACCTCTACAAACAAAGTTAGTCTTGCGGTTCATTAACAAAGGTAATTATTTATTAATAATGGTACGGAACCCTTCGTGCGCGAGTCCGACTCGCACTTGCCCGGTTTTTTTTTGTTTGTCTGGACTTGTAAGCAAAAAAGTATTTTTTGTAAATAAGTTATTCTTAGCTAAAGAACTGTAGGTAATTCTTTATGAAAGAATAATGAAGTATTTCAGTTAACACAGACATATAATTGATAATTGTTATCAATTACATAACAGATAAATATATTCACCGAAGAAGATATTTTCTTGACTTAAAATGTTGGTTCTTCATCAATTATATAAACGATATTCTTCAGTTAAGAGCCATTGTACTCACAGCAAAGCTGTTGAATTTGTCTAACCAAGAAAAAGAGGTCGCATATGGCAGACAGTTATAATTCTTAATTGAAGAACAGTAAGAATTCAAATCAATAGAGACCAATTTTTAATTGTCAAAGAAATCAATCTTCAATGAAGTAAATATTTTTTTACCTAAAATGTTTATTCTTAGCTGATGTTTGAATCCATATTCTTAGGTTAAGAGACAATTTAGTTGTCATTTGAGAGCTATAAAAAAATAATATTCTTGTTATTAAATAATAGATTCTTAAAATATTTCTTTAACGTATTTTGAATCAAAAGTAAAGAAAACTCTTGTCTAAACAATATTATTGTTGAAGTATGTATACATAAATTCTTAATGCAATTTTTTATCATTCTTGTCTGCACTTGTAAGCAAAAAAGTATTTTTTGTACAGTCATAAATAAGTTATTCTTAGATAAAGAACTTTAGGTAATTCTTCACGAAAGAATATTGAAGTATTCCAGTTAACACAGACATATAATTGATTGTAAAAGATAACCATATTCACCGAAGAAGATATTTTCTTGACTTAAAATGTTGATTCTTCATCAATTTTAAAAACGATATTCTTCAGTTAAGAGCCATTGCACTCACAGCAAAGCTGTTGAATTTGTCTTGCCAAGAAAAAGAGATCTCAATGGCAGACAGTTATAATTCGTAATTGAAGAACAGTAAGTATTCAAATCAATATAGACAGATTTTTACTGTAAAATCAATCAATCTTCAATGAATAAAAATATTTCTTTACATAAAATCTTTGTTCTTGGCTGATATTTAAATCCATACTCTTAGGTTAAGAAATTGAAGTATCTCTGAGAGCATTAATGAAACAATAATTTTCTTGTTTTTAAATAGTAGACTTTATTTAAAATGAGTATTTTACGTATTTTGAATCAAAAGTATAAAACTTTTGTCACAATAATATTATTGTTGAACGAATTTACACATTTTCTTAAACCAATAATTTCTTTTTATTCTTGGCCCTAATCTCTGAGCTTCTTAAGCCAAATTGTTTTATATTCAGAGTAAAAATTCTTAATTACTTGTTGCAAAATGCAAATGTTTTCTACAGTCAAGAGTAAATATCGTCTTGATCCAAAAAAAATTTCTTGATGTAAATAAATAAATGAAGAATAATATTATATACCTAGAAGAATTCCATTTTATTTTATTCAAGATATTATTGTTACCTTGAGTAAAAATATGCTTGAGACTAAACAATATACTTGAGAATAATTTTATTCTTGAATGAAAACTTTGCCAGACCCCATTTTTTTCCGTGTACGGATACGGACAGCCCAGGATGAAAATATTTGCGCGTGAAATGATAGCGTCGCGTCGTGTCATATGAAAACACTAACCTTACTTACGAAAAGAAGTATTTGTCAACAAAAACCTCGATTTTATAAAAAGATAGAGCAACTTTCATGATGAGATGAAAAACTATATTAAGCATACCTAAGTACGTTCCTAACAAATACCGATGAAACATACATTGAGACGGAAGATTGCAGTTGGACATAAAGTCAATAAGTCAATTAGCATCAATTTTGGTTGACCTCTATTTGACCACTTGGGAAAAATACACAAGTACGCTATAACGTACGTAGTGTAAGTACTTTCCCTCGACTTTACATATAATGAGTAGGTTATAATATTATGTCAATAGTTTTTCACGAATAGAGGCGATGATAGCCTAGCGGTTTAGAAGTTCAGCCTCGTACTCAGGAGATTGAGGTTTAAATCCTCGAGTATGTAGGTACTTTTAAATGTTCTGGGCATTGTAAGCAATTAACTATCACTTGCTAAAAGGTATAGGCATACGGGTTTCTTTCACCATATCCATTGACTTAGGGTTTGGCAAGCCTATGGGTATGGTGAAGGAAACCTTTATGGCTATTCCCGAGAGCTATTGATAATATTCGTAAAGAAATAAGTATTATCAAGGAGCTGCATGCCTGTATGAAGTAATTGCCAATCCGCATTTCGCCAGCGTGGTGGGCTATGGGGCCTATGGCCAAACGCTCCACCTCTGAGAGGAGAATCGTGCTCAGCCGTATAGTGGACCTGCGAGGGGTTGAAAAGATAATGTTAATGAAGGAACCAGAAGTTTAATTCGCTTCATTATGATGGACTTCCGCAAAGTAACGCCTACCTCTATCCAAGATAATGTTGATGATGACCTGTCATTCCACCTGTCTTTGAACCAAAAAAACTTTGAACCTAGCTCAAAAGGGTCTGTTAAGAATACGGTTAGATACCTATACTTCGTATATCGCTCGAGCAGCTGAAATACCTACTACAGATTTGAAACAAAATTACTTATACAGTAGGTGCACTAACTCAGAATCCGCCTACTAACGTGGTAGGCGATGCGTCATGCGGGGCGCATGTCTGAACTCTAAAAGGGGGAAGTCTAAGACGAACTCAGACGTACCTATTGTCTATTCAGCGAATCCTTTTTAGGGTTTCGTATTTCAAGAGGAAAAAAACCGGCCAAGCGCGAGTCGGACTCGCGCACCGAGGGTTCCGTACTCAAGAAGTAGGTACTAAAGCAAAACAAAAACCAATATGTTTATTTGACGACGAGTACGAGGTTTACTGTTAATATAAAAAAAACTATGCTAGTTAGAGCATTGGCTATAGTTTTCCTGTAAAATATACATAAATTCCTATTGACCATAATTATTCCAGATTTTTCGATTGGTAAACTCCGGAGATAAGGGGGGGGGGGAACGGTATTTTTTCAGACTTTTTCCCCGATAAATCAAAAACTATTATGACTAAAAATAATTAAAAATCTGTTTTAGAATGTACAAAGTAAACCCTTTCATATGATACCCCACACAGTACAGTTATCTCACTTTTAAATTTCAACCCTCCGATTTTCCCCCCTTTTTAAATAAGAACAAAAATAATTTCCAATTTTTTTTAATTCCAGTGTCTTTGGGCCACTAATATACACAACTATTCCAAATTTCATGTCGATAGCTTCGGTAGTTACTGAAATAATCGAGTGTGACGGACGGACAGACGGACAGACGGACAGACAGACGGAGAAAGTCGCACCATAAGGGTTCCATTTTACCATTTTGGTACAGAACCCTAAAAAGGAACCGTTATATGATCACTTCTGTCCGTCTGTCTCTCAACCACCTTTTTTTCGGCAACGCGTGGAGGTATCAAGTTGAAATTAATATCAAATAGGTACTTAGGTCTAAGGTAGGTACGGAGCTGTTAAAAATCAAACTTCTAAGTCAACGCAATCTAAAGAGACCGTTTATGTCGCATATTTTGACACTCGCCAATAAATCAAAACCTATAAGTAAAAGGATTAGAGAAAAAAAACCGAAAATCGATAATTAGGGTTCCGTACTCATAGAGGGTGTCGAATTGTTTGTCAGGCGCTACCAGTTTAGTGCGTTATCTTATGTACCTAAGCCAGTTATTTAAGCTTTAGCGTGTTGTTATGACAACTTTAGTAAATAACATTACTAAAATAATTTATATTGTGTGGTGGTACGGAACCCTTTATGCGCAAGTCTGACTCGCACTTGACCGCTTTTTTTGGATGTAACATCCATCATATCGATTTTATTTGTGTAAAATGTAGCCCATGTCAGGCCCGGACGATAATAACGAATCGATTAACACCTGATTCATCAAAATCGGTTCAGTAGTTTAGGTGCTAAGGTGGAACATACATAAATACATACATAGAACATAGACTGCTATAAAATCACCCTTCGGCTTTTCCTGAGTCGGGTAAAAAATAAGAGTCCTTTTGTTGTGGGATTTCACTTCCGCAACCCGCAAGTATGCTTCAGCTCATTAGGTTTTTAGCTATTGTGTTTTTTCAGCGCTCACGAAAAGAGGCCATCATATAATTTACTAGCGGGCGCCCGCGACTTCGTTCGCGTGGTACAAGTTTGTTTTCCCACAGGCACTCTTTAATTTTCCAGGATAAAAAGTAGCCTATACCACTCTCCAGGTCCTCAACTACACTTGCAAAATACCCGTTGCTCTGTTGCGGCGTGATTTAAGAACCAACTCTCTATTTCACCCCTTTAGGGGTAGAATTTTCAAAAACTGTGAAACCGGTAGCTCACATACCTACCAAGTTTCATGGCTATAACTTGAGCAATGAAGGGCTTTCCTACAAACTTCCAACCCGTATTTTACCCCTTCGGGGGTGAAATTTTGAAAAACTGTGACATACGTAGTTCTTTATTTTTTACCGAAAGCCAAAATACCAAGTTTCGTTGAAATTTACCCGCGACTTCGTTCGCGTGGTAAAAGGCACTCCTTAATTTCCCGGGATAAAAAGTAGCCTATACCACTGTCCAGGTCCTCACCTACCCGTGCAAAATACGCGTTGGTCTGCTGCGGCGTGATTGAACGACCAACTCTCTATTTCACCCCTTTGGGGGTTAAATTTAGAAATACTGTGGCATACGTACTTCTTTATTTTTTACCGAAAGCCAAAATACCAAGTTTCGTTGAAATAACTTTTTAAATATCTTGAGAAATGAAGGCCTTTTATACCAACTTTCATCCCCTATTTCACCCCTTTGGGGGTCGAATTTTGAAATTTTCCGGGATAAAAAGCCTATACCACTCTCCAGGTCCTTAACTACCCGTGCAAAATACCCATTGCTCTGTTGCGGCGTGATTCAAGGACCAACTCTCTATCTCACCTCTTTGGGGGTAGAATTTCAAAAACTGTGAAACACATATTTCTTTGTTTTTAACCGGTAGGTCATATACCAAGTTTCATGGCTATAACTAGAGAAATGAAGGACTTTCGTACAAACTTCCAACTCCTATTTTACCCCTTCAGTGGTGAAATTTTGAAAAACTGTGACATACGTAAAGCCAAAATACCAAGTTTCGTTGAAATAACTTGTAAAATATCTTGAGAAATTTAGGCCTTTTATACCAATTTTCATCCCCTATTACACCCCTTTGGGGGTCGAATTTTCAAAAACTGTGAAACAGGTATTTCTTAATTTTCAACCCGCAGCTCATATACCAAGTTTCATGGCTATAACTTGAGAAATGAAGGACTTTCATACAAACTTTCAACCCCTATTTTACCCCTTTGGGGGTGGAATTTTGAAAAACTATGAAACACGTATTTTTTTATTTTTAACCGGTAGCTCACATACCAAGTTTCTTGGCTATAACTTGAGAAATGAAGGACTTTCATACAAACTTCCAACCCCTATTTTACCCCTTTGGGGGTGGTATTTTGAGAAACTGTGACACACGTACTTCTTTATTTTTTACCGTTAGCAAAATATCAAGTTTCGTTGATATAACTTGCAAAACATCTTGAGAAATGAAGTCCTTTCATACCAACTTTCATCCCCTATTTCACCCCTTTGGGGGTCGAATTTTCAAAAACTGTGAAATAAGTATTTCTTAATTTTCAACGCGCAGCTCATATACCAAGTTTCATGGCTATAGCTTTCGTACAAATTTGCAACTCCTATTTTACCACTTTAGGGGTTGAATTCTGAAAAATTGTGACACACGTAATTCTTTTTTTTTAACGAAAGCCATTATACCAAGTTTCGTTTATATAACTTGAGAATATCTTGAGAAATGAAGGATTTTCATGCAAATTCTCACCCCTTATTTCATCCCTTCGGGGGTAGAACTTTTAAAAACTGTGAAACACGTATTTCTTCTTTGGCAACCAGTAGCTCGTATACCAAGTTTCATGGACATAACTTGAGAAATGACGAACTTTCATACAAACTTTCACCACCTATTCCACCCCCTTAGGGGTGGAATTTTGAAAAATCCTTCCTTAGTGAGCGCTTTCGTCACAAAAGGAACCTACTGTCAAAATTTCAAATTTCTAACCCCAGCGGTTTAGGCTGTGCGTTGATTAGCTAACGATTTTATATATACACTAGCGGACGCCCGCGACTTCGTTCGCGTGGCATAAGTTTTTTAATTCCCATAGGCATTCCTTAATTTCCGGAATAAAAAGAACCCATGAAAAAAAACCCGTCGATCCGTTGCTCTGTTAAGCGTGATTGAAGGACTATTTAACGTCCTTTGGGATAGAATTTATAAAAACTGTGGATTATGTATTTCATAATTTAAACCGGTAGCCCAAATATCAAGTTTCACGGCCATATAGCTTGAAAAACGTCGGCCTTTCATACAAACTTTCAACCCCTATTTTACCCCTTTAGGGGTGGAATTTTGAAAAACTGTGAAACACGTATTTCTTTATTTTTTACCGATAACTCATATACTAAGTTTCATGGATATACCTTGAGAAATGACGGACTTTAATACAAACTTTCAACCCCTATTTCACCCCCTTAGGGGTGGAATTTTGAAAAACTGTGACACACGTAATTCTTTGTTTTTTACCGTTATCCAAAATACCAAGTTTCGTTGATATAACTTGTAAAATACCTTGAGAAATGAAGGCCTTTGATAGCAACTTTCATCCCCCATTTCACCCCTTTGGGGGTTAAATTTTCAAAAACTGTTTAACACGTATTTCTTAATTTTCAACTCGCAGCTCATAAACCAAGTTTCATGGCTCTAGCTTTCATAAAAATTTTCAACCCCTATTTTACCACTTTGGGGGTCGAATTTTGAAAAACTGTGACACACGTAACTCTTTATTTTTTACCGTTAGCCAAAATACCAAGTTTCATTGATATAACTTGTAAAATACCTTGAAAAATGAAGGCCTTTGATACCAACTTTCATCCCCCATTTCACCCCTTTGAAGGTGAAATTTTGAAAAACTGTGAAACACGTGTTTCTTTATTTTTAACCAGTAGCTCACATACCAAGTTTCTTGGCTATAACTTGAGAAATGAAGGACTTTCATACAAACTTCCAACCCCTTTTTTACCCCTTTGTGGGTGGAATTTTGAAAAACTGTGACACACGTAATTCTTTATTTTTTACCCTTAGCCAAAATACCAAGTTTCTTTGAAATAACTTGTAAAATATCTTGAGAAATTAAGGCCTTTTATACCAAATTTCATCCCCTATTTCACCCCTTTGGGGTTCGAATTTTCAAAAACTGTGAAACAAGTATTTCTTCATTTTCAACCCGCAGCTGTTATACCAAGTATCATGGCCATAACTTGAGAAATGAAGAACTTTCATACAGATTTTCAACCCCTATTTTACCCCGTTGGGGGTGGAATTTTGAAAAACTGTGAAATACGTACTTCTTTTTTTTTAACCGGTAGCTCACATACCAAGTTTCTTGGCTATTACTTGAAAAATGAAGGACTTCCATACAAACTTCCAACCCCTATTTTACCCCTTTGGGGGTGGAATTTTGAAAAACTGTGACACACGTAATTCTTTATTTTCTACCGTTAGCCAAAATACCAAGCTTTGTTGATATAACTTGTAAAATACTTTGAGAAATGAAGGCCTTTGATACAAATTTTCATCCCCCATTTCACCCCTTTGGGGGTTGAATTTTCAAAAACTGTGAAACACGTATTTCTTAATTTTCAACTCGCAGCTTATATACCAAGTTTCATGGCTATAGTTTTCATAAAAATTTTCAACCCCTATTTTACCACTTTAGGGGTTGATTTTCGAAAAACTGTGACACACGTAATTCTTTATTTTTTACCGTTAGCAAAAATACCAAGTTTCGTTGATATAACTTGTAAAATACCTTGAGAAATGAAGGCCTTTGATACCAACTTTCATCCCCCATTTCACCCCTTTGGGGGTTGAATTTTCAAAAATTGTGAAATACGTATTTCTTAATTTTCAACTCGCAGCTCATAAACAAAGTTTCATGGCTATAGCTTTCATAAAAAATTTCAACCCCTATTTTACCACTTTAGGGGTTGAATTTTGAAAAACTGTGACACACGTAATTCTTTATTTTTGAACGAAAGCCAAAATACCAAGTTTCGTTTATATAACTTGAGAATATCTTGAGAAATGAAGGACTTTCATGCAAACTCTCATCCCCTATTTCACCCCTTCGGGGGTAGAATTTTTAAAAACTATGAAACACCTATTTCTTTATTTTCAACCAGTAACTCGTATACCAAGTTTTATCAATATAACTTGAGAAATGACGGACTTTCATACAAACTTTCACCCCCTATTTCACCCCCTTAAGGGAGGAATTTTGAAAAATCCTTTCTTAGTGAGCGCCTACGTCACAAAAGGAACCTACTGTCAAAATTTCAAGTTTCTAACCCCAGCGGTTTAGGCTGTGCGTTGATTAGCTAACGATTTTATATATATACTAGCGGACGCCCGCGACTTCGTTCGCGTGGCATAAGTTTTTTAATTCCCATAGGCATTCCTTAATTTCCGGAATAAAAAGAACCCATGAAAAAAAACCCGTCGATCCGTTGCTCTGTTAAGCGTGATTGAAGGACTATTTAACGTCCTTTGGGATAGAATTTATAAAAACTGTGGATTATGTATTTCATAATTTAAACCGGTAGCCCAAATATCAAGTTTCACGGCCATATAGCTTGAAAAACGTCGGCCTTTCATACAAACTTTCAACCCCTATTTTACCCCTTTAGGGGTGGAATTTTGAAAAACTGTGAAACACGTATTTCTTTATTTTTTACCGATAACTCATATACTAAGTTTCATGGATATACCTTGAGAAATGACGGACTTTAATACAAACTTTCAACCCCTATTTCACCCCCTTAGGGGTGGAATTTTGAAAAACTGTGACACACGTAATTCTTTGTTTTTTACCGTTAGCCAAAATACCAAGTTTCGTTGATATAACTTGTAAAATACCTTGAGAAATGAAGGCCTTTGATAGCAACTTTCATCCCCCATTTCACCCCTTTGGGGGTTAAATTTTCAAAAACTGTTTAACACGTATTTCTTAATTTTCAACTCGCAGCTCATAAACCAAGTTTCATGGCTCTAGCTTTCATAAAAATTTTCAACCCCTATTTTACCACTTTGGGGGTCGAATTTTGAAAAACTGTGACACACGTAACTCTTTATTTTTTACCGTTAGCCAAAATACCAAGTTTCATTGATATAACTTGTAAAATACCTTGAAAAATGAAGGCCTTTGATACCAACTT
The DNA here is from genome assembly GCA_963932025.1 of Erebia epiphron. Lineage (NCBI taxonomy): Eukaryota > Metazoa > Arthropoda > Insecta > Lepidoptera > Nymphalidae > Erebia > Erebia epiphron. Next base: position 37,655,631 of record OZ009948.1, on the reverse strand, counting down.
TCATCCCCCATTTCACCCCTTTGAAGGTGAAATTTTGAAAAACTGTGAAACACGTGTTTCTTTATTTTTAACCAGTAGCTCACATACCAAGTTTCTTGGCTATAACTTGAGAAATGAAGGACTTTCATACAAACTTCCAACCCCTTTTTTACCCCTTTGTGGGTGGAATTTTGAAAAACTGTGACACACGTAATTCTTTATTTTTTACCCTTAGCCAAAATACCAAGTTTCTTTGAAATAACTTGTAAAATATCTTGAGAAATTAAGGCCTTTTATACCAAATTTCATCCCCTATTTCACCCCTTTGGGGTTCGAATTTTCAAAAACTGTGAAACAAGTATTTCTTCATTTTCAACCCGCAGCTGTTATACCAAGTATCATGGCCATAACTTGAGAAATGAAGAACTTTCATACAGATTTTCAACCCCTATTTTACCCCGTTGGGGGTGGAATTTTGAAAAACTGTGAAATACGTACTTCTTTTTTTTTAACCGGTAGCTCACATACCAAGTTTCTTGGCTATTACTTGAAAAATGAAGGACTTCCATACAAACTTCCAACCCCTATTTTACCCCTTTGGGGGTGGAATTTTGAAAAACTGTGACACACGTAATTCTTTATTTTCTACCGTTAGCCAAAATACCAAGCTTTGTTGATATAACTTGTAAAATACTTTGAGAAATGAAGGCCTTTGATACAAATTTTCATCCCCCATTTCACCCCTTTGGGGGTTGAATTTTCAAAAACTGTGAAACACGTATTTCTTAATTTTCAACTCGCAGCTTATATACCAAGTTTCATGGCTATAGTTTTCATAAAAATTTTCAACCCCTATTTTACCACTTTAGGGGTTGATTTTCGAAAAACTGTGACACACGTAATTCTTTATTTTTTACCGTTAGCAAAAATACCAAGTTTCGTTGATATAACTTGTAAAATACCTTGAGAAATGAAGGCCTTTGATACCAACTTTCATCCCCCATTTCACCCCTTTGGGGGTTGAATTTTCAAAAATTGTGAAATACGTATTTCTTAATTTTCAACTCGCAGCTCATAAACAAAGTTTCATGGCTATAGCTTTCATAAAAAATTTCAACCCCTATTTTACCACTTTAGGGGTTGAATTTTGAAAAACTGTGACACACGTAATTCTTTATTTTTGAACGAAAGCCAAAATACCAAGTTTCGTTTATATAACTTGAGAATATCTTGAGAAATGAAGGACTTTCATGCAAACTCTCATCCCCTATTTCACCCCTTCGGGGGTAGAATTTTTAAAAACTATGAAACACCTATTTCTTTATTTTCAACCAGTAACTCGTATACCAAGTTTTATCAATATAACTTGAGAAATGACGGACTTTCATACAAACTTTCACCCCCTATTTCACCCCCTTAAGGGAGGAATTTTGAAAAATCCTTTCTTAGTGAGCGCCTACGTCACAAAAGGAACCTACTGTCAAAATTTCAAGTTTCTAACCCCAGCGGTTTAGGCTGTGCGTTGATTAGCTAACGATTTTATATATATATAGATAGATAGATATATAGATAGATTATAGGTACGAAAATTCTTACTCAGGCAACACTAGCAGATAGCCGCGACTAGTATTACCATTTAGAAAAAAGGAATGCCTGTTTGGGGTGCCTAAAATGCTTGATTTTTGGAAAAAGGCCTATCTAAGGCCTGTGAACAATGCAACGATTACGACAATAATTTCGCATTTCATTTTCATCAAAATTAGTCTAGCTTATTAGATAAAAGCATGAGCTAAGATTAGTTAAGATATCCGTATAAGTAACTGACATTCACAAAGAGGTAATCCAGATAAGTAGTAGTGGGTAGTACTTAGGTACTAAGTACTAACTACCTACCATGTAGATTGTAGAGCATAGAAATAGCATATTATACACTTAGCAATGATGTAGAGAGTAGACATAGGTGCGTCACGAACCTTATATATTTATCATATTTACTTTGACACGAACACATTATAATATTGCTCTTGATGTGAGATACAGATTAGAGAAACAAAGCAATAGAGATATTATACCCATAAATATCTATATGTTATCTTTGCATAATGTATGTAAAGTATGTTATGAATGGGAAAGTGTGTTTTTCTGTTACCTTTTCACGGCTCATTCGTGTTCACCGATTTTTTCATTTAAAATTTCATTTCCTTTGGCGAAATGTGATAGATCGCAAAGACGATCATAGGATACCGCCGACCCGGAAAATCAACGAGTTTCTACATTCGGGGTTCTTAAAAAAACATTCGCGCGGACAAAGTCGCGGGAGTCATCTTGCATAAGGTTTTTATTCCCGCGGAAACACTTTAATTTTCCAAGATAAAAATTTAGCCTATGTCCTTCCCCGTGATGTACCTAAGCGTTACCTACCTCTGTTCTAAATCGGTTGAAACTTGAAAACATGGACCGGGAAAACGTGCCAGACAGACAGATAGACAGACTCCCTTTCACTGTTCGCATTTCTAATATTAGTATGGATTCATGTAAAAGAACTCAAAGAATATCCTATTCATAATATGGACGTGTTTTTTTAGGTATGACCTCGAAGGAAAGGTCAAACATAGGATTGGAAACATAATATCCTTTAAGATGAGTAGACCCTTCAATTTACTGGTGACAGGTATTCAAAGTATAATTATGTATAATTTTTTAACTTCTAGTGGTTGCTGAAAAATTATAATATTAAATAATACTCAGGTACTTAGGTACTTTTAACTTCATAGTACGCACCATGGTCGGTAGAGTTATGCGCCAGAGAAGAAAATATGGTGTTCGTCTAAAGCGCCCATTATATAACACTAACACCTCGTCGTCGTCAAGAACTAACTGTATAAGGCAAAAGAGAGCTGCTTAATTCAGTGAATTAATGAAGCGGTAGCGACTTTTTGCGAGCATATCTACACTAACCAATAGAGCATGGGAGCTGTCGAGAGTGGAACACACGGTGAGTACGATCACTGCCGTCGAACACCAGTACCTATAGTTCAGATACGGACGCGACTGTTAGTTGTTGTCGATACGTGAGCTAGTTACTGTTGGGGCGGGAAGGAGAGGGCACGAGGGTCGGAGCTGGCCAGGGTCGGAGCTCAGTACTTTACCTAGCGGCGGCGTAGCGAGGGTCGGCGTGGGGCGAGGGTGGGCTGGTCGCGCGGTCGGGCGCGGTCGGGCTCGTCAGGGGTCGCGCGGCGCGGCCATGGCGCGCGGCAGGCGGCGGCGACTCGCGCACTGCCGGCCCGGCCGCGGCCGCCGCTCCGGCCCGCCGGCCCGCGCACGCGCCCCGCGCGACTAACCGCCCGCCCGAGGCGAATTGATCAGCCGGAATCTCGATGCCGAACTAATTTATGATAGCTCGCAGATCTATTATCGACGAGCTACCGTGACCAGCACTTTCACCGACTCCTCGCGGTCGGATGCTGCGATTTCATTGGAACCTTTCTTCTCAACCCTTTCTATTCAAAACTTTACAAATACTGAGAATAGAAAATATAAAAATTAAGCTTATTCGCATACTTGCTAACCTACCTACCTACTTCTAAAAATTAAGAATGTGCTTAAGTATACCTACTTAACAGGACGTTGTTTAATTATCAATGTGTTTCTAATTGTAACACATTTGTGTTATCCCACGGTCAAGGGGTTTATAATGCCTAAATAGAACTGATGGAACCTAAAGTATTGATTTCTTTGTTACTTTATTTATTCAAGTTTTGCCCAATCATTGCGTTGTAGAAAGTAATATGGTATCGTTGACTATAAGCTTAGGCGATCTTTATATAAGTAGCCATTCCTAAAGTAGATAGGATACGATTAGGCACCTAAATAACTTTCAAACAATGTATTATATAATGGTATTATACCCTATTAAGTCCATGGCATGAACTACGACTTGATTAGCATCTAAACTACTGAGCCGATTTCGATGAATGCGGTGATAATCGATTCGTTATTGTTTCGTGTGACAAAATCGAAATGACGTTCAAAAAATTGGGGGCCTCTGATTTTTCCCTAGCAGTCAGCTTGCTGTTTTTTAATCAATAGTCTGCTTATTTCTATATTATGTAAACAACCTTAGCATATTTCCAAATGAAAACCAATCAATTTTCGGAACAATGTTTATTGTTTGTATTATTAATATCAAATATAATTAAGACAAAAAAATACAATCTTGGTTATTTAGGTGTGTAAAGCGAAAGTAAAAATTCATAATTAGCAAGATAATCTTATAATGCTGCGCATAATTATTATTATTATCGTAAATTAATTATTAATGGCTAAGGGAATGCTAAAACTAAACTTCCACCATGGATAATATCACATTCATGTTACAGCTAAATATTTCGAAAGATTTTTATTATTATTAATCGAATACCCTTTTTTTATCCACTACAAGTTAGCCCTTGACTGCGATCTCACCTGATGGTAAGTGATGATGCAGTCTAAGGTGGCAGCGGGCTAACCTGTTAGGGGCATGGCAGTTATAATTAAACCCATACCCCTATTCGATTTCTACACGGCATCGTACGGGAACGCTAAATCGCTTGGCGGCACGTCATTGCCGATAGGGTGGTAACTAGCCACGGCCGAAACCTCCCACCAGGCCAGACCAGGGAATATTCAGAAATTATAAATGTCCAAACCCTGCCGGGGATCGAACCCGGGACCTCCGCACGTTAAGGCAACAGCGCTCAACACTGCGCCACGGAGGTCGTCAGAACCCTTTGTTGTACTACTACAAGTAGTATTATTTAAAAATTAATGCAACTTCAATAAATGTTAACTCTCACATACAAAGTGGATGGATAGCAATCATTTGCAATACTTACACACAAATTAGACGTCCGATTTGAGCGGCTATTTAGACATGAATTTTACGGTCTATTGCGCATTATAAGAAAACTTGTGTCTTATAAGAAATATCTTATATTTTGTATGCGCGTGTCTGATCAGACACAATAAAAAATATCTTGTAATATGTATGGTCTCCTACAACAACCATTGCGACTGAATTTTTTAAAAGGTATTAACTCATAAGACACAAGAAATTTTCTTATTAATGCGCAATAGGCTTACGCCAGGTCGGTTGGTAGACCTGCAGCCCTATTCTCTAACTCAGAGGCTATCAAAAAATCAAAGCCACTGACATATTAAATTTTATATCCATTGAAGGTTTGCTATGAAATAAAAATAACATTTTCATAGGTTTACTATGAAATAAAAATAACATTTTCATAGCAAACCTTCAATGGATAAAAAATATAAGTGGCTTTCATTTTTTGATAGCCACTGAGTCAGAGAATAGGGGGGCTAACGCATAGAAATGACGCGAATGTTTATTGAGGTGCGTTCATTTTTATATTTAGTAGTACACCAATTAAAGTGGCAAAAAAATCTTTGATTCGTATAGCCATTCATATTATAGCTATTAGCCATACTAACCATAGAAACCTCAAATCAAATAATCAAATAAATATTATAAATGCGAAAGTTTGGATGGATGTATGGATGGATGTATGGATGGATGTTTGTTACTCAATCACGCCCCAACGGCTGAACGGATCTGGCTGAAATTTGGCACAGAGATAGATTATATAGTCTGGAATAGCACATAGGCTACTTTTTATCCAGGAAAATTAAAGAGTTCCCGCGGGAACCAAAAAGCCTCAAACCACGCGGACGAAGTCGCGGGCATTCGCTAGTTAAAGTTCAAATATTATTAGATATTTATTGCAGTCTATCATACTACCCCTCCAACTAAATTGATTATCATTCTTAATACAATGTTCTTCGATATAATCACATTTAATATATTTAAATATTTATAATAACTTCTTTTTATTTTTTGATCACAAACAACTATCATAGAGCCATTTTGATAGGCCACTTTTGGGTGTTAAGGTTAAAATTGATATTAAATTATTACGAAATAAAAATTGCTATCATAGATAGGACTTTCTATAAAATAAAAAATTTTCAATAATAAGTTTTGATAAATTAATTGGCGTCCGTTAAAATAAGGTAACCAATACTTACGTCTTTTATAGGTGGCCTATTAAAATGACACTACTTTTAAGTTTTAACTAATATTTTATACATGTTAACTGTAAAAATAACATTGTACGGTATTTTTCCGATACTATCAGATAAGATCTAATGGTTTTTGCTTGTTCACATAAAACTCGTTGCAGCGGGTGGGACATTTTATAGAGGGCGCGCTTTGACTTACGGGTATGAAGGCTTGGACAGTTAAGCGAGAAGTAAATGTATATCGTTTTACCCATTACCTGTATACATAACAGTTTTTTTAGAAAAAATATAACAAGATATTCCTCTTTAAATGCTTTTTACAAGTCATATTGCATACGGTTGATACCAACAAACTCAATTTACATAGATGGGCCCTGTCACATAAGGAATGTGGACCTAATTTACTAACGCCATCTAGTCTAAAAAGCGGGACAGCGCTATGGCGGGAACAAGGACAGGGATATACAGGTGTGGAACGTGCTCTACAGGTCGGACGTCCATTTTTTTCTACAGGGCCCATCAAGTACCTACATATATTTCGATGGTTGATATTGTCAACTGTCACGACCGAATCCGCCACCGCGACCGCGTGCTAACGTGACCAAGCGCTTAGGCTCGGGACTTATCAGATTTGATAAACTTATCTAAGTCGGCGTCACTGGCGGGGTCCACTTGCGACAGCTGACGGAAGCTTTCGTCATCAACGAAGCAAATCTCGTGATCATCGGGATCAGCCAGAATTATGACTCGCACGGTGGCCTTTCCCGGAGTGTCGAGGGATATAAGCGGTGTTAGGATTTTTTCTTTCGCCTCCTGAATTTTCTGGTCGATGATTGGCTGTTGGTCGAAGGGACAGGAGAATGCGATGCGTCCATATGCTTTCGCTCGGTTTACTGGCTCACCTGTAATTAATGAAAAATAAAATTATTAAAAGAATGTTTTGTTGGTACTAGGGCTTTCGAATACCGGTTTTTTTCAATACCTGTATTAATACCGGAAAGATTTTTTTCAATACCGAGATCCCGGGATCCCGGTATTGGGAAAAATTAAAAATTAGATGGATTGTTTTTGACTTAAAACTAGTCTTTTCTGAAGGAAACTGCACCATAAAAAACAGTTTTCCATAAACAATATTTTTCACCACATTAACTCCATAAGAGCACTTTTCTGCTTGAATTCGATTGAAGAAAAGCCATTTTTTTACTCGTAAAAGTACATATTTTAGTTAAAACAAAGAAATTAAAAATTCAATAGTTAAAATTTTTTAAAGAAAATAAATCATAATAAAATATTGTATTGGATAAAAAGCAGATTTCCGAACGTTTCGTGAGTCAATGAAATAGGAATGCCAAGCCAAGGTTCTAAATTCAAACACTGGTTCTCATAAAAGTCTCTTGTTGAGCTAAGAGGCCGGGGAGCGGCGTTCGCAACTTCTATTCGAACCGCAAATATTAATTTGCCGGTATATTGCTATCTCTATTTGGCTGATGACACCAGACCGCATGCAAGCGCGATAGCAATATGAGCGTACAGAGTTTGTTATACATTTTGGTCTTGTTCCGTGAATACCAAAAACGATGAATCAAAAATTGTTGTATTTTTAACTTCGTGTTGTTATTCTGTAACTTGACAATATATGCTATGTTCCTGATCAATTAGTACGAGAGATATCGTTGGTTTTAATATGAAACAAATAAGGAGAAAACATGTCATTTATGTCGTAAAAACATGCGAAACGCAATGTGCCTACATTTAATTTTGTGAAAGTATTTTGAAAAGATAATTATCCAGGGACCTAGATAAATACAAGTTCAATCTTAATAATCGCATAATATGGTGGAAATATTCTCGAATTACAAATTATTTTGGTATTACGTTTGTATGGGTAAATCGCCCTCCGCCGGCCCGTTAAGATACAAGTGTTAAACTTTGCCGAATAAAAACAGTGGCATGTACCAAGAATCATATTATGCAATAGTCACTGTTTCGTTTATAGAGTCACCAATACCGGTATCCCGGTATTAGACATTTCAATACCGGTATTGAAAATGGACGAAAAAAGTCCGGGATCCCGGTATTGGGAGCCCTAGTTGGTACTGCTACTTACGTAAGTATTTTATTAAAGTGACCAATTAAAAGGTTATTTTTTTGTGATGGTTAATTACCAGTTAGGTTAATAACCTAAGTACGATTAGCATTGAGGTTGTGTCAATGTCAGCGCTAAGTTTGCCTCTCTCTCTGCGACGTATTCCTCACTAGCTGATGCCCGCGACTACGTCCGCGTGGATTGAGGTTTTTTGGTTCCCGCGGAAACTCTTTTATTTTCCGGGATAAAAAGTAGCCTATGTGCTATTCCAGACTATAATCTATCTCCGTGCCAAATTTCAGCCAGATCCGTTCAGCCGTTGGCGCGTGATTGAGTAACAAACATCCATACATCCATACATCCATACATCCATACATCCATACATCCATACATCCATCCATCCAAACTTTCGCATTTATAATATTGATTTGATTACTAAGGGTCGTGACCCCTTTCCATAAATCAAATAATGCTAGGAGTTTACTTGGGATAATAATGCGGTGGGTTCTCACGTCCTTCTGCATACAACTCGACTAAGAGTATTTTTAAATTTTGTAATGATTATTACTATCAGAGGTCAGTGATAATAACCGAGACTGACGGCTTAATCTGCTCTCCGAGGCACGGAGGAAACGAAAAGGCCAAATTTGAACTTCCAGATTCGGTCACCCATCTGGTTACTGACTTGGGTTTGACTGATATGCGTTGTCACAACTAGGCCACTCGTCCCTCAATTGCCAATATGTGATTAAGGAGATAAAACTCACCAATATCAACCAATTCAAGTTTGGCTTGATCTTCGCTAAATCCAAGCAGCACAGTCTTATCGGTTTTCTCAAAGATCTTGAGGGTCAACAGACCATTCCAGTAAGCGATGGATCTTGCTAGATTCGAACTCGCCAATGACACTTTGACCACTGGATCTGAAATAATATAACATTATAAGATAACAAAACAAAACTTGACTATGCTATTCCAATAATTAAAAATAGACCACAGTTTTAATTACATATCATAAACAATATGAAAATCTGTCAGTAGGTTCCTATCATGACATAGGCCAGACTTAGAATGGATTTTTAATAAATTCATCCCATAGGGGATTGAATAGGAGATGGAAACTTTGAATGAAATTCCCTCATTCATCGAGTTATTTATCTGTGAAAAATTTTAATTGGGCTTTTGGTTAAAAATTAAAATATATCCTCTCCTTTTTAAAAAAAATGCCATGCAAAACTGGGGTGTTCAGTTAGTGTGCAAAAATTACACAATAATTCTAATAAGTACAATGCCAGTCACATGACTAATGACAATAGACTTGATAAAATTGAGAGATTGTATGAATAAAATTATTAGATACTCACTACTTCTTATCTTAAATATTCTAGTAGTCTGCACTTGAAATATTCTTAATCAATACTAATATTATAAATGCGAAAGTGTTTCTGTCTGTCTGCTACACTTTCATGGCCCATCTGTGCAACCGATTTTGATGAAATTTTGTACAGAGGTAGGTTCCATCCCGAGGAAGGACATAGGCTATCCCGGAATATTAAGGAGTTTCTGCTTGAATCAAAAAACCCTAACCCACGCGGATGAAGTCACGGCATCATCCGAGGGTACTCTTTCATTTTCTGGGATAAAAAGTTTGAAAAGATGGGCCCGTTAATGCGTAGCAGAAAGAATTTTTGCTTCTGTAAAACCTAGTATTACAGAAATTGATAAAGTCGTCTTTAAGTTATACCTAGGGAAAAAGGGATTAATTTACTCATATATGAATATGAATAATTTATATTTATATGAATTATGAATAAATAATCCTTCTACTCACCCTTGTCAGCAGGTTGAGGTTTATCAATTATGTAGAATTTGTAACCGCCTGGTGCTTCAACATACTTCAAACCATCCTGTTCTTTGACCGGCCAGTTCATAGCAGCTGCTCTCCTCAAACTCTCACTTGACTGTATAGTCAGACCTAGGAAATCATTTCCTTGCTCGTAGTGTGTGATGCCATAGTTGTAGGTGAGTTCCACAACAAAGTGTGTGTCTTCTGGACCATAACCTATCATGGTTTTGCTCCATCTGTTTGCGTAAGGACTGAAACCAATTTTTTTGCCTTGGTTTTAATTTTATAGGCAGGGTAAAGAGTTTGTTTAATAACTGTTTCAACTATAACATGTTTATTTGTTACTTTATTGGGCTAAAAATATGTATGGATGTAATTTATAACCAAGTTACGTTAAAAAATGCATTGTAGACCGATTAATAACAGTAAAGATAGTTAATCATTGTGATAATGTTGAATGACTACAACATTCTATCTCGCAATGCAATCAGGTAAAACTTAGTTTAATTTAAATCTAGTTAAATTTATTATTCATTTTTATTACTCACTTAAGTAATTAGTGTATTTAAATTTAGTTACATGACTTTGAGACTGGTTCAAGAACTGGATTTAACAAGTAAGATCATATATTGTAGTTGCAATAAAATCTAGCACAAATCACATACTTATGGTCTTAATAGTAGTAGTATTACTAATATTATCAAAAGTGTAAATTTGTTTGAATTTTGAAAATCAAAGTTCCTTTGGGATTTTGAAACCTAAATCCATGCAGCCTATGGTGCAGACATCAACTCATTACACTAATATACATAATAGCTCATTAAACACCTACCCATTGCAAGCAGCTTCACAGCCTTCACTGAACTCTTCATGACGAAGTACCTGCAGAGACCAAAATTAAAATGTAACATGTAAACAAACTGCCTCGTTGGTCTAGTGGTTAGCATAGTCGACTGCGGATCACGAGGTCCTGGGTTCGATTCCCGGTCGGGCATAAAAGTTAGGTATTGGGTTTTTCAATTAAGAAATTCTCAGTGCCAGCCCGGAGTTGGCAGTTGGCGGTGTTTCACCCCCGTGCCTCGGAGAGCACGTTAAGCCGTCGGTCCCGGTTATTATCACTAACATGATAATAGTCGTTAAAGCCCGCCAACCCGCATTAGAGCAGCGTGGTGGGTCTAAGCTCTAATTCCCGCTCTGCTATGAGAGTGGAGGCCTGTGCCCAGCAGTGGGACGTTAATGGGCTGTAGTGATGATGTGATGATGATGTAAACAAACACATAGGCAACTTTATTCATCAAGGATGTGTCACTAAACAATACAATATACAGCCTGAATGATATTTCATGCTCGAATAAATATTACATGCAGTAAATTACGAGCCCTTGTAGACCGGCGTCACGACAATTATGTCAGGTATGACCTTGCTTGCTGTAAATACTTACACCGCAGATGAATATAATTACGAAAAATCTTTCGACATGGCTACACAATTATAAAATATTATGCAATTGTGCCATATAACAAGACTATGACGTATTAAACTAACAATAAAATTATAAACCTTACCTTCATTCCCAGTACATCTCGGTAAAATTTGGCTGTGAGTGTTCTATCAGCCACTTTAAAAACAAAATGCAATGCACGTCCATTTATCATGTTTAAACTTTTCTTAACTTTTAGATTTCGAAGAAACTTCTAACTTCGATCACTTTAAACAGCTTTTAAATTATTCTTTCGAGTTTAAAAAAATTAAATCTAGAACCAAAAACTGCTGGCTGGCACTTTCAACTCCACTGCTTACCAGTGTAATGTCAATTTGACAAATTTTATTTCGTTCGAGAATCGAGATTCTTGAATAAGAGTGAAGTTGTCATCGTAAGCACGTTCAACAACGATTGGAAACGGCACGTACGTTAAATCCAGTAGGTAGTTACTTATCGCGTTCGTAATACGTAGGTACTGCGATTTGAGACACACTGATCTTCCGTTTGCCCAACATATCTATTAATTACATATTAATGTAGTATAATATTAACATGTTCAAAGCAATATAATGAAATATATTATGTATTAACTGACTGTTTGGGTAATGGGTTTTACTTCACTTACACGTGCAAAAAGAAATAGATGAGGCAAAAGATAAAATAATGATAAGATAGATAAATAGCTACCTAGATGGATATATAAAGCTGGAAATCGTATTGGCAGACGCAGATAAAAATGTACATAACCTTTTTTAAGATATTAGAGCCCAATTTTTTAAAATTTGAACTGTTATAATCCTAGGCTATACAGGCTGTTATAATCTCCTGAATAGTCTATACCTACCTCATTTCATTCAATTTATTACGTAAAAATGCTTCGATTTTGATTTTACGAATTATTAGGATTGTCTCCTCAGTCCTTGTTGAGGATACTACGTTGGTTGATGAAAGAATGCCTGCAATTCATTCATTCAACATGCGATTGTTAGTATCCGGCCTGTAATCTGTGTCACAGGCTAATTACCGGCAGTTTATAATATTATTAAAATTTAAATCTAGTAGCGGTATGTCATATAATCATCATAATATTTATCAGTTTGCAGAGATCCACTGTTGTGACCCTAGCGAAGTGGTGAGAGGTGTGGTCTTATAAGTCGGTGGTCCCAGATTCAATCCCTGGCAGGGTAGTCGTTAATTTATAAATATTGCTGACATTATTTGGTCTAGCCTGGAGGGAGGCTTCGGCTGTGACTAGTTGCCACCATACAATATTAATATACCATACATGGGTACGACAGTTATATACTTAGAACAACAGGTTTAGACTGCTTCATCACTTACCACCAGGTGTTATCGCAGCCAATGACTAACTTGTAGTGGAATAAAAAGCATAGGACTTCCTTAGTGAACGCCACCAAACTGGGCCTGTCCTTATCCTTCATCATACAGCCACTTCCCGCCACAGTATTTTAACGTCAGCTCATCGTGCCGATGCACGCTTACTAACATGCTGTGCAGTCAATACTCCAGCACTTTAAACTTTTTGGCTCCAGCGAATATTGTGCCTAGTAGAGGTATGCTTGCCCTCTTGCCCACTATCACTTTAGCCAGAGATAAGTAACGTCGCTCATGGATTGTGTTATCTGAGTGACCGTTCTCCTGCGGATTCCTTCATTTCGGATGCTATTGTAGTGTGGCGAAGTCCCACGAGACCTACTGAACCCTCGGGAATTTCCGTTCCGACTCGCTTTCGGTCGGGATTCTCCCGGGCGTTCCAATCAGTGAATTCTGAACCCCGACGACGGGAGGCCGCGTACACGCATCTCATGTCCGGCTAATTCACTCAATTCAATCAATTAATTATTATATTTGTTATATCGTACATAGTCCGTAATTAGTGTTTTAAATCGTTTATCATAATATATCAAAGACTTTTGTAACGCAAAATAAATAATCAACTTTCATAATATAATATTCGTAAATTACATTGGGTTTGTTTAACTTCGATCCTAACATTCCCATAACTGGTGACACCCGACGTCCCCATAAGTGGTGAACCGGCGACGCGTCCCGAACTCTCAAGTGCTTGCATATTTCGAACATTCTTTGTGTGCATAGTGACGAACTTGTTTTATTCCGAAAATAGATTCAGTGTAACAAAAGTTTTTATTTTATTTTAAACAATGGCATCGCAATCCAAGAGTAGCCTCAACCAGCTGGCTACACATGCGTATGATAATGTGATTGGTATTGTGCCGCAAGTTCATCAGCTGTCCACGTCGAATGATGAAATTAGCGAACTCAAGCAATCAATCGCTAATTTGTCGCGCCAAATCGACGCACTTGCATCGTCATCGCGATCCCGCTCGAGATCGAATAGCAGCACGAGATGGCGCCGACGTTCCCGTAGCCGATCCAATGATTCTGCGACTGATGCCCAATGCTGGTATCACCGCAAGTTCCAGAGCAAAGCTACTAAGTGCCGTGAGCCGTGCACTTACTCATCGGAAAACGAAAAACGCAGTCATTGATGGCGGCTAACGATGACTGTCGTAACGTCACACCGAGTCGCGTATTTGTAACGGACAAACACTCTAACGTTAAGTTCTTAATAGACACTGGTGCTGATTTGTGTGTGTTCCCTATTAGAAATGTAAGTTCTTATAAGACAATTGTTAAGAAGACTGACTATAAACTTTTTGCCGCTAATGGTACAGTGATTAATACATATGGAACAATAAACTTAAATTTAAACTTCGGGTTGCGGCGAGATTTTCGCTGGCGTTTTGTAATAGCCGACGTAACCCGACCGATCATAGGCATAGATTTTTTATCATATTATAACCTACTTGTAGATGTAAGGAACCACAGATTAGTTGATAATACGACTACGCTTATTGTAAATGCTAAACCCGTGTTGTCTTCCTTAGAGTGCGAAATTAAGACTGTTACAGGTAATTCTCGTTATCATCAGTTACTCAAACAGTTTCCTGAGGTCACGCGACCCTCTGGTGAGCCAATGGTGCGCGAAGTTAAGCATCAAACGCTGCACTACATACGCACTACGCCCGGTCCGCCGGTGTACAGTCGACCTCGCAGATTGGCACCGGACCGGCTCCGCCGAGCTAAGCGTGAGTTTGAGGATATGGTAAGAGCAGGTATTGCACGTAGATCCGATAGTCCGTGGGCAGCGCCTCTCCATCTAGTACCTAAAAAAGACGGTACTGATCGACCTTGCGGAGACTACAGAGGTATCAACGCTCGAACAGTACCCGATCGATACCCAGTACGCCACATCGCAGATTTTTCCAATAATCGACATGGCTGTACTGTGTTTAGCAAAATTGATTTGGTGCGTGCTTACCATTTGATTCCAGTCAACCCTGCGGATGTACCCAAAACTGCCATAACTACGCCGTTCGGATTATTCGAGTTTCCGTTCATGAGTTTTGGTCTAAGGAACGCCGCGCAATCGTTTCAGCGGTTCATGGACGAAATCTTAAGGGACCTGGATTTTGCTTTCCCGTATATAGATGACATATTGATTGCGTCACGCGACCACAACGATCACGAATTTCATCTCAAACAGGTTCTAGAGCGCCTTCAAGATCATGGTGCTGTTTTAAACTCCGCTAAAAGCGTATTTGGTGTTCCGGAAGTCGAGTTCCTCGGCTACTTAGTTACGGCAAACGGCACGAGTCCTACGCCAGAAAAGGTAAGTAGCATCCAGAACTTCACACAGCCCAAGACCTTGAAAGAATTAAGGAGATTTCTCGGTATGATTAACTTTTATAGAAGGTACCTACCGAACGCTGCGAAAATCCAAGCACCTTTACACCAACTACTTAGCGGCACGGATACCAAGCCAAACACTCCAATCACTTGGACGGTTGAGCTGGAACAGGCTTTCAACGAATGCAAAAAGAGCCTCGTCGATGCAACACTGCTTGCTCATCCCGATCCTAACGCGGATCTGATGTTGGTCTGTGATGCGTCCGATATCGCCATCGGCGCCGTATTGCAGCAGAAAGTTGAAGGTAATTGTCAACCCCTTGCTTTCTTCTCCAAGAAAATGACCTCTGCTCAACGTAAGTATAGCCCTTTCGATCGAGAGCTTCTCGCAATTTACGAAGCCGTGAAATATTTTCGTTTCATGGTCGAGCTGAAGCCGTTCACGATCTGGACAGACCACAAACCTATTGTTGCTGCGTTTCGTAAAGCGTCTGAAAAATGCTCTCCACGTCAGTTCCGATATTTCGATTTCGTATCACAATTCTCGACCGACGTGCGACACATTTCCGGAGAGGACAACGTCGTTGCCGATGCGTTCTCTCGGATTGAATCTGTTACTGATAGCATTAGTTTAGATATACTCCCTTTCTCAAAAGAAACGGACACCGAGTTGAGACATCTTTTGCACGCTTCTTCTTCGCTGGATTTACAGAAAATAAGAATTTCTGCCTCTAGTGCATGCAAAGCGTATAGCGATGTTTCTGGTCCAAAACCACGTACGTATCTTTCACCTGTTACTTCAGAACCGCCTGCCACCAAGCCTGATACAGTTACTCGCTCTGGCAGACGGGTTAGATTCCTTCGTATGTGAGTAAACTCACATATCATAAGTATGTAGAACCATTTTTGGAGAATGCATTGAGCTATTAATATTGTACGTAAACTTCTAATATCGCACTGTATCGTTTATTTTTTGTAAACATATAATAGTTTAATTAATACCTAAATAAGTTTTATGTTTAATTTTAATTATAATACTTTTGTAGCAAGGGAAACTAATTATGTAAAAGAACGAATTCTTTATTCGTCATGATCGACCTAAAGGTCTCCGGGGGGGCTGATGTGGCGAAGTCCCACGAGACCTACTGAACCCTCGGGAATTTCCGTTCCGACTCGCTTTCGGTCGGGATTCTCCCGGGCGTTCCAATCAGTGAATTCCACAGAGTACTTTTTATATACGGGAATAGAGATCTATCTCGCCATAGAATAGTGGTAACAGCCTAGTGGCGCCATCTGTATTCGCCTTTTGGAACTTATCATACATATATAATACATACCTATTAAAGTAATATTGACTGCATGTATAGCTACTTATTATACCTACCTATTTGTTACGTTTTTATTTTCTGAAGGCGCCTTCGCAGTCAATCCGCAATCCAGATTGACTGTGTACCGCGCGCCTATTTGACTGCTTCTTTAGCAGTGAAACGCAGGAATGGATTATGCATTCAGATTATTTATATTAAATGTTAATTTTTTTGTTCACAATTACATGTAACAATAAAATCTGAATACATACATTTTAAATAATACAATTTGTTGTCTTTTATACTTTATTTTCTACATACATTCGTTTTACTACGTCATATTACATACACCGCTTATATACATTAAAAGGTCCCTCGAGAAACGAAAGTCAAAACTATATTACTTTCTTTTGATATCAAAAGAAATTAATAATTTGAAACAATATATACTCTTACAAACTGTTATATTAGTAGATTTCTCAAAAATCAATGGATATTAATAAGATTTTGTATGGACTATGATGCTGATGATGACAATGACAAATACCAAATTACCTAGTAATAACTAGGGTCCCCTGAGAACAGGGGAGCTAGTTAATTTTTGTTAACCTTATGACACTTTTGGAAGCATTTCCTTGCCAATATTTGGTATTTGTCGTTGTCATCATCAACATATTTTAGTCCATACAAAATCTTATTAATAGACTTACAATAGTTGAAAATGAAGAAGCGGCAGACAGCATTAATTAAAAACTTGATTAAGTTATCCTTGTGGTTAGGACATGAAATTGTTGTGAAATCTACTAATATGTAAATAACAGTTTTTATATATTGCTTCAAATTATTAATTTCAAAATTTGTTTTTAATATAGATATTGCAACATCCTGTATATTGGATATTAAAGTTACAATTGAGTCACTAGGGCTGCAAAGCCAACGACGATCTCTATATTCCCTATATTTTATGTATTCAGTTTCTTGTGATGCCACTAATGCTTTCTTGCATGTTTCACATGACCTATATATCTTTTTTGCTTTTTTTATAAAATATCCACTTATGTATTGCAAAGGAGCCAATATTTTTGGATCACATTTCTTTTCCATTGGCTCCAGTTCAATACTTAAAATATCATTTAAAACAGTTTCACAATTAGAATCGTCGTCGGCTTTACTGTCTTCGTCTATCAGGGTAATTAATGCCTCTCCAAAATCACGCTCACAATTTCCCCCTGGAGTGTGGACACTGGTAAGGCTATTTATTAACAATGTGGTGAATGCTGATTCAAAACGCTCAGGCGTAGGGTTTGTGTTGCGGCAACCATGGGATCTTATAGACCCAAAAAAGTTCTCCAATGGGTCTTGATTAAAATGTCGCATCCACACTGAGGTAATCTTATGATCTGTTTCCAATTTTTTCAGTAAAACCTCGATTCCTTCCAGTGTCCACACCCAATTAGTTAGGGTTGGCACACTTTCTTTTTTCCCAGTTTTATCTACAAATTTCATCGATTTTAAAATCTTTTTCCCCTCAGCCCATATCTTATTATGTACAGAAGTATGTGTTGCAGGACCCAAAAGTGGCTTTGCAAACCTATTCCTTTTTGCAAAGCTGCCGTTGACTGAATCAAACAGGTTATCAAAGAACAGAAGTAGATCTGCTGTTTCCTTACATTCTTCAGGAAGAATTTTCTTGTCTGAAACATAAATAAGGAATGGGTAAATTCTTCACATTCAAACTAAAAATCCATATTAATATTATAAAGTGTGTCTGTTTATCTGCAACACTTTCACAGCTCATCTTTTCAATTGATTACGATGAAAATTAGTACAGAGAAAGGTTGCATCAGGAGAAAGATATAAATTACTAGATGATGCCTGCAACGCCTGTGGTTTTTTTTTGATTCCCACAGGAACTTTTATTCACAAATATCATTACTATGGATTATGGACTATTTATGCCAGGAAATTGAAGAGACAACCTATCATTCCAACGCAAAATAAGAAAGAATAGACATAATAGAACAGGTACCTGCGAGGTATCCCATATTAGATGCAACAGTTGCACTAAATACTTGGCTTGCGTATTTTACTTTCATTTTCCCTATTTTTTGGGGAACAATATGGCTGTCAGTCAGTTTCGGAACAAGCCTCACGCCTTTGTAACCCGGATTTTCTTTGTGGAGTAACTCCAAATGTTGCCACTTTGCTACTTTCACTTCCCCATGCATTTCATATTGTAAGTTTTTAACTAATAAGTTATTTCTTATCCCCTTTAAAAGATGAGGGGGATCATAAAGGGGTACAATTTCCTCTGCATTAACTGTGAAAATATTATCTTTTGGAGTAACTCCTCTTCTTAAATAATCACCTCTTGCCTCATCAATGAGATATCTGTATGCTTGACGATTGTTGGTGCCTTGATCACACACAGTGGCAATCACTTTAAACCCAGCATCTTGCAAGCTTGCTATAATTTCTTTCACCTGCTTGGCAAGTTCTGGCCCCTTCGTTGCACCAGAGGAAAATGTGTAAGACACTGGCTGCTTATAATTTTTATGAAGTCCCCTGATCATAAAAACTTGGGCATGATTTGCGAAAATGGGCTGTATTTCACTTCCATTGGTCACAAAGCCAGTCACATTATCCTTTCGCTCATTATATGTGACATTCAGTTTAGGGACATTTCATCAAAAATCAAAATACACAATTTTTCATTTGATTTCATTTCTGCTGATTTTGATTTTAGTTGTTCAAATATTTTTTTGTTAATACCAGGCTTGATATTAGCTCTGGTCAACAATTTGCTCAATGTTTGTGGGGCTGGCAAAGCTAAAAATTTTCTTAAAAATCTATAAGCCTTAGGGCTTTGTTTCATCAAAGATAAAGCAGTTATTTTTTCCTTAATGTCAAAGCGCCTCCCTTTAGCCTTTTTACCTTGCTCGCGAAACTGCATCATCATTAATATTTTTGCTGATGCTGGCATATTTTCCATCACTTTTACAAATGCTGGATTTGATGTTATTTTCTTTGCCAATTTTAGTTGGACAGCTTGCTTTGAGAGCTTATTCTTATATATACTTAGTTTTCTTTTCACAGACACCAATTTTTTGTATAAATCTTGTTCATTTTTCGTCATCTTCACACGACGTGTTGTCACTTTATAAGAATTTTTCCTTGCTGTAACAGCTGAAAGTAAGATTATATCATAATTTAAAAAAGATAAAATAGTAAGTCTCTTTTTACCTCTTTTCCAGTATCTACTACTATGTCTTAGCTAATATTATTAATGCTAAAGTCTCTCTGTCTGTGTATTTGGGGAAGGGCTTTTATCCAAAAATCTTAATCCATGCAGACAAAATCTCAGGCATCATCAGGTATTACAAGTAATAGTAGACAATAAATATATTAAATAGATAATTTTGTTTGAATTTTTGTAGCAGTAACTCAAGTTATGCAATACCAATTAAGATGATATTTTATGTCTGCCTTTATATATTTTTAATTTTTTTAATAACCATCTAGTTAGTGTAATGGGCACTGACATTCTAATTAGATGTTAATAAATAAAATAAGATTTAAGACTTACCTTTCTGCTGATTTCTATAAATCTTTTCCTTAATATCTGGGATAGATTTGAGGTCTAGCATATACTTGGAGCTTGGTGCTGTAACAGTAAATTTCATTATGTAATAATAGTATAGAATAACATCAGCAGGGCAGGGATTGGCTGAATTTATGGTATTCTTGCTGCGTCAATGGATTTCATCTAATAGTGGAAGAGTGTTAACCAATAAGAAGTGATTGCGATGTATCAATGATTGATGCAAAAGATACGCGGTTGCCCTGCTGAAAAAAATTATGAAACCTATGACAATAGCAAGTACTCAATTATAATTAACTAGATGATTCCCGTGACTTCGTCAGCGTGGACTAAGTTTTGTGGGTCATAAAAGTGTAGCAAACAGACAGACAGACAGACCCACTTTTGCATTTATAATATTAGCATGATATTACATAGGGCTCTTAGTATATTTTTTACCCACAAATATTTTCTTTATCTTCGCTCAAGAGTTCATATTGCATTGGCACTTCCGGCTCAATGGGTAAATTATCAGCTAAAAAAGAGAATAAAACAACAGACATTTAACCTAGTTAGACTCTTTCTATGTATACAGATGAATGTGTAAAATTACAAGATAGCCTAGATATTTATGAAGAACTTTTACAAAGAATTAGCTGATGCCCGCAACTTCATCTGCGTAAATCTGCAAATTTCATCAAAATCAGTTTAAAAGATGAACCATGAAAGTGTAACAGACAAATAGACACACTCTCGCATTTATAATTTAAGTATGGAGATGTGTACATTATGGTTTTTAAAGTGAACAAAAAAAATTACATTTAGTTGAAGATGATGGCCTGTTCAAAGACAAATTCTGTATGTTCCTTAATGGTTCCTCTGTTGAAATCGCAGAAGTATGATCTGTTGACACAGATGATACTAATGGCATATTCTCCAAGAGATTCTGTAATTGCCTAGACGGCGTCTGCACCATTGGGACAGAAGAATGCAGGTCTGAAAATACAAAATTAGCACAATATAACATATCACTATTTTAGACTACAAGGTAATTTTGTACATACTTTCAAAATCTATTGTTCAACTTACAATGCATGTTAATAGTAGGCACAGCTATGTTGCTGAGTCTATTAAATCGGCAATGATACTTTGCTTCAAAATGTAAACGACAAACTCTCCGATTCTTGTAAATGAATTCATTGGTTAGTTTCAAGATATCTCCACCAATGCTGTGGACCCAGATCATAAAACGATCTAAATCCTTTGCGGGATTTGGGAATTCATGCAAGACGTTTTCCGAACCTGAAATGTTTACAATTCTGTATGAGGAAACATGTTGCAGTTATAAAAAAATAAAGACAGTATTCAAAGATAAAAGTAAGTAGTATCGTTATCAAAATTGCGAGCGAATACAAACCTGCAGCTCCTGGACAGCCTGGGATACAGCACCTTTTGTAAGACATATTTAGTATACAAGTAAACAAAAACCACTGGAGTCCTATCTCAAAACACTGGAGTCTATATCTCAAAGCACTGAAGTCCTAACTAAAAATACTGGAGTCTTTATCTCAAAACACTGGAGTCCTGTCTCAAAGCACTAAGAGTCTCTGTCTCAATCTCAAAGCGTGGGTTCACTTGTTTGGAGGAGAATGCGCAACTCAACAAACGTAGCGTGAAAAGCACCACAAAACAAAATGAAAAGTATTAAACATAAAGCAATCAGAAAAACAACACAACCGGCAATGCAGAGGTTATTTTTCAAATTAATTTGACATTATTACTAAACGATTAAACGAATCCCTTGAGTAAATGTTGCCATAGTTATTTAGTGAATTTCTACCTAGCTAAAAATATAAAAATAAGTCATAAATAATTTTACTATTAGAATAGCATTTAAAAGAAAAAATGAAATCAAATAAAAATAATATGAAAGAGATAAGAAAGAACAAGAATTTATTTTAAGAAGATATTTGTGAGAACTAAACTACTGATATAGTAGTTATTTTTTTAGCACAATAGGTACGATAGCGCCATCTGTTATTGCCTTTTGTTACTAAACGAAAGGACTGTATAGACTGGTTTGTACTAAGATTGATGACCCTGGTGAATTCTGAACCCCGACGACGGGAGGCCGCGTACACGCATCTCATGTCCGGCTAATTCACTCAATTCAATCAATTAATTATTATATTTGTTATATCGTACATAGTCCGTAATTAGTGTTTTAAATCGTTTATCATAATATATCAAAGACTTTTGTAACGCAAAATAAATAATCAACTTTCATAATATAATATTCGTAAATTACATTGGGTTTGTTTAACTTCGATCCTAACATTCCCATAGTAGCATTAACAGTAATTACATTGAAGTAGGTAGGTACATAATTGAGTAATTATCTAAAAATAATCTAGTCCCAATACGGTCTTATCGTACCTATAAATAGTCTAGCACAAATCTTCGATAACAAGTTGAAACGAATCGGTTTGATGATTTATTTAGGCACGGTCGCAGTATGACAAAGGTTTGTTTTGCAATAATTGTCACGTAGGTATTTGTACGCCGACTGGCCTCTATTTTCTAAACTAACATCTTATGTACTTACACACAATACACATTACGCAATTATAGAATTCTATTATTTTCTATTCTAGATGAATGACGTAGTAAAATATACGGTTGTACCAAGTAATTAATCTTACCTGCCATTTATCATAAATTACCTAGCTCTGTACTCAGGTATAATATTATGTCTGTGATAATATTACACGTATGTTATATTTCATTGCTTTAGGCACTAACTACTTCAGCATATGGTGGGTTTTCCTTATGTACTCCTGGTGCCTTTACTGACATATTATAGTTACGTATTATGTATAGATAAACATACACTTTTTATAAAGCTACCGATTCTACTTACTTTCTGGTTATTACATTTTACCTACCCGTTGAGGAGTTTGACCACTTCCCACTTCCGAACTCTTCATCAAAATTATTCTTACGACCGTTTGTTAGTGGTGAGCGTTGTGGTCTTAAAAAGGGGGGTTTTGGGTTCGACTTCTGTAGAGGCGATTCAAGTTATTTCTTAATAATTTTCCAGGTCTGGCGGGAGGTTTCGGATATTTATGTGGCAGTTTACCATCCTGCTAGCAAGGATGTACTGCGCAGCAGTACGATGTCAAAAAGGAGAATCCAACCCCTTAAACGTTTGCCCGCTTACACCTTACACTATATCGTCTCTTACCAAGTGAAACACTAGCTTGTCATCGGATGAAAACAAACTGGTCAAGTGCGAGTCAGACTCGTGCACAAAGCGTTCCGTCATCCGTACCACCACACAATAGAAATTATTTTTGTAAATAACAAGATATAACTAGATGTCACGAAAGATAGCACGTAGGTAATCTGGTACGTAGGTAGGTGAGCTGTGAAATAACTGGCTTACATAATATGACGCTTAAACTGGTAGTGCCTAACAAACAATTCGACACCCTATGAGTATGGAACCCTAATTACCGACTTTCTGATTTTTCCTTGCTTCTTGTCCTAGGTTGACGGCAAGTACCCTTTGGCGAATGTCAAAATATGCGGCATAAACGGCCGTATCTTTTAATTGCGTTGACTTAGATGTTGATTTTTTTACAGCTCCAAGAGACCGTAGGGGTGTAGAGCGTAGACCTAAGGAATTTATATAATAATTTCAACTTTAATTTCAACCTCCACGCGTTCCCGAGAAAAAGGTGGTTGACAGATTAGACAGACCGACGGACAATGAAGTGATCCTATAAGGGTTCCATTTTCCTCTTGAGGTACGGAACCCTAAAAACAACACCTGCTGATGTATTCTTCAATAAGCTTGTCAGCTTACCATGAAATGATCAATTGGTGTCAGGTGTTGTGATTCATTATTCAAAACAGTGAGTTGAACTGTATTACACATTGCAAAGCTAGAAAACTTTGAATTACTATCTAATTAGTTTCTACGAATCGATAGGATACAATTAAAAGGGAGGAACAAGGACAGTTAAATTCCCTAAAATGTTTTAATAGGTAATCAAATCCACCAATCCATCATTCACATAAAAACTACATATAATTTCATACAGAAATACAGATTAAATATATTTTCTCTTATGTCTAAACTACAATCATTTTTCGTGGTAAGTCATTTTTTTTACATTTTTTCCCATTGTAGGTATGCAATTAATATAATTATATAAATAGTAATGCAATACTTTATATAAATATTACACAGATCATTACGATCTCTATTGTTTCTGATAGTCTGTAAATATTATTTTATCTCATTTATCTGATTAATTTTATCAGGTATACCATTTTTCTGGATATGATTCGGCATAGCCTATGTTTATTTTAGAGTTTTAATCGTCGATTCGTATATATTAATTATTTCTTACAAAAATAACAGCAACTAGATGCTTAAGACATACGTCTCTACGTAGGTAAAAGATATCTTATAGATTTTAAAATGTTCATTTTACAAACATACCTACCTATTTATAGATATACGTATGTCATTAATAATAACAAATAGAGTATTGAAACATAGTAATACATAATGTAACAGTGATAGTAATGTATTCCTTTAACGACTAGTTTCGATCTACAATAGAAGCGCTTTGTACACTTCAACAAATTCCTTGATATATGACATAGGTATCTTAAATATTAATAAAAAAGGAATACATCATTTATGTAGAATTTAAGTTTAAGTTTAACATTGAGTGATGCAGTTACTGCAACCGAATTAATGGCTAACATAAATTTTATTGAAATAAGTATTACATATAAAATAAGTCCAATAAAATAGTTAAACATATACCTAGACCCAACCCAATTACCTGAGTCCTTTTATGACATATTTTGATAGATTGACTAGAATGATCCCTAATTATTATTTTGTTAATTTTTATGGTCAGTACCAGTAGTTAGGTATGTTAATGGTAAACTTTAGCTGAAATTTTGTATGAAAATATATTATTTCTGTAGGCTTTTAGAAATAACATGTAAATAATTTACTTTTAGAATAACCTAAGGTTTCCACAAAACACAATAACACGTTGTAAATGCTATAAACATCAAAGTATAGTTTCGCTGTTTTTGCGTACATAAGCAAAGTATAACACCTAAATACACAATGAAATATAATATTTTGTGAATAAAACTTGGTAGCTTCAAGCGAAAGACACATACATGAGTTTGATAAATGATTTAACCTAACTAGAGAACCTTCAGACCTCAAAAACTTCATTATGGTAAGTATTTTGAAAAGTAGTCTATTGGTGCTAAGTTTCATAGTTTACTTAATGACAGCGAACATCTCACTAATGACTTTTAATAAAAGTCTTTAGTGCTCAACGAGCTAAAAAGCCTTTTAGCTTATTGAATTATTGTATAACATTACGTGAATAATATATAAAATATAAGTATAAATAAAATTATGAGCATGATTCTCAACCTGGTAAAAATATGAGAACGATAATATAAACATTAATTTAAAGAATATTTTATTTTAAATTAGAGGTGGCCCTAGTTTGTCTTTTTTAATAAGAACATACTAAAAATGTGAAATTTTAAAATCGATAACAAAAGCACCAGGTAATTTTCTCTATATTTTTTACTGGTAAAACTAGTTTTTACTAGAGGCTAGAGCCAGCGCTAATTTTGTCTAGATAACAAAGTCGTGTCAGCGAAAGCGGTGCGTTTAATTTGGTTTCTCTTTCTCAGTCCCTTCTTTTTCCTTTTCTTTCTCCTTGTCTTTTTCCTTTTTCTCTTGCAGTTGTTGTAAATGAGCGGGTAAAGCTTTTAGGATAGCATGTACCTGTTGAAACGTTTAAACAATTTTGTTTTTTACATTTGTTGTTAAAATGTAGAATAATCTCTAATTTATTTTTTTCTAGTGAGCCAGGCAGATGTTGCCCTGCCCTGATTCTTGAACCCAATTGCAGCGGGGTTCAAACCTCAAATGTGAATATAAACCATCCCAGGCCCCATTCAAATATACACAAAAATATCCATCAGATCCAGCCTTTCTGAAGTGGTGCGTTCGGCAATTGATTTTCATTTATATGAATAGTATTAAATTATTATTAATATGAACATTTGCAGTACCAGAGGACCTGCCAATGCGTTGCCGGCTAAAATTAATTTATGTTAGGCATGGCTTTAGTTAAGTCTATGTTACTATTGTGAGCTTCAATAATTATTAATAAAATACTTAAGAACATTTCAAATGAAAATTTTAATTTAATTACATATAAAATTAAATTGCTTCCACTCTTTTATGACTGTGTGTCACGTAAAAGGGTTGCGCGGTGAACCGCGAGCGTTTGCCCGTGGTCCTATTACACTATCTAATTCTAGGGATACCTGTGACTGTGAGGGATACGCTCTGCACCGCGACGGGTCGTCTAAACTTATTTCATGTAAATTAAAAATAAATAGAAAGGCAGGTAGTTGGTAGGCAACTCAATATATGTACCTAATTAGTAAAGTATAAACTAATAATGGTGTTAACTGTGAAGTAAATATTGTACCTCCTCAGCGACAGCCATAAGGACAAATTCGAATTGTTGTTTGGTGGCGACGGTGCGCGGTCGTTGGTCGCGGATGTGCTCCAAAGTAGCAGCAATATCAATCTCTTTAGCACCTTTGGCCATACGGTTCAACACCATGTCGATTAGGCAGTACGTGCCTGTGCGGCCGGCCCCATCACTGAAATGCACAATATCGTTTTTTTTTTACTTTTTTTAAATCAATTACCTATTGTGAAGTGCGAACGAACTGAACGTAGGTACCTACAAAGACACCCGCATTTTCAGTAAGTAGGTAGTATCAGCACGTATCAGGTAGGTATACAATAACATGTAGGTATGAACAAATTTTTAAATTTTAATAGGTAGGTATTTTTAACAACTTTATGGGTAACTAGATGATTCCCGCGACTTCGTCCGCGTGTACCAAGTTTTTTCGATTCCCGCGGGAACTCTTGAATTTTCCGGGATAAAAAGTATGTCCTTCCCCGGGATATAACCTACCTCTATACCAAATTTCAGCAAAATCGGTTTAAAAAAAGATGGGCCGGGAAAGCGTAGCAGACAGACAGACAGACAGACAGACACACTTTCGCATTTATAATAGTAGTATGGATTTAACGCCTTTACAATCCTAGCAGCATAAATATATATTTGTAGATGGCCCCCATTTTCTATATATTTAATTTTATTACTTTTTGTATGACAGTGTATCAAACACGTCATGCTATTTGTCGTAATCAGTAAAAATGCGTTGGTGGGAGAAACCAGGACTGGTTATGTTGGCCAGTGCGCAGCATGCAATAAAAAGTAACTATTTCTGATAAAATGAGTTTAAAGTTAATTAAAAACAAAAATAAAATCACATGTAATGTAACGCAAAGAATCTTACCTGCAATGCACTACTATCGGACAAGATCTTCCACGGTACGATTTGTTCACTTTTCTGAAAACAAAAATAAAACGTGTAGAAGTGTATGTGAGTAGGTATATATATTTTTACTACTGGTAAATAAATCTTATTAATAATATCTGTGATTTAAAAGTGGTACCTAATCTTTATGACTTATCGCATGCTAACCAAAAATATACCTACATTTTTAGGCACTTTACCTCCTAAATTCAAGCAAAGCCTTGGTAGAAGATGGCACTCCGTTCTCTGGCCAGGATAAGAAATGGAATTGAGTAACAGTTCTAGTTTCGCCAGTGCGTTGGTTCTTCAGGTAGAAACTGCGCACCAAGTAGTCGTCACACCAGATATGCTCGCTGACCAGGTGCACCTGAAATAATTAATATTTAAAGTCCATTTTAACTATTATTATAAATGAGAAAGTGTGTCTGTCCGTGTGTCTGTCTGCTATGTACCTACGCTTTAACGGCCTTCTGTTTAACCGATTTATGAAATTTAGTACAGGGTTAGGACTTAGGTTGTATCCCGGGGAAGGACATAGGCTTTTTATCCCGGAAAATTAAAGATTTCCCGCGGGAATCAAAACCCTAATTTAGGCGGACGAAGTCACGGGCATCATCTAGTACAGAATACATAGAGTGTAGCATAACATATTTAAGTTAGTAGTTTCTATTGTTTTTGAAAAAATATCAAGTTCATGCTCTATCGCGTCAGTAGTTCCAGGTATGGTCTCTTCCAACGTTGTATACCTCAAGTTTAATCTATCATCTACAAAATATAGCGTTTTTAGGGTGCATATATATTTCGTACCTCATAGATGTGGTACAGCTCAGATCCTTCTTCAGGCCAATATCGGTGGCAAAGTTGTTGGCCATTCTCAGTTAGACGAGTAAGCATGACCATCACAACACTGCCTTGTTCCCAGACCATTTGCCAGAAATCAGGAGCGGTATGAGGAAGAGGACCAGCCGCGGCAATGTAGGCAGGGTTACGTGGATCGTGGTCGGTCTATGTAGAAAATATAAGAAAACATTTAATGTTGAAACCCTGGGGTCGTGGGGCGAAGATGCCAGATCCTTTTTTAAGGAAATTAAAGAAAGTTTTTAAAGAAATTTCTCTACGCCTGGTCGATGCAACGTGTGACCAAAATGCTGGCCTCTACTTTGCCCAGAGAATTAGTATCGCGATACAACGAGGCAATGGGGCTAGCATTTTGGGAACAATTCCCTCTGACAGTGGTCTACTAGATTAATTGGTTTTACATTTTATTTTAATTTTAATTTAATGTAATAGTTATTAGTCTTACTAAGTAAGTACTTAATTGTTTTATTTTAAATTTAATCTAAATTAAAAACCACAAGAGTATAATAATTAACTACACAGTTGATAGATTTTGGTAGTCCCTAGTTCCCTACTGCCGTTCATCTATATTTCGTATGTACTGTTTCGTTTTGTACATACTGTTTAATTTATTAGCTATTGTAAACAATAACATAATTTTAATGTCAAAGGTGTCAAGTACTTACGATAGTAGAGGCATTGATATAGTCAGATCCGAGATGATTGGACAGCGTGTTAAGTGTGACTCTAGAGTGATCATAGGGCAATAGGTCAGCATATCGATTCTTCCCGTTATTTTCTGGCTTTAAAGCAGCAACCGTAGCGCAAGGTTCAGCTTCATAAGCGCATAGAGCTCGCCATTCCTGTTCAAGACGATCCTTATTGCGAAGATGGTCTTCCATATAAGCCTAAAAAAATGAAGTAAAAGAAAATTACCAGAAAATGCGACGTTGCCAACGTAGGTACTTATAAGGTTTTACGTACCAAAACCATATGTCCAGTTGAAATGTCCATGTTAGTAAGAGCTGGTTCTTCACTCCTGTATAAATCAAATATGAATTTAATCGAAATGCATAAGTATCATAACTAGAATATTATTATATGTTTTTGCTATGTTACCGTATCTACTATGTAGCAAGTTAAAAAGTAAAGTAGGTAAAGTATTTAATTACTTATAATAGTCTAGTAAAAATAGTCTAACTGAAAGGTGTCCACATTCCACACATTTCTGAAAATATTTTTAGTGATAATTAGTTTAGTGCTCTTAAGACATAGTGTAAAGATGAGAAATACTTCTCGAGGAGTAAATCTCATACAATTTTATCTCTAAGATACCCTCAGATTTTCGAAATACTTAGTTCTTATTTTATTATTTGAACTCACCATGATGAGGTGCTGGAACGTGTCGATGGAGAGTTTCCATCGGGTTCCCGGGAGAGCGAAGTGATACGTTGCGGTGGACGGTCCTCAGCTGGATGAGGAGGAGCAGCTGCTGTCTGCTGACCCGTCCATTTGCCCAACATTCGGGCACGACAAAGTTCCTGATTATTCATTTCATTTTACAATTTTTAATTCATACTCAACCGATTTTAATTCAGACCGTTCTGTTTAACGCGCACATTATTATAACTAAGTATTCAAATAATGCCACATATTACATCACTGAGTAGTTCAAATATGCTAATTGCCAATAGTTTATCTCGATATTTTTCAAATCATTATCATGCTTACTTATTCTTAATACGTCTGACAAAATACCATCAGGAATTAGCTCGACTTTGGCGTGTGCCGTATAAATTCTTATAAATAAATACCTGATAATCTCTGGTGGCTTCAGCATCTATCTCAGCAGCAGAAGCAAGTCCTTGCATCTTTCTTTTGGAGCCCATAATGTCATGTCTCAACATTACTGCCACAATTACTGCGCCCACGATAAGTACGGACATGCTCCCAATAAGGGCGAATAGGACGGGCAATGACAACCCGAATAATCGAGGTTCTTGGACAATTGGGTGACTAATGACAGGATGTTTACTCTGAAAATATTACAAATATCAGGTAATGTATGATTCACTTAAAATATGAACTTATAAGAAAATTAGAGGTCTTACCCGATCTCCAATACCAATAGTATCAATTTGTGCTCCTGTTTCTATTCGAACTTGGTCTTTAATAGCGTCTGGAATTGGACGTTTCATTTAATTTAATTGATTAATCAATGAGATGAATTAATGAATGAATAATTCTTAATTATACACAAAAACAAGAGACATACATAAAACAACCACACTAACTTATTAAATAAAATTGAAATAGGTAATTGGCTTCATTTTTAGGGTTCCGTACCAAAATGGTAAAATGGAACCCTTATGGTGCGACTTTCTCCGTCTGTCTGTCCGTCTGTCCGTCCGTCACACTCGATTATTTCAGTAACTACCGAAGCTATCGACATGAAATTTGGAATAGTTGTGTATATTAGTGGCCCAAAGACACTGGAATTAAAAAAATTGGAAATTATTTTTGTTCTTATTTAAAAAGGGGGGAAAATCTGAGGGTTGAAATTTAAAAGTGAGATAACTGTACTGTGTGGGGTATCATATGAAAGGGTTTACTTTGTACATTCTGAAACAGATTTTTAATTATTTTTAGTTATGATAGTTTTTGATTTATCGGGCAAAATGTCTAAAAAAATACCGCCCCCCCCCCCCCCCCCTTATCTCCGGAGTTTACCAATCGAAAAATTTGAAATAATTATGGTCAATAGGAATTTACGTATATTTTACAGGAAAACTATAGCCAATGCTCTAACTAGCATAGTTTTTTTGATATTAACAATAAACCTCTACAAACAAAGTTAGTCTTACGGTTCATTAACAAAGGTAATTATTTATTAATAATGGTACGGAACCCTTCGTGCGCGAGTCCGACTCGCACTTGCCCGGTTTTTTTATTATATTATAGATACCCAGACTAACCTACTTAGGGACTACTTACTTACCTATTCTTTTTCCAACTTCAGTAGCATCGTATCCTTTAGTATTTTTTTCCACTTTAAAAGTTACTTCGTAGGGATCAACCCTGAAATTTAAAAAAAAATGCTTCAAAATTAGTATTCATATTATAATACTAAGTAAAAACATGCAGCCAAAGACGAACAACAGTGAAGAAAGTTACCGAGGGTTGGTAAAAGTATTTTTCTCTAAGCCCAGCATCTGTTCAAGTCTTTCGATGAAAGACATGCCCTTCGCCCAGTCAGTAAGGAACCTGGGGCAAAATAACAGCATTTTAGGTAAGCGATATCAAAAGCTTAGGCGACAGTTACAGAATGTACATGGCAAACAATATACCTATTATGGAAAGTGACGAAAGCGTACGACGGGTCATAGTCAAAATCGTTGTGGTTATGATTTGGCTTATTTGGATGCTGTTGATTTGTCGATTTTTGTGCTGAAAAGGTGAAAAATAACTAGAATTATAATTAAAATTAGTAGAGCACATTTATACAAACGACAGAAAATTCATGCATGTTTTAGCTGTTGAAGTTGAATTTTAGGACAGGGCTTCATAAAAGTAGCGAAGAGAATAATATGCTGAAAATATAAGTAACATTTATACCAAGATTACACTAGGACAATGTACTCGTAACTTGTCATTATTATTATTTGGCTCATTAGAATGCGTGAGTTGGCATTTGTAATTTTTCTAAAATTTTCTTGTAGTTATTATTATTAGATATTAGGTGTGTTATGATTGATGAATATATCACAATAATTATTAAAGTGTTTATATTTGACAAATGTGTAAATAACAGTAAAGGCTCTTGAAATAATATTATAATAAAAAATATACACTTAATAATTACTTATTTAGGAGATCAATAAATTTATTAGTCATGCGTGTCGTGTTATATAAAATAAGTGCGGCATAGGGAACACTTAGTGCAGACATTCTAGGTACGACGTGGCAGTGCAATTAATTTATTATATCAAAAGGAATGTTCATTTGACGCTAATTCAGCTCAAATTGGAGTCTATTATAGGGCACATTGAGAATCTAAAACAGATAGTTCAGGCCGCCGTGACACTAACCTGTCACTGATTTATTGTTGTATAAAATCATTAACGTTTTTGCGTCCAAACGCGGCCCAGGCTTTTTAACATCGTCTCTTTCCCTACGCTTAAAGCCCCATTCTCTATTAAGTAAATCTTGAAAATCTTCCGATAAATAAAAATTTGAATTTTCACCTGAAACATCGTCAGCATTTGTAACAGTTTCAGTCTAATTGGAAGGCCTTTCCTGGGCAGAATTACTTGGACTAAGTGTCTAAGTTTTCAAGTGATTAGGAAAAAGAAATAACAAAAATATCATTAAAAAACGTATTTAACACAATATAAAGCTGTTTATAGTCGTCAGTAAGTCTGGGGTTTTCATAGAGTGATACAGTTCTAATATTGTGCCTACAAGAAAATAAAAAAATACAAAAAATAAGATTGAAGTTTTTTAGATGAATTTGGACGTACCTTGAAGTTCGTCAGGTTTTAAAGGACCACCTTCAGCATACATGTTTTCTTTGGCGTTTAGTCTGGCTGCGGTTATTTCACGCCAGTAGTTCATCAAATACTCCATATATTTAGGATTCCGAAGTTTGGTATTAGAATCTGTAACATCACAATGGTTAATATTAAGTAAATAAACATAATAATGTTGTTAAAGTAAAAGATATATTTAACCTTTTCCGTGATATGAATCAAGTTCACCACTGCCAGCATCAATAGGGAACTCATCAGAACCGTCCTCTTCATAATAAACTCTTGGTTCTGGAATATCACCTGGGTTTTCATATTCAAATGGAAAATTCTTTTCAGCGAAGCTTTGCTTGTACTTTTCCAAGGCATTTGATCGTACCTCAGCATCTAATGGTGAGAATTGATTACCAAAAAGATATTCAGCCGTGTTTGGTGGAGGTTTGGTCTTAAACTGTCTAAAATGGGCTCCCAGGCGTTCTTCATCTTTGAAATCATTATCACTACTAGGCCTTTCTAACTTCGTCTCGGCTAGAGACTTTTTCTCTTTATCTACAAATTCATTAGGAACTGAACCCCTAGCATCATGGTTTCTTGCCATTTCTTCAGCTTGGATGCGTTCTCTAAAGCCTTCGAAAGGCATGATAACGGGTGATTCTTCTATTCCCGTCATCAGCATTAAGTTTCGTAATTTATCACTTGGAGTATCTTCTGATTCTAGTTCTTCATCGACAATTGGCACTTGTCCTGTTAAATAAAGCAAATGTTTGTTGATTGAACAGCATAAACTGCCTTAGAATAGAAAGTTTCTAAAGTACCTTGTGTTACATATGTTGATGGGTCCTCATCTGGTGTGAAAGGCGGATTGTAAACCTCATTTGCATAATCTGAGTCTGATAATTGTGAGTTTGGTGTAAATCGTACGTAGGCTGTTTCGTCAGGTTCAATCTTAAATAAAAATAACTCATCTGTCATGAAATATTATTTGAAACAGATATATAAGATAAATTTGCAAATAGTACTGAACACTTACTTCAATATTTTCTTCTCCTTCACCAGGAGGTGCAGTATTTAGCTTTGGATCAATGAAATGGTCACATAATTTTGAATTTACATTCGCTGGATTCCTGGAGAATGAATCATTGAATATATAAAAAACATAGCATTTTGATTTGTATTGTATAAATCTTTTTTTTGTTTTCTTTTAAGTACAGCAATTAGTGATAAATTAATTTTATTAATTTAAATAAATGCAACTTGAATACAGTTTTTGTTAAATCGCATGAGATTATACGCTACACGAAGAAGATAGATATAATTATAACTATAGTGGAAAAGCTCTTTTTCCCGACAAAAACTCACAGATGCCGACGAAGTGCATTCAGCATGCTTTGGAGCACGCACTGCGTGTACGCGTGCTCCCAGCGGTAGCCCCGTGTCGCCAGTTGCTGGAGTTCCCTTTCGAACCATTGCAACTGAGACGAGCTCATGTCATACCTGACGAAAGTAAAATGAAAGTATATGACTGCACGTTCTAAAGCTATATCGATCCAACAGTCAACATTCTCAAGTGGTGTAAATTCAGAGTAGGTACAGAACTCTTAGTTGTATTGTAATCTATAATGACTTGGATCGCTATTTGTCTACTCACCAAAGGACCCATGTAGTTGATCACAACGTAGACATTTAAAAATAGGTACGATAGTAATATATTCTGATATAAGCCTAAGCTGACTGCGGGATCGGGGACGCCAAACCAGGGAACAAAATATATCAGTCCTTAGTTAATTTATGTATGTACTATTTTAATATGATTTCTTTAAAACTTAGTTATGACATACGAGATACGTTATCCGTTATTTATTTATTAACTTACTGGTAAAGAGCCCCCTCTTCGGGGTCGCCGTCGTAGGCGGGTATGCATTTCCCAAATGCAAAATCTAGAAAACAAACAAAATATATTACTTATTTCAATACCTCAAAAACACTTTAGGTTTTATCTGTCCGATTCGTTATTTGACTTACCATCGTAGCACCACTCCACTCCCTCCATGCAGAGAGACGAGCTAAACAAGCATCCTGCATAAAACACATAATACCTATAAGTTTCTTACATAATGAAAATGACAATAGGTAGGTATATGCTCCTTGTAATTTTTATTCCATACATAATATGGCCCCCGGGGACCATGTTGATCCTTTGTGGGTAACAAGCTTTAGTCATTAGTGAAACTTCAAATATTGTTGTAGTTTATAAACACTTTTAAAATTTACAAGTTTATTCCCGCGACTCCGTCCGCCTGGAATAAGTTTTTCTTTTCCCACGGGAACATAAAAAGTAGCTTAAGTCACTTTCCAGATCCTCGACCATCGTCGATCCGTTGCTCTGTTGCAGTGGCTCAACAAACAAACACTTTTGTATATTTTATAATATTAACACAGAAAAGGTATGTAAGTAGTTGATGTACCTAGTATCGATTTTATAAACATGCCAACGATCCACCCCGGTGTTGCATGGGTGTATTAAGTAGGTATGATACAACGAATACTTAAATGTGTCTTCGTGCATTTACTAATCTAACCATTTTTCTCTACTTTCTTTAAATACCTACAGTTTAATATGCAAGTAGGTAAGTATCAAGTACACATATAAATCATAAACCTTTTGGAAGAAATAATTCGAAATGATAGTGAAAAATTATCAAAATCTGTTACGAAATTTAGAAGAAGTAGAAGCAAGTCGGTAGGTACGTAAGTGTCCTGTACAAACAGAAAAACACTGGCAGCGATTTTAATTTTTCATTGCCTAAGTGTAGGTACCAAGGTACCAAGTACCAACCATTACCAAGTAACAGCAAATCTAGACACATAATATATATAGTCTGTACTCTGTAGCCATGTTTATAGATTAGCGCGTCTTAGCACTAACCTATGTTCCCATCGGCGTGCGAGGGCGCCAGCGTGCATAACAACACCAGCGCCCACAGAGCCTCCCGCCAGCACATGCGGCCCATTACATCTGAAACATCAAACAAGCATTAGGTTCCTATTGATACATGATCATTTCGACCTGTAGTAGTCCACAGTCCACTGGTCAAATGCCGCCCTTAAGTGCGACCAATGGCCACGACTGACCACACCCCTAAGCTTACCCGCCACCCTCTGTCCATCTTGATTCTCGAAGTAGGCCGAAGGATGTGACAAACGGTACGCTTTTAAAGTTCTCGTCCGGCCATAGACAGCCTCTACAGCAAAAATATGAGCTATGAATTACTGCCATCTTCAATTTACCTACTTACTACGATTTGCGATATGTCAATGACCCACAGCAATGACCTTGTTTCTCTTGCGGTTCATTTCAAATGTTTAAATCCTCTAAACCGTTACATGCCTTTAACATAGCCGTAGCCATAGAGGTAGTATAGTACCTAATATTTCTATGGCCGTAGCCTATTTCATAGGGCGACTGTAATGTGTGGATGCTGGATGGGTACATACTATGTACGGTCGACGTCAAAAGTCCATACATAGCTGATATAACTGTGTGCAACTTGCAAACAATTTGAATTCATCTACACAACCATAATCAGTTCAAAATATCTACTTTAATTTAACGCCACTAGGCCCAAACCATTTCTATTCAATAGTCTTAGATTATTGCCATAAATTATACCTAAGTATATGTAGGTTTGAGGGTGACTTTGTGAGGTGACTTGGTGAGGGTACGCATGCACATGCATTCCCAGTGTTTCACAAAGGGTAGATATTATATTAATTAACTAACACCACTAACTACCACCACAACTTTTTTTTTTTTGCTAACATTACTAACATTAGGTAACGTTTATCATGTAGTATGTAGTATTTATAATTGGATGTCATGTCTGTAAATAAAGATATTTATTTATTAATTATTTATTTGTAACTAACAAGCCATTATGCTTGCTTATTCCATATGGACTTTTGACGTCGACTGTACAAGAACACTAATTGCAACTAGGTACTTAAACTCCGCCAAACAATTTTGATTTTTGACATCTGTGACGCTGACGGCACTGCGGCGGTGGATCGTCTCAGGCTGCACTGAACACACCTATAGGTAAGTCTAGGTTCCTATCCTAACTTACCTAACCTAGATAACAAACCTACGTAGATACTAACTAGCTATAGTTTCCGATTCACAAAGAAGCGATAGGCCGAATGATGGTCAACAGTAACGTAAAAGAAAATTGCGTCGGAGGTGGGAGCTCTATCCTTGCAGTAGGTACAGCAGTAGAGGGCCAAGAAAACAGAATTGGTAATCCAATAATTATAATTACTTAATTATTAGTACCTATCGAAACTTATGTAAGTAAGTACCTACCTAATTGTAAAGCTGTTAGTTTTGCCAAAGGTAGGTAAGAATAGATACTCGTCTAGCAGCTATGAAATACCTACGAATCGCTTTTGACACTTCATAGGTCTCATAAAATTTACTTACCTATAATGCCTATATCAAA
Organism: Erebia epiphron; assembly: GCA_963932025.1. NCBI lineage: Eukaryota > Metazoa > Arthropoda > Insecta > Lepidoptera > Nymphalidae > Erebia > Erebia epiphron. Next base: position 37,618,216 of record OZ009948.1, on the reverse strand, counting down.
TGTATTTTATTATTATAATAAATCTAATACCACACAAATAAGTGGAGTAAGTCCTACTTACTTACCTAAGACCCATTGATAATACAATTATAGCAATATGATACACTTTGACTGTATTGCCATGCCCATAATCCTTGTACTTACTTTTAGTTATGATCTAAATAAAATCTGAATAAAGAGCCCTAGTACAAAACCACATACTCATGTGACAAAACGAGGAAAGGTTAAGGCGCCTTATACAAATTCATTTTTACAGTTTATAACGCTTTTCCCACCCATATCCGTAAGTTCAACAGTTGTTTGGTCAAAATTAGTTGAAAGTTCTGATAAGTACCTACTTATCACGAAATAACTTCGGAGTCTAAGTTTGTCTGTCTCGTATTTCAAAAACTAAGAATTACATATTTATTAGTATATTATAATGAAAAATAAAGGTATTAGGTACCTACTTATAAAGGCACGTACTATCCGATAGTCGCATGCCAAGGGATACAATTACAAATCCAAAAGGTATGGTGAACTAAAATAATCATGGATTAAGTAGGTCCTGCTTATTATTAACTAGATGATTGCCGCGCCTTCGTCCGCGTGAACCAAGTTTTTTCGATTCCCGCGGGAACTCTTCTTTCCGGGATGAAAAGTAGCCTATGTCCTTCCCCGGGATACAACCTACCCCTGTACCAAATTTCATTAAAATCGGTTGAACAGATAATTTTTTTGATTCCCGCGGGAACCTTTGAATTTTCCGGGATAAAAAGTAGCCTATGTCCTTCCCCGGGATACAACCTATCACTATACCAAATTTCAGCAAAATCGGTTAAGAAGATGGGCCGGGAAAGCGTAGCAGACAGACAGACAGACAGACACTTTCGCATTTATAATATTAGTAAGGATGACACGCGGAATAGAGAAGAATCTCAACTGACATCTTTTTTCAGGGACAAGAAATTAGAAACATAATAATATGATTTATGAGCTCCTCTTTTGTTTCTTTAACGAAAGTATTTAAAAAGTACCTACCTACATTTAAGTACTTACTTTGTCTTAAATCTTGTACGATGGTAAGGAACCCTTCGTGTTCAAGTTCGACTCGCACTTGGCCGGTTTTTATTCGGTAATTAGTAATTAGCTAATTACTATTTACTTAGGTAGGTAGGTACTTACTTTAAATACACGACTAACGGGTGAGAATCCCTTTGAAGGCTTAAAGACTCGTGAAAAATGAGCAGTATTTGAGGACAACTGTAGATGATCTATTTATAGCCATAATGCCATTGCAGTCCCGGGATACCTACGCTCGCAAAAATATCAATAAAGTTTTCTTTTGTATTGTAGGTAAGTTTATTTATCTGGGTCCTATAAATGCGTAGGACCGGACCTTACTGTGACAGTACCGGGCAATACATGTAACAACCTGGAGTAGACACGGTCTGAGTAGGTACTTACCTAGGTACAAGAAGAGTACAATCTAGGCACTTAACCGCAATGAAAAGCTAAGGAAAACGTGCCTAAGCAATAACCTTTGATTATATGCAATAACTTAATACAACGCAGATACCTATTCGTCCATGTAAATCTATAAATTGCTTATTGCTATGTTCGGCTCTGACGTAGGCGTTTCTGCTCTTTAGGTACCTACATGCGGCCCACGCAAACGATCCGACTAAACTGTTTTATCTCCGCTTATGTTCCGGGCATACTCACATTTATTGTAAACAGTAATATTAATTTGATTAACGTTAAATTATGTCATGTCCGTAATTTGGTTGCAAAGATTTTCTGTACCTATCATTTCTATTTAATGCCCTGTTTTTCTGGTCAGATCAGCACGACGATTAAATATTTAAGTAGGTACCTGCCTTTGATTATATATACCTGCTTAGATTTAGAAAAACGCGTCTGAATTTAAAACTACCTTTTCTGTTTAGTCTAAGGATATAGGAGTGCATGGTACACGCGTTTACAAACAAATAAGCAATAAAATTTTATTGATACGGCATTCGATACAGCCCCAACACTAACAGATCTCATGTCAAGGGTGTGATAGCTGCACTGGTATCGTAGCCTAAGTGTTAAAAGCAGGTCAGTACGCACCGTTTAGAGCCGCCAACAAGTCCGGAACATTTTCGTTGTTAAAATAGATCACTTGGGTTCCCCGGTACGCACTGAGACGCGGCTATAAGAACGGTCCCCGCGGAAGGATGCAAAGCCACCAGCTGTGTGCCGAGGTAGACCTGCGCACTCCGCTATATCGATCTTGCGCCCGTCCATTCACACGGTACCACTTCGCCGCCTACATAACAACGCTGTCCGAGTACATGTTATACTTCAATCATCATTAGTTAACGTGATATTAGAAACCGTTCTCAAAGCTTCCACACTCCGACCACTTAATAGTTAAGAGTCCCAGGAATTGGATCCGTAAATACGGAAGTCAATTTGGGGAAGCGAAATCTGAGAACTCGTAACCGCACCGATATTATACCTTTCGTATGTTTCAGGCAAATAAAATATACTTAGGCACTGAAATGTACATATTCTCGGAGACGAGTCTGTAATGGCGCCCACTCGGAAGTTATCGCGGAACATCGCTTTGCATACTAATGACGCTGTGGTGTTATCAGTGGAGTCAATACTTCCATGTCCCTACTCCCAGCTAGCTTTGTACAATAATTTAATTTAGCTAGGTAGACCTATTTTATTTTGTAGAAGGATATATATTATGTATGTTGAATAAATATTTTAGGAATGTCGAGCGGAGTCTTTCTGGTGGGGGGCCGTCCCTGCAGGCTCAGTTGTCTTTATAAGTGGGAGGTCTCGAGTTAAATCCCATACAACTTGGGAATTCACAATTTCTAAATTGTCTCTGGTCTTGTGAGAGGCTTTGGTCGTGGCTAGTTACCGCTCTGCCAGTTAATGATTTAGCTTTCCAGTGTAGCACCGGAAGATGCCACGTAGAATAGGTTTGACAGTAAAAACTTAAATACAATACCACTACCAGATTAGCCTGCTACCATCTTAGACTGCATTTATCATTTATCACCAGGTGAGATCCTAGTCAAGGGCTAACCTGTAGTAGGAAAAAAGATAGGTATCCTAGAAATAGTGTAGATCCTTAAGCACTAGTCTAAGTCTGTACCTAAGTAACCTTAATAGGTAAATTGTCAAAATTCCTGCTGATGTAGCAATACAATAATTTTGATTATCGATTGAAACTGAAAACAATGAAATAAAATATGCATTCGTGAAATACAATCACCTATTCCTCCCACATTCAACGCAGGGGAAACAGAAAGTTCAAAATAATATTTAATTCAGCCCAACCTTAAGCCACGATACGCCTACTCGTTCTTAAAATATAGCGTTGATGATAAAAATAAATATTTATAGTTTGTGGAAATTAAAATGGATGTTACTTACGTATTTAATTTCAACTTCGTTATGGACTCGTCCTTGAACATAGAGCCTATTTACTAAATTCCGGGAAAATTCCTAAAGGTTATCCAATCAGTAAGACGTAGGTACCTATCCTACTTATCTCTGTGGGTTGATTTTACTGACGACATCAGCTGTTGCCCACTAGCGGAACGATGTGATTGCGAAGTAAAATACTTGACTGTAGGTAGATACTTATCCTCCAGGAGGACCCGGGTTCGATCCTGACTCGGTCAAATTGAAAATTAATTTCTAAAATTTATTAGATTAGCCTTCCGTCAGACCAATAATTAATTTACCTTACATCATGCTCAAAAGAAACTCACGGATGGCATAGCCAAGAACTTACAAGTTAGTCCTTGACGGCAATCTCACCTGGGCATCAGTTTCAAAATCGGCATCTGCCGAAACGCTAAATCGTTTAGCGGAACGTCTTTGCCGGTTGGGTGGCAACTAGCCTGCACGGCCGAAGCCTCCCACCAGACCGAGCAAGAGGCCCGTCAGGCCAGATTGTTTAAAAAAATCGTAATAATTATTACTCGGACAGTATATCCACGTTCACGAGTTTACGCTTTTTGACACGCCGGCATCAGACATTTATGAACTCTACAGTTCGAATTTCTTTTTTTCTTGCACAAGAAAAAAAATTTGTAATATTTTACCTAACAGTCCATTTTCTGTATGTTGATGTTTTTTTGGGATAAGTAAACTAGCCGCACGTCATTAAAACCATGCCATAGTCATTACAATGTCTTTATTGTGATAATATATCTCTTATCATACAATAGAGTATAGACCATAACTTACATTTAGGTATACTGTACAATACATGTACAAAATTGAGATTAATTGTAAATTATAGTTTTTCTCTATTTGTAAGACTGTCATAGATAGCGCCAATCAAATAGTCTCGTCTCTGAGCTAAGGTGCGAGTGCTTGTTGGCGCAGCTCTCATACAAAACTGTCGAAGTTAACGAAGGTAAAATATGCTATTGCGACGCGACTTGCGGTCAACTTCAGTCGCGACTAAATGATTGACGCCAGCTACGAGCTCATATTCACTCGGGGACAAAGGTCCCGCGACACGTGTCGCTAGAGTTGTCGGGCGACGTTGAGTGATGTCGACTGACGTCGCCAGACATATTTTCTCGCGATCTTTTGCCTATTGCTGCCTGTTGCCAGACTCGTCGTGCAATGTCGGGCGAAGTAGACATCTCTAGCGACACGTTTCGTGGTAGGTACATTTTTCCCCTAGTGATTACGAGACTTTCTACAAACATTCAAATACAATACAAACTATTAAGGTGTCTTTCCGTTTCCACCAGAAATGTGCTACATTGCTAAGATAAGGATGTGTGTCAAACCCACCAATAGGAGCGATCGATTTTCATAGCTTAGCCCCTCAACTGCGCCGACGCCTTTAGACTGTCGATCAAAGATGAAGCGCTCCTATTGTTGGATTTGAGTTTTGACACATATCCATATCTTCTCGACGTAGCACATCTCTGGTGGAAAGGCACCCTTAGAGTATTAACATTTTCTATTTTACAAACAATCCAAAAATCTATACAGATTATATTATATAATATCTATATTGACAGAGTAACATGAAAAACATTGTCGTAGAGCCAGCGCATACAAACAGAGTGGAATAGAGTTGAGACAACAACATCAAGATAAAATCAACCTTATAAACATTTGGTTAAAAATTTTATGTCTATTGAAAACAAAACTATTTAGGACCCACTACTCACTACTATACATAACCAAAGTAAATAAAGGTAAGTTTGAAGTTGTTGTCAAGAAAGTCTCCTCACCACAGCTCAATTCACTCTACAGGTATGCATGGCATAGTTTTTGCAGGATAGCGAAACTGTCGCAGACTTTGAAGAGTACAAAAATAATTTAATTTTGCTAGTATTTAAAACAATTAATATTCGGAGCTCATTAAGACTTTACTCGAAGTTTAGTATTACTTCTTATCACTCAGGTTTTTGTAATGCTGTTAGTTTAATACAAGTAACTATTCATAATATTATGATTATGCTTTTCCCAAAATTTTCGAGTGTTGATAGCACCATGGGTTTAAATGATTCAATCAGTTTAATATTAATATCTATTTAAATACATATTTATTTTTACAAACAAAAATCCACACTTATTTTGTTTTTAAATACAGTTAAACATTGCACGTATAGCTGCTTGCATTGTACATTATATTATGAGATAGTCAATCACTCAACCAATCACTTTCAAGTAATAAATCATTCATTATTAAATGTTAAAAAACACATGGAATTAGTAAGACTAAGACGTTTAGTAACCAAACAAACTTTCAACTGGCTTCTTAATGGCTTAGATTTTTTAGCAGTTCGCTAGCACTCCTTCCGAAAATCTATAGTAAACGAGCAGGTACAAACTGTACAAAAATAATTTGTTTTTTTCTGTAAGCTTTATTTATAGCCAAATTATAAAAATATGCACGCAGTCTTTGTCAATCTTTATGGCCGCTCTGAACCATGTGGCGAGTTCAGCCGACCCTGAAATAAGCTCGATAGTGCGAGGGGGCTATGTGCGGGTGCCACTGATTTGGGTTTTTGGGCATCGAAATGCTGCTATGTTCAGAACAGTCGTATAGATTGGCAGGCATTGGGGTGTTATTACCATCGCTTAAAGCAGTATTATTGAAGTGATAACTTCTTATGGGAGGGTAAACCGCTTCGTAACGTAACGCGTTACGGCGCCAGTCTGTCTGGCTTCCCTCTCTCACACGCATACGGCAGCAGTAGGCAGGCTCCTTCTCTCTCACTCTAACCCACAGCGCTAGCCGTATTTCGGACAGACGCTTCCATATATTTATAATCAATAAAATATTTTATTAATTAGTTTAAGTTATCACTTCTGTCGAGCGTCCCGAGACGCACACGTTTTTCTTCAAAATGACAGTTTTATGTCACATACCTTGATGCCCCTAAAATTAGGACTATAATTATTCTAAAAAACGAACGTCAACAATATTACAACAATACATGTACCCTGTACATGCTAATTCAGCACTAAGACATTACAGTTATACAAACAGGTACATTTTCGAATTATTTAATTAAATCAAAACCACTTAAATTAAAATATTATTAAGATATCTTCCCAGGTTCTATAATACTTAGGTTAGGTATATCTTTTTGAAAGAACTTTATCAAAACCGAAAATAATCGTAACACTTTTATACTATATTCTACATGGAATATAAAAATACTTACTGTTCCTATTTGGCAATTAAAATATTTAATATAATTATACCTATTAGTTGTGATGACATTTTTATCTAATAACTAAGTATAGAATTGTATATAGTTAAAAGTATACTCTTTTGCATTAATTGAGTTACCAAGAATAAAGCCTTTATTTCTTTTATACGGATTTTTTTAATTTTAAAATTTAAATGCACTTTTAAACCAATCTCACATCTGTCCAAATGGCCATGTAGCTAATTCTGAAGCACACAATCTTTAAACTAAACTCATATTATGACATGTGAAATATAGTGCTATTCCTTTCATATAATGCTCTCTGACATAGATATATATGTAGGTACTAGATGGTCCCTTTCATAGAAAATAGTCCGACTCGCTGAGCACGTTCCACACCTGTCATGAGTCTGTCTTTGTCCGCGTCATAGCGCTGTCACGACCGCTCGTCGTGTAGATAATTGTTATTATTATGATAACATCTAAAGTCTAATTAGTTTGGCACTGTAAAATTTTTATTTTAAGGTAAGTGTTTCAATTCAGAATTCTACATTTCCAAGAAAACGTTATTTAGGTAATCTTCCTATTTAATATTTTTATCCATTACGCAATCATTTAATTTCCGCGGCAAACTGTATGATATTTTTTACTAACTGGCCTTACGGCTTCTATGACTATGACCTATATTATCTATACGTTTTCAAGCTGTAATTCACGATGGCGCATATGTTGCAAGCAAGTTCCCGCTTTTCAGACTAGATGGCGTTGTAAAATACGCCCACATTATTTGTTTGACAGGGCCCGTCTATGTAAACTGAGGTCGAAAAAGGATGGAACTAGATTTAACCCTGTCAATTTAGATTCGTTTAGACATTGTGTACAAGAGAATGAGCAACATTGTGTACAAACCAATTAGCGCCAGTACCTACCATCATTGTTTATTTTCACACTGTTAGTAATAGTCATAGGAACATAATCTCAACTTTTTAGTAAATAAATTATACAGCAACCATATTAAAATTTACTAATCTCTGTGCCCTGGTAAGTTAAACCGTAACTTCAACAGATACAAAACGGAGGTATATGGGGATAATACGCATCCATCAACTTTTATGCAGCTGAACGAATACGTATGTACCAGTTTTGTTTGGACAAAAATAGAATTAGTATAATAAATTAGTATAATAGGCATGATGACTGATTTTGAAAAATGGTCAGATTATGTTCGGAAGTATCTACTATTTCGAAAAAATATCTTATTTCAGTAGAAAAATAAAGTTTGGTAGATAAAATTAGCATTTGAAATTTAAATTTTAAAATTCACGCCAAAACGTTCGGCGGTGTCATGGCGTCGTTGTGACGTCACTATTGTTTTTACCAATGTACTCTGTGCAGTGTGCAGGCCAGTAAGCAATAGTGTGATTTTCAAAGCTCGAAAACAAACAATTGTGACGTCATTCGCTTCTTTGTGTTTTATGCAATATGGCGGATTGCTGTATTTTATAGTTTTATTTTATCAATATAAATAGCAATCTCACTCGAAATAGAAAAATAAATACGTTTTTTATAATCCATGAATCCTATTTCATTAGATAAATTAATAATTTCATTGATTCTTGGTTACATGCCTATCATCATGCCTATTATTAATATCTTACTCAGAAGTCATGTTAGTTGCCTAAAAATTACTCTATGATGAACACACTAGTACTTACATTATAAATAATTTAAAAAAAGTAGATTTAAGCTCTAGCAAGTCACTTGCACTGTGTTAGTACTTGTAATTTTTGCAAGTGATTGTTGCATAAACTTGCAGAAATTGACATTCCAGCTAATTTGTACACAATCTCTAAGCTAAATTGGTAGGTCTAAATCTAGTGTGGTCCTTTTTCATCTAGACCTGTGCGTTATTTTATCAGCTATCTTCTGAGCTAATTAGTTTTTTTAGAAATTGTTTAAAATATAATAAGCCATATTGACATTGATGAATTCTTTCTGCAAAAATACCATCTAAACTTTAATATTGTACACCAGCTGCCAAATATATAGGAAAAAAGATTTTTACTGTACCTTATAAACTAAAATAAATGTTGATTTAGTATGTCGAATATACATATTCATTATGTAGAACAAAATTTAACAAATATTCATTTAAAGCGAGCGAAAATTAGTTTAAAGCTATCAGAATTCTCAAATATGTCTAACACTGATGATTATACAGGCATACAATATGGCAACATTAGCTTTATCCTATTTCTAGATTATAGACATTATACAACAATAGTCATGGAAGGAACAATTTACAATACTGGACTCATAGAATTGACTGTTACTGTAAAAGTAGTAAGTAGTAAGTAGAAAGGTGATAAAAACAATTTCAGCAATAAGGTAAGTTTAGAATTAGTGTTTTAGCAGCCCCTCTATTGTTTATTATTATCTATACAGCATACAACTGAATGGAGAAGTTTCATGATGTTGTGAATATCATATTTCACGCAATGAAAGTAAAATATAGATTAAAACTAATGTTTTTTTTTAAAGCCATCAGTTACTATTACTATTAATTATTACTGAGAAATTAGTTATATAATAAGTTTAAATATTTAATGTACACCGATTGCTCTATCTTACTAGAGTGAGAAACTTTGTGAGTGAGTTTGAATACCTAGCCGATATTTTTAATACTTCAAAATTATCTTCACACACAAATTAAGTGCTTTTAATTCAATTAGGTCACGTTAAGTCCATTTCTTTCATTGTTAAGGTCGTGTGACATCACACGACCGTAATGCAAGCGGAACTTTAAACTTCCATAAGTTTTTAATTTGTTGAGATATTTTAATGGATCTTTCATATTTTTGTTTTATTTTGTCTTAATTTAAAAAAAATGGAAACTTCTCCATTGGATGCATAGAGAACTAAAATTCTAAAACAATACCTAATGAAATAATATGAATCCTTACTATATACAAATTAAATATTATGCTTAATAAAATTTTTCTTTACTTGGGTTTATAAGGGCAAGGGGGCGCCGGTCGATGCGGCCGCGGCACCGATTCATACACTTCGTCATATAAACACGGATTTGGGTTAGAATAGTTCGCACTAGAATACACATCACTCTGAGAATAGTTCGCGCTAGAATATACATCATCCCGAGAATTATAATTCGCACTAGAATATACACCGCCCCGAGAATTATAATTCGCACTAGAATACACGTCATTTTCACCAATCTCACTGTAAATATTACTAGCGGTGTCGTTCACTTCATCGTAAACTGCACGCGACGTTGACGCACCATAACCGTAAGTGTAATCAACATTTTGATACTTTAAAGCTGTATAATTCTTAGAATTCTCCAGTGATTCACTGAAATTCTTTAACTTCTCACCTTCTTCTTCATATTTTGGTACATATATGTTCTTTTCGTAGTTCGTCTGACTGCCTGACGGTGTTGAAAATTTTGTATAGTAATCTTTTGTTTCCAATATAAATTGTTGTTGATTCGTATCGAAATTGCTGTATATAGGAAAATCATTTTCGTTATTCTGTGTATTACTATATATTGAATTTGACGGTGCAACATCTTGTGTTCTATTCGCATATATACTTTCATTAGTATTCTTTGATCTGAGATTCAGGGATTCGGAAATTCTGTCGTCTAAAGACATTTGTTGTAATGACTTAACTACACTAGATTCGTTAGATGAGAGAGCACTATTTGTGTAAGTGTTATTCATGGTTCCATACGGAGTTTGGTTGACTGAATTATTCATACTAGGTGTAACATTATTATATATATTAGTTTGAGCACTGGTGGATGGTAAGTCGTTATTCAACTCTAATACAGGTGTACTTTCAAAGTATGAATTAGTTAAAGCTAAGTAGAGATTTGGAGATTCTTCTTTATCTACGACTAAGGAGTGTGAAGTGTCAAATGCTAGAGGTTGACTTGAGTATGTGAGTGCGTTGGTATGGTTTAACCCGTCCAAAGACTTAGCACCATAGAGGTTCGTGTGTATTCGATTTTGTGGTTCGGTACTGTAGGTCGGCAAGCTTTCTATGCTTTGCTGGCCCCAGTCTGATTCTGTTCCTGCGAAAAAAAGATTGAATACCAACTATACTTTCATACTAATATTATACATGCGAATGTGTGTCTGTCTGTCCGTCTGTCTGCTACACTTTCACGGCTCAATTGTTTAACCGATTTTGATAAAATTTGGTACAGGGATAGGTTTTATCCCGGGGAAATATCCCGGAAAATCAAAGAGCTCCCGCGGTAATAGATAAAAACTAAATTCCGCAGACGAATTAAAAACTAGACGAAGGGCATCATCTAGTATATTTTAAATGCAACAGCATGTCTGTCTATCTGTTACTTTTTCACTAGCTATTTATTAGTAGCGTTTTACCTGAAAATAAAACGCATATTAAAATACTTACCTTATCGGAAGCTTTATATTGAGAGTAGCATTTCCGTTTCCGTCGGTTTCATATCAATTTTCGTACTTTTAATGACGTCGCATCCCGTCCAGTGGCGTCACCTAGCGGTGTCGCGCTCCCTAAGTTTTCATAAATTGGCCAGCGCGATCATTGCCTCATTGGCTCAATATCACCAGGCAGGTATTACTGAAAGCTTCCGGTAAGGTAAGTATTTTAATATGCGTTTTATTTTCAGGTAAAACGCTACTATTAAACAACTTGACCGTTACCGGAAGCTTTATATTGAGATCCTGTTTGTTTTCGCCTGGTGACGCCACAAAATAATTGGATAATCAAATTCTACGCCAATGTGATTGTAATAAAACATATTGTAACATAATTAACTTCTTCTTTATTTATAAACCCATCATACAACTTTATAACTATTGTACTTGATTTACAATCGACAGAACATTTTTTAAAACTGTCAGTTTATTGGATTGAATAATTGAGTAATATCCACAGAGTTATTTACATTATTTTCAATCACTTCACGTCTATAGAACTTCTTAAAAGTATTGGCTGATCGCCAATTTCCACGGGCCAATATTTCATCAAGGGAATGATTTTCCCACCAGCTCTTGGAGGCTACGGCAGAGCGAACACTACCTGGAGTAGCGGATATACCTGCTTCATTGAACAGAGTTTTAACCCAGCCTGCTATAACTGTGCGTGAGGCCGGCTTAGGTAAACCTCTAACTGTCACAAATAGATTATTAGAATTCGAAGCGCTGAGTCTGTCGTTTAAAAGTGAAATGCACTTATCAATCCAAAATAAAGGGTTTAAGTTACGATTATTTCTATTTGCAAGTAACCTCCAGCCCGACTGTCTATAATCACTTGTGTCAGTTTTTGAGCCAAATTGAGGCCAAAAAATAATATATTCATCAGACCTTACACAATGCCTGCTATCTACACTAAGCAAGGTTAAGTCATGTATACGTCTTCCTGAACATAACAGTAATAAAATTGCAGTATGACAAGATATCTGATATTGGTTATTTAAATCTATTGAATAATTAGTTAAGTAAGAGACCAAAGTACTAAAATCCCAAACCGGCGGCTTTGTGCCCTTTGGATTTTGTAAAGAAATTGATTTCAATATATGCTTAACAAGGACATGATTACTTAATTGACTGCTTGATTCAGCATTACATAAGGTCGAAACCACCGATTTATGTAATAGAATGGTATTATATGACAAATTATCAATTATATGCAAATCTGCCAAGAATTGTGCTAATTGAGAACCTGTGGGATTCACAGAGTTAACATTATTATTTTTTGACCAAGAGGTCCAACGTTTCCAAGCTGATTGGTAAGTTTTCTTGGTAGATTTTCGCCAAGAATTTTTAAGTAATGATGTCTGTTCAGGATTCCATGATTTTATTGCCTCTGACCACCCCCACATTTCCAGACTTCTAGGATCATATCCTCGACTTTCGGGGGTGGCAAACCCGTTGTTGTATCTACTAGAAATTTGTGTAGATTTCTCAGAGTTAACGGAGCTGCAAGCGCTCGGGTTCTGAGATCCGCGCGCCAAAAAACCTTCTCCCATCGAGGTACTACTATCAAAAATATTCCCGTTGACTGGTTGAGGTGGCTCAGGACTCTTGGAATTAATGGAGGAGGAAATACCCATGCAAGAGCGAAGTTCCATGGGATACTGAATGCGTCGTGAAACAGGGCACGAGGGTCCATCAAATCTCGAGATACATAGTTGCTTATTACATGTGCTTTTTCTGATGCAAATAGATCGATCACCGGAATTCCCCACTTCATAAACACTATTTCCGTGCAAGCTGGTAGTAAGTGCCATTCTGGAGGTTGGCGATGACGTGGTCGTGACAAATGGTCCGCATGACTGTTGTACCTGCCGGGTATGTATTGTATGCTGAGGTGAATTTGATGTTGATCTGATAAATTTAGGATCTCGAATGTTGTATAGGGGCAAAGACTTCATCCCTCCTTCCCTCCGCAAATGAGCAACTGCTGTTTTGTTGTCGCATTGAATCAGAATTGAACTGTTGCGTAAGGAGTACGCCTGGTTCTGAAGCGCATACAGTATGGCTAACATTTCCTTTTGATTGGAATGTAGTCCCTGTTCCTCTCGTGACCAAGTGCCCCATAGAGGGATGTCGTTTAGCAATGCTCCCCAAGCCTGATCCGAAGCATCCGTTACTAGGTAATGGACTGGCGGAGGGTAATGCAGTGTAGTTGGCAACTGACAATTCTTTTTCCACCATGTCAGTTCGCTTTTCACATCTGTTGGTACTGGATAGGTCTTGGATGATGGGTCTGGAAGAGTGTTCTTGAACAGTAATAGGTGCCGATGATTGAGTCGTCCTCGTGGGACAACAAAGCTGGCAAAATTTAGAAGTCCTATTATTGATTGTACTTCCTTTAGAGTGACTTTTCCTTTCTTTAAAATAAGGCTGACATTTCTTACTATGATATCTGATTTCTCCTTTGGAAGAATTTTCAGATTGTCCCAGGGTCTCCACATTATTCCTAAATAAATTAAATTCTTTTGCGGTGTAAGAACCGATTTTTTGAAATTTATTTGCCAACCCAGTCTCTGCAATAATTGCACTGTAATTTCGACATGATCGCGAAGTGCATGCACATTTTGATTTGCTATTAGAATGTCGTCTAGATACACGAGGATTCTTATATTCCACTGATCCCTCAATATTTGAGCTATCCAATTTGTCAGCACTGAGAAGGTTTTGGGAGCCGTGCTTAGTCCAAATGGCAGACAAGTAATTTCTAGTAATTCCCCTTCGTACACAAGGCGCAGGAACCGCCTTTGCGATTTCTTTATTTTCACATGAAAATAGGCTTGTGTTATGTCCACCTTGCATAACCAGTCTTGGGGTTGCAGAAAATTTGGGATGCGATGCATGTTTATAAAGTGGAATGGCTCTGCCACAACATAGTCGTTTAGTGCTTTGAGATTGAATATCGGTCGGGATGACCCGTCGGGTTTTGGTACCAGAAACATAGAGGAGAGGAAGCTTGGTGTGAATGGCGCAAGCTTTAAGATTCCTTGATTTTTCATCTCGTACACTATTGCAGACATCTCCTCCGAGACAGGAGTCTGAAATGCCTCTCCCGTTATAGTGGGATAAACAAGAGGTGGTTTTTGTAAAAATGGTATCCGGTATCCTTGAATTATCTTTAATATTACCCCTGGGGCTCCCATTTTCTTCCACTGCGAAAGATGTTGCACTAATCGACCTGCTCGGAACAGGGTCGAGTCAATTTCTCCAAGTTCTTTGGGAGGCTTTGGGCGCAGTTGATCGTCCCCTGTAGCTTTTCTTTTCGGGCCGCGAGCCCTGGTTGCGAAAGGATTCTTTATCCTTCGTATTATAACGGTCAACATCCTTTTTGAGTGATTGATCTTTGCAGGCATGATCGGCGCACTGGCATCCACCCCCCGAAGGTGGATTATATTGCTCATGCTGTTACGAACGCCTTGCCCCCGCGAAGGGCCGCGGCTTACACGTTTAGTATGTGCCTGAGTAGAGATAGATGCTTCATTCTTTACCCAAAAAGCTTTGCGCACTCCACCGGCTTTTTCTAATGCCAAAGCTAATTGCTCTGAATTAAATAAATGGGTAGTTGATGGTGGTATTTTATTTAAAGATGCTCTCACCAGAGGGTCACGAGCCCGACTCATGATAGCATCGCGACGTATCTCAATGCATTCCGCTCGGTGACCGCACACTAACTGTAACAGATCCGACGAGATCTTTTGAAGCTCACTTTTTTGAAATATCTCCTCAATTTTTTCGGTCAGTTGACCCGTCGTTACCTCAGTATCCTGACTCGCCCAAGAAAGCAAGGCTCTTATAGCGTCTTGCAAGGCAAGTTTTTGTTTCAAAATGCAGTATGTGATAGCTGCATAAGATTTTTCTGCATTTGCTAGTCGCGAGGTATCAAATGATTTTACCTCTTCATTAGTTTCTAATTCTATAAAACCTTGTGAATGATTATAACTTTTTTGTGTTTCAGCGTACCTAACTTCAGACCAAGATGTATCACCTAAACGTTGGACATCAAGTAACATTTTTAAGAAAATTTCTGATGTTTTTGGAACGGAAGGTTCCTTAAGTTTCGTTTCTATGTCAAACGTAAAATTATTGACATATGAATTTTGACAATCATTTTCAACATTATGCTCGTAAAGATCACCACTAACATGGGATGAAACTTCATCATAATTAGCTGCAACGTCATTATTATTCGACATAACAATTTGTTTTCGTAACTCACCGATCTCCTTGAAAAGCTTGTCCATGTTGTCAGTCATTTGAGATTTTCGTACGCGGTTGCTACGTTTACGTCGCTGGCGCCGCGATCGTTTCCCTTTATTGTCTGAGGATGAACTCGAACTGCTACTGGACGAGCTGGTGCTGGAGTGGCTGCGGGCCCGTTTGCGAGCCTGCCCGCTCGGACCGGCCACGGCCTCCGTTATATTATCCATTACTGAAATTAGCAGTATGTTAACAAAGGCAAAAATAAAAAATATATATAAATTGTTTGATGTCGTTATTATTCAGAAGCGACTTACACAACAACTGGGGCCACAGTTTATATGAATACCCACTCCTGTTGGATTTCGCTAAATAAATTCGATAATAGGTACATTATAATAAATGTTACACTTCACAAGTACGAAAAATAAATGTTAAAAACTTACCTAATCAAGTAGTGATCCGAACGGACAAACCGTTTAAACTTAGTGATCACGTACTTAGAATAAGCTAAGTACTTACTGCGAATAATGCACAACAATGTACTTTGTAAGTACTTTACTTATATAAGAACTACTTGCAATGCTTCGTATAGGATAGTTGCAAGGTGTTGCCTCGACGGAAAACAGAACGCCAATGAGGCAATGATCGCGCTGGCCAATTTATGAAAACTTAGGGAGCGCGACACCGCTAGGTGACGCCACTGGACGGGATGCGACGTCATTAAAAGTACGAAAATTGACATGAAACCGACGGAAACGGAAATGCTACTCTCAATATAAAGCTTCCGGTAACGGTCAAGTTGTTTAATAACCCGTTTTCAACGAAATTTTGTATGTACTATGTTACACGGATAGGTTGCATTCCGACTGATGATAATAGGCTACTTTTTATCCTGTAAATCAGTTCATCCAAGTTTCCACAAGAAAAAAAAATTATTTCATTGTACCATTGTATCACAATCACACTAATCCATCCTAGTAGTATTATAAATGTGAAAGTTTGTCTGTCTGTCTGTCTGCTACGCTTTCACGGCCCATCTTTTTAAACGATTTTGATGGAATTTGGTATAGAGGTAGATTGTATCCCGGGGAAGGACATAGGATTTTTATGCCCGGAAAATTAAGGAGTTCCCGCGTTAGTAAAAACTTAATTCAAGCAGACGAAGTCGCGGACTTCAACTAGTATTATAATATGAAAGTTTGTTACTCCTTCACACCACAATGACTGAATCAATTTGGCCGAAATTTGGAATGGAGATAACTTATACTTACCCTGAATTTTATCCTAGAAAATGTAAAAGTTTCTGCAGGAAAAACTATAAAATCTGGGAGAAAATAGTTCAGTAAGCCCTATTGCACATTATAAGAAAATGTCTTGTGTCTTACATGTTATATCTTATATTTTGTATGCGCATCTGATAAGACACAAGAAAAATATCTTGTAATATGTATGGTCTCATACAACAACCACTGCGACTGAATTTCTAGTAAGACATTTCTAGGCAAGACACAAGAAATTTTCTTGTAACGCGCAATTGGCCTAACACTGTATACCTATTTCTGGCACGTCTATTGGCTCGTCGAGGAGCGAGATGGTCTGATTGGGCGGTTTCTTGGTGGGCGTGGTTTTCACAGTACACGGCGGCAAGTCTATGTCTATCAGCAAGTCTTCCTTCACTAAAATGTAAAGAAAAACAATATTTGAATGCTGAATTTATAGTAATAGCACTTTTAATGATTAAGATACAGTTCTATAGCATTTTAAGAATGATAACTATTATCAACATGTCAATTACGTTTTTTTCTTGCACGACTTATGTACGTATAATTAAAAAAAAATGTTTTATTTCAGGTAGGGACCCATGATACAAAATAATGTATGTAGGTACGTTTTATTTTACCTGTAAAGTTAGCATACATTTACGGTAAGTCATTTGACATAAGCCAGAATTTGATCGCCAAATATATAGCCAATTTTAATATTAAAAATAATAAGCCAAATTTTAGCGGGGTGCCCCGTCGATCGAGAAATGCCCTCACTTGTTTTTGCGTTTGACATAAGAATCAAATGACTTATCCTCAATGGGAAGCTTATGGGTTCTTAAAAGAAATTTAGTAGACATTGATGGTGATGCGTTACCTTGATTCAAGGTTGTAGAATGATGATCCCTATCAGATCTAAACATTTGGTCGGCCGTGTGGAGCGTCCTATCTTTGATAAGCTTGTTGTATTTGAAGTGTTTGCTACAGCTACCATTATTTGATTAATGGAAAGGGGTCACGACCCTCAGTAATGAGGAATACGACGCAGAGAGAGAGTTTTTGAGTTTGAGTCAAATGATCTATCGTCAATAGAACTATAGTAGATATTAATGGTGTTACGTTACCTTGATAGCGTTTAGAATGATCAGATCTAGACATTCGGTCGGCCATGTTTAGCGTCCTATCGTTGATAAAATTGTTGTAGTTGACGTGTTTGCTACTCCTACTATTATTTGATTAATGGAAAGGGGTCACGACCCTCAGTAATGAGGAATACGACACACAGAGAGACAGTTCTGAGTTTTAGTCAAATGACTTATCGTCAATAGAATTTTAGTAGATATTGATGATGTATCTCACTATATAAATATAATAGTATGCAATAGTAAAATACAGTACATTGCAATATAAATATACATATACATTTACAATATACGTATATACATATATAAATGTATATATACAGACGCGTGCCTCGGACAACGTCCGCTGTAAGAATGAGCGGTCTACAGAGTGACGCCCGTATTTATACACAATATCTTTATCGCCTACCCTCTAGTACACCACAGATGGTGATACGTTACCTTGATTCAAGCTTTTCGAATGATGATCCCTATCAGATCTAGACATTCGATCGGCCATGTGGAGCGTCCTATCGTTAATAAGCTTGTTATAGTTGAAGTGTTTGCTCGCCGTGTTTCCGGCGCGGGTGCTAGTGGGCTGAGTTGACTCGATAGTTCGACGCTTTCTCAGTATCACTTCTGGGTCTTCTTGAAAACCATTCGTTGGTTGAGAAACTGGAAATAATAATCATATTGTAATACTAGATGATGCCCGCGACTTCGTCCGCGTGAATTGATGTTTTTTGATTCCCGCGGGAACTCTTAAATTTTCCGGGATAAAAAGTAGCCTATGTCCTTCCCAGGGACGTAACCTATCTCTGTACCAAATTTCATCAAAATCGGTTGAGTAGTTGGGCCGTGAAAGCGTAACAGACAGACAGACAGACAGACGGACAGACAGACACACTTTCGCATTTATAATATTAAGTATGGATTATAAAAGCGAAAGTGTGTTTGTTTTTTGGTTTATTGATTTGTCCTTCAATCACGCCGCATACAAGCAACGGATCGACGAGATATTTTGCATGGGTATATGGGAAAATTGAAGAGTCCCCAGTCCAGAGGGATCATCTAGTCTATGGTGAGGCTTACATCTCTCAAACCGGGATATATTATTACGATGGTGAGTATTGAATAAGTGAAATTTCACCTTTTCGGACCGGCGAAACAGTTTGAGATTTCTTTGTCACCTCTACACTTTTTTTACTCTTCACTATTGTCACCAGCGTACTGCAAAAGAAAGGGCAATCTTTTATCAAATATTGTAGTAGTCCCCTAGTATATTGAGTATTAACCAGTCTTAATATTTTAACCTTAATAGATAAAGTATAATAGGTAAGTATAGGCATAGACGTGCCGCCAAGCGAATTAGCGTTCCGGTACGATGCCGTGTAGAAACCGATTAGGGGTATGAGTTTATTAATATAACTGCCATGCCCCTAAAAGGTTATCCCACTACCATCTTATACTTAGACAGTCAAGGGATAACTTGTAGTGGATAAAAAAAGTCTGTGTGTGCACACACGACAGAAGTGAAACTTCAGAAAAGTTGCGTACGAGAGAATGAGATAAATATAACTTGTATTCTATCTCATTCTCTTACAGGCTAAGTAAGTAGCCTACGAGAAAATGAGATAAATATAACTTGTATTCTATCTCATTCACTCGCAGGCTAAATCCTATTATGAATATGTTTGTCTCTTTCGTTTCATCGATTTTTTTTAAATCACAACGATTCTAAAGAATTTTCGCTTCGAAAAAAAAGTTACCTTGGGAAAAGTCCAACTTCCAGTGTCCGTTGGTTCTGACCCTTCCACCAGTGCAGCTCTGGCCTCTTGTCGATGCAAACAATTGTATCGCCCGCTTCAATCGTCATCTGTCCGTGTTTCCTATAGCTGAAACGAACAAAAGCGGATTTTAATATATTTGTCACCGTAAGATTGTAAAAACCGTAAGATTGTCATCTAACGCTTTTTTTTTCGATAGATTGTAAACAGTCGAAAGATTGTGAACCGTCCAATGTTTTATGTGTCAATTTTTGAAATATTCATTGTATTTACGTTTTCTTGTCTCTTTCTTGTAGGTTAGGTTAGGGTTCGACATAAATAACCAAGTAGTGCCCGGCCGCAGGCCACTTAGGTTCGGGGTTAATAAACCTAACAGATTACAATCTACCGAAAAATAATCCGTTTTATTGTAATCATTCGACAGTTTACAATTTCGCGAGTTAGATTATAATCTAACGGTTTTTACAATCTTACGGTGACATATTCACGACCTCCATGGCGCAGTGTTGAGCGATGTTGTTTTAACGTGCTGAGATCCCGGGTTCAATTCCCGGCAGGGTCAATTTGGGAATGAATAATTTCTGAATTTCCCAATCGCAATCAAGGGCTAACATGTAGTGGATAAAAAAATTAACTAAGCAGTTTGAGAAATTAAGTTTTCCATTTTTTTTTCAGCCATCGCCTAAGAAGTTAAAAGGGGGTTTTAGTAGGCTATGCCGTCCTTACCCGTTGTCTTAGGTGAGCAATGCAGCGCAACGCAACGCGATTTATCTCTAACACAGCACGGGCCGCATGAAGGATTAACCTTTTGATATTGTCGTGTCGTTACGTATCGAGTCGCGTTGCCGCGTCCGTGGCTGACGTAGGACAAAGCATTATTGACCGTTTATAATATTGAGGGTCGAGTGGCCTAGTTGCGACAACGCATATCAGTCATTGCGATAGTTAAGCAACAATGACCCAAGTCGGTAACTGGATGGGTGACCGAATTTGGAAGTCCTAATTTGGCCGTTTCCTCCGTGCCACAGAAAGCACGTTAAGCCGTCTGTCCCGGTTATTACCACTAATATCTGATAATAATCGATACAAAAACCTAAGAGTTTCAATAGTCTTAGTCGATTCGTATGCGTTTACGGACGTGGGAACCCGCCACATAATTATGCCAAGAAAACTCCTACCATTATGTGATTAATGGAAAGAGGTCGCGGCCCTCAGTAATGGGGAATACGACGCAGAGAGACAGAGAGTATTACAATGCCCATGGATTTAACTTACCTTAGGTTAGCGATAGCCGTATCGAACTTATTAGTCTCCATAAACCGCTGTATGCCCTCGAACGACGGTCGTTCCTTAGGATTCAGGTCCCAACACTGCATCATGAGCATATAGACGTCGGGCGGGCAAGCGGTCGGCGCGGACAGGCGTTGGCCTTCGCGCATTATGAGACGGAGGATCTCTGAACCGTTCAAACCTAGAAGTAAGGTGAGATCTCAGTCAATGTGGCCAATTCTGTATAGCAAAATCTCTAAACTGAACTAAAATGATAGCTTTAAATCTAGTTCTTTCCCTTTCCGCAGGGAGTATTATGAAAGGGTTAGCAATATTTTTAATGCTATCATTTTAGTTTAGAGATTGTGCACTACAAAATCAGGCCCAATACCCTAACTTGTAATACTACATACTTATAAATTACTAACTGATGCCCGCGACTTCGTCCGCGTGGAATGCGGGAACTCCTTAATTTTCCGGGATAAAAAGTAGCCTATGTGTTATTCCGTTCAGCGGTTCCAGCGTGATTGAATAACAATCATCCATCCATACATCAATCCATCCAAAATTTCGCATTAATAATATTAGTAGATAGTAGATAATAATAATCGTAAATGCCTCATATCATTATTATAAACAAATAATATAAGATATTCTGAAAAGTGATAATAAGTTTAAGGTAGCAAATAATTACATTGAAAAGCAAATACACTTGTAATGTTATGTAATGTTATGTATAGCAGAATATTGTCACGAGAAATGCATGGCACGCCCATGTCCCATAACGATATGATAACATAATTATGTACTAGCATAGCATGAACAACGTAACATGTATGTGCAACTCATACTAATGTATTTAACACTCCCATACTGGCGTGGTTACTGTTAAGTGAAGGTCACATAATACATAATTATATAACATTTTATGACGATGCAGCGCCTTTTATCAGTCAACTGCCAATATACAATAGATACTTATGCCTTAATCATGGGCCTACCGCTTTTTAACCGACTTCCCAAAAAAAAGGAGAGGTTCTCAATTCGGCGCGTACAATTTTTTTAAATGTATGTCGGTGTATATCTCCGTGGTTTCTAAACCAATTTGTTTTTTTTTTTACTTTAGTAAGTGGCTTTGGAAGTCGGGTTTTTTGGAAGATTTTTTATGGCTTATGAGAAGGCAGACAAGGAATTTCCTGTAGATAATAAAATAGGTACTTAACATAAATAGAAATATGCATTATATATTTATAGATACTCAAGCATTTGAGTGCTCTTATTAGTATGAGTACCAATTGGTAATTATCTGCTTGAGCAGATACCAATTTTTATTTAAAACTTCATAATCAAACAAGCTTGAGCGAAGCGAGCGCG
Source organism: Erebia epiphron (assembly GCA_963932025.1). Classification (NCBI taxonomy): domain Eukaryota; kingdom Metazoa; phylum Arthropoda; class Insecta; order Lepidoptera; family Nymphalidae; genus Erebia; species Erebia epiphron. The sequence continues at coordinate 37,595,973 of OZ009948.1, read as the reverse complement.
ATTTTTAATTTAAATACTTAATTCAGAAATGATTCTCGGATTTCTTAAACCATAAATGCAGTGTAAATGCAATGAGCAATTTTGTTATTTAAACTCAATTTTTTTTTTTACAAAATTGATTAGGTGGGCTACTTTTTGAGTCTAATTAGGATTTCGGGGCACACTGAAATCAAATCTATGTAAACAAATTGATAAAGTGAGCGTTTTTATATTTATGCAGAACTAGCTGATGCCCGCGTTTCGTCCGCGTGAATTGAGGGTTTTCGGTTCCCGCGGGAACTCTTTAATTTTCCGGGATAAAAAGTAGCCTATGTGCTATTCCAGACTATACTCTATGCTGTGCTAAATTTCACCCACCCATTAACAAACATCCATCTAGCTTACATTATACTAGCTGATGCCCGCGACTCTGTCTGCGTGGTTTAAGTTTTTTTGATTCCCGCAGGAACTCCTTAATTTTCCGAGATAAAAAGTAAAAAAAAGCTTATGTCACTCTCCAGGTCCTTAACTATACCCATGCAAAAAATCACGTCGATCGGTTGCTCCGTTGCAGCGTGATTGAAGGACAAACCAACAAATCAACAAACCAATAAACCAACAAACCAACAAACAAACACTTACGCATTTATAATATTAGTATGATTAACTTTTATATTAGCTTAGCTGACATACCCATCCAGGGGTCCTCGCCAAAGGAATACATCTCCCACAAGGCCACAGCGAACATCCAAACATCGGAAGCGTGTGAGAACTGTCGCGATCTCAGCGACTCGGGCGCGCACCACGGGAACGGCACCTTGCGACGTTCGCTCATTACGTAACAATCATCGGCGTCGGGCAGTGCACGCATTAGACCGAAATCACCGATCTTAACCTGATAAATAATAGTTATTTTAACTAGAATTGCTTGTAGTTTCATCCCCTACTGCTTAGTAACGTCCCACTGCTGGGCACAGACCTCCACTCTCATAGGACAGAAGGAATAAGAACTTTGACCCAACACGCTATGTTAGTGATAATAACCGGAACCGTCGGCTTAACGTGCTCTGTGACGACGCACAGGGGTGAAACACCGTCAACTTCCTAACTCCGGGCTAGCACTGAGAATTTCTAGTCAGAAAAACCATATACCTCATTTAGTTTAGTAAAGTTTTATATAATCACAAAAATGGCTATACAAAGGAAAATCAACTCGACTGATACAAAATGAAAAATACATGAACAAAGGGTCTATATTATCAAAAGAGATATGCTATTGCACCAATCAATTCACTCTCCAGATCATGCAAAAATCACGTCGATCCGTTGCTCTGTTGCAGCGTGATTGAAGGACAAACCACTACACAAACAAACTTTCACATTTTGTTATTAATATGATGCACATCAATTTTGATGGAATTTAAAGAAGTCTCTATTTAGCTAATTTGATGTTTTTGCCAGACTGTGAGCTCTATTTTTCAGTTCATTTATAATTATAAATTACTATAATAATATTTTAATCTGACCAGAACACTCAAATATCACAAAAAATAAATATATCTTACCAATTCCAAATTTGTCAATAATATATTCCTGCATGCCAAGTCTCTGTGTAAAAATCTGTTTCTCTCCAAATGAGCCATCCCTGCTGCAACTTGTCCCGACCATTTGGTTATATAATTCAAGGAAACTTTGCCATTCTGTGCTCTTATATAATCCAGTAAAGCCCCCATAGGGGCTAATTCACACACCATCATTAACGGATAAAAGACAACCCCATGTAACTTGATTAAATTAGGGTGTTTTAAACTATGCATAGCCTCAACTTCTCTTTGGAAGTCTTCGTAGACACCTGGCTGTGAGAATGCATCATCCTTTAACACCTTTACAGCGACCGGCACCATAACTTGATCTGACACCTTCCATTCACCCCTTTTAACTACTCCAAATGATCCATTCCCTAGCTCATTGTGCAACCTATGAACATATATATAATTTAATACAAAATATGAAGTCAAGTTACATAATAGAATATGTGAAACTAAAAAATCTTTTAGTGAAAGCATTTTAATCATACAAATTCATTTATTAATTTTCAATTCTTTACAAGATAACCACAAAATCAACTGTGTTCTATACATCTTTTCATAAATCTATACTAATATTATAAAGAGGTAAAGTTTGTGAGATTGTGACGTTGTAGGGGGTAATCTCTGGATCTACTGAACCGATTTTGAAAATTCTGGTACCAATAAAAAGTCACATTATTTGTGAGTGTCGTAGGCTATATATTAACCCGAAAAATTAGGGAGTTCCAATGGGAATTTAAATAACTTATTTCACGTGGACGAAGTCGCTGGCATCTGCTAGTACTTAAATAATTAAGAAAAATACACCCACAAGATACAACAATAAATTAAAAATAATAATAAGTGAAACTTACATATTAAGTAAATCTATATATAATTAACTATCTATACTTACATAACATCTTTTTCTAATATTATACAAGTAGTTCTAGAGTCTGTCAGTGCTTGTGGCCTCACCACTTCAGTCTTTTCTCGCGTTACTGAGCTTGAAGAACCAAACAGTTTGTTCCAAAACTTTCTATTCCAAAGCTGTAGCTTCTTTTTTCTGACAGCGTCTTGTAATCTACGAATGCCTGGCTTGCTAATGCCAATCTTTTCGAGGTCTTCGGTATGAACATAGTCGAAATGTGCTAATCTTGTTATCTAAAAATGATATTTATGCACTGTTAGGCTAATTGACGTGCAAAAAGATTAATCATCAACCTAAACATATCGCTGGCTCACTAATGTCTCCTCTCAGAATAAGAATTTTGTAGGGACTAATTTCACTTGATTCAGCAAGTTCTTGAAAAGTCAAATTGCAGTAAGTAGTTACTTTTTAACAAAAACACTTGCAGAAACTTGTTGAAGTTGTTGTGAAAAGTCAACAGTGCAATTGACTTGCCAGAGTTTGCTGTAAGCTTGTTAACTAGTGGACCCTTAGCTCACTTAAAATGCAACCCCTGCAATGTCCTCCTATTTATATGTCACTGTGAATTTATTAAACATCCCAAATCGTCAATGCAACATATTGACTATTATTGTTTATGGCGAAATATCTGGCAAACATTTTGGGCGCTGCTGAGGCTAATCTTTTTGTATTTATAGATGGGGGACTGGTTATAGGTTTCCAATTTCTTTTTAACATAATATATTTTCTAATATAGGCTATCAGACTAAGACCTGAATGGTACCTATTTAGATGTTATTTTTTGGTATTGAAATGTGTAAAAGTGTTTATTTACCTGTAGCTGATCTCTGATAGGGAGATAAAACTGTTCAAGTTGCACATTTTGCAATATTTCATATAACCAGTCCGGGCTTGAATCCATTGCAAATAATGCGTATTATCCTAGGCACACGAATATAATTGCTAGAAATCTTCTGAGGAACCACATTTCATACAGGAAGTAGAAATTTACTATTTATGAGAGCTGCGTGCAAGTTGTTGACAAAACTCGGTTTATTTCGCAATTCTCAACTATGTAACGATGATATTATAACGTACTCATATTAAGTTACTATTTTACAAACATTATGATTTTATTAACTCAATCATCACCCAACAAAACAAACAAGATTCTTTTATCACAAAAGCTGCCACAAACATGCACGAAGTGTAAAAAAAATATTCTGCAAGCAAAAAGTGCAATGGCAAATCAAATCAATGAAAATGACAGAGATGGCAGATAGTACAAGTTACTCAGAGTATCAAAATATCATAGACTTCAAAATATCATTCATTCGTTCAATCATTCGGTTAGATGACAACTGGTATTGCCTAATGGAAAAAATATTATCATTACTGTCTTGGATGTGCTTCAGGCCTAATTTATTATAATCTGTTGCTTTTTTGTCTATGAAAAGGACCTGACAGTTATTATTTGAATTCAACAGAGAACTGAGAAAGTTTGAATAAATGTAATGTAGTGATTACATTCTCTTTGGTTTGAACTGAATTTCGTGGTTGGATTTTTGATTTTTGCCTCGATAGTCACAATAATTATGACTAATTAAAGATTTTGAATGGAATCAGGCGTTACTTTGCGGAAGTTCATGATTTAGCAAGAAAAGAATACAATTATTTTGCTATAATCCGCCAACAGAAAAAAATTCTGTATGGTCAAGCATGCAGTTACAAGAGAAGCACCGTTTACCTTCCCAACCAAACAAGAAAGCTAAGTTCCCAAGCAAGCAATGCCACCACCACTCACATGCACCACCACACAAGACTTTTATACTATTCTCGACGCACGTTTCGCCCCGACAAAATTGGACAATCTTGCATTGTAAGGTCGACATCTCCTGAAGATGCTCCGGTGTCGGGGCGAAACGTGCGTCGAGAATAGTATAAAAGTCTTGTGTGGTGGTGCATGTGAGTGGTGGTGGCATTGCTTGCTTGGGAACTTAGCTTTCTTGCTTGGTTGGGAAGGTAAACGGTGCTTCTCTTGTAACTGCATGCTTGACCATACAGAATTTTTTTCTGTTGGCGGATTATAGCAAAATAATTGTATTCTTTTCTTGCTAATTAAAGATTATTCAAGGAAATATAGTTTCTTAGGAAAAGTTAGTGCCATGTGCCAGTCTCTGGTGCCAGTGTATTCTATGAATATATTGTATTCAAGAATAATTTAAGATAGGTAGAGACGTCGATGATTTGGTGAATAATTTGCGCTAAATAGTAGTTATCAAAATGGAGAATTTTTCAGTTGAAAGCATATCCGAAAATAAAATAGTTTCTTTTGATTGTATTCCTGTTGATACGGTCGCTGAAAAAAGAATATCAATTCAAAATGTCTCGAAGGTAAGTAAAATTACTTATCTCTTTCATACTTTGATGTGGCCGACACTGGGCACTTTCCATACCTACCTACTCTAAGGAATTTATGGGACCAAAACCAATCTCCATTTAGGGGATCCTTTAGTCAGTAAGGGACCCTTTAATAGTGGTAAAACGGAAACGATCAAAGTTCAAAAATTCAAAATTCAAAAGATTTTTTATTCAAATAGACTTTTTATAAGTGTATATATGAATATTCGAATGAATCACCACTGGTTCGGAATGCCGTTCCTACCGAGAAGAACCAGCAAGAAAATCGGCGGTTTTATCATGAGACACGAAACCCCTAACGGGCCCCTAAATATGCTAAAGGATCCTTTAAAATTTAAATCATATAGATCGCTGGTGTAATTGGGTATTTAACACATTTAGGCCAATTCTGTTGTACAATTGTCAGCTAGAAAGCCTTCAACCTACAAGGCAAGTGGGCAATGGACAATAATCGATCTACAAAATTAGGGGTGACCGGCGACGGCGTGGGTGCCTCGCCTCTTGCGTCGTCAGTTAACTATTCGTTATTCGGGCTAGAGGAAAGAGTATTGCGATTTGCGATTAAAAAGCATCAAGACTCGTTCCCGCCAGCCGCTAATTGTCGTTCTTTTTACGTGACATCAATAATAAAATTTTACGATCCGCATTTACCTATAGATGCGGCAGCATGTCTCTCAATAGATTTTTCTCTGTCTCTTAATTACGCGTCCGGTGTCACGCGATCCTCCCTTGATGAAAAGTGATGTGTGAAACAAGAAGTTTCAATTTTTTTCATCATTCATGATAATCTAATCTTCATTCATGCTATCATTTCTTAATCAATTCATTAACACGGATACACATGAAGACGGGTGCGCGACGCCGCGTGCTCCACCGTGTACAACATTACATATAATAAATCTATCTCTATATAAATCTATATATAATCCATACTTAATATTATAAATGCGAGAGTGTGTCTGTCTGTCTTCTACGCTTTCACGGCTCATCCGTTCAACCGATTTTGATAAATTTTGTTGCATACTTAGGAGTAGGTTGTATCCCGGGGCTAGGCTAGTCATAGGCTACTTTTTATCCCGGATAAAATTAAAGATTTCCCGCAGGAATAAAAAAAAAATCCACGCGTACGAAGTCGCCGGAATCATCTAATATTATTATATACAGTCCTAAATAATATTTCAGGGTAACCTCACCTATCGAGTGTCGTTGCTATACGTTTTGAATAGTATCGACCACGTGTTCAAACTTACCATCACATCAACCCCCGTAAAATCGCTCGATTGGGCTGAAGTCAAGATTGTATTCCGACCTAGTATCGCAGGTCAATCGTACACAGAGTACCACATGGTTGATGATACAGCTGGTAATGTTTATAGACTGACCGTTACTGGAAAGTGCTTTGGTAAGATACTTCAAGTACCTTCTAGTTTCTTTTGAGTTTCGTGTCTCATGATAAAATGGCACCTTTATATGATCATTTCGTTGAACATCCGTCTATTGTGTCTTTTGTGTATGAATTTTTACGTAACATCGTACCGTAACTGACTAAATCGCTATTTCAAACGTAACATCTCCAACGCAAATTCACAAGTCACAACTTGAACAGAGAACTGTTTTTTTTCGAATTTAGCTCCTTAGGCCCAAGGCCAATATATCTTTACTTTTCACGTCAATCCCAGCATAATCTTATGAAAAAGTAACAGCATCCAAAATTTTACTACGAGTAAATAAGTTTAGTCAGTCAGTGTTGTGCAAAACGGCCTTGGTAGCAGATGATATGTTCGATTTAATTTAACCTTTGTAATTTTTTAAGGGCCCAATGTAACTTTGAATAAGAAGAAGCTCGTATTTAGAATTTGTAAAAATGTAAGCGAGCAGAGAAAGGAAGTTTTTAATATGATTAATAAATCAGAGATAGATGCTACTTATCAGTGGCTTCTTCCATCTGGGGGACAAGGATTTTTTCAAGTAAGTTAGACAAAATTATTAACTATAAAGAACTTTTATAGCATTTAGATATCAATCTTTGTGTTGACAGTTTTGCAATCCTCATTCTGTTTTTCAGATTTCTAAAGGCAACTGTGGTGTGATTCGGGCATTCGAAAATATTACCACTACAGTGACATTCTCAGGAATATCGCTCGGGATTTATACAGCGGAAATTGTGTGTTTAGTACTGAATCAGGTTAGATTTTTTTCACATTTAAAAACTGAATTATTGCTAACCGTCCAAGTTATTTATATTGGGCATTATTTTTATTTCTTCTCTTACATAGATAGGCATACTCAATAACTAAATTCTGTAAGCTGCGTAAAACAGCAGTCACGTTAGAGTGTTGTGCCTTGGGTAATACTAAGTATTCTTGGGTTTACTTAGTATTACCCAAGTCAGCTTGGGTAATACTAAGTAAACTTATAGTATTAAACCTAATAGGTATAATTAAACTTATAGTAATATTTTGTAAATTTTGTAAAATTACGAATTTGAAGAATGAATTATTTTATGCAATAATAATTTAGTAAATTACATTTATCATTCAGCACGTTTGCGGAATACGACGTTTGTGAAATGATTAGTTTTTGAAACGTTTTTTGTGAAATTATCATTTGTTAAATGTTTTTTGTGAAACATTAGTGAACCACTTTTACTACTAAGTACGTCTTAAAGGCTGTGCGTAGACGGGGTTGGGATTATACTATTGTAGACCGGCAAAAGTCGGAAGAAAACTATAGGTAATATCGTGTCGTCGTCAAAGTAGTTTTCTCACTCGTTGATGTTCGAAATTGCTTTGTCTTCTGCCTCAGTTTGATATTCACGTTTTTTTAGAACGTAAGTTAAACGTATATAAGCAACTCATTCGTCCAAGATATAAACATATTATATCAAACGTAAACTCGTTTCTTAAGTATTAACTTTGAAACTGTCAACAAAAATAATTTTACTCATCTAATGCTCATCTATTTCTCTTTTTGGTTCTCAGACTTATAATATAAATATTAAAATATAATAACTTATTTATAACAGGAACCATTATACCTTAACGTAATTGCTTCCGTTGTACTGGCCGGAAATCCAATGTACAATATACAGGATCATGTATTCGAAAAGAGTTGGAAACGTAAGAGCCGATCAGCTCATCTGATGGAGAACAGTTTGACCTGTTTGAGTTATATACCTTCAGCATCGGTCTTTGAACGGTATCTAGACTTCGGCAAGGGAAGCGTTTCTGATGTAACGATGAACATATCGCAGACTTTATGCGTCACCAATCACGAGATGGATGATGGATGTATACAATGGATTCCAGGTGAGCATATAACTTTGACAAAATTTTTATTTGTTTTTTCACAATGTTAAAGATACCTGAAGTCTGAACTAAGTAATAGATATCTCACGTCAAATAAATTAATTTTATCATACAACGGACGGAACAATTCGCGTTGGCACCAATGACAACATTAAGATATTGAGTAGGAAATTTTTTGCAACATTTTCGTGTTCCTATTAAGGACGAAAAAAATATCGTCCATGGTTCCAACCTAGATTATCATTGGTTTCCTTCAGGCTTCGTCGTCATTCTGCTTATCTTATATATTGAAAACGATCAAAATAAAGAAATCTTTAGAAATGTAGGTATGTGAGGGCAGGAGTTATAGCACTAAAAAACTGATTGGGCTGTGAAATGGCATATTTATGTCGTAGACAGAGAAAGTAATACAGACCAAGCCATATCTCCTTTTCACTCCCACATGAAAGAGATGCAGTGTTGAGATGTTACACAAGATAGAATGAGAACAAAATATGATTTCTTCTATCCCTTTCTGCGTGTCACGGGTTTAGTTTGGTTTGTTCATAAAGCACTTAATGTGCTTATTGTGCTTGGTGCATTGCAGCGTTTTACCTATTATTACCTATCCCTTTCGGTTACACGCGGGCATTGATTCTAGAGGTTTAATTATTCTATGATTTATGTACTCGTAGTACTAGCTGTTGCCTGCGACTTCGTCCGCGTCTTTTTTTGTTATTATGATCGCGAGATCCAGACGCGGACATTTTTAGATCATTTAAAGAGGAATAATTCTTTCATATATATAATTTTGTTGGGTAACTTGAACCGCTTACGCAGCGCACGCGTTTTCCCCGTTGTTGCATCATTTTTCACTGATGCTTCGCTCCTCTCGGTCGCAGCGTGATGCTCTATAGCCTAAAGCCTTCCTCGATAAATGGACTATCCAACACAAAAATAATTTTTCAATTCGAACCAGTATTTCCTGAGATTAGCGCGTTCAAACAAACAAACTCTTCAGCTTTATAATATTATATTATCTGTAATATGTAACTATATGTATTATAATGTACCATGTTCTTGACAATAAAGGAATTATGAATTATGAATTATTAGTAAAGTAAAAGTATAGATTATTATGAGTTTTGATAAAACTTTTATTTTAACAGATTCCGACAACGTATTCATAATTGATCCCATAGCGTGTGTGATTCCTCCAAATGAGTCTAGATTGTTTACTATCAGATTCAGGTAAATAAAGCTGTTGGTACCTACCATTGATGGAATGAAGAATATTCATCCACGCATCTGATTGTGCGGGCGTTATTAAAAAAATATGCCTGATTAGAAATTCTTCGATAGTATTATATTACACAATTGTTCAGCATACGATCAGCGTAGGCACATTAGTAGATTTTGCTAGGTAATTGGATGCAAAGTGGCCCACGTGGCACCTATCAAAGCTTTGAAGATCTGGCATCTTTCTGTAGTACAGAAAGATGCCAGATCTTCAGAATCTGTACACCATGCGTCCATGCCTGGGAAAACATATCCGTTTTCGGCCAAAGTTATGCTTAGTTAGAGTAAGTTATTATTAACAAAATCTAAAAATATATTAAATGACTTGATATCGAATCAAGTGGAGTAGGGCGAGGAAGAAAAGTTGCCCACTAAAATATAATTGATTAAAGGAGTCTATAGCAATGATTGGGAACAAGAAGGGATAAAAGAATGTCATTTAAATATTAATATTCTAGGCCGAAAGTGGATAACGAAGTTTATGGTTACCTGCTATGCGGGGATTATCAGTACAAGAAATATGATCCGGATAACGATCAATCTGTACCTAAAATAAAACACACTTGGTTTAGGATTCCCTGTATTGGTAACACGTGGCCACCTTGTTCTGTATGGAAAACGGAATGGGATTGCCCTACTGAGGTTTGATTAGAAATTATTATTTTTGCTACACTTTTTATCTGTTTAGTGACAAATATACCTACTAACTCTAGGTATAGGTCAGAACCTAGAACAAACCACTATGAAAAATGCAATAAGTACTTAGATAGGTATTTATTAATCACTTACACTAAAGGTCTTTGTTAAAATACTTGCTAGTCTGTCGAACATAATAATAATCTTTAGCTAAGTTTTAAGCAGCGATATGTTAGTATTCTTGTTTGATGTAAATATATTATGTAATTTATTGAGAATCGTGGCGCTAACTCCCTCGAAATCTTCGTTTTCTTTGAATTCTGACCCATGAAAGTGACAGTAATCATGCGGGTGCGATTAAGTGATATTTATTTTCAGGTTGTTTTACCACCAACGGTACCGGCTAGAACAACATTTACAAACTTTATGCTGTCAAATAAATTGGATTTACCCATGCATTTCAAATTAAAAGCGCCACACAACACGTAAGAGCTAAAAACGTTTTAAAAATGCCTCATGGCTTTGTACATAATATATTGCCTAACATAAAACTAAACCGAATTTTTTTCAGACAATTCATACTTTCTTGTATATCTTTTCATTTCCCCCTTTAGTGTGGATAAATTACAAGTAAAGATATTTTGAATGTTTCATTTCTACTTTTTTTTAGGAATTTTGTCGCAATGCCCATGTGCGGTATCATACAGGAGCGAGGATGGCAAATAATAACCGTAGCTTTGGAGCCGAAAGTTTTCGGGGAATACGTTGAGAATTGGGACCTTATTATTAATAAAGAACAAAAAGTGAGTTGATTTCTATTAAGATGTAAGCGAAAAACTGAAATGGACTTTGGTATCTTAAAAAATGTTTAAAATTGTCGTTGGACATTAAACGGTATCCCAAGTAGAAATGTGTCAACTTTGATTTTGTCTATTAGCCAATTAGCAAATCCTCCGTGTCTGGCCCGATCCATCAGATTTGATTTTCAGTTCGCATCCATTTCGCTTGTACCAGCATGTACCATGGTACTTATGCGTATTAGGAACCAAAAAAATGCGTGTCTAAAAACTACAGTACTTCTTGATGTCTGTCGACGTCGTGATTTACCACGTAGCCGTTAACGGCGTGTGCTATGCCAGCTGAAATTTCATTCTGTGAGAAAGGTAACAACTATCTCACTCCAACGTCCCTTGGCGGTTGCGTGTGGCCACAGTGTAAAATAAAACGACGCACTTGTGCATAAATTCTTTACTTCGTAATTCCATTCAAGTATGCTTTGTTAGTTTGCGTTAAACTTAATAATTAATAATAATGTTTAATAATCTTAATACCTAACATATGATATTGATTACCTATCTTTAATCTTTATTACACTTTATTACCCTACAATCTTACCCTTCATCATGAATGGATCATAGCAAGACTGGCATTAAAAAGGTCTCTGACATCATGTCAGAGGATAACTGAGTGCGAAACATAAAATATAAAAAACTTACATGGTCTTGTATGGTTCGTGACATGAATATCAACTCTGGCACTTCGTTCAGGTTCGTATTTCGTTCTGTGGCAACGCGGAGATCAGCCAAGTGGAGATAATGTCGCACGGGTACAACCCGGGCGCACATGCGATGTACGAGTTCCAGCCCACCATTACTGGTTGCACCAACTACTGCACGGCGTATATGCACAATCTCACTAGGATGGAAACACAGTTAGTACCTATTTACTTTTCAAATTCAAATGAACCTTTACAAGTGCTTTTGAATTGTCAAGTGAATCTCTCATTGGTTTGGAATGTCATTCCTAGTCCGTGATTTTTTTTATTGCGAGATAGGCTTGCGCTTGATGACAATCATGCTTAGTGCTAAGCAATGATGAGGTCTAGGTTGGAATACGCTTGCCTAGAAGATGCCTATTCACTCTTGCCTTGAAGGTACTTAAGTTATATGTGGTAGGAGTTAGGCCACACGTGCGCTAGGAGGATGTTCCACACCCTAGCGGTTCATACTGAAACGTCCAGCAAAAACGATGCGAGCAGATTGGACGTCAACCACATAAGGGTATATATTACCACATATTTCAGCATTCATGTTTCATGGAACTCCAAGTATCTACGTACGCAATAGGTATGGCTGCGAGTCCTATTATGATCCCGCTGGGAGTTCTCGTTAATCCGTTATACGTTTGCTCTACCAGTCAGCATAGGTAACCTCAGAGGGACTGAGGAATTTTCTGCAAAAGATCTTTTGCTCAGAATATCTTAAAATTACAAACTATTAAGTATGAAGTTTGAAGAAGAAGATTAAAGTTTTTATTATTCTATTCCAGCATGAGAGTCATAAGCAACGTGACATGGCTTGGCGCCGATGATTCTGGGATCATATTACTACCACCGAAGGAAATAGTTAAATTTCACTGGTGGTTCTTCCCTCGACAAGCTGATAAAGTCTACGAGACCACCGTCACTTGTTCATGTATTTGTTTAATCGACGGAAAGTAAGCAAATCAGCGTGACTAATTAATTATTACGTGTAGCGTGTAGGTACTCCTATCTGTTGACAACTAAATTTTTTTGTCCAAACTTGATTTTTGCAGACCTGTTGGAGAACCTACCGAAGTGTTTATTAATATAATTGGATTTTCGGAATTACCGGATTTGAGGGTAAATTTAAACAGGTTTTAATAAGGTTTTACTCGGATAAAACTCAAAGAATGTAATTAATGTCAAAGCGGTACTCTTTCCACTACTAAAATAGTCACTATCAAAATATTAATTTTGCTTCCTCAAAATAGTTTTTCTCCATTTAGATTTTGTACTTACTTCATTTTAGTTTTTTTTTTGGGTAAGTAAAGTATCCCTTATTTTCAGGTATTACCAAAAACACTAAACATTCACGATACCGTAGTCGGTGAAAGTGTCACATTCCCGATCACACTGTACAACTACGGATCCTGCTTTTTCACATCAAAATTGTATCATCTCATTAACGGCATGGGAGATGATTTCAGTGGTGACAAATTTGATATTGACTCCTCCGTTGTAAGTATAGATATACCTATGACTAGAGAATAAACAAATTAACAATTACTGTGGTTGTAAAAAAAACACTGCTGAAAAATTTTAGGCCCTTTTATTGGAGTTTTCCCAAAAAAGTACAATTCGAAATACCAAACTTAACTAATAAAATTCACGAGATATTTTTTTCCTATTCCTGTCCATGAACAGAACAGTTTGAAACCATCTAACCACTGCCAAGTCAATATGACGGTAACAGCGGATGGGGCAGGCTCACGGCAGATAGACATCAAGTATACTGTGCTCTTTCGTACGGAATACGACGAGGTGGAAGAGATTCAGCCGATCAAGAAGACTATATGCATCGTCTGGTATGACGGGATATATCCAACGATCAAGGTATTATCTTACTATCCTTACTCCTTACTAATATTATAAATGCGAAAGTTTGGATGGATGTATGGATGTATGGATGGATGGATGTGTGGATGTTTGTTACTCAATCACGCCCCAACGGCTGAACGGATCTGGCTGAAATTTGGCACAGAGATAGATTATAGTCTGGAATAGCACATAGGCTACTTTTTATCTTATAAAATTAAAGAGTTCCCGCGGGAACCAAAAAACCTCAAACCACGCAGACGAAGTCGCGGGCATTAGCTAGTAGATAATTATTTAACTGTAAAGTTTACAGAAATTGAATTGCCTAATATGGGCTAATATATTGCAATGGATGAAAGCAATAAAATAAATATTATGCGTTATTGTATAGGTACTACAAGAGAAAAGAAATTTTTTATTGGTGACCGTGGTCATTTGCATATTTTACTTTTGAATTGATCTCTTGAGATATCCATCTTTGAGCTTGATAGTATAAAGAACGTCGAAAGGATAATTGAATTTAAGAATAATAAGTTCATGTTGTGGATTTTGTTGAAGCTAAAAAGTATGATGAAAATATGGGCGTAATACCCACCAACAAATTCTAACAATACTGTACATACTGTTCCATGATACGTTTCTTTAGTATAATATATCCGTTAATATTTTTATATATATTTACTTTCAGGTTAAACGCACCGTATCAGTTAGCTGCCCAATAATTTTAAGCAATCATTCCGTATGGAATATGATCAACGTCGAAGAGTAAGTAGGAACAATATCTCGAATTTTCTAAAGAATCCTAATTTTATCGATGAAAATGAAATATGATCAATGATCATAAATGATATAGATGATGATGAATGAAATATGATGATAGATGATGATAGGTTGTCTGGAGATCAACTTTAGTGATAAAACCTTTTGTGCTTTTGCTTGTTAACTTTATTATTTCTTTTTATGTTTTGTGTGGCAATAAAGCATTTATCTACCTATCTATCTATCTATGATGTTGTCAGGTTCAATAAGGCTCTTGAAGACTGTCGGCCCAACAAGCCTTTAAATGTCAACCTCTACACACCAGATCTTTGCGTTCGATACAGCGATGTTGAACTGATACTGATATTGGGCTGTGTTTACGCTGTGCCAGTTCCGTTCAACTTTCGAAGAGAAAAGATCTGCGACTGTGAAATGGTTGAAGTCCAAGTTGGTATTTCAACTTATGAAATGCGGCACAGCTGTGTTCACAGGCCTTTGATTGAATTGCTTCCAATGAATGGAATAGTAACAGTAAGTTTAGATGAGTCTCATCATTATAGCTCCTATAATAAAACACGGCACATTTGATTAAGAAGAAATTAAAAAATAAGGCTCATATGTTAGAATAATACTAGCTGATGCCCGCGACTCCGTCCGCGTGGAGGTATGAAAAATAGATGTTGGCCGATTCTCAGACCTACTCAATATGCTCACAAAATTTCATGAGAATCGGTCAAGCCTTTTCGGAGGAGTATGGAAACGAAAATTGTGACACGAGAATTTTATATATTATAAGATTGACGAAAATTCTATTGCATAAAAAAAGTACTTAACTAAGTAATTGCAGAATTGGGTAATGAAATCATTGGAATTTATTTTTCAGCCTGAAAATCCAGTGTTGTTGCACTTAAAATTGAAGTACACATCTGAGGGCCGAAATACCCTTTGCTTTGTGATGACAATGCCCAATCACCGGACACTCAACGTTTTTATTAACATTTACGCTCATGCAAACTCGAAGGGCGTCCTCGTTCCATTACACAGACAAGTGGGCGAGGACGAGTATCTTACGGTGATGGATTGTGGAAGAGTGCCTATTAATAATCTTGATCCCGTAATACGGGTAGGTACTTACAAAACAATAGGGATATTGAACTCTTTATCAAACTTAAAAACGCTTCTAATATGGAAGTTGTATGAAATTCACAGTTGTGACGGTATCAAATTTCTACGGCCTTTTTTAAAAATCTATGTTTTAAAATGGTTATCAAACTTTAAACTAACCGAGGATGAGAATTTTAGGTCTTTTGAAAGACACACTATTTAAAAATCAGTTAGAAATAATTTGTTTTTGATATATGTATAGGCATCATCCCTATTCTTTAATAAGATCTTCCGAAAGAATTTTCACATTCAGTTGTTCATCGTCACTATAAGTATTATTAAAAAGTTCTTCAATGCAACTTATTGAATCGATACAATCAATCATGATTAAGGAAAATCAGCATGTTCTACTCAACGACCTCAATTTAAATAGACGGGCCTGTCAAACAAAGAATGTGAACTTATTTTACTAACGCCATCTAGTCTGAAAAGCGGGACAGTGCTTTGGCGGTGACAAAGACAGACTTAAATATAGAGGTGAGGGCAAAAGTTGGGCGTTGTAGGTTGTTGGAGGGAGAAAAAGTTGGGACGCCCAACTTTTTTCTATGAAAGGGCCCATCTAGTACCTACATATATATCGATGGATCTACTTGCTTACAAGTTGTACTAAAACGCGAGCAGATAAATAAGGGCCTTGTTTTAACAACGTGATAATTACGCAGAATCCTTACTTCCTTACTAATATTATAAATGGGAAAGTGAGTTTGTTTGTATGTTTGTTCCGCTTTCACGCCGTAACTACTGAACCGATTGCTTTGAAATTTTGCAGACGTAAAGTTAGAAGTCCGGATTAAATAATAGGGTACTTTTTATCCCGAAAAATTAAAGAGTTCCCACGGGAACTATAACTCCTCAATCCACGCGGACGAAGTCGCGGGTATCAGCTAGTAAGTGTTATAAGATCCGGTGATTTAACTATTTTTTAAATGTCAAATGTTTTTTGTTTTGTTTTTTTTATTCAAATAAACTTTTACAAGTACTTTTGAATCGTCAAGTGAATCTACCACTGGTTCGGAATGCCATTCCTACCGAGAAGAACCAGCAAGAAACTCGGTGGTTGCTCTTTTTGAATAATTCATTTACAATAATTATTATATCAATGTGCACATAAGTAACCGCTGTCCTTAGCATTGCTGGAGCGATCAAATCCATGCTCCTCTATCATTGACATAATCTTCAACAGTATAATAAGCTTTTTTTAGGAGCATACATTTAATGGATTTCTTAAATTTGTGTATAGGCAAGTTTAAAATAGGTTGTGGAATTTTGTTATAGAAAAGAATGCACATTTCCACGAATGACCTTCTGACTTTTTGGAGGCGGAGCGATGGAGTCACGAGCCTATTACGGCCTCTAGTTTGCCTATCGTGCAGATCGCTATTTTTTTTGTAATTATGGATGTGCTGTTTTACAAAAATTATATACTTAACTGTAAATATATTGCGAGGCGACATTTAGAATACCAATTTCTTTAAATTTCTCTCTAAGGGAATCACGCGGTTTGAAATTATAAATCGCACGTATTGCCCTTTTTTGTAATACAAATTTTTTTTGAATATCAGTCTGCCGCTTTACCCCACAGTAAGATTCCGTAAGACGTAATGCTATGAAAATAAGCAAAATATACAATCCTGGCAGTTTCGATGTCAGTTAACTGTCGAATCTTTAACAGATCGTCTGGCTATACAATCCCACTGATGTCTTTACGACATGGCGCCTTCTCCGCGGCAACAACATAACACCAGACACGGTCATACGTTGCCTTCAATACTTTGCGGAAGTACCACCAAATGATAAGCTGGCTATACCTTTCGCGTTTATGCCCACGGAAATGATTGATTACGAGGTTAGCAATTGCTTTATCATCAATTAATGGACAACAGATTGTCCTGAATAATTTTCAACGCCATTTTTGGTTTTTGGTATACCATGTAGTTACTTTACTTGGGATTAATGAACAAAATAAAATAAACTCTTTTGGGGGTTCACTTGAATTTGGAAATTGAATTATTTTACAAAAACAAACTACAAAACAAAAATAAACATTTCAGGTTGTATTCTATTGTTCTTTTGGATATGACATAGTCAAGATCCTCGTAAAAGGGCAAGGTGGCCTACCAAATTGTATCGAAACAAGGCTCGACATACCATTGTATGTAGAAAGAATAATTAGATCTGCGTATCGACTTAATGTTGTAAGTTTCACTTTCACCTTTCCATAATAGTTAGTGTCCGGCCGAAACTAGGTTTTACGACCGAAACCTAAACTGAATTTTGGCTTCAGTCTCAGTTTCGATTTCGGCCGAAAGGTAAAAAAAAATAAGTTGGTAAATGGTAAGTGCCGTTATTTCTCATCTTCTTAATATTTTTGACCGTCTACTTGATCCATCAGGTTTCATTATCTAAGGAGCACATGACCTTACCAATTATGCTGACGCACTCACTTTCAAGGGACATACTAGCTATTTCAAATGATACTGATCATGTACTAAGGTTTATTTGGCTACCGTAAGTGCGATTCTTTTATTCCTTTTTTATAAAACACCCTATCTTGACAACTTAAGGTTTACATTCTTATATCAGCTCTAAACGATTTTATACTTTAAAAATTTTGCTCAGCTTACAGTTTGATGTATATTTAAGTCTGCTTTCACGATAAATTCCTGCATTTCTTGTTCAATAAAATCAATAAGCTTCTGCTCAGCTACAATACAGTGTGGCTACAACTTACACTTGCTTTGACTAATTTTGCTCAGCCTGTTTCTGGTTGGATGCTTAATTTTTTGCACAGCTATCAACATGAACACGACCGGCGCGGCTCGACCCAACGTATGCTTAGTGCTTGTATATTTTTTCATGCTCAGACATCAGAATGATTGTTTTGATGTTGTAATACATGCTTAGCTATCAATAAATTCCCTGCTTAGTGCTTTAATTATATTTTTGCTTTGCTCATTTTTGCGCCATTTTTTTGCTTTCCTTAATCGTATCATTTATAGTGAAAGAATCCCGAACATAGTCAACATAGTAATGACGCCATGGTGGGGAGTCATCCAGCCCAAAAGTACGGAGTGGATCACGATGACCGTTTATACATTACAAGAACCTGCCACGTTTACGTGAGATTTCCAACATTTTTAACTTTGTTTAAGTTTGCTATGTTAGAAAATTACACTAGGCAGAAGGCACTAGTTGCAATGTTTAACACACTTTTATAACGCCTCCAAGTAAAACGCAACGCAACGCAAACGACCAACTCCTGCAGCCTGTAGAAACACTTAACATGATTTTAGGTGTTTCTTAATCATAGAAAATATTACTAATAATTTTTATTTTTTGAGAATCTAACAATTTCTATTATCCATTTGAAAAAAATTATAGGACGACTGTAGCATGTGAAATTCTCGATTTAACCGAGCGAAGGCGTTTTCAGAAAAACGAGATTTTGCGAAGGGTTAAAACTGAAAAATGCAACCAAGAATTTATTATAACGGAGGGTGGTATGTTTCATCCAGTACGTATCCACGAGTATTTTGTCACTGTACTAAAACATTTCATTCTCGTCCTACATGTCGACTTCATTAAAATTCCCGTAGTGTTGAGCTGGCCATGATAATACTTTTTAGTACGTAGGTACATGAAGAAGAAATGGTTTTTTGTAACAATAGAAAAAAGCCTATCCAGTGTGCTAAAATCTGGCACCATCATTATCTGAATTTATCCTAATACGAAATTTCGCAAAATTGCGGGAATTATTTACAATGCGAACATATCGATGACTTCGATTTATCATCGTCCGAAAAATTCACCACTTGTTTAAAGAACTGAGATAAGCCGGTTAAAATTTATCTATTTTAGGATATAAACGACTGTCCACCATACGTCTTGGATATAAAGAAACCACAGCCATCTTACCTTGCAATGACGGTATCGATATCAACCAGGGGCCAACGCGATGGATATCCCAGGATGCTGTTAAAGCAAATGTGGGAACAGGTTAATCATTCTAAGACTTTTCTAAAATGTAATGACCAAGAGGTGGAATCATGTAAGGATTGTCGATCAAATCGTTAAAGTTCGGCTTCAAAATAAAATAAACCCTAATAGCATTGAATTAGAGCTCAATTTCGTGTATCCATTCTCATACGTTTATGGTATCGTACATACCTAAACGTATGAGAATGGATACACGAAATTGAGCTCTAATCTAATGCTGATATGGTTTATTTTACTTTGAAGCGGAACGTTAACGATTCGATCGACAATACATAATTCCACCTCTGATCACTTAGTTTCTAATTAGCTCCACACATGATTACCGTTGGTTCTGGTCACTATTCTAAATTGGTTTCGGCAGTGACTAGTTACCAATTACCAGGGCTGTGCCAAAAATATGATTTTTTGGTACGATACTACTTTAAAATGAATGAGATTATTTAAAAGACCGTTATGCATATAATATTTTGTCTATTTTCGAATTTACAGACGCCAGCGTACGACCTTTTATCGTCAGATATAAATTTTTACGGCAATCTAGAAGGTTCGTCTGGCAATAATATGACGACTATGGATATATCAAAGATTATTGATGCCTTGCTGTGGTAGGTGTACCTACCTAGATCAATTACTCTGTAGTTTCCTATTACGAGTAAAACAACATAAAAGGGTTATGTTGTTTTAATAGGAAAGCACGCAAAGAAAGTTAAAAATTAAGATCGATTTCTGATATATAAAGGCTTCAAAAATGTCTATTAAAAAATTCGCGCCGAATGAGAACCTCCTCCTTTTTTGAAAGTCGGTTAAAACGTCAGATAAATACAGCAAAAGTGTAATCAAATTTTAAGGACAGGACTCCTTAAAATATTTACCTACGTAGATATGCAATCGCTTATAATCGGAACGTTGTAATACATCGCACCCCTCCTGGATTTCGTAGATAATAGTTTAATAATTGTACTAATAATAATGTGTAGTGTAATAAATTACCATTCCATAAGGGAAGGTGTCCAGTAATTTATTATACTCCTATCCCAATCTGACAAATTTTAGGGATGCGTTGCATAGCAAGATGTTCAGGACTCATTTGGAATATTATGCGAAGGAAGATATTCCTACACATGCTCAATTAGTCAAAGTCATTGAAAGCGACATGAAGTCGAAATTAAGCAGACGGTAAGTTAGAATATTCTGGTTAACTTATGGTTAGGCCATTCTTAACACATAAGATATTATGAGACTTGCACTTGACTTGTTTTCCCGAATCCGGACAATCTTAAGGCTATAGTTAAAGGCATAGTTTTTAACCATTGTCCTGTAGGTTCGAATTTTCGGCCGCATCTTGCAAATTATGTTGAATATGTAGAGAATATATTATGGGAATCCTGCCAAACGTTGTTTAAATTTGGTCTTATAATACTAATATCTATAAGTATCTAATTTTTCTTTGTATGGTTCTTTTTAGAGTTACGTCCGGGATATGTGACGCCATTGTCAATAAGGCGATGTTCCACGTTTACAACCTCAATTGCAGACACGAGCTTACCATTCTGGAGGCGGAATAATGCTTATTAACCGACTTTTTTAATTTATCTATAATTAATAAAGTTAAACGAAACTATTTCCATAGTTTTTATTTTTAGATCATCAGAAACTACAAATCATCCACAGAAAAAAAAAATCTAAAAGAAAAAAAAATTCAATCACAATTTATTTTCAAGTACTAAATCATTGTATCTTAACAATATAATCATTATTAATATCACATAAAAAAAAATACACTTACTAGTGAAAATTACAGTACCTACATTAAAATTATCAGTCAAGTATTTTGTCCAGTTTTAATTGAAGCTTCTTTGGTTTCGGGGTGGTTATTACTGTAACAGCGACTCTATCGCCGAGCTTAAGGTTAGCGTTTCCCAAATTGCTTGTGTGTATTAGACCGTTGTCACCCACGCCGCAATCAACGAAACAGCCAAACGGGACTACGTTTCGCACAACACCTAAAACAATGAATATGTTGATATAGGGTATGTTCCGATATACACTGCGAGCACTTTTCAATGCTCTTACTGGGAAGAAATTCGTTCCGTTATGGACTGATAGTATACTGCCGCAGTATCCTAGAGAAATATATGACGTCATAAATCGTCGCCCTTT
The DNA here is from genome assembly GCA_963932025.1 of Erebia epiphron. Classification (NCBI taxonomy): domain Eukaryota; kingdom Metazoa; phylum Arthropoda; class Insecta; order Lepidoptera; family Nymphalidae; genus Erebia; species Erebia epiphron. The sequence continues at coordinate 37,574,397 of OZ009948.1, read as the reverse complement.
TTGTACTGTAAGCACTGGCGTTTTCAAGGTAAGGTGCACTCAGTGCTTTGATCACGTGATCAACAGCCGGACTGCGTTCCGTTTTAAACAATAATTAGTATAGCTAACTATAATATAAAGGAACGGCTTCGAAGTATACTAAATTGACGTCACACCTTACAGTGCTCGCAGTGTATATCGGAACATACCCATAATTTTTAAGTGAATGCAAAGAATGGAGGCGATTTTAATGTTTTTAAAACAGAAGGAAGTTTAGGCTCGAAGGTTCTTAAAATGGCCTCGATTTCGGCGGTCCATCGTTGATTAACATTACCTACGCAATGAAGTTCTGTTCTAAAAAATGTCGAGAAGAGTTATTTTGTGATTTTTCAGGAATGTATGTACATATGTATTTAGTACCACTACAGTCCATTAACGTCCCACTGCTGGGCACAGGCCTCCAGTCTCATAGGAGAGAGGGAATAAGAGCTTAGACCCGCCACGCTGCTCCAATGCGGGTTGGCGGGCTTTAACGACTATTATCATGTTAGTGATAATATATCCCGGGCCGACGACTTAACGTGATGAAGCACCGGGGGCGAAACACCGCCATCTTCCTAACTCCAGGCTAGTACTGAGAATTTCTAGTCAGAAAAACCCAACATTTAATTATGGACCTCGTCGGCCGCAGTCGAATATTGTATGGCTAATTTCAATGCTTTTGAGAACATCGCCGACATTGCATCTGCTAGTCTCTAGGAAGAGGTGATTTACCTGTCAATGACATTCCCTTTTCCAACTGCTCGCTAGCTAGCACTGCCATAGAATAAACAGGTCGACAGAAGGTGATCATGTTATCTTCATACGCTTTTTGTTTGAATGCGTTTATTATTAGTTCCAGTGTACTGACATCTGTATCTAAATCTTTGCTCATTGCTAAAGTGTCGATATTGGACGTTTTAATGTCGACTTGCTGAGGAAAATGTGTTTGGGTCAGCTCTTTTATGTTAACGCCGATCTTTTTGGCAAATCTAGAATGGAAAAGTATTCATATAGAACTGTGTACTTTTTCAAAAGGTTCGCAGGCTCTCTGAATTAGTTGAAGTTTTAATGGATTCTGAAAACTACATTTGATTCGAACTCCATACAGCAAGCATAACACACACTGAAAAAGTCAAGAAGTTCTTGGTACTAACTCAATAAATGTAATGAAGCTCATTAATTGAATTTATCGAAATGTCCTAAAGTAATACCAGTTCACCAAATCAGTGAAAAAAAAGAGACAAATACAAAAATGAACAGTTGCCAAGGTCAAAAGGGTATTGTTCTCAGATCAAAGCGCGTTTGGACATCTCATAGCTATAGTTTTAATTTCACAGCTGTCACCACCAAGGACAAATACGATTATTTCTGACCCAAAGATCCTAGATGACTTTGAAAAGAAGGTATAGTAAAGAATATCGGTACATTAATACTTACGATTTAGCAACAGCATAACTTTCCGGGTGTATTATAGTAGTGTCCAAAGGTTCGGAGCCGCCTAATACTTTGAGGAAGCCGGCACACTGCTGATATGTGATCTTTCCTATTCCAGCCACTTTCAATATCTCCGCTCTGGATTTAAACCCACCATTGTCTTGACGATAAGATATTATCTTCTTGGCTCTGCCTTCGTTTAATCCAGATATCCGCCTTAAAGTTTAACATAATTTAGAAAAATCTTTAAACATTTCATCAACATTTTTACCCCATTTCCGGCTCACAACTGAGCACGAGTCTCCTCTCGAAGTAGAAGGGTTTGGTCATAGTCCACCACGCTGACCAAGTGCAGATTAGCATACTACACACCTTTGAGAGCATGATGAAGAACTCTAGGGTATGCAGGTTTCCTCATGATGTTTTACTTCACCGTTTGAAGCACGTGATATATAATTTCTTAAAACGCAAACACGCAAACTCCGAAAAGTTAGAGGTGAGTGCCCGGGGATCGAACCCGCGAGATCGGGTGTTCAGGCTATCGCCGCTTCCAGTGCCATTCCATTGTTCGCTTGAAACATTTACTATCTATTAAAAGTACGAGTAGCAAGGAAACAAATCGAGAGGTCATCTAACAAAATTCCAAAATGTGGTATCTACTATCTAGGTATAGTTATTACACTCGTCAGGAAAGTGGTCAACTATTCTCGAGCAATAAATAAATAAATATAAGTTTTTTTCAAGTAACAAATACCCATATTTATTATACTAAATTTAACAAACTAAATAAATTGTTACTATACTATTATCTGGCCCGGTAGCCGAAATTGGTACTACTTTTTATCTCTGTTTAGATTTTGTTTTTATTTTTAATATTTTAAGAAACATAAGAGATAAAATTCATCGGGTGAGATAAATTTTTGGGATTATACTAATCCGCAACAGTGTTATGGCTGGTTATCATGCTCAGAACTCCGTCGGAGCTGGGACAAACGTAGTTTAATGCTAGCACATTATAAAAATTAGGAATCACGATAAGATGATAGAAAATATCAGATTTATTATATAAGAGTACCTCAACATGGTCTGAGACGCTGTGTTAAGATCAACTCCCACTAGACTCACAACTTTTTCCACTGTACCATCTAGAGCGGTTTCCAACATTTTTGGCGGAATGTCGTGTTGATAAAGGCCTACGCCCAAATTTTTCGGATCAACCTAAAACATACAATTATTATAGTTACAATATAATATGTTTGCCCATAAATTAAAAACTTTTTTTTTACAAATCACAAAATACGCTTTTTCATTTTGCTAACCTTTGTTAAAGCTTATTTCGCCATTTTTATATTTTTGTTATTAGAATAGTATAGCAATTATACCTTTATGAGTTCTCCCAAGGGATCTAATACTCTTCTGGCAATCGATAAAGCTGATATTAAATTAGGATCCATATTTGGATGTTCCTGGAAAAAAGTGAACATGTAAGACGCATTTTCCACAGACAGTATAATATTTAAGTGTTAAACAACTGTGGTACTACGACGAAACATAATAATTAATCCCCACCTATACCAAAGTTGAAATGCTATGCATATAGAGCCACGTTTAAAAAAGTGTATAATACTTATTTATGAAATTTATTTCGTACTAGCTGATGCCCGCGACTACGTCCGCGTGGATTGAGGTTTTTTTGGTTCCCGCGGGAACTCCTTAGTTTTCCGGGATAAAAAGTACCCTATGTGCTATTCCAGACTATAATCTATCTCTGTGCCAAATTTCATATAGATCAGTTCAGCCGTTCGGGCGTGATTGAGTAACAAACATCCATACATCCATACATCCATCCAAACTTTCGCATTTATAATATTAGTAAGATTTGATGTTTTTGAACTAATTTCTTAGTGACAAAGTTATATGGATGCAGTAGAGTTTGCGTCCAGCATACCACAGGATAGATTTTACTGTAAACCCCCACTGTAACCCAGTTTCTTACTGGTTCCTCTTAGCCTGGCTCGCCTCTTAATCTGCTTAATGAACCACTGGTAGAGTCAAAACAAGACAAAAAATCATAAAAGAGACCTGCCCCCCGATTGTGTAAGGAAATGGTAATTGTTTGTCAAACGGATAATTCAACCTGTTTAAGGAGTTCATAGATGCCTGCACATCGAAAAGCATGTATGTATTCCTTAATCAGGTCGAATTTTGGAGTACTATATATGTTTTAAACTGTCAAATGATTACGATTTGCTTAGACCAGGGATTAAGTGGCCGATATCAACCCCAAAGGGTCAATATCGGTTTCCCAGGGGTCGACGTAAACGAATACTGATTTTGGGAGTCGACGAGGTCTAAAAATCGACCCCTATTTTAATATTTTTTCCAAAAAGTAATTACCTACTTAAGTATTTTTACGTAATTTGTATTATTTACTGATTAATCTACTGAATTTTACGTCTATTTATTTTGTTTATTTTGATGAGAAAATGATGTCAAGTTTACTCACTTAAAGTAATTTGGCTATGGGGGTCTGAGGTTTCAGTTCATTTTCGGATAGGGGTCTCTTGCCCAAAATAGTTTGGGAATCCCTGGCTTAGACAATTGGGTATCTGTAATGTCCTACATGAATTGCTTGTCATTAAATAAACAAAGAGTTGAGATGAGAAAGTTTTATTAAAAGTATATTAATTACCTTTTGAGCTTCTTTACTAATAGAGTAAATGGAAGCGCCCTGTTCAGGTACTATAATGACTGGAATGTTATCAGATATGTGATGCTTCTTTAGCCACGTTTCAGTTTGCCTACACGCCGTGCCGTTGCCTAGACCGATGAGTTCCACTCTGAAAACAACAAAATCATAAAAGTGTTTTGTTTGATTCAATCAAGCCGCCAAAGAACAACTGGTCGACGTGATTTTTTGCATGGGTATGATATTTGCGGACCTGGAGAGTGACATATTATGCTACTTTTTATATCCGAAAATTAAGCAGAAAGTAAGTACAAAACTTTATTACACACAAACAATTTACAAATCAGAGGTAAAACGAATCGTGACAAGGAGTTGTTGTGCGAATTCGAGCATCGACATAAAGTTACAAGTTCAGTACCAACGATTTTAATTTCGATAAATAAAGTTTCATTTTAGTAACTCTGCTCAAAAATGATCTTATAGACAAACAAAAAAAATTCAGAATATACCTACCAATAGATATTAATTTGTTTATTTTTTTATAAGAATTACTGGTACAGTGGTGCTTAACTCCTTCACAAGCCAAATTTTTTTTGAAATCCACATAGTCAAACTCTATCCAATGTATTGATACAGTCAAATGCAACTTATTGATTAACAAGCGTATAGTTCTCAGCAACTTTTTTGTATATCAACAGGTACCCCTGTTTTTTTAGTGTCTAGTTGTGAAAACCTGTTATTAGTTAGCTATAAGCTACCTAATTTTAAGACTATTTAGAACAATAAGTTTTTGTTTTCCTTAATAAAATAAAATAATAAAATAAATAAAAATAAAATAAAAATAAATACATCATGGATATAGTTTTTCAAGTACCTATGTTTCATCAGTAGATCAGTCATTTGTCTAGCCACAGGATCATGGCTGTTATTGAAGTTTGGATAGATATTGCAGGCGTCTAATTTTGCACCAGTAGTGTCTATAATACCCACCTGGAACACACATTTTGATTGTAAACAAAATGGCGCATGATGAAATTATTCTAATAAATGAAGTTATTCTTTAAAATCTATGCTAATACTAGAGGTCACCCGCGACTTCGTCCGACACGCCAGAACGGCTGAACGGATCTGCATGAAATTTGGCACAGAGATAGATTATAGTCTGGATTAGCTACTTTTTATTCCGGAAAATTAAGGAGTTCCCGCGGGAACCAAAAAACCTCAATCCACGCGACCGAAGTTGCGGGCATCAGCTAGTTATTCTAATAAATGGATTTTGTTCTTTAAAATAAATTAGATAAGTATAGTTTTTCTGAAATAAAATAAGCATTTACAGAATAATCTTATGGAATATCATTTGTCTAGAACATATTGAGATATCGAAATTAATAATGGATTCAGTTATAATCTTATTTAAGAAGTACCTTACACCCGGCTTTGAATCCAGGATCCAAACCGGCTATCCTCCTATTCTTTATTGGTTCCGTGAGCAAATATTTTTCTAAATTCGCAGTAAATGTTTTGACTGCCTCCTTTTGGGCAGCGTTAGTAAGGTCGGATCGGACCTTCCTAGACAGCCAGGGCTTAATGAGACGATTATACGCATCCCCGAGACCCTTGCGTACCCAGTGACCACTTTTCCAAAGACTTAGGCAATATCTGAAAGAGTAATATAAACTGTGTTTATTGCGTACAGATATTTTTAGCCCTTTTAGTTTTACTCAAAATCTTAATCAAATCTGAAGAAGAATTTAAGAAGATTTATGTATAAAAACATATTATTATAACACAAACGTTTTTAGAATAATAATAGTGTCCTCCCAACCGAATTTCGGCCACAGCGGCTTCAGAGATTAGCCATCTGCGCAGGAGATATTGTAATGCACACTGCACAAGTGTGTGCGCAAACACAGATGCACACAGATGCAGATGCAGATTTTTTTTCCATCCCATTTTGGGATTTTTCATCCCATCGGGATATTCACATAGCCCGAAAAAATCCGACACGACCGGAGAGAGAACAGGCGCAGGACCGATGGCGTTACGCGCTCTCCGAGGCACGGGGGTGAAACACAGCCAACTTCCTAAGTCTGGGCTAGTAATGAGAATTTCTAGTCAGAAACACCCAATAATCCTCTTTCGTCCGAACCTCGCTCGTGTGCGGACGTCTCGAACAACGCAACAGCGATCGGCTGCGTGCGCTTGTGTGTGTTGCAGCTACTCGATTCGCACACTTAGCTATAACCTGTTTTAACGCCGGTCCGGCAGTATATGCAAGAAAATCAGAACATGGCAAACAGTACGCTGCTCCCGGAAGCTGAGATGATGGGGTCTGACTCGTCCTGCTACGATTTACCTACAATGGAACAGGAGAACACTTGTTTTAGGAGTAAACTTCATGATCAGCAATCTGAATCCTTCCAGGCGACAGTGCTAAAAATTCTTGGCGAAATGCAACACCAACAACAACAGCAAGAATCCCGCATGAACACAATCGCAGTAACACTAGAACATATTAAAAATGATATAAACCGGAATTAGAAAGCTCACGATGAGCTACAAAGAGCTGTTCACGTCATCGCAAACGAACAAGATAATATTAATATAAAAGTTACAAATCTGGAGCAAAAGATTAATGACAGATTTTTAGACAGCAACGATAAGGCAGCACAAGAGCGTATCATTATACTTGAAGAAAAGTTAGAGGAAATGACACGCAAACTGAGAGAAACCACCATCGAAATAAAGAATATTCCATATAATTTTGATGACCTTCGTGGCGCAGTGTGTAGCGCTGTTGCCTTAACGTGCGGAGGTCCCGGGTTCGATCCCCGGCAGGGTCAATTTGGGAATTTATAATTTCTGAATTTTCCCTGGTCTGGCCTGGTGCGAGGCTTCGGCCGTGGCTAGTTACCACCCTACCGGCAAAGACGTGCCGCCAAGCGATTTAGCGTTCCGGTACGATGCCGTGTAGAAACCGAATATGGGTATGGGTTTAATATAACTGCCATGCCCCTAACAGGTTAGCCCGCTACCATCTTAGACTGCATCATCACTTACCATCAGGTGAGATCGCAGTCAAGGGCTAACTTTTAGTGGATAAAAAAAAAAAAAAAAAACATGATGAACAAATATTACAAACCATCCGAAGAATTTATCTGAAATTGTCGATTCCATAAAACGATAAAGACATAATCGAGTGTTTTCGCATGTATGCCAAAGATAATACCAAACGAAACATAGTACTGAAATTTAATTCAATAATGAATAAAAATTTGTTTCTCGGCGCCCTGAAAAAATTCAATAAAGAGCATAAAAATGAGCCGCTGTGCACTAGCAGTATCGGTTTCTCAGAAACAAGTCAACCAATATATGCCACCGATTACCTTACACCTAAAGGAACAAAACTTTTCTATCTTGGGAGACAACTGAAGAAAAACTTTGGTTGGTCTAATCACGGAAAGATCTATGTTAAAAAGAAAAATCTCAAAAGCGATTCTTATTAGAAATGAGCAACAAGTCGAAAAAATAATGGAAAATGGCGGACAGCAAGAGTAAGATATAGTTTCTTAATTATATACCTAGTGAGTGAAATTGGGTGTTTCGATTAAGCTCAAGTTGTTATTATTATAAATAGCATTAAGTATTATATTATGATCCTTTCGTCCTGGCGGGTAAGATTTTGCACAAGCATTACGTTCTTTAATCCTTTTTGTCTTTTTCTTTCCTAATCTAGGATGCAAAATTTTCATCAAACGCTATATATCGTATTGAAAAAAAAATACTACTTTAATAAAGCATCAACTTTTTGCAAGCCCGGAGGACTTACAGTACGTCGAATTACAAAATGTAAATACTGTCTTTCAGCTTCTGATATTTTGCTTATACTAGATCGCACACATCACGTCCGCGCTACCTATCGTCGCTCGACTCATGCCGAGACGATATTATTATCTTTTTGTCAGATTACCCACCAACACGTAAGAAAGTAACTTTTAGATCTATTAATATGTATAACTTTTTATTATTCTATTTATTTTTTACTAAACAAAACTCCATTTTATGTATGTTCGGGCGAAAGACTGGCTTCCCATAGCACAGGGAATCCTAGTTTGGGGGCCAGGAACTTAGCTAGACACTGTTTTTTTTTATAGCTACCTAAGTACTACTATTGTATTATTGTAAGTACTATATTTCATTTTATAAAAAACAGTGTATATGTGTGTTTTTCATGAATAAATAAATAAATAAATAAATAATTATGGCCCGACCCAGGACTCTCTGGGACCTCGTCAGCCGCAGTCGAACATGCTAACCACTAGGAAACTGTAGCAGATTGGTACAATTACCAGCTTTACCTAAATTTCAATTTTTTTTAAAGTTAAGTGCCTGGTTACTAAGTTTTGACTATACAAGATTTATATTTTGGTAAGATTTATAATTACAAAGCATTTACCATCATCTTACCTTTCAAGTTTATTGTAGAACCAATCAGGAACAACAACTTTTACAGAAAGTATCTTTTCATCTTCTCCCCTATTCACAGCTAATGTCTGATAACATTTAACAAAGTGAACTGGACACTTCCAATCAAAATACAACTTATATGTCTCTGGATCTGTTTTTGAATCTGGTTTCTTGTTCTCATCCTCTTTTTTGTCTTTTGTAGAACTTTTTGTTCGGCTACTTTGTAAAGTGAATCTAGTTTCTTCTTTTCTGAAATATAAATTAATACATAATTTATCAAAACTGATTTAAATTTGGAAATAATGTCTAAAAACATTTTCTGCTATGCATTTACTTACAATGCAAGTAAGTAAGTAAATGTACCTAAGTCTTACATTAAGCAAAATATTATATACTAGATGATGCCTGGGACTTTGTCTATGAGGTTTAGGTTTGTTTTATTCCTGGGGAACTCCATAATTTTCTGGGATAAAAGGCCTATATCCTTCCCCGGGACATAACCTACCGCTATACCAAATTTCATCAAAATTGGTTGAATTGATGTGAAAGCGTAGCAGACAGACAGACAGACAGACAGACACACTTTCACATTTATGATATTAGTATGGATTTGAATAAGCAAAATTATGTGTAAAATATACATATACTTACAAAGTCCTCATTTGTTGTAGAACCCTTGTGTCCTTATAAATAATATCTGCGACAATATGTGTCATATGAGCTTCAACTTTATCAAAGCTGGAGAGCTCATCTGTACCATCGCATAGTGCATTCAGGTCCATATATCCTCCGTTCAATGCATTTACTGCATGCGGCTGTAAGCCTAAGTTACGGGCTCTCTCAGCCAATGATAAGGAGTGTGATTTTAAGGGGCTATACTGGAAAAATGTTTAAATAGCATCCATTAAGATGACATCAGTATCAAAGTTCTAAAAAAGGTGTACCTCTAAGTGGTGCTCATATTGATAATAGCAAAGTGTGTAACCTGCTTTAAACTTCATTTCAATACTAGCTGATGCCTCCGACTTTTTCCGCGTGGAACTAGTTCTTTTGATTCCCACTGAAACTCTTTAATTTTCTGGTATAAAAGTAGCCTATGTCACTTGCCAGGTCCAAATATACCCATGCAAAAATAACTTTGACCCATCTCTCTGTGATTGAACGACAAACCAACAAATAAGTACTCTTAAACATTTATAATATTAGTATGATTCCATTGGAGAATCTTATAAAACATAAAATTATTGAAAAAGTAAAAAAATCTTACTACTAAATCCACTTCTGATAAATTTTTGGCATTTAAAATACTATGTTCAATTTCTGGTGTCAACTTTTTTGATTTCTTTAATGTTTCAAGAACAGATTTTACTTTCTTTTTCAATTGGATGACATTTTGATAGCTATCATACAGCTCTTGAAGTCTGAAATTGAGAAATATTTGTAGGTAAAAGTATACATTTTGTATTTAAAATAGGTTCGATTTTGTGGCCTTTGTCTGTTTGGGCCTATTTTAACTTCCAGTATGCCAAATCTATCTGCCACTATCAAACAAGTTCTTAGCTCTTGTTGAGTCTCCAGGATTGATGCTACTAAATGTTGAGAAACACAGAAAAGAATTTGTCATACCTGTCCTGTAGAATATAACAGCCATACCATTTTCCTCAGATTATTTCTTTAAAGCAACTATTGTAATCATTTTATCTTTTGGGGTGAGAGCTGTACATTTTCTGTAATAATCTGCAATAAACTTACCGATCAGGCATCAAATGATCCACAGCTTCCTTCCTATATCTGGCTATAAAAGGTAATGTACAACCATCAGACAGTAGTCTTATAAACTTTTGAGCTAGAATTGGCGGAATTTTTTCAAAATAAGAAAGCATGTCGGCTTCATTCAAATAAATATCATAATCATCAGCTTGCATGTGTTGCCTATCATTAGAATTCTCAGATTCATTTTCAGTTTCGGTTTTCGGTTCCTTTTTAACAGCTACTCTCTTTTTTGGTTCGCTTGTTTTGATCGTATTTTTCTTAGGTTTGGATTGAGTACCAGATGTTTCGCCTGTACCCACTGATGTCTTAGCCAACCTTCTTTTAGGCGCTGGTTTGTCGGTATCACTTGGTTCTACAATTTTTCTTTTCCTTGTTTTTTTCTCTGGCTTTTCCATGTTTATTTTCTATTTAAAGTTTAAACACCTACCACAACTAAAGTACCTACCACACAAGTTCGTTGTCGAATTCAAAATTGTTCAAAATAATTTGACAGCCGACAGGTGAATAGTGATGGCTGATGCTGTCAAAATCAGCTGGGTTTCAATATAGTCTGGCTACGCTAAGTCTGCAGCACTGGTAGAAATGTAGAATCTTTGGTAGAATTTGAAAATCAGTTGATGATAACACAGACTGTAATGCGAAAAAACGCATTTGATACTTGTGTTTTTAGGGTTCCGTACCAAAATGATAAAATGGAACCCTTATGGTGCGACTTTCTCCGTCTGTCTGTCCGTCTGTCCGTCTGTCCGTCCGTCACACTCGATTATTTCAGTAACTACCGAAGCTATCGACATGAAATTTGGAATAGTTGTGTATATTAGTGGCCCAAAGACACTGGAATTAAAAAAAATTGGAAATTATTTTTGTTCTTATTTAAAAAGGGGGGAAAATCTGAGGGTTGAAATTTAAAAGTGAGATAACTGTACTGTGTGGGGTATCATATGAAAGGGTTTACTTTGTACATTCTAAAACAGATTTTTAATTATTTTAGTTATGATAGTTTTTGATTTATCGGGGAAAATGTCTAAAAAAATACCGTTCCCCCCCACTTATCTCCGGAGTTTACCAATCGAAAAATTTGAAATAATTATGGTCAATAGGAATTTACGTAAATTTTACAGGAAAACTATAGCCAATGCTCTAACTAGCATAGTTTTTTTGATATTAACAATAAACCTCTACAAACAAAGTTAGTCTTGCGGTTCATTAACAAAGGTAATTATTTATTAATAATGGTACGGAACCCTTCGTGTGCGAGTCCGACTCGCACTTGCCCGGTTTTTTTTGTTTTTAATCTGCTTTCTTGGGCGTGTGGTCATTGGTCGTTTCAGTACATTTTAGCTGGTCAAGGACCTTTGGCTGTAGCTATAAAAAAAAAATACATATAGCTAATATATTTGTAGTGAATACAGCCAATTTTAAATTAATTATTATTTATTTTTTTGCAGCCGATACAGCGCGGTGATTATTATTAGTAGGTATTTACGCGATACAGTGACCGACTACCGACTATCTCTTGCCCCTTTCTGCAGGTAGTTTTAAGAAAGGTATCAGCAAGATCATAGAGTAAGAATAAAGCTTTCTCAGTCTACACAGCAAGATAGAACTGTCATTTTAGTTTAGAGATGGTTACCTTAATTATGTAAAAACTCAGTAAAAGACCATCTAATTTTTCAGTGTGTTCAGTGTTGGCGATTTTTCACAGCTGTGCTACAAAGAGAATATAACCACTACGTTTTCTGTGCTATTTTTACCACCATATTTAGATCCTACGTGGCCGACCATAAGGCACAGAGTACATTGAATCCATAAAGTGTATGACCTTTCAGTCCTTTCACACAGAGTGAACTAAAAATTAAAATGAGTGTGAATCACACCCATTTCAGCAAGCGTGTGAGGGTAGAAATATAATATGTAGGTATTATGCCCGTGTGTTGCTCTTGACCTCATTAAGCCCAAGTCTTGTGCATTTCTTATATTATAGGTATATAGGAGCCTATATACCTAATCTAAGATGTATTTGTGCACAATAGAGGATACAATAATTATTGTCTTTTGATTTGTATTTTAGGATTGCAAGATGACCTTATATTTTAATTAAATTCAATTAAAGAAAAATGCAATATTACTTAATATTAAAATTATCCTTTATTTATCCTCAGCAAACACCTTACTAAATATTCATCCCATTTTATGTGTACGTTTCTTGTTAAAATAAGCTCTGTATACTTGAAGTTTGAGGTGTCTGAAAAAAATTTAATAATTTTGTTCTTTTACATAATTCCATCATAATTCATAATCTGCTTTCATCACATTTGCTATAAGTAAAAATTACCTAACACCTTCAAAAATTCTTTAAAAGTATCAGCATTTCGTATCACACTTGCAATGTATATTTCCACATCCTTATTTATTTTATGGAAATATTTCAAAACTGAAACCAATGGTTGTAATATTGATGGATCATACACAATGTCCGCTCCAATGATAATATCTGGCCACAAGATCTGTGGTAGATCATCAGTATCATTCCAATCTAGTTTCATCACACCTGAAAATATTAAATCTAACACTATACAATCATATTAAACTTAATACATAATCTAACAAATATAATGTCAAATAATCAAATTATTTAATAAGATTTTTATTTTATATGCAGTACCTACCTATATCTTTTTGTCCATTTTTATAAATAATAAGCTCATTATTGTGCTCAGCTCTTGACTCAGGAAAATTTATAAGAATATTATTATTTATTATTTCCAAAACTTCCTCATGGAAATCAGACATTATCACAGATTTCACATCACAGTATTTTGCTATGGTTATACCAGAAAAGCCAACACCAGAACCAAGTTCCAGTACTGATTTATTTAAAAATATTCCTTTGTTACACAGAGCCCAGTCGGATAACATAAATGCTGCCTAAAATTATAATTTATGTATGAGCTTATGTTAAATTTATTAACATAACAATGAGCAACAAAATGAACTGAACCAGTAATATAAAAAGTAAGATACCTATACCAGTACCTCCCATGTCCGCAAACCAGTAGTGCCATTTAGGACCATATTTTTAGTTTCCTTAATTGTCACTAAATTATTCAAACTATTGCTTATTATATAATGACGGTAGTAGACATTATCTTCATCATTTCCCATTATGGAACATAAAAATTGATAAACATCATCGTGGACTTCTTGTTCTGGCTCCAAAGATTCTATTAACTTTTTAAAAAATAATCTGCTAAACTTAAGACTACCAGGATATTTTTTAAAATGGGAGCTATGAATTGTCTTCTTCAAAAACTTTTCTTGTTTTTCCCAAGTCAAAGCTATACTTTGTCCCTGAAATCAAATGTGAACTGTACACGAATGTAATATTTTGTAGATAATTCCCCGAGCGTAATTAGGGTTCCGTACCAAAATGGTAAAATGGAACCCTTATGGTGCGACTTTCTCCGTCTGTCTGTCCGTCTGTCCGTCTGTCCATCCGTCACACTCGATTATTTCAGTAACTACCGAAGCTATCGACATGAAATTTGGAATAGTTGTGTATATTAGTGGCCCAAAGACACTGGGAATTTAAAAAAATTGGAAATTATTTTTGTTCTTATTCAAAAAGGGGGGAAAATCTGAGGGTTGAAATTTAAAAGTGAGATAACTGTACTGTGTGGGGTATCATATGAAAGGGTTTACTTTGTACATTCTAAAACAGATTTTTAATTATTTTTAGTTATGATAGTTTTTGATTTATCGGGGAAAATGTCTAAAAAAATACCGTTCCCCCCCACTTATCTCCGGAGTTTACCAATCGAAAAATTTGAAATAATTATGGTCAATAGGAATTTACGTATATTTTACAGGAAAACTATAGCCAATGCTCTAACTAGCATAGTTTTTTTGATATTAACAATAAACCTCTACAAACAAAGTTAGTCTTGCGGTTCATTAACAAAGGTAATTATTTATTAATAATGGTACGGAACCCTTCGTGCGCGAGTCCGACTCGCACTTGCCCGGTTTTATTTTTTTTATTTGTAAACACTAATTTAATACATATCTTACTTTAACATCTGGCAGTGATCCACTGAAAAATGATTTCACTAGCGTCTGAATCATCGTATCATCGATACTGTAATTTTCAGTCATTTTTGTACAAGGACGTATCTTTATATAAATGAAAACTGATTAGAAATCAGTATGATAATATAAGTATTTATTTAATTTACATTGTGGTTTGCACGAAGTATTTTGCACCGACCACAAAAAAATTTGAGAGGTTAGGTACTTTTGATCAAAGATCAGAGTCCAGAGACAAGTTAAACGGGTTAAACCAGAGATTTTGTTTCCTATATGTTACTTGTCTCTGATTTTGATTCATGAATGGTAATTCAATGAATTACTACCGGAAGGGCGACCAGCAGTCCCAACTCCTAGGGTGGTGTCGGATAACGGATTCATCGTCCACAAGTCCCTCGTCAACAATCATGTTGTTCAAGTCGAGAGTGTGTCGAGCAGGGTAGCGTACCTTATACTCAGAATTACCAAACGGTATTCGCTGAAGGTTATACAGGTATACGCACCGACATCGGCACAACCCGACGAGGAGGTGGAGACTGGAGGTATTGTATGAGGATATCTCAAGTCAAGAGCCATACATACCTCTAGTTCCTATTACAATGTGATGGGGGATTTCAACGCAAGGCTGGGTGAACGAAGCGGTGCAGAGGTGAGAGTGGGGCAATAGGCATGATGACAGTAACCAAGAATCAATGAAATTATGAATTTATCTAATGAAATAGGATTCATGGATTATAAAAAACGTATTTATTTTTCTATTTCGAGTGAGATTGCTATTTATTTTGATAAAATAAAACTATAAAATACAGCAATCCGCCATATTGCATAAAACACAAAGAAGCGAATGACGTCACAATTGTTTGTTTTCGAGCTTTGAAAATCACACTATTGCTTACTGCACACTGCACAGAGTACATTAGTAAAAACAATAGTGACCTCACAACGACGCCATGACACCGCCGAACGTTTTGGCGTGAATTTTAAAATTTAAATTTCAAATGCTAATTTTATCTACCAAACTTTATTTTTCTAATGAAATAAGATATTTTATCGAAATAGTAGATACTTCCGAACATAATCTGACCATTTTTCAAAATCAGTCATCATGCCTATTTGGATATGGGCGGAGGAACCACAGGGGCCAAATGCTGGCCGACTTCATGGAAAGGGAGGGCCTCTTTATGATGAACTCCTTCTTCAGGAAGCGTCCACACAGAAAGTGAACTTGGATAAGCCCTGATGGTTCCACGAGAAATGAGATTGACTTCATCATGTCGACCAGGCGGCAAATATTCAATGATGTGTCTGTGATCAACAGGGTAAAAACCGGAAGTGATCACCGCATGGTAAGAGGCACATTGAATCTTAACATCAAGCTGGAAAGGGCCAGACTGGTGAAGTCTACTCTCCGACCTTCTCGTGCTCATATTCAAAACCCCGAGAGCTTTCAACTGGAACTGCAGAACCGGTTCGATTGCTCAGATTGCGAGTCTGTGGACGACCTAAACAACAGGCTGGTGGAAACTGTCCAGGCGGCAGGGTCCAAGTTCTTTAAGACCCACCGTCTAAAAAGAACAAAAATGTTTTCAGACCACACTCTCAAACTCATGGATGAGAGAGCAGAGATGAGACTACAGTCTTCAGCAGACGCGTCTGCTTACCGGCAGATTAATAGGCAGATCTCAAAAGCGCAAACGCGCGACTTGCGAAACTTCAATACATAGTACATTAAAGATACCATCGAGCGTAACAAGGGCTCCAAAGTATTCGCAAGAAATCTGTCTATCGGACAGAGCCAGCTGACGCGACTAAAAACTGATGATGGTAGTCTCATCTCATCCAAACCTGAGATCTTGGGAGAGGTGGAGAAGTTCTATGGACAGTTATACACCACAACACAAAAGCCTGTTGAGGATGTGGCTAGAGCTATCCCAGAGCCAAATTGACCCGACACTATACCGAAGATATCCCGAACGTCAGCCTTTACGAGATTAGTATGGCTCTCAAGCAACTCAAGAACAACAAGGCGCCAGGTGAGGACGGAATCACAGCAGAACTCCTGAAAGCGGGTGGAAAACCGATACTTATGGTCCTTCAGCGGTTGTTCAATTCCGTCATTCACGAGGGCTTAACGCCACAGGCATGGCACAGGAGCATGGTGGTTCTGTTCTTCAAAAAGGGAGACAATACCTTGCTGAAGAATTATAGACCCATCTCGCTGCTCAGCCATGTCTATAAGTTGTTCTCGAGAGTCATAACGAATCGTCTCGCTCGTAGGTTCGACGACTTTCAGCCTCCCGAACAAGCCGGATTCCGAAAACGGAAAAGGCTTTAGTACCACAGACCACATTCACACGCTGCGGCAGATTATATAGAAGACTGAAGAGTATAACCGGCCACTATGCTTAGCGTTTGTGGACTATGAGAAAGCCTTCGATTCAGTGGAAACTTGGGCTGTGTTGAGGTCACTGCAGAGATGCCGGATAGACTACCGGTATATCCAAGTGTTGAAGTGTTTGTACGAAAACGCCACAATGTCAGTTCGTATACAGGACCAGACTTTTTTTTTTTTTTTCCTGGGGAGGAGGAAATCCTCATGGATACCACCATAATTTGGTGGTATGTCCGACTTCACCTTCGGTGCCCTACGGACTAAAACCTCCTCCCTTCACTGGTCGTCCTTCCCGGTACTGCAGACGTGCAAAGCTTCAGGAGGGTGGCTGTCAGACTAGACTTCGTTAGGTACTCTTTTGCCTATCCAGTTCGTCCTTTACCCGTCTTGCCATTATATTGCGCAGCATATTCGTACCTTTGCTCCATCCTCCAGCACTACTCAACATCAGCGGCACTAGGTTTCCTTTAGTGATAGGTTCACCATCTCCACTTGCGTTTTTCCTTTCCTCTTCGAACTCTTTGCACTCAAAAATGGCATAATTTGGCGTGTCCTCTTCGTCACAGTAGGTGCAGACTACGAGGCCAATCCAACTACAGCGGGGAGTGCGACAGGCAGATGTAATCTCCCCGAAGCTCTTTACCGCTGCGTTGGAGGACGTCTTTAAGCTTCTGGATTGGAACGGATCTGGCATCAACATCAATGGCGAGTACATCACTCACCTTCGGTTTGCCGATGATATAGTCATGCAATGCAATGCAATGCTCTATGACCTCAGCAGAGTTTCCCAACAGGTGGGCCTTAAAATGAACATGAGTAAGACGAAAATCATGTCTAATGCTCATGTTCCGCTCCACCCAGTAATGGTTGGGAGCTCTGCACTCAAAATGGTAGACGAGTATATATACCTGGGACACATGGTCCAGCTAGGTAAGTCCAATTTCGAGAAAGAGGTGAGCCACCGAATCCAACTCGGCTGGGCAGCGTTCGGGGAGCTTCGAGATGTCTTCTCGTCCAAGATTCCTCAGTGCCTGAAGACCAAAGTCTTCGAACAGTGCGTGTTGCCAGTGATGACATACGGTTGTGAGACTTGGTCGCTAACTATAGGCCTCATAAGAAAGCTCAGGGTCACTCAGCGTGCGATGGAGAGACCAATGCTCGGGGTTTCTTTGCGCGATCAAATCAGAAATGAGGAGATCCGCAGAAGAACTAAAGTAACCGACATTGCTCGACGTGTTGCGAAGCTGAAGTGGCAATGGGCGGGGCACATAGAAGAACCGATAGACGTTGGGGTCCCAAAGTGCTGGAGTGGCGACCACGTACGGGAAAGCGCAGCGTTGGCAGACCCCCTACTCGCTGGACAGACGACATCAGGAGAGTCGCAGGGAGCCGCTGGGTCCAGGCGGCGCAAGACCGAGGCGTGGAAATCCTTGCAAGAGGCCTATGTCCAGCAGTGGACGTCTATCGGTTGAGGATGATGATGATGATGATGAATCAATGAATGATGAATGAATGCAGTGACAGATGACAGACCGCAGACTTGAAATCCATAGAGGTAAAAATATCCTATGAAAAATGCTATGAAAATCTCACGAAAATCTTAGGAAAATACTTTGATTAGGTATATACAGAATCAAAAGCCCATTACTCATTCATTTATTATTTTTGGTGTTGCATGAAGTAAAAATTGTTATACTGAGTGTTTAAATGTCTTAAATGTGCTTAAGGCCTAATACTTGCTATTCTGTTAAGTTTTGGTAGTCTATGGTTTGTTAATTTGACAATGACAACGATGGAATTGGCTATGATTTCGGCAGGGCGACCGCGTAACTTTTGCATCAATCATTGATACATCGCAATCACCTCCGATTGGCTGAATTTATGATATTTTTGCTGCGTCAATTGATTTCGTCCAATAGTGGAAGAGTGTTAATTAATCAGTGGTGGCTGGTGATTGCGATGTATCAATGATTGAGGCAAATGATACGCGGTAACGCCCTGCGGATCATTTCGAATTTTCGATTTCGAGGTTAGAAAATAGAAGGCAGAATTTTACTATTTTCCGTGAATATACCATACCGAAAAAAGAATAATTTTTTTATAGAATACAATACTAGTTTTGAAACAGTGTTGAATAGGAACTGGCCAAATGTCTAATGAAAAACCTAATGCTGAACCGCAAAGTACAGCAAACAGTGATTCCAAAAATGAACAAAGTACCAAAGAAACGGAAGCCTGGGGTTATGATTTGTATCCAGAGAGGAGAGGGACATTTTCACCGAAAATTTCCAATATATTATTAGGTAGAGAGGGCAAAGAGGGTATAGAGAAGGCAAAATGTGAGAAACATGTGTATGACTGTATCAAAAATAGTGAGTGTCTAGAATATAAATAATCTTTGCGTAGATAATTTTTTTTAAATATTTGCTAGTTGCTTCTTTTCCTATCATATTTCAGTTTTCCTCTGGGACTACAATATACTTAATATCTCTGATAAAAATAACCTATATCTGATATAGGTGCATTACATCATTCTATAAATTTTATCACACATATATTAGCAGTGATAGCTGTTAGGAAAAAAGGGGCTCAGCTATAGTATAGTGACGGTCGAGTTCGACGTTCATATTTTTTTTACAGAAAGACCTTGATGTGGTAAGCCTTGCACTAAAATATTTTACTGCGGAACTCAATAGTTTTCGAGATATAATTTTTTGAAAATTCGTAAATGTTCACCACTTTTCACTATTTCTTACGACATTTGCCATAGATTACAGACTCATTGACGTTTAGTTGGCGTACTAAAGTTTCGTTTTACGTATTAAAATCCGTTCCAAACATGAAAAGTATCATAAAATGTCAATAATCGTATTCAAACCATAGATAATGTCTATACCGATTATTGGAACGGAACGCGTGCGTTGGCGCCAAATTCAAATCTATGAGTCATCGTTTTACGCGCTTTTCAAGGTTAAAGGTTGAGAAGGTTAAAAGTAGGTACAGTTAATTAAAAGGTATAAATGTCGGTTCTAGTTATAATTAGGTACTTCAGCATGTGATAGGCAAAACCGAATCAGCACACCCCGACTCCACGCAGTCTTGTCTGCCCTACCCCTAGAGTGTTTTTTTTAAGCGCGAAGCGAGTCTTCTGGCGTAGCCCATTCTATTTAAGGAGGATTCTTGGAGGGGGTGAGAGGGAGAGGGTGAAGTCTAAGGAGTTTTCCTAGCGTCCCCACCTCTCCCCCTTACTCCCCCTCCCCCTTACTCCCCCTCCCCCTCTAAAGTATGTATTTTAGTCATTATTACGATAAAATTACTTAATAATTTCAAAACTTTAAAAATTTATTTTTCGAAAACTATTGCGTTCCGCACTTTTTCCCTTGGAGGGGGGGGGTTCCCCCCTCCCACCCCTCCCCTGCCCCCTCCGTCACCGTCACTATACTATTATAGCCCAACCAAAATTGGCATAAATATTAGCTTTGTACCTTATTTTAGTGAGGATTGTAATAATTTACTTTTGTGGTTGTTTTTAATTTCAGGTTCAATAGTTAAAATAATGATGGCTGCACTCAGAAGCTCTGGTTGGTTAGTTTGTGGTATTTGTAATTATTATTATTACTGGTGCTTATGATTATTCTAATGAGATTTTTTTTGCAGCCCTGTTGATATTCGGAGACATATCTCATGTGAAGTCTGTGATTACTCGGTCAGTGGAGGCTATGATCCAGAGTTGAACCAGGTATGTTCTGTTCTTTCTAAAAAAATATTTTAGTAAGTACATATTTTTACGCAATATTCCAAGTCTATAATTTGATAGGCTGGGATAGTCTTGAAATAATATGTACTGCCTTATCCTAAATCCTACTTAATATTATAAATGCGAAAGTTTGGATGTTTGTAAGTTCGTATGTTTGTTACTCCTTTTCCCTACAATGACTAAACCAATCTGGCTGAAAAGAATGGAAATAGGTTATAACCGGAATTAACACAAAAAGGCTACATTTTATCTTAAAAGGCAAGGATTTCCTGCCGGAATATAATTAATCCATGCCGACAAAATTGTGGGCATCATCCACTGCATAATAAAATTCAAATTTGCAGATAGTGGTGTGTCAAAATGTATCAACAAGAAAGGGCATGGTGCAAGGGGTGTTAGCCCATGAGATGATCCACATGTTTGACTACTGCCGCAACAATCTTGACTTCAAAAACATGGAGCATTTGGCTTGTACAGAGATACGAGCGGCCAACCTGACACATTGCTCTTTCACTAGCGCTTGGTCACAGGGGGATGCTTCTTGGACAAAGATTAAACAAGCACATCAGGTTTGTTAATTTTACAGCTATTACTATAATCTAAACAAATTGCACTTGTATCTCAATTTAATTCTTGCTTGGCAGTAATATAGTCTTATGTGCTTTAAATATTTCACATGTTATTTAAAAAATTTAGATTTGCCGTTACACAAATAAAAAGAAATCGTAAAAGGACAGTAGGCTTATTTTATACAATTGACAAAGTTGTGTGGAAGCAAGCGATGTTGTGTACAGTACCCCACAGGGTAGAGTAAAAACTTCACTACTATTTCGCTTAAAAGGAGCAGCTACAGAATTTCAGTTTTGCCAGCCTTCACAGTAGAATCTTCTTTCTGATCCGGTGGTAGAGTCAAAACATGTTATAACATAAGAGACACCTGTATGCCCTACATGAAATAAATTGAGTATTGAGTATTTTTTCAGTGAGACAAAAATAATTTGTTGGTTTTTGGTTGATTATGTTGGCTTAGTGTCTCCTAAAACCAATATAAGCAGGTAATAAATAACTTTTATGTAACAACTTAGTTGTGTCAAAAAAAATGTTACTAAAAAGCATAAAAATGCATTTTGTAATAATTTTATGCCAGAAAATTTACAGTTAAATTTTAATGTTTTTTTTTTTCAGGATTGTGTAAAAACCAAAGCATTGTACTCAGTACTGGCTGTGCGTCAGATTGGCAAGATGGAAGCGGTGGAAATAATAGAGAAAGTATTTCCAAAGTGTTATAAAGACTTAGAACCAATTGGAAGAAGAATAAGGAGAAATTCTGAAGACATGGACAGGGCATACCGGGAAGCTTCATATTACGGATATGAATAAAGTTAAAGATAGAGGTGTAAGTACATCAATGTTGTCTTGTGTGTGTAATATATTATGTACTTATATGAAGAAATATATTATATCAGGACCACGCTACATTACTGTACAAACACAGCCCAAATTTAAGTGTATTTTTAAATAACTTTTACCTAAGTTAAAAGTTGAGACATTTGAGTCTATATGGCAAATCTAGTGTATTACAATTAGTTGTAGAAAAATATTGTAGATAAGAATGTAATGTATGTATTGTAGAAATGTAGTTAATGTATTAATTGCAGTAAGCATAATGCATATTGCTGCTATTATAGTAACAATAAAAGACATATTTAATTATTTAAAATAATGTCTTTTATTTCAAATATTTACATTTAATATAAGTATTGACTAATTTAATTAAATACTGGACCATAACAGTTTGCAAAAGGAGATGGTCGATTTTTGACCCAGGCTGTCCAAACATACGAGCACATCAAATAATTTAATTAAAATAAACAATGAATTTTAAATATATAATTATGTTTCATAGCAGTCGCTGAAAAAATATTGAAGAAAGGAGACTTTCAATCGATTTTTAATGTTAAAAATCACGTGATCTTTGTCTTACGTCGAATTAACGTCAGACGTCAATTAGATATATTCTACTGTCTATGATTAAACTTATGCCCAAGGATGTAGGAATATCCTATGCCTTTAATGTTGCTAGTCTATATTATCTATTATAAACGATGATAGATAAAATTAAGCATTATAATAGCGGTTTTAATGTTCATTCAAATAATGCTCACTCATTTTGATTTTTAGCTAACATAAAAATAAAAACAAATGACCAATCAATTAGTACTTAAGTACTGACAGCACTACGTTATGGCATTAATTCTGTTTCAAAAGGGCTAGAACCCAGAGCTGTAAAGCTAGTTGAAAAAATAGCGGGACTTAATGCCAAACAGCGACATCTATAATTTGACATCTACAACTGGGTACCGATTACTCAATACTGCTACATAACTCGTACAGCGCCATCTAGGTCTCGGTCGTGAAAAGTCTCATATAAAATATAATATTTTTTTAAACCAATAAAAGCTGCCCAACCGGTTTTTAAAGCTTAATCTTAGGATTTTATTGTATCTGAGATTAATATACAAAATTAAAACGACGTGCTTTCACTTATAATGTAGGTGCTTATTGTATCCTAAGTTTAACATACCGAGCTACGAATATAAAATGTTGATACTGAGCCAATAATACATCAACAGTAAAGTGTAGATGTACATTTTTTTCTACAAAAATCTGCAAATTTTGATTATTGTGCATATTTTTTTGTGCTTTAATATGACTGGTACATCAAATATAAAGCAATTAACATAATAACCGAAACTTATTTATTATTTAATGCTAATAATTACTACAGTGACTAGAAATTTTCAACTATTTCTAAATACTTAAACCTAGTGAAAATTCAGCCACTTGTCTCATTGCACACGGCAACTTATTCACCCGCAGTTGAAGTGTCAAAAGTGCTCGGCGCTGCGAATAGTTTAGAAAAACTTAAAAAGATAAAACACACTACGAATCGGTAGGACAACACGTCAACGCGAAAAGTTCGTGACATTGATTTTATATGGAGCGCGCACACTAGGCGACCGGTCAAAACGTTCCACCGACGCGGGCGTTGCGCGCAGACCATTTGTTCTGTCGGATCTTTTCGCTCTTAGAGATGCCGCCTGGGTAAATTTGCAATAAGCATTATCTAATAGACATTATTATGTAGGTATGACAGAGGCTCGTAATGCGAAATAATATGCAATATTTTCAAACCACTGCACTTGAAGCATTGATATATCGTGATACAGTATTTTTATTAAGAATAACTCATATAATTAATCAGAGGCGCCTCAAGCCCATGTAGCGCCCGTGTGCAAAAATTGCCCTAGCGCCCCCCTAGTAAGCGCGCGGTCAAAATGGAATGGGTAGGTCCAAAGTACAAGTAACAGCCAAACTGTCAAGTTCAGCCAAACTGTCACATTTTGCCGCTCGTGGTGCGCCTTGCTTTGCTGTAAAACGACAAATACAAAAAGAGCTCTAGATGCTATACAAAATGTATGCAAAGCGGAGCTCTTTTTATTTTGGTCAATTAAAGTGCCAAGGCCGGCTAACGCGCGCGCCGAGTGGGGCTCTGTAGTGAGCGGCGCTCGGTGCC
Organism: Erebia epiphron; assembly: GCA_963932025.1. NCBI lineage: Eukaryota > Metazoa > Arthropoda > Insecta > Lepidoptera > Nymphalidae > Erebia > Erebia epiphron. The sequence continues at coordinate 37,550,201 of OZ009948.1, read as the reverse complement.
CCCGAGGACCGCTGCGCCCGTGTGCAACGCACACTCTGCACCATAGGTAAAGACGCCTCTGTCTGATTTATGATTACAATCAATATATCCATGATAGACAAAGCAGCACTTAACCTAATCACAGAAACCTTTTAATTATATCTATTGATACGTGGCAAAAGGCACAGTAATAAGGCGTGATATTTGTTATCCAGTAAGGTCAGTAGGGCTAGCATGCGCACAAAGAGTAAAATTATGCCTACCCGTTATCTCTATTTGTCTACCAAAGCTAACATGGTTACTGGTCTCGTTACGTCAAAAGTAGAGATAAAAGTAATATTTACTGTCTGTGGTATTTTTCTCTACGAACCCTTACATACCGACTATTTTCAACCGACTTCAAAAAAAGGAGGAGGTTCTCAATTTTTTTTTTTTTTTTCAGAACTTTTGACTGGGTGGACCCGATTTGGATGATTCTTTTTTTATTTGAAAGGGAATACTTCCCATGTGGTCCCATATAAATTTTATCGAAATCGGTCGAGCGGTTTTTAAAATATCAACAATAAAATAAGTACTTTGTATAGCGTGTGCTTGTTGTTGTAAAGTTGGCGCGGGAGTTTGAAGTCGGTTGTTTAAAAATAATTTTTTATATTAATTATTTTCTTGTAATATACCGGATTTTGTGCGTGTTAGGGTAGCCGAGAAATCATACGGCATCGACAACATCTCTCGCTCTCGTCGCGAGATATCTCGTTGTGCGCATGTTAAGCCTGCTGGTCACATTGATGTCCTCAGCGATACGACATAACTTTCCTAAAGTTACCTATGTCGTATTGCAGACTAGACCGTGAATTCACAGTTACACAAAGTCAAGCAACTGCTATTTAAACCCACGTACGAGTTTTTATTTGTCTAATCAAAATTGAAGTTGGTTCATGGTTCCGCATAGCATTTAAATTTTAATTCCTCTTTTCAGATCTTTTAGGTAGGTATATTGGGTTATTGTGGCGGTGCGGTCTTATAAATGGGAGCTCCTTCCCGCCAGCCGGCAGGGGCAACGTAGGATTTTTAACTTTTAAATTGTGTCTAGTCTGGTTTGTGGGTTCCCTGGCTAGTTACGAACGTACGAAAAGGGTAGTAATAGTAACTAGACTAGTCACTGCCCTTTTCCGCTAGGTAGTACTACGAGTGTAGATTAAACTATTTACCTAGATGAAAATCTCGTGAATCTTCTTGAGTTGTTTGTGTTTTCGGGTAGAGATAATTCTGTATGTATTACTATTTTTAAGTAGGTATATTAGGTATTTGTAAATATTTCACAGTATAATACGTGTGTATACGTGTGTAATATAATACGCGTGTGTGTATCTAATCTATATAGGTATATTACAATATTGATTTAAGAAGAGGACGGATAAAGTTTAATTTTAGCTACTTATAAATAAGGATTTAGGGATGGAATTTATTGCAACTACGAAGGCCTTGCCTATTAACGATTTTTATCCCCAAAGCACTAGATAAAATATCGCTTAGTGCAATATTTTATCTCGTGTTAAAAGCTCAAGACACCGGCTTAACTATTCGTTGTAGATACTTAACTAGGAAGTTCATAAATACTTATCTACTTATATTATCATTAGGTATATTAACAAAGGTTTTACACTAATAAACGTTAAAACTCCTTATCAAAACAACTTAACCTTATAAATAAGTATTTTTATAATTTCTACTTAATTATTAAAATATCAATAAAAATAACACTTTATTTAGATAACTAGCAACTTAGCTATACCTGTATACAGTTCAAATCGTCTCTGTGTATGATATGGAAATAAACATATCCGAAAACCAACCAAAGTCAATCGCGCATCGCTCGATGCGCTTCACTAAGGTATGTAGTCCAGTAGATTATTGTGAAAAGAAGGAAACATAAAGGGAACACCATTAGGGCGTATCGGTCTAGAGCCCCGTGCTGAGCGCCACAAAACATGACTCCATGGTCAATCTTCGCCGTGAACTTTTTCAAGAAACTGTCCGATGCGTCTCCTGGCATCTCGAATATCGGCGAGTCCTAAAACATCAAAAAATTAAATACAAAAACTTCATAAAACCTTGCTAAACCTGCACTTCCTAAAGTCCTACTACTTTAACATATACCTATTGGCATATAATTCCCGAGAAACTCTGAGTAAGTATAATGCATATATTATATTAGTCACCTCAGAATGTACCTAGTTATCGCACTTCTAATAATAATAATGCCCTCCCGACCGAATTTCGGCCACGGCGGCCAATCTCCAGATAGATTAGCCATCTGCGCGGGAGATATTATAGTGCACAAGTGTGTGCGCCAACACAGGTGCACTCTCTGTTCCTTTATAGTTTACTCTCATAACCCGACGGAAAATCCGACACGATCGGAGAGAGATCAGGCGCAGGACCGATTGCTTAACGTGCTCTCCAAGGCACAAAAAAGAAGGTTGCAAGGAGGCACGAGGTAGAAGGTTGGCACTTCTAATAATTAGGCAACTTCTTATTTTTTTTATAACAGCATTTTCATTCTGTAAAAATTCAAGTAGGTTAGGTAGGTACTTATAAATTTTCAGGAAATTATATGCCGATAGATAGCCTGTCACAAGCATCTACTAGCTTGAACAACATACCATGTGCAATGCGATGAAAGCATTGGTGTTTGCAATTTCTAGTCTGAAAGCAGTTGTAAATAATATTCTTTAGCTACTTAATTTTTTTTCTGGGACATCGTTATGTTTACCGCCACAACTGGCACTTGAGATTGAGAAGTACCATTACTGACAATAAAACCACCACAAATTTTGGCTTCATTATGTATACTTCGAAATCATTTTGCTTTATTACGGATTACTTAAACTACGAGATACTCTAACTAATTCGTGTTTTCAAACAATTAGACCAAACTGATGCACAATACTTGAGGGCTTTATTTAAGGACGTGTTTCTAGCAATAGGTATTCAACTGTAACTATTCGTACCACCTATGTTTACTTTGGAGTTCTACGAGGATTCAAATTCGCTATTCGATGTAACTGAATTACCAGGGTGTCAGGTACTCTTTAATACAATAGCGTTTCGTGACAGTGACACACAGTGCTCTGTTCTTCAATTTTACCTTACTAACTGCCCTCGTCTCACATCCAACTTTATTGTCCCTTCGAAGCCTTCTCTCCGAAGAGGTTAACTAGAAATTGTTTGCCTAATTTAAATCTTCACTTTGTTATATCTACTTACGTGACAGAGCAATATTTGGGGTGGTGGTGATAATGCAGCACAATCACACCTAAACACTGCTAATGCCTAACAACACGTTAGTGTCTATCAGCTATTTTTGTAAATAAATGTGAGTACCTGGGTCATCTTAATCTAGAAACTAATAATCCCCTACACTATTCCAATTTTCAAACTTTGAATATTCTTACTATTTCAATCTACAACTTGTCTGCGTCTTGGGAAGTTGTGTGAACACTCAAATATTTACCCTTTGTATCGTTTGATGAGAGAATTGTTGTTTTAGCCCTTCATCTTCTAAGCTTAGTTGTGGCGAGAACGCGCCACCCTGTGGCGTCCCGGTCACCGGTGTACTTAACCTCTGCGAATTTGATATGACTGAGGTTATTATGAGCTTTAATGTCGTCCTCTTACTCAGCTCTAGTACCTATACATACATATATGTATATATATTTATTGTTGATTAATTTTTTTAATGATTTGCTTAAATTTAATCACACCTATTTGTCTCCTGAAATCTTAATAAATCTGTGGTAATTCTACGCCCATGAGGAAATCTAAAAACCTATTGTAAGGTACACAGCCTATCAAGACCTGTCGGTCGTGTTAAAAAACTTACTTTTTAAGTTAATTCTAAAAACATGCTGGAAGAAGAATAACTACAACAGCAACAATTTGGAAAACCATGATTGTAGTTAGGTACAATTAGTAGTAGTAGTAGTAGTTGTAGGTTAATTCGAAACTCGGGGGACTCTTAAAATAATACGAATTATCAAGTGTTTGAATCAACTCATATCAAATGGTTCAGAGAAAATAAATAAAACTTCGAATTATTAAGTGTTGTTCAATTATCAAACTAATCATAACAAAAATAAAGACTCGCGTGCGATGATACAAGTTTGAACTTGTCTCAAAATGTAGGTACTTATTTATAATCTTTCAGTCTCTTCTCTTTGCAACTTTGAATTGTCGAGTGTTTGAGTTCGAATTAACGCGTCGTTTTGTTGCCCAGCAATGATTTTTTCGTTCGAATTACCAAGTGCATAAAAATTTATTGATTTCGAAATATAGAGAGATTTGGTAGGGAACTCGTGATAGATAACTTTGAATTATAGAGAGGTTCGAATTATCGCAGGTCGACTGTATTTACTATCTTCTGTCTCCGTTTTTTATGAACTATAGAATTCATATCTTCGTAAAATTAATATATTTTTAATATCCTACGTTATACTTAATAATGCATATGGAGATGCAGCCAATTAATTGATAAAATGATATTAACAAAGAGCAAAGAAACTTCGATACTGGCGATAAATGTACTTGGTACTAACTTGGTAAGCAAGTATAGTTACCTGAGAATGGTTGATATGAAGTGATGGAGCCAGTTGGGCAGCGGAGGCCGCTCGCCGCAGGTCCTGCCGCCGCCGACTCCAGCTCTTGTCGTATCGGATGCCGAATAGCACCACGAAGTATTCCAACAAAGCTAGGAACACGAATATCGTGCATGAAATCAGCCACACCTCTATGCACTTGAGCTCCAGCGCGTCTGGAGAGTTCGAACTAGAAGATAAATAAAAAAAATAGCATAAACACATAATACCAACTGCCTCGTGGGTATAGTGGGTAGCATGTTCCATAGAAGCATGTTCATGGGCCATAAATTACGTATTGGGTTTTTCTGACTAGAAATTCTCAGTACTAGCCCGGAGTTAGGAACTTGGAGGTGTTTCACCATCGTGCCTCTGAGAGCACGTTAAGCCGTCGCGTCGGTCCCGGTTATTATCAGTATCTAACATAATAATAATTGGGCAACGAATTGGGCAACTGTAATGTCTCCCCAGGCATGTTTCACAAATCCATACTAATATTATAAATGCGAAAGTGTGTCTGTCTGTCTGTCTGTCTGTCTGCTACGCTTTCACGGCCCATCTGTTCAACCGATTTTGATGAAATTTGGTACAGGGATAGGTTGTATCCCGGGAAAGGACATAGGCTACTTTTTATCCCGGAAAATTCAAAGTTTCCCGCGGGAATTCAAAAAATGTATCTGTTCAACCGATTTTAATGAAATTTGGTACAGGGGTAGGTTGTATCCCGGAGAAGGACATAGGCTACTTTTTATCCCGGAAAATTCAAGAGTTCCCGCGGGAATCGAAAAAACTTGGTCCACGCGGACGAAGTCGCGGGAATCATCTAGTAAAGAATAAAGAATAGTCCTTAAAGCCCGCCAACCCGCATTGCTGCTAAGCTCTAATTCCCTCTCTTCTATGAGAGTGGAGGCCTGTACCCAGCAGTGGGACGTTGATGGGCTGTAGTGGTGGTGGAAACCTAATTCCTATGTTACGTAATTAGTGGCTAAAGTTTCTTTGGTAAAAGTACAAAGATCTAAGTGCCTTCGAAATTATTAATAACACCATGTTCTATGAAGAGAAATTGTGTTATTCTGAAACAGTCTTTCAATAAGTAGGAAGTTCTCAATTCAGCGCGTATTTTATATATGACTGACTAGCTTATGCCCGCGACTACGTCCGCGTGGATTGAGGTTTTTTGGTTCCCGTGGGAACTCCTTAATTTTCCGGGATAAAAGTAGCCTATGTGCTATTCCAGACTATATTCTATCTCTGTGCCAAATTTCAGCCAGATCCGTGCAGCCGTTGGCGCGTGATTGAGTAACAAACATCCATTCATCCATACATCCATACATCCATCCATCCATCCATCCAAACTTTCGCATTTATAATATTTATATATTTGATAATTGATTGGGTCATTGTAAAAAAAACCTTAATGGTCTCCGAAAATGGTTTATTTTTCACTCGTTTCGTAGTTTCTGATCACAGCACAAGTTACCGTCTTGATAAATCGCTTAAAATACCTTATGTTCGTTAAGTCCACTGAACAGTTAATATTATGTGATGTTTCGTTCGACCTGAAAGTAAAGTAGGTAAAGGTAAGGTAGAGATAGTACAAACCTGACAGTATCGAACATGGTGACAAGCGATAGAAGAGTAGTGACCAGCAGGACCATACGACCTGGGACGATCTCAGGGATCACGCAGAAACTACCCCAAGATATGATAACGAAGAGAGATGAAGGCAAGTAGCTTTCCAAGAGGTAGCCTCGCAGTTCGCGGGATAGCTTGATTTGCAGTCTTGCCGCTGAATGTTCCCCTAGTAACAAACCAATGAAGTAGGTATCGTTGGGTACCAATGATTATTACCGGTTAGGTATAATATTGTTATGATTGCGTTAGTATGTTATTTTTGTCCTGTAATTAATTTTTATAGCGTAAATGTTATTTTTGCAGAGTAAATGAGTAGGTAGGGTCAAGTGTCCAACAATGAAACACTAAAAATTCAAAGTCTCATAAACCTTTTGTTTTTACAGATAGAAGTCTAATTTTTTACAGGCAGATAGGCAATTTTATTAGGTATCGGATGTCATTAATAGTTTTTTTGATTAATGTGTAATCAATCAGTAAAATATTTTAAACAAAAAAACGGGAAATGTTTCATTGTATCCACAATGAAACACCACAAATTCAACAATGAAACGTAATAAATTCATACTCTCTGTTGTCTACAAAAAAAATGCTGAGTTCAATCATGAAAGGTTTTATTCTTAATTTCACTTTATTTTGGTTTGCGCTTTCCAGTCCGTGGATGAGCCTTCAATGGAGTCATGAATTCCTTCATCTTCGGTTGCCTCTCTGATTAACAAAGGTTGGCAGTCAGCTTGGTTATCCCCATCGGTTCTTTGCGAAGCGAAATAATTCGGCGGTACTCACGATATCGGTCCACTTAACTCAAAACTTTTGAATTTTGGGCCCTACTGGGTCAGAATGTCATTTCTATGTATGTTGCAAAGCCTAGACTTTCTACTGCAACCAACGCTTCTTTACAGCATTTTTCCTCCATCATGATGAGTAGTAGGAGTTCGTATCTGTCGTGCCTGAACACGTGCCCCAAATATGCGACTTTTCTCATCATTTTTCATTTTTATATATTGCTTGTCCGTGCATTAGCAGTGCAATAGCTCGAAGCATATTTTTTCCTGAATGATAACCTTTCTTTCTTTTAGGGTTAAATATTCTAGCCACAAAAAATATTCATTTGCACAGGAAGTATAATATGATTCTTGGCACGCAATGAAACAGTGTTTCATTGTGTCCATTATGCAACTGTTTCATTGTTGACTAAGTACCTAAGGTTTATTTTACTAACCTTGAAATTTTTTACACTAAATTGTAACACTATAACATATGATCTATTCCACGTTAATCTACGAAATATGGTTGATGCTAGGTTATCATGAAAATTAAGAAAATTTCAACCAAAATTTAATGAAAAATCTCTAAACAATGCTGAAAATATTTACTTTTTGTCCAAAAAATCAAAAAAATCTCCGCAAACACGTCATCTTTCACGTGGCACCGATGGAAACTGGGATAGGGCGGGGGGTTCACAAGAGTGTCCCAATGCGATATAATGCACGATCTGACAACGTGTTCCATTGTTTCATTGTTGGACACTTGACCCTACAGGCAATCTATTTTTGACGAGTTAGTGGACCCATAGGTATAAACCCAAATTTTCATTCTTATCACTATTTAAGTCAAGGAAGTTTGAATTGGGTGTAAGTTACTTTTATAGTTCTGATATACCTAGCAGTTATGAAGGTGGCCTTCTTAGGCTCCTTTTCTACCTACTTAATAATAGGTATATTATTAAGCTACTGAAATAGTGTACTGTAAAATTAATTGTTGCCTTCTGTTGATGCAATTCAAAATTATTTTTTTCATAAGCGCAACCACCGAGTTTTTTCTTGGTTCTCCTCGGTAGGAACGGCATTCCGAACTAATGGTAGATTCACTCGACGATTACAAATCACTTTAAAAGTTTATTTTAATTAAAGCCATTTCTTATTTATTTAAAAAATCCAGTGCCACAAATTGAAAGGCAGCAATGTTGTTTTAGGTAGATAGTAACAATACTATTATTACCACGTGGATCGCCGAATTTGTGCTAATGGTGTCAACAATAAAACAATTTGGGAATAGAGCAGGGTATAACTTGCACGCGATACAGGCTTGTCTACAAAATTTGTAGTCAGTAATAATAATTATTGAGGGGCTAAGTTTTGTACAGGCAAAGAATACGACGAATGTGCAATTTGCAATATGGAAATAGCTTTTGCGTAAAAGTATTTCAGAATTCAGCCATGGCATATAATTTCAGATTCAATTTTACAGAGCACTTTTTCTGAATGTATGTAGTTAGGTAGATACTTATATTTTGCAAATATATTTTGGTAGTTACATGCTTTAATATTAAAGAGTCCTGATACTAATATTATGTTATTTTACCTTTGACCTATATTGTATCAAGTACTGATTTATGTTAATTTCAAAGAAAGGGAATTAATTACTTTTAACTGGAGATAGTTAGCAATTATTTAACAAATTTTAAAGGTAAAAAGAGTATCCATACTAATATTATAAATGCGAAAGTGTGTCTGTCTGTCTGTCTGCCTGCTACGCTTTCACGGGCCATCTGTTCAACCGATTTTGATGAAATTTGGTACAGGGGTACATTGTATCCCGGGGAAGGACATAGGCTTCTTTTTATCCCGGAAAATTAAAGAGTTCCCGCGGGAATCAAAAATCTTAATCTACGCAGACGAAGTCGCGGAATCATCTAGTTCAATATACATATATTGACTTCTCACCTGATTGATCAATGTATACAAGTTTGGTTTTACTAATCAATTAACTAATTGATTGGATTTGATAATGTAACTTATTCTATATAATGATCATGTTTAAGCAATTAATAATCATATTAAAACATTTAAGCAGAAGGGCATGCTCTCAAAAATTATTACACGCAACGTACGACTAGAAGAATAGATAGTAGGTATAGGTATGTGTGAGACACGGATGGTTTTTTTTCGAAGCAAATACAATAGATAACCCAAGAGCTGGCGCTTATTAAGCTAAACGGCTCAGTCTAGCAATTCAGAGAGGCAATGAGGCAATCCAGTGTAACGCAATCTCTAAAGTCTAAAACTCTAAACGAAACTAAAAAGACAGCTTTGAATCTAATTCTGTCCCTTTCAGCAGGGAATATTATAAAAGGGTTAGCAATATATTAATGCTGTCATTTACGTTTAGTTTACAAATTGTGTACCTACAACAGAATCAGCCCCAATTAACGCCAGTGTCTTGGGTAGCATACCCCAAATCCCATGCCCATGAACGATCATTTGGACGGTGTATATATTTTGTAAATATAAGTCGTATAGTTATAGATTTCTTTAAGATAAAATTTTGGTAAAAGAAATAATATAAAAGAAGATGTAGGTAAACCAAAATTTTTCGTTTCGCTACACACCTACGATTGTGTTCGCTAAAGTGGCAATTGCACAACAAAATTGCTGCCTATAGTTATAGGCAGCAAATACCATAAATAGCAATATAATATACCAGCAATATAACCATAATAGCATAATAGGTTAGCTTACCAAATATTGTAAATTAATTTTTCTGAGAAGATTTAAAATCCTCTCCTTTTTCATCCGTGACCCACACAATCAGCAACATGCAAGCATACATCATCGCGATAGCAATAAATAGGTAATTAAATATAGGGTCTATATACTCCCCATTATCGCGACGCTATGATATAAATTATATTATAATAAACACCAAGATAAACTTATAATATTATAACATAATTATTTATCTTTATCTAAGTAAATTGACAACAAAACTGTATTATTGAATTAATTATAAAACGACAAATGATTATTTATTTTGTAAGTCTGAATTATATCAGATATAATAACAAATTGTCCTTAATAATATGTTCATAATAATATCCTTGTAACTATGATTGTAAGAACGAACTGTGATTGGAAATAAAGGCTTTATTATTATTATTATTATTATCATAAATTTAGCTCTCACGCCCGCCTACAAAATAAATACATAATATATGGCCAAAAGAGTTATAATAAACTTACGTAAATAAAAATAAATGAATAAACTTACATACACAAATACACAAATAAATAGTTGTAGCGGGCGGAGGATTACACCCCGGCAGGGGAGACCAGACGGCCGGGGGTCAGGGCGACAGGTTGAGAAACCGGCGGACTATCCTAGCCGAGTCTAGCAACACCGCTTTCTGCATCCTGGCTGCGAGCGAACTGCCACGGAACCCCAGTCGCCTCAGATGATGAGCAAGGCTGACTGGGACTAACCCATTCGCAGATATTACGATTGGGATGGTTTCAGTGGACTCCACATGCCACATGGCGGAAACCTCGTGAGCCAGATCGAGATACTTTCGTTTTTTCTCCGTCTCAGCTCTCACAAGGTTCTCGTCATATGGAATGGTGATGTCCACCAAAAACACCCGCGACTGTGCCCGGTCCAACAGCACGATGTCAGGCTTATTCGCTAGAATAGTCCTGTCCGTGATGATGGAGCGGTCCCAATAGAGCCGGACTCCGTCACGCTCGAGTACAGGCACCGGTGTGTACCTGTAGTACGGCAACCTCTCATCCAGGAGACCGTACTTCAGAGCAAGCTCCTGGTGAAGGATCTTGGCCGCTTGGTTGTGTCTGTGCAGATACTCAGTATTAGCAAGCGCCGAACATCCCGAGAGCACATGTCTGAGTGACTCACCGGGACGGCAACAGGCTCGACAGATGTCGTGAGTGCCATCCTTCAGAATGTACTTTCGGTAGTTCCGCGTCTTAACCACCTGATCCTGTATCGCACAGACAAAACCCTCGGTTTCCCCAAAGAGGTCACCAAAGCGCAGCCATTGCACGGACGCTTTTTTATCGACGTGTGGCTCATTAAGAGCTTTAAAAAAGCGTCCGTGCAACTCTTTCTCCTTCCATACGGTCTCCCGGTCAGAGGTGCTAAGTACCACCGGCGCCTGCCACTCGATTTTGGCTAAGGATAGGGGAGTGAGTCCTTTATCACATTCTATGACCTCTCTATGCATGGGTGACTCCCTCTTCGTCTCGAAGTATGTTCTGAGATTGGCTATCTCCCGGTTATGAATGGTCTTGACGCTTAATACGCCTCGACCACCACATTTCCGGGGGATATACAATCTCATCACAGATGACTTTGGGTGATGCATGCGATAGAGAGTCATAGTCGTGCGGACTTTTCTATCCAGGGCGTCAAGTTCGGTCTGAGTCCATCTGAGTACGCCAAAGGTGTACATGAGAACGGGCATAACCCAGCCGTTATAGGCTCGAACCTTATTGGCGCCTGACAAAAAGCTTTTAAAGATTTTTGTCAGACGGCCAAAGAAGGCCTCGCAAACAGACTGTTTCATGTCCGCCTCATTCACTCCTATCAATTGCGACATACCCAGATACCGGTATGATTCAGCTTCGGAGAGGGTCCTAATGCTCGATGGCTCGAGATTAACCTCAGCCGAATGAGTAACCTGCCCCCTCACCACATGCAAGACCGCACACTTGTCCATCCCAAGCTCCATCCTGATAGAATTGCTGAACTCAGTGGTGACATTCAGCAATTCTTGCAGGCGGGTAGCATTGGGTGCCAGCAGCTTGAGGTCATCCATGTAGACAAGGTGAGGCACTCTTGTCCCTCCCCTCCGAAACTGAAAGCCCGTCCCTGAACTCTCCAGCAATGAGCTGAGTGGGTTCAGAGACAGGCAAAACCAAAGTGGGCTCAGACAGTCACCCTGGAAGATCCCTCGCCGTATCCTTATCCGGTCATCGGCAGCCGCCAACCGCTCGCCTTGGAGACAAAGGATCGTACTCCATTGCCCCATGCATTGTCTGAGGAAGTCTCGAACTGTACCATCAACTTTGTATAGTTCAAGGACCCTCAAGAGCCATGAATGGGGCACCGAGTCGAATGCCTTTTTATAATCAATCCAGGCAGCGGAGAAGTTCCGGCGGTTGCGTTTGACCAATTGCCCCGCAACGGAGTCGATGAGAAGGAGCTCCTTAGTACCACGGCTACCCCCCCGACATCCGTTCTGAGCCTCAGACATGATGTTATTTTCGTCTACATGGCGAGATATCTTGAGGCTCAGAACGGATGTTAGCGTCTTATAGATGGTCGTAAGACACGTAATGGGGCGATATTTTGCCGGATCTGCGGCATCCGTGGACTTTGGAGCTAGGTGAGTGATCCCAGTAGTGAAAAGGTTCGGGAGCGTCCTCTGCTCGAGAGCTTCTTGGAATTGTCGAGCCAAGGTCGCATGGCAAACCGAGAAACCCTTAAGCCAGTAGTGATGCAGCCCATCGGGACCCGGACTTTTCCAGTTCGGGGCCCGCTTTACTGCACCAACCACATCCTCCGTAGAGATGGCTACCGGGTCCATCGGTTCAATTACGGCACATGCTTCCTCTACCGCCGCAATCCAAGGGCCCTCTTCATGCTCAACCTCTCGCGACCACACACTCCGCCAGAAAGCGACAAGGTCAGCCGGGCTCGGCCGTTGAGAGGCAGAACAGACTGATGGACACTCCAATTTTTTATAGAACCTTTTCTGATCACTCGAGAAGAGACGATTTTGCTGAAAGCGCTCAACTCTTTCCGAGTATCGTCGTATGCGGTTCCCCCATGCAGCGATTTTCTGCTTCAGGTCGTCGATGCGCTCCGTTAGCTTTTGGGCTATGTCGGGCTGATCCAACTTAACCCCAAGCCCGTTAAAGGCAATTCTAACGGAGCGCACAATCCTTGGCCTTGTATTGCCCGACCTGAAGCTTTGCAGTCTGCCAATGAGGCCTCTGGTAAGGTTGATACGGCGCTCTATTCTCCTCTTCCAGGCCGGTTCCGTGCTGCGTCTTGCAGCAGCAGCGCGTCTCGGACCCGGAGTCTTGACTCCGATAAATCGGTGCACGGCTAAAGCCGCACCGAAGAGAATAGAAGCCGTATCATCCAAACCAGTGCTGTTCGCTAGATGTTGAGGCAGCATTTGGTTGATGGCCTCAATGACATCCCGCGTCGCTACATTCAGTGTGAGGCGGGAGAGCCGCGGACGATTCTCTAGAGGAGCGCTACGAATTTATTATTATTATTATTAAGATATAAATTTGTCACAGTCAGATTGTAAAAACTGTAAGATTGTTATCTAACGCTTTTTTTTCGATAGATTGTAAACAGTCGAAAGATTGTGAACCGTTCAATGTTTTAAGTGTCAATTTTTGAAATATTCATTGTATTTACGTTTTCTTGTCTCTTTCTTGTGTGGCCGAGCACTTAGGTTCCATCGGGTTAATAGCCCGAGAGTAACCAAATATGGGCTACCATTTTGTTTTTGCCTCTTATATAAAAAACTATTAAAAAATTAAGCATTTATTGACGTCAACATAATCACACATACATTTTTAAAGAGCTAAGTAACAATCTTATGTTCATAATATTATAATATATTATTAAATTGAGCATTAAACAAAATATCAAAATAGACGCTAAATATGGAACAGGTACTCAAATATGGGCTACAAATAAAAACTTATAATATCTTGTACGAAAATAAAAGTTATAAATATTTATCTTATAAGAGATCAAACTACTTTGGAAGATGGAAAAAATCACATCATTTACTTACAAAAATCACATATCCAGGTGTCAAACTCTGGCCCAGCACAGTCATTAAGTGCCCAGAGCTGACACATTAAACATCTGTCCCACAGTTCTCCTGCTGCTCTTTCGGAAAAAAAATCCTGACAAAACATACACGCTGCATCGGCAGTGTCAGGAACCTCTCTTCCTATAAGGGCATCTGGTTCCTTCCTATAGGGGTATCTGAATCAAATTGAATATCTTCTTCACCTTCACTTTCGTCCCTGGTCTTGGCGTTCTTATTTCCTATACTTATTTTCTTTTGCTTGGGTTTCTTATCATTTGTTTTATTTTCTTTTTCATTTGTTTTTCTTCTTTTTTGTTACAATAAGGTCATTTTTATATGGAGACGAAGTTATTACCGAGGCCAGAGCAGCTTTTCTACCTCTATTGTGATGTCTTGTTCTGTGATGTCTTTCTGACTTTTTTTGCCACGGGACTTATGGCATAAGGAGATACTAGACCTAGACTGTTACGATCAATTCCGGAAGACGAAGGTTGACAGTCATATGTTGGTTCATGTCCAGTTCCAGAAGTAGATTCTTCTGTTTCAGCGTCAGACCTAGACCTCAAGTCCGGTGATTCCTAAATATGGGCTAGCCCATATTCAGGACCATAGTCATAGCCCATATTTGAAATTCTTTACTAAAATCAACTTGATCGTGTACTTTACAAATCATATATAGCAAGCAATAAATCGACCGAAAATCATAAAATTAAACATATATTCTGCAATAAAACACATAGTTACAGTATATAGACCTAATTTTCATTAATTAAATAACACATTGATACGTACCGCAGAAAATTTTTCGACAGCCGCAACACAAGTATAGCTGATACTGGCGACAGCTCGCGCGCGACGACGATAATGAGTCAGTGCGATGTTAGAGGGAATGAATGCGATAGACGATCGTCGTTTGTTGTGTCTTTCGATTGTAGGTTTTCGAGAATTGTTACTAGCCCATATTAAAGCACTAGCCCACATTTAGTTACTCTCCTCTAAACCTAACAGATTACAATCTACCGAAAAATAATCCGTTATATTGTAATCATTCGACAGTTTACAATTTCGCGAGTTAGATTATAATCTAACGGTTTTTACAATCTTACGGTGACATATTCAAATCGTAACAAAGTCGTATTTGAAATTTCTTCAAGTCTTTTACAATCCTTCCTAGTTACTTAATAGGTTCCCTCTTATGAAAATGTATTTAAACTTTAAATTGACTTCAAAAGATACAATTGGTGCTTAGCTACGATTTCAATGTTATCAGAGATTCAGGGCCCAGGTTAGTTATCTACTAACGCCCAAACAGAAGCGCAAAGCCATAAATGTACATTTACCTTCACCAAAATTTCGAATATGATTACTTTTGTCTGTAACAAACGTGACCACGTATTTTGGGAGCCGGAACTCGCGGCGCTGTTCACCGGATATACCGGACCATGGAGCCACCTCTCGCCAGACGAATCTCACGTCCTCTCTCGTATATTTGTCTGTAAGAACAACAGAACTGTGTTTATACTTATAATTACAACTCTATTCTAAGCATCTGCACTTGCTTCAGTGGAAACGATGTCCATTCCTGTTTGTAGCGTTGCATAACCCCAAGTTGCTTTACACACCTGAGACCATTCTATCAGAGTTCTAACTCTGACAACTGCTGCAAGTGGAGATATAAGAGCAATTGTAATGATTATACACGGTTTTTGATATGAATCGCATTTTAAGAGACTGTAATCCATATTAAAAAGTAAATATGATTAAAGACTCACGTTCCAAGTTTATATTTGGAGAAGCTACATTACTATATCCCGGTACTGACCAGTGTCTTCCTCATAATATATTAATACCCGCTTTGGATACGCTACGTGTTTATGCGCAGGTGATTTGAAGCCAAAAGACGGTAAGGATGATAATATTATAATCTGGATTCATTTAGCATCTAATGGATGAAATAAATGTTGTAATGGAGAATTAAACTGAAATGAAGCATCAAATGGGGCTAAGTAAAGTGGATCCAGAAAAGCAATACAGTTATTAATTACTATAGCCTGATGGATGAAATCAATGATAGTGCAAAAGTGGTGATATTAACTTTTAATAACTTTCTATTATCAAGCGCGATAATAACTTTTATTAATCACTTAATATGTCGAAGATTGCAATGACGATAACTCTACGTATACCACTTGTTTGTTGTATGATCAAGACAATTAATAATATCTAATTTTGTGGTGTAAACTTTAAACGATTTGAGTTTTCCAACATAATATTATGGATGATAGTTTATCAATTAGTTGTTACGCTGAAACGTATAAATATTAAAAAGTGGAACAAGTTTATTTAAATAAATTTTCGAGATAACAGAAAACATGTTGAAAGTGTTGAAATCTATCCCAATGTCAAGATTCAAAAGATTCCATCCACAAAAAGTAAATATGTACCTACGTCTAGATAAACAATTGGCTACCTGTTTATTAAAATGCACAGTGAAGAATACCTACCAATGAAAATTATAGTATGTCCCCTAATAAATGTTTTCGCTACTAGGATGATTATACATATTTTAATGAATGAATTCGAAATGATACTGCGCTGCAAGAAATAACCGGGCCATGTGCTTAGTAGGATGGACTTTGAGAATGTTGCTTTGTTAGTTATATTAATACATTTTAAGCTATGCTCTAATCAAGTTCTGTGTACTTACAACTGCTAAAATCAATAGCGCAGTTTTGTACGTCTAGTGGATACAAGACGAAGTCCATTTCACATTTTATTGTTATTGTGGCACTGAAATTTAAATACAGCGTCGTAAACGGTTTGATAAATAAAAAAAGTGGTGTAGAATTTAACATAATCTCAGTAATAGTTTACTCGATTCTCGGTTTTTATCTGTTGCATTCATTGATTTTATGCGCTGAAAAAGTACTATTTTACTGTGAGAAAATAAAGACATAAAATAAATGCAGATAATTATGTATCTGCTTATTACTTGTTGCATTGAACATCATCAGATAATATTATTAACGATGCCTTGTCAGTTATCAGGCCCATTGTCTTTTTTACATTAGGTCACGAAATAATTAGGGTAGCTAAGTTAGAAATCACGAACCAATTTGCTACAATTCAGGGTGGGACTTAGAAGCCAATTACTTCAAATTGCCATACCGCCTTCTTCAGGTCAGCGCGTTCTATCAGATTGCATCAGCATACTTACAGTCAAGCGCAAACTCATAAAATAGGTATCATGTGGCCAGCTCGCTCGTTTGCTTGCTATTTATATTAAAATCTTAATCAACATAAGAATATAAATTAAACGAACCCAATAGTGACTGAGACGGTGTGGTTGACATAGAGTCTGAGCGAAGCCATCTCTTGTAGGACGGAGAGTATCTTCATCGTCTGAAGCTGCCATATGTAGAGATCGGGCATCCAGATGAGTTGACGGAACTCCCAGGGCAGGTCAATGTATGACTTGTTGAAAGGCACATTCAGTCTAATGTCTTCCCATGATACTTGGAGGAAAACATCGAGCGTGATCTCCTTGGACAGAAAATTGTAAGATTATTATTCCAACCGTTATATATATTGCAAAATTAAAATATTGGAAAATATTTCACTTATTTAAAGAATTAAAATATTTTTATATTTCTTTAAATATAACGTTGTTATATTTAAAGAAATATAAAAATGTTTTTTTCTTTCATAAAGAATGAACGAATAAATAAATAATATTTACTCAGGCAAATAATAATATATTGAATTTTTATTTACGTAAGCTTTATAGATCTTTTCTATAGAGGCAGAGAAATCGGAAGGGATCCCCGGAGGAACTCCTTAATTTTTCGGGATAAAAAGTAGTAGTATGTCCTTCCTTTCTCGGGATGTATACTACGTCAATACCAAATTCAACAAAATCGGTTGAAAAGCTGGGCCATTAAAGCGTAGCAGACAGGCAGAAACACTTTCGCATTTATAACATTAGAAAATGGATAATATAAATGAGTACCTCTCTATTTTCGTCAACTCCAGACACTCGGTTCACGTTGATCCCAATGTAAACTGTTGTGTTCTTATCTGCGAAGTGAAAATACAATCAGACCTTGGTATTTGTGCTTCATTAAAGGGCTATAAACTGTTGCATAGGTAGGTTGTAGGAGCTATCTGTGGCTTGGCGGCACCCCTTGGAGATATCACCGATATGCTCGTGTTTACATTACCCCAGCTTGATCTACTATAATAAAATTATAACGAGCTACCTACTTAATAAATAATGGGATTTAAAAATACATGTCCGACATCAGAGTACTTTTTGTATTTGAACAGAATAAATTTAGTGTTCCCAAACTTTAATTGTAACGAGAGGTTGACCGTTTGGGTATTGCTTGGTGGAGGACGGAAATTTCGAAGATCTTCAGCATATTTTCATTATTAAATAGGCAAATTTTAAAAGTCAATAAAGATATTAAACTAAACTAGATTATATCGGAACTCGGAAGAACTATCTACAGAAAGACTGACAGACGAAATCACACCCATCACATAAAGTTGCCTGCACACTGTCATTCGAACACATATATCTATTTCTCAACTATGTCTTATGTTGAGTATAACTCGTAGCCTAAAAATCTTCAGTCCTTATTGCAAAAGTAGATGACGTTTTAAGACATTTTGACTTAAAAGGAAACTTTCGAATCAGTAGACAGCAGCAATAAAAGATAGCCGGAAAACGAAATGCCTCTTCGTGATAACAGTCAATATTCCCATTGCACAATCGATAAGTTTGTTCGTGAATTGAAAGTTTATTTGGCTGTTACAAAATTCACGTGTACCTATTTAGTTACAATTGTCGAATTCAATGATACTTATTTTACGTGGGATTTAAATGATGACCCTTTCTTGTATTTTATTCTTGCCGAAAATTATTATCTCATCTCCGTTATTATTTATTTCGCCAAATACTTCAGCGGTAGTATCGACGGTAGTGTACATTAACTTAGGTAGGTACTATACTTTAGTACCACTAGCTGACCCGCTCCGGCTTTTTCGAGCGGAATTTATGAAAACTGGTAATGTCGTGAAATTTTCTAAAATCCTCAACACCGTATTTCTTCATTTTGGACAAATTTTACTGATATTACCTACTTTAATTCATATACTTCTACGGTATTACTTAGTTATCAATATGGCATGACGAGTGGACCATAACGTGTTTACGCACTCGTGTATTGCCCAACTTCATGTTCATTTTGGATGAATGTAATGGGCAAGAGACTATAATTTCCAGCTCCTACACGACCTGTCACGTCAACATAAAATTATCGCTTGAATAATGACTGGCCTAACGCCGGCCAAGCGGCTCGTGGCTTTTCGCTAAATCATCTCCGGCCTCACGAGGATAGCTGTCTGTCTACTTTAGCCTGCGGTGAAAAATGAAAGTCTATAAATAAACGATGTATTTATAAATAGCGAGGGTTTGCTTACTGAAACAATGGAGGTTCCTGCTCCGGCGTACCCTACCCTATCCCTGACCTTTATAATACCTATCTACGACAAATACCTATAGGTTCATATTTTTCGTTGTGTAAGTTTTGGCCGAATATTCTTTCTCAAATTACCTGATATGAGTCAAATTTGTTGTTTATTTAAAACTAGATGATGCTCGCGGTTTCGTCCGCGTGAATTTAGGTTTTTTAAAAATCTCTCGGAACTCTTTTATTTTCTGGATTTATCTTGTGTCGGTCCCTGGGATGCAACCTATCTCTGTCCCTGCAGATTTCTTCAAAATCTTATTATGACGGACCGTGAAAAATTGACAGAGACACACACTAATGCATGGATGATTCATCCAGAAAAATGATATTAAAACAGGAGGTCAACGTATTACTTGTGATGAACAACTATGGAACCAAACCAACCCTAAGATAGTGGTAAAATGCTATTTCGTTAGACATGACACTTTGTCGAGTGATATTGATATTTTCGTTTATTTTTTTACGATTTAGGTTTGTTTAGTTCAGATAATAGGTAAATGTACCTATTCGTAAGTCATCACCATCTTCTTAATTTTATAAGAATTTACCTAAGATTTTAATGAAATGAGTTCTACATACCGGGTGGAATGTTTCTACTGTAGTTCGTTGGCAGTTGGTATGCATCTTGGTCCATGTATAGGATCTGGCTGGAAAAAAGGTAAACAATTTCAGTATAAGTAAATAAATACGTAAATTCGCTTGTACATACATATTTAAACTCTAAGTATTATGGTACGTACTTTTGCATGTTCATTATCATAAATTTTGGATCACTTTTAGTAACTTCTTATTGACTGTTTTCTACCGACGGCTTAGAGATAGGTATAGCTAGATAGGTACTTCTGTTACTTTGAACATCACTGCAAAGATCACTTGTTAGTTGTTACGACTTTGCGAGATGAAACGGGGCGGTTCTGTTTGTTTTGTGTTCATTTGTTATGGCTTCTAACTAACCATTGTTATTTTCTCACAAGATCTGTTTTCTATTTAAGACAAGATATCACCAAAGATTCTAAAAGGCTCATCTTATTGCTCGATTGGGTGATTTCTAAACTGCAGGCCACGCCATTGAATCTCAATAGGTATCTGAGGAACCACTTTTAAAATTCGATACTCGATAGAGAGCGGAATCTAAGAGCGGAGATATTTAAAATGCTAATAATTTTAGTACCGATAATTTAGTCAAGCCACGGTTAAGTTTATTCAAACTAAAGCATTTTACTGAAGAATTTAATAAGACAAAACCATAGATAAACAGAGGACTTCCTAATCTGTTTAGTAAGGAATCTATCGAAGGGTCTTCATAAGACAATAATATTTAGTTTGATGTACTTACCTAATAAAATACCTATCCTATGTGTGTGTGTTTGGCTATGCGTGTGCGATCTCCGGGTTAGATACGATAAACCGGCGGCTTAGCTGGGTATTTGTGAACAAGATGATTGTATTCAGTGAACCATGGATTTGTGGTGCGTGGGTATAATATTTTGTAATTATAATAGTAAGTAAACGTAAGTGTGGCTAATTCTGTTGTAAACAATCTCAAAACTAAAATGGCTCCTCTAAATTTTTATCACTACGCGCAGAAAGTAATATTATGAAAAAGTTATAGAAATATTATGTTAGAGGTGTGATTTTAAAGAAGTTAATGACGTCACAGCCCGATTGACGGAGATCGATTGGAAGGCCAAAGCTGCGCTGGATAGATGGAGTCCACCGGGATGCCAATGTCATTGGAATCAAAAACTGAAGGAGCCACGCAAAGAAAAAAAAATAGAAGGGTAAATTGACTGGAGCAGGCCGGGCCCACAAAGGGCTGTAGCGTCAATGATGGTGATGATGACTTCAGAATTGACCACAATATTAATAAAGATCATTAATGCAAAAGTTGTCGTGGTTTTTCAATCAATTACAAGTAATCCTTGTCTGCGATCTTACATGGTGATAATGCAGTTTAAGATGGAAGCAGGTAATCTTATAAGTAAGCGGTTTTTTCGCGGCATTGTACCGGAACTCTAAATGGCTTTGTAGCAGTCTTAAGAAGCAATATAACATCACAATCAAGGACTCAAAGTCGCAGTGGCTCAAAGTCATGCCATTACTGTTGTTCATGTAACATGTTGCCTTCAATTCGTTCAATAATACGTACCTAAACATCGTATCTATTGCCTTCTCCGAACTCTACCAATGGTACTTGCTTACGTGTTGCATTCTGCCAGTCAAGTTCAGTTGGGATTAAGAACGACAATCTTGTTATAATTGTGACGCAGGTCGTAGGCCGTAGGCGTTACGTTGAAGGAAGTAAAGCCGATCAGAGTGTGCCAATTCGTGGTAAAGGTCAACGTTGTTTACAATTCGTATAGGCTTTAATTTGTCTTGCCAGTGTGATTTTTTGGTTAAGAAGCATTTAAATTAGATGCCTCAACGTGACGCGCGCTCAAATTTAGAAATACATAATAGTAGTTTGTGATATTATAAGAGCGGTAAGTAGGATTTTACATGTCAGCCTGATGCCGCCAGGCGAGGGCTGATCATCGTCACGAATTAGCTAAAACCTTAACGAACGTGTATATAGCACAGATTATTTTTACTATATTATATAGGCTTGCACTTGACCTACCATATTTTGGTATAGTCAAGCGCAAGCCTTATTTAAGCTTAAGGTGGAGTGCGCCCGCCTAAAATATGCACATTCACTCTTCTTTTGAAGGTTCTAATATAAGAAGTGGGGCAAAACAAAAGCCGGAGGGCCGTTCCTTCTACCAGTAGTCTAGGCAATAAAGCTAGTTGACCCCAACAATAATTTCTCAGGCGACGAAACTTTACAGTGTGATAAAGTATCATGAGTTAAACGTATATTATAAATATCCAAAAAATCATAAAGGAAGTAAGGTTTTTTTATGCTATACCCAATTGTTAAAGCAGGAAGGTACATTATCGCGGAAACACAGTTTTGATTTTGATAATAAAATCAGTTTAAATATCGATATTCTGCAAGATTATTTCATTTAATATTTCAGTTTTGAGTCTAAATATACTAGGTACCTACTATTATTTTTAAAAGAAATCGAGAAAATATTTAGTCATAAATATTAAGTTTTCGGTATAAATACCTAACTTCTAGGTAATACTAGGTAGGTGTACCTGCATGGATACCGGTCTATCACTCAATGGATTTGAGGCTAGCTTAGCTGTTCCGCATTATTCATATTATACATTAAAAAACTTTTTTTTTCCTTCTGTGTCTTATCAAGTTATCAAGCAATCAGTCGGTGGACTATGAGCAGATAGGTATGTTGTAGGATGGGTAGGCGAGAGAGAAAAAAAATTTTAAAATGCGAATGTGTGCCTGTTTTTTTGTCTGTTACTTACCTACCTACCTCTTTTTTTACGAAATTTCGTACATATAGAAACCTTGCTTTCCGGAAAAGAAGGTATCTAGACTTTTTTATTCGGGCAAAACAAAGAGTTCCAATGGGATAAAAACCTTATTAACAGAAACGAAGTCACAGGCATCATCTTGTACCTAATAATATAATTTTAAAATTATATTATAATATTTTCTCTAATCAGTCTAGGTCATCGTGAAGTTGCAGTGTTTAATTTCAATTAAAAAAAATAGCTATTGTAATTCATGTTCACCGTGGCCATGGGTTATTTGGCTCATTAGCATTATTACACGACATCCAGTGTTTAGCTCAGATTTACAAAGAAAATATTCTGCTTCGTTTTTCACTTGACTTTTTAAACTCTTCAAGTCATGTAAGGTTGCGATTATGCAGAGAACGACAAACACAAACCTTATTTTATTTTCATTCAATCATAGTAGGATGCTGATAAAACTAGCTCATTCTCCATCTATATGCGACCCTAGGAAGACGGCGGCTTACTTGTGGCAGAAGCTGCCGTAACATCATGATTGATGCATGCATTCAGGGAATATTTATCACCCAGGATGAGCCCAATGCGCATCCCGCTTGGGAGGCACCGGCGCATGTTCTCTGAAACTTCCCGAAGCCTCTCATTATGCTCAGAAGATGGCCACCGAGGGGGATTTCCTACATAACCCGTTTTCTCCACTAGGAGATCGGGTATCTCACGAAGATTTTCCCCCCGTTAACAAAAAAAGGTAATAGTAGGTACCTTTTTTTGTTATTAGTCAATAAGTGATTTTATTTTCTTCCAACACAGTATGCCAAAGATGCCCATCAATCAATTAGGAAACTGTTAGCTTTCCTAAAGGACCTGTTATTACTATAATAGTTCCTTTAGTTTATTAGGTGTTGCTTTCAGAACAAACATAAAATAACCGTAACCGGTTGCCTGGTATCTAGCTAATTATGGCACCAACTCCCTTCGTTGTTGTTTCCACTTAACCTTGGTAATATTATTTAAGAGTAGCTAAAATATGTTCTTCAAATAAAAATTCTTTCCAAACAAGTAATAAAATTAAAATTTTTAACAAAACCCACGACGAACTGCAGAGCTCCATTATACCTTTGACCTTTATAACTTTGAAACAACAATTAGAACGTTGCAAACGTATATATATAATATCTAAAACACAAAACTGCATCTTTGACAGCTCAGTCGTTTTTTTGACCAGTGTGGTGGACTATGGCCAAACCCTTTTCAAATGGACAAATCAAAAGAGTCCAAACGCGACGGGTATAAGATGAGAATTTAAGGAGTTCCCATGATCGCCTCCTGACTCCATCATGATACCCTGGGCAGCATCTAGGTACAAGCTAAATATATCTAAAACAAAAAGCCCGCATCTAAATCAGCACAGTAGTTTTTGAGAAAAATGATAACATATTGAAAAAATAAAATCATAGACTACAGCTCAGCTTTGTTGTCTATGGTCCTAAAATATATCTAAGAACCTTCTCACAAGCTATACACATCTAATGAAAAAAACCGCATTTCAATCGGCCCAGTACTTTTTGTAAAAAATGGTAACATATCGAAATATTAAAATCATAGAGACAGCTCAGCTTGGTTGTCTATGGTCCTAAAATACTTATATCTAAGAACCTTCTCTCAAGCAATATATATCTAACTAGTATTTCGCCCTGTGCGCGAGCTGCTAAAGCAGCTCACGGGTTGTGGTTAGACTTACAAGTAGTACAGATTTTACTGTACTAAACTGAATTCATTTATTATGGTGATAACAAAATAAATAAAAATGGCGCTGATTTTTTAAAACTTTGGTAACAGTTTCCTGTTTCGTAACTCCAGGGAGTCCTAAATATCGATTTTGAACGAACTTGGTCAATTAACAAAGAATTTCAAAATGGCGCTTATTTTCTAAAATTTTGGTAACAGTTTCCTGTTTTGTGACCCCAGGGAGCCCTAAATATCGATTTTGAACGAAATCGGTCAATTAACACAGAATTTCAAAATGGCGCTGATTTTTTTAAATTTTGGTACCAGTTTCCTGTTTTGCGACCCCAGGGAGCCCTAAATATCGATTTTGAACGAAATCGGTCAATTAACAAAGAATTTCAAAATGGCGCTGATTTTTTTTAAATTTTGGTACCAATTTCCTGTTTTGTAATCCCACGAAGCCCTAAATATCGATTTTGAACAAAATTGGTTAATTAACAAAGAATTTCAAAATGGCGCTATTTTTTTAAAGTTTGGTAACAGTTTCCTGTTTTGTAACCCCAGGGAGTCCTAAATATCGATTTTGAACGAAATCGATCAATTAACAAAGAATTTCAAAATGGCACTGATTTTTTTAAATTTTGGTACCAGTTTCCTGTTTTGAGACCCCAGGGAGCCCTAAATATAGATTTTGAACGAAATCGGTCAATTAACAAAGAATTTCAAAATGGCGCTGATTTTTTAAAATTTTGGTACCAGATTCCTGTTTTGTAATCGCACGAAGTCCTAAATGCAATAAACCGCATCTCAATCGGCCCAGTACTTTTTGTGAAAAATGGTAACAGTGGTTGAAAAATTAAGATCATAGACTACAGCTCAGCTTTGTTGTCTATGGTCCTAAAATATATTTAAGAACCTTCTCACAAGCTATACACATCTAATGCAAAAAACCGCATCTCAATCGGCCCAGTACTTTTTGTGAAAAATGGTAACATATTGAAAAAATAAAATCATAGACTACAGCTCAGCTTTGTTGTCTATGGTCCTAAAATATATCTAAGAACCTTCTCATAAGCTAAACATATCTAATGCAAAAAACCGCATCTCAATCGGCCCAGTACTTTTTGTGAAAATTTTTAACACATAGAAAAATTAAGATCATAGACTACAGCTCAGCTTTGTTGTCTATGGTCCTAAAATATATCTAAAAACCTTCTCACAAGCTATACACATCTAATGCAAAAAACCGCATCTCAATCGGCCCAGTAGTTTTTGTGAAAAATGGTAACATGTTGAAATATTAAAATCATAGACTACAGCTCATCTTGGTTGTCTATGGTCCTAAAATATATCTAAAAACCTTCTCACAAGCTATACGTATCTAATGCAAAAAACCGCATCTCAATCGGCCCAGTACTTTTTGAGAAAAATGGTGACAAAAAAGTGCACAAACAAACAAACAAACACACAACCTCTTAGGGCAAACACATATACCGTCTCCGCTTCGTCGAGGGTAAAAACCGACTTCTGCAGTAGCTTCTAGCTATATCGGTTACTGCGGATCTTCTCATCAAGGGACACTCTGAACATAACCCATAACTCTCCACCTTTCACTATTATATCTGTGACTAAGTGATCCAGTTTTATTTCGACTTCACCATTTCTTGATTTGTGTTAGTAATATCAGCTCATTTAACTTCGAATTTGTGTGCAAATTTCTATCATTATATTCCATGTCATTAGGTGGAATAGTTTATTACCTCGGTTGGCAGTTGACGCAATAATTTTTCACGTCCCATGACTCGCATTAGTCTTGTCTACTATTAGGTTAAGCTTTTTAGTATCATATTTAACCTCCCCTGCCATAACCCTGCTAATATGGACTTATTAGGGTTCCGTACCTCAAAAGGAAAAAACGGAACCCTTATAGGATCACTTCGTTGTCCGTCCGTCTGTGTGTCAAGACCCTTTTTCTCAGGAACGCATGAAGGTATCAAGCTGAAATTCATATCACATACTTAGGTCTACGGTTCCTTGGAGCTGTGAAAAAAACAAGCTTCTAAGCCAACGCAATCAAAAGATACAGCCGTTTATGCTGCAAATTTTCGAATTTTCTTGCACTCGCAAGGGAATCAAAACCTACAGGGTACTTCCCGTGAACTCAGAATCTTGAAACTTGGTACGAAGCAACGTCTTGTAGCACAGATATAGGAAGAATTGCCAAAAACATAAATTTTTAGTTACATCATATAATAAAAATATTTTTATGAAAATTTTCGACACTCGCAAGGGAATCAAAACCTACAGGGTTATTCCCGTGAACTCAGAATCTTGAAACTTGGTACGAAGCAACGTCTTATAGCACAGATATAGGAAGAATTGCGAAAAACATAAATTTTTAGTTACATCATATAAAAAAAATATTTTTATGCAAATTTTCGACACTCGCAAGGGAATCAAAACCTACAGGGTACTTCCCGTAAACTCAGAATCTTGAAACTTGGTACGAAGCAACGTCTATAACACAAATATAAGAAGAAGTGCGAAAATCATAAATTTTTATTAACATCATTTAAAAATAATTTTAATAATTTTAAACTTACTATCCCTTTCCTCATGAACGCGTAGAGGTATAAAATTGAAATTCATATTAAATAAGGTCTGTAATACCTTTAAGCTGTAACAAACTACTGTCCCTTGGAGGTGTGAAAAAATCAAACTTCTAAGCCAACGCAATCAAAAGATACAGCCGTTTATGCTGCAAATTTTCGACACTCGCAAGGGAATCAAAACCTACAGGGTACTTCACGTGAATCTTGAAATTTGGTACGAAGCAACGTCTTATAGCACAGATAAAGGAAAAATTGCGAAAAGCATACATTTTTAGTTACATCATTTATAATAAAATTATTTTTAATTATTTTAAACTTAGTACTACCCCTTTCCGCCTGAACGCGCAGAGGTATTAAATTGAAATTAAAATAGATAATTGGAATAAAAATACTATAACTTTTACTTATATTATATACCTACAGGTTTGTACGGAACCCTCGGTGCGCGAGTCCGACTTGCACCTGGCCGGTTTTTTTGTTTAATTATATTATACATCTTTATTAAGTTAATAGTTTCTTAATTTCCACGTACATGACGCATAACCAATTATTCACCTGATTATATTATATTTTTTAAATATATAGGCTAGCGCTTGACTGCAATAAGACTTGATTGCAAGTTTTGTTGCAGCCTAAGGTGAGAGCGCACTTGCCCAGATTACGCTTATTCAGTCTTGATTCGAAGGTACCTATATTAAATGAGACAGGGCAAACGGAAGCCGGAAGGGCATTTCGTATCCTAGCGGTTCGAATTAGGATCGAAACGAAATATCAATTAAAATGAAACTTTTGAAGTCATCGCAAATATATACCCTAGCCTAGAGCTTTAACTCTGTTCAAGATCCCCAAACATGATGCAAGCGATAGCTAGTAAAATAAACTCACCACGATTTTCTTTAGGTTTCGATACCAATATACTTGTAGTATCTACGTGTCGAGTGCAATATTGAAATATTAATGTGTTTGTCGTCTTCTTTAATTTATTTTTTATGTATTTTAATAAAGAAAAAGCAATATAAGACTGTATCATAGATATCTATCGACGCACTGCTCAAACCAGTGGAACGATCTGGCAGGGCCTATAGGTACAAGGATATTTAACCGCTAAGAATGGTTTTTTTGCGAATTTAACTTCCACAGATGAAACTGTATTTAACATTTATTATACCTAGTTCATTTTAAGTTGATCATTTACATTCTTCCCTTATGAACAGCCAAACACAATTTTAGCTTGCTGAATCCTAAACGTTTGCTGTTAGAACGTTTAACAGCTCGTTTATGTTTCTCGGATATTTTATGCCTCTATTTCCAAGTTTAGTAACCCTCTAAAATAGATTAAAAGCTTTCATTTGTTTGGGATCATTACAAGACAGAAATATATTCATTGACGTAAACTTCGTAACGATGTGTACGTATGAACAAGGTTTAACGTTATTGATGAGGCCGATTGTTGGAGTCGTACTTTATCTGCAAGTATGTTAATGCTCTTCTTTAAAAGTAAATAACGATATACCTAGTGTATGTAATAGAGAGAACTGTTCTGTCAATTTCTCGTAATTAGTAAAGTTAATTAGCGCCGCGTACCTACCTAAAAGGTAGATTTGCAACCCATAATGGTGCGACTAGGCCTTTCCGGTCACATTTTGCATTTGAGACTTATTTCGTGGTTTGAAAACATATTATTATGTATTAAAACGGGTACATACCACGATGTAAAACAATGATTTTATTTGTCGATATTTCGAAATATCGACAAATAAAATCATTGTTTTACATCGTGGTATGTATACCCGTTTTAATACATAATAACACATTTTGCATATTAATCAAAGTTCAAATCTTATAGATTTAAAAATGTGAATTGGAATTAGGATACATAATAAAAATCTTTTAAACTAGGAGACATAACCACTAACATCAGAGTCTATCGATACGTTAGAAATATTTTATTGTGTATATTCTGTACTATCGAAATCAATTTCCGGTTTCAATATCTTACTTCTTAACCTCTTGCAACATTTAAATCAATAGAGAGAAAGTATTGGAACGTAGAAATTATGAAACACTAGCTGATGCCCGCGACTTTGTCCGCGTAGATTGCGGTTTTTTTTCCTATGAAAAAAAAGTAAAAAGTAGCCTATGTGCTAATCCAGACTATAATCTATCTCTGTGCCAAATTTTACAAATTTTTTTTTAGTAATTTTTTTAATATTATGAAATCTTCTTTATCCATGTACCTACACCTACATCGGTCTTTACACTTATCTTTATTATAATAGATCTAATGAATAGGATTGATACCATGTCATTTGCGGCATGTGCTCGTTTGGCGTTAGGCCAATGTGTCTGCGAGGGCTCGGGCAGTTCTTGACACATCAGAGGAATCGGACCACTCTAATAAATGCGGATCGCCGTGTAACCAGAGTTGAAAACAGCTACAATGTTTTGACGGGTTTTGTTTGTGCTATTATGAATTATTGAATTTATTATGGCAATTAGGTAATTTTATTTACGGATTACTTTATTTTTAAAAACGGATTAACTGTAGTCTGGAATTATGTTGGGTACTTGGTAACTTGGGTCTGTTGTTCATTATACTTGTTAGCTTTTATCTTACTCTAGTTATAATTTTCTGAATTAATAGTCTGACTGAATTTTAATTTTTCTCTCTAATATATAAAATTCTTGTGTCACAGTTTTAGTGTTTATACTCCTCCGAAACGGCTTGACCGATTTTGATGAAATTTCATATGCATATTCAGTAGGTCTGAGAATCGGCTACTATCTATTTTTCATACCTCCAAGGGGACGGAGTCGCGGGCATCAGCTAGTAATATTATATGATGCCCGCGACTTCTGCACCGTGGAATAAGGATTTTCCGGAATAAAATGTAGCCTATGGGTTAAAATATCATCAGGGTTTAAGCTATCCCCATCCTTGGACTTAGCCAAATCGGTTCAGTGACTGCAGCGCGAAGGAGACATGCAAACATCCAAACTTTCATGTTTATAATATTAAGTAAGATTGTATTAATATTATTTTTATTGGTGTGTGATTTTTCTTTAGGTACGACACCAGCTAACTTATATTATTTTATCCTTGATAATGAAAAGTTATATTAATAAATATACCTAGTATCGGTTTAGTTTGTAACACAAAGCTGCGAATTTCATTTTTCTATTTGTATCCGTATCATTTTAAACCTTCATGACCCTCGCTTGTTACGCGCATGATTTCAGTTTAGTTATTGTACCTACTATACGAGTACGACAGACGCGTGGTGCAACGATAGGTATTCAGAGCAAAGGGTTATATCATGTTGTCACAGTTAGCCGACCAGTTATATTTGTACTTCTGATAGTGACGCAGATTCTAATCTTGATAGATAATTTTGGCGCCATTGAAAGGCTACTGTTATTTATAATATCGTGATTTGTTCAATACTTTATAATCCCTGGTTTTGGAACAAAACTTATATAATGTATATATTATATTTGTTTTTAGGATTGTTGTTTTTTCAAGACTTATGATTAAAACATAATGTTTTAATACTAGCAGACTCGAAGTAAAATGTGGAGTAATCTTTATTTTTTGTGCACATATTGAAGTAGTTAAATTATTTATTACAGTTATATTTCATTGTTATTCATAATATTTAAAACGCATTAAGTAAATATAAAACTTCTGCGCTGGCACACCTGAAAGGCATTAACGAGGCTATATTTCTTTTTGTTGTTGTAGTCACATAAAACGGGAGACATTAAGCTTTTAAATTATATTTTGAAGGCCACATTCTAAATAAAAAAAAATTAGGACTTTTGTGTTTTAAGTTTTAATGGGTATTTGACAAGGTACCTACCTACTATTCAAATAAATTATTTTTAAGTGATTATTAAATAGAGGATCTTCCAAAATACCCATAACCATTTTAAAGTATCGTTGGAAGTAAAAAGTGCGTCGAATTTTGATGACGTCACAGTTCAGTATTTCATCAACATTCCTAAAGCGCGCGTTTTGACGTTTGAAAAAAGTTGACATGTTGTCAAATATACCCCAATTGTTTCCAAAGTCCAATAAAATTGCATCCATTTTGCGACTAAGCTTCCCTACCCAATGATGATTATGATGATGTGGCTAATGAGAATCTAAGTACCTAAACTCCCACCAGCTTATCAGGCCCGGTAGCCAAAATTGGGACCCATTTTTATGTCTGTTTAGTTTTTGTTTTTAATTTATTGTAAGGAGGTTCAAATTTGGCCTTTCCGTTTCCTCCGTGCCTTGGAGGGCACGTTAAGCTGTCGGTCCCTGTTATTATAACTAACGTCTGATAATTTAATCGTTAGTAATAGAGAGTACTAAGAGTTGAAATATTACTCTTAGTCGAGTCGTATATGCGGAAGGATCTGGGAACCTACCGCATTATTATCCCAAGCAAACCCCTGCCATTAAGTATGTGATTAATGGAATGGGGTCACGAACCTCAGCAATGAGGAATACGACGAGACGAGAGAGACGCATTTAGGACGCAACCACCCGGCTGTGTTTGTGGTGGGCTCTTCTCAGACTAGGGCGAGTTTGGAACCCTCGTAGCTTTAGTTTTAAGATACCGTATAACTGACTATCACCACAGCTATCAGTTATCACCATCATATTTTATAAGTAACTGGACTTCAATAAGTGTACAGTGTACTTAAATTGAATAAATATACTTTGACTTGACTTTAGGTCTATTTGGGCAGATAAACTAATTGGAGAGTAGGGAGAGATCCTATTTATGCTGCAGGTAATTTACACATACAGTTTGTAATTTACACCTACTTTTTTGTATATTCAGAAGTTCAAGGTTTGAAGCCTGACTCGGCAGGCTGTTTGGCTTTCTCAATCGGCTTCAGTTTGTCATCACTACGATTTTACGTCATTGGCGCGGTTATGGAAAAAATATATCATGAGTCATGACTTGCCTTTTTGAGACTTTAAATATGTACTTAAGTATTTTTAAGCAAATTTAAGGATATTGTATTCCGATTCTATCTACCTACTCAGGTAAAGCTTTAAAGTGTACTGACTGATGTAAAATACCGGTCAAAACGCTTTATAATTGTCATGATTCTGTAGTAATAACATATTTATAGCTTTCGTGTTGTCTGTTGATGGAGAACTGACTTATGCAGACGTACATACTGGTCGGACGTAGTATAGCTACCGTAGGGCAATTAACCACACCGAGAGTTACGCTAGATAAGGAAGCTCGTCGTCGTTAAGGCTGTCGATCACGGATCAATTTTGAAGACACTAGGTCATCTATACTAATATTATGATTGGATGGATGTAGGGATGTTTGTTACTCAATCACGGCCCAAAGGTGATTACGGTGATTTACGGATCTGGATGAAATTTGGCACAGGGAAAGATTATAGTCTGGAATAGCACATAGGCTACTTTTTATGCCGGAAAATTAAAGAGTTCCCGCGGGAACCAAAAAACCTTAATCCACGCAGACGAAGTCGCGGGCATCAGCTAGTATCTAATAAGCAACATACATGGAAGAATGCAGGAGAAAAATCCACCGAGCGAGAAGAGTGATCACGATCCGCAGTAATGAAGGTCCAACTGGACAGAGAGAGGATCTAATTTTGCCACGAGAAGTAGGACACATCTGTTAATTCAGTCAGATCATTGCACCTGGCCAATCTCAGGCCGGTCATTTTCGATAAATAAGTGGGAACGAAAATCTGTTTATGTCAACAACGGCACTTGCCAACTGTACGCCTCCCCCCCTCGTTCCTCGGCGACATCTTATGATCTTAACGAATTCATGTCTCATTTGCCACTTGCCAGATAAACAATTTTGTTAGGTAAGAACACTAGCTGCCCACTGTGTTACTGGCCCTGGCTTTCTTTCTAGACGCTTTCTAACCAGCCATATCAAGAAAGATGCAGCTTTTATTTTTTCCTTCGTTTGCATTTATTATTCCTGAAATTTGTTCAGTGTTCCAATACTGTAGCGTGTATTTGATCTTCTGTCAATAAACTTATGCGCTGAAGAACTTATAGCACGATAATCCCATCGCCACCAGTCACGAATGATGGGTTTTGGACACAAACAGAAAGTAAGTCCATGTTTCGCGATGAGTAGTGAGCTAGTGTAATTAAATCTGTATGTATTCTACATTATGCAGCTAGGGTTTTTTCATAAAAAGTGCAAAATATTAAGTATTTCTAAATTACCCATTTAACAACCGTATACCTAAGAGTATGTCTTCGAATCCAACGCATACGTACCGACTATCGAACTTCACCTTGTTTTGCATCACATTTTATTTTTGTAGCTCACTCGAGGTCCGCGTGGCCTTAGCCAAATTTTAGCCTCCAAAACAGAGTTTTTAATGAAGTGCACGCAAAATGCTTTTAAATGTTTGAGCTCGCTGAAACTATTTAAAAACATTTCATTTGATCGTTCAGTTTTAAGTAGTACTGGTGAGGTGGTGCGATTGAGTTTTTGAGAGTCTAGAAGATGATAACGAACCTTGCACACTCAAGAAAACCCTTGGTCGGGCTTAACGAATATCCACCACCATCTACGCCATATAAGTCGGGCGAGAGGAGCACCAGCAGTGGCAGCAGAAGCGTCCACATGACGCGCTAGGGGCGCGCGAGGCGCCTCCGCTCACCGCTCGCGCACTCTTTCACTACACACACTTGGCTGCACATCATCAGCTCAAGGCACACATCACATCCGTCGAGTCGCGAGCTGTACCAGGTCCCGGGTCGAGGTCCGAGGGGCAGCGAGCACGGCACAATACTGCGCTACTCGCGCTGTTGACGGCGGGCGGGCGCGGGCGCGGTCACGGGCGCAACCTTCGCTTCCGCGCGATCTCACCCTATGATGCGACGCGACGCGAGAAAACTACATGCTACGCAATCGCTACGCAGCTGCTACCCGCGTGAGTGACGGTTCGAAAGTGATGCGATGAAAAATGCTTTTATTTATATCAAGTTAGCGGCACGTGCGTAACCTTGACGGAATCGTAATTACTGGTAACACACGCTAAACTGAACAATTTGTACATGTGAAAAATGTGGGATCATTATAGTGGCAGACAGGAGATTTGAGCAGCGTGTTGCGATCGCGTGTAGCCGCTGCCGTGCCCAATCGTTAGACAACATTTAGCTTTGCGAATTTCTACTGAATAAAATAGTTACTTTGACAAAGGCGATCAAGTAAAGATACATTTATAATTCACGTAGCCAAGTGAGATCACAACGGAGTTTAGTGTGACAACAAGTTTAAGCTTTCTTCCTTCAGCGGCAGAGACTTCGACTCTATCCTTTGGTTTATTCTGGCAAACTGAAATTGGGGTAAATTTAATCCGCAGAGGGTTGTATTGCGTGCAAGCGACGTAGTTTTATTAAAATACCGCGAAACCTCGGTTTTAGGGAGACACCGAAATTGCAAATTGAAAGAAAAATCGAACAATAAAATAATTATAGGTATAAGGATGCAGGTGTATATGTCACCGTAAGAATGTAAAAACCGTTAGATTATAATCTAACTCGCGAAATTGTAAACTGGCGAAAGATTACAATATAATGCATTTTTTTCGGTAGATTTGAATCTGTCAGGTATTTTAACGCGATAAAACCTAAGTACCCTAAGCACTACTTGATTATTTATGTCGAACCCTAACCTAACCTACAAGAAAGAGACAGCAAAACGTAAATACAATGAATATTTCAAAAATTGACACACAGATGACAGAACATTGAACGGTTCACGATCTTTTGACAGTTTTCAATTTTACGAGATAAAAAGCGTTAGATTACAATCTTACGGTTTTTGCAATCTTACGGTGACATATACATTCTAATAAAAAAGATGAAAAAAAAACTATTATGAAAATTGTATCGATGACAGAAGACATCGGGGCCGTCATTTAATAAACACATCCATTTAATAAATTTTTAGATTGGTAGATTTTAGGTAGAGGTATATCTCCATGAGATCTTTGCCCATATTATAACGTGATGTAGGTGTTACTGTAATTTGTAAATTTTTATAAGTAAGACGTAAAAGGCAAATTTAAGACTGAAATAAATATTATAAACTAGATAATGCCCGCGACTTCGTCCGCGTGGATTGATGTTTTTTGATTCCCGCGGGAACTCTTCAATTTTCCGGGATAAAAAGTAGCCTATGTCCTTCCCCGGGATACAACCTATCTCTGTACTAAATTTCATCAAAATTGGTTGAACAGATACTTACATTGTTTGATTCCCGCGGGAACTCTTCAATTTTCCGGGATAAAAAGTAGCCTATATCCTTCCCCGGGATGTAACCTATCTCTGTACCAAATATCATCAAAATCGGTTGAGTAGTTGGGCCATGAAAGCGTAGCAGACAGACAGACAGACAGACAGACACACTTTCGCATTTATAATATTATATATATATATATATATATATATATATATATATATATATATATATATATATAATATATAAATATATAATATATAATATATATAATATATATAATAAATATATAATATTATAGTATAAGTATATATAAGTATGGATAGTATGGATGGATATTAGTATGGATTTTATACTGATAATATTATTTAAAGTTTGACTTTGCCACAATCACACTTTGGAACATCTCCAAGTATATGCAGATTAGATTGAATTTATCGATTAAACTTAATCAATGTTAAATAAAATAATTTCATCGACGTTAATAATTATTTAAATTAATTGCTTTGAATCTAGCAATGCATGATAGATTCAGACATTCAGTGCTTGTACAGATGTTAGCAAGATTTTATTTAAATTTTTCCGTCATGTCATCAAGGAAGTGGCTAAATTTTTTGTTAACAATTTACAATTTTTAATCATTTGCTTTTTTATCATTTCGGTAGCGTTCCCTTTATATGTACCCTGTATAAAATCCATCTTATTGTGAAAAAATTTACTGTCCTACTTCCTAATATTTACCTACCAGTTATTCGCACAATCCTTTGTAGTGTTGTAATCAGTAATTTTTTGGGAAATTTTCTCCTAAAATGTAAACCAGAAAATACATTGAAATGATATGACCAAAATACCTGTCAAAAGAATTGGCCAATTTAATACTTACATAAGTAGTCAATAATTGAAGCATGCCGTGCCAGAAAACCTACGCAGCACAATAACTGGATACCATGTTGTATATTTAAACTAGCATTTCAATGGATTCACTTTAGCCCCACGATGCTGCGTGAATACGAGTACCTATTAAGTAGGTATATATACTATGTAGTAGTTTACGTACACTAGTTTATTAGTAAACATCGTCGTCGTGGTCGTCAACCGATAGACGTCCACTGCTGGACATAGGTTTCTTTTAGGGTCAGACAAGCCACGGTCTTGCGCCGCCAGGAATATCCTTGTATGGGCAGTAAACACACTTACGATAAGATATTATGTACAATACCAAGACTATGTAGTGTTCATAAAATAAAATTCACGATTTAATTAAGTCGAGGATAATATTATATCAGTTATTATTACTATTTGCGGAGTTTATTTGAAAGGGGAAATTCCGAGTGAGTTATCTTAACTTTTAGGTAATGAAAAAATCTGATTGTAGGAAAACTCCTAAGTGCTTAATAAAATAGAAAAAATATACTGATTTGTTTAGGACACGCATTTACGCGTAGAATTTTCTTGTGTTGGTTTAAAAATTGAAAAATAAAAAATATCCGCTTTTGTAAACTGAAGTAATTTCTTTTCGGCTTTAACATTATTAGACAAAATTCAGCGAAAATAAAATCAAACAACCACTTTCGTCACTCTTGTATTTATTAAGAACATCGCACCTACCTATATGCTTTACCTGCCTTTACCCACGGATTGGTCTGTGTTATGGACAAAAAATGCACAACCGATCCCTGCTGATAAAATTACACTACCCAGTTTATGGTACGGTTTGGTTATCAAAAAACCAGCAATCGTGGATCCAAATACATTCCTTATTAAGTAGCTATAAACTTGAACGTAATTGCTCGTTAAATAGGCTGCTGAACCCTAACAGTTACGTTCAAAAACCACCCTTAAACTGTTTAAAATAAGAACTATGTGCATATGCGTGTGTTTGGTTATTTAAAAGTAAATAATAATGCCAGTGTGTCGGTGCTCGGGAGCTAGATAGAGGCGTCCTATAAATAAGTACAAGCGTTGTTTTGCAAATGCGTGAAGTGCTATAAACTCGTATACGTCAATTGGCCCGGGAGTCGGGACGCGTTCGCTACGTCACTTAGATCTCCCATAGCAGAACTCTAGACTTCTTTGATAATCTGGCACGTTCTGGTATTTAACCAGTAATTAATATTATGATGATAGCCAACAATAATTTACATGCTACCATTCGAGTATTTTATAGTAGTCTCATCGTCATTATCATCCATTCAACCCATTGCCGGCTCACTACCGAGCCATAGGTGGCTATAGTCCTAAAATGAGAATGCTTACGAACACTGGTCAATTGCGAATTAGCAGACTTCACACATCTTCGCGAATATCTTGAAGAAGCAGCAATCCTCTTGAGCAGGTTTCCTCACGATGTTTTCCTGCACCTATAGGTACAGCAAGTGATAGTCTATTGACTAAAATGCACATAATTCGGAAAGTGAGAATTGCGTGTCCGAGGATCGAACTAACATTGGCAATAGCAACGAGATAGATGTCTCGTTCTGGCATTGTACTAAGTGGGCGCCAAACGTGACAACAACACGATAGGACACGACGCGACAGTATCAAACAGATAGCTGACCCTTCATATAGCCTACGTTGTCACTTGTCGCCTACATAAGTTTGTCATTTTCGACGCGATACGACTCCATAAGTCGTATCGCGTCGCGTTCCGTCGCTCACGTAGGACAACGGGTTAGATTGTGGCCAAGCTGTATGCTGTTGGGAAATTTTG
Organism: Erebia epiphron; assembly: GCA_963932025.1. Taxonomy (NCBI): domain Eukaryota; kingdom Metazoa; phylum Arthropoda; class Insecta; order Lepidoptera; family Nymphalidae; genus Erebia; species Erebia epiphron. The sequence continues at coordinate 37,512,100 of OZ009948.1, read as the reverse complement.
TCATCTAAACAGCGACTAAATTTAGGATCACAGGCCCGAGACATCGTTAACACAGAAACCAAGAATAATTAGCCATTCTGAACGTAGAATTCTCCTGCTTTCGCTTTCCGTAAGCTATTTCTGTTATGTCTAGAGCGGTCTCAGACCAATCATTTTGAGACGTCACCAGTATTGTTTCGCGTTCATGCGTAGGGGGATTTTTTTAAGCTTGGCGGTCGGCCAGTTGTTTTGGCGGTCTTTGTCAATGTTGGATTTATTAATACACCGCATTGTGGCTCTTCTGGCTCAAATAGTCCGCTGTCCTTTTAGCGAATTTTACTAGTGACGGTAATGATGACCTACAGTGATGCAATTCGATAAATTAATGCATTTCGACTCTACATCGGTATTACTTTAATGTCTTAGAAGTTACATTATGTTATCCAAAAATATTATCTACTTAGTTGAATAATATTTTGTGAGTCTTTTGCGACTTTGCTTATTCCTGAATTGGTGTGAACTTGAAGTACTGTACCTATCATTTGTCAAATCCCGTACGAACACTTTGATTATTATCTTGTTCCTAGGCTATCGTGCAGAGATAGCTGTTCCTATGCAATCTATCTCTGCACTATTTTCGTCATAATCGGTTAAACAGATGGGCCGTGAAGGATTAGCCGTGAAGGATAGACACATTTTCGCATTTTATAATAATATTTGCATGGTCTATGCAAGTATGCATTGGTAGGTATAGAAATCTGGATTATGTTGTAGTTGCAAACATAAATCATCATTTTATATCCGGGATTTTAATTCGATGGGTCTTTTTAGGGTTCCGAACCTCAAAAGGAAAAAACGGAACCCTTATAGGGTCACTTTGTTGTCCGTCCGTCTGTGTGTCAAGACACTTTTTCTCAGGAACGCATGGAGGTATCAAGCTGAAATTCATATCAAATATTCAGGTCTACTGTCCCTTAGAGCTGTGAAAAAATCAAACTTCTAAGCCAACGCAATCAAAAGATAGATACAGCCGTTTATGCTGCAAATTTCGACACTCGCAAGGGAATCAAAACCTACAGGGTACTTCCCGTGAACTCAGAATCTTGAAATTTGGTACGAAGCAACTTCTTGTAGTACACAGTGCGCGAGTCCGACTCGCACTTGGCCGGTTTTTTCTTCTTCCCGTTTCTTACAATCATTAGCTTCGTACAATCCAGGGCCGAAGTATGAAACTGGGTCAATTTAAATAATTGCGTGCTGTCGTCTGGTATTTGAAAAATGTACCTGTTGAAATAAACCGCGTGTGACTGTCTTTGCCAGAATCCCGGCCGTCGCGTCACTAGCGTCTCGAAGACTGCAGTTGTTTTAAATACTGGGGGGTCTACCTTGGGACCTTTAAAAGTACATATTATTTGACAGTTTTATGTCGCGTATTGAAAAATAACGATTATTATTATATTATATTGTGCTTTCTGATAAGTCTGTTATTTTAATATTTTGACTTGCAATTGAATGCAGTGGTGCAGAATGTTCTCATCAAGTAGATTCATAAACATGATAAGAAAAAACTTGAAACTAAATGCCGATTCAAACCTTTGCATCATTTTAGGAGATAATTCCAGGATGTTTTCAAAATTCAGTAAACTTACCTATAAGATTTTATTCAACAGGCATATAATATATGTTGTCATTTGAGTTCCAAATAGAAAGTGGACCGAAATGCGCACCGACATTGGCAGGCTATCGAAAGACACGTTACAAGGAAACGGAAAATTACCTCATAATAATTAGTCAAATCCATCATCCAGCGATAAACCTCATTACTAGACCACAACAACATTATGAGCACTGAACTACTTTGAAAAACTTTTAATAATAGTTAAATAATTAGGTTCATTCTTTTAGTACACAGACAAATAAGCTCACACAAACGCACACGCTCCCCCACTTACTTAACACACACACACACACACACACACACACACACACACACACACACACACACACACACACACACACACACACACACACACACACACACACACACACACATCACACACATTATACAAAACTTAGTATCAGAGGTGTGCGTTGACGGCTGAAACGCAGTTTATCCTTTTTTAACCGTCACCGTTCATAGAAATAAGACCAAATGTTATCGTTTACAGAAAAATAAACAAATTTCAAAACTTTATAGTCTATAAGTGAATAGTTTTTCAGAAGAGGTAAAGTACCATAATATCATTAAAAGAAGATTATCAGGTTTAGTTATTTAGCTTAGGAATTTGTAAAGCTATTTATTTGAGGTTATTGTGATTAAGGCAGTAAAATACTTATGCTGTGACATGCGGGATTTCTGTATGGAAATTTTAAGATTTAACTATGAATAGGAAGTTTTTCTTACTTTTAAAAATTACGTAAAATAAGTTGTTTCACTAATGCTGTCAAAAAAGGCGTGTCCGTCGTCGGCATCCAGCAGGGTGACCGCGTATCTTTTGCATCAATCATTGATACATCGCAATCACCTCTGATTGGTTAACACTCTTCCACTATTGGACGAAATCCGCAGCAAGAATACCACAAATTCAGCCAATCAGAGGTGATTGCGATGTATCAATGATTGATGCAAAAGATACGCGGTCGCCCTGCTGTTTCATTTTCATTGAGTGGGAAATCATACATTGAGTGTAGGTATGTCAAGTAACTTCGTTAAATTATTTTTCAATCCTATCATTTTTAGGTTTGCGTACCAGCCCCACCGATTGTGTAAGGAAATCATCAATCAGGGCTACCGCGTTTAAATTCGCCGCTAGGGGCGCTAGTGTAGTGTGAGGTCCCCGAAATGTCAAATATCACTGGGCTTTTATCGCGGGTCTAATTATTTAATTAATGTTATGAATATTTAGCAATAACCGATTAACTATGGAAGATGTAAGATACGTGCCAAAGAATGCCAGTGCTCTGTGCTTTGAAAGCGTAGCTATGAAAAATAGGTGCAAAATTAAGCGGATTCTTTCGAACAGCTAATTCATAGGTTAGTATTTCCCTGGTTCTGTATGTTCACTATTTAAAAAAGAGTTCTTATTTTCAGAAATATGCTTGTTTACCGAATATACAGCTATACTTCAGGACCTTACTCGCAAGTGGCGCCAACTAGTGAGCATAAAAACGGTAGCCCTCATTAAAATGCATGCATGAATTCTTTAAACAGATCGAGTTAAAGTTAAGCTGTCAAATGAATAGGTACGATTTGCTGAAAGGTAGGTTTGCAACCCTTGGTGCCTAGTCCGTCCGGTCACATTTAGCATAATTTAGTAACTATTTCTAAATGGTTTATTAATTACAATCCTAGTATTTGTTGAAAAAGGGAAACCTATGAACATTGGGGCTGATTCTGTAGTGCACAATCTCTAAACTAAACCACAGAATAATAACTAGTACTAGGTAAACTAAAATTAGAGCATTACAAATATTGCTAACCCTTTCATAATACTTCCTACGGAAAGGGACAGAACTAGATTTAAAGCTGCCATTTTAGTTTAGTTTAGAGATTGTGTTATACAGAATCAGCACCAATAGCTATTCAATTTTAGTATACCTACAGGCCCTCATAATTGTGGAGTAACCTTGTGATCCCTCATGTTTTTCTTTGCCATACTGTTAATTAATTATTGTATTGCGGTATTACACTTGATTTTTATGCAAAACCGTGTAAGTATCACCTTGCGTGCATGTGTGGAGGTGAAGTAAATCTAAATATAATTCACAATGTACTTTCCTGCACTTTCCTTTAATTGCTTGACGGAAATTGCCTAATTGGTGTTGTAGGAAACTAAGGCTAATCTTTTGCATTTGCGTATTTTTCTTATAACCTACCTATTTTACTACAATTCTGTGTAAAAGAATGGATTGTAAAACTGATACGAGTTTTCTATTGAAGGAAAATCGGATCGGATGAAAAATAAACTGGACAGAAAAGGTTCGAATATGGAGGTATTGAGAAGATAAAACAATAGAAATATAAAGATAATAACAAATGATGGAGACACAATAAGTTCAGCAAAAAACAAAATTGGCAGACATAATAATATGGGGACTGCCGATAGAAGTGAAAACGATATTTTTAAATTTAAATTAAACTAAACCTTAACAATAAGCCATTAAAGTTTAATTTCGAGTGTAGTAGGTATATTTATATGTTCGCGAGCATGTCGTTTAGGCGAGCATGTCGGTCACGGTCACGCGAATCTACATTTTTACTCCATACCAAAACACTTCAAAAAAATTATTATAAAATAGATAGATGGGAAGAACAAAAGAAAAACAGAAGAAAATTAATTAATTAATTAATAATTTGTTAGTGTTTTTCTTAAGTTTCTTAGCGCCTACTTAATCATATAAGTATGAAATATAATAAATGCGAAAGTGTGTCTGTCTGTTTGTCTGTCTGCAAAGCTTTTACGGCCCATCTTTTCAATCAATTTTCATGTTACAGAGATAGATTGCATCCAAGGGAAGGATATATTTGATCCCGGAAAATCAAAGAGTTCCTGCGGGAGTAAAAAATCATCCACGCGGACGCAGTCGCAGGCGTCATGCGTCATGTCCGCAAAAGTGGTTTGAAATGGCATGACCACGTGCTACTGAACAGTAGGGTAAGCACGAATATTTTGAATGTCAAGTGAAGTAATCGTATCGAGTGACGAGAGCGATACTTACTCGATACTTTAACGCAAACCACCCTCAGCACGAGCCTAAAAAATTCACTCACGTTACTCGATACGATTACTTTACTATAACTTCACTACCATTTGCTGCACGTTCAAAAATGCACTTTTACCGGTTTTTAACTTTTTGCAGATTTAGGAAAAAAAATACAAAATTATGCAGAAAAGTAACTAGGTATTCACATAATTCATTTTTATTCAAATTAAAGTGCATTTTAATATTTTTTCTATAGTTTTCAATACAATTGCCAATGAAACGTAACAAAATTTAAATTTCTGTTTTTCGACGTATACTCGTCAGTTGTTGTTGTCTGTGGTCTTAAGTTCACGCACAGAGTACATACATTGTTATAATATGAGTTCACGCGCGCCTTTTTAAATTGTAAAATTTTATTTGGTATAATAATAATTTGTAAATTTCCAATTATTTTGTTATTATAATGGCAGTAAGAACTAGTTATGCACAATTCGTTACCATGGTGGATTTTATGGAGAAGTAAGTAAATATATACCTTTGTACTACTTTATTATATTATTATGTATCAAGATGATAGTACTTAGGTAGCTTATAGTTACAAATACAGTCAACATCTTTTTAACACTTACTAGATGATGCCCGCGACTTCGTCCGCGTGGATTAAGGTTTTTTTGATTCTCGCGGGAACTCCTTATTTTCCGGGATAAAAGCCTATATCCTTCCCCGGGATATAACCTACCTCTGTACCAAATTTCAGCAAAATCGGTCAAAAAGATGGGCCGGGAAAGCGTAGCAGACAGACAGACAGTCACACTTTCGGATTTATAACATTATTAAGATGTAAGCTATCCTATCTTTCAAGTTGGATCAAACTGCACACGGTGTGCAAATTTAATTTAAAATCGGTTAAGTAGTTTAGGAGTCTATCGCGGACAAACAACGTGACACGTGATTTATATATATTAGATTAACCTTTCTTCGGTTTATTTTGCAGAAACGGTGACTTATCTAAGCCCACTGGTGGATCTAGAAGTGGATAGCCAGAATCCCCTGCAAAAAACAATAATATACCTAAATTTTACCACTTTATTATGATTTAAGGGAAATTAGCTATTCAGTGCTGAGTTATTGATACTAAATAGTAATTTTTATTAATTTGTATAGACTAAAATAGAGAAATAGGTAGGTAGGTACTAGGTATACTTACAATTTGGACATTTAAACAGTGGTAATGTTTCCTGGAGTAAAAAAGGTGTTCAATGTTTTTATTTGGTGTGAATATCCTAAAGTGTGACCCATCAATGCAGCCACATACACCTGGTATCCCATACTTTCTATAAAATCTGTAATATATTTTAATATTTTACATATTCCATGTTTGTTTATTCCATTATTAATATGCACATTTAAGATTGAATCCTTTTTAGTTATTTCTGAATACGATATTTGACTGTATTAAAAATATTATTTGCACTGCTGTAATCCTAAAAGATTACTTTAAAACATGGATTTTTTTCATAGCAATATATAATAATAATAATTATTATTATTTTTATAATTATCATCATCTTATCAGTAACTTTACTGACTTGCCAATAATAGGTACCTACTTATAGAATTTAAAAAGGAATGTAGAGACCACACCACCTGTGGATAGCTAAATAAAACCATGATTTCAATTTTATTGTTTTATTTAACATATTATAGCTTGTGAAATGCTTTACCAATCATTTAATTTGACACACACCAAAATAATATTTAAATTAATAACAGAATGCAGCTTAACATATGGAACGGAACACTCATAATACCCTTTCAATATAAATTTTTAGATTAACAATGATTGTCTTCACATCAATCTTGGAAAATTTTAATGCAGAACCTGTGGGTTTTAAAGTTTAACTCCATCATGTGTTTTGTGGTAGTTCTGAAATATCAAATATATTTGAATAAATACATATAAATATTGTGGGGATATAAATTGTAATTTGTTGACAACTGCCCTGGCATGTTGGTGAGAGCAAGTGGTCTTAAAAGTGTTTGGTACTGGGTTTGATTCCTGGCAGATTCCCTACATATTTTGGGAATTTACAATTTTACCTTAATCTTATGGAAGCATTAGTTGTAGCTAGTTACCTTCCTACCAGCAATGTTATGCCACCGGGTTTCGTTCCTGCCTAATGGAATGTAGAATCTGATTAAGTGTACAGTATTTATTTTAACTGCTATACTGCTTTCAAGTTAGCCTGCTTTGATCATATACTGTATTATCACTTACCACCGGGTGAGATCACATTACAGGGCTAACTTATAATTCATTTCAATCAATTATAATTAATTAAACATAATAAAATAAGTACCTATCATTTCAATGCTTCAGGAATTTTATAATTACACACTTTGATTTAACAGCCTCCTCTATATTGCAGTCAAGTTGGTTATTGGCTACAGTGGTATTTTTCAAAAATCTGGCCAATATAATCAATTAACTGAGTTCAGTTCATCACATTCTTGAATAAGGTTTGGCCTTTCTATAGATATAAACACCTCGAGAAGTACCAGCATTACAATTTTTTCCTGTTATCTTGCTATCATCATCATGCAAACTTTGATGGCAAAACTGCTTCTCTACTGATGAATAAATCTTTGGCATCATGTCCAACTTATAGTAAAGTGTAAGTATGTACTTAAAGTGTACAAAATCTTCCTCTATCTGTAACATTTATAAAAGCATTTATATACTAATTATTAATTATTATACTTAGGTACTGATAAAGTATGTTTATCCCACTCTTAATCATAAACAACATAGTATATTATCCAAATACATAGGTACCTATTGATCTTATAGAATCAGACTGGAATATTATTTGCTAAAATAGTTAGGTATTAATTAGTATTCTTAGTGGATAATATACATTAATCAACAAGCGCACATTATTTGTACTGTACCTAACCTCAATATAATAGGTTAAATTATGTTTGATTTAATTTCATGAAATAAAAAACTGAAGTGATATATATATCAACTTAAACCTGCATCAAAATGATTCACACAGGAAAAAACACTTGTTGTACGTCCACTATAGATTTTATTTAGCACAGCAGTTAGCAATTTTAGGGTACATTTTGGCATTCTTTGGAACACTTCCTTTTCTGGATACATAATTAAGACATATCGTACCTACATAATAGTTAGTCGGTAGACATTTTTACTTTGAGTTTAATGATTTAATCACATTTTAATAATTTACTATTTATTTTTAGTCCATAGATAAATATGTACAATGTTTTAGTCACAATTAATGACGTCGCGCATCGTCATTCGTCAATTCGTTATTGGTCGGTGGTTGAGTACCTATGTCAAAGGGATCGTCACCGCGGCATTTTTGAATTTATTTGAATTTAATGTTATAGGTACTATACCTTCGCGTCGACTAATTCCCCTAGGTTAATATAACATGATATCGTCAGATTGTGGTGGCTATTTTAATGAATTTATTAATAAAATTAGGGAATACGTTTAGCTACGACAATTCAAACCTAGTTTCTCGCCCATTTCTTGTAACTTGCATGCGCCAAGCGAAATAATGAAAAGCCGCCGAGCTATTTCTAGGCTCTCTATCCCTAAACATTTAAAAAAATGGTATATTATTAATTAAAATACTAATTTAATTTATATTATTCACATATAGGTACAGTAAATAGTATGATGGTCACGTCAATGTTCTCACTTCAAAAAGTTCAGTGAGCTAGGTTAGGTAATTTTCGATAGCCAGCTTTCGAAAACTCTCGATACCGAACGTCAAAAAAATATTCGTGCTGCGATTTTTTTAATTTGTTCGGGAAAAACGCGGCGAAACCGGACAGTGACGTCATAGCAGCGTCACGTTAAACTTAACGTGGCTGCAGTTGATTCGTGCTGCCGAATTTAACGCCAAAAACGCTCACCAGGAGCGCTGCAGTCGTTTTCATACAAAATTTCTTGTCGGCGTTAACTTTACCTTTACTATTCGAAAGTTGAAAATATTCGTGCTTACCCTACAGAACATTGGTATGAGTATAGCTACAGTTTACCATCAGGAGCGGTCATAAAGTTTGTTTTATGAAGTTCCGTAATGCCGTGACAGATGGCAATTTATTCGTTATAAACAAGTATTTAAAGGTGGATAAATTTCGTATAAAAAATCACCATTCCTAAGTTTTGGTAGGTAGTTCCGTTTTCTACGATATAGGTACCTAGTACCTACTTATTTTGAAATTTTGATAAAGCCAATATTATTTTGGAATACCTCAAGGTAAATCATATTAATATGACAAAATAGAATAGAATTGTAAATTCCGACAAGTGTGACAAACTGGCGATGGGCTAATGTGATTATTTAGCACTTCTAAGAACAGAAGGTGCACCACAATTTTCCTGTAAAATTTTCCTGTAGGTACTACTTAATTCCTTCGCTTTCACGGCCCATCTATTCAACCGATTTTCATGTGGTAGGTACAGACAGAAGTTGTGTCCTGGGGAACGACAATTTTTTATCCTGGAAAATTAAGAAGCTTCTGAGGTTATTAAAAAAGATTATAAACTTCGCGGTCTAATGCCCGGTTGCTGAGGTCGCAAGTTATGTTCTCAATAGCTATTGATTCAATAAATAAAGTTAACCAAAGGATAAACGTCAGATAACTATCCATGCGTTTCTGAGTACCCGCGACCCGTTCAATAACTATTGAACCGATAACCAGTTCCTTATTCTGTCGCTAGATGGGTCTGGGATCGAATTTAAAATGCATATATTTCTTTTATTGCGTCTTATATACAAGTTTTCTTACCAATAGTATTTTTTCCTATGTGTATAAGTGGCTAAATATCATTTTTTTTATTAAAATATACAAATTCGTAATTATTTATCAGCGGTTGAATAACTAATGAACGTCAACAAAAAATAAAAAAATTGTCAGTGAAACGTCAAATTTTATTGTTTACGTTTAGCTGGGTTGGCGCGCAAGTTTAAAGTTTTGCTTTGCATCATTATTCATTGCTATTACTTTATTGTAATTGTTTTGTACATTTTGTTATCTACTATACATACCTACTTATGTTCTCAGCGGGCGCGGCCAACTCGATTTTCGAAAACCGAAGCCGTGGCCCACTAGATTCGCACGACGAACTTCATTTGTTTGTCAAATCGAGTAGGCCACGCTAGCTGAAAGAAGTGGCTATATAGGCCGTGGCCCACTAGATTCCACTGAGATGAATTTCGTTTGTTTGTCAAATCGAGTAGGCCACGCCAGCTGAAAGAATATCAAAAATAGGCTATTTGACTAAATTTTGAAAATGATTTTAAAGAATTTATTACTACCTATTAAGCACATTACATTGATATTTCGCGGAATTTTAATGTAATTCCCTTTAAAAACCACTTTTAAAGTTTCAATTTTCAAAACCGCGCCAAAAACGCCAATTTTGTAATGGCGCTTGTCATCTGACTCGTGACGTCACACATTGTCAAACGCATATAAATAGACTACAGTACCGTACAGTTTAGTTGAATGTCTTCGCTTTTCTTTAAATTTAATAAAAATTAATATATTTTAACAGAAAGAATGGTGTTCACGATCATCGTCACATTATACGCTTTGGTTCTGACTTTATGCTCCGGGCATATTTTACACTTCACAGTGCAAACTTCACTTTCTCTGTGTAACTGGACGTAGCCAATCGCATCGTCTCCATAGGATTCCCTTGCAGAACTGTAAAACAAAAGAAAACACCATGATAAACCGAACTCCCATGAACTTCCTGAGTATTTGTCAACATAAACTAAAATGAGATAATGATTAATGATTATCATAAATGAAGGAAGGACTAATATGTTCGACGCGGTAGGTACTTACATTGCTGTTTTTATGTTTTTCAGTTCCGCGCCATAATAATCAGCATTATTCTTAAAGTAAAGTGCAACCATAAAAGCATCTACCTTAGGTAGGTTGCTATTATCAGCTCGCACAAAATTTGATTCCATTCTGCGATTTGAAATACTTAATTATTTATTTCCTTAGTATGTTTAGTTATAAAGTTAACCAGAAAATTACTGTTTACATAGCTAAAAGATAAAATAAAACGCCCGCCAAACAAAACACTCAGAAAAATCAGTACAAAAAGCTGTTGTTTTCCCGCAAATTTTCGAGTGTGACGTCACCAGAGTTGCAACCAATCACAGGGCGTTCCTGTCACAGGTAAAATATCAAAAATTATAACATTATTAAACTCTTATTTTGCTGAAAAATATACATACATTTGATTAAAATAAAGTGAAATATGCTTATTTACGTTGTTATTAGTGAGATTTACCACAATTTCAGGTATATTTTCATTGTTGTCAAATAGCCTATTGTAATAAATACAAGGTACAACAGGCATCAACACAGATCAAACGTCAAATAAAGTTATGGAACCGATAAACGGCGCATATTGGTCATGATAAACTAAGTTTAGGCGCAGTTTAACTTGCATATCGTTGTTCAGAAACGCTTTTTCATGAGTTATCGGACCAATAGCGCTAATGAATAGTAAACCTTCGTTAAAAGTACCTCAGAAACCGGGAATAAGTCGCTGGCATTAGCTAGTATTATATATGTAGCAAATATCGATATGTATCAAAAATACATAAGGGAATCAAATCATTAATCCAATATCATATTAGTTGCACGGGGAGGTACCCTAATAGGTTGTAGCTAGAATTGTAAAGGTCAATCTGTCAGATCGTTTACATTACAGACAGGGGCTTTGTCAGTTCGAAGTAATACGAAAGGTTCCGTTTAGTTTTACTCAGTACACTCATCGAGAATAAACATACCAAGGTAAGGATTTCAGATGAAACTTGCCAACTCATCATCATCATCATTAAGTACATATACCTATGTATATTATTATCATGATGATAATCTATATTAATGAAATTCATGTCGTCGCATCACTTCAGAACGACTGGATAGATTTTAATGGAACTTTTTGTGCGTGTCACTCGGAATTTTTTACTTTTATTCAATGTGAATAATTTTAGTGGTTTGATTTTCCATTCAATTGTTTGTATTGGGTAAGTTTCGCTTCTGGGCAGGTTCTTTGTTTTTACGGTTATGCCAAAGCTACGAGGGAACGCTGCAATCGAATTTTAAATTGTAACCATTTTCCTGAAAAACTGCTGGTTGGTTTAGTTTGTTTCATTATTCAAGTATCATCTCAAATCGGAAAATGCCTGAAACCGCATTAGGAAAAATAAAAATAAAATATATATGCATTGCCACGGTAATCTTTATACCATTATTTCTGTATAAGGATTTAATATAGACAAGTATAGTCAAAAATTTGTCCCGACTGTACTTCCTATACCTATAACCTTAACCTGTGCCTTTATGTTGTGTGATATTCTTCTTTCGTTTTAGATTTCAGTTATTTTTATCGTTCCCAAATATTGTCTTTACCATAGATTGCAAATAGCAAATTTACATTCAACAAATTTTAACAAACAGCTTGCACAGTAACGCCATCTCAGATTGTGCGAAGAACTACAAGGTACCGGCGACTTTAAGCGCATTTAGCGAGCTTTGATTGAATGTATGAAGTGAACAGCTTAAATTGGTTTATATTATTGTCTTTGGTCTTTACTGAAACAAATATTAGTAGTTTGTATTATAAGAGCGGTAAGTCATCGATATATATGTAGGTACTAGATGGACCCTTTCATAGAAAAAAGTCGGGCGACCGACTTGAAGAACGCGTTCCTCACCTGTCATACCTAATATCTTTGTCCCCGTCGTCGGTAGCGCTGTTAATGTCGCTCGACGTGTACTTAGATAATTTGTTATTATTAAGTTAATCTAATTAAAGTTAAAGTCTAATTATTTTGGCACTGTATATTTTTTATTTTAAGGTAATTAAGTGTTTCAATTCACAATTATAAATTTCCAAAAAACGATATTTAATATTTCAATCCATTATGCAATGCAATCATTTAATTTCCGCGGCAGACTGTATGATATTTTTTTTTACTAACTGGCCTTACGGCTTCTGGGAATGACTTATATTATATTCTATGACCGAGTCATACGTTTTCAAGCTTTCATTCAAGATGGGGCATATTTTGCAAGCAAGTTCCCGCTTTTCAGACTAGATGGCGTTACTAAACATACGCCCACATTTTTTGTTTGACAGGGCCCGTCTATGTAAATGCGGTAAGTACAATTTTACATACGAGTTGACTCATGTCAGTCCATTGCTGCCAGGCGAGGGCTGACCATCGTCATCGAGTTTGCCTGTGTATCACACAATATTTTTCAATACATTTGTGAGAAATCTTGAAAATAAAACTCGAGTCGTTCTAGGTACAATTCTCGCGCCCATACTTATTTCGAGATTATAGCGCGATTTCTTTTAACATCTTAAATACCTAATTGTTGATTTAATTTTATTATTCCAAATCACATAGACCACTCATATTAATTAATATTTTTTAAGAAAAACTCAATGAAACTTTTTAAAATTGTGTGCACAGATTAAAGAAGTATCTACGGCACCTTGTTGTAATTGCGTTTTTTTAATTGGCTTCATGGTTCTAGGTTCTAGCTTTTAACTTTGTTTGATTTATAAAATTAAAGTAGGTACGTTTAAAATCTCATCTTAATTACATATAATTTTTTATTTCATAAAAACACATCTATAATATGTTTTTTTTAATAGTATTCTACATAAAAAGCATATTATGAGCCTGATTGCAAGAAAATTAGAAAACTTTTTATTTAGAAGTAAAGCGGACCTACCTACCAAAAATAAAAAAAGCCGCTAAAATGATATGATCATTGAAGTATGGATTAATGTAAAGTATATTAAGTAATGTAAACCATAGGTACTTGATTCAACCAAATATGGTTGAATCAAGTACCTATGGTTTTAGTTTATATAATGTTCATGTACTGAAATTTTTATCGATATCTTACGAGTGGGTATGATCTGGCCCAGATATCAGATGACTCGTAGCTAGCCAGATCATCTGGCTAGCTATACCTATTGCTAGCGACAGAGTAGGTAGGTATCTTCGTCTTCTTCTCTCACTGGGCTTTTCCGCACTTAAGCAAGGGTGCCCGTTGTGCGTGAGACCTCTGGTGCGACTCCCCGCCGGATCATTCCAGCCATCCGAGCTCACTCCAGAATCCAAGCAGGCCGCCCAGGGTCGGCGAGGACTTGCGGGAGTGTTGCTGGGGAGCCAATGTAGGCTTCTCGTTGAGTGTTTACAGCACTACACTCGAGTAGTACGTGTAGGTAGGTAGGTAGGTATACATATAAGTACCTAACTACATCTTTCATAACTTCTTATAATTTAAACGCAAGCCTTTTTTTACGGTAAGATCAAGTTCCATGTTCCATGTTCATGACGTTTAGTTCCGCGTCCTTGGTGATAAGGTACAGCCGCTATATTGCGTGACACCTCAACTTATAATGGCGAAATTTCTTAATTGTTACAACTTTCTAATGAATTTCATGACAAAAAATGTCACGAATAAACTTTTAATATTGACCTTACAAAGTAAGTTAATAGTAATGCGAGATGTTCTGCCCTGATTACAATTTAATATTGTAGGTTTACATACAAACACAAAAACTGTAAACACAGTGTACAGTTTCTTTATTAAAACTATTCATTCAACTATTCATTTGTAACGGAAAATAACGTAATTACTTGTAATCATACTATTTAATAAATGCGAAAGTGTGTTTGTTTCTTGGTTCCTCCTTCATTCACGCCGCAAGGAAGCAAGATCGACGTGATTTTTTTGAGGACCTGGAGATTGAAGCAGACTACTTTTATACCGGAAAATTAAGGAGATTCCGTGCTTCTGTGGGGAATTCAAAAAAAATATTCCACGCGAACGAAGTCGCGGGCAATTCATAATAATTTGATAGCTTCACCACAAATTACCACGGATCCGATATGTAAGTACCTATGTATTATCCGGGTTGTCCTCTGGGGGGTGTCTGCTTGCATGCCTTCGGCCTTCATCAGCTGATTAAATTGTGGTCGCAAGACTATAAACGTGAAGATGTATTACATTGAAAATGTCAAAGTTATATATGGCAATTGTCTAAAACGGAAAAAAATAAAGCATTTTCAAAAACGATGCCTCACAGCGACTATCTATTTATAAATTATTATAAATTTTATTTCATTACAATTTTTTTTTCAAAGAGATCTCGATTCTGTATTTTGTTTAACAGAGACATCTAGTTACAGGTATTAAAAGCTTTCCGACAATCTAGTTGCTGAAAACGTCCACCATGAACCTAAAAATTTAGCGTAATCCTTTCAGTTGTATCTAGAGGGCGCTACTGGCATGTCCGGATAGACCGTACAAAAGGAAAGACAAAGTTAAACAAAGCAAGCAACAAGTATTTCACTATGACCTCGTTTGGAAACTTTGAACCTATCTTTGTAGGTATAGGTGCTGGTATAAAGAGGACCTTTCCAAGTGATTGCGAGCTCAAGTGAGGTTTACAGACACTTCTCAGTTTCCCAAAATTGTGAAGCACTTCAGGTGGTCACAAATCGTCTCTTATTTTCGCCTTCAGAGTAAAATAGAGAAATAATTATTTTGCTGCCAGATCTTCATAAAGTATTATTTTTAGTAAATAAATTTACTTAGCTTCTTCAAATTTTTTGTTTCCCATTATGTATTTCTTATTTAATCATGTTATAATTTTCAACGGGTTATGATTTTGTTTATCATGATTTCCTAATTATTAATCGGTTTTTTTCATTTTTATTTTCGTCTCGTTCATCTTGACGTCCCTTATTTATCAGTGGTCTTAATTAAACTGGAAAAACGAGTGTTTGCACTGTCAAGTAGGCGATCCAAACGTGTCCTGATTTTTGTGCCATTAGCAAATCAGATTACACTTCACAATCGACATACTTTTAAAAACCCTATACCTACCTACTTACGGCGAATAAAAGCCTCTCATACCTGCTTAAATCTTTAGGCTCTATTATCTGAAAATCACGTTACAGGGCTTTTGTGATGGCATATTTTAATGTAAGTACTAGTATTATGCCACCTGTTATTACCTGTGTTATTTATTGTTTAAAAAGTATTTTCTTTAATGTTATTTCAGGATATCGTACTCATTTCTTACTCATTCTAGCTAATGTATCCTATACACCTACATTTTTGAATATGTAAGCATAATTTGGTTTCTGTGTTTGGCGTACCACACCGGTCATTCGATTGAGTTGAAATCTTATTTACCTACCAATTAAGTAGTTGAAACGCAATCGGAATACAATGTTCAACTCATAATAGGCGGCATGTGAGTGGCATTCCAACTCATCAGTCATCACTCATCACCTAGTAAAATAAAAATTCTAAAAATGTTTTATGAAAAAACTTACGAAGTTTGCAAAGTACCTAACTACGTACTTTAAGGTCAAAAGAATTTTAAATGACTCTTGAGAAATAAGTGGAGTCTCACTATAATATCTCTTCAGTCTTGCGCCAAAGTTAAGCAGAGTTTCTTTATTCAATAAATCACTGGAACGTCTACCTCGAAAGATTTCGAAAGTTTTACAGGCATAATAACACATTCAGCGAGACTGGCGAGAAAGTAAAATTGCCTCGCCACTTCTAATCACAGGCTCACAGCATCTGTCCATTCAATATCTCTTTTCTTTAAAGCCTTTTTTATTATGGACAGATCTTTGCTCTTTTACCTCGGATTCCTAACTATTGTTGAATAGCTAGTTCAAAGATATATCATATTATACTTATCAGTATGATTAGCAAAGGTACAGGGTACTGATGAGTATTGTAATAATTATAATCTTGTAAACCATTGATTTGGTATGCCAAATGACTACTAGGTTCATTTGGCATACCAAATCATATGATGTACAAGTGACAAGACCTACATGTACACACTTAAAACACATTTTCCTAATATGGAATACCTACTGACGTTTTTTCGACAATTCGGTCGCATTTGGTTCTCCTTATAACTTATAAACTATAGTCTATAGCTTTTTTAATGGTGTAGAAAATATAACGGACGGTCGAATCAAGTGATTGGCAGGGATCCGCAGCCTCAGTCAGCCTCTGATATATTTTCTTAGATACCAGCTATTGCTGTCTTTGTCACACATCAACAAATTCGTACAACACAGTTAATGCGGCTTATTAAATCACTAGCGATCCGCCCCGGCTTCGCACGGGTAGCACTAATAATCCAAATAGTCTATACCCAATGTAGAGGCAGGTTTTACATTTTAATATTACATTGTAAGAGTACGTCCGTCTCCGTCCTCACCATCATCTGCCACATTGTTTTTGTGTTACTTTACCTATTTAGTCAGCGCACGCCTCGTAAGCTCTCAGAAGAGACGAATTTTTTCGACTTCGTTGACATTATTGCAATTTTCGTAAGGATCTCTAATTTTTTTCAAAATAAAATATAGCTTATGTTACTCGCTGATAATGTAGCTTTCTAAAGGTGAAAAAAATTTTAAAATCGGTTGAGTAGTTTTTGAGTTTATCCATTACAAACAAACAAACAAACAAACAAATCTTTCCTCTTTATAATATTAGTATAGGTAGAGATAATAATCATCTGTCTCGCAGCTTTCAACGCTTTGTCTTTCTCAATGTGCTCGGGCTGCTGTTTGTATGTCAAGTGTATCAGACAATGCATGGGTACTTCTCGAATTGGACCACGCTCAAACTTCTTGGTCGCAAGTGGGAGTGATGTTCTGTGAGGATGTTCTTAATTAAACTAACAAAGGCTTTCCCAGCGTTTATTTTAATTGTTAACAACTCTTTAAACTTCCTTAAAAATAGAAATATCTGAGACAGGTATCCTTACTATAGGTATTATAAAATAATTTTCTTGAAAATTAAGAACGGAATTTTTAAGACGCAATTAATTAAAAACTTTCGCCATTAAAAAAAAAGATTTAGTTAGCTGTCGTTAACTCGCTGCCGTAACCCGGACAGTAAGTAGAAATTAAAACGACAAAACCGGTGAAATGAAAATTATTGTCCTTTAGAAATAAGATCCTATGGGGAAGAATCCATTTTATATAAATCGAAAATGAAACGAGTTACTATTGAGAATTAAAAGCGCAAGAAGAAAAGTGCAATACATTTTTAAAACGGATATTGCATAAAACTAAATTCACGCTGAATATGACGTAGAAATTAACAGAAAGCTTAACATGCCTATATATCGTCCAGGGAGAAAGATAAACTTTTAATGACTGGAACAGACAGGACCATGGGAGAATTCATAATAATTAGAGATATTTTCTTACGTTAAGTGGAAAAGTTCTTTTGCAAAGTCACGGCGTAATAAAGAGTAATTAATTATGTTGATGACGGCTTTCTTTAACTAGGTCATTGCTTTTTACACCGTAATTTTTGTCGGTACAGATTTTTGTTTCGAATCCCTATGAAGAGCCCTTGGAAGTAGAAGAAGTCAAGTAGGCAAAGGGATAAACTGGCTGACTGAGAAAGAGAGATATTAAAGGATTACGTAAAGAAATGAGAATTTGCATGTAGTCTTTGTTATCGGAGGCCTTTTACGAGGAAAGGGTTTTAGATCAAAATAAAAACATGTCATTAGAATATGTTATAGTTAGGTACAACTATTGACTTTCATTTCGCTCGCTTGAAGCTGTACCTATACCGAATTCTCGATTTTGAATAAAGTAAAAGCAATCTTAATTCTAACTAGGTTTCATTATTTCTGATTTAACACCACTGGCTGCTTGAAAGAGATCGCTAGGTAGCGATAAAGTCGCCAAATTATATGCTTGTATGTTTTTTCTTTGTAACCATCTTTGTGGTGGTACAAGTGTATTCATTCATTTGTAACTTTTGCGTGACAAACCAATAAATATACAGACAAGCTTCCACTATTTCACTGTAGGTAATCATTAATAAGCCATTTATATACAGCGAAAACAAGAAAGTACCAAGAATTGAGCTTAGGGGCACACCCACAAACAATGTCTTATTTTGTGTACGAAAACGTATTTCTAATACAGTAGATACTATAACAACACAAACTCTTTGATTACATTATATCTAAAACAAGGCTTATTACATAAGTACACAACGCAAATACAAGTAAATACGCTTCGGTAGAGTTTGTACCTATCAAGAATTCAATTATTTGAACGTGTATTGACTCGAAAATTTCCATTATTTACGAGTAGTACTACAAACCCTTCGGGTTACGAAAATATTAAATTATCATTATAATATTAAGTTAAAATAAATCTCATCGTCTCTGAACCAATATCTCTGAAATAGGCTAAAACATAATACCTATCTGGGCTTAGGTACCTACTATTATCTATCGCATAGAGCAGTATAATGTTAATCTTGTTGACACTCTTGTTTCAGAATTAAGTATGATAATCCTTACTTTAGGGAGGTCAAGATACGTTACATAAAACTACGTTTAAAATAATATTAGGTACTGTACGCATTGAAATAGAAAGAGTAGGTAGGTAGGTGATAAAATTCTACATCAATGACTGTACGTGACGATGAACACGATACGCGATTAAGCCCCCAGATCCGAAAATTATCTAGATATATTTGAAAATTAATAAAAATTCTGAAAAACAGTTCCTGTACCACAGATTTAGTAGTTTCTAATAACTATCTGTTTGAACATCGCATCGGTTCAATTATACTAAGTTAATGTATTCGGCCGTTTATGATTAGGTACTTACCGCGACTTTTCTTATCCCGAGCACTCTTTAATTTTCCGGGATTTTCGACTGACTTACGCATTTCTAATACAAAGCAATCCAAGGCCGAAACCTACTACTTTACTACCTACTTTATCAGACCAATTTAGAATAGGTATGCGAGCATGGGTACGAGGGTTGGGAAAACATGGGTCCGCTTGTTGTTTACACAACTTATATCTGTTGGAAAAGGGTAGAATCAACTAAACTATGCAAATAAAGAATTCCAATTGGTGGAATTCACTCGCATTTCTTAGCACGTATTCTCCACATATCCCTGATGAAGAGGCTGGGTTTACTCACCGTGTTGTTATAGTTAAGTTGTCTTAAGATATCATACTATTATGTAGCCTCTAGATCCGGATTCGGATGCGAATAGGGACACACATAACAGGGATGTTATGGAGCTCCGTAACCGTAACCGAAACTATCGGATATCCGAAATAAAATTCTATCCGTAACCCCGTAACCGAATCCGATACAAAAGTTTCGAATAATTTCGGATATAGATGGAGGCTAGATAAGACATGTTATGATAGATATTTGTTTTAAGTAAAAACAAAAATATAATAATTACTTACCTATACGACTGATTATAAATTATAATCAGTCATATTGATATATTTTACCCAACCTAGACTTAGATAAAACCTATAAATAAAACCAAATTATTACACGCTATTTGTGTATATTTTACTTCAATCTAATATTCGTAATCGAAACTATGCGAAACTAACGGATAATCCGAAATAATTACAGTTCCGTAACCGTATCTGTAACCGATATAATTTATTCCCATATCCATATTCGTATCCATATCCGAAATATCATATCCATAACATCCCTTAAACATCACTGCATCGTATCCTTTCCCTCCCATGGCGGATGTTTTGCGCAGACGTTATATCCTGTCCGGTCCCTAGTATGTTACCACATTGGGCATTCATCCTTATGCACACTGCCGCTTTTCGAATAAGGCTTCGTGAGCTCTGTGGGCTCTGTCGCTTGATAAAAACCGACAAAGAGGCGTAAAGCCGTGTAGAATATGCAAAACCCAGTTCGCCGTTTTAGGAATGGTCGAACGTGTAGAATGGGCTTAATACTAGTTAAAGCCCTAAAAAAGCATAACAATAATATATTTTCCTTGGGATTAGCCTAACAAAGTGCAATGGCTCCAGCATAAAGAATGCACGTCATTTATCATTTATAAGGCTGATGGGGCTTTTTGGGGCTATTTATCTTAACGGCCAGCAAGGGTAGCACCAACATAATAAATTGCTTTCTGGATATATTTTCCGGTAGTGCGGAATGCCTGATAAGAAAAGAAGCAGGCCCTTGTGAATAAGTACGGGGGAAGTTTTAATAGTCACGAATAGATAAAATCTCAATTAGGTTAGGGAATCTATTGGTGTAATTTATGTCTGTTTTATGTATTGCCTAAAAGACAATAAATTTATGAAAATTAAGAGTTCGTTGGTGTATGAATTTATTTTATGTTTCTCATTCAGCTGAAGACATCTATCAAAGAGTAGGTAAACTAGATAGTCGTCAAACGGATACCTCTTGAAAAGTCTCCCATACGTTGCGGTCTTTACGCTTCGGCTGATCCAGCGGTTTCCTGTGACTCCTGTTTTTCTTACACCACTACAAGTCAGCCCTTGACTGCTATCTCAACTGATGGTAAGTTATGATGCGGTTTAAGATGGTAGTGACTGTCCGGCTAGTGAGCCAACGCTGCGCTTCCCGGTGTGTGTGTGGATTGTGTGAGTTCAAATAGTCTCCAAGGAAGTAGGAAGAAGTAGGCTGCTATGGTTTGGTAAAACATAATCAAGATCGATTTAGGTTAACCATAAAAAGTAGCAAACAGACCGATGAATACAAAAAATACATGTATGCACTTACTTTTTTTACGCCACTACAAGTACCTAATCCCTTGACTGCAATGTCACCTGATGGTAATTCATAATTCATATGAGTAATAATATGGCAGTTATATTAAACCTATACCTACCCCCAACTGTTTTCTACACGGGATCGAACCGGAACGCTTAATCGCTTGGCGGGACGTCTATGTACTTACGGTGCGGTCGGGTGGTAAGTAGCCACAGCCGTAGCCTCCCACCAGGCCAGACCAGAGAAAATTCAAAATTATAAATTGACCAATTGACCCTACCGGGGATCGAGCCCGGGACCCCTCACCACTGCGCCAGGGAGGTAGAATATTAGGTACGGTACCTACCTACAAAGATCTACATATGGAGTTGTCATGAATCGAGTTTCATTTATTCAGTCGAGCACCTCATTAACAAAGAAAACCGCTCTTTCCCATTCACTTCGGGTCGTATCGTGTGCGTATACCCAATCAATCTTCGGACGCTCTACTTTGCTGAATAGATGATTTATAGGTAAATTAAGACCAAACCATACGGCGCACCACGTAAAAGCCGTGATAGCCTAGTGGATTAGACACCCGGCTTCCTATTCGGATGGTTGGGGGTTCGATAGCAAGCATAACGTCATTGGTAACAAACATTACTCAAACTTAATTTCGAAATCCGTTTACTAAATCCATCAAAAGTAATTATAACTCAAAATTAAGTTTAGCAAAGTCTAAGATGGCTTAACGTGGAAAATTTAGAGGTAATTTTCATCAGCACGTTAGATTTAACTTTATGGTTAAATATTACATGTAGTAAGAACTCAGTAACGCCACAGAATAATATAATAGTGGTAACGCGCACCTTAAGTGTATATTTAGCTTGAATTCGATTGTGGCCATTTTCTTGTAGCAGCCAATAAGAACGGAATATCAATTGCTGGGATCTTGGAAGGCTTTACACAGGCATTTATGTAAAATATTTTATAAGTATTGCTATCATTTGATAAATGAATGGACCTTTTCGTTGTCTGAATTGAGAATAGAATATTTATTTGCTTTTGCTTTTAGTAGTGGTTAATGGAAATATACCTTACTGAGTTTGTAGGTTTATTCAGCAAGACCTAGACTATTCAGTGGTCCAAATTGATTTACAACTAGCACTTATAGACGTAAACAAGCTGTCAATAACAGAAATTATTAGTCTATCACAAAATCGCTTTAAGTTCTACCAAGGGGTTTGCCTTGTCCATAATTTATGTGAAGTCAGTGTCAAAGATTTCCATGTTACTAATTAAATCATACTCTGCACACAAAAGTCAGTAGGATATAGGGACATAGGCCGTATTAATAAGCCTACATCAGCTAAAACCTGTTTATAATGGACATGATGATGCCCGCGACTTCGTCCGCGTGGATGAATCCACGCGACGACGTCGCGGTCTGGCGACGGGGTTGCGGGTTTTTTGATTCCCGCGGGAACTCTTTAATTTTCCGATATAAAAAGTAGCCTATGTCCTTCCCCGGGTATAAAACTATCCCTATACCAAATTTCATCAAAATCGGTTGAACAGATGAGCCGTGAAAGCGTAGCAGACAGACAGACACACTTTCGCATTTATAATATTAGTATGGATTTAGTATGATACATAGACAATAGACATACTCATTAATTATTAAATAACTATATAGAATCAGGCATCACTTGAGGCACTTTTTCTTTTCTATAAATTTCAAATTTTATTTCCTTTATCCAAACAATTTTGGCTGGAATAACTTCGATTATTAAGAAAGTTTTCCAAATAACTTCGTTCGAATTATTTTCCTTTCTTTGGCTATTCTCTTTATTTCGCGACAAAAACTGGCAGACGTCCCGAAGAATGCGTAATTGAAGAGGAAACTTTACTTTCATTAATTTCGTCAATATTGTTTCATCAAAGTACTTCATACTTACGTCATAGTACTTAGTATAATGTTTAGATCTTGTAGATGATGTTACCTAATATTAAAAGTATGGTAAAGTGTGTCTGTCCGCTAAGCTGTTATTGTGTTATATTTTTGTTCTAAAATAACACAAATTTCTACTTAAAAAACGTAACGCAGCCAGCGTTCTGGGCACACTGCCTCATTGCAGCGGGATGGATGATATTTTTAATGTTTAGTTTTTAATTTAGTTTTTAATTTAGATTTAATTTAGATTTTAATTTTATCTACTTATATGTTCTTACTTACCTAGTTTTCCAATAAATATTAACTTAAAAAAGCCGACTTCACTAATAACTAAAATTTAAAAGGAAAAAATTATTTAAGTATTTTTTGGAAGATCGCTTGAAAGGAAAAAAAAAATTAAACGAGGACCCAACCGCATACCACGTCTGCTTTCTGACACGCTGGCATAGAGGTATTATAGTATACTCGTAAATTCTTTCTCTGTGCACGCTGGTCTGGCTGTTTCTTTTTGAAGTCGGTTAAAAAACACTAGCAACAATACAATTGCTTGCAAACTCAGCCTTAATTAGTATCCATCCATTTTTCTCATTGTGACAATAATTTGTTCAAAGATTGGTTGCATCCAGGGAATTGACATAGGCACAAAACAGAGAATATTGTGTTTCGTGGCATAAGGTACTTTTTATCCCGGAAAATCGAAAAGTTCTCACGTTAAATTAAAAAAATCGGCCAAGTGCGTGTGGGACCATAGTTGCCCGGTAGTTCCATACCCGAAAAAATAAGTTTTCCATATTTTATTTTACCACTTTGTCGGCGTGATTACTAATATACCCATGCCAAATGCATTCTAGTACTGAGAGTCTCTGAGAAAAGGCGCGGACAGACAGACAGACGGACGGACATGCTGAAACTATAAGGGTTCCTTGTCGACTACGGATCCCTTGATTCTACACCTACGGATAGTGTCACGGGGATAATCTAGTTGCTTACTATACTATTTGCCACATGCATTGGTTGTTAATGAAATCAACAACGTACATGTGAGTGATAACTTATAAGTATCTTACCAATGGAACATACCAGTAGATACTTACTTCTTCGATGTGATGAATCTATATCACACCCTTTTTCAGTTTAGAAAACTGCACCTCTTGCGGCTCTTGGGTAGTTTGTTGCTATTGCGGATCGTTTCTTGGTAAGTATGCGATGACCTTTATGTTAAATCCTTAATGTAGACCGGAGTTTTTATAATGTTTTACCCAAGTTTTACTTAATTTTCTTACCCCAAATAGGCATTATACATTTTTAAAATGTTTCATTTCAAAAAGCCTGAAATAATTAGCTAGTAAAAGAGTTTTTCTTAAAATCAAGGTTGTTTCTAATTGAACATTATAAAAAGTTCTTTTGTTCTCCAGAAATGAAAATAATATTAAAATTAGGCATGACCTAAAAAGAGGTAAAAAAATTCATAAATCAACAATTAACATGTTTATTTGACTTGTAAGTTGTAACTAATTCAATTATGCTAGTTCTATGACAGAGATCGATGGAGAGAACAGATTGCGTACGAAATTGCAAAACTTATTTTGAACTTATTGTCTAAGAGCATGTTTCTGAGAAACATGCACAACAAGACTAGGGAATTTCGGGCTACAGTTAAGTAAGTACGTTGTTACAATATACCAAACCTTTGATCACCTCTTTATTTTCTTACATTATAAAGCTAGCCCGCGATTACCTATCTGTTTGAAACGCTAATTTTAATTATTTAATTATCAGGTCAGTTTTGTTCAAGATTCAGCTGATACGAAACTCATAAGACTTATTATTTAGAGAAGATTTCTAAAAAGCTCAAAGCTGGTCATTGACGGTAAGTCATTTGACTTCGGTTAGTCGTGATATAAAGCAATTTTTTTTAAAGAGTGTGAAATCTATAAGCCAATTTTTTGCATGAAGCGAATCCACGCTCACCATAATCTACAACCTCAAGTCATTTGCCGTTTACGACAATTCACAGAGAGTGCGAAATCCCATGGCCTCATAAGCTGCAAGAGAGCCGTGAGTGTGCAAACTCACAAAGGCTCCGCCAAACGAGAAACAAAGTCGACTGAATATGCCGTGAGTGGCCAAAAATATGGGGTCTATCCATTTCACTTAAGTCAAATGACTTATTGTCACCGGAGAGCTAAAAATGCAAAGACCTAAAGTTCGAGTTGGTAAATGCGGGTACAAACAAATTTTATTAACGCCACTGTCCATAGATGTCGAAAATATGGGGTAATTTATGAAAATTATGTACCAGCTCAGTTTTTTTCTGCTTTCAGAACCTTTTCTTCTAAGCGTACAATAGGTCGTCACAATAGAAATATTTTGTCCGTCCCTGTTCAGATTTTCCTCCGAAATTTTCTTCTCATTATATGAAATATGAGTTACAAGTCAGGTGTAAGAATAAATTACGTAGGTACGTTTAGGTTGAACAATGGTATTTTTTTTCTTATTATATTAATTAAGCTCTATTGAAGCTCTAATTTCTTTAGCTTACCTTACTTTGCCCACCTGTACATTTTAATTACTACTACGTATAATATGTGCATGCGTAGATCGTAATGGGTTTAATACAATTTTTTTTTCATAACTGCCTATCTGAATGAATACCGTAATGTAATATTCTTTCATCAGTTCAGACAGTCATCAATATTCGGCAGGACCGATTTTGATGGCATTTTTTGTGTGTGTTTGAGTGAGTCCTGGGATGGTTTATATTCACAATTGGACCAGGTAGGGCGCGTTGCAATTTTGTTCTAGGTTCAGGTCTCAGGACAGGACCCACTAGTTCTGTATAAAAACAAAAGAGCGACGAGATCTCTTCACAGACATTATTATATCCGCTCAGGTTGAAACTGCAATAAAGTGCTCCAAGAACTCAATACTTAGCATACACTTCAGAGAACTGTTATATTCCTTATTACTTATTATTTCCAGATACCTTGCGAGTCATTAGAAGGCTCCAATGCGCAAGCCTCTTGCAATAAAAAAGTTCTGTACCACTATCACCATACCTATATACTATACTATTTTAATCAATATCCATGTTAATGATCATTGCATGAACCGTAGTGGTCTCAAATCGTCACATTTAGTTATCGTGGTACGTACGCGTTATTACATTTTTTATGTTACAAACCAAGTAGAACGTAGAACGAGGCTTACGTCATATCCGAACAATTCAATCGGTCGCCAATATCCTAGAGCTGCTTCCCAAATAGATACCGACCCCGCGGGAATCGTCCCTTAAGCTTATTATGATAAAGATTTCTAGAGATAGAATTTTGGAGCTCAGTTTTGTGTACCTACTTACGAAAGTTCAACTTTTTCTGGTTTTTGGTTTTATTCTCAACAGGTAAGAAGCCAAACAAAATTATTAGGTACCTACCTATCTGCTTCCTAAACTAAAAATTATTATACCATAGGAATTGAATGTTTTAGATTCTATTCATTTAAACATTTTACTTTTTTCTCGCCATTTTTCACACGGAATCTTATAGATACTTTCAAAAATTTTCCAAAATGCCATTTATAATGAATGTGGTGCTAACTTTACTTGGCGCCCAAGATAAAATATGAGTTCAGAAAACAAGCTTACCAGTTACCGATTTATAAATTGGGAATGACATCCATCCGTACGCGGAGCCTTGAAGTTCCCAAGGATTAAGAATGTTTAGCTAAGCATTTATGTAAACTACATATTTTTAATCAATTACACATTGAGCTACAAGATTTGAGACTTTAACCCGTTAAAGCCGGAACTAGACTCATCCGAGAACTTGACCGAGACTTCTTGGAGTGATGTTTGCCGCTTATTTCCTTAAATTATCATTAGAATTCAATCACTGATGTAAAATTTATGTAGTATCTACAACAGTGACGCAATATAAATGTTTAATGATTGAAGCAGTCTTTGTAATGATTGAAGTGGTGAGCAATCTCTTGGAACTCGTTGCCGTGTAAACATCGACCCCATTCATTGGCGCTCGTTGGACGTTACCCCATATTATGGAAAACCAGTCTTTTCTAACTACGCGAGAAGTTCTGGCCATTTCCAATGAAATTAAGTGCATTAGTTTTCTTTATCTACCTAGAGTTATTCTGTGTCACAGATATTATAGTTACTTTTCAGGTCAAAACATATGGGGGTATATCTAATATGAGCAAGTACAAGGAGATGTTCTTCCAAAGTTAAGCTACTATAGTATACCTTCCTGCATTGCGGTTTTCTCGAGAAGGATATAAAATTTATATTGTTTTGTTAATTATTATCGCTCGTATTTCTTCGCTTTACGGCGGGACGCTATTAACGCCACCTGGCAGAGGTATAAAACTTTCCACTTCTAAATGACCATATATTATTACTGTAAATCAAAAAATAATGATAATTTATTTTTAATAACTAAGTAATTATTTTCTATTCTGCTGGGCTGATTGGAAGATTCCAGAATATTGTCATGTGTATCACCGTTAATTCAAATCCTACGATCTAAGTACTTAAGTATAGGTTGTAGGAATATTCTTGCTCCCCAATTCGGACTACTAAAATATTTATTATTATAAATTCATTGAGTTTGGAGTATGTCTATTTTTAATTAATATTACCAATGAACTTCAAAATTGGTAACTATTAATTTAGTTTATTTTACGCTATAAATTCATGGACCTACCTATTTACAGGAATCAAAAAGTATCATATTATTACTACAACATTTCGCCACCTACTTCAGCAGATGTTTTCAAGAGCCGTCCTTTGCCGTCTCTTTATCATAATGTAAGCCTTTGTAACAAGTGTCATTACTCTGTGGTGAGCTGTGAATACAGGGCGTTTTCTTTTTTCTTTTGTAAATAAACCGTGTGCCTTCTTGTATCTCACGGATATGAGGATTTTTATTTTCTCCGTGAATTGTAGTAAGTATACTTTATTTCACTTACTTCGTTACGTCAGGTTTTTATTTTTTGCGACTTTTGTGTAGCTTTGTGAATTTTAGTCTCATTTTTTTGAACTTACCTATTTTTTTCCTCTTTTCTTGCTTTTTGTGCTTATGAAAAGTATTCTACGACAGCTCGATTCCTCTATCCTATTCTCCTCTAAAGCTGCAAAGCTAAATGGAATACTTCGCAATTGATTTATTTTTGAGGAGTTCCGCAGGCGAAACTCCTCAGTACACTCATCCACCAATAGACTCATTCCATGAAAATCTAAGTACTAAATTACGATTGTCCTCTGCACGCTGATAAGCGTGTAAGATTAATATTTCACGAATTGAGAACTTCCTTCTTTTTTGGAAGTCGGTTAAAAATACAGTCTGAATTACGCTTTAGAACTCGATCCCTTAGGGGAAATTGTTTGAAAAACGGGAGGGGACAAAAATCTTATCCCCCGATTATATCCACTGACAAGAGATAAAATTATGCTAGAGCATGGCAACAGGGGAAAGGAGAAGTATATCCCTGTTTGACTTGTGCATAGGACGTGTGTTTAAGTTTATTTTTATACCATTAAATTATAAAAAAGATGTCTCGAGCCTACTGGGACATCTTATCCTTTCCCCGTGGATAAAATCTCCCCGCCCATGCTCGGCCTACTGGACAAATCTATAGCAGCTATTATCGAGGGTAGTTCTCCAGACTCCTAGTTCTTATAATCAGGTATAGCATCAGAGTTGAGGTGAAACCTGAAATTCACCTGATAATCAATTAAACGAGAAATAAACGTGACTGGCTTTGATTTTGTAAGTAGGTACCTAAAACACAGAATACCGATGTACAATCACCCTTTAAAACAGAAAATAAAAAATGAAAAATATGCATCTAATAATTAAACTAGGCGTAATAGAACGTACTAACTTTTGTATTTTCGAAGCCTATACCAGACACTTCCAAAATCTAATCGACATTATGACGATATTATGAAGATTTGAACAAAAAAATTTAAAATCTTGAGTAGACAGCTCATCATTTTCGCAAATACGAGAAGACATCCTTTTGTGGTGTTTGAATAGCAGTAAAAGTACATTGATCCGCACTACATTGTTCAGACTCTAGTCTAAGTTGTACTTGACCCCAATGCCTCACCACACTATTGCTCGTCTGTCGCTATTGTCATGCAAGAACACTTCTAAACGTTTTTAGTCTTTATTCAAATACAGTTTTTGTAGAAATTCAAATAGTTACCGCTACAAGTTTTTGAATTTTTTTTTTTTTAATTTGCCCAATGAGCGCCATCATAACCTTTCCTCAGGCTTACGCATTCAGCCTCCTCTCTCAAACATTTTTATATCGTCAGTCCTGCATCGTTCTGAAGGACGCATCGCTCAATAACAGTACCTCCTTGTAAGTGAGGTACTGCTTGACACTGCTGGCTGAGACGGCATTATTCTAACCAAGGTTTTAATTTCGTCTTCTTGTAAATAATAAGGGCTCGTTCAAGAAGACGTGGCCCGTTAAGAGGCGCGTACAGCGTCTAGACGTAATCCACGTGGTAACAAAGATGAATAACTTTAATATATACTTACCTATGCGTATGGCTTTGGAACTAAGCGTTAAGTACGTACTTATCTTGAGTATAAAGCATTTTAGCTAACATAATAATGTACCAAACACGTTTAGGTGCTTAATTGGTCTGGAGCTTTCTTCATTAAGAAGTCTAATATGTACTACCTCTAGTATAGATATAGGTGTGTACGATATAACTACCTGTTCTAAACAACATAAGTAGAACACACTCTTGAGATGCTCCAGTAAGTAGGTAATAATGGTAACTTCGTAACTACACTATAAGATCATTTAAGCTACTTGTCGTGTTGCACATTTATGTACTTACTAGCTTATGCCCGCGACTACGTCCGCGTGGATTGAGGTTTTTTGGTTCCCGCGGGAACTCCTTAATTTTCCGGGATAAAAAGTAGCCTATGTGCTATTCCAGACTATATTCTATCTCTGTGCCAAATTTCAGCCAGATCCGTGCAGCCGTTGGCGCGTGATTGAGTAACAAACATCCATACATCCATACATCCATACATCCATACATCCATACATCCATACATCCATACATCCATACATCCATACATCCATACATCCATACATCCATACATCCATACATCCATCCATCCAAACTTTCGCATTTATAATATTTATTTGATGTAGAGGATGTAGAGTTAAGAAACGTTTAATAGTAATGTTTAATACAAGTACTCGTAACAAAAAGATCTTCGGTACATAGAAAAAGTAAAAACTTACTACGTACACTGACTGATCTAATGTCTGAATCTATTTAAACTTGCATACACTGGTTCACCGATCCAAAAAAGGATTTTACTCGTAAACAGCCGCCACTGTATCTTCTACGTCACTTCACTCGTCTTCTGAGGGCTTGCAGGTCTTTTGCACAGACGAACCATCGATACTTGGAATCTTTGGAACTTGAAATTGTAGTTTTTCTCTATAACGTTACCTCAATAAGAAAGGACTATCAGAAATTCTGAAATTAAGTCTTTGGAAATTTAGAAAAAAATACCTGAGAATTGAAATAATTTTTAGCAGACTGTTTCGGATTTTAAACAGCAAGGTTTAAGCGCTTAATTTAAACTGACTTTTAACCTAGGTCAATAGATTTTATAGAACTCAGTAGGTAATTGTGAAAGTTCTTTATCAGCAGTATGCTAGATAGCGTAGATCATTATGAGTTTCAGAGACTAATGAACGCGGAAAAATTAATAGGGATAGAGCACGCGAGCTTGAAGACAAAGTGACTGCTGAAGAGCGATCGTCTTTGTTAATTATAACGCCTGGATAAATGACTTGACACTAGGGAGGGAAAAGCGAATGAGGTTTATCGCTAGTTAGCTTATACCAATTTTGTTTATCCGCAACAAGTTAACCCTTGACTGCTATCTCACCTGATGGTAAGTGATGATTCAGTCTAAGATGGTAGCGGGCTAACCTGTTAGGGGCATGGCAGTTATATTAAACCGATACCCCTATATTCGGTTTCTACACGGCATCGTACTGGACCTTTAGGGTTGTATCTAGTCACGGCCGAAGAGTCCCACCAGGCCAGACTAGGGAAAATTCAGAAATTATAAATTCCCAAATTGACCCTGCCGGAGATCGAACCTGGGACCTCCTTGTCGCTCAAAACTGCGCCACGGAGGTCGTCAAATTTCTTTTTTATCTTGTTGTTTCGTAGTAATCAATTTCAACATTGATATAGTTATAATATAGAGACAGATGCAAATTAGTAGATTATTAACCAAGGGGATAAAGCAGTGTCTTCTGTCGCGGGTGACGATTTAAATCGCGAGCGTAACGAAGGACTCGAGGTTTACTCCCGAGCGTAGCGAGGGATTTAAGTTCACCCAAGACTAAGACAGCTTTATCACCGAGGAAAATACTCTACTTTTCGTACCATTTGCGAAAAAATTAACACAATAATAATATGAGATAAGCATTTAATAAAAATAATGACAATTAAAAGTAAAAGTTAACATTCTAAACATTGGTCCAATTATTGATAAAGAGAGTTACATTTTTAAACTTACTTAAACATACATATCAAAAATTCCGGAACCGGCAGGATTTGAACCTGCGTCTCTCTGGGAATCGCGCCCTGAGCGCCTTTCCACTTAAGTGAACCGTGGCCTGGTTCAAATCCTGCCGGTTCCGGAATTTTTGATATGTATGTTTAAGTAAGTTTAGAAACTATCCTCGTGTGTGAAGCACTGTAATAAAATTATAAAATTTAGTTACATTTTTGTTTGGTACATTTATTGTTGATGAGTTGATTTGAGTATTTCTCTGTTCTTGCGTCTGAGGAACTATTTAGAACATTAAATTATTTATAAAAATGAATTAAAATAAACTTAACGTGTATTTGAAGAAAACAAAAACGCGGCAAATTCCTAGACTAATATTTTTTTTGTCGGAAAAGCAAAGGCATCAAGCTCATACGGCCTCGTCGGTTTTCGTAATTTTATTTAATAATCATAACTGCATAATAAATGCGTATTCCTTTTTCAAAAACATGTTTAATGCTTTATATAAAAACTCCATGGTGTAAACACAGATGTAGTTCACTATAAATTTCGGTAAGTATTCTAAATTTAAATCACATTCTCCCCCTAGAGGATGAATGAAATTCAGTACAATTTTCTTTCCCTGTTTTTAACAGATTAAAAATGACTATTCTTATGTTCGCTTTTTGTGGCAAAGAATGTCACTTTTTTGAGCAAGTGGTACGAAAAAATTATTATAATTCTATGACCGCGATTGCGTCCGCGTGGATTGAGGTTTTTTTGAGGGATATATTTAATTTTCCGGGATAAAATGTAACCCATGTGTTAAGTCAGGTTATAAGCTATCTGCGTTCCAAATTTCAGCCAAATTACTTCAGTCATTGCGGCGAAAAGTACCTAACAAACATTCAAACTTACAAATTTACAAAAATTAAACCTTTACATTTTAAAATATTAGTAGTATTATTATACTTTATGCATCATAACCAGTTAATAGTATTAAGTACACCCAACACGCTTGCAGCTCTTGCACGATCTGTGCCTGTGCAAAAAAGCTTTCCCGCGGTTTTCCAGTAGCCCTATATTATGTAAAACATGCACCAATAATTGATTAAGTCACAATTGGCATTCTTGTTGTTAAATAGATATTGGCCAATAGCGAAAGAGTGAAACAATCAGAGGTGATCACAATCGCTACCCTCAGCAAACATTTTTAATTAATGCCTTGGTAGCTTGTTCAATGACAAAGCATTGCAGAAACAGCAGGAGAGAGGTGTCGTACTAGGGCTGTTGGCGAATCTACTCCACTCTATTTATTTCATTTATCACAAGCCACGAGTGTATAAAAGAACATCAACAATATGCCTTTTAACATTTAACAGTAGCGCTTTCAATGGATGAATAATTGCATTTTGCAGTATTAATGAGAAATGCAAATTCACGTTTTAATCAAAAAATAACAAATGAATCGACATAGGAAATCGGTTTTTTGAAACTTCTGCGAAAATGAGTATGTTTTTTTAAAAACTGCAGGAGACGTTGAATAAATATACTTGTCGATAACATCGATCATTTTCCAATGCTTTATCAAGAGTTTTATCAAATTGAGTGAAGTTAGCTTTTGGTGATGACCCTCAAATTTATATCGCCTTAACTGTATAGGACAGTACCTACCTTTTATTTTGTTACTAGCTGTTGCCCGCGACTACGTCCGCGTGGATTGAGGTTTTTTGATTCCCGCAGGAACTCTTTAATTTTCCGGGATAAAAAGTAGCCTATGTGCTATTCCAGACTATAATCTATCTCTGTGCCAAATTTCAGCCAGATCCGTTCATCCGTTGGGGCGTGATTGAGTTACAAACATCCATACATCCATCCAAACTTTAGCATTTATAATATTATAAGAATAAGATTAGTAAGAAGTAAGAAGACTAATAATACTTAGAAGGACTAATATTATGATAATAGACCTTCTAAACCATGCATCGATACGTGAAATTACTTGCTGGCTTGCTACGTTGCTACGGCACACTGCGCGGCGTAGCAATATGAGAAGCACTGACGGATTTACAAATCCCGCAGCAGAATAGCAGCAAATACGAGCAGAATTCGAGAAAATTACATTTTGCGGCATGGAATATTTTTGTCAACTTCACTATGCTGTATTTGTGTACTTTGACTATACTCATTACCTAGGTAAACTGGTTCAACCATTGTTCAACATATCTTTAAGCTAATACTCCATTTACGAGTTCATTCGGTGTAAATGAGCAGGAAAGTTAGATTGAAATTGGCCAGTGTAAACACAATAGTCTTTGCCAATCGCGCTGCTGTATACCTACTGCACTGTCGAAAGGAAAGCATTAATTATTATAAACCGACTTCAAAAAACGAGGAGGTTCTTAATTCGGCGCGTTTTATTTTTAACTTTGTTTATGTATATTTTTTGGATTCTCATCGGAACTCTTGGATTTCGCGGGATAAAGCAGCCTATGTCCTTCCCCGGAATTCAACCTATCTCTAACTTAATTAGGTTAGGCTAGCTAGCATTAAGTTCTATATATATTTTATTTTACAATAATAAACATCTTATCTTACTTCTTACTAATATTATAAATGCAAAAGTTTAGATGGATGTATGGATGTTTGTTACTCAATCACGCCCCAACGGCTGAACGGATCTGGCTGAAATTTGGCACAGAGATAGATTATAGTCTGGAATAGCACATAGGCTATTCCAGACTTTTTATTCCGGAAAATTAAAGAGTTCCCGCGAGAACCAAAAAACCTCAAACCACGCAGACGAAGTCGCGGGCATTCGCTAGTAAAAAAAATATCTCTATCCCAAATTTCATCAAAATCAGTTGAAAAGATGGGCCGTGATATCGTAGCAGACCGACAGACATACACACTTTCACATTTATAATATTAGCATGGTTATGAACTAGTTACGATGAAAGGGAAAAAATTATGTGAGGAAAAAATCAGATCGTCTGGGAATTTTCTCTATTACCGACCCTTTGCACGCTCGAAGAATATTGAAGAAGTTAACAAGTCGTGTAAACACTATTTATGTGTGTACTATAACTCTTTTTATGCTTTTTGTCTACCTACATGACTTTGTTCGTGTAGGTTGTGACTTGTTTAGTTATACATATTGATATTGGGATAAAAATTATCCTTTCTATATTATAATAGCTATACCCCAACATGTCAGCCATGAATAGGATTTTTTACGACCTCCGCGGCGCAGCGTTGAGCGCTGTTGTGTTAACGTGCGGAGGTCGCGGGTTTGATCCCCGGCAGGGTCAATTTAGGAATTTATTATTTCAGAATTTTCTCTGGTCTGGCCTGGTGGGAGGCTTCGGCGGTGACTAGTTACCACCCTACCGGCATATAGACGTGCCTAATAGGGGTATGGGTTTAAAATAACCGCCATTCCCCTAACAGGTTAGCCCGCTACCATCTTAGGCTGCATCATCACTTACCATCAGGTGAGATCGCAGTCAAAGACTTGTACCTAGTGGATAAAAAAAAATAGGATCAGTAATATTTCATCCGAATTGAACTGATGCATTCACTCAACTGGCATGTCATTCTAAGTGACACCGCTCAATACGACGAAAAACAGTCTAGCGTTGAACAATGGACAATGGACACTAAACTAGCGGCACGCTATGATGGCCGGTTTGACGTTTGTCCGCTCATGAAGTTCCGTATTAATTGATAACGACTTTGAAGGAAATAATTGTATTACTTTATTGACGATAGTGATGTGCAGAGATTCATAAATTTTATCGAATGTAGTTTTAGGTTTAGGACTCAAAATTTATTTATTAAATTGATTTCTAAAATGTATACAAGTGTAGAAAAATCAGTTTGCACCATTTAAGGGGTGAATGTACTTGTGAATATGAACAATTTTCACTATGTGGACAAACCTCTGAAATCGCTTTTTTGCGTCTGAATGTAATTCCATCCGTGAATGTGCTCCGTTTATGTTTTTGTGCTTTAATTTATTTATGAAAAAGAAACAATAAACTGTCCAATTGATAAACTGTTGTTTTATTTACCTAAATAACTTAAATTCCATTGTCTCCAAAGTAATTTCCAAAAGCCAAATCAATAAAATCAAAATATTGTTTGGCTTTTGGAAATTACTCTGGGGAATTAATTTATAAAAAAATAGGTACCATGAAGAGCGCGATTTGCTTGGCTTTAGGTTCGTCGTATACCGTTAGATGGCGCTTATACAACAATCCTCAGTGTTATCTCTATACCTGTATATTCAATGTACTCTGTGATCGCTGGCTAGCACAACTACTACCTCCGGCAAACTCGCGTCAATGCTCAATGCAAAACAAAGCAGTTTCGAATTGACGTTGCTTCGAAAAGTATAAACTGTCAGTGCAATGCGATTGTGATATAGTTTTGACCTGGCTTTGGATTTCAAATATTGATACTGCATTACTGTTGACCCTTGCTCGTTAATTTGGACTCTGTTCAAGCCCTTTGTTGTGGATTTCGTCGATATGACCGAACGTACGCAGAGAACTGTTCTAAATAGTCAGACACGTGAGTTCGTAATACGCCTTCGTAACTATTTCGATCGTGAAGCTCAAAATGGAGGGCCAATTTTACCTATAACGTCAGTGGTTGAACGCGTAGCTGATGCGCTTAATATTGGACAACGAACTGTTAGACGGATAACTAAAGAAAAATATGGCGAGACTGGCACAGAAGAAAATAAACTTCACACACCAAAAAAGAGAAAACGAGCAAAACCAGTCGTAGGCATCGATAGCTTTGATGCCGATGCTATCCGAAGACATGTTTACGGCTACTATTTACAGAAGGAGTATCCAACAAGAAAAAAGTTGGTGCATTCACTGAAGGAAGCTGGATTATTCTTCGGTGGGGAAAGTTCTTTAACGAAGATTTTGAAGACCATTGGATTTCGATACAAAAAATGTAACAAACGCAAAATATTGATGGAAAGATTTGATATAGCGATGGCAAGGTATACTTTTTTACGGCAAGTGAAAGAAATCAAAAATTGGCAAAATGTTGTGTTCTTGGATGAAACATGGCTTAATGCTAACCATACTGTAGGCCGTTCTTGGAACGATGACACAGCAGCATCTACTTCCAAAGTTCCTGTAGGAAAAGGATCGCGACTTATAATTTGTCACGCCGGAACCATCAACGGGTTTGTCGAAGGTTCTCTCATGGCTTTTGCGTCAAAAACCACTGGAGACTATCATGAAGACATGAATGGAGAAAAGTTTACTGAATGGTTTACCTCAATGTTGTGTAGCCTCCCTGAACCATCTATTATAATTATGGACAACGCCCCATACCACTCGATGCAAATTGACAAGCCACCTGCCCAATCCCAAAAGAAAGCTGATATCGTCGCATGGCTTCGTAAAAATGGCGTAGATGCAAACATGAATATGTTAAAAGCGGAATTAGTACGTCTTTTAAAAGAAAACAAACCAACCAAGATCCGATACGTCATTGACGAAATAGCATTAGAACATGGGCACAGAGTTATACGGTTACCGCCTTACCATTGTGAGTATAATGCGATTGAGTTGGTGTGGGCTCAAATTAAGGGATATGCTGCAAGACACAATACAGAACCCCCATTTACCACAAAAAAAATGCTAAAATTATTAGAAGAAGCTTGTGAACATGTGACTAAAGGAGACTGGGAAAAGGTTGTGAATAGAACTGTTAAATTAATAAGGGAAGATTATGAAAGAGATGTGAAAATAGATAATATTATAGAAAACGAACATATAATTATTAATGCAGGTGATGATAGCAGTGACGACAGTGAAAATAGTAGTATGGACGAATCTGATTAATTATGGCCTTTTGTGGCACCTTTTTTGATATCTTTTGTATTCATATGTTTCTTGTGTGCATATAAAGGATGTATATTCATTTTCATTCAAATATTCAGTTCGTTCAAATAAATTAAATAAACATTTACATTTTTGTTTTATTAAACCTATTTAATCAGGTACAAAAACAAAACTTAATTGTTTTTTGTTCGAGAATAAATTGACATTCCACATCACTATTGTAATGTGTCAAACCGGCCATCATAGCGTGCCGCTAGAGTAACAATGCTATAGCCTGAAGTTTTGAAAATAAACACAGTTTTCGTTTCACGCCCTACAAATCATGCCTCAATACAATTTCGTACACTATTTGGACGTCTGCCAGTCTTTGTTTCTGTTGTTGTCAAGTCTTTATTTTTAAAGATTAATAGGAACGAACCCGCATAGCCCGCCAACCCGCATTGGAGCAGCGTGGTGGGTCTAAGCTCTAATTCCCGCTCTCCTATGAGAGTGGAGGCCTGTGACCAGCAGTGGGACGTTAAAAGGCTGTAGTGATGATGATGAGGAACGAAGAGCGAATAATTATAAATGACTAGATGATTCCCACAACTTCGTCCGCGTGGATTAAGTTTTTTTGATTCCCGCGGGCACTCTTGAATTTTCCGGGATAAAAAGTAGTCTATGTCTTTCCCCGGGATACAACATATCCCTGTGCCAAATTTCATTAAAATCGGTTGAACAGATAGGCCGTGAAAGCGTAGCAGACAGACAGACAGGCAGACACACTTTCGCATTTATAATATTAGTATGGATTCTTATTTATCTTTAGCTTTAATATGATGCCCGCGACATCGTCCTCGTAAATTAGGTTTTTATGAAACCCCCATTCTCTGAGATCTGGAACTCATTTTCTGAAATAAATAGCCCATGTCCTTCCTCGGCATGCAACCTATATTTTTGTAGCAAATTTTAAATCAAAATCGGTTTAAAAGTTGGGCCGTAGTGAAAAGACAGACACACCTTCGCATTTATAATATATCAGTATGATGGATAATGTAGAAAAGGAATCTAGTAATTTAATTACGTTAGCAGTAAGCTAGATTTTATCCATGAATCATGAAGTACTTTTGCGCCAATAGATACCTAAAGAATAAAAAAAATAGTACGTATCCAATACCTTTACATCTAAACCGTTCCAGAAATCGTATTTTAAGCACACCAATTATACCTGAGTTCTTCAGAACATCTGTTATGTCTTGGATTTCTCTCACGTTCGCATTTAAATACGGCATCATAGCGGAATGTATAATAAAATATTATTTCCCTTAAAAGCTTTGACTGCGATTAAGCGCTCGAATAGAGTCCAAAAATAATTCATGGGTTGCAAAATTACTGGTATATTGGATATTCAACGATGCTTATGATTTCAAGATGGAATACCTTGAATTGGGAAAGTTTGTCAAAGCGGACGTTTAGTAATTTGCTGATCTCATCACAAGACTGTCAATACCACGACCGTAGGCTTAAGTTTCGTTGAAGTTAATAATACAAGTACGGTGTGTATACGTGTATACCTAAACACGGTGAAGGGTTGATGAGTTTGGTTATTTATTGGTGAGAACAAATAACCAAACTCATTAACCTTCTCACACGCCACTCACACTACAGCCTATTAACGTCCCACTGCTGGGCACAGGCCTCCACTCTCATAGGAGAGCGGGAATTAGAGCTTAGACCCACCACGCTGCTCCAATGCGGGTTGGCGGGCTTTAACGACTACTATCATGTTAGTGATAATAACCGGGACCGACGGCTTAACGTGCTCTCCGAGGCACGGGGGTGAAACACCGCCAACTTCCAACTCCGGGCTAGCACTGAGAATTTCTTAATTGAAAAACGCAATACCTAACTTTTATGCCCGACCGGGAATCGAACCCAGGACCTCGTGATCCGCAGTTGACTATGCTAACCACTAGACCAACGAGGCAGTTACTAGACCAACGCGGCAGTTACTAGACCAACGAGGCAGTTACTAGACGATCGAGGCAGTTACTAGACCAACGAGGCAGTTACTAGACCAACGAGGCAGTTACTAGACCAATGAGGCAGTTACTAGACCAACGAGACAGTTACTAGACCAACGAGGCAGTTGGGAGGCATTAACCTTCACCACTGGAAAAATTAAAAATGGATAATCCGGTAATATTAGTTTTGTTATAGTTACCATAACAAGAAGCGTGACTTTCTCCAATTTGTTTTCTTTCTTGTCTATTATGGCAGGGAGGGCATGAAGCCACAGTTTTTTTGCATACAACATTTCAAAGAGCTACAACAACTACGTTCGGAATACCTCATGTTGCAAATAAATATTATAATGCCAGGCGTATCTTATTTTCCGTACCGTACATTATTTTCCCTAGTACTGATATCTAGATCGCAGCATCCCATCAAATAAAAAAATTATAGTATTGTAGTGTGCGTACATTAAAACAATGCCCTTGGAAAAGCAGTGATTTATATTTCAGTGCAAGTACTTACTGAAGGATATCCGAATGTTGGATGCTTTTCGCTCCTGAAGTATCATGTTTCTGCATTCTGCGTCCCCTCGAAAGTTAAACGTTAATTTGGGATCACTCTTTAATTTCCTTCGAGGCAAGATTGAATACGTGTCTTCTAGGCAAGCGTGTTCCTAGACTTCATCATTGCTTTCTTTATGCATGACTGTCGGCATGCACAAACCTATTCTGCAAGTAAAAGTCGTTTCTTATTAGGGCTTTATCCCGACTCCTATGATAAATCAACTATGTTTTTAATTTATTTATAGGGAGTACACTTTACATGCACAGATGGCAAATATGAGTAAAATTGATAGAAAAAGGTAATTTTGCTTTGTCAGCATACCTATTCTTTGCACAATGTGATTTCTAAAGTTTATGAAAGATGGGATTTATTATCATCTTCTTTATTTATCGGAAGCAGTGGGCAGTATGAAAATACGAAAATGCCCACACAGGTAACAGGGAATCTGTTTATTCTTATTTCTATGTGCCCACTGCCCACACGATGAAAAGAAATAATTCGCTAAGCTAAAGGTGGGCGTAGTAAGATAGGTAATAAGAAGCATAACAGATTTATAAAATTACGAGATGATGCCTGCGATTTCGCCCGCGTGAATTTAGGTTTTTTATGAATCACGAGGGAAATCTTTGATTTTCCAAGCCTATGTCCGCCCAGGGGGATGCATACTGGCTCTTTAAAAAAATTCACGGCCATACTTATACATATTATGTAAATGTGAGTATATAACGACTTTATTAGTCAAAGTATTTATTTCTGCATTATAACCTAGCCTTACCAATAGGTATAATTGATATCTAGCCTAAGTGTAGGTATCCATAAAATCTAAGCTAAATGTAAATCTGCTTATCACATAAAATACCTAAGTACTAGAAATCATAGCATTGGTTTCGTTGTAAAATGAGTATCCCATAGTTCCCATACGGATTGGCCAAGAGGGAGCGATACCACCAATATAAGAGTGAAACGTCTATAGATTCCAAGAAATTAAATTCTTCGAAGCAGCAGACCGAATTATTTTCTCAATTTGGTAAAGGTTAAATCACTTTTCTAGTAAACTGTACCAAAATATCCATGATAAAATTATGTAAGTGGATATGTCACCGTAAGATTGTAAAAACCGTTAGATTATAATCTAACTCGCGAAATTGTAAACTGTCAAATGATTACACTATAACGGATTATTTTTCGGTAGATTGTAATCTGTTAGGTTTATTAATCCGATAGAATCTAAGTGCCCGGCCTACGTCCGGGCACTACTTGCTTATTTATGTCGAACCCTAACCTAACCTACAAGAAAGAGACAAGAAAACGTAAATACAATGAATATTTCAAAAATTGACACTTAAAACATTGAACGGTTCACAATCTTTCGACTGTTTACAATCTATCGAAAAAAAAAGCGTTAGATTACAATCATACGGTGACAGATACACAGCTAAAACTGCATTAATCCTGAGTAAGCATTATAAGCCTCAATTAACTTTGCGGTTTAAAAAAGACAGCTTAGACTGGGTAAGTAGGTACATCGACGATAATATTTTCGTACCTACTTTTAGCGCCAACTTCACGAATATTATAGACAGAGAGTTTATAAAGTTGGTTCCCCACTCACTTCGATTTGGTTGTTTTTTGCCCGAACTGCGGAACGCTTAGAGTTATAATATGTGTTCATCAGTTTAAAATGTGTGTTTGTTCCTTTCCGGAAATCTACAGAATAAAAGCGTTGACCGGTTTTAATGATACTTGCACCAAACTCTCTCTCTTATCAACCCAGTTCCGGCTCACTACTGAGCACGTGTCTCATCTCGGAATGTATGGTTTGGTCATAGTCCACCACGCTGGCCAAGTGCGGATTGACAGACTTCACGTACGTTTGAGAACATTATTAAGAACTGCAGGTTTCCTCACGATGTTTTCCTTCACCCTTTGAAGCAAGTGATACTATTTTTTTTTTCATAGAAAAGTTTGAGGTGCGTGCACGGAATCGAACCCGCGACCTCGTAGTAGGCTATCGCTGCTTTAACCAACCGCATGCGCCGATATATAGAGTAATCTTAACTTTCCGAAAAATATTGTTTGTAAATTTAAATTTTCTGAACTTTTACTCTTAGATACATAAATTTACTCACTCAAACACATTAAACTGTCACGATTGCTAAGTGAATAGGAGAGTATAATAAATGGAAGGAGCGGCACGTTTGATTGATCCCGCCGGCCGGACTATTTCATAGTTCGTTAGCTTGAAATATTCTCGGGTAAGAGCTTTCATGAAAGCGGTGAACGCGGCGCCGTGAATCTTTTATCAGACACACACACTTTTATAAACGTTGCCGCAAATGTTATATCTATACTAACTGACTCACCCTTCGTTTTGCACAAACGAGCGATAATCTATGATTATTTTCGTGAATTCTATGTTTTGATGATCGTTGATATCCATTAAAGTTCAAAAATAATTCTTATTAATATTATTTGAGAAAGTGTGTTGGTTTGTCCTCCAATGACGCCGCAACGGAGCAACGTATCGACGCAAAGGACGTAATTTTAAGGTTGAAGATCAATTTTTATCTCGGCAAATCAAAGACTTCTCACAGGATTTTTAAAAACTTGCATCCATGCCAACTACTTTGCAGGCATCAGTTCATCTATACTTCTATACTATACTATAATATTATAAATGCGAAAGTTTGGATGGATGGATGGATGGATGGATGGATGTTTGTACATCAACCACGCCCGAACGGCTGAACGTATCTGGATGACATTTGGCACAGAGATAGATTATAGTCTGGAATAACACATAGGCTATACTTATTTATATCCCGCAAAATTAAATAGTTCCCGCGAGAACCGAAAAACCTCGATCCGCGGACGAAGTCGGGGGGCATTAGCTGGTAACCTATATAAGCATATATACGCGGATTGAGACTACATACCTATTTAGAGAACACAAATAAAAAATAGAGTATAGACTTTCATTAATATCTTTATTTTCAGACAGGTAAAGGGCTTATTAATATTTAGGTACGAGTATTTTTTATATGAAAACGAGTCAAGTGCAAGTAAAACATGTCTGCTGATAAAATATTTCCCTTATCTCGGAGTTTTATGGCGTCGCAATTTACATGCAGATGCCATTGTCTCATCGTAAAGTTATCGAACTGCTAACTTTTTTTAAATCGATATAACAATATTGGTCTTAACTGCGATCTCGATGATATTTTCCTTAATGTTGAAAGGCGTATTTCACTCAGGCCAACGTATGGCTTTTATGAGGTGGTCAAGACTCTACCATCGATTTACGGCAAGCCGATTCTACCTTAATCGAAGGAACAGAAAAGAGCCTGCAAAACTATGCAGTAACTCTTATCAAACTTCAACTTCAATATCGGATCCGACACGTAACATCTGTAGTAATCGTAAGAGAGAGGTGATAGAGCAGGTCGTCCCGGCGAGGGCTTATCGATCGATCCTCTGCGCAACAAGTGACGCCGACTGGTACACACGGCCCTTTACAATGACGATCTAATGAAATCGAATCGACCGTTTGTTTTAATTTGAGGAAACAATTTAGTGGAACAAATTTACATTGGAATACGCTTCCATCCAAATTCTTTATACTTTTTTGGAAGGGCGCGTTCGTTGTTTAGACAACGAACGCGCCCTTCCAAAATAACAAATCCTTCCTTAATATTTTTAAATTAAGATTTACTTCAGTGCTCGATTGGCGATTAGGTAGGATTTTTATCGTCACCGCTTCTTGTAATGTAAATTACCTACTTAAAAGAAAAGTACCTATTTTGCTATGAAATCGAAATTATGTAGGCTATACTTAAACTTACTGTAGTAGATTATGTAAGCGATAAAAGAGCGTGGATTTGACTCACTCCAGCTTTGCTTGGGACTGCAGTTACTTAAGTATCATAATGATAGTAATTTGGTGGTTGGTTTTTTTAAAGAGTTTGCTTCTTGCTTGCTCTTCTCGGTAGGAATATTATTCCGAACCAGTGGTAGATTCACTCGAGTCAAATAGTACTTGAAAATTTTATCCGAATAAAAAACATTTAAATTTGAATTTAAATATATCGACGTGGCATTGAGGGACTTAAGAATTCAGTGAAAGTGGGGAAAGTAGTCTGTGTGTATAGCGCCGCGTTTCGAATGCCTCCGATAAGTGAATCGTAACATTCCCTTTGAAAAGTTCAAGCAACTTACAACCAACTCCTTTGCAAGCTTACAGGGTACGGCATCTTCATAGCTTAGGTATAGTCATGATATTATCAAGTTTAATCGTAATTTATGTTTTTTTTAAGTGTAAATATGAATATAAGTAAGTAAAGTAAAGCAAAATATACCTACTCTATTGTACACCATTAAAAGATAAAACACAAAAACAATCATATTATTACCTTAATGGATATGGCACAACAGGCGGCCTCTTCGCTTAAAAATAGCGATCTCTTCCACAGAGGAAACTTTTGAAAGAAAGGTGTACCGAGACATATTATGAATAAATAAATTTATTATATACATAAAACCACAATAATGTATAATGTAATAATATAGGAATACGATAAATACACGGTATAAAACAAAGTGTGTGTGTGCA
The DNA here is from genome assembly GCA_963932025.1 of Erebia epiphron. Taxonomy (NCBI): domain Eukaryota; kingdom Metazoa; phylum Arthropoda; class Insecta; order Lepidoptera; family Nymphalidae; genus Erebia; species Erebia epiphron. Next base: position 37,467,188 of record OZ009948.1, on the reverse strand, counting down.
ATTCTCACACGGCAGAAGTGAAACTTCAGAAAAGTAGCTTATATTGTATTAGAAGAGAAAAGCATTTTGTTAGTTTATTTTTATTTCAATAGACCTTTATCAAATAATCAATCAATCAAATAAATATTATAAATGCTAAAGTTTGGATGGATGGATGTATGGATGGATGTTTGTTACTCAATCATGCCCGAACGGCTGAATGGATCTAGATGAAATTTGGCACTTATAGAGATAGTTTATAGTCTGGAATAACACATAGGCTTACTTTTTATCCCGGAAAATTGAAGAGTTCCCGCGGGAACCGAAAAACCTCAATCCACGCGGACGAAGTCGAGGGCATTAGCTAGTAGGTAATATACTAATCAGGTGATGAATAAATTAACCCATGACTTGTTATGAATGTAGCTGGCGACAATCATTTAGCCGCGTCTGAAGTTGACCGCAAGTCGCGTCGCGAATATTCCATTGGTGCGAACCACACCCATATAAAGTAATTAATATTCTGAATTTTAGTCATTAATCCTATTAACACCAGAGAGATTATGAGTACAAAAGTCCTTCCTCTCAGCTCTTAGAAGTTAGTTGGGGCTTTCTTATTAACTCTTAAGTTGAATTGGTAAGTCAATGTTAAGTTGGCTTAATTTGAATACAGTTACCGCATTAAGTCATTTCGATCATGAGCTACAAAAGACGACACTAACTGTTCCTACATTTTTTGCAGAAAGCGTGTTACCTTCCTATCAATATTAGGTATTTTCTGTTATTTTATAATACAGGTATTTTAAAAGCTGTCAGTGAGGCAAAAATTTGTGGCAAAATCATCGTCAATTTTGAGGAACATAAAAACAGCATTCAAAGATTTTCAACTCTTTCACAGGTCTCAGGAATTTCGTAGTGCCCGTCTTGCGTTGGTGATTCTAGCGTGCGTTAAGAGTTAAGACATCCCATGCCTGTAACTTAGTTTGGGTTACACTCTATTAACTAAACGAAATAGATAATGGTTTCGGGCGGTAACAGTTACAATTTATTATTGTGTAAGTAGGTACATCAAATTGGTTGTCGGGTGTTGTTTGCAACAAACGTGTACATCGCACAAACAAGGCTTGCGTCTTACGTCTACATCGATTCTTTTATATTGTAGCTAAATTGCTAATAATCGTATCTATTGACTCTACCTTTGCGATTTTTAGGTATAATTATTGTCACTTTGCAACTTTTTGCTAGAGTCTGTCTGGTGAAAGACAAGTGTGGAAAATGGCAGTAAATTAATAAATAGGTCGGGTATCCCCGAAGACAAGGTTTCCTAAATGTACTAGATTTTTTTGGATTAGACTTGAATTTTGTGTGGCTGTTTTTCTAGTATTCAAAAATCCGACTCTCAGCGTTTACTAGACAGTCTCTAGCGTGTAAATTACAAATATTAACAAAGGTTCAAACGCCTACACTGTTATATTAAATTTATTAATGTCTGTGGTCGTGGGGGAATCCGCAAACAATGAAGAGTGGATGCGGTCGCCCGTTTAATGTTTATACGCGCGCCGCCTCTGTGTAGACACGACAAATAATGCCTTACGCCCTAATTAGTTTTCAATATTCAACCCATGTATTTATGCCCTTGCGTAAATAAATGTGTGATAAATTTTTTACTCGACTGCGGCATCTGAATGAGTTTGCTAGTCTACGATGCAGGTATTTATTTAAATTGTAATGTTTAAACTAGATGAGATGCCCGCGACTTCCTCCGTGGAAATAAGGTTTTTTGAAAATCCTGTCGGTACTTACTATTTGATTTTCGGGATTTTAAATTTGTCCTTTCCAAGGGAACTAAACTTACGGTTTGATGACTGCCTCCCATCTACCTATGTCTATAGCAATTTTCGTCAAAACCAGTTGAAGATGATGGATCGTTAAAACGTAGCAGACAGAAAGAAAGACGGATATACAGACAGACGAACCTACTTTCGCATTTATAACATTTGACCGAGCGAAGCGAAGGTCTCTGAGTCTCTGAGTAAGAGTCTACTTGAGTGAATTTGCACTTGTCCGTCCGTCCGTCCGTCCGTCCATCCGTCCGTCTGTCAGAGCCTTATAACTTCTGAATTACTGAACGTAATTACTTCAAATTTAAATATTATATATATAAACCGATGGCCTCCAGCCGAATACGGCTTAAAAAGTTATAAAAATCTTTATTTCAGGGGGGCTCTCATAGAAGCGAATGAGAACGAAAATATTATATTATTTTTTATAGCGTTACCTATGTAACGCTATAAAAAATAAAACTCGGTAAGTAAATCTTTAAAATGTTAATTAGGAATAGAGTCCAAAAATATATTTGTTTTAATTTTTCCCCTAATATTGACCAAATGGGGGGCTTTCAAAGTGGAGATTTTCTGACGTCCAAAGTTGACCTCAGATCACAAAATTTTCTGAAATGCCGACCCTGAAACTTGATCAATTATTTGAATTATATCCTGTACTTGAACAACAAATACTAAAATTAGATAAATATTATAAGGAAACGAAATTATTTCATTTTTAATGAGCCTTAGTATTTACAACAGAGCTTCACAATTATGTCAATAGATGGCGCCGCGAGGTCTCAGTTTGGTGCGAACCACTAGTTGTGTAAACTCAAGTAACTTATATTACAAGAAATATACCACAGCAATACCAGCGCCAAAACAGGTATTATACCTACCTACTGAGGTAGTCGTAAAGGTGGACACTTATTAGACTAATAAAACGAGACAGGCAGTGCTATACCGCGTCATGTGGAAGTTTCCTTCAAGGAAACTATGTCCAGCTGTGGATGTCAGTCGATGATGTCCCCTGCAATACCATAGCTTGGTATTCCAGTAGAAACAGCACCGCAGCCCGCGACAGCTTCACGTAGTGAAGACTGAAGATGCTGCCATCATCTATCTCAACCAAAGGTATGCCGCGCCATGTTACAAACTAGATTAATGCCCGCGACTTCATCCGCGTGGATTAAGTTTTTTCAGTAACTTAGTTAACTACTTAGTTTTCCGGGTTAAAAAGTACCCTACGTCCATCCCCGGGATACAACCTATCCCTGTAACCAAATTTCATCAAAATCGGTTGAACAGGTCGCAGACAGACAGACAGGCACACTTTCGCATTTATAATGGATGGATGGTATGGATTGCGCCGACCGATATAATTTAGTTGCTTATAAAGGAGTTTCAGTTGAAACTGTACGTTGTGTGGAGACAGAAATAATCATTTTTAGTTGTAGCAAACTGATCCTCAGTATACTTCAACTGCTACGACAACAACAAAGCTTAACACACGAACTTGAGGGAGAGGAACGCAGAGTGGGGGCTGAAATAGAGAAAAGTACCCAATCCAAGCATTATAAACTCCGCTTAGATAATATGTTGCAAAAGTTGGAGAATAGTAATTTATCTTCAACTACGCACCGCGTGTCGGGTTTTACGAGTTGAACAATAGGTACGTCAAAACTTTGTGTGACACTTTACGATTACTTTGAAAGAGTATTTATTAACCACGTAATAGTTACTTTGATTCCTAATAGCTACAAAATGTTGATATTTTTTTTTACTGTTATAAGGATGATATAAATACATATAAGTAAATAACTAAATACATACATAGGTAGATGATGCCCTCGACTTAGTCCGCGTGGATTAAGATTTATTGATTCCCGCGGGAACTCTTTAATTCTCCGGGATAAAAAGTAGCCAATGTCCTTCCCCTGGATACATACTATCCCTATATCATCAAAATCGGTTGAAGAGATAACTTTTTACTCCCGCGGGAACTCTTGAATTTTCCGGGATAAAATGTAGCCTATGTAGGAAACAACCTATCCATGTACCAAATTTTATCAAAATCTGTTGAACAGTTGGGCCGTGAAAGTGTAGCAGACAGACAGACAGACACACTTTCGGATTTATAACATTAAAGTAAGGATATGGATGTTAGGTATATTATATCTTATAGGTCTCATAGCTAGGTATACAGTTCCACGGAACGTCTTGTGGGCAATTGATAATTAATAAGCTGTGGTCGCTTGGTATTTAAGAGATTAAGTTCCGCTGTTCCATAGTTCTTTCTCACCATTACAATAATTAAGTAATGCTCTAACAAGCTCCAACTTTTTATAGTTCGACCCGCTCGTAAAAAGATAAAACCAAATTCCGTGTGATATTTCACCTCTTCTTTCTATGTAAATGGCTCTTGGGACCTATAAAACAGAAAAAATCTTAGACCGGAAAGTTGCTGTTCCAATAAAATACCAGTCTAAAAGACTCTATTTTATAAGATCAACAGTTTTTCTGCCTAACAAAAACCAATACTGCACTGTGGTCTACGGTAAAATTCGTATGAATTTATAATAACACCACATCACAAATGTAAACCACTGATAATATGTTATCTTTATTAAGTAAATAAAATAAATAATAAAAATCCAGTGTCAGAAGTAAATATATTTATTTAGAGTCACAATCTATTTAACTTTATTCGAGTATATTATACATCGTATAAAGTTAATAATTCGAAACGCAAGTATATTACGGATATGGTGAGAAGAAATACTCGTATCATTAAATGACTAAAAAGCATAGAGGTAGTATCTGTGCTAAAAAGTCATTCCATGAACGTATATAAATGATTACATTTAAGGTATTTATGAATTTGTTTATGTTACACTACTTATCAATAATACCTTTCTACACTTTCAAATCCATCTGTGCCACTTGATGCAGGTCAATACTTACAGGTTAGTAATAATGATGCATCTAAATAAATTTTACTGAATTACGTGAATATCTTCGAATAAAATAATGTAGGTAAGTATATGGAATTTCAATCACCATTTCTGTCCCTCAATTTTAGGTAGTCGCGAGCTTTCGATCATCTCGCATGTAAAATTTTATGGAGTGTATATTGTACACTATATTGACTAAGTTAGAAGGTATAATATTCATACTAATATGTAGTAGTTTATTTTAAAAATATATTGGACAAAGTGATCATGTATTTAGTTAATTTACACAATTACAATAATATACAATAAAAAAGAAATTATAATCTACACGTAATACTTATTATATTAAAAATGTTTGTTATACAAAACGATGCAATAAAAATAAAATTTATTCATGACTACAATAATTGCAATTAAAAATGTCGACGATATTTATTCATTCTTATTCGACATATTAAAATCGAAATAAATATTTTGCTGCATTTTCTTAGTCTTTAAATAAAGCGAACACCAATAAATTAATATTCATCAAGAATTTATAAACTTAGTATTTCAATTATTTAGTATGCGTAGAAAGTAAGTTACCAACTGCGAAATATTCTGAGGCTTGTCATATCTAAAATGAACACACAGCTCTGTAAACTGAACTTTATGAAAGAAATACATAATAACTTTAATAATGATTTCTTTAACAGAATAGAAATTTTAATAATATTGGATGATGATTTATAGACCCTAAATATCGTCGCGGATCGCTTCAAGATTATTTTCAAAATGAAAAATGTAACTGTACAAAAATACAAAAAATATTTTGACCACAATATAGTAGAATTCTCTCTACACTTTTTGTAAATGCTAAGCATAGAAATAGCAAAATGTATATTATAGTTATTACGAAGTCAAGAGTAGCTCTGGTTCACTTCACAGGATATCATTTCGTGGAAAATAACTTACCTAAGTATCTGAGTACTTAATTCAATAAATATCTGGAGTTATAAATTTTATTTAAGAAAAAATATGTAGCGTTCATTTAATTATTTTGTATTGACATTTACTGACCAGTTGCATATCAGGCGATTAATTTTACAGCTACCCTCAAATTTTGACCACCCAACAAACATAGTGGGTCGCATAGGTATGTCCGTAATCATACCAAAGCTAACAAAACCTAACTTAGGTAACACATTTTCCTTACAATGATGTTCAGCGCTTAACGGCAACCTTAACATAACTTAAATTGCCCTAATATGACATTGGTCCTTTGTCAAGGTTCCCTAAAATAAGGTGAATTAATAATTTAATTCAGCCTCTTAAACGGATTCCCACTTTCTATGAATAATTTTATGCTTTTATCTTTAGTCGCAAATATATTTCATAAGAACTTAAAAATAATAAAGTTAATGCACGTCATCACTTAAACCTATTGCCGGCCCACTATGGAGACCCCTTTAAGAATGAGAAAAGGGTTTGGCTGCAGTTCACCACGCTAGCCAACTGCGGAATGGCAGACTTCACACACCTTAGAGAAAATTATGACGAACTCTCACTTACTGATTGCTTATTTATTTTCTATAAAATCTAACTTTTTTATTAAAATGCAATTTGTACTTACGCTTTTTTATTAAGATTGCTTCGGGGTTCTCACTTAAATATTAGACAGTAAAAAGATTTCCAAGCGTAATTTTTTTCATAAAAATAAACAAAAGATCTTGTAGAACTCGATTGAATAAGACGTAAGTTTTTGAACCAACCTTTGTGCTGTCCAAAATAACCATTTATGTATACATAGCTATGAAAATTGATACTTTTTTGTGTCTTCTGCGGTCTTAAAATTTTAAAGTCCTTTGAAACATTATAACATCGAACATTCCAACATTTCATGCTTAGTAATTATTTAAATCTGCAACAATGCTTTATTCATAGCAATACACATTTAATGACTGTGTATTGCTGTGTATTGCTTTCAAAAACATGGTTAAAGAGTTTGAGCAGCACAAAGGATAATATTTTATTTATCGACTAACTATGCTATTCTTATAATTAATACACAAGTGAAATTACTACATAAAGTTATTTAAGTACCTTACACCGTACCAGTCACAATAATACACGTGCCAAACTAAATTTTATCACCTGTTTTAAACATTTTCACTCTGAAGATATTTTATCTAACCTTAATTAATTGCACGTATTTGCATTGGCGTTATTTTATTACATTTAAAAGATTTGTATAATCTTATTAGAAAATTTTAAGACCACTGTTTCTAGATTACGTAACTTCTGATTCATTGCGACCATCGTTATGATTATAACTATAATCGAAGCTACGTAATCTGCACCCAGGATAAAAATATCTGACGGAGTTGCCATCTTCAAAATGAAAGCCTAATATAATAGATTACCAAAATTATACATCCCGTGAATAATTATAATATATGATTATGTACATATTTGCTGTATAAATACCCGTTGTCAGGGCACATGTTACATTTTAAATCTCGTTACATTCGTTTATCCACCACCGACATCAAATACATGAAATAAGTCTAGATTTGCAGTCAGATTACTGAGTTTGGATCTGCTTTAAAACGAGATAATAAGATAACACTATCATTAGATATGATGTACCCTGTTGGGTTATATCGATGATTTAGTACAAAAGGGTTAATATAAAAAGGTGGAATTACTGAAAAGGAAGACAATATTTTTTACATCAAATACCTAGACTATTGAATAATATTGCACGATAGACAAACGCTGGTCATAGCTCCACAGCATGCGGCTAATCCAAGACATTTTCAACACTAAATATGTGAATGTCGTCAACAGTAGCTACTAGCTGCAGTGTTATTCATGAGGGAGGGATGACATTGTCCTACGAGACGCGACAACACGACTCGATACGACGCGACTCGACAGCATCAAACAGTAGCTGAATAGTTTGTCATTTTCTATGGAGTCACTTTTGTCGCAATCCAACATCAGTCATCGAGTCGCAGTTCAACGAGCCAGATAACGTCATTCGCATTTTCAGTATTAAAAATTCTTTGCCCTAGAAAGTGAGCCTTCCATTGTGCGATTCGCATTAAGATGGATAGCTTAGGAGATAACACAAGAATTGCGTTTACTATTGGCGTGCCGTTCCCTAATTTGTTGAAGGTGTGCGAGCTGAGCGGGTGACGGAACATGGGGTGCGTTCGACCCCGAGTGGCTCGAACTCGAACCTGGGGGGCCTTGTGGACCCGTAGGCAGTGACTGGCGCCGCCTTCTCCTCAACGCAGGTGACAGGTTATACTTTACTTTCGCCTGAACTAATAGCTCTTTGAATATTTGTGACACGTTTACATTGTCTTTCGCTGATGCCTCGACGAAACCATTCTCCCAGTCGACGGTAACTACTGACTCTGTGGTGTGGAACTCTACCTGTAACAAAATAAAACAAAATAAATTTTGTGAGGTTATGCTACACAAAAATATCGTGGGGTTGTTTAGATTACGGTTCGTTGAGGAAAATAATAATGATTTATGTTTAATAAGTAAATAATTAATGTTTAACGATGAGGATACATTAGGAAATAAAAGTTTATGTATATGTATATTTAGGTTTTTTGTAAACCTACAAACGTGTGAAATATCATTTTTGGGGGTATGTACCTATAAGGCTTCTTAATTTTTTATGGTAGTATGTATGCTGTGATTCATCTTTTCAATTTTCAAGCAAAAGTTAAAATTATTCACCGAATAAAAAGGTAGATACCCTAATAATGTTTTCTCTTTCTCCTCATTCTCGACTTTGGTAAGGGGAATCTACAATGGGACAGAAAGTTGTGTGGGTTGCGCGGTGTTTGCTCAATGTTACCAAAACCTTCAGAATTCATTCTCACAAGTTTTATTTTGACTTTTTAATTTCTTATTTGAAATTGATTGGGAGATAGGTATTTCCTGGCAATTCCATATAATATTAAAGGTGCAGAAACTGTTTCGTGGCATTCGATTAATATCTTTGCGATTGGCTAATTGGTAGTTTGATTGGCTGTAATACCGGTAGGTACGTACATGTAAGTTTATCTAGACTTCCAAGTCATTGCCGGTTTATCATGCAGCAGGCGTGCCGTAAAGTAACGAGTACTAAGGCTACCTTCTTATTTTGTGACTAGCCGAATATCCAGGTTTCGGCAGTTGACCCTCAAGTGCCCCCAGGGAGGTACAGAGGGAGATGCGGTATCTCAGATATCTCAGATCACTGCTATCTGCTGCTGGTGTCTATGTTAAATATTGGCTTACTATAGCTGAATCCCGCGAGTTCATCCAGGTGGTTTAAGTTTATTAATTCTCGAGGGAAATCCATGATTATTAAAAAATATTTTAGGCTATTGCTGATATCCTTTCCCGGGACACAACCTATGTCTGTATAAAAATTCATCAAAAGCGTAACAAACAAACAAACTCACATTCGCATATTTTATAACTAGATGATTCCCGCGACTTCGTCCGCGTGGATTAAGTTTTTTTGATTCCCACGGGAACTCTTGAATTTTCCGGGATAAAAAGTAGCCTATGTCCTTCCCCAGGATACAACTTATTCCTGTACCAAATTTCATCAAAATCGGTTGGACAGATGGGCCGTGAAAGCGTAGCAGACAGACAGACACACTTTCGCATTTATAATATTAAGTATGGATATTAGTAAGAATTAGGATATGCAATTCGAGCTTCGTTCACACTATTTCTTAGCTTAAGAAGAGTGATACGCACAGAAAACACAGAACTAGGAATTATATCTAGTAATACCTATATTATGATGCGGTGTGCAGTTCGAAGTTTTATCTAGGGTATAGTCTTATAATTCCTCGTTAGGACTTACCGACAATCTCTTTGAAGTCTAGGCATTCTAAAAGATATTGTACAAATTTTTTAAAGTAATTACAGTTTACTGCTTTTGATTACGGTTACCCTCGGATATATACGGTCCCGGATAAATTAAACTTTCACAGTATATCAAGTCAACATTATTTATAACAATTAATGTTAGGTACGGCTCGTATGTAATACCTATAGCTTAAATTTTCATTAATCAGTATGATGAGTTAAAACCTTTACAAAGCGTAGAAATAAATGAAAGTCAGCCGAGCGGTTAACGGCTGAGTAAGCCTATTTATTATCCGGTGCTGAATTATTCTAACCTTGCGACAAGGATAAATAAAACATTAGAGTAAGCAAGATAATTGCTAAGCTATTTGTGTAAATGAAAGGCACCTCCTTAATATGCCCCACCACCACCACCACTACAGCCCATTAACGTCCCACAGCCGGGCCTCCACTCTCATAGGAGAGAGGGAATTAGAGTTTAGACCCACCACGCTGCTCCAATGCGGGTTGGCGGGCTTTAACGACTATTATCATGTTAGTGTTAATAACCCCGACGCGCGACGGCTTAACGTGCTCTCCGAGGCACGGGGGTGAAACACCGCAAAATTCCTACCATCGGGCTAGTACTGAGAATTTCTAGTCAGAAAAACCCAATAATTATGACCCGACCCGGGACTCGAACCCGGGACCTCGTCGGCCGCAGCCGAACATGCTAACAACTAGATCAACGAGGCAGTAATAAGAAATAATAATTTAATATAGTAATAATAATATACAAGCCAAGTCAAAACCTAACTTTTCACAATTCTGAGAACTGAATCGTAACGGACATATTATGTGACGCTGCGCTGGTGTGTAATGTAATGTTGTAAGTTTTGTTTTAATTACTGACTTTGTTATACGCTGTATAAATAGTACAGTTAACAGTATATTATACCATCTTATCTTATTCATCTTATTCAGAATACCACAACGTTGAATACTAGTTTATCACAGACGTTTTCAAAAACACACAGGCCTCTGCCCTTTTTTATAACAAACTCGTGTTCTATAAATAGTTATCCTATCTTACTTACTAATATTATAAATGTGAAATTTAGGATGTTTGTACGTTTGTAATCTTGGATGTTTGTTGCTCGACCAACGCCACTACACATTGGAGATACACATTTTGACGACCTCCGTGGCGCAGTGTGTAGCGCTGTTGCCTTAACGTGCGGAGGTCCCGGGTTCGATCCCCGGCAGGGTCAATTTGGGAATTAAAATTTCTGAATTTTCCTTAGTCTGGCCTGGTGGGAGGCTTCGGCCGTGGCTAGTTACCACCCTACTGGCAAAGACGTGCCGCCAATTGATTTAGCGTTCCGGTACGATGCCGTGTAGAAACCGAATAGGGGTATGGGTTTAATATAACTGCCATGCCCCTAACAGGTTAGCCCGCTACTATCTTACACTGCATCATCACTTACCATCAGGTGAGATCACAGTCAAGGGCTAACTTGTAGTGGATTTAAAAAAAAAAAAATAGCTTATACCCTGAATAAGTACCTACATATAGGCTACATTTCATAGCGGAAAATTAAAGAGTTGCCGCGGAAATAAGAAACCACGCAGACGGAGTCCCGGGTATCATCTAGTGAAACATATATTATGTGAGAATACCACCTAACATCTACTAGTTGTATATTATGAAAGTATAATGTTTGTACAAAGCAAATCTGAATACAGAGTAACATACAATAAGTGGAACTAGAGAGTGCAGAATACCGGGCAGTGTGCGGAAGTTCAGACTTCCTGCAGATATCAAACTGTTGCAAACTTTTCATAAGCCACTCTGCGCAATATAAAAATATAAATAAATAATGTTTCTACTGAACGCTTTCAAATATTGAATTATTATCAACAGGTGGATCGCATGCATATTAATATAGGTTTAAATTAACATAATTTAATATTATTGTAAGTACTTAGTGCGAATTTCCGCAAATAATATTATGCATACCTACTCGAGAACGACTCATGCATATAATAGCATTAATAGGTAGGTACAGTTCGCGCGCGAGTTGAATGCAGAGTAAATGTATGCGTCACTAAACATTTAGGCCTCTTTCCCACGGCCGTCCAGTTCTGCAAGAGGCTTCACTCTGCATTCAACTATATATATATAATAAGTGATTAGTTAGGTAATATTTTCAGCTTTTTAAATAATAATCCATACTAAATAATTATGATAAACAAACTGATATTATTAAATACGGAAAATTAAAGAGTTCCCGCGGGTATCAAAAACCTTTATTCACACGGACGAAGTCGCGGGCATCATCTAGCATCTAATATAGCGCTTCTGCAAAGCGGTATAGGGCTATATTCACACAGTTTAAACCTGTCAGAAGTCTTCCACGTGCTCGTAACTAATCTATCTCTACTTTACTTTGTAGCCTTAAAAGATCAAAAGATATAAACCGACAGGAATATTGCTTCTTCGCACGATATTGGGTTTTCCGTAGACAATATCGCGATAAAGGAAGTGCAATATTTGAGACTTAAATAGTAGAATTAACCAAGGGGATAAAGCAGTGTCTTCTGTTGCGGGTGACGATTTAAGTTCACCCAAGACTAAGACGGCTTTATCACCGAGGAAAAACTCTACTTTTCGTACCATTTGCGAAAAAATGAACACAATAATAATATGAGATAAGCATTTATTAAAAATAATGACAATTAAAAGTAAAAATTAACATTCGAAACATTGGTCCAATTATTGATAGAGAGAGTTACATTTTTGTTTGGTACATTTATTGTTGATGAGTTGATTTGAGTATTTCTCTGTTCTTGCGTCTGAGGAACTGTTTAGAACATTAACTTATTTATAAAAATAAATTAAAATAAACTTAACGTTTATGTATTTGAAGAAAACAAAAACGCGGCAAATTCCTAGACTAATATTTTTTTGTCGGAAAAGCAAAGGCATCAAGCTCATACGGCCTCGTCGGTTTTCGTAGGTAATTTTATTTAATAATCATAACTGCATAATAAATGCGTATTCCTTTCTCAAAAAGATGTTTTCTAAAAAATGATATGAAATGTGCACATTTCATACCCTGTAAATGAGTTCGAAAGTTAAACTTCCCGTTCCCGGCCTAGGCCAGTAAAGAATGTATGTATTTTCAGTACATATTCTTTGAGCTGGCGTGTCCTACTCGATTTGACAAACGAACGAAGTTCGTCTCAGTGCGAATCTAGATGGGCCACGGCTTCGGTTTTCGAAAATCGAGTTGGCCGCGCCCGCTGAGAACATAATATCATAAGTTTGAATTTGGAATCTTTCTTCCTGAATATCTTGTAACTTGTTATAATGTTCTTTGGCCTAAATAGTTTAAATTTGGAACTCTACCGTATTACGCGTTCAGCACTCACAGCGCAAAAAAAATATTAACCTGGCGTGATGGGGGTGGAAAAGTGATACACGGACGTTGGGGTGGGTCTCACCGACCCGTTCATTAATGTCAAAATTTTTCCAATACTTTATAAATAATAAATATTATATTTATACGTGTTTAGTTTTTTAGGTATTTATGTGAATAAATGAAACACAAATATTTTGTTATATTATGTTTTAATTATATTTAATAGAACTTTAAAAAAATAACAAAAATTGTCAACAAAAATTTTCTCTTCTTCTTAAATGTAATAATATTATTAATTAACAATCAGTCTTAACGTTTTAATGGCACTTTTTTGTAGGAAACTAAATAAATTTGAGAAAAAAAAAACAATTAATCACTTGGAATCATTATCATTGGTACAGTCAGCACAGAAAGGTACTATAATTATGTTCTACACAGATATACTTGTTGCAACTCTCGCAGGTGTAGTTAGTTTTACGGTCTTTCTTGGCTGAACACACTTGGCACCTTTTGCGAACATTAGCCTTTTTTGCTGGAGGTTCCTCTGAAGATTAACCAAAAAAAAATCCAATTTTCTAGTGCAACTCACGTGGTGATACATTTTGGCGAAGTTTTAAGTGTTCCATTACAAGACTGAGACCTAGTTGTTTTATAAATTGCCTTCGTTTTAGTTTTGGACAGTTATTATTTATTTTGTGTATTATTAGGCCATTAATGGCAGCTATGATCAACGAGGCATAAAAAATTGTCAATGTCCACCTTTTAGAATAATGACTTACGTCGGCTACATCCACACCGCATTTTGTCGTATTATAATACGTATTTATTTCAGGTCTGAGATATCTCGTTCTGTGTCACTAGGATTACTACGCTCACTCAAGTGATCTTCTTCGTCGAACACACCCTGGTCTGACAACTCAGAATCAGAGTCAGACTCTTGTAAAATTGCAAGAATACGCTGTCGTTCTGCCTCTTCACGGTCCATTTTTTACTAAGTACCTACAAAAAATACAAATAAAATACTTGAGCTATATATAACCAGCTATAATTGTAAGTAACAACAAAAAATCAAATATAAAAAGGATAAAAACACAGATAATAAGTAAAACAATATCTATACAAAATGGCGCAAAATTGTTACACTGACTGCGGGGATGGGTCTCACATAACTTTTTCAACTTTGTGCACCTGTATCTCCCACTGCGGCTGTGGCACGACTAACGTGTTGCTTGCGACGCATAGAACAACTCAACAGCTCCAGCTATTGAGAAGAACAGCAACGTCGCACGCATAGTAACCGAACTACAAGCGAAATAAAATGTGACGGGTCGCACAGACCCAGCCCCCATGACGCCGGGTTAAAAGTAGGTATAATAGTTAATTCCCAAGACCAATCCGTACATTCCGACGCACAAACAAACATAAATGTACCCGGAAAACCAATTACAATTTCAATTAGTAATTCAAATATAACTAATTTAACTTTTAATATTTCTTAAGTAGGTTGCTTTTTTATTTACTTTCTTTAAATTACATAATATAATATATATTAAAAAAAGTCACTTGTTTCATTTTTTAGAAAAGCACTATACACACCTCGACCGGGAGAGCATTTCTGGTCTCGTTTAAAGCCGGCATCGCCTAGCTCGGCCGTCTAACTAACACTCGACCAAAACGCGTACTTCCCGGTCTCGCGATGTAATGTACTTTTCGTACCACTTGCTCAAAAAAGTGACATTCTATGCCACAAAAAGCGAACATAACAATAGTCATTTTTAATCTGTTAAAAACAGGGAAAGAAAATTGTACTGAATTTCATTCATCCTCTAGGGGGAGAATGTGATTTAAATTTGGAATATGTACTGACCGAAATTTATACTGAACTATGTAGGTACATCTGTGTTTACACCATTGAGTTTGTATATAAAGCATTAAACATCTTTTTGAAAAAGGAATACGCATTTATTATGCAGTTATGATTATTAAATAAAATTACCTACGAAAACCGACGAGGCCGTATGAGCTTGATGCCTTTGCTTTTCCGACAAAAAAATATTAGTCTAGGAATTTGCCGCGTTTTTGTTTTCTTCAAATACATAAACGTTAAGTTTATTTTAATTTATTTTTATAAATAAGTTAATGTTCTAAACAGTTCCTCAGACGCAAGAACAGAGAAATACTCAAATCAACTCATCAACAATAAATGTACCAAACAAAAATGTAACTCTCTCTATCAATAATTGGACCAATGTTTCGAATGTTAATTTTTACTTTTAATTGTCATTATTTTTAATAAATGCCTAACTTATCTTGTCTTATATATAAAATTCTCGTGTCACAATTTTCGTTCCCATACTCCTCCGAAACGGCTTGACCGATTCTCATGAAATTTTGTGAGCATATTGAGTAGGTCTGAGAATCGGCCAACATCTATTTTTCATCTCCGGTCGATAACTGATCAATCGTCATTTAATTAGTTATTTTAATATGCATATTCAGTAGGTCTGAAAATCGGCTACTATCTATTTTTCATACGTCCACGCGAACGGAGTCGCGGGCATCAGCTAGTCTCATATTATTATTGTGTTAATTTTTTCGCAAATGGTACGAAAAGTAGAGTATTTTCCTCGGTGATAAAGCTGTCTTAGTCTTGGGTGAACTTAAATCCCTCGCTACACTCAGGACTCGTCTTAAATCCCTCGCTTCGCTCGTGATTTAATTTTTTAACACCCTCGCTACGCTCGGGAGTAAACCTCGAGTCCTTCGTTACGCTCGCGATTTAAATCGTCACCCGCGACAGAAGACACTGCTTTATCCCCTTGGTTAATAATCTACTAATTAATGCTTTATATACAAACTCAATGGTGTATTACACAGATGTACCTCGTTCAGTATGTATTCCAAGTTTAAATCACATTCTCCCCCTAGAGGATGAATGAAATTCAGTACAATTTTCTTTCAATGACTATTTTTATGTTCGCTTTTTGTGGCATAGAATGTCACTTTTTTGAGCAAGTGGTACGAAAAGTATATTAAATTCGATCGCGGAAATCAAATTCGTTTAGTATTAGCCTGTATGGGTCTATTATATTTTATGTTCTGTTATTCAAATCCTGATTTGGTTACTTCTAGGTAAAGCTTTTGTTTGTTATCGTATACCTAATAGTAGACGAACGAAGACGTGAATGCAAAGTGATGGTTTAGAGTTAAGACTATCATAATTGATCAGTTAAAGGTGACAATGATGAAAAACCCGGTTGCGTTAGTAGTGGGCTCTTTACAGGGCGCGTTTGATACTCTCGCAGCTTTAGTTTTAATATAATGTAACTAGCGGACGCCCGCGACTTCGTTCGCGTGGATTAAGTTTTTTAATTCCCACAGGCACTCCTTAATTTTCCGGGATAAAATAAATATGTCACTCTCCAGGTCCTCATTTATACCCATGCAAGAAATCACGTCAAACTGTTGCTCTGTTGCGGCGTGATTGAAAGACAAACTCTTTATTTAACGTCGTTGAGGATAAAATTTTCAAAAACTGTGTAACACGTATCTTTTTTATTTCAAACCATAAGCCTAAATACCAACTTTCATGGCTATAACTTGAAAAATGAAGGCTTTTCATACAAATTTTCAACCCCTAGTTTACCCCTTTAGGGGTAAAATTTTGAAAAACTGTGACACGTATTTCTTTATATTTTACCGAAAGCCAAAATACCAAGTTTTGTTGATATAACTTGAAAAATATCTTGAGAAAAAAAGGCCTTTCATACCAACTTTCATCCCCTATTTCACCCCTTGGGGGTCGAATTTTCAAAAATTGTGAAACACGTATTTCTTCATTTTTTACCCGCAGCTCATATACCAAGTTTTATGGCTATAACTTGAAAAATGAAGGACTTTAACTTTCAACCCCTATTTTAACCCTTTGGAGGTAGAATTTAAAAAAACTGTGACAGATATACTTTTTTATTTTTTAACGAAAGCCAAAATACGAAGTTTCGTCGATATAACTTGAAAAATATCTTGTGAAAAGAAGGCCTTTCATACCAACTTTCATCCCCTATTTCTGCCCTTTGGGGGTTGAATTTGCATAAACTGTGAAACACGTATTTCTTCATTTTCAACCCGCAGCTCATATACCAAGTTTCATGGCTATAACTTGAAAATCGACGGACTTTCATACAAACTTTCAACCCCTATTTTACCCCTTTGGGGGTGAAATTTCGAAAAATCCTTTCTTAGAGGATACCTAGTCTTCACAAAGAACATACTCTCCAAATTTCATGTATCTAGGACCAACGGTTTAGGCTGTGCGTTGATATATAAGTCAGTCAATCAGTCAGTCAGTCAGCCAGTCAGGACTTTGAATTTTATATATAGGTATAGATTAATTATCACCATCACGTCTTATATTTTTACTGTCGCTCAAAAAATATACAGGGTATACCGAATAAATAAGTAGCTGATAATTTGTTTTAACTTGGTCCAACATTTAATTTAGTTTTTTTATACCTCACATTAGTGTAATAAAATTTTTGCACACTGTCTCTGACAGTAGATTGTGTACAGGAAGTTTGTACTTATATACAGCTGTTATTTCCCAAAATTTTGCTAAATAAATGATTTATTATTTGGATTTTAGTATAGAATTTGTTCAAACGCTAACTGATCTAAGTACTTGCGTTTATAAAGACCCTCTACATTGCATTACCATTATCTCTCTATCTCAGGTTATCTTGTAGAAGCGGCTCTACGTTCTACCAGAACGTGAATGTAAAGCTGCATGCAACTTTATTTTTCTGTTATTTCAATTACCTAAGGTTTTCGTCTGTATGAGTTTCAGTATTGAAAAATCAAACCGTACGGAAATGAAGTGATACGACACGCCACGTAGTCGTAAGCTCTGTACGCTTAGTCCAAGTTCATATATTACAAATCGTATTGAGCGTTCGATCACATTAACGTCAAAGTAAATTAAATCCTTAACTTGCATTGAGTTAGAGCTCAATGTCGTGTATGCATTTACAGCCAGCGCTCCAAATAGAAACGTTTCGAAATTAAAATCGATTGTACTGAATTTGTGACTTTAAATCTTTTTGTTCAATTTACTTTGACGCCAATGTGATCGAACGCTCGATTACGATCAATCGAATTTTTAACGTAAAAACTTAGGCTGAGCATACAGTTTCAGTTTAAGCTGCGGGGACAGGAAATGATCACGTCCGACGTCACCGAAGCGACGAGACGCGACGCCTCGAGCTATTTATTGGTTAGTATCAACGCTTTCGTAGACACTGGTCGTGCTCTCTACGTTGGAATTTCCAGCTTTTGCCGGAAATTCAATGTACAGCTAACTCAAATAATATTTGTAGTTTGGAAAGCTATTTTACGATTTGAGCGTACATATATTTTTTACCGTTAATGTCATTGATGTAGAATTTTAGTACCAGTTAAAGTACTTAGGTATATACTTGAAGTATAATATTTAGGATCAAAGAAAAAAAATGACCACTGAGCGAAAAAATCAGCCACAAGATACGCGTTGTGATCACCGTGCCATGCGTGCCATGCACATGCACATCGCGAAATTCATGTTAGAGCTCTTATTAAAACACCCATGATTTTTTTACAATTTTTTTACGGCCCTGGATATAAGTCCTTTAAGGACTCCCATGAAGCGATGTGGCAAACACAGAAACACTACAATTTCTTGCGAAATTCGTATACTGTGCTGTGACTATCATGCGATCAACCACAACACGCTGTGGCAGCATCACTGGCAACGAAGAATACTGTTACCCGTATAATATATTCAATGTACTCTGAAGGTACTCTGTGAATACTGTCTTCGTTCTATGACGAAGGACAAGAGTGAGATAGACTATATGCAATATTTTTTTACTAACTGGCTTTACGGCTCTGGGTTCCAGTCCTTCTAAGCCAGTACTATGCAAATGGCATCTGCCAAAATTATCATCCCTAATTAGATAAACCATAGACTGTTCCACCAGGTGGAATTACATGGGGTAACTTGTAGTAGAAACAGTTACAAAATACCCCAGCATATAATTCTAATCGAATAGAGAGCATCTGCAACTCATAATACAAAGAAGCAGCTGTGGCTCTCTGCGCGTTCAATGTGAATTGGTAAATACTTAATAATGTTATTTATATTGTAAGTTACGGTGAAAGCGTTATGGAAATTCATATTAATGTATGTATATAAAATGTATATACTTGAGGTACAATATTATCTACTTTAGGCGAGTGTCTGGTTTTCTAAGAGCTGAGTTTTTTTTTAAATCAATTCGGTGAAAATCTTTCTCTGCACTCCTTTTATTTTTTAAACTATGTCCTTGGCTCTGGCTGAATAAATGGATTTTGTTTTTGTTTTTTTATAGACTAGCGCTTGGCTGCAATCAGACTTGCTGGCAAGTAGTGATGAAATTTATTTGAAAGTGAACAAAGAAAAGAAATTGCGCTAATCAATGGCGAGTTTGTTAAATACTCGTAACTATTTAGAAATTCCTCAAACGGAGGTAGGTACGTGTGCGCAATATCTATTATTTATTGGGAGAAAAACATTACAGTTCCTCTCTAAGTAAACGTGAGAAGAAATACAAGAAGCTGTATTAGTTACCTAAAGGTAATTGTAGTTTCAACATACGTCTCTCAGGTTAATTATTTTCAACCTTTTAACTGAAACTGCTAATCTGACCTTTATTGGTTCAAATACAAACAGAAACCACCTACATTAAACGATGCGCAATTGCAAATCCATACTTAATATTATTAATGCGAAAGTGTGTCTGTCTGTCTGCTACGCTTTCACGGCCCATCTGTTCAACCGATTTTGATGAAATTTGGTACAGGGATAGATTGTATCCAAGAAAAGGACATAAGCTACTTTTTATCCCGGAAAATTCAAAGGTTCCCGCAGGAATCAAAAAAAATATTTGTTTAACCGATTTTAATAAAATTTTGTACAGGGATAGATTGCATCCCGGGTCAGGACATAGGCTATATCCCGAAAATTTAAGGAGTTTCCGCGGAAATCAAAAGAACTTAAACCACGCAGACGAAGTCGCGGGCATCAGCTAGTGAGTAATAAACATTGTGCTCTAAAGCTGTCGCATATGTTACGGCTACAGGAAATGCTAATGTCCGATGTCTGCGACACCTAGACGCCTTCCTCGACACCTAGAATAGGGTCACTAGCACACTAGGGAGTAGGGACATAGTTGTTTAACGTCCGATAAGAAATACACTAAGGCTCTTATCAATAAATTGACCTCAGCTAAGAACAGGTTCTCAAGTATAAGTCATTATATGCTTCTATCTCTGCATCGTATTCCTCTTTACTGAGGGTCGTGACCCCTTTCCATTAATCAAATAATGGTAGGAGTTTTCTTGGGATAATAATGCGGTGGGTTCCCACGTTCTTCCCCATACGATTCGACTATGGGTATTTTAACTCTTTGGTTTTTGTAACGATTATTATCAGATGTTAGTGATATTAACCGGGATCGATGGCTTAACGTGCTCACGTCAGGCACGGAGGAAACGAAAATTCAGTCACCCATCTAGTTACCGACTTGGGGGTCAACGTTACTTAACATTCTTAATCGACTGATATGCGTTGTCACAACTAGTCCACTCGTCCCTCATTCTATGTTTAAGTCCCTCAGTCTAATATTATCTAAGATTGATTGATCGGTAGTTGAGAAAGTGTTCTAAATGTTATGCTGATGTCGGTTTACTAAGGTTTACTAATACATGCCTTGACTCATAAATTGAAAATAACTGAATAAAAGCAGTGGAGGTATCATAAAACGAAAAGTGGTCAATGTAACCATAAGGTAAATGATACTGTTTTTACCTCTAGTACGAGAAGCCAGGAATTTAATTTATTAGATTAGAAATCCGAATTTCCATGAATTTCAATTGGTGTTCAATGTGGTTTCAGGTTTTTCAATTTTCTCAAGACTCTTGTTGTCAAGTTTCCAAACTCCTGATAAAATATTATAACGACACATTTCAAAAGTTTAAATACTTTTTATCTACTTAGATCTTAAAAGTTCATCCTAGGGACAGCTACTTATCAATAATAAGTGTGATATTTTTTCTTTGGGTACAGAAGACTGTGTACATACCTAAAGTTTCATTTATAATTTCTATTGAAACTTCATAGACACATTATATTATTAATTTTCCATCCAGAACCCGAAGGCTAGTAATTTTTTTATTCTTTACAGACTTCTAATTTCATTTTGCTTTGTAGGTCAAATGGAGAAAATTATCTTGTGGTTCCATTAAAAACTTAGAAAAGGTACCTTAAGGTATAAAGTAACTTGACGTTTCCTTTGTGCCCATAACAAAAGAAAAGAGAAAGTGTAGAAACATCTGTTGAGTTCTGTGAGTTGAGTAATATACTATGGAAATGGGATTTTTGCGACGTAATTCTTTCGTCTTGCCACCGATTTATGAATCTAGATACTTTAATAAGGTCATTATTGTGGTAAAATGGGTGACACATTTCTTGACGCACTACGTTTACATTAATCAGTAGAAAAACCATACTAATCATACTAATATTATAAATGCGAAAGTGTGTTTGTTTGTTGGTTTATTTTTTATCCCGGAAAATTAGGAGTTCCCGCGGAAAATAAAAATTAAACCACGCGGACAAAGTCGCGGGCCTCAGCTAGTATTATAAATACGAAAGTGTGTCTGTCTATCTGTCAGCAATCTGTTTCATCCGTCCATCTGGCCCATTCGTTTAACCGATTTGACGACATTTGGTACAACAATACTTTGCATCCCTGGGAATTACATGGGCGGGGAATTTATTCCGGAAATTAAAAGTTCCTATGGGATTTTCAATAAACTTAATCCACGCAGATGAAAACACGGGCATCATCTATAATTCTATACTATAGGATAATGTTATAAATGTGAAAGTATGGATGGATGAATGAATATTTGTTATACGCCAGAACGGCTTTATGAAATTCTGCTCAGAGATATAGGGTATGGTCTGGAATAAAAATTCTTTCCAAAAAATCGACTTCCAACGCCACTGTAAAGTACAATAGTAGATTGTATTATAAAAGAGCAAAATAATATTTTTACGGCGAGGGCGCTTCTTTGAATCCAGAGCGAAGTGAGGGATTCTTTAGTAGAATCCTGAACATAGCTAGGGATTCAAAGTACATCGCCCGAGCCCAAAAATATTTTGCGCCCGAATGATACACTCTACTTTTCATCACCCTCTATGAGAAAATAAAACTACAAATCGCTATTAATTTCGAATATTTGTCCAGTTTTACGTCGTTATTAGAACTAACTGTTGATATTAGCATTGAGTAGGTACTCCAAAGAGTGGAAGGTTGTTTAGTTTTGGCTAAGTAGGCCAAAACACAGATTCTGAAAAATTCTTGGCGCCTCTTGCATTTCTCCATTCAATAAAATTACCATATTCTTTCATATATCTCTCCCGGGATTTTGCAAGTAATAGATTATTCATCACATTTCTTGCGACAGTTCTAATACTTTCAGGAATACTCCTACTCCTCTAATATTCCTCTATACTGTCACTGTCACTTGAAGAACTCATTTTTCAAAATAAAACCATGAATTTTTAACAATCCGTGAAAATTTACGAAAACGCGGGCTGTAGTTCGCGCGTTTTTAATTTGGTTTCCTTTTTTTTATTAAAAAAAAAAAAAAACAAATTAAAGCCGGCGGCGCGACTATGGGCCGTCGTACAAGTCAGTCTCTATTCAAACAATATTTGCGTTCGATTTCTTTAGCGCTGAACACTAAGATGTTCCAAATTCAAAAAGTGCGCGGAAAAGATAATTGCGGCGCACTTTTTGAAATAAAGAGGATTAAAAACTCATTCCCGCCCGCTAAAAGTTTCTTATAGAAAACACCACCTTTGGGCGCACTTAAAGGCGAACCAAGTCGTCCTTTTCGAATAGATGGGATGAAAAATAATTTTAATGTTACCCACTAGGTATGTTGAAGTCGGGCGGGTATAACAAGTATGAGCAAAGTTGACGCATCACCCTCGCCCCACTTCAACATAGTGGGTAACATCAAAATTATTTTGTACTTTACTACAGTGGCGTTGGAAGTCGGTTTTTTTGGAAAGCATTTTTATTTTTAACTTTTTACTGTTAAAAAGGATTTGGAGTTTTTTATGGGACCACCTCAAGAGTCAAGAGCTTTCTCTAACGACTGATAAAAAAAAATTCAAATCGGTTCAGAAACCACGGAGATATGCACCGACATACATTAAAAAAAAACGCGCCGAATTGAGAACCTCCTCCTTTTTTGGAAGTCGGTTAGTAATACATAGCCTACTTTATATTCCAGAAAATTAAAGAGTTCCAAAAATCTTCAATCCACGCGGACGAAGTCGCAGGCATCAGCTAGTATAAAATAAATGTTTCTGTTACCTATCCGATTTAACGTTCCGCCACCGATTTTCCGTTAAGCTTTCGAACAAAGATTTCAATTTAAAAGTTGACCCGGGACGTGGCAAAAGGACGTGACATAAATTCAGTTGGATCAGAGATCAGGGGCTAGCCTGAGGGATGCAACCCAGACTTCTGATAGATAAAATATTTTTTCACATTTATCCAATCACCTACGATATCGATTTTCATATCACTTTATTAAGGAAATATAGGGATTTAAGGAAATATTTTATGGTATCTTTTATGGTAGTAGGTACATCTATTAGTCTAGTTATGTCTTCACCTACGCTATATCAATTAAATGATTGGTGGAAGACTAATCAAGAATAAATACTTATAGATTTTTTCATCTGGAACCGGTTTAGAAACTTGAAAAAGAACGATGGGCAATAAGAATCTTCCAGTCAGAGATTTTCTATGGTATAAGGCTGTACAGCCGTTTAATTTACTAACTTACGAGTAGAAGGCTCAGAAGGGTTTATGGTCTGTGAGCCGGCTATACAACGACCTTCACCAATCTGTTAACCAGATGAAACCTACTTTATATTCATATTTAACAGTAGATAAATACGCCTAAAATAGCTTGCCTATCAAAATCCTGACCAGGCTATTTTTAAATTAATTAATTTTAATGAAAAAAAATTTTACAATTTTATTGTAGACAATGTTATACCATCGCGTTTGTTATAAAATAACCTATGTTTTCATAATATATAACTCAAACGGTTAACAGATCAGTGAAGGTCGTTGTATAGCCGGCTCATAGACCATTATAAAAACTGTCCGTTGTCACATCCCTTTCAAGTTGGTTCGCTTGTCACCGAGTAGGATCGCAGTCAAGGGCATGTAGTTGAACAAAAAAAAAAGGATTTTATGCTCACCAAGCATATTTTATGGAGAAAATATTATGAATGCAACTATACTTACATATATAGCCTGTTAACAACAATGTAACCTGTAAAAGGTTGTATGTTAGTCAAATTGTATTTTATGATACACTTAGCTTTGAGGCTTCAAAGTCGTGTCATCAGCGACAAGCTTATTATCGTTTAATGTAAAAACCGTGTATTACTTATCTTTCGTTACACGCGAATCAATTTCGCTTTAGGCACCTTTGGGTGTCGGAGGAATAAACATGATATATTTTGGCCTTTTCTGTTGAAGAAATAAAACGATGTCTGCTTAATAATGTTGCCTGTATTCGTGTAGTAAGTAATTAAACCGAGTGAGTAGAACCTTGGTGTGAATGATTTCATTATCTTTTGTGTCATGTTCTTATCTTGTTTCAATTGAACACAAAGTAGTAGTATTTAGCCAGTAAATTAACACACATAGTTTAGAGTACATAGGTGGAGTAAAGTAGTCACCGGAGTTAAGCTGGAGGTTATTATCTCTTGATTGTACAGTCATATTACCGTCCCACCACCACCCCCACTACAGCCCATTAACGTCCCACTGCTGGGCACAGGCCTCCACTCTCATAGGAGAGAGGGAATTAGAGCTTAGACCCACCACGCTGCTCCAATGCGGGTTGGCGGGCTTTAACGACTATTATCATGTTAGTGATAATAACCGGGACCGACAGCTTAACGTGCTCTCCGAGGCACGGGGGTGAAACACCGCCAACTTCCTGACTCCGGGCTAGTGCTGAGAATTTCTAGTCAGAAAAACCCAACACTTATTATGGCCCGACCCGGGACTCGAACCCGGGACCTCGTCAGCCGCAGTCAAACATGCTAACCACTAGACCAACGAGGCAGTCTAGTCACTATGACTAAACAAACAAGTATCGACAGTAAAATTAAAGATCTAGATTTAGAACATACTCGTACTATTAGTACGAATATTCTAAATCTAGATCTTAAAAGTCCAATTGCATAAGCTCAATTAATAACAAAACTAGAGTCCGAATAAGTATCAATATAGATTTTAGTATCTACTAACTAACCTGTCTCTCCCCTGATTCTGCCAAATCTACTTTATTGCCAACAACCACTATGGGTACCGCCGTACTAGCCTTCGTTTCGTGAATTTGATCCCTCAGCGCCCGAACTTCTGCGAAGCTTTCCGCATCTGTGATGTCATAGACTAGTATAAAGGCATCTGCCGACTGCATAGAGAGCGCTCGCATTGCTGGAAACTCATATGCCCCCGAAGTGTCCAGTATATCCAGTGTTAACCTCACTCCAGCTACATTGAAGTCGCCATGGTGCATCTCTTCGATGGTCCGCTTGTATTTGGTCGAGAAGGTTCCGTATAAGAACTGTGATATAAGTGAGGATTTGCCAACTTTTGCTGCTCCCATTACAACGATTTTATGACGCACTGCATTGTTGGCGAGGTTTCCACTGCTCGATGTGACTGGGTGCTCTACTCTTTCGGTTCTGTGGACAAAAGAAAAAAATCTTGTCAGGTTTAGGATTTAGGTTTTATTAATTTCATATGGGCATGAAATAAATTGGGCAGGGTCTTATTAAGTCACGGTAAGTAGATACGTTATGTGTATTCAGGTAGATTTAGACTCGGAAAACGGGACCCGGGCCAAAATGTGGCACAGCGTGATATAAATTATTTCCAATTTTTTCATAATATTTAATTTATCTAAATCATCTAGTTACAGTGTTATTAAGTAAGATATATAAATAGTTACATAAGAAATATTTACTCACAGCGGTACTGACTGAACCCTTGTTAACTAATTCGTTATAATGAATTCAATTTCACGTCCCTATTAAACGTTAACGTGGGTAGTATTACGTGGGGTGAATATAAGTAAATCATGCAAATTAGTCCCAGTACTCAAGAGTCGTTTTGCAAAAATACACAAATTTGATTTGTGTATAAACAGTATGAGGTGTGTGTGTGTGTGTGTGTGTGTGGGTGTGGGTGTGTTCAGTGTTGTTTTTGCTCCATTTTCATCTAAAAACTAGTTAATGCCCGCGACTTCGTCCGCGTGGATCGAGGTTTTTCGGTTCCCGCGGGAACTCTTTAGTTTTCCGGGATAAAAAGTAGCCTATGTGCTATTGAAGACTATAATCTATCTCTGTGCCAAATTTCAGCCAGGTCCGTTAAGCTTTCGGGGCGTGATTGAGTAACAAACATCCATACATCCATCCATCCATCCAAACTTTTTATAATATTTATTTGATATATTTGATTAAAACACCTTTGTTATATTTCAGAAAGATTTGTTTTATTTCAACAGAAGAGGAGGCTCCCACTACTGTATGACCACGCCTAATGACCGCTTGCAGCTTTGCTCGTGGGAATTTTGAAAAATCCTGCTTTATTTCTTGTTTACAAGGAGCCTATTTTTCAAAATTTTAGCTTTCTAGTGTCAGCTTTGTGTTTAAAATTGAATTGAAATTTTAAAAATGATAAAAGATTGTTAGTTTACTTATTGATGAATGTTTAATTAAGCAGATATTTGACTCATTCGATGTATTTCACTCGGTCCGTTCTTTAACGGGGATACACCATATTGGAATAATTAAGATAAATACGAGTATTTTGACGTTTGAAAGTTAGTCTCCTAC
Organism: Erebia epiphron; assembly: GCA_963932025.1. Lineage (NCBI taxonomy): Eukaryota > Metazoa > Arthropoda > Insecta > Lepidoptera > Nymphalidae > Erebia > Erebia epiphron. The sequence goes on along the minus strand of OZ009948.1, from coordinate 37,440,139 downwards.
AGGCAGACTCAGCGATTATTGAATACTTTTGTGTTTAGATCGCAATTTGATTTAGAGCTTAGCTGCAGTAGCAACTGCAGTCTGATCAAATGATTAATTTATTGTTGTTGTGATGCTTTGGCCAAGCTTTATACTCAAGTTTTACATTAAATCTCTCGTGAAACCACTACACGTTGTGATCATTCACTCGTGCAAGTTTTAAAGAGAGTAAAAACATATTTTAAAAGTAATTTTAATCATTTGCCCACTTCTGGAATTATGCTTACACTAGGTAAAAGTGTGTGTGCTGGGCGTTGACAAGACAGGACTTATATTTTTCGACCTGTTTGTATTGTACCTACCTTCCCCGTACGTCACGATGGTATACATATACCTAGGGATGTTGGTAAGAGGTAGATTTATCGGTCTTGTAGGTTGACTAAAATTGTTTATGTGACTTAAGAGCTGAGCACGAATTGCCAAAGTCATGCTAAGCATAACATTTGTACGAGGTACTTAGTAACAAATCTTTATAGCACACTTTGCCGTAGATAGTAGAAAAGGAACGAACGATTTAAGTAATTTTTCAGGAGAATACCATTCTAAATCGGAGAAGCCGTAAGTGTGCCGCAGGAGATTAAGCGTTTCGGCACATTTCGCGTGGGATAAACTCCTACGCGCAATTATTTAAAGTAAAAGTTCTAAGTTGTGAAACCTTAACGCCTTCACTTTTACAAAGTCAATAATATCATTAATATCGGATTATCTTTTCGAGTTTTCATAAGATGGAATCATCAGGAAACCTTAATACGATTTTATTTGGCAGATTGGTTAGGAAAGGAACATATAGTAGTCCGAGATCCGAATATACCTTCACCGATCTGTTTACCAGATCCTACTTACCTATGGACTATGGTAAGTTGGTAAGTTACCATAGTCCATAGGTAACTTACCAACCGCTTGAGTTATATACCAAAATATTGGTAATTTTATAACAAAGGCGATGGTATAGCATCGGCTACAATAAACTTAAAAAAAAAAGAAAAGAAAAAGTAGCCTGGACCGGATTTTGATAGGCAACCTAGGTTTCATCTGGTAAACAGATCGGTGAAGGTCATTGTATATTCGGCTCTTAGACCATAGGAAGATAATTTATACTAGGTAACTCCAAAGCCCAAATCCTCTACCGTCCGTGGCCTCTCCCTTCGGCTACGCCGCGGCCCGCGCCTTTAATGAGTACCTAAGTAGATAATACAATATGATGTTGTAGGCTTATTTAAATAGTAACATAGTTTTTTTCTAGAGTGAGTTGTAAAACCTCTGGATGTTGTCGCTTGATTAACAACCAAGTCTAGCGAGCTTCACTCATACGAATAGACGTAAAAACTTAACGTAAAAGGCTACGGGCCCGTGGCCTCCGTAGAATCACAGAATAGGTAATACAGCGTAGAACGCAGACAAGTATGTAAAAAAAAAATAGCACATTTCACGGCGCGACAGCTTGCAACGCCTGCAGCACCTGCGGCTGCGGGAGCGTTGAACCGCGAGCTTGGCGGCTGTCGCCCGCCGACTCTGCGATCGGTTGGTTTGCATTTAAAGAACTTTTCTTCATGCAATAATCCGTATTGAATATTTATCTGTTTCCTGAATCAGTGTTTGCATCCATAATCTTTTAGACCTTCTTGTAATTCTTCTCTGAAGTAAGTAAAATGCGTTAGCTGGCCAGGATTGCGGGCCTTACCGCGGTTAAAACTTAGTATCCCTTACCACGAATTTTCAGGTAAAAATAATTGTAACTGAGCTTTGGTCCACGATTACAGTGCTACTACTTTTATTACAAGGTAATGCATAGTTTTTGAAAAAATAAAGAAAAAAAATTCGTACCTCAAAACGGCTAAAACACGTCACCATTCACGCAACTACAACAGAAACGGAATACACATGAACCTGCGGTGTCGTGTGTTTTAAAATAAAACAGATGTTCTGCAATCGCTGCGGGCCACCGAGTAGTAAATTGTCTGTGCTGCGGGCGAGGGTCATAGCGATTCGTGGAAGCCCACGCTTACATACTCGGATGCGGATCAACTATGTAAGTAACTAGTTCTATACCTTGCTTGGACCTAACAACGTATAGGTACTAGGTACCGCATCTCATTATCAGTTTCGCAGTATCAGACGCCCTCTGTGTCACCGCTTATCGGTCGTAATCACATCGATCGATTCCACTAATATGGCGGCGGTGATAGATGGTGATAGTCTAGTGGTTTACTCGTAGACAAATTTCGCGTGATGGTCGCGATTGATGATTGCGATTCATAACTTTCAGACTCGAAGAAATAATTTCGTTATCATACACATTGTTTTTTACTTTGTTTCTTTTCTCATTTTGTACAATATTCGCGACAGAATGAAGTAGTTTCATGCGAAGAACTTTGTGAAGGCTCTATAACTCACGTCAAAAGCTAATAATACAATATTACACGACATTTTTAGAAATATTAAGACAGTATTTTTATGGAAATTGTATCCTAGAAGGTAGAGAGATGGCACTGTTATTATTTCTTACACTCTCATGTTACTTATCATATTTTATTTAATAAAGGTAGGTAAGAATATTTTAAGGATATGGTAATACCTAAAAAGGTTCCTCTCAAATCCGTGTAAGACTTTATTATATTACTAGCTTTTGCCCGCGGCTCCGCCCGCGTGAAATTCGGTTTTCCGTTCCCGTTCCCGCTCTTGAAATTTTCTTTGCTATAAACCTCACGGAGCCCGTGGACCTTTCTAACGAATGCAAAACCGTGGAAATCGGTTCGTGCGTTCTGAAGTTATAGCGTCAGGAAGGAAAATCCGACTTATTTTTATATTATAGATTATTACAATGCTATTTTATTTATTAGAATTTATTTTTTTCGACGGCCTCCGTGGCGCAGTGTGTAGCGCTGTTGTCTTAACGTGCGGAGGTCCCGGGTTCGATCCCCGGCAGGATCGATTTGGGAACTTTTAATTTCTGAATTTTCCCTGGTCTGGCCTGCAGTTGGGTGGCTTCGGCCGTGGCTAGTTACCACCCTACCGGCAAAGACGTGCCGCCAAGCGATTTAGCGTTCCAGTACGATACCGTGTAAAAACCGAATGTATGGGTTTAATATAACTGCCATGCCCCTAACAGGTTAGCCCGCTACCATCTTAGAATGCATCATCACTTACCATCAGGTGAGATCGCAGTCAAAGGCTAACTTGTACTGGATTAAAAAAAAATATACACGACCCAATAGGTATCCTTATAAACTTTATTTACCTAGCTCTGATTGGATTTTATTGTATTTGGCTATTGCTCGATATTTAGCTGTGGGTAGGTACATTTATTGAATGATAGGAATATTAGCTATTATTCTTCATTTCTTCTTCTTCGTTCACGGCAACCATAGCTGAATTGATGGACTTCAACACAGTCAGGTTCTCAATATTGGTTCATTATTTTATCGAGATCAGCTATTTTCAACCGACTTCAAAAAAAGGAGGAGGTTCTCAATTCGACTGTATTTTTTTTTTTTTTAAGTTTGTTACCTCAGAACTTTTGACTGGGTGGACCGATTTGGATGATTCTTTTTTTATTTGAAAGGGCATACTTCCCAAGTGGTCCCATATAAATTTAATCGAAATCGGTCGAGCGGTTTTTAAACTATCAACAATAAAATAAGTATTGGATAGAATCAGGCGCTACTTTGCGGAAGTTCATGATTTAGCAAGAAAAGAATACAATTATTTTGCTATAATCCGCCAACAGAAAAAAATTCTGTATGGTCAAGCATGCAGTTACAAGCGAAGCACCGTTTACCTTCCCAACCAAGCAAGAAAGCTAAGTTCCCAAGCAAGCAATGCCACCACCACTCACATGCACCACCACACAAGACTTTTATACTATTCTCGACGCACGTTTCGCCCCGACACCGGAGCATCTTCAGGAGATGTCGACCTTACAATGCAAGATTGTCTAGTAACTAGACAATCTTGCATTGTTAAGGTCTTAGCTTTCTTGCTTGGTTGGGAAGGTAAACGGTGCTTCGCTTGTAACTGCATGCTTGACCATACAGATTTTTTTTCTGTTAGCGGATTATAGCAAAATAATTGTATTCTTTTCTTGCTAAATAAAATAAGTACTTTGTATAGCGTGTGCTTGTTGTTGTAAAGTTGGCGCGGGAGTAAGTCGGTTGTTTAAAAATAATTTTTTATATTAAATTATATCGAGTTAGCACTGCCGTTTTAAAATATTTAATTATGTAATTCAAACAACTACTAACTAAATAAGACTGTGTCCTAAGTTCTAATCGCTACTAGTATAATAAGTAAATTCGCGGTATTTTATATATTTGCTTGCCCAAATGGAAACGACAATGCTCATTTTTCATCAAAACAGCTAGTAATTAGGTAATCTGACTAACTAATGCCTACCCCAGCTCTATATATAACATGTGCACGCCACTGTCTGTATGATATGATAGCACTAATTACGGTCGACTCAATAGAATGTCCCGGCGGTCAAACCGACATATCACGTTGAACTTTGGAATAGCTAAAGCACAGGCTAAAGTCCCAATGCAACTAGTGCAGCAACTATTCTGTTATACCGACACCGAGCAAACAAACGATACGTAAAACAAAGAAAGTAATCGATTTGGATCCGGAGTATTCCCAAAAGAATTTTTCTGAAAACATTTCTACAAACCGATAAAATACTTTACAATTTTAAAATAACATAGATGATTCCCGCGAATTCATCCGCGTGGTTTTAGCAATTTTTTGAAATCTAGTAAGTAATGAACTCAATAATTTTCCGGTTTAATAATAGGCAGTATCGCGTTTGATTTTTCGTAACGTATTTGGTTATTATTAGTAAGAAACCATATGTTGGACAGAGGCAGACGTTACTTTGCGGAAGGCCATCATAATGAAGGAACCAGAAGTTTAATTCCCTATAATCCGCGACAAAAGGAAATATATTATTATTATTATACTATATATAGCTCAATTACCACTCACTCATTGACAGAATTGTTTCTCCTAGAAAGAGACAGTAAACGATACAATGATGTACGGGAGATGTGTTCGGGTGCGGGATGAGGGAAAGGAAAAACTATTGACATTTCGGAAAACAAGATGGCGGCCGACGTGATTCTCGCAACTCTTTTGTTTTCCAACCGATTTCGTTAAAACTCGCAACTATTGAAGAAATTAGTAAACGATCTATAGAAAAAGTGGAAAAAGTTGGAAAAACAAGATGGCGGCCGAGCCGTAGTGTTTTGAAATTTTTGATTTTTCGACCCCGAACCGCGGCGCCACAGATCCGAAACATCGTGGTCGAGCATAATATTTTTTCCTTTTTTCGTCTACAATTATCCTGTATTTTGACAGAATGGGAGTAGTTTTCAAAAATTCAAGATGGCGGCTGTCGTGGCTGCCGTTCGGTTTGAGGTACGAAAAAACGCAATTTTAAAATTCAAATTTCTCACAGTTGGCAACGTCGGATCGTTTCGACTTCTAGGGGGCGATTGCGTGTACTGACTCGAGGTATGGATTGGGGAAAAAAATTACCCCATTTCTCGGGAAGTTTTCAAGATTTACCCCAAAAATAAAAAAATCGAAATACGTATTTTTTGCAAAGTTCGAGTACGAGCAACCACGTGTCCCACTTGTACGAATGACATTTGGGTATTTTCGTCGCCGAGGTCTGGCAACACTGGAATTTATCAAAGAAAAAGTGATTTTCGACATGGTCTCTTTTCAGGAGCAATCATTTCGGCTGGGTGCGAGCGAGATGAAAAATTGAAACGTCATCAGGAGCGGTATATCCTGTAGTTTACGGGAAAATTATGAAACTAAGTAAAATGTTTATGTGAAACGAGGTGGCGGCCATTTTGTATTCTTTTTGTGTTTTTGAAAATTTCGATCACGATTTTGAGGCAGTTGGCAACATTTGGGAAAGTTGAAATGTATGGATCGATTGTGTATCTCGACCGGCAGTATCGAGATATTTAAACAGTGTTGCCACATTTGGGGTAGTTTTCGAGATTTTCCTCAAAAACTTCCTCCTGTAAAATTTTGTATGAAAAATTTTTTTTTCACTGATGGCTTCGTATAGAAGTCAGAAAATATAACTTGAGGAAAAATATGGAGACATCTGATGATTGAGGATTTCGGAGACGGGTTAAGAGCACGGCCAAGGTATTGAAGATAGGTGGGGGGTGCTCGACCAAATGTCATTCGAAACTTCATCCAATAGACAATGAGCAAAAAAAAAATTCAAAATGGTGGATTTAAGATGGCTGCCATACAAATTTATTTGGTAGACACCAAATAAATTTGTATGGCAGCATCTCAGAGAGTATAAAAGATGGAAGTGTGGTTTCGTGGCAAAAGATGATCAGGACCTGAAGGTCTACTTGATGAACAGGTAAAAAATTCAAGATGGCGGTTTTTTTTTTTTTTTCATAAAATATATGGCGAATATTGAAGAGACTACAAGTGTAGAACTATGCAAGATTTTGAAACGGAAAGAGCCAGAAAACAATACAATGATGTACGAGAGATGTGTTCGAGTGCGGGATTCGAGTAAGGAAAAATTATGACATTTCGGAAAAACAAGATGGCGGCCGACGTGATCCTTGCAACTCTTTTGTTTCCCAACCGATTTCGTTAAAACTCGCAACTGTTGAAGAAATTAGTAAACAATCAATAAAAAAAGTGGAAAAAATTGGAAAAACAAGATGGCGGCTGAGCTGTAGTGATTTCAAATTTTATAAAGAAAAACAATCTATATTAAACTATATATAGCTCAATTACCACTCACTCACTCATTGACAGAATTGTTTCTCCTAGAAAGAGACAGAAAACGATACAATGATGTACGGGAGATGTGTTCGGGTGCGGGATGAGGGAAAGGAAAAACTATTGACATTTCGGAAAACAAGATGGCGGCCGACGTGATTCTCGCAACTCTTTTGTTTTCCAACCGATTTCGTTAAAACTCGCAACTATTGAAGAAATTTGTAAACGATCTATAGAAAAAGTGGAAAATGTTGGAAAAACAAGATGGCGGCCGAGCTGTAGTGTTTTGAAATTTTTGATTTTTCGACCCCGAACCGCGGCACCACAGATCCGAAACGGCGTGGTCGAGCATAATATTTTTTCCTTTTTTCGCCTACAATTATCCTGTATTTTGACAGAATGGGAGTGGTTTTTAAAGATGGCGGCTGTCGTGGTGGCCGTTCGGTTTGAGGTACGAAAAAACGCAATTTTAAAATTCAAATTTTCACAGTTGGCAACGTCGGAGCGTTTCGACTTCTAGGGGGTGATTGTGTGTACTGACTCGAGGTATGGATTGGGGAAACAAATTACCCCATTTCTCGGGAAATTTTCAAGATTTACCCCAAAAATTAAAAAAAATTGGTTGTCTGTAAAGTCGGGTTACTGACGATAGTTGAACGTGACAACGTCTTAAGAAAATACTGATGGAATTGTAGCATTTTTCAAAAGAAAATTTTAATTTCATTTGTTTAATAGATTTGTATGTATATAGAGAAGGAGGTAATTGGAAATCACTGCACTTGATACTCGATCAAAACATGTAAATGTACTATAGTATAGCAGCTGTCCACGCAGACGCATCGCTCACTCAAGTAGGAGAGAGACGGATGTCGAACGCTGCCGAACGCAAAGGCCGATTGTGCCTCTTTGTCGCTCGTTCCGCGCTCTCGCTTGCACTTCAAGCCTTACATGGAACGCCTCAGAGCGAGGTAACGCCGCATACGTCATCTTTTTTCGTGCGTGCAGCCGGCTATATCGAATTATAAGACGTTGTCACGTCAAAAATCTAAATACGTATTTTTTGCAAAATTCGAGTACGAGCAACCACGTGTCTCACTTGTACAAATGACATTTGGGTATTTTCGTCTCCGAGGTCTGTCAACACTGGAATAAATCAAAGTTAAAAGTGACTTTCGACATGTTCATTTTTCAGGGGCGATCATTTCAGCTAGGTGCGAGCGAGATTAAAAATTGAAAGGTTGTCAGGAGCGATACTATATCCTGTAGTTTACGGGAAAATTATAAAACTATGTAAAATGTTTCTGTTAAACGAGGTGGCGGCCTTTTTTGTATTCTTTTTGTGTTTTTGAAAATTTTGATCACGATTTTGAGGCAGTTGGCCACATTTGGGAAAGTTGACATGTATGGATCGATTGTGTATCTCGACTGGAAGTATCGAAATATCTAAACAGTGTTGCCACATTTGGGGTAGTTTTCGAGATGTTCCCCAAAAATTTCCTCCTGTAAAATTTTGTATGAAAAATTTTTCTTTCACTGATGGCTTCGTATTGAAGTCAGAAAATATAACTTGAAGAAAAATATAGAGACAGCTGATGATTGAGGATTTCGGAGACGGGCAAAGAGCACGGCCAAGGTATTGAAGATAGGTGCTCGAACAAATGTCACTCGAAACCTCACCCAATTGGCGGTGAGTTTCAAAAAAAAACTCCAAAATGGTGGATTCAAGATGGCCGCCATACATATTTCGACAGTGTCTATCTCGGAGAGTATAAGAGGTGGAAGTGTGGTTTCGTGGCACGAGATGATCAGGACGAGGAGGTCTATTTAGCGAAATGTGAAAAAATTCAATTGGCGGATTTTTTTTATACCAAATTATATAGGAAAAGACTGGGTACTTATATTTCCTTTTCAAACTTTGTTTTAATTAAAGGACTCTCTTTCTAACGAATCTTTGGGAGCAATAATATTGTGAAGCGAGTTGATGATTAAGGATTTCAGAGACGGGTGAAGAGCACGGCCGGAAGAAAGATGGGGTTGGACCAAATGCATGAAAATAAAAAAAACATAAAATAACGTCTACCAACCGCCTACCAACATACCCGCATACCGACATACCCATTTACCAACATACCCGCCTACCAACATACTCGCCTTACAACATAACCACCTACCTACATACCCGCCTATCACCGTACCCGCCTACAATCATACCCGCCTACCACCACACCCGCCTAACAACATACCCGCCTACCAACATACCCGTATGTAAACCCCAAATCGCACACATCCTGCAATTGTAGGTACTGTCGTCGATTTTCCATTATTATTATCATTATAGCGCTCCCTGTGATTACAAAACAGGAAACTGTTACCAAAATTTTAAAAAATCTGCGCCATTTTGAAATTTTTTGTTAATTGACTGATTTCGTTCAAAATCGATATTTAGGACTCCCTGGGCTTACAAAACCGGAAACAGATATCAAAACTTTTAAAAAAACAGCGTAATTTTGAAATTCTTTGTTAAGTGACTGATTTCGTTCATAATCGATATTTAGGACTCCCTGGGATCACAAAACAGGAGACTGATATCAAAGTATTAAAAAATCAACGCCATTTTGAAATTCTTTGTTAATGGATCGATTTCGTTCAAAATCGATATTTGGGGCTCCCTGGGATCACAAAACAGGAAACTGTTACCAAAATTTATAAAATCAGCGTCATTTTGAAATTATTTGTTTACTGACCGGTTTCGTTCAAAATCGATATTTAGGGCTCCCTGGAAATACAAAACAGAAAACTGAAACCAAAGTTTTAAAAAATCAGCGCCATTTTGAAATCATTTGTTTATCAACCGATTTAGTTCAAAATCGATATTTAGGACTCCCTGGGGTCACAAAACAGGATTCTGATACCAAAGTTTTAAAAAATTAGCGCCATTTTGAAATTCTTTGTTAATTGACTGAGTGCATTTAAAATTGATATTGAGGGCTCCCTGGGATTACAAAACAGGAAACTGATACCAAAGTTTTAAAAAATCAGCATCATTTTGAAATTCTGTGTAAATTGACCGATTTCGATCAAAATCGATATTTAGGACTCCCTGGGGTTTCGAAACAGGAAAATTGATACCAAAATTTATAAAATCAGCGTCATTTTGAAATTAGTTGTTAATTGACTGAGTTCGTTCAAAATCGATATTTAGGACTCCCTGGGATTACAAAACAGGAAACTGATACCAAAGTAGAAAAAATCAGCGCCATTTTGAAATTCTTTGTAAATTGACCGATTTCGATCAGCATCGATAATTAGGAATCACTGGGGTTTCAAAACAGGAAAATTGATACCAAAATTTATAAAATCAGCGTCATTTTGAAAAGTGTTGTTAATTGTCTGATTTCGTTCAAAATCGATATTTAGGGCTCCCTCGGATTACAAAAAAGGAAACTGAAACCAAAGTTTTAAAAAATCAGCGCCATTTTGAAATCATTTGTTTATCAACCGATTTAGTTCAAAATCGATATTTAGGACTCCCTGGGGTCACAAAACAGGATTCTGATACCAAAGTTTTAAAAAATTAGCGCCATTTTGAAATTCTTTGTTAATTGACTGAGTGCATTTAAAATTGATATTGAGGGCTCCCTGGGATTACAAAACAGGAAACTGATACCAAAGTTTTAAAAAATCAGCATCATTTTGAAATTCTGTGTAAATTGACCGATTTCGATCAAAATCGATATTTAGGACTCCCTGGGGTTTCGAAACAGGAAAATTGATACCAAAATTTATAAAATCAGCGTCATTTTGAAATTAGTTGTTAATTGACTGAGTTCGTTCAAAATCGATATTTAGGACTCCCTGGGATTACAAAACAGGAAACTGATACCAAAGTAGAAAAAATCAGCGCCATTTTGAAATTCTTTGTAAATTGACCGATTTCGATCAGCATCGATAATTAGGAATCACTGGGGTTTCAAAACAGGAAAATTGATACCAAAATTTATAAAATCAGCGTCATTTTGAAAAGTGTTGTTAATTGTCTGATTTCGTTCAAAATCGATATTTAGGGCTCCCTCGGATTACAAAAAAGGAAACTGGTACCAAAATTTTAAAAAATCAGCACCATTTTGAAGTATTTTGTTAATTGACCGATTTCGTTCTTAATCGATATTTAGGACTCCCTGGGGTTACAGAACAGGAAACTGATACCAAAGTTTTAAAAAATCATCGCCAGTTTGAAATTCTTTGTTAATTGACCGATTTCGTTCAAAATCGATATTTAGGGCTCCCTCGGATTACAAATCAGGAAACAGTTACCGAAAATAAAAAAATCAGCGCCATTTTGATATTCTTTGTTAATAGACCGATTTCGTTCTAAATCAATATTTAGGACTCCCTGGGATTAGAAAATAGGAAACTGTTACCAAAATTTAAAAAAACCAGCGCTATTTTGAAATTCTTTGTTTATTAACCGATTTCGTTCAAAATCGATATTTAAGGCTCCTTGGGGTTAACAACAGGAAACTGATACCAAAGTTTTAAAAATTCAGCGGCGCCATTTTTCAATTCTTTGTTGATTGACCGATTTCGTTCAAAATCGATATATAAGGCTCCCTGGGATCACAAAACAGGAAACTGATATAAAAGTTTTAAAAATCTGCGAAATTTTGAAATTCTTTGTCAATTGACCGATTTCGTTCAAAATCGATATTTAAGTCTCCCTGGTATTACAAAACAGTTAACTGATACCAAAGTTTTAAAAAATCAGCGCCATTGGTGTTAGGTTTGCGTATGCATTTATCGCAACAATGGTTATTTCTTTATTTCTTTCTTTCATTATTAGGTCCAATTAAGTTAAATCCTGAAAATTACAGGAACCTTTGAACGTACGACTTATCCTTTAGAAAGAAGAGAAAGAAAGAGAGCAAAAATATGGAACGAGTTGATGATTCAGAGTTTTGGAGACGGGTGATCAGCACAGCCAGGGTTTTTCCATAAAACTACCAACACACCCGCCTACCAACATACCCACCTGCGAACATACCCGTCTACCAACCTACCCGCCCACTAACATACTCGCCTACCAACATGCCCGCCTAATAAGATACCCGCCTACCAATATACCAGAGGTGCAGCAGTGTTCACAACAAATGTATCGTGTGCTATTAATGTCGATAAAATTGGTCATGCTTATATTTTTTATTATATGAAAATTTTGGATAGTCATATTATACAGTTCTTTAATTTACTTACCTATACATCTATCAAAGTTTAACGCCTCGATACCTCATTGTAAAGTACTTGCTGATGGCCGCGACTTTGTCTGCGTGGTCGAGCATAATATTTTTTCTTTTCAACCGACTTCAAAAAAAGGAGGAGGTTCTCGATTCGACTGTATTTTTTTTTTTTTTTTTTATGTTTGTTACCTCAGATCTTTTGACTGGGTGAACCGATTTGGATGATTCTTTTTTTATTTGAAAGAGCATACTTCCCATGTGGTCCCATATAAATTTTATTGAAATCGGTCGAGCGGTTTTAAAATATGAACAATGAAAGTTGGCGCGGGAGTTTGAAGTCGGTTGTTTAAAAAGTATTTTTTATATTAAATTATTTCGCCTACAATTATCCTGTATGTTGACAGAATGGGAGTGATTTTTAAAAATTCAAGTTGGTGGCTGTCATGGGGGTCGTCTGTTTGCGAGGTACGAAAAAACGCAATTTTAAAATTCAATTTTCTCACAGTTGGCAGCGTCGGAGCGTTTCGTCTTATACGGGGCGATGGTGTATACAGACCCGAGGTAGGTCAGATTGGGAAAATAAATACCCCCATTTCTCGGGAAAATTTCAAGATATACCCATATAAAAATCGAAAAACGTATTTTTTGCACAAATCGAGTACAAGCAACCACGTGTCTCACTTGTACGAATGACATTTAGGTATTTTTGTCGCAGAGGTCTTGCAACACTGGAATTTATCAAATTTAAAGTGATTTTCGACATGGTATTTTTTCAGGGGCAGATCATATTTCGGCTGGGTACAAAATTGAAAGTTCACGGGAAAATTATAAAACTATGTAAAATGTTTGTGAAACGAGATGGCGGCAATTTTGTATTCTTTTTGTGTCTTTGAAAATTTCGTTCACGTTTTTGAGGCAGTTAGCTGAAATAACATAATAATAGAGGTAGAAAAATTAAAATCAATGATCGCTGGGTAGTTTCATACAAAGCCGCTTACTCCTTATGTACAACTGTCAAATTAATATCGATGTGTCCACAGCTACTGCCGTTGTAAATTACCTATTTAAATGTATTACAAAAGGCGCTGATCATTCTCGCGTAGCAGTTACCCGAAGATAGTGAAATAGGTTACGCGAGCTGCTTTAGCAGCTCGCGCACAGAGCGAGACACTAGTTAAACTATATATAGCTCGATTACCACTCACTCACTCATTGACAGAATTGATTCTCCTAGAAAGAGACAGAAAACGATACAATGATGTACGGGAGATGTGTTCGGGTGCGGGATGAGGGAAAGGAAAAACTATTGACATTTCGGAAAACAAGATGGCGGCCGACGTGATTCTCGCAACTCTTTTGTTTTCCAACCGATTTCGTTAAAACTCGCAACTATTGAAGAAATTAGTAAACGATCTATAGAAAAAGTGGAAAAAGTTGGAAAAACAAGATGGCGGCCGAGCTGTAGTGTTTTGAAATTTTTGATTTTTCGACCCCGAACCGCGGCGCCACAGATCCGAAACGGCGTGGTCGAGCATAATATTTTTTTCTTTTTTCGCCTACAATTATCCTGTATTTTGGCAAAATGGGAGTGGTTTTCAAAAATTCAAGATAAGACGGCTGTCGTGGCTGCCGTTCTGTTTGAGGTACGAAAAAACGCAATTTTAAAATTCAAATTTCTCACAGTTGGCAACGTTGGATCGTTTCGACTTTTAGGGGGCGATTGTGTGTACTGACTTGAGGTATGGATTGGGGAAAAAAATTACCCCATTTCTCGGGAAGTTTTCAAGATTTACCCCAAAAATAAAAAAATCGAAATACGTATTTTTTGCAAATTTCGAGTACGAGCAACCACGTGTCCCACTTGTACGAATGACATTTGGGTATTTTCGTCGCCGAGGTCTGGCAACACTGGAATTTATCAAAGAAAAAGTGATTTTCGACATGGTCTCTTTTCAGGAGCAATCATTTCGGCTGGGTGCGAGCGAGATGAAAAATTGAAACGTCATCAGGAGCGGTATATCCTGTAGTTTACGGGAAAATTATGAAACTAAGTAAAATGTTTATGTGAAACGAGGTGGCGGCCATTTTGTATTCTTTTTGTGTTTTTGAAAATTTCGATCACGATTTTGAGGCAGTTGGCAACATTTGGGAAAGTTGAAATGTATGGATCGATTGTGTATCTCGACCAGCAGTATCGAGGTATCTAAACAATGTTGCCACATTTGGGGAAGTTTTCGAGATTTTCCCCAAAATCTTCCTCCTGTAAAATTTTGTATGAAAATTTTTTTTTCCACTGATGGCTTCTTATAGAAGTCAGAAAATTTAACTTGAAAAAAAATATGGAGACACCTGCTGATTGAGGATTTTGGAGACGGGTTAAGAGCACGGCCAAGGTATTGAAGATAGGTGGGGGGTGCTCGACCAACTGTCATTAGAAACTTCATCCAATAGACAATGAGCAAAAAAAAAATTCAAAATGGCGGATTTAAGATGGCTGCCATACAAATTTATTTGGTGTCTATCTCAGAAAGTATAAAAGATGGAAGTGTGGTTTCTTGGCAAAAGATGATCAGGACCTGAAGGTCTACTTGATGAACAGGAAAAAAATTCAGGATGGCGGATTTTTTTTTTTTCATAGAAAATATATGGCAAATATTGAAGAGACTACAAGTGTAGAACTATGCAAGATTTTGAAACGGAAAGAGCCAGAAAACAATACAATGATGTACGAGAGATGTGTTCGAGTGCGGGATTCGAGTAAGGAAAAATTATGACATTTCGGAAAAACAAGATGGCGGCCGACGTGATCCTTGCAACTCTTTTGTTTCCCAACCGATTTCGTTAAAACTCGCAACTGTTGAAGAAATTAGTAAACAATCAATAAAAAAAGTGGAAAAAATTGGAAAAACAAGATGGCGGCCGAGCTGTAGTGATTTCAAATTTTTGATTTTTCCGTTTTTGAGGCAGTTAGCTGAAATAACATATAGAGGTAGGAAAATTAAAATCAATGATCGTTGGGTAGTTTCATACAAAGCCGCCTCACTCCTTAAGTACACCTATCAAATTAATGTCGAAGTGTCCACAGCTACTGCCGTTGTATTTACCTATTTAAATATATTATTAAAAAAGGCGCTGATCATTCTCGCGTCGCAGTTACCCGAAGATAGTGAAATAGGTTACGCGAGCTGCTTTAGCAGCTCGCGCACAGAGCGAAACACTAGTTTTATATATATACTTAAATTTATTCACCACAGTCACACCACAGAAATCCCCCAAAAAACTACCCTCAACGTACGTTTCACTCCGATACCGGAGCATCTTCAGGAGATGTTGCCTCCACAATGCACGATTCACAATCTGTAACACATAGATTTTCCTTTTATCGCGGATTATAGCAAATTAAACTTCTGGTTCCTTCATTAGGAACCATATGGCCCACCCCCCAAAAATTTGTCAGTTTTGCTCGGCAATTAACGAGTTACGAGTTACTGCATACGCCCATTACTCACCAGTATGGCCCGAGGAGTGAAGAGCCCGAAGATCTGAGACGGCAAGTGCACCAACAGGCACTAGCTAATTGGCGTTTGCGCCTTGAAGAGGAGAAAAACGCACGCCAACGCGCTGTTGGTGCAATCTTGCCGAATTTTGAGGCCTGGCTTGAGAGAAAGTGGGGCAATGTAATGTTCAGACTAACGCAGGTACTCACTGGACATGGCTGTTTCGGTGAGTACCTGTTTCGGATAGGTCGCGAGGAGACACCACAGTGTCACCATTGTGATGAAGACCAGGACTCTGCAAAACACACGCTAGAAGAGTGCTCTGCCTGGGACTATGAACGTAGTGTCCTAGTCAGTCACGTGGGGAGTGATCTCTCCCTGCCGGCTGTGGTACAGGCAATGCTGACAGAGGACACAGCATGGAAGGCAGTGGTCTCCTTCTGCGAAACCGTTATTGGTAAGAAGGAGGCTGCTGAGCGGATTCGCGAGCGAAACAATCCCGCTCGGAGACGTGGCCAACGAGGCGGTGACAGCCACCGCCCGAATCCATCCATTAATCCGTCTGTCCGTCACTAGTCCCAGGCGAAGGGACCTCAGGCCCACGACCGATCTGGAGTGGGGGCTCCAGTCGATCAATATACCATCTTAATGGCCCTGGGAAGGCAGCTGTTTGTTGCAGCACAAGCAGCCGTGCTTCAAGGCAAAGCACGCGAAGTGACCGCAAAGGACCGCTTTGCTAGGGACGAGCCCAAGTGCCGCGCAAGAGAGGCTTCGATTGCGTTCATTTATGAGATCTCGGAGCCTCCCGACATGCGCTAAGGCTGGTCTCCGAGGGGGTTTTAGTGAGTAAGAATCTCACATAACCTGGCTTCCACCCAAGAAGTCAGGTATCTTATGAAGATTTCCCCGTCGAAAAAAAAAAAAAAAGACGCTGTGCTCTAACCAGAAGAAAATAAACCACGATGTCTATTCAAACTTTATCTCAATGTATGACAAATAAAGAAACCTGAAGTAGAATTTATTCGGAGAGAAAAGCGAATGTCTGGTAAAATTTTATCCAAATTCGCGCCAGAGTAGCAAGCAACTTTCTGAAAGTTTTCAGTTTAGGAGCTATTAACCATTTGTCTCCCACTCGAAGATATAAACACAAAGCCCTATTTGAAACTGCTGCATAATAATTGATTTTCTGGAGAATGTATTAAGTAACCTTTAACATATAATAATATTGATATCCGCACAGAATAGTGATTAGGTACATAGCGATCTTGTGGTTATTGTAACATGGCCTGTAATTACTCTGAAACAGATATCACAGAGACCTAGGTATACAGCACCGTATGTTATTCGTACAATAATTTGTGTAACCAGGTGTAAGTCTAAAGTAACAAACACTGTTTTTAGGTTTTGCTTCATGGTTCATATTTCAAACGTTATTTTATACTTTCAACAAACGGGCAGTGGTCTCGAACGTCATAGAGCGAGATCGGTAGAGTGCCAGCTAAAATCGGTATATTTGTACCCAAAATCGGTATTTGACAAAAAAAATACAATATTCAATTAAATTCGTTTATTTATTGAAAAAACACTTACATACTAGTTTATTACAATCATACTTAAGTATAATAATTTTTTATACCTACCAATATTCTTTGGCCATAGCCGCGGTCATCTTCGAATTGTTTTTTTTTTTTCAAATTCAAATGTCAGCTTTAAAACTAGTTATGTCCCTTTCCGAAGGGACTATTATGAAAGGGTTAGCAATAATTAATTTTAGTTTAGTTTAGAGATTGTGCACTACAGAATCAGCCCCAGTTGTTTTTAATTAATTGAATGCATAAAACAACTCTTTGGTTTAAGATTTCCATAGTTGTACAGAAAAGTTTTGGGTGCCCGTTTTTTTTTGCAAAGAAGTATAAATGGAACATTCTGCACTAGGTCCATCCATACCTACTTAGTACTTACTATTGAGGGCTTCCCCGTAACATTAAACATAAAAGAAAAAAGGTTGCCATCTTAAAAGTGTAAAATCGGTAGAAAATTCGGGAGAATTTCCATGTATACTCTGAAATCGTAGAAAAATTGTTATATTTCGGTATTTCGGTAGAACAGAGCCCATATCGGTATAAATACCTAAAAATCGGTAGGTTCGAGACCAGTGCAAACGGGGCTGTTGTAAATGAAATACTCACATGTATCAAACACGTTTACCTATTACTCGTGTATTTACAAAAGAGAACTAACTTCGTATATGGAAACACTAACAGACGATTACTTTTATGCAATTGCAAGGTGTGACATTATAGCGCGACTTAACTTCAAACAACGCCATCTATTGTGAGATGGGGAACTATAATATGTCTTTATTCAACTATTTTTAACAGGGGCTTTATTACATAAACATCAATCAATGCAGTATACGATTACAATCACCCCGTCTGTCGCGGTAAGAATACGATGAAACCAGGCAATTACAAGATACAACAATACAATAATTGAGACTGTAACATGATATTGATGCAGGTTCTACACAGTAAGGCTACAAGAGCAAGGTGAATTAGTTTTCCGTTTATTTTTGGAGTTTACCTCCTTTATAATAGTTTTTCATATATAAGCCCGGGGTCTGAAAATGTATGCGCAGTAAAATAAAACTTTCTCCGTTACGTTATGGACTTTATACTTTGTAATACTTGTTTATGTTTCCATGACTATGTTATGTATTTTGATGAATATAAATTATACAGATAATCGATATAAATAAATATATCAAACATGCTTTTAGATATATATAAAAAAGCGTTAATTTACCTTCATTTACTAATCTATATATATTTTAAAAACTTTCGTAAAGAGTAAACTCCAGTCGTGCGTTGGAGCTGACACACTCAATTTTTTGTTTATCTAAACCACTGTCAGTTTTTGTAATGCAAATAAATGCAAAATGTCAGCTTCGGCGACTGCAACAATACTGAAACCTTTTCTAAAAACCGAACATAACCATCACAAAAGCTTTACGCCACTGCTGTTTTTTGGCGGTCAGTACTAGTGCACTTTTTATTGCAAGCCCAGCTGTGTCGATTAAGCAGTCGACTACGATTAATACGTGTGTCTGTGAAAAAGGTATTTCCACGTTATCTTTTCCTCGTTTTTGCTGATAATAATTTTCCATGACTAGGAACATGTGATGATATAATCGATTGATAAATAATAACGTCATGCCACCACCACCACCACCACAGCCCATTAGCGTCCCACTACTGGGCACAGGCTTCCACTCTCATAGGAGAGAGGGAATTAGAGCTTAGATCTACCACGCTGCTCCAATGCGGGTTGGCGGGCTAACGTCATGCAATCGTACACAAAGAAGGCCAGAAAGGAACATACTAGAGGACGCCGCGTGATCGTCCGCGTGGATTTAGGTTTTTAAAATATCCTGTGTGCGTTTGATTTTCCAGGATACAACGTTGTCTATATCCGACTGCGGAATGCGTACTAACTTTGTACCCAGACTTTTAAACGATTTTTCCTCAAAATACTTTAACTAATGGGACGTGAAAATTATACACGCACCATAATGTATAAGATTTGATGAGGATAGTAGGTAGAGGTACCCATATACCTGTACCTGTAAGGCAAGGGAGAAATATATCGTAAAAACTTTGCCGTTGTGCCCGCTCAGGGGGCTTACTGCCATTTAATATTGTTGACGCTCTTGGTTCAGAAAATTATAATCCTTATTTTAGGGATGTCAAGGTACGTGACATAAAACTGCAATTTTAAAATAATACTGCTTTGAGCGATTGTAATAAGCTTTGTCTATACAATTTAAATAAGTTACACTGGTAAATAGATTTTTCGCTCGCTGAATTCTCCTAGGTTTTCCCCAGTCAACGATTGAACAAGCTTGCTGCAACTTGCGAACGATGGAAGAGCCGCCAAAGCCGCAAAAGACGCAGTTTTAAGTCCGGACTAAAAAAGTGTGTCCAACAAATATAAGCTGCCCCTTGCTTGTGTCGTAATCATAATCGTTTATCAAACGTATAATCCGACCTGTTTATGGAGTCTCATAGATGCCTGCACGTCAAAAAGCAAGTAATGAACTCCTAAAACAGTTCGAGTAATACGCTACAATTGGGCTTCTGGGCAAGTAATACATTGCTGAGAAGATCCATTAATACGAAAGAATGACATTCCCTTTATAACAAGAACATAAAATTGTATTAACTTGTGGCCTGTGCAATAACAATATCGTAAACGATTTTACGATGCAAATAGATGCCTGAAGTGGCAAAAAATATTCGCGACGATTTTCACCCTATACAACGTGCTCGTTTACCCTACAAATCGACCCTAATCTCCACGGTGGTAACTTGACCTTCGACGTTCTTTCGTTTATTCTATTTCGCTGACGCACCTATTCTATTTCACACATATGGCCTTGTATGTATTTAATATTAAAAAAAGTGTGTGTGCATTTCAAACACGGCAGAAGTGAAACTTTAGTAACGAAGCCTACGAGAGAATGAGATAAATATAACGTGTGTTCTATCTCATTCTCTCGCAGGCTAAATCCTATTATGAATGTGTTTGTCTCTTTTTGTCCTTTTTCGTTTCATCGAATTTTCAAATCACAACGATTTTAAAGAAGTTTCACTTCAAAAAAACTTACACATGTAAATAAAATTTAAATGTATTTTATTTAAGCAAGTCTCCAACTGAGGACTCTGCATCAGTAGCATATAGCACGATATAAGGCCAGGCTTGGGTTTAAGAATTTCCTGTATTATATTTTACTTGATGATTCCCGCGACTTCGTCCGCGTGGACCAAGTTTTTTCGATGCCCGCGGGAACTCTTGAATTTTCCGGGATAAAAAGCCTATGTCCTTCCCCGCGATATAACCCATCGCTGTACCAAATTTCATCAAAATCCGTTGAACAGATGGGCCGTGAAAGCGTAGCAGACAGACAGACAGACACACCTTCGCATTTATAATATTAGTATGGATATGGATAGTATGGATTAATCTGGCTGGCCATACTGTAAAATAAACACTGAGTTTTTGCAACTAGGTTAATCAGTCCTCAGTGCCTTTACAACATGCACAGATAATAATCCATACTTAATATTATAAATGCGAAAGTGTGTCTGTCTGTCTGTCTGTCTGTCTGCTACGCTTTCACGGCCCATCTGTTCAACCGATTTTGATGAAATTTGGTACAGAGATAGATTGTATCCCGGGGAAGGACATAGGCTACTTTTTATCCCGGAAAATTCAAAGGTTCCCGTGGGAATCAAAAAAATTATCTGTTCAACCGATTTTAATGAAATTTGGTACAGGGGTAGGTTGTATCCCGGGGAAGGACATAGGCTACTTTTTATCCCGGAAAATTTAAGAGTTCCCGCGGGAATCAAAAAACATCAATCCACGCGGACGAAGTCGCGGGCATCATCTAGTAATGTATATACAAAAAATTATGCAGGGCAATAATCTGAAATAGAACTTACTTTGTTCGATATAGGTATTAACGTCTTTTTAGAACAGCAATAAGGTTTATTTGGAGCAGGAAACATTACCTACGCGCCAAATCACACAACTACCATGAAGCTTTAAGTCGTTCTTGCTAACAATAAAAGAGGGCCTGTAAAAGGTTTTCCTTAGAAAAGCCAAATGGAAAACAAGTGCAACAATAACAATTTTACGACCGAGCGCTTTATTTATCAGCGGGCGGTAGAATAAGTTTATTGGGCTATCATCACATTTGGAATAGGCATGTGATGCCCGGTGCGTTAATCCGGGTATTCACTTAGGAGCTGTAGCCATAAACCTAGTTTTACTCTCAAGTTGATTTACAGCAGGCAATGCCTTGTCGAACATGAAATGAGACTCTTTGATCGAAGTAATTATATGTCTCTTTGGTCACGAATAGCCCGCTGCTATTTATTTTTAACCCCCGACGCAAAAAGAGAGGGGTGTTATAAGTTTAACGTGTCTGTCTGTAACCGATTTTCGTTTAGTTTTTTCTTAGGTGTAGACATTTGGCAAGATCAACTTACCAAGGCTGCAAAGATTATGTGAGACTCCTTTAAGTAAGTAGTCCTTCTAGCAGAGTAAGAGAGATACGTCTAGTGCTTAAAATCAACAAGTGTGAACCCCTAAAACTATAGGCTTTAAGTATCTACATGTGTCTGCAGTATATTATCTACATTTTCAGATCGCATATGAGTACGCAGCTTTACGCACTCCGTTCTTTATTATCAGTTTAATAGCACAATAACAATTGGCAAGCATTTTATCTGTTCGTGAATTAGCCCGTATAGGCTCGTCACCAATGAAAATGAGGCAGCTATTCTATGTAGCAATGTAAGTACTTAATTAGCCAATACGTGACCAATATAAGGTAGACAATGAGGCCAATTCTGTTGTAAACCGTACCTAATCTCTCTCTCTGCATCGTATTCCTCATTACTGAGGGTCGTGACCCCTTTCCATTAATAATGGCAAGAGTTTTCTTGGAAAAATAATGCGGTGGGTTCCCACGTCCTTCGGCATACGACTCAACCAAGAGTATTTAAACTCTTAGGTTTTTGTAACGATTATTATCAGATGTTAGTGATAATAACCGGAACCGACAGCTTTACGTGCTCTCCGAGACACGGAGGAAACGAAAAGGCCAAATTTGAATGTCCAAATTCGGTCACCCATCCAGTTACCGACTTGGGTCTACGTTGCTTAACCTTCGCAATCGACTGATATGCGTCGTCACAACTAGGCCACTCGTCCCTCAACCGTCCGTCGTCGTCGGGGTATCTAAACTAAAATGCTCTATTTATATTGATATCTCCATCATAATACTCCCTGACCTGCGGAAAGGGGCAGCACTAGATTTAAAGCTGTCATTTTAGTTTAGAAAACGGGTTAAACAAAATAGGCCACATTGGGGCTGATTCTGTAGTGCACTTGAAAGTAAGCTAAAATGACAGCATTAAAAATATTGCTAACCCTTTTACAACACTCCCTGCGGAAAGAAAGAAAGTTTAGAGATCGGATTAAAAAAATAGGTCTACTATCCCATAGTACATTAAAAAGAAAAGTCCTTCGACTCACTCACTGGACACTGAAGATAAGGCGGGATTTTTTATTTCCCTCGGGAACTAAGTCATGAACATTCGCTCGTGATATGGATAAGATTGTTTATTTTATGTTTGCCATAAAAATATTTTACACGAAATGTCCGCATTTAGAAAGTTTCGTAAACAGAATATTTCTTGGATCAAAATTGATCTACTTAAACCTGAGATAAATCTTGAGCCTAATTTTACGTGGGCGCGAAACCGAGAACAAAAGAAAAGTTTTTGTATTTGGGAGACCCTATTCCTAGTTTATAAGAATTGGATTATAATAATTGGACAATAAAGTGTACATTAGCGAAAAGCACAAAGAATATTTTTATATTGGAAATTAGGTGCTGTTAAACATCTCTTTTAGACAATTTTTCTACGAATGAGCCATACATTGGGCTAGAGAAATTTATGCCGTCACAAATTTTTACGTACCCAAATAATATTTTTTATCCCTTTTAGCAATCCATTCAACCCTGGTTCAACCTTCGATTTATTGTGGCAGCTATTAATTTAAAAGGTACAAAATATTTAGGCAATTTATGTGGAACTATGTAACCAGGATAACTTGATCTGTCGTAGTACTGCGTAGCAGATATACGCACCTCTAAACTACGCAGAGGGAAAACTGCATTTTTATTCCCATTTCCCACAAAATAGACATGGATCATAATAGTCGAAATTCACAACAATAGGTTCTAAACAAACTAGACTTTTGCACGGCTCTGATAGTTCCTTAGTTTTTAAGTTCCTTAGAGCTTTGATTATAGTTCCTTAGTTAAGATGATTTGTGAGAAATAATGAAAAAAAAAATCCGGCTGAGTTTGTTGTGGGCCCTTCTCAGACCAGGGCGCGTTTGGAACCCTCGTAGCTTTAGTTTTAAGATACCGTAACAGATTATCACCATCATATTTTTATGTAACTGGACGCCCTTATGTGTAGTGTACATACCTAAATTGAATAATATATATGACTTATTATTATTATTATTCATTTTATTTCAGGCTACAAGGCCCATATTATAAAATACATTATTACTTAAAAAATAAAAACAATATTATGTAGGTATAAGATAAAACTAGTATGGCGCGTGGATGCGCGGCCCGCTGAAGCGGACCGCGTAGTAGACCGTGTGGCCCACTGTCTACTTACTTGCTCTCCTTCTATCCTAGCGTTTACTGCCTACGTGTTCTGAAGTAAACTGCTATGCTAGCGAGCACAGTGGAAGCGCCAGCGTGGCAAGCGTCCGACAGACGTAAAAAAATTCTCATAAGAAAACATAAACACTCACACACAGAGACCCCCTAAGAATCTAAAAGGGCCTTTAAATGTAAAAAACGTAACGTACTAACGTAAGTTACTAACGTAAAGTACTAACGCAAGTCATGACGTAAGTTACTAACGTAAGTTACTAACGTAAGTTACTTACGTAAGTTATTAACGTAAGTTATTAACGTAAGGTACTTACGTAAGATACTTACGTAAGGTACTTACGCAAGGTACTTACGTAATGTGCTTAAGGAAGGTACTTACGTGAGGTACTTACGTAAGTACCTTACGTAAGTCCTTACGCAAGGTACTTACCTAAGATACTTACGTAAGGTACTTACGCAAGGTGCTTACGTAAGGTACATACCTAAGATACTTACGTAAGGTACTTACGCAAGGTGCTTACGTAAGGTGCTTACGTAAGGTACTTACGTAAGGTGCTTACGTAAGGTACTAACGTAAGTTACTAGCGTAAGGTACTAACGTATGGTACTAACGTCAGGTACTTACGTAAGTTATAAACGTAAGGTACTTACGTAAGATACTTACGTAAGGTACTTACGCAAGGTACTTACGTAATGTGCTTACGTAAGGTACTTACGCAAGGTACTTACTCAAGGTACTAACGTAAGGTACTTACGTAAGGTACTAACGTAAGTTACTAACGTAAGGTACTAACGTAATGTACTAACGTAAGTTACTAACGTAAGTTACTAACGTAAGTTACTAACGTAAGGTACTAACGGAAGTTACTAACGTCAGGTACTAACGTAAGTTACTAACGTAAGGTACTAACGTAAGTTACTAACTTTAGGTCTTTAGGGCATCTTGAATCAGCCATTTTGGATTTTTTTAAGCTCACTGCCAATTGGATGAGGTTTCGAGTATTTTTTGTTTGAAGCCATGCTCCTCACCCATCTTTCAAACCCTCGATCATCATCGCTCTCCATATATTTTTTTCTCCGAAAAATTATGGAGAGTTCTTCTTTAAAAACAAATTTTGAAAAGGAACCGCATCAAAGTCTTGCATAGTTCTACATTTGTAGCCTCTTCAATATTCGCCATACATTTTCTATGGAAAAATAAATTCCGCCATCTTGATTTTTTTTCCTATTCATCAAGTAGACCTTCATGTCCTGATCATCTTTTGCCAAAAAACCACTCTTCCATCTTTTATACTCTCCGAGATAGACACCGACGAAATTTGCTGCAGCTCTCTCCGTATTTTTCCTCTTCATGAATTTTTCCTCTGTATACGAAATGGTCAGTGAAAAAAATTTTTTTCATACAAAATTGTTCAGGAGAGGTGATCAATCAATGAATCAGCACGAGCAGCTATATATATATTAATAAAATACAATCTTAAAATACTATAAGTAGTAAAGTACAATATTAAATAAAAAACGAAAATAATAAACCGGCCAAGTGCGAGTCGGACTCGCGCACCGAGGGTTCCGTACTCAAGAAGTAGGTATAATTACCTTTGTTAATGAACCGCAAAACTAACTTTGTTTGTAGAGGTTTACTGTTAATGTCAAAAAATTACGTTTGTTGTATGGGAGCCCCCCTTTAATATTTACTTTATTGATATTTAATTATTTATTTTGAAAGGTAATATACAAGTTAATATTCTGTGAAAATTTGAACCGTCTACCTGTTACCGTTTTTAATATTGAGCAAAAAAATACGAAAAAAACACGTTTATTGTATGGGGACCCCCCTTAATATATATATTTTTTAATTTTTAGTATTTGTTGTTATAGCGGCAACGGAAATACATCATTTGTGAAAATTTCAGCTTTCTAGCTATCACGGTCTATGAGATACAGCCTGGAGACAGACAGACAGACAGACAGACAGACAGACAGACAGCGGAGTCTTAGTAATAGGGTCCCGTTTTTACCCTTTGGGTACGGAACCCTAAAAATACTAACTACGGTAGGGATTTTTCTCTCGCTTCCCTATAGCGACGGTACACTATGCCCTCAGGCCAAAAGTCCTGTCAAAGTTATGACATGACGTCACGATCTTTTTTAACCGTAGCCTCTCGTAGACCGCTACGATTGCTCTTACGAGGTAGCCGCTGCGTAGTCAATAGCTAGCAGTGCAGTGATCTAGCTGTTGCATTGCTGTTTGCTAGTAGGCTGCATCGTTGGTCTAGTGGTTAGCATATTCGCCTGCAGCCGACGAGGTCCTGAGTGCGAGTCCCGGGTCAGGCCATAACGAGTTTTGTGTTTTTCTGACGAGAAATTCTCAGCACTAGCCCGGAGCTAGGAAGTTAGCGGTGCCTCGGAAGGCACGTAAAGCCGTCGGTCATGTGCTTGATTTCTCTCCGGTCGTGTCGGATTTTCCATCCCAACGGACCATGAGAGTAAAGGAACAGAGTGAAACAGAACAAACCTGTGAATGCGCATTGCGCACACACTCGTGCACTCGTGCGTGCAATTTATCCCGCGCAGATGGCTAATCTCTCTGGAGTAAGGCCGCCATGGCCGAAATTCGGTCGGGAGTACATTAAAATAAAAAAATAAATCAATATGTATATGTTCTTAGGCGACTATCCAAAACAGTAAGTGAGAAAACCGCGCTTATGGCATATCATGCATTCGTAGTTTCATCCTTAAGATTTGGACTTGTCATATGGGGCAATTCGGTAGACATGAAGCGAAATGAAGGAACCAGACGTTTAATTTGCTATAATCCGCGACATAAGGAAGATCTATGTGGTACAGTGATTTTTTATATATATATTTTTTTGTATTATAGATTATGTTATAAAATTTTATATATATATATATGTCGGGGGAGAAGCCAGAAGGGCGTCGAACCCGCAACCGGATCTGATTAGTTTTATGATAATATTAGCAATTTATTGTTAAAGTTTATAAATTGTTTCTAAAAGAGATTTAAAGAGGAGTTTATAGATTTAAAAGGCTAGTCTTGGCCGCATGTACTAGTTAGTTTCCTATTTATTTTTATGCAGAGATTTTGCTGTTTAATTACTCGTAAATCTAACAATGATTTGTTTAGATAATTTAAGAAGCTAGTTTAGCTCATTTCAGAGTTTGGTTAACTGACTTACCAATAATAAGAGTTTGTATTGTTCATGCGCCAAACCGTTCCACCATTCAGAGCGAGAAAAGCATTGTAATAGCCGATTATGAGGAATTATTGTTCGAGCTCTGGTAAGCGAAAGGTTGTAAGACCAATTTCTACTTGATTTTCCATTTATAATTGTGTGCCTAGGTTTTGCTAGGTTTTAGTTTGATTTTAGACTAAATTAACTTTCTATAATAATCTCCGAGTTGCGATAAATATTTGTGAATCGGTTTCGATCTTGAATATCGTAAACTAAGTTAATATTGTAAGAATTATTGTCAAACCTTTTAAAAGAGCTTCCGCAGAGTTTCTCGCCAGCTCTTCTCTGTGAGAGTGGCCTTCCGAGCTGGTGGTAGATTCATTTGATCATTTGAATCGGTGTTTCTTTAAAGTAATTAAAGATAAGAATCTGTGAGGTTAAATAATTATTATTAAACTACCTACGTTATAGCTACCCACGTGTGGTAATAATCGTAGTATTTCATTTGATCACCTTTGCTATTAGTGATTTCCTTAATTGTGACGTGTGATGTGTTTTATAAGGTAAGGTCTAATTTAAAGGGTATGGTCTTTCATATATTTCAGGTCAAATTAAACTACTTACCTGAAAACTAACCTTAGTTACTATTATTATAGTTGTTCTTTATCGACTGTTAGAATTTAGAGGAATTTTGTTAATAGCGTCTAATGTAACTCGGACCCGCCCTTAATGGGTTTCAAAGGTCAAATGTGAGAGCTTTATTATAAAAAGTACTTAATCCTTCCATTTAAAACAGATTTTTTTTAAATATATTTTGTAGACCGCATAACAACACATTTTTACTCTTTATTTTCCGTCCGTCGTAAAAAATCATCCGAAGATTTAAGTTGTTGCCAGCAAAAATTAAACATACATATTGCAATACAGAATACATAGAAAAATATCAGAATGAGTGGTTGCCTGGAAGAGATCGCTTAAAAGCGATAAGGCCGCCATTTTTTTTTTTTTTTTTTTTTCTTATTAATGAGTACCAGTAAGGTACTCATTTAACTACGATCTAGCCTAACTAATTGGCTAATGAGTAGCTTAATTTTAACCTAAACTTATAATTTATCTTATTTACTAAGAAATTGTCCATTGACGCATCTTAGTCTTTCTTCACAAACTTAAACACTTTGTTCACGTGTTCTTTTAGCACTACACACTACACTGTCACTTATCACTATGCACTAACTCAAAAGGTTTAGTCCTTTTTAGTCTTCTCACTAATTTCGTTACGTCGAGCAGCTGGATTGCCTCAACGTTAACGTGATGATGAAGCCGATGGTCGTGGGCTTTGGCAAATTTGGTTATAATTTGATCGACGTATTCAATATTAAGGTCCCGATGAATATCGTCATTTCTGATGTACCAGGGCGCATTTACTATACTCCTGAGTACTTTATTTTGGAACCGTTGTATAATTTGGATGTTACTTTTTTTGGTACAGCCCCATAGCTGTATGCCGTAGGTCCAAATGGGCATCAGGACTTGTCTGTATAACAGGATCTTGTTGTGTATTGACAGCGAGGAATGTCTACCAAGTAGCCAATACATCTGTTTATACTTTAAGTCAAGTTCTTTTCTTTTTTTCTTGACATGAGCTCTCCAGCGAAGCTTCACGTCAAGGGTCATCCCAAGATATTTGGCTGTATCCACGTAGGGAACTTTTTGGCCATTGATGAAAACAGCGTGGTACTTCGTTGTTTTATTTGTAAAGTCAATATGGACTGACTTTGCTTCATTTAGCTTTATTCTCCATTTTTTAGTCCAGTCATATACTTTATTTAGCGCTGTTTGTACTTTACCCACTGCCTCTTCGTGTGTTCCTCCTACAGCCATAATAGCTGTATCGTCAGCAAAAGTGGCAATGGTGTTACTTTCGAGTTCTGGAATGTCGCAGGTATATAATAGGTACAGGACCGGACCTAAAACACTCCCTTGCGGAACTCCAGCTTTTATACATTTAAGCTCTGAGTGAGCATCTTCTTGTCTTACTCTGAATGCTCTATCAGTAATATATGATACCAGGATATCTGCGTATGCTTTGGGTAGCAGTTTTCTTATTTTATAAATTAGACCTTCATGCCAGACTTTATCAGAAGCTTTTTCAATGTCTAGGAACACCGTAGAGCACACTTTTTTTTCTTCAATTGTTTTTTCTATGGTAGTGACAATTCTATGTACTTGATCAATAGTTGAATGTTTCTCTCTGAATCCAAACTGATGATCTGGTATGAGATTTTTGCTTTCTAGTATTGGTTTCATCCTCTTGAGTAAGAGCTTTTCAAATAATTTTGACATAATAGGCAATAAAGAAATAGGCCTATATGATGTCGCTTCGTGGGGAGGTTTTCCTGGCTTTGCTTTCATTATGACCTCAGCTATTTTCCACAGATTAGGCACATACTTAAGTCTAAAGGCAGCATTTATTAATGTGGTGAGCTTAACTATAGCTTTTCTTGGAAGGTTTAATAAAATTTCCTTCGTGATTAAATCATATCCTGGAGCTTTCTTAGGGCCTAATTTGAATTTAATTTCTCTGAGCAATTCTTTGGGTGTCACAAGCCTGATATCAGAATCTTCTTGTATTTCTCTAATATTTTCGAGATCAATTACTTGTCCCGCGGGTGGCTGAAATACGTTTTCTAAGTGGTCAGCAAATCGTTTGGCTTTTTGATCGTTGCTTATCGCCCACTCTCCATTTTCTGTTTTAATTGGCGGAATATGAATCAGTGTTTTGTCCATATTCTTTGTCGCTTTCCAGAGTGAATAGTTTGTACTCCGGTCATTCGTCAACCTTTGAAGGTAGTTGTCTATAGTTATTTTCTCATACTTTTTGATTTCCCGCTTGATTTTTTTAGTAAGGTTGTTCAAAATTCTTTTATCTAATGGAGATCTAGTCTGATGCCATCTTTTTCTTTTCCTTCTCTTTTCAGTTATTAGGTTTAAGATGTGTTTCGGGTATGCTGTTCCTCTCTCTCTATATTTATATGATGGAGTATTTTTCCAGGCCGCCTGCTGTAAGTCTATAACAAACTGATTGACCTCTTCGTTTAGTTGTTTTGGACATTTCAATGGCACTTTTAAATTTATATTATTATTTAATTCTTGTCTAAAGCTTTCCCAGTCAGTATTTCTACTTGCAATGGTTGGAAAAGATTCTTTAAATAAGATTTTTTCGCTCAATGTCAATAATATTGGAGAATGATCAGAGCTCATATCATGTCTTTCTTCAATTCTTATATATTTTGATGATATATTTTTGTAGATAAAGAAGTCTATGAGGTCTGGAATTTTACTCGGGTCAGTCGGCCAATATGTCGGCTTTCCAGTGCTGGCTACATTGCATTTCAGTTCTTTAATTGCTTCTAGAAGTTCTTTTCCTTTAGTTGTAGTTAATCTAGATCCCCAAAAGGTGTTCTTAGCGTTGAAGTCACCCCCTAGGATGAACTTATTTCCATATTGTTTTAAGAAACTAACATATTTGTCCTTTTTTATTGAGTGCCTCGGGGGACAATATATGGCTGCTACTGTGATTGGGTACATCTTTGTTTGTACACATATAGCTACAGCTTGAAATTCGTGTTCTTCACATTTGCTTTCTTGAAAATGATAGAGATTTTCTTTGATAATGATAGCACTGCCACCTCTAGCTGTATTATTAGGATGTAAGGCATGGTATAATTTATATCCTTTAAGTGTCATGTATGACTCTCTAGTGAAGTGTGTCTCAGATATTAGGCACACATCAATATTTTCTGTATTCAGGACCACTTCTAGTTCATGTTTATGTTGTAGTAGCCCATTGGAATTCCAAGCCATAATTTTTAGAATATTATTCATTGTTGCGATTTCCATGTAGCTTTTTTGGTGCTACCTTCGAGTTTTTTGAGTCGTTCATCAAAGGAAGACATATATTTCAGAATTGAATCTAATTTATTTTCAAGATTATTGCCCTTTTGGGATGTGTTAGCGTTTGCTTTAACAGTTTGAGCATATGTTATTTTTTTCGATGAAACTTTGTTCGGGTTATCCTGGCTTTTAGTCATAAAATTATTAGCTGTTGATTTCTCTTCAGGACCTTGCTGCTGTCGGTGTGACACTGAGGATTTTTTGTATTGTTTTTCTTTATGTTCTGCATTTCCTTCGCTATCATACACCCTCTATAATTTGCTGGGTGTGATCCGCCACAATGCACGCATTTGGGTTTCTCATCAGCTGGTTTTTGGCAGTCTTTCGTAAGGTGTTTTCCGGTGCATTTTACACACCGTGGTTCCCGAGAACAATATTTTTGTGTGTGCCCATAAGCTTGACATCTTTTACATTGAGGTACTAACTTGGATGTTTTCAATGGTTGTATTTCTACCTTGCATCCTAGGATAGACTTGATGTTGTGGATCTTGTTAATATCCTCATCATGATCAAATGTAAGCATAAACATATTGAGAGGCTCCTTGGTCTGCCATCTTAATTTGTTTGCCACATCTTCTATTTTAAAGCCTTTATTTAGAAGGTCTTCCATAATTCTGTTAGGCTGACACGAATGATGCAATTTTTTTGCCATAACCCTTATTGGTCTATCCTGCTTATTTTCATAGGAATGCCATATGAAATTATTTTGTGTTAGGTACTTGCTTATAGTTTTATAGATGTCTTCATTTGAAGCATTAATTTTAACCGTATCCTTACCCATCATCTTAACGGTGAATGTGTCGTTAGATTGGTTGTCACTGGGCAGACTTGCAGTTATTAAATCGTAGAACGATTGATAGTTTGACACACCTGATACGACAATTGGTGGTGGTTGGGGATTTTTTTTAGGTTTATTTCCTTCATGGATATCTTCGGTATAGGGTTTCTGAGTTTGAATGGGCGACGTGTTCAGCTTCCTTTTCTTTCTGCCTTTTACTCTGATCCATTCAGTTTCTTTAGCGAGCTCTTCCTCATCAGTGCAGTATTCGACCGGTTCAGTTGAGCTTTTTTGAGTAGAACCAATGTGCTCGGAGGCTCTTGTTGGTTTGGGTTCTGATAAAATTTTGATTTGTTTTTGGAGTTCCAAAATCTGATCATTCAGTGATTGTATGCTGAGTTGAAGCTTTTCATTTTCTGCCTCCTTTTTAGTGAGTCGTTTGAAGAGCTTTTCATTTTCCGTCTTCACTTCATTATACTTTTCATAAAGAAACTGCTCGGTTTCCGTTTTTATTGTAATATTTTGTTTTCCAGCCATAGCTGCGGAATGGCAGCAGTATGGCTACAATTCAGTATTTTAATTTTATAATAATATGTACCTATCACTTTTCGAATCGCGGTAACTAGGTCATTATGTCGCACGCGGCACGATGACCGCGGTCACGCGGTCCGAGTCAGCGATTTTACGTTTTAGCACGGTACGCGTTTGTCGTCGACAGAGTGAGAACACTGACTGATAGCAATACAGAATACATAGAAAAATATCAGAATGAGTGGTTGCCTGGAAGAGATCGCTTAAAAGCGATAAGGCCGCCATTTGTACCGTTTTTTTTATTGTTATTGTTTAAATGTATTTCTCCTGTATTTTGGTGTACAATAAAGAATATTTCATTCATTCAATCATAAATTCAAAAACAAAGTCGGTGCATCCCGGCCGATCCAATTGTCGCTGGGAAATGAAACGGTCTATTGGATTGTAAAGACATACAATCTTTACAATCGTGCATTGTCGAGTAAACATCTCCTGATGAAGATGCTCCGGTATCGGTCTGAAACGTACGTCCATACTATTAAAAAATAATATATATATATATATATATATATATATATATATATATATATATATATAGTAATAGTAAGATTAGTTTATTAGTAATTAGTAATTATTTTGATTATATTTAGTTTCAAATACCTACCATACTGTCAAAACTTCATTCGTCAATATGTTTGATGTATGAGCGCTATATGCCCAAATCAGAATCCTCTACTTATAATTAATGTAAGGCTAAAAATAAGCAATACCCAAGGAATCTAAATTCATTTTTTATGTCCTGGGTATATATAATATAGTCTTGGCTAAATGTAAAATGGTACACAACTTTTATGAATAATGTTTTCGGTGAATATTGTGGAATAAATAAATAACGTTTCCTTTAAAATTCCAGCATTGAAACAATCGAATTAAAAACTTTGAAAATGAAATCGAACAAAAGTGGGCGCGACGTTACTTTTATTAGGAGAGGGCTGACTATGCGATTCTCAATGACCATTCTGGAAAAATGTTTTACACATAATTCATGAATAGAATCTTAGTACTTAATTAGCAACCCAGAGTTGCTGACATACCTAATCCATACCATCCATAATAAATGCAAAAGTGTGTCTGTCTGTCTGCTACGCTTTTACGGCCCATCTGTTCAACCGATTTTGATGAAATTAAGGTTGCTTCTTCTGTGTTTGTTTTATTTCCAATTTTTGTTTTTGTTATCTGTACTTGTTGTGGTGGTACAAATAAAGCTTATTGTATTGTATGAAATTCGGTACAGGGATAGGTTGTATCCCGGGGAAGGGCATAGGCTACCATTTATCCCGGAAAATTCAAGAGTTCCCGCGGGAACACAAAAATCTGTTCCTTCAACCGATTTTGATGAAATTTGTAGAGATAGTTTGTATCCAGGGGAAGGACATAGGCTACTTTTTATCCCGGAAAATTAAAGAGTTACCGCGGGAATCAAGACTTTTATCCACGCGGACGAAGTCGCGGGCATTATCTAGTAATTATTTATAAATGGTTTCATAGCAAATACGTTTTTAGGGTTCCGTAGCCAAATTTGGCAAAAACGGAACCCTTATAGATTCGTCATGTCTGTCTGTCCGTCCGTATGTCACAGCCACTTTTTTCCGAAACTATAAGAACTATACTGTTGAAACTTGGTAAGTAGATGTATTCTGTGAACCGCATCGAGATTTTCTTACAAAAATAGAAAAAAAACAATAAATTTTGGGGTCATACTTAGAACTGAAACTCAAAAATGTTTTTTTCATCTAACCCATACGTGTGGGGTATCTATGGATAGGTCTTCAAAAATGATATTGAGGTTTGTTATATCATTTTTTTCTAAACTGAATAGTTTGCGCGAGAGACACTTCCAAAGTGGTAAAATGTGTGTCCCCCCCCTGTAACTTCTAAAATAAGAGAATGATAAAACTTAAAAAAATATATGATGTACATTACCATGCAAACTTCCACCGAAAATTGGTTTGAACGAGATCTAGTAAGTAGTTTTTTTAATAATTTAAAACTTACTAAATGTTTGTACGGAACTCTCGGTGCGCGAGTCCGACTCGCACTTGGCCGGTTTTTTTTATTCCACTACAAGTTAGCCCGTGACTGTGATCTTGACGGCTTCGGCCGTGGCTAGTTGCCCTACCGGCAATGACATGCCGCTAAGCGATTTAGCGTTTCGGTACAATGCCGTGTAGAAACCGAATAAGCCTATAAGGGTATGGGTTTAAATATAACTGCCATGCTCTTAACAGGTTAGCCCGCTACCATCTTAGAGTGCATCATCACTTACCATCAGGTGAGATCGCAGTCAAGGGCTTACTTGTATTGGATACAAAAAAAGTGATATTTTATTGCTTGAAACGCACATAACTCCGAAAAGTTAAAAGAGCATCAAACCGCAAACCACCCGAACAGAAGACCGACCTCTAAATCGCTGTAGTAGGTACGTATATCAGTGCTTATCACGCGTTGCTATAACATAGGTATTAAAAAATCTCTATGAACTTAACTAGACTTAACTTCAAAGAGGATAATCAACTAAAATTGTAATTAAAATTTGTGGTTTTTATAGCACAAAGTTTTAAAAGAACCATAAGAAGTTGAACTTTTAACAAACACTTTTTTTCTTTATAAACCATGCACAAAGTGTGCTCTTTGAGCTAAAGGAAACCTTATCAAACAATAAAGCTTTGACCTATTATAGTTATTTTAACCAGCTGTATCGCTCTGACATCGCACGGCACCTTAAGCTACCTTTACTTATGTTTTAAATTTTAATAGCTGATGTCCGCGAATTCGTCTGCGCGGAATAAGGATTTTTGATTCCCATGGGAACTCCTTAATTTTCCGAGATAAAAGGTAGCCTATGTCACTGTCCAGGTCCTCAACTATACCCATATAAAAAAAACACGTCGATCCGTTGCTCTGTTGAAGCGTCATTGAAGGACAAACCAACAAACAAACACACTTTCGCATTTATAAAATTAGTATGATATGATATGAAGTGTGATTTAGGTATGACCTTGAGTAGCATATTAGAATGGCTATTCATGTATCCAGGCAACTAGGGTTGCCATCTCTGAAATGAGGATGAAGCGTGAAAACCCCGGATTTTGGAGCTTCGTTGGTCGAGCTGTCCGGGTTGGACATGTTTTTTTTAAAGTTACTTACTCCTACGCTTAATCCCCGGACGCCCTTACCAGGACAAATTTGGGGAAACTCGGACGGATAGCAACCTGCCTCCTTCCAGTTGTTTGGTACACGCTCGGATAAATAAATGTTAGACGTCTTTGAAGTCTTATTTCAAACTTTTAATGAATAATTTTAATAAATGAATTACCTAAAGCCATGGACCTATAACCCTTACTGCGTGAGGCCTTTGTACTGTTACCCCGCGGATCTGCGGGATGTCACGTGGGTGGTCCCGAATTGCGCGGTCGTTTCCCGGCCGCGCAAATATAAATATTTATATCTCGTATTACTTGTACGAGCTACGTAAACACAGTACGTCATTCAAATCGTTACGAAATCAAATAATCAAATCAAATAAATATTATAAATGCGAAAGTTTGGATGGATGGATGTATGGATGGATGTTTGTTACTCAATCACGCCGCAACGGCTGAACGGACCTGGATGAAATTTAACACCACCACCACCACCACTACAGCCCATTAACGTCCCACTGCTGGGCACAGGCCTCCACTCTCATACGAGAGAGGGATCTAGAGCTTAGACCCACCACGCTGCTCCAATGCGGGTTGGCGGGCTTTAACGACTATTATCATGTTAGTGATAATAAACGGGACCGACGGCTTAACGTGCTCTCCGAGGCACGGGGGTGGAACACCGCCAACTTCCTAACTCCGGGCTAGTGCTGAGAATTTCTAGTCAGAGAAACCCAACACTTATTATGGCCCAACCCGGGACTCGAACCCGGGACCTCGTCGGCCGCAGTCGAACGTGGTAACCACTAGACCAACGAGGCAGTTTAATAACGAGGCAGTTTTAGTTTTAAATTTAACACAGAGATAGATTATAGTCTGGAATAACACATAGGCTACTTTTCATCCCGGAAAACTAAGGAGTTCCCGCGGGGACCAAAACACCTCAATCCACGTGGACGTAGTCGCGGGCATCAGCTAGTAAAGCTAGAGATTAAAGTTCAAATTTTTGAATGTTATAAAAAAACAATTACCTATTTTCAGATATTAGATACTCATGCATAACAAGTTATCCAAATCCTGCAATATTTGAAATTGATGCTTGAAAATGAAATGATTTACTTTACGTAGGACAACTTGGGCCACTTAAGATAAGTCGCAAAAATCTACCACCGGTTCGGAAAATTGACCTAATGAGAAGAGCCGGCAAAATTCTCAGCAGTTGCCTATTCCATAAACAGAAAAATGTTACACTTTGTAAATAATATACAATGCACAGATATTTTGCAGTTTTTTCGATTCGTTTAT
Organism: Erebia epiphron; assembly: GCA_963932025.1. Lineage (NCBI taxonomy): Eukaryota > Metazoa > Arthropoda > Insecta > Lepidoptera > Nymphalidae > Erebia > Erebia epiphron. The sequence goes on along the minus strand of OZ009948.1, from coordinate 37,403,367 downwards.
GATTTGTGGCAACATTTTCGTTCAAAGGTTTTACTTGTTACGTCAAACAAGCGATTTAATGAAGCGTGTCGGTGGACTCACGCCACGAAGCGTAAAAGGGGATAGTACGACGACATAGTAATCATATTATACCCAAACAAGATGATGCCCGCGACTACGTGTGCGTGGATGTAGGTTTTGAAAATCCCGGGGAACTCTTCAATTTTTCAGGGTGAAATAAGCCTATGTCCCCGGAATGAAAACTGTCTCTGAACACAGCAAACATAGCAAACGGACACACAGACAAACTTACGTATTTATAATATTAATTAGTATGGATGCTGTATGCATGCTGTTTGAAACTTATATTCTACTAGCAGATGCCCGCGACTTCGTCCGCGTCAAATATTTTTTTAAATACCCACGAGAACTCCTTAATTTTTCGGGTTAATATATAGCCTATGATACTCACAAATAATATGGCTTCTATTGGTACCAGACTTTTCAAAATCGGTTCAGTAGATCCAGAGATTACCCTCTACAACCTCACAAACTCACAAACGTTACCTTTTTATAAAATTATTAGTATAGAATAGCCTGTCTACCTGCTACTTCGCCCTCGGGTAATTTTCCCTGTATTTCTCAAAGTCCTTCTCGCAACTTTACAAAGCTTGAGCTAGTCGGTTTGTTCAGTTTGATATATTAAGTATGCTTTGGTTAGGTTTAGGTAGATTTAGGTACTTATCTTACTAATATTATAAATGCGGAAGTTTGGATGGATGTATGGATGTATGGATGGATGGTTGGATGTATGGATGTTTGTTACTCAATCACGCTCCAACAGCTTAACGGATCTGGCTGAAATTTGACACAGAGATAGATTATAGTTTGAAATAGCGCATAGGCTACTTTTGATCCCGGAAAATTAAAGAGTTCCCGCGGGAACCAGAAAACCTCGATCCACGCGTACGAAGTCGCGGGCATCAGCTACTTACTCAATAAATACTCAATTTATTTATAGGACATATAAGTTTCTCTTATCTTGCGTCATATTTTGACTTTACCCCCAGTTCGTAAAGCCAGTTCTCCTGAGAAGAACCTCATATTTTTCCGCGATAAAAAGTAGCCTATGTGCTATTTTAGACTATAATCTATCTCTGTGCTAAATTTCATCCAGGTCCGTTCAGCCGTTGCGGCGTGATTGAGTAACAAACATCCATCCATACATCCATCCATCCAAACTTTCGCATTTATAATATTTATTTGATATTTGATTATTTGATTTGATTTAATGAAAATAGCAAAAGTAAAATGTCCGTTTTTACGTTTTACAATTTATTTAATACTAAAGAACATCTAAATTAAATTCATTGCGAAATGATTCGGAATGATTGTTGGGGTAAACAAGCTTAGCGGTTTTGTGGAATTTCGCGAACATTTTAATTAAAAGCATCTATCAATGTAATGAAAGCTTAATTGTTGTTCGGGCGAAGTGTTGATAAAATAAGAAAAAAATACCGTTTGTAAGAGAGAGCTTGAGAGCTTCACAGCTGTAATAGCTATTTATGCAACTGTATCGTAATGAGGGTCATTTTAATTCGAGTGCTGTTTTTTGATACGAGGCTTGCCGAGTATCAAAATAGGATAGTACGAGAATTAAAATGACTAATTACGTACAGTTGCATACAAGATTTTATCTACGACAAGGACGTCTTTATAATTTTTTACTTTATAAATTAATAAAAAAGTCAAGTGCCAGAACCCAGAGCCGCTAAGCTATAGGTATCCTATTTATGAAGATAACCATATCGATACAGCTACGACTCATAACGATACAGCTCCCATACAACGAACTGTATCGTTATGAGAAGCAAACACGAAAGAGGGTTCAATTCGATATAGTTGTCAAATTCGAAATTGGAACTTTTCGATGCTGGAGTAGATAAATAAATAATACTGTTTGCACAGTACCTACTGCAAGCACAATACTGTTAGTACATAATCGGCCGGTTTCTGAATTGAGAATTTCATGTTGAGTCTGTCTCAAAGACTAGGTACTTAAGGACTAATTTTGTTTCTGAATTGATATTGTGTAAGGTTGGAGTTGGAACTTGCTGTTTTTGTTTGAAGCTTAATTCAGAAACCGGCCCAATATCAATTCAGAAACAAACATTTGCATAATTAGTCCTTAAGTAGTCTTTGAGACAGACTCCCGCGACTTCGTCCACGTGTATTGATTTTTTTTTGCTTCCCGTGGGAACTTTTTAATTTTCCGGGATAAGAAGTACCTGTTATTCCAGACTATAATCTAAATCTCTGTGCAAAAATTTCATCCAGATACGTTCAGCCGTTCTGGCGTGATTGAGTAACAAACATCCATGCCTCCATCCAATGATCCATCTAAACTTCCGCAATAATAATATTACTTAGTATTGTTAGGCGAATAAAAATTGTATAATGGAACGCACCCTACACCACAGACTAACCGAGTCTAGGGCGCACATGAGGCCCCGTTTGACATTTGACGTTCCTAGAGTTTCGCGCGTTTTTGCAATGTCAATGTGTGTGACAGATTGAGGAGGGAACCGGCTCGCCTCTGGTTGTTGTGTGGGGTTTACTATAAAGTTGAGTACTACGTTTTAATAGTACAGATGCAGATATAATATGTAAGCATAATAATTATTATTTCTGGTAGGTATATACCTACTATAAGCAACCTGCATTGATTGCTTAGTGGCGTAAACAATATGCAACGAAGCGAGGTAATTATTCAGAATTATATTATGTAAGGTTAATATTAGTTTAATAATAATTAAATATATAATTAGGAAAATAATTAATAGCTAAAAAATTGAACCACGAGGCACAAAAAACAGTTAAATGATCTGCCCTGTAGGGTATCGTACATACCTAAACGTATGAGAATGGATACACGAAATTGAGCCCTAATTCAATGCTGTTATGGTTTATTTTACTTCGAAGCCGAACTTAGACGATTTGATCGACAATTCTTACATAATTGGGGGGAAGAAAATCGTAATCGTAATCGTTTGTCAAACGTACCTATAATTCGACCTGTTTGAGTAGTTCATGGATACACCTTTTTTTTTGACGACCTCCGTGGCGCAGTGTGTAGCGCTGTTGCCTTAACGTGCGGAGGTTCCGGGTTCGATCCCCGGCAGGGTCAATTTGGGAATTTATAATTTCTGAATTTTCCCTGGTCTGGTCTGGTGGGAGGCTTCGGCCGTGGCTAGTTACCACCCTACCGGCAAAGACGTGCCGCCAAGCGATTTAGCGTTCCGGTACGATGCCGTGTAGAAACCGAATAGGTGATGGGTTTAACATGACTACCATGCCCCTAACAGGTTAGCCCGCTACCATCTTAGACTGCATCATCACTTACCATCAGGTGAGATCGCAGTCAAGGGCTTACTTGTAGTGGATAAAAAAAAACCTACACACGTCAAAAAGCATGTATGAACTCCTTAAACAGTTCGAGTAATACGTTTAAAGCTGTCAAATGATTACGATTTGCTTAAATGTTAGACAATGGGCCTCAAATCTAAGTTTGAACTAAATACCGGCTAAAGCCAACTTTGATATAAAACAGTTCTCTCACAACTATTCCAACATTTAACTTATTTCTAGAAAGCTCATAGTTTTTAGGGTTCCGTACCTCAAAAGGAAAAAACGGAACCCTTATAGGATCACTTCGTTATCCGTCCGTCTGTGTGTCAAGACCCTTTTTCTCAGGAACGCAAGGAGGTATCAAGCTGAAATCCATATTAAATACTCAGGTCTACTGTCCCTTGGAGCTGTGAAAAAATCAAACTTCAAAGCCAACACAATCAAAAGATACAGCCGTTTATGTTGCAAATTTTTGAATTTTCTTGCACTCGCATAGGGAATCAAAACCTACAGGGTACTTCCCGTGAACTCAGAATCTTGAAACTTGGTACGAAGCCACGTCTTATAGCACAGATATAGGAAGAATTGTGAAAAACATAAATTTAATTTTCAAGGGAATCAAAACCTACATGATACTTCCCGTGAACTCAGAATCTTGAAATTTGGTACTGAAACTTACTACCACTTTCTGCATGAACGCGTAAAGGTATTAAATTGAAATTAAAATAGATAAGTGGAATAAAAATACTAAAACTTTTACTTATATAGGTACCTACAGGTTAGTACGGAGAAATCATTTTTACCAACTTCCAGATTTACCAAATACCTTAACAGGCTGGTCGGTAAGTATTTTGTCAAGAGTCAGGACATCTCGAAATTATTAGCTTTGTACTCGTACGTATTATATTTATTTATTTATTCCACTACATGTTAGCCCTTTTTTGCGATATCACCTGTTGGTAGGTACGTGATGATGCATCATGCAGCCTAAGTTGGTAGCAGGCTAAATTGGCTTATTGAAATGAAATGAAATGATGAAATGAAATGATTTATTTATTTCATGTAGGACCGCTTGTGTCACTTATGATACGTTAAGACTCTACCACCGGTTCGGAAAGATTTATGCTGAGAAGAATAAACCCATACCCGTAAATATTGTTATAATAAACCCATACTCATAATCCATGTACTCAACGTATTCGATAGTCATACTAATATTATAAATGCGAAAGTCACTTTGTTTGTTGGTTTGTTGGTTTGTTGATTTGTTGGTTTGTTGGTTTGTTGGTTTGTCCTTCAATCACGCCGCAACGGAGCAACGGATTGACGTGATTTTTGGCATGGGTATAGTTGAGGACCTGGAGAGTGACATAGGCTAATTTTTATCCCGGAAAATTTTGGAGTTCCCCTGGGAATTAAAAAAAACTTAAACACGCGGACGAAGTCGCGGGCATCAGCTAGTTTCTAATAATTCATAAGAAAATTTAATATAAAGTGCTCTAAGGCGCGGTTTGATACAGGATTAGTCCCTCGTCAAGCTACAGTGGAGGACTCAAGTAAATCCTTGCTAAGGAGGGCCGGTAAATTATATTAGTTAAAGCTTCGAGCAACTCTCACAAAAGCCTGGCTCAAAATGTTTAGCGAAGTACTTACCCAATGATCTTAAAAATATTTTTTATCTTTTTTAGGGTTCCGTACCCAAAGGGTAAAAACGGGACCCTATTACTATAAGACTCCGCTGTCTGTCTGTCTGTCTGTCTGTCTCCAGCCTGTATCTCATAGAGCGTGATAGCTAGAAAGCTGAAATTTTCACAAATGATGTATTTCCGTTGCCGCTATAACAACAAACACTAAAAATTAAAAAAATATATATATTAAGGGGGGTCCCCATACAATAAACGTGTTTTTTTCGTATTTTTTGCTCAATATTAAAAACGGTAACAGGTAGACGGTTCAAATTTTCACAGAATATTAACTTGTATATTACCTTTCAAAATAAATAATTAAATATCAATAAAGTAAATATTAAATGGGGGCTCCCATACAACAAACGTAATTTTTAGGGTTCCGTAGCCAAATTTGGCAAAAACGGAACCCTTATAGATTCGTCATGTCTGTCTGTCTGTCTGTCTGTCCGTCCGTATGTCACAGCCACTTTTTTCCGAAACTATAAGAACCATACTGTTGAAACTTGGTAAGTAAATGTTTTCTGTGAACCGCATTAAGATTTTCTTACAAAAATAGAAAAAAAACAATAAATTTTGGGGGTTCCCCATACTTAGAACTGAAACTCAAAAATTTTTTTTTCATCTAACCCATACGTGTGAGGTATCTATGAATAGGTCTTCAAAAATGATATTGAGGTTTGTAATATCATTTTTTTCTAAACTCAATAGTTTGCGCGAGAGACACTTCCAAAGTGGTAAAATGTGTGTCCCCCCCCCCTGTAACTTCTAAAATAAGGGAATGATACAATTAAAAAAAATATATGATGTACATTACCATGCAAACTTCCACCGAAAATTGGTTTGAACGAGATCTAGTAAGTAGTTTTTTTAATAATATAAAACTTACTACATGTTTGTACGGAACCCTCGGTGCGCGAGTCCGACTCGCACTTGGCCGGTTTTTTTTAAATATATAGGCTAGCGCTTGACTGCAATCAGACTTGCATGCAAGTGGTGATGCAGCCTAAGGTGGAGCGCGCTTGCCTAGAAGATGCCTATTCACTCTTGATTTGAAGGTACCTATATTAAAAGAGGAGGGGAAAATGGAAGCCGGGAGGGCATTCCATATCCTAGCAGTTCGAATTAGAAACGAGGAAGCAAATCGCTTCGTACGAGCCCGCGGAATTTCAACTGCGTAGGGGTGCAGACCTTGTCCATGCCTTGCGGTACGATAATAAAAAGGTGACGGAGGAACCAAATCGAATAGTTCTTGGGCACACTCTCCGAAATATATCCTGTAGAATACCGACAGACAGGCAACTTTGCGCCGATGTTCTAAGCTTTGCAGCTTTGAACTGACCAGCGCTTTGTTACCAACAAGTCTCCTGGCGCGACGATCCACCGAATCCAATGCATTAAGTTGGTAAATTGTACTTTCATGAAAATTAATCAAAAATAGCTATTATAATAATAGTATTTTAAACAACGGACTTTTATTTGCCTTTATAATGTTTAGTGGAGTCTTATCAAATCAACGATCAAATTATTAATCTTATTAAATACCTAATACAAATTAACAAAAATTCGCGGTTGGTCCAATTCGTAGATAGTTGGATCACCTGCAAACCAATTTATTCGCATAATTATGGTCTACTAGATGATTCCCGCGATTTCGTTCGCGTGGATTAAGTTTTTTTGATTCCCGCGGGAATTCTTGAATTTTCCGGGATAAAAAGTAGCCTATGTCCTTCCCCGGGATACAACCTATCCCTGACCAAATTTCATCAAAATCGGTTGAACAGATGGGCCGTGAAAGCGTAGCAGACAGACAGACAGACAGACACACTTTCGCATTTATAATATTAGTATGGATGTTTTTGCAATGTCAATGTACCAACAGGAACAATCGATCAGACCTGTGGAAAGTTCACAATTCACATTCCTACATCAACTAGCAGCTAGCTGATGTCCGGGACTTTATCCGCGCGAAATAAGTTTTTTATTCCCACGGGATTATCCGGCATAAAAAGGAGCCTATGTCACTCTCCAGTTCCTCAACTATGCCCATGCAAAAAATCACGTCGATCCGTCGCTCTGTTGCGTTGTGATTGAACTTGAACCAACAAACACACTCTCGCATTTATAATATTGAGATGGTCATCGTGGTACCTACCACATACCTATACAATTTTTTTATTTCGAAAGAAATTTCGACGCGAGACAGGCGCATCGTAATAAAAACAAATACAGAAATGCAAGGGACCATAAATTATTAGAAATTCAACTCTGAGTAAAATTTCTCAGGAAACGAAAACATAGGAAAAAATTAAGCGAAGTCTAAGGGTCATTGTAAACCGATATTTTCGTTATTTATTGCTTTAAAATAAACAGACCCAAAACACTTTAACAAAAATGTTTTTACAAACAGTCATAAAACACCAAAATTTCAATTTGGCCAGACATCTAAAACTAAAGAAGGCAATAAATACTAGTTGGCTACATTGTACAAGTGAACCCAGCGTTGATAGAAATCGACACCAGATGTTGATAGATTTCTAACTATGAAAAATATTAAAATTTAATGTTGTAGAAATCCTTAAGACAAAAAATTCCCAAGAGAAAGGGCGTGGGACTAAGCGACTTCGCGATTATTGGTTAATACAAATGCATGAAAATTATGTGACCAATGAGGAGAACGGAATTCTGTGTGTAGTTTTTTTGCAGTGGCACTCGCTGGGGGAAAAGCTGGGAGGAGATAAGATGTGAGGACAAGAAAAGAACGGGGAAGGCAGACTCCGAGCGCAAGTCAGAGAGACCAGTTCTCCAATCCACAATTTTTATAACGGATAAAAATAGAGAGTTCAGAGTATAAATCGGGTCAAAGTTTGGTTGTAAATTAACGGTGTTCATTTATTCCTTTCATTTAATTGAATGTTTGTATAGATTCAGATCATATTTTAGATAAGTTCTTTCGGGGAATAGGGGGTTCTTATGGGGAATAAGTGGTTTAGTGAAAGAAGCTGTTTGCTGAATATTGGTAAAGTACACAATTTGATTATAAGGTACTGTAAACAAGGTTCATAGAGAGATTTAACAGGTCGAGCTAATTGTTAAAGGCATTTAGTCGTAGGACGCCGGTCTAAATGGATTCTGACGCCAGCCTAGATTTAATGTATGAGTTGATGGTGCAAAATGGGAATAGAAATTGGTCCCCAATAGATATTGTTACATTGACAATGCAAATAGTTACCATTATCTTTCTGCTTATAATGTTGTATAAAAGAGATTGGGTAAGGGGCGTGTTGTGTGCAAAAATCGAACATTGTTGTATTGGAGAAACTCCCGCACCAAACATTGAGCTGGGAATGATTTATTAAATTAACGACATGATTATCTAAGTTGTGAACCTTGTTAACATACCCAAAGTATATTCTTAGTCTAGAGTTATAAAACCTGTGCCTTCAATCTTTCTTTATTATAGATCATGAATTAAAATTGTGTGCATGTGTGTATATAGCTATAAAATAAGGTGTATATTAGTTTTAAACGGCTGTAAGAGTTTTTATCTTTGGAAATTCTCTTTTCTCTTACATTAGGAAGCCTAGGGAACGAGAATTTTTCCACCGAATTGATACGATTGCTTCAACAATCAAATTTGGTGTAAATAAATCAAACCCAGAGTCTCCTCTTTAATAACACTCAATGTGGAGTAATACAAATAAAATTCAGGGAATAAAAGTAAATTATATTCACAATCTCTCTTTTATTATTACAGTTAAGTAACCTTACAGATTTATTATTGGAAGTTTATTAAGGTCTGAACAATTACTTATCTTTTGCCCTATAATAATTAACATTTAATGGCTTGTGTTATAGTTCACGGATAACATTCCAATAATGAATTTCATCCCATATATCTAAACTATAGTCACGATCCTTAACCTTAAAGGGACGGGCTAGGTAGGTTCTACATAGGTTATCACGTTTAATTTAGGTCTACAGGGAAAATTTCTTAGTTAAAACCTCGAAGCAGATTTTGCTGTAAGCAAAATCCATTCACTACTTTTATACAATAGAGCGGGTATTGGCTCAATCGAAAGGCTCCAAAGGAGGCAAGATTAACTTAACACAGTCTAAGGAAGTTCGACTTCTACAACATCTGGCATAAAGGTTAAATTTAGGTTTGAATAAGATATTAACGAGTAGCAAAGAGCAACAGGTTCTTTCCCACTAGCATAAGTATATAGCATTTGAACGAGACGGCGGTCCACAACGACGAGAGCGAGCCGAGCCACATAAAACAAAAGGTTCAGGTATACGACTATTGTATCGAGGGATGGGACGTACTCGCGGAGTGTGAGGCATTTTTGGTTGATTGGGGATTATATTCAATATTGATAACTTGATTGATAGTGATTGACAATATAGTCAAAGTAATCGGCTACATGGCTGCGTGGTGACAAGTTGGCAGCAATGGTTCAGCACACCCACACACACTCCTCTCGCAGATCGATCTCCGAACCTGAATTGGCCAATTCATAGACCTACTATATAAAATGAATAAATAAATTAAGTCCATGGACCAGGGGCGGGCTAAAATGCCCATAAAAGTTAGCACCAGCCGTTTACGGATATGGTAATAAAATCGCTTCGCAGCGCTATTATAGGAGGTTCGACTGCTGCCCCAATAACAATGTTTAAGGGCCTCATGCAGGCGTAGGGACTGTCCCCGTGCTCGGTTATCATTGGTCAGCTAAGATGCCTTTAAAAGGAAATACATGTAACAGCAACCATTCAATCCGACCCTGATTTGCAAACTTGGTATATACTTGTTACTATGCCGTGAATTAAATATCACTAAGGTAAACCTCGCGTTAAGACTTCTAGATCGATTACTATAATTCAGGTGGATTGATTTGGTCCGCCTTACGTGTTTACCCAGCGTACTGTGCTAAGTATCAGTTTTACTGGTAATTCATGATTAACAAATACGACAACCGGATACCGAAAGTGCCACTAACTCTGCAGTGCTATTTTTCCGATATGTATATTTATAGGGTTCCTCACATATATTAGTCTCGATAATTAACTAGCTAAGACGATCATGCCGGTACCATCACAATATTAGTATTAAGTATTACTAGCTGATGCCCTTGACTTCTTCCGCATGGATTGAGGTTTTTGGTTACGTGTTATTCCGAACTATAATCTATATCTGTGTCAAATTTCATCCAAATCAGTTCAGACGTTCTGGCGTGATTGAGTAACAAACATCCATTTGAGGTTTTTTCGTTCCCGCGGGAACCAAAAAACCTCAAATGGATGGATGGAAATCTTTAATTTTTCGGGATAAAAAGTAGCTGTGTTATTCCAGACTATAATCTATCCCTGTGCCAAATTTCATCCAGATCCGTTCAGTCATTCTGTCGTGAAAGAGTAAAAAACCTCCATACATCCATATTTACAAACTTTCGCGTTTATAATATTAATAGTAAGGATGACTAGAAAAGAGCTGATGATCTTCAAACGACTGGACAGATTTTCTTCAAGATTGAAAATTCTATATTCATTTAAGTATTGCAAATTTGGGTTCTCATTAGGTCTTAATGTAAAGGTCGGCATCAGGCATGCAACATTATAAAGTAGATACATTAGTAATGTTTCTTTGAATATAAGCTAAGAGTCACCTTTCAAACACGAAACCTAATCAAAAAACCGGCCAAGTGCGAGTCGGACTCGCGCACCGAGGGTTCCGTACTCAAGAAGTAGGTATAATTACCTTTGTTAATGAACCGCAAAACTAACTTTGTTTGTAGAGGTTTACTGTTAATATCAAAAAATTACGTTTGTTGTATGGGAGCCCCCCTTTAATATTTACTTTATTGATATTTAATTATTTATTTTGAAAGGTAATATACAAGTTAATATTCTGTGAAAATTTGAACCGTCTACCTGTTACCGTTTTTAATATTGAGCAAAAAAATACGAAAAAAACACGTTTATTGTATGGGGACCCCCCTTAATATATATATTTTTTTAATTTTTAGTATTTGTTGTTATAGCGGCAACGGAAATACATCATTTGTGAAAATTTCAGCTTTCTAGCTATCACGGTCTATGAGATTACAGCCTGGAGATAGACAGACAGACAGACAGACAGACAGACAGACAGACAGACAGACAGACAGACAGACAGACAGACAGACAGACAGACAGACAGACAGACAGACAGCGGAGTCTTAGTAATAGGGTCCCGTTTTTACCCTTTGGGTACGGAACCCTAAAAAGGAAAAGTTCCCTTTGGAGGCTACGACAGACACAAAGATACACACGTTAAACGTGGTTAACCTTATAAGTTACTAGCTGATGCCCGCGACTCCGTCCGCGTGGAGGTATGAAAAATAGATGTTGGCCGATTCTCAGACCTACTCAATATGCTCACAAAATTTCATGAGAATCGGTCAAGCCATTTCGGAGGAGTATGGGAACGAAAATTGTGACACGAGAATTTTATATAATATAATAAGAGATAACACCTTTGTGTTTGCGTGGGGGCCGGCGGTTAAAAATAAAATAGCCGTTTACCCGCCAACAAACTGAAAGAAAGACCTACATGTATAGTATATTATAAAAGTTCAGACAAGTTCATATGCTTACCCATGGGACAAAACTCTCTTCTACGTAGACTAATAAAAAACGGATAACAATAGAGATATTCTCTTCACAAAAACAGATCCTAGGGAGATCAGCGTTGAATGCAGTAAACATCTTATCCTCTCCAAATAGCAACATCAGTGTCCATTTTCACAATATGTCTAATGTACCTATACAAAAGGAGCCACATACCTTCAGGACGTACCTACATACCTATTTGAAATCGGTTCTAAAAGAAATAGACGCCATAAATACTATGTTAGTTAGTTTTTATTTCAAATCTCTAAACGACTAGTAAACTGGTAGTTGGCTCACTATACTGATCACGGGTCTCTTCCTAGAATGAGAAGGGTTTGGCCGTAGACCACCACGCTGGCCTCGTGACACACCATCAAGAACATTTTGAAGAACTCACGGGCATGCAAGTTTCGTCACAATGTTTTTCTTCACCGTTACAGCAAGTGTTTTTAGCTGCTTAAAACGCACATAATTAGCTCAGAGAAGTGTGTGCCCGAGGGTCGAATCCCCGATCAGGTGGTCGAACGTTTAAACCACTAGGCCACTACGTGGTAGTTCAACAATGCTAAATTGAAATAGCCCAATAAAATAGGTATTTTCCCCTCATTGCATATTATAACCATCGCCTATATAACTACTACCTATCTTCAATCTAAGCAATACAGTGAATAGATAGACTTATATCTAAGTATATCAGCTATTCACTGTGCTACTAAAGATCCTTTCATCTACGCTAACATCAATTGAACATACATGATTCAATAGTTCAAAGCACAATCAACAGGTGTTTTAGTAAAAGCTGATGAAAAGGGCAGGGGCAGCCGTCAAGATAAGTCTCAAAGTGCTGTCAGACAGATTAGTAAATACAGGTATGAATTCTTATACATATAAAAATCAATTGCTGTTCGTTTGTCTCGCTAAAACTCGAGAACGGCTGGGCCGATTTAGCTAATTTTGGTTTTGAAATGTTTGTCATAGTCCAGGGAAGGTTTAAACGGTGAGAAAATATGGAAAAATTGCGAGGAACATAGGGCAGGACAACGTTTGCCGGGCCCACTAGTTATTATATAATTTTGTAATGCTCGCCACTTCGTTTATCCGGAAAATTGAGGAATTCCCTTTTTAATTAAAGAACTTATTCAACGCGGACGAAGTTGCCGGCATCAGCTAGTCCATACTTATATTTTAAATGGGAAAATGTTTCTGTCTGTCTGCCACGTTTTTACGACCCACCTGTTCAACCGATTTAGTACAGGGGTAGGTTGTATTTGGGGGAAAGACATAGGCTACTTTTTATCTTAAGTAATTCCCGCAGGAATCGGAAAAACTTAGTCCACGCAGACTAAGACGCGGGCATCATATAGTTTAAAATAAATTGTGTCTGTCTGCCTTTCTGTCCGTATGTTTAGACAGATAGATCAGTGGCTGATATGCCACTAAAGGCCACGTATCTTACATCCTGAAGACGCATACGATAGGTAGGTTTAAAGGATTCCTACCAAGTTTTCATATTAAGCTATAACGGCAGAAAAAAATTTAAGGTAAAATACTAATCTAATGCGCGAATATCTTCTTTTGTAATAAAAGGCTAAAACTTTTCAGTTTAATATCAGACATCCTCCTGAAACGAGCAATTTACTTAAGATAATTTAATTGCCTAAACTTTGATCCGCTCTGAAAAGTTACGAGATTACCATCGAAAAAACAAACAATATTACATGATCACTTAGTGGTTAATATTTTATGCAGTTTCCTTTTGCTAACCAGATTTCCATTTGCTAAGCAGAATCTCATTAAAAATTATTATATTTCCAAAATATAAGTATAGTGTCTATTTTTTTCCTGAAAACATATTATGGTCAGATTTTTGCGAGTAAAGTATAGAGCCAACCTAAAATTAAAAAATAAATAGAAATGAAGCCGTTAATTTTTAACGTCGACATTTAAATAAAATACTTTTGCGTATTGTTTACCTGTGTGGTCGTCTGTCTTCTTCGGATTCCTCTTTCAGAAAAGAGGGTTGTAAACTGAAACGCCTTCGGAACTGGTGCCGGCCCTTCATATTGCACAGTTGGAAGTCCATTTAACACATAATACTGTCACTACACGTTAAGTACCGATTGTAGTTATCCCCCTGGCGTATACGTGTTTACCCGGGAACGGTCGAACGGCGAATGACGATTGACGACCGGGATGCTTGGGTGATTGGGGTAAGTCTCGCCGCGCCTGAAAGATAAAGCCTTTACCACAACGAAAATGATATCACTAACTTTTACGACAGCACAAACAAATTAATACATTATTTTGCGCAATAATTGAGAACTCGACTTTAGAATTATCTACGGTTAATAAATAAAGAATACCTAATACGCAGTTCAGTGTTCTCTTTGTACTCATTTTGTGTCAATCGATTTTCACATGGTTTTATCGTGAAAGTTATCAGATCCGAACATAGATAACGTTCGCCTCATGTGTAAAACATGTAGACATCATACATGTTTTGTGTAAATAGGGTTTGGGGTGTGTTCAACGACTTTTAAACCTTCATCAAAAGAATCAATAAAATTATTCAAAGTATATTTATGGAAATAAAAGAATAGTAAGTTTACACATTTTATCCCAGCGGTATGTAAAAATACAAAAAGACCAACGTCTAAATGGAATCCCGAAGGCACTTCTTGATTACTTAAGTAGCTCTAATGCAGAGTACGGACATGCCTGTTGCTCCAATATCAGGAGATCTGAAAAGTTTTGTGTTATCGTAAACAATGGATTTTTTTTTTAAATACAACCTAAATAAAATCCCGGTTGCTCTTTAAATATAAAGTGCCCATTATGATGATCGCACGGGACTATCACCAAGGCGAATCCCACACTATGACGGATCGCCGCGCGGAGCTGCGTGGGTACTGATTGCACGCGCGGAGAGGCTTTGAATTGCGCCTATATTGTATACAAACTAATGTACTTACGGTCAACCGCACGAATCCGTGTCGGATTCGCCTAAGATTCACAGGAGGCACAAGGATTTTCTGAGTCGTAAGTTAGAACTTTTACGACATCTAAAAACTATGAAAAACTATAGAAGGATTACCCTACCTACCTACAATATCCTTCTGTAGTTTTTTATTCCTATAACAGTCAGAAGAAACCATATTATAATTATTGAAACGGTAGAAACCTTATTGTAATTATTGAAATTTCTCTAGTCTATTGCAGATCATGTCTTCGTATACGATCACCTTAAAGGCTACGTCGAGCATCGTATCAGCCTGTTGCTCCGAAATCGCTCTACCAACAACTAGTACTTAAGGGCTGAAATGAGATAAACCGCTTAATTCGGCGTTTTCACAAACTGATTTTATGGGCTTTCCGTTTGCAAAAGGTTTTTAATTGCATGGAAAAGAAAAGTTATAGGTAAATACTCTTTTTATAAATCGTTTTAAAGGTAAAGTGTAGAGGGATTCTTATTATAATGATTCTATCTATATTTATTAAACTAGCTTTTGCCCCGCGGCTTCACTCACGTTAGGTTAGATTTTCATACAAATTTCAAAGCCCTATATTACCCCCTTACATAAATCCTTTCTTAGCGGATGCAGTGATTTGAGCTAGCAGTGGTTTGGGCACAGATCAGCCAATCAGTCACGTTTTCCGTTTATATATTTAGATAGATAATTTAACCTTTAAAATCTTTAATTTAGTCTTTAAGTACCTAACGCATTATTGCAATTTTTTTGTTGATATTAGTACTGTTTATTTTATTTAAGTATGTTTGTAAGCATTTTTATTTAAGTATATTTAAGTGTGTCTTTGTTTCGATGAAGCATAAATTACATACCTACTATAATAATAATACATCATTATTATGAAAAGTTTCTAAAATCAAAAAAGTACAACAGTAACAAACTAAGAAATATATGTAGTGGTGTAAGTATTATCAAAATCGGTTCAGCCGTTTTGTTTGTAGTGCGACACAAAGGAATACACGAAAAATGAACCTATGAAACCTCGTAAATCTTAAATGATCGTTATAATGAGAAAATGATTATGGGAACCTAAATATGTTTTTTTTACAAGACCTATTCATCGATACCCCACTTGCCATAGTCTTTCCACTTTGATTTTTAATTTGTTACATTAAGACTTCTAAAGGGCGCCATTTTGTTTTTTCTCAAATTTGGCATCCACGGTGACAGTTAACACTCTAGTAAAAAGAGAAATGTAACGCGACAATCCAACATTTGCAGACAAAGAATTAAACTTTTGGATTAATTATTTGTGCCCGGAAGTTTAGGTAATCCTTTGGATGAAATTTTAACCCAAGTGTTTTTTTAGAATTTTTTAGAATCGATGAATTTCAAAATATTTCAAAATTTTATTTTTCGGTTGATAAAAAGGATCCACAAACAAACAAATTTTAATGTTTTTTATTCAAATAAACTATTGTCTTTAAATAACAGAGTGCAAACATCCAGATCGAATTTTCATAAAACCTTTACAGGCTTCGTTATAGCCAATGTTTTCAGCATTTAATAATGTCTATTTTATTCCTGTCCACGATGAAAGACGGAGAATACCAAAGGCCCTTTTATTGATTGTATTCCTCGAAGTACATTTACATTTGTTACACCTTTCTTTCGAATACTAGGTATATACTATATTATGTCACCGTAAGATTGCAAAAACCGTTAGATTGTAATCCAACCAGCGATATAGTAAACTGTCGACAGATTGTGAACCGTTCAATGCTTCGAGTGTAAATTTTTGAAAGATTCATTGTATTTATGTTTTCTTGTCTCTTTCTTGTAGGTTAGGTTAGGGTTCGACATAAATAATGAGGTACCTATAGTGCACTTAGGTTTTATCAGGTTAATATACCTAACAGATTATAATCTACCGAAAAATAATGCGTTAAATTGTAATCTGTCGACAGTTTTCAGTATCACTAGTTAGATTACAATCCAACGGCCTTTGGCCGGCCAATCTTCCGGTGACATATTATATACGCTCTCAAATACGTCGAGGGGACATGTGTCGCCAATTATTATTATGAGATCGATGAAAGCCCAGCTTATCGCCATTCAAACAATTTTCCTTATACCTTTGAACTTTCGTAAAACAGCCTTCAAATTAATTTGTTATTTAAAACTAGATGAGGGCCACGCCTTCGTTCGCGTGGATTAAGTTTTTTTATTCCCGCGGGATCTCTATACTTTATTTCATCAAATTCGGTTAAAAAAATGGGCCGGGAAAACGTATAGCAGACAGACAGACACACTTAGGTAGGTACACATTTATAATATTAAGTATAGATACTTGAAATATATTGTAGTACCTAGTTCTTCTTCTTTCTTCCAGTTCTTCCATTATCCATCGCGCGCTGCGCCGATAGCTTTTCCGCAGGATACTGCGAGACGGTAATCGGAAACTTACCCCATTTATTATACCAGTCGATTTGGGTAATTTATTGTACTCTTAGGTAGAGTTACAGGCGTCGTCGTCTTTCGTTGGATTATAATAGAGGATTTTTACTTTCAAATTGGGTTCGATCGATTTTACTACAGCTTTTTGGATCTACAGTTTTACACCTTTACTATTAGCTTATTTGATCATCGAATTTTTTTTTTGCGAAATACGCGTATGCTTAATGCTTATCTATTTTTTTTAAAAGGCCTCGGCTGGGGCCTTGTCCTTTTAAAATCATTTGGGAAGGCCTCGGCTTCGCCTTGTCCTTCCAATATTACTCAGCCGTGAATTGCTTTCTTTCCGGCCTGGGCAGTAATCTACTATTGCAACTTGACTCATCTGCTTAGTGTTGGGTGCTAAGATCCCTGACAGTAATTGTATGTAGAGAAGCTATAAATAGGTACACTTTACATCACACTACAATGTTATACTAAGGTTCAGCTAAACAATTATTTGAGGGTCTTCCGGTGAATTGGAAAGATAAACTAAGCCACTGTTGAAATAAGAACCACCCAAGAAATAGAGGCTGCTTTATTAAGATACAACAATCATGTTTCTTGTCGGGTTTCGCCAAACGTATCCTTTATGATTTTATCTGATGAGAATTTATTGGCTTTATTACGGGCTTCACTGCTTCCTTTCTGCAAAGAAATAGATAAATGTTTATTATATTTATAATCACATTGTATTTTTACGCATTTTAGGTAAGTACATCTCGCTAACTGATATTGTTAAAAATTTACTATTATGCAACCAAGTTTACTGCACAAGTATAGTTTAAGAGTAATGTAGACAGGAGTATGATTATAGACCAACGAGTATTCTAAGCTCTAATTCCCTCTCTCCTATGAGAGTGGAGGCCTGTGCCCAGCAGTGGGACGTTATTGGGCTGTAGTGGTGGTGGTGGCGTGGCAATGGCAGAGTTGAATTTCCACCGCCTTTTCTTTCCATTCCACCCGAAAAACAGTAAAGGTTTCTTGTAAATTCACCATTTCAACCCATTGACGTCTCACTTCTGAGCACGAGTTACTTCTCAGATTGAGAAGGGTTTGCCAATCACGCTGGCCAAGTGCGAATTAGCAGACTTTTCTTACAAATGTATTAGCACCGTCTAAGGAGTGGAGGAGGTGGTGTACACTTGCCCAGAAAAATGCTTATACACTTTTGCTAGGTACTGACTAAGACTAGATCTATGTAGCTAACACAAATAGGTTAAAAAATATAAACAACAAAAGTTACTTTGGCATAATACATCACCGTAGACACCGCGTATAGAAACAGCGGGGTCTTATTGTCACGGATTCTTTGGTAAATCATGCGATATTTCATTGTTCTTGTATCGTGCCCTTTGAACTTTCAGGCGGTCAATTTATCTTTATGAATACTGAAAATGATACCCGGGGCGAGCACTCCCCGAAAAGTAAATTACCTACAGGAAGAATCGATTATTTTGCCACGAAGTAGAACGTCAGCCAATCACAAGTTTTAATGATTTACCTACCACAAAAACCGAAGGAAACTTTAAAACACAATGGTTAATTAAAATATGTATTTAAGATTTTAAAGATATTATTTGTGAGAACATTATGCAAATAATGAATTACATAGAGGGAAATGTTATAAATTACTTAGGTCGTGCTTGTGAATTCTATAATTTATGAATGGCTTTATTTTTTAACGACTGTATTTATAAGGGTGCTCAAAACGTTGCGATTTTTTGGGATTTTATACTTTTCATTATGTAACATTCTAATAAAAATCTATTCAGTGCTAGAATTTAAATTTAAATTAAAATTAGAATTAGAATTTCAATTTTCACAAAAAATAACTTTTATAATACAGGTACTAAAGTAAATTCGATAGAAATTACCTAAATTATACGGTGAGATTACTTATTGACTGGCAAAGAAGAGAATAATTTCATAAAATTACTCTATTCATAATTTATATCTATACATAAATCAGAATTATTAAGTAGGTATGGGAGAGAAATCGAAGTTTCCCCGCTATTGTTATTTCTAATTTAGCTACACTAGCACAGTTTAGTACTTCAGAAAACATGGAATTAGCAAAATCAGATATCCCGATCATCCGATTTTTAGATAAATAATAACCGCGAAAATAAATAAATTCCACCCAATCGAACCAACCGAGAAGACATAATTCAAATTATGAGCGCTGGGGTGAATTTTCACGTTTTTAAGTCGTTAGGTATTCCAGGAAAACTAGGGAGGGCTGGTTGACGATTGGTTGTATCATTTTCCTGTACGTTATAGTTACTAAATAACAATTTTACGCACAGTTTACTCTATGGAACTTATTCAGCTAGATTCAGATTTTGTCCATACAAAACTGGTGTTTTCTATGGGGATGCATATCTACGCGTCCGTTCACCTGCCTTCATAAAGTATCATATTACATCCATTTTACTACGGAAATAATCTTTTTCTATGGAGATGCAATACACAGTGAAATCTTAATAGAAAATGACAGTTTTGTATGGACAAAAGCTGAAGCGAGCTAAAACGAGCTGAATTGTAACTAGTCCAAAGCCTGTTGGGTGATTTTGTGTTTATTTCATAAGAAACTAGCTGATGCCCGCGACTTCGTCCGCATGGTTTAAGTTTTTTGTTATTCGTGCGGGAACTCCTTAATTTTCCGGGATAAAAAGTAGCCTATGTCACTCTCCAGGTCCTCAACTATACCCATGCCAAAAATCACGTCAATTCGTTGCTCCGTTGCGGCGTGATTGAAGGACAAACCAACAAACCAACAAACAAAGTGACTTTCGCATTTATAATATTAAGTATGATTATAATGACTTTGGTTAACAAGTTCTACGAAAAAAATACGAAATAGGTGGCTATTATTTCCGAACTACACAAATTAAGAACCCTGCCGGCAAAACTGTGCGTTTCAACGTTATGGACCGATGTCGTGTTGAAGTCGATTAAGTACGTAGTTATTTGTAGGTAGGTACTTCAATAGAGTTAAGGGTGGAAAAGTATCTTGACCACTTACACCAAGTAGGATAGCCCGTATTGAGTATGAGTTTATTGAGTCCGCGCGAAACGCCTACACCATATCTATGGGAAACGCCTTTCCTTGCGTCGCGCAGGTCTGTGCAGCTCTATACAAAAGTGCGCGTTCATTATTTTTTTCTGTTCGTAGTGTGTTTTCGCTCAAAAGTCTGTCCTGACCCAGCCGCATCCTTTGTGGGTACAAAACATTTGACTTCTCTCAGGTCACGGGCAGCATAAACCACACATAATACTTCTCGGTAGGGACGGCATTCCGAACCAGTGGTAGATTCATTCGACTATTCATAAGCACTTGTAAAAAGTCTATTTGAATAAAAAAGATTTGAATTTTAAATTTAAAAAAAAAATTAGGGTTTCCTAGAAAAGCGGTGCCGCCACATGGAAGTGGCTAGAAAGCTGGCTTTGATACCCTAATACTAGTTGTGACGTCAGGCAAGGTATCAGAGGCAGTATTCGACGCTACTTTACGGGAGAAGTTTTGTAAAAGCAACAAAATAAAAAAATAAAAAAATGCTTTTTATTCAAATAAACTTTTACAAGTCCTTTTGAATCGTTAAGTGAATCTACCACTGGTTTGGAATGCCATTCCTACCGAGAAGAACCAGCAAGAAACTCGGCAAATCATCTACTCGTACTATCAAATAATAGTATATTGTGATACAAGGGTGGAAAGTAGGTTATTGCAAACGAGCTGTCATTAATAAGCCCGAGCCGAAGGTGAGGGTTTTTAATGTCACGAGTTTGCAATAACCTTCACACCCGTGTATCACACGACGTTTTTCAATACAGTTGTGGGAAATAGTACAATAATATAATCAATTTATCACAAAAAATAAATAATTTCAGCAAATGGCGCGTATTTACACCTGGACACATTTTTTTTTTTCAACGAAACTAGGCTACGGGTTCGTACCTACGCGTATACAGACTATTCGGTTTTTGTCAAATGTTGAAAATAATTAAATTAAAACTGGTAATTAAATATAATCAACAACCATTTAAAAGAATTTTTCAATACAGTTGAAAATATAATCAATTTATCACATAAAAAATAAAAAATTTCAGCAAATGGCGCGTATTTACACATGGACATTTTTTTTTTCAACGAAACTAGGCTACGGGTTCGTACCTACGCGTAATACAGCCTATTCGATTTTTGTCAAATGTTGAAAATAATTAAATTAAAACTGGTAATTAAATATAATCAACAACCATTTAAAAGAATTTTGGAAATTCAATGCTAAGACGTACGGATTCATTCATTTTTCCTCGTAAAAAGCCTTAATAAGTATGAAAACTCCTTGCTTATTAACTTTTTTAATTGACTTGGAAATGACATGTCCCAGTTCAGTATGGAGGGTGGTTTTTTATTCTGAGTGTTAATGAACCAGAACCAAACTGCCATCACGTGAAAGAGAAAAAAAATTAACATAAAACTCCATTTATATAATAATTTTAGAAAACCCCGTTTTTTTAAAAATTAATTATGAAAAATATCGTTTGTAGAAAATATTTTTCGATGGATGGCAACACTAAAACTTTTTCTACAGTGCGTTCCACTAAGCGCCCACAACGATCAAAATGCTCTTTTAGTCGTTCCACATAGCGATCGCGGTCGTTGTGGTCGCGGCGAAAACTTCACTTATGACGTCATGACTTACGCTCACGCGAAGCTCGCGACACCCCATCTAAAAAGGTGGGTCGTCGTGATCGTTGAGAAAATTAGCGGCATTTTCAAAACTCAAAGCATCAAAGATGGCAACTGTTAAACTTACGTTATTTCATGCGGAAAGAGATATTTTAGTAGAAGTGAATGTTTCTGCAGCTCATGCTCAACGTGCCTCCACAGGTATAATTGACTAGTACAAATATAATTAACTATGTAAAACAAGTTTAAAAAATTAATTGCAGTTTATAATTAATATGCATGTATACATTTTTCCTTGATTGCCAATAATATAAACTAACTTTAGAAATGAAAATTAAGTTAGCCTTCTTTAAGTTAATATTCTTATTGAAAAAATTAAATTATAATTTTTTCAATATAAATCGATTTAAACAATAATTATTTCAGTTTATTTTCAAGGCTTATACAGATTATAACCTAACCTCTTAAATCTTTTGCTTTCTTTTTACTAACTCGCCGTTTGTATTATTTACCTCCAAGCTCAAAACGCTCTATAATCCATACCACTTGAGTTTACGACAGTAACGTAAGAAGAACGGGAAAAACTGCGGTAGTGAGCGTGATCGTTGTGAACGCTTAGTGGAACGCACCTGTTATTGTCACTTTAATGTCATACATTGACATTTGACAATCATTCTATGACATACGTGACAAAGACAATGAAGTTTTTTTTTACTGTTGATAAGATTCAGGCAAAGATCTAAAAAAGCCACAAAATAAAATAATATTTTTCTCCAAAATGGGGTCCTTTAAAAATGTGTAAATTATTCTTTATGCCATATTTTTGGATCTCTATTCACGTGTATTAAATTGATCTTGGTTCATGTTCAAGGCCCAATCTTGGACAAGTCCTTTAAAACTAAACTGCAAAAGTAAGTGTCGAGCTTGTAAAAGTAAGTCACGACCGTGTAAAAGTAAGATGCCTATGCGAAAGATTCAATTTTCGAATCATAACTACAGCCTCTGAAAGTGCGCCATGTTTGACAACTGTATTGAAAAACATCATACATTACACATATTTATTTCAGCCTACAATGGCAATAATTCATGGGAGTACCACCAACATTTGTAAGATATCTCGCGAAGGAGGCAGGAAGCATGGTGAATAATTTATTTATTTGCCCCAATATCATAAATTTTGATGCAACGTTGTTTTTTTTATCTTGCACCATTTACGGGACCAGAGTACAAAGTCAGTTACGGAAAATATATTTACTTAGTTTTTAGATGTATTATTTTAAGTTAGAAGAAAAAAACTGCTATCTTCTATCAAGTTATATTTTCCTCCAGCTATATCGAGCCATGACATCACACACCTTCATCGAGTACATCACTCACCTTCGGTTTTCCGATGATATCGTCATCATGGCAGAGACTCTGGGTGACCTTAATGCAATGCTCAATGACCTCAGCAGAGTTTCCCAACAGGTGGGCCTTAAATTGAACATGAGTAAGATGAAAATCATGGCTAATGCTCATGTTCCGCTCCACCCAGTAATGGTTGGGAGCTCTGCACTCGAAATTGTAGACGAGTAGACCTGGGACATATGGTTCAGCTAGGTAGGTCCAATTTCGAGAAAGAGGTGAGCCGCCGAATCCAACTGGGCAGCGTTCGGGAAGCTTCGAGATGTCTTCTCGTCCAAGATTCCTCAGTGCCTGAAGACCAAAGTCTTCGAATAGTGCGTGTTGCGACGACATCAAGAGAGTCGCAGGGAGCCGCTGGATCCAGGCGGCGCAAGACTGAGGCGTATGGAAATCCTTGCAAGAGGCCTATGTCCAGCTGTGGACGTCTATCGGTTGAGGATGATGATGATGATGATGATGATATCGAGCCATTTGTATATTTATATTTTATGTATGAGTGCATATGAAAATATTTATTTGACACTTTAAGTATCAATATTTGGCTAACATAAGAAAAGAAATTTTACCACCGAAAAATTTTTAGTGCAGTACTTCAGAGCCAGAATTGATATTACTTACAGAAGCGCAAACAAGTTTCGATGTGTATAGTATAGCCAACTAAGTAGGTACTTACGGTACTTCCTGCCACTGAAATTGATTACGCAGTAAAAGGATTTGGTCGAAATAGGATTGCGCGACTACTTCGGGTTCCTAATGCCAACTCGAACAAGATTAAATTTTGAACGGTGTCGATGGCTATACAATTCGAGAGCTATAGCGATGTACCCGTATAATTAACATTTGGGATCATGAAGAACTCCTGTTCTAGTTATAAGTACCTAGGCATAACTAATATAAACATACCAAAAGTAAGCGAGCAATCAACGTAGGTTACCTGCTACACATTAAGCGTGCTGCTCAAGTCCATGTTTTCTCAAAATATTAAAGCTTTGTTTTGTTAACGGAGAGCTAAAATCGGGTTATGTGACATTTTTACCCACAGGAAAGCCACCACATTGGCCATTCTAAGCGATTAAAATACATATATATTAAAGGAAAGCTTCGAGTTCCTGAACGTAATCGAATTATATATCTGTGCCTATATAGCAGGGAATTAAAGGAAACAAAAAAGACGTGTGGCACTCGGAGACTGCCGCGGTAAAGCTATTGCATAGCATTTTTTATCAACTTGCTATGACTACTTGTGTTGTTGACTTCAAGTTGTTGAAAATATAAAGGCGAAATATTTTTATGAAAAGATGATTTTGGTTGCTATGACTACTTGTGTTGTTGACTTCAAGTTGTTGAAAATATTAAATTCTTTAAAATCATTTCGCCTTAATATTTTCAACAACTTGAAGTCAACAACACAAGTAGTCATAGCAACCAAAATCATCTTTTCATAAAAATAGTCTTTTTATTTTCAACAACACAAGTAGTCATAGCAACCAAAGTGTTAGGATTTTTTTCGTTACGGAATTTCTGGATTCGGTCTCCACGCTCAAGGCCCGCGATAGAAGTTATGCAATAGCTTAAAAAAACATCTTTTGTGTACTTAAAACTGCTCGGGAACCTGTTCTATAGAGTATGTTAAACGCGAATAAACGGACATACGCGGATTGTAACTTTGTTATTAAGGTGCTAGTACTCGTAGCTGGCTGTAGCGACCACAAAGACAATGTTGCTAGCGGCTACAACGTATATAAATACAACCTTATAAATACTTCAAATGGGCGAACTGTTCGAAGACCCACGCAATAATGACGTTACTATGGGTAGGCACCACAATCTTTTATTTATTGTAGTGATTAGTACTCTTCTTCTTACGTTCCCTTCGTAACGTGCACCTAACACGTAACGTAGGGATAATTAATTAAACTTTCCCATTTATCTCGAACACGATTTAATCGCCCGCACGTGACCCGATTCCTTTAGGAGGTATTCTGAATAACGTTGCGTTTCAAGTACGTATGTGTTCGAATGGTACACGACATTTCAGTATATAATATGTACATTTGGTGCCGAATTTGGATTTCACCTTGCGAAATTGCGCTTGTGCGATTGGATTAAATGAAATGAAATGATTTATTCATTTTACTTGTGTCACTTAGGATAGGCAAAATTCTAATTACGATAAGTACCTATCAATACTATCGTAGTATACCTAAATTCTATATTTAATAGTGGTAAAGTCTAAAGTCAGCCTCTATTACGATCGTATAGTTACTTTTCGTAATTAGAATTTTGAGAGCTTTCATTGCAGTAACTGTTTAAATGGTTTTTTCATCCCACCATCTCGGAAAGAGTATTTTACTCTTCGATATCTGAATGCAAAAGCCGTTATTATCCTCTTGAGGATAAAGTAAATGGAATTTAGAACATCGTGTGCACGTTAGTAAATATCACTCGTCTATGAAGTTTGTGAATTCAAAACATCATTAAAACCTATTTACTTCTACCTCTATGGTGCCGAATTTCCGTACAACCGTTTTTAATTTGTACCGTACCGTAACCGTTTTTAACTCACATTCGTAACCTTATTGGTGTACTTTTTTAATTTTCTTTGCGCACACCATTTTCTTTCACAATTTTAGAATCCTTCGCATGCTCGGTCATCAAAATTGAGCACGCGGTTAAAAATCAACTTTTCACTCTTGTATAACAAATAACTATTATTACCTGAGCCCGTCGTTATGTCATTAGTTGAAGTAATGATTATGAATCAAACTCTCAAACTAGGTTTTTGATAGAAATGTTTAAAAACCTGCTGAATACTCACATAGATTACAAACTTTTCATAAAATATAGTAATTAAATTAATGTCAAGAAAATTTCATTTATGCATAGCTTAATTATACTAGCACTTTACCTTCTGAATGGGGTTTTCTCCCTAAAGTCGCTTAAGAAAAATAATAAGTCAATCTACGGTGGTATCCGCAAGGCGGTAAAGTATTTACATTCCTAACGAGGTCGCCTCGTTAGCTAGATAAATATTTAAAGAGAACGAAATAATCATGTCTTATGTGGGAGTATTATAATGATTAGGTGAGTTCGAATTGTTTCTCAACTTGTTGTAACTCTCTATAAACTTAATGTTTAAAGTAATATTTATCTACTCCAGCATCGAAAAGTTCCAATTTCGAATTTGACAACAATATCGAATTGAACCCTCTTTCGTGTTTGCTTCTCATAACGATACAGTTGTTGTATGGGAGCTGTATCGTTATGAGTCGTAGCTGTATCGATATGGTTATCTTCATAAATAGGATACCTATAGCTTAGCGGCTCTGGGTTCTGGCACTTGATTGATTTGACTTTTTTATTAATTTATAAAGTAAAAAATTATAAAGACGTCCTTGTCGTAGATAAAATCTTGTATGCAACTGTACGTAATTAGTCATTACGATACAGTTGCATAAATAGCTATTTTAGGTCACAAAAATAAAATCTTTTATGTAACAAATAGAAAAGTTATGTACCTATTTTTGTATTTTATAAATGAGAAAGACGTTAGTTAAAACGAAATACGGACGTTAAATTAATGCTTATTAATAAACTACGCGTTTTAATTGGTTTTTCTAATTCACATAATTATTAAAAGCTAAATGCGAAAACATGACTGACCTATTTATTAACCAATTTACAAAAAAGGAGGAGGTTCTCAATTCGGCGCGTATGTTTTTTTTTTTTTTGTTGTTAGCCTTATATTATTTTGTTTGTTCTCCAAACAGATAGAATATATTCTGCTCTCCCCAGCTTTATTAACGATTCTTTTCTTAGATTATTTCGAGAACTTATTTCCGGTTTCTTCGTTATTATTTGATGCTTACCAATGTTCCTAGAATGTTCTGAACAGTTTTTTTATTAGGAATATGGAAGAAAATGGTTGGATCAGCTAATTACACTAATCCATACTAATATTATAAATGCGAAAGTGTGTCTGTCTGTCTGTCTGCTACGCTTTCACGGCCCATCTGTTCAACCGGTTTTGATGAAATTTGGTACAGGAATAGTTTGTATCCCGGGGAAGGACATAGGCTACTATTTATCCCGTAAAATTTAAGAGTTCCCGCGGGAATCGAAAAAATTTGGTCCACGCGGAAGAAGTCGCGGGAATCGTCTAGTGTTTTAATAAACGTAGGTACTCTTTTAAATGCAGTTCCATAGAAAACAGATGCAATTTTGAATTGATAAAACGAAATTGAACTGAATTAGTGCAGGTAATGCCATGCCATGCCCTTTACTTTACTGATCACTTTTTTTTTGGGATTTTCAAAAATCTCAATCCTCTTGAACAATGTTGATTTTGCACCCCTTGTTAAATTAATAATAGTCCCTTTATTCTACGTAAATAAATACTTTCTTTACAAATAAATATCATAACTTTAAGATTTTCAAAGTAAAAAGTTGTGATTAATGACTTTTTAATGTTTAACATTTTGAGGCCCGGCGCTGCAATATGCTCGTAGCTGCAGAAGTTTTCGCAGATACTTCATAGCTACTTGATAAATTAATACTTCTCGAATGAAATTGCGATAATAAATCTTCCGGGTCATAGCGGCGAAAACTTTGAATACTTGTTTCAATTTATTGTCAGGATCCCAATAAATTATGAAGATCACCGTTGTTGGAGTACTTATCATTTTCTTTATCTATTTCTTCATATTTTTAGGACATACTCTTACTTAATCCTCATACTCGTCGTTGTCGTGGCCAACCGGTAGACGTCCACTGCTGAACATAGGTCTCTTGTAGGGACTTCTATATGAAGGGATAGGCCGTGAAAATTAAACAAAAGGGCTGATTAATTTGGCTTTATTTAGGGAGCACATAAGAAGAGATGTTAGGCGGTCTGTCAGTCTAGGCAAAGTGAGTGAAAAAATATTTTTATATGACGTTCGATAACTAAAAACACAGACTAACGACCAATACAATAAATTTATTATAATGATTCGTTTACACTTCCGATTCCATACACTATTACCTATTTTGTGACTATATCTACACCGCTGTCTTGCGCCGCCTCCAGGCGAGCCGCTGGCTGGAGCCAGCTTGATGTGACACGCCTGCTAATCAAACTATAATAGGCATGATGACTGATTTTGAAAAATGGTCAGATTATGATCGGAAGTATCTACTATTTCGAGAAAATATCTTATTTCAGCAGAAAAATAAGGTTTGGTAGCTAAAATTGGCATTTGAAATTTAGATTTTAAAATTCACGCCAAAACGTTTGGCGGTGTCATGGCGTCGTCTGTGACGTCACTATTGGTTTTACCAATGTACTCAGTGCAGTGTGCAGTAAACAATAGTGTGATTGTCAAAGCTCGAAAACAAACAATTGTGACGTCATTCGCTTTTTGGTGTTTTATCCAATATGGCGGATTGCTGTATTTTATAGTTTTATTTTATCAAAATAAATAGCAAACTCACTCGATTTAGAAAAATAAATAGGTACGTTTTATATAAGCCATGAATCCTATTTCATTAGATAAATTCATAATTTCATTGATTCTTGGTTACTGTCATCATGCCTATTATAATTTTCTAAATGAAGAAATGAATCATCAAAAATACACTTGATGCAGTGGGAATCGCAATAAGATTAAGTGGTTAGTCTAATATAGTTATCAAGCAGTATAGATACTGCGTCTAAGCTACTCGTAAAAGCATCCCGTGGCTTTAAATGTAGCACGAGCGCTGTTGTACTCGCGTTATTTCTAAAGGCTCGGACACACACATATTATTCTGCAGGCTGACTGTTTTTTTTTTACTACTAATCATACTTAATATTATAAATGCGAAAGTGTGTTTGTTTGTTGGTTTGTCCTTCAATCACGCTGCAACAGCGCAACGGATTGACGTGATTTGCATGGGTATAGTTGAGGACCTGAAGAGTGACATAGGCTCCTTTTTATCCCGGAAAATTAAGGAGTTCCCGTGGGGATTAAAAAACTTATTCCACGTGGACGAAGTCGCGGGTATCAGCTAGTTACTTATATTATTACATTGATCGAGCGCCATCCAGCTGACAAGCGCTTGACGATTCCATACAAATCGTAGTTAACGTTGTTACCTACGTAATGGTAATGGGAAGAAAATCTTCCACTAGGCACACTGATGGCAAAGACCGGCCGTCATACTAAACGCGAGAACCTTTATCCGGTACTGGACTGATTCTGGACTCGTCAGATTTGCAATTAGGCAGATTCCATGTTTTATTTGCAACCTTTTGCAACACTAGAAACTTATAACACTACATAGAGGTAGAGTGTGTCATCGATGCTTGGATCGCGGTTCCAAGTTCATACACTTTCAAAAGGTTCCTTGCCTCATTGTTGTATGTCAATTTTTAGGTGCTGTATTGGGTTTCGACGCTCAGTGCTTCAGTTGAACGTTGCCGGTCGTCATCGTGTGCCGTGTGACCAAGCCTCGAGTGCTCTCCACGGTAGGAACTCCACAGGAACTGAGTGCATACAGCGCTCACGCTTGGAAAGTCTGATCTATACGCCTGCAGAAAAATCGCTGTCCATTATTTTATTAAGAGTGGAAAAGCTGTAAGTACATAAATCAATATTCTAGATGATTCACAAATGTGTGTAAACGGATATTACCTATGTTAATGGGATCCTTGTATCTAAAGACTATAGGCACTAGGCAGGTATTATACGTAAGGCAAGCTGATAGACAAGTTTAGTAATTGAGTTGTCTGCACTGTTCCGTAGATACTTTGTACTTACTCGACGTCAACTTGTCTCGCTACGAACTATGGTACATGACATTCAGTTATGTGTGGATAAAGTGCACTTAACAACTATGCTTAGGTACATACCAACCTATTTCTTTTTCCACTACAACTTAGCGCTTGACTGCTACTAGGGTGGTAACTAGCCACGGCCGAAGACGCCCACCAGACAAACTAGAGCATATTGATTAATCCCCAAATTACGTAGCGAAACGAAGGTCGAGTAGGTTAAGCTGAATGAAGGGGCGTCGAAACGAGTCTTCTGGCGTAGCCCATTCATTTTAGATCTGCATTTCTATAAATCGTTATAAGTTAATAACCCATAAAAAATTAAAACTTTCCGTGCATCAAAGTGCAAATAAATACGCCTATCAGGGCACAAACCCATGCACGATTGGAGGACTCGCGCTTCGAATTGAGCACGGGTTTGAAAGAAAGTTAGCGTAACAAACTCGTGCGGGTTTAGAGGAAGTATTTCCTTCTATTGAACACGCAAACGTAAATACGCATCCGGAAAATTAAAGAGTTCTCGCGGGAACCGAAAAATCTCAATTTACACGGACAAAGTCGCTAAAGCTAGTTCAAAGTAAAAATTTTTTCGTAAATTTTTGTATTCATTTTCAATGCTCCGATTCTTGCGGGGACTGCGAAATCTGTGATTTTTTTTAAAGTGTTTCAAAAATATTATCATAATTTTTCATACTTTGCCTTTTAATTAGTGCCTACATTTAAAAAAGTGTCTGCCTAAAAAGACGGAAACTTTGCTAATATATATATATATATATATATATATTTTATTTTATATGTCTTCTGTGTTTTGTAGTGTTGTTGTTGTTGTTGGGTTTATGTAGATTGCTATTTATTGACTTGTTTGTTAAGTTTTAATTTGTACGTAAATTGTTGAGGTTTTTTAATTGTATTTGGAAACATCTACGACTAACTATCAAGATCAACGAAAATTTGGTCAATTATGAAATAAAAAAGTGTGTGTGAACAATTCACACTTCGCAGAAGTGAAACTTCAGAAAAGTAGCCTACGAGAGAATGAGACATATTATATAACTTGTATTCTGTCTCATTCTCTCGCAGGCTAAATCCTATTATGAATATGTTTGCCTCTTTTTAGTGACACTTTTTTGTTTCATCGAATTTTCAAATCACAACGATTCTAAAGAAGTTTCACTTCATAAAATGCAACATTTTAAATGTCAATCATCAAATTACTATCTCGAATAATTAAAAAAGGGCTACGACGTATCCACATTCGTAGCGATTCTTTCGAATATATAGGATTACTATATAGATGATGCCCGCGACTTCGTCCGTGTGGATTAAGGTTTTTGATTCCCGTGGATAAAAAGTAGCCTATGTCCTTCCCCGGGATACAACCTATCCCTGTACCAAATTTCATCAAAATCGATTGAACAGATGGGCCGTGAAAGCGTAGCAGGCAGACAGACAGACAGACAGACAGACAGACAGGCACACTTTCGCATTTATAATATTAATAGTATGGATAGTATGGATTTACCCGTGTATTGTATTACTTGTGTCTTCCAACGCTGCGCTTTCCAGGACACGCGCCTTCGGACCCCAACGCCTATCTGTTCTTCCAACTATGTGCCCCACCCATTGCTTCTCGAGCTGTGAGCCAACGACTCTTCGAGCTATGTCGGTGACTCTGTTTTTCCTACGAATTTCCTCATTTTGATTTGATGACGTAGAGACACTCCGAGCATAGCCCTCTCCTTTACCCGCTGACTAACCCTGAGCCTTCTTATCAGGCCATAGATAGTGAGTGAGCGAGGCCCACTATGAGTGTATGAAAATTATTAAATAACATTTTATGCAAAGCTTTTTAAAGGTCGGGACAGAATAATCTCTCACAAATTCCATATTTAAACGAGTTTCGTGTAATGAATTTCGGAGGCTGAGTTAAGCGAAGAAGATTTAATCGCATTTTGTATGGATACAAAATGCGATTAAATCTTCTACTATGGATGAGGTAAGTATAAGTACTGCGTATTTAGTATTGCTGATATTGAACAAGGATACTGTAGTCTGTAAGCCACTCATCTAATAAAGCTGACCGCACATTAGATACCAAATAATTCTAAATGAGTTAGTGTAAATTGCATATTGTTATCATAATATCACCCTGCGAATATCCACTGCTATAAACATTTTTTTATTCCATGCGTTGCGCGCCCTTGACTGCGATCTCGCCTGGTGGAAAGGGTGATGTAGTCTAATGGTGTAGTGTAGCCTATTATTTTAGGGGTATAGCAGTCATAATCAATCAATCAATCAATCAAATAATCAATTAAATATTATAAATCCGAAAGTGTGTCTCTGTCTGTCTGCTACGCTTTCACGGCCTCCTCAACCGATTTTGATGAAATTTGGTACAGAGATAGGTTACATCCCAGGGAAGGACATAGGCATTTTATCCCGGAAAATTGAAGAGTTCCCGCGGGAATCAAAAAAAAATTATCTCTTCAACCGATTTTGATGACATTTGGTATAGGGATTGGTTGTGTACCGGGGAACGACATGCAGGCTACTTTTTATCCCGGAAAATTCAAGAGTTCCGCGGGAATCAAAAATACTTAATCCACGCGGATGAAGTCGCGGGAATCATCTAGTATTAAATAAGTACGCAAAGCAATCACGACACAGACACTACTCGTATACT
The DNA here is from genome assembly GCA_963932025.1 of Erebia epiphron. Lineage (NCBI taxonomy): Eukaryota > Metazoa > Arthropoda > Insecta > Lepidoptera > Nymphalidae > Erebia > Erebia epiphron. The sequence continues at coordinate 37,370,600 of OZ009948.1, read as the reverse complement.
TTTATTTTCCTGTCTATATTTGAGTACTCTATTCCCCTGCGGATAAATAAGCAATTACTTAATTTATTTTAGTTTTAAAGTTTACATGCAATCCTATATGCAGTAGGTACCTACTCTATGTATTTGTGCAAAGCAGTTCATGTGAACAAGAAAACGTTTCGCAAAGCAAGAGTTTGGTGTCGGGGATGAGGCCAGAAACAACTAATTGATTTTTTGAGGGAACTTGCTTTGTCACTACAGAAATTTAAAAAAATATGACATTGGACTCTTATAGCATTTTACCAGAACCGAATTTTACAAAATACTAGATGATTCCCGCGACTTCGTTCGAGTTGATTAAGTTTTTCTGACTCCCGCGGGAACTCTTTAATTTTCCGGGATAAAAAGTAGCCTATGTCCTTCCCCGGGTATAAAACTATCCCTAATTTCATCAAAATCGGTTGAACACTTACATTTTTTTGATTCCCGCGGGAACTCTTCAAAATTTCCGGGATAAAAAGTAGCCTATGTCCTTCCCCGGGATGTACCCTATCTCTGTACCAAATTTCATCGAAATCGGTTGAGTAGTTGGGCCATGAAAGCGTAGCAGACAGACAGACAGACGCACTTTCGCATTTATAATATTAGTATGGATTTTTAAATTTTACTTATCACTGTTAAAAATAGATTAGGAAGTAGGTACGTCAAACATCTATGATATCTGTTATTTAGATATTTATATAAATTAGAATTAATTACTTGTTGATTAGGATAAGTAGGTATATCAGAACGGTCTTATACATATTGTATAATAGCCCTGTAAAAGCAAATAGAGATAATTTTTAGGGTTCCGTACCTCAAAAGGTAAAACGGAACCCTTATAGGATCACTTTGTTGTCCGTCCGTCTGTGTGTCAAGACCCTTTTTCTCAGGAACGCATGGCGGTATCAAGCTGAAATTCATATCAAATACTCAGGTCTATTGTCCCTTGGAGCTGTAAAAAAATAAAACTTCTAAATCAACGCAATCATAAGATACAGCCGTTTATGCTGCAAATTTTCGACACTCGCAAGGGAATCAAAATCTATAGGGTAGGTACTTCCCTTGAACGATGTTTAAAATTATCAAAAATATTGTTATTATATGATGTAACAAAAAATGTATGCTTTTCGCAATTTTTCCTTTATCTGTGCTATAAGACGTTGCTTTGTACCAAATTTCAAGATTCTGACTTCACGGGAAGTACCCTGTAGCTTTTGATTCCCTTGCGAGTGTCGAAAATTTGCAGCATAAACGGCTGTATATTTTGGTTGTGTTGGCTTAGAAGTTTGATTTTTAACAGCTCCAAGGCTCGGCCACCACGGCCTACCACGTCACAGTTTGTTCGGAACCCTCGGTGCGCGAGTCCGACTCGCACTTGGCCGTTTTTTTTTTTAATATTTGATTTACGCCCTACTTGTTATATCTTGGTATTTACCACCTACTTTGGTTTGCTATAAACTTACCAAAATAGATAGTTCTTAGGTGCAATAGTTAGTTGTTATAACTTTTTTGCACTAATTAAACCATAAAATATTAGTACAGCCAAGGGGATAAAATAAGTACCGCTTTATGGCACATAATAAGAATAATATTTCGGATCAAGCAAGGCAAATTGCAATCACCCAGAGGGAGCCCAGAGGACGACTCAAGTGGGGGTAATTACTAATTACCTTCACGCCATCCAACGAAATTAATCAATTTTATGAACCTTGTAATACTTTATTTCTATTTTCTCGTTCTCGCCGCCATAAGAGGCCAATACGAATAAAAACCTAGTAGGACGTCTTTCATTTCAAAGTGCATTAAAATGTTCGTAAAATTCACGGCGAAGAACATGACTGATCACGCCCGCTGCAAACAAAAAATTTCTAGATATTAAATATGTTTTGAAATGAATGAAATGAAAAAAAACCAGATTCCTGCGGGAACACTTTAATTTTTAAGGATGAAAAGCCTTTGTTCTTTCCCAGGATGCCTATCTCTGTGCTGAATATCGCTAAAATCGGTTTAACAGATGGGCCGTGAAAGCGTAGCAGACACACTTTTGCATTAATAATATGGATTGCACATTTGCATATGGATATGGATTATTCTAATTAGGTGATTGAGCATTTGCATATAATTATAAAGACTTATTGATGAAGTCCGCTGACCGCTGTGTCCAACGGCTGTATCAGCATAGAATCCAAATCCATACTAATATTATAAATGCGAAAGTCCGTCTGTCTGTCTGCTATGCTTTCACGGCCAACCTATTCAACCGATTTTGATGAAATTTGGTATCTAAGCAGTTGGTTATATCCCGGGGAAGGACATGGGCTGCTTTATCCTGGAAAATTAAGGAGTAACTTGGGAATCAAAAAAAAACTCCACGCGGACGAAGTCGCGGACATCATCTAGTACTTAATAAGCTTAGATAGTAACCTACCTTGTATCTGTAGGTAGATCTTACCTGTCTTTATCATGTTACGAGTATTATACTAAAATCTTATTTCTTAATTTCGTTCAAAGTTTCTCAAGAAAGTTAGTACTTAGTTCTTTACAAGATTCATTTTTTTCACTTAGCTTAACTTAACCTAACTTGTGTAGATTAGATTAGGTTTAGTGTAGTTCTTTATTAAGTTTTATTTCATTCTAAACTTTGGCTTGTAAAAACCAGACCCTCCTTATCACATTATCAACACTAACAAGCAGTGCCGGATTTACCATAGAAGCTGAAAAAGCTGAAGCTTAGGGCGGCAAAATTAGGGGGGCGGCAAAACTGGCCCAAAAAAAAATTGGTACAAAAAAAAGTTGGAAAAATAATCTAGATTATTCCCTAAAAAAAGGAATTAACTTTATTTTGAACAGTGTATCTAATTTTAGAAGTCACTAGCAAACCCGGCGAACTCCGTTTCGCCACCAGATGGCTTTCCCGCTAAAAAGATTTTCCCGCTTTTCTGTTGAAATTTTTCCTGAATTTTCTTTGCTATAAACCTCACGGAGCCCGAGACCTTTCCAACGAATGCAAAACCGTGGAAATCGGTTCGTGCGTTCTGGAGTTATAGCGTCAGGAAGGAAAACCCGACTTATTTTTATATAGTAGATTAGGAGCGGCAAAAAATTTTATAGCTTTGGGGCGGCAAATGTGTAAATCCAGCACTGCTAACAAAGTCACTACCACGTAGTTAAGGTACTCGGTTTAAATTCAAGAACACGGCATAAATGTTATATTTGCCGCAGTAACATTTACGATCCCGATTCATGTAATATGAACGCACGGGGTGATGGAGTAATGGAAAATTGCGAAGAACTACCGATGTGGAAAACAAATTTAATATCCTGCCAAAAGCAAAATCTTCACAGCCGCGAGGTTTGAACGAAATATGAATAAATTTACATGTCGACTTTTCCCTCAAAATTGATTCTTTAATAATGTATAATCTTGAAGAGTAGAGTTCTTAGATGGAGAACGAGTTATGAACCTATTCTATTAGTTTACACGTCTATGTCTAATCGTACAATCCGCCGTATTACATACCTGTATTACTTACTCGCTTTAAGTAGCCCCTTTATTAAGCTTTAGCTCGCTTCCTTCACGAGCTTCTGCGTTCGTGTTTTTTTTAATAATAATAATAAATCATTTACTTCAGACAATAACCCATCATTAATAGTAAACAATAACATAAAATAAGAAAAAGTATAAAATAAAATGAAAAAAAATATAATAATAAATGATTAAAATAAAATTAAAAGTATAAAATTACCCCCAATGGGGTTCGTTCTCATTTCACCTACTTACAGTTTTTGTCAGTATGCACGGCAAGCCAGTTCCTAATAATGGGAGTATCCGGGTACTCCGAGCATACGCCGAGGATTACGTATTCGTTCCGAGTTTACTGGCGTATTGCAGGCAAGACTATGCGAGATCGGGGTAACCCATCCTTCATGATTTTGAAGTCTACGATAATATGGTACCGTCATGTGATACTAATATTTACAATCCAGTTTTTCTTCACACTGTTTTACAAAACAGCGGCTTACGACCCGCCTAAATACATAACGACTAGCCGCATTGTAGAACGCGAAGCGCTTATTCCATGCGGCGGACGTTCGTTCAGCTGTATTACAATCTGGCTAAACGTGGAACCGCCACACTACAAAACGGTGACGTTTTGTAATACACTTAAGTACTTAGACGTAAGTAGGCTGATTCTACAATTCAGCTGCGATTACTGTATTTTCACGATCTTTCCACCTTTCCTAGTGCTAATTAAGTACATTTGTAGATTGTTCAGCAATACCTACTACAGTATTTCATCGAAACTGCTTTGGCCCGGGCTAAGTGTTGCGCTTGAATAATTTATTATTATGGGCACCCCCGCAATCGAGTTATTCTCAATCCGAATAAAAAGGTTTTCTCTGTCACATTGCATACAATTAGAATAAAACCTTTTTCACTTAATGGTCAACGAATTGCTGAAATTGAAAAGATTCAGTGAAGAATAAATTCTTTTCGTTCTTGCCAAATAAGAACCAATCTTGCTTGGATAGACACATTGTAAAGTATCCAAGGAGACCCTACTTTAGACAGAGAAATAATAATGATTCTACGCACCGAGTAGTAAAATTCTACGTAACAGTGCTGTAAATTTAATTAGAAGTAAAATTATTTGAAACTCAATAAAAGTCAAACCTGAACTTATCCACAGCCCTGGGATTTTTCAATATACCCGCAACAATAAGTACAAGCAGAAAAGCCGATATAGATGATATCATACTAATATTATAAATGTGAAAGTGTTTGTTTGTTGGTTTGTCCTTCAATCACGCCGCAACGGAGCAACGGAGGATTGACGTGATTTTTGGCATGGATATTGGTGAGGACCTGGAGAGTGACATAGGCTACTTTTTATCCTAGAAAATTAAGGAGTTCCCGCGGAAATAACAAAAAACTTAAAACACGCGGACGAAGTCGCGGGCATCAGCTAGTTGAAAAATAAACGGAAGTTCGATTTCACAATTTAAAATTGACGGTTGACTGAGAAACAATCAAAAATGCGAAAGTGTGTCAGTCTGTCTGTCTGTATGCTACGCTTTCACAGCCCATCTGCTCAACCGATTTTGATGAAATTTGGTACAGTGGTAGATTGTATCCCGGGGAAGGACATAGGCCTCTTTTTATCCCCGAAAATTCAAGAGTTCCCGAAGGAATCATAAAACATTAATCCACGCGGACGAAGTCGCGGGAATAATCTAGTCTTAAATATTTTATAGAAGCAATGATAAGTGGAGCTCAATGCAAAATACTTCGATACAAACCTTTACTAAATGTTCAATCTAAGTCCGAACGACACTTCTGAACTCGTTCATGCTTAAAATTGATTAAAGCGATAAGCTCCATAGCTCGAGACGAATAACATTCGAATTTATAAATTATAGAGCGGAAATTAAAAATAACTTTGACTAAATAGTACCTAACACAATTTCTAATGTACCTAACTAGAATCTACATTAGTTTACATTAGATTTGTTGTAAGATAAAATGTGTTAGGTACTAAATAGTAACTAACAGTAATTACAGTGGTTGTTTGCTCAACAAAAACAAGTCGTAACGCTACATACTCGTATTTAGATATAACGTCACAAAAAATTAAACTCGCTTTATTAATAGGAATTATTCAAATTAAATTAATTATTTTAAAATTAGAACTATCCCGGTGTTACCCTTATCTTATTTCTGTAGAATTGATACCCGTGTGGAAATAGGTAGTACAACAGCGGTGAAATGTTTCGTAACAGTTTCTTACCACTAAAACTCTATATTCCAGTCTTCAGTGAATTTGGGTAAGTAAATCTTAAGCGAGTAGCTGGGAATTGAAGACCGTGTTCTATGGAAATCCATGCCATTGATGCACCTTCGTCTTCGTCTATCGGTTGAATCGATGCGAAAACCGTAATGTATGACGTATTTTGGAAATATAGTAAGTAGCGCAGTGATGCGATAATTATCGCAATTTATCGGTAAATTTAATCGGTAAATTTCAAAACAACTGTTTATTAATTATTTTCGTCCAAGAAATTAAAATTTAAACGCATTCTTAAAGATACCGCTAAAATATTCCTCAAATTTCTTTTATTTTACCTAAGTAATTTAAGTATTAGGAATTTTAAGTAAGACGGAGAAGATTGAAGAGCTTTATAAATTAATGTGATTTATTTAGCGAGTCGTGTTGCTGTAAGTAATAAGTATCGCTCCCCTAATGAATAGGTGCAATTAATTGTTTTTATTTGTAAATCTCTACACAAAATAGGTATCTAACTATCTATATAGGTACTTATACATAGGTAAGTGACTTTACCATTGCTGAAAGCATATTTGTTCCTCTATTTCATTCAAATGTCTTGTTTCAGTGGTATTATGGTAGACCATATATTGTTATCAATAAAAGCTATGCTATAATGTTTTGTATACTTAATGTTAGTCTCTAGGGCACAAGCTAACTTTTCTATAGTTATTATCTTAGCTTTTCAACAGACAGACATTTGCAATATTATATTGGACTAGCGAATGCCCGCGACTTCGTCTGCGTGGTTTGAGGTTTTTTTGTTCCCGCGGGAACTCTTCAATTTTCCGGGATAAAAAGTAGCCTATGTGCTATTCCAGACTATAATCTATGTCTGTGCCAAATTTCAGCCAGATCCGTTCAGCCCTTGGGGCGTGATTGAGTAACACACATCCATACATCCATACATCCATACATCTATACATCCATACATCCATACATCCATCCAAACTTTCGCATTTATAATATTAAGTAAGATTAGATAGAGGAATGTCATTACTGCATCCCGGTTTAAATGTACCTAATTATATGAATCAGATATAGTATAAGGCGGGAAACAGTAATGGAAAACCGTGTAGGATCAGCGATCAGCGATCTGGAAAATAACTATAATAATACGCCAACAACATGGGGCAGCTAGTTGCGATGGGACTCAGTTTTAGATTCGGTAAATATTTCCAGCGATGTTGGTACGTTTACAGAAGATCTGTAAAAACCGAAGGAGGATCCTTAGGAAGAGCATAATTTCCAGCAGATACTTAAATTGCCGTGATAACTACTTAAAAAACCGGCCAAGTGCGAGACGGACTCGCGCACCGAGGGTTCCGTACAAACCTATAGTTATATAAGTAATGCTTTTCGTAATTTTTTTCTGTATCTGTGCTATAAGACGTTGCTTCGTACAAAATTTCAAGATTCTGAGTTCACGGGAAGTACCCTGTAGGTTTTGATTCTCTTGCGAGTGTCGAAAATTTGCAGCATAAACGGCTGTATCTTTTGATTGCGTTGGCTTAGAAGTTTGATTTTTTCACAACTCCAAGGGACAGTAGACCTGAGTATTTGATATGAATTTCAGCTTGATACCTCCATGCGTTCCTGAGAAAAAGGGTCTTGACACACAGTCGGACGATCCTTTTAGATCCTTTTATAGATCCTCCTACACACAGATTTTCCTTTTGAGGTACGGAACTCTAAAAAGCGCTGATAGCCAATTTAGATAGATAGCGGTTTTCAGAAATAATATCCCGAGGTATGAGTCGTAACTTGGTAGCAACCTTTACAATGTCCTTCTCTAGAACGCATTTTCTGTATCTATACTAATAATAATATACTTGCCGGCCGTTTAAATATCTCGTTCGTCCACAACGAGACTTCACGAAAATCATAAACCTGAATAGCTCCAACTTCCAAGGTCTGTCTATACCTGTAAATAAAAGTAGGTAAGTATAAATATAAACTAATTATCTGACACTCTTCGTAGACCCATAATGGCGTGGTGTTTCTGTGAGTTGCTTTTGTGGGTGGTCTATTTGTTTAGTGATTGCGGGTGCCAGTGATGGACTGGGCAACTGTTGGAATCAGTGATTAAGGCCATTAATTCGGCCTTCAGTTGCAGTCTGTGACGTGTCTGCATTTGCGGTGGTCTTTTTGTCAGGATCGGTCATCGCGGGAGTCTGCTATGGATGTTGGTCTGGTTCTGCTTTTCGATAGTTGGCTTCAGTGCTTCATTTCGATGGCACTTGCTTTTGATATCAGTTCTGGTACTGTGGATGGTGACGGCGGGGACCGGGGCCTGCTGGGGGTCAGCGGTTCTGCTGATTTGGAAAGAAGGGTGAGACGCGCTTTTCCGACGCGTTACCCGTCTTTTCTGACATGGGCCACCGTTTAATGCGACATCAGGCATGCAGGACATAAGGCAGCATTTTCAGAAATCCCATACAAGCAAAATGAAACATTATTAAATTTTCTATGGAAAACTCCGCGCAACTGAACTTTGAGCTAACTCTCGACACACAATCAATTTTAGTCAAGAAGTCATGTCATGGTGTAAAATAATATAGCGCTTCACAATTTTCGTGGAATTATGTAATTTCTGCATTTAGTTTCGTATTTTTGCACTGTTTGACTTAAGAAAGGGAAACTTTTCGTTACAGGTTTGCATTTGCCTGGAATTGGCGATTTTATCAGTTCAGTTCAGGTCTTCGTTATATTTATGTACCTACATACTAGCTTATGCCGTGGCGTGCCAGACTTCGTCTGCGTAGTTTGAGGTTTTTTGGTTCCCGCAAGAACTCTTTAATTTTCGGGAATAAAAAGTAAATGAGCTATCTAGACTATAATCTATCTCTGTGCCAAATTTCATCCAGATCCGTTCAGCCGTTCTGGCGTGAAGTAACAATAGTAGATTATTCACCACGGGGGTAATGCGATGTATTATGTCACGGGCGCCGGGATAAATCCCAAGCGGAACGAGGGATTTTAGAGTAACTCCCGAGCGTAACGAGGGTGTTGCATCTAGAATCCTGAGAGTAGCGCGGGAATTAGGGGCGCCCAAGATTAATACAGCATTACCCCTACGGTGAATACTCTACTTTTCACACCTCGCGATACAACCACTTCTTTCAGCTGGCGTGGCCTACTCGATTTGACAAACAAATATCGTCAGTGCGAATCTAGTGGGCCACGGCTTCGGTTTTCGAAAATCGAGTTGGCCGCGCCTGCTGAGAACACATTTTGTTTACCGAAATTAGACTTTATGAATATAGCAATAAGAATTATGAATAAAACCTCTTTGGAATGAATAGAATTTCCTTCAGATCTTGCTTCAGATGCGCGATGATTCTAAATTCAAATCACATTATAACCCTAGGGAATAATGGTTTTCAGTACAAAATTATAACCCTAGGGATTTAATGTCTTACTTTAACCTTAGATAACAGGCCATGTAATAAGGCGTTGTTGAGCGAGTGGTGTGAAAACATCCATATAGTCTACATCCGCGTTTATAATATTAGTAAAGATATATGTAATGTACGTATTATACCCAGTGTATAATATCTTCTTCCCATTAAAATATTCTTACTATAGTAATCTCACAATTTTCACGCCTAAGTAGCTAGATCTCGGCGCAAATTAGATTCACCGAGATTTAAGGATTTATGACGACCTAGATAGCATAGTAACTGACTTCATATCTTATAAATTATCTTTTATATTTATGACTCAAAGCAGCAGACATTTTTCAATTATACTCAATTTTCTCAACATTAGAATATTATGATGTTACCAGGTACTTAATAAAGATAAAAAAAATTAAAACCATTTCGTTTTTCGGTGGAAAAGTTACAACACATTTAAAATGGACGCTTCTTTTTGCGTGCACGTTTCGAGCATCTAGTTATTCTAGTTACTGTTCACTGGATACCCCTACCTAGAGCAAACCCCAGGAAGCCTAGCTTTGAAAATAGCCCTTGAAATCATACTACAACGCTTCATCCCTACGTATGTCCTTGCCGGTATGGTGGTAAAAGACCACGTATGAAGCCTCCAACCAGACCAGAACAGGGAAATCATAAATTCACGAATCACCCGTGCCGGGAATTGAGCCCAGGGCAGCCCACTTATAAGACCACATTGCTCACAACTGCGCAAATATTTTAAATTAGTGGATGCCCGCGACATCGTCCGCGTTGATTGATGTTTTTGGTTCCCGCGGGAACTCTTTAATTTTCCGGGATAAAAGTAGCCCATGTGTTATTCCAAGCTATAAACTATCTCTGTGCCTCTCAGCCAGTTCCGTTCAGCCGTTCTGGCGTGATTGAGTAACAAACATCCATCCATATTCAAACTTTCGTAATTAAAATATTAAAGTATAGAAAGGCCATAATCGCTATTATCATTTACGTGTTACTTAAAGTAACTCGATAGAGTGAACCTACCTACCTGCCTGACTAGATATTATAAGCTGTGTCAATATCAGTTTCGTCTCACATAATAGATATTATATACCAAAGTACATGGCGTGCGTTCATTTAATATTCATATAAGCGACAAAGTGGGCGATGGTATTAGATACAACAAATTTTCTCGTCGTGATTTAATTTACTTTCGTTGTTTTCACGTTAACCGATGCCAATATATTTTAGAAGTTTAAATAATTATTATATTGCATAAGTAAATAAAGTAGAAATTTTCCAAAGCTTATACCTTCAGCCTTCAGCAGACCTTCTATTAGGTATGCCTATTACAACTTCAAAGAGCTATTGCTGAATACGCTTTTATGTTTTGCCGTGGTCCTATTGATATTTTCTTTAAGGAATCAAATTACAATTTACTTACTTTATTTTCCCGTTTTACTGTAAAATCCCAACTCTCGTTATTTCTTCCATTGTATCATTTTCAATTATGTACGGCGTCAGTTCACAATAATTACAGGCGAAGTTTTACACTTTCTTGGAACGGAAATGCTTAAGCTAATTAACTGATTTATTGCTTGCCTTAGTTTGATGCGAGCTTTTATAAAAAATATTTCCAAAAAACCGACTTCCAAAGCCACTGTAAAGTAAAAAATAATTTTGATTTGTTATATGTTTTGTTTATGGGACCACCTCGAGAGCTTCCTATGACTAAATTTTTAAGCTATTGCATAGCTTCTATCGCGGGCCTTGAGCGTGGAGAATCCAGAAATTCCGTAACGAAAAAAACCAAACACTTTGGTTGCTATGACTACTTGTGTTGTTGACTTCATGTTGTTGAAAATAAAAAGACTATTTTTATGAAAAGATGATTTTGGTTGCTATGGCTACTTGTGTTGTTGACTTCAAGTTGTTGAAAATATAAAGTCCGGGTGTCCAAGGGGAATCAAAAACCTTTTAATTCCCCTTGGACATCGGGACTATTGAAAACATAATTCTTTAAAATTATTTCGCCTTTATATTTTCAACAACTTGAAGTCAACAACACAAGTAGATCATCTTTTTATAAAAATATTTCGCCTTTATATTTTTAACAACTTGAAGTCAACAACACAAGTAGTCATAGCAAGTTGATAAAAAATTCTATGCAATAGCTTTACCGCGGCAGTCTCCGAGTACCACACGTCTTTTTTTATCAAATCGGTTCAGAAACCATGGAGATATTCACCGAGTACCGACATACATTAAAAAAAAATACGCACCGAATTAAGAACCTCCTCCTTTTTTGGAAGTCGGTTGAAAATATAAGGTTGGCATAAAAGTAATGAGACACTCCGACACTTTTACTAATAATTAATTAGTAAAATTTGAATTTGTTCGAAAACATTAAATTATTTAATGTTTTCGAACAAATTCTATTACTTATATTCTAATACTTATTACTTACTAGCTGATGCCCGTGACTTCGTTTGCGTGAAATAAGTTTTCTTTAATCCCACGGGATCTCCTTAATTTTTCCGAGATAAAATATCCTTTGCCCTCCCCCGGGATGCAACCTACCATACCTACCAAATTTCATCACAATCGGTTGAAAAGATTGGCCGTTAGAGCATAGCAGACAGACAGATAGAAAGAAAAACAGACTTTCGCATTTATTAAGTATATTAGTATGGATTTCTCGCAATCGAAGTGAAAAATAGAGTGTTTAACTCGAGACTAAACTAAAATCCATTCTACTCAATTCTTTAGCATCCCTCGCTACGTTCGAGAGGCTAAATATCTCGTATGAAATGGCTTATTTCAGTCCGCTGTTGAACCATTATACTAATATTATAAATGCGAAATGTGTTTGTTTGTTGGTTTATTGATTTGTTGGTTTGTCCTTCAATCACGCTGCAACTGAGCAACGGATCGACGTGATTTTTTGCAGGGGTATAGTTGAGGACCTGAGTGACATAGGCTACTTTTTATCCCGGAAAATTTTGAAGTTCCCCTGGGAATTCAAAAAACGTCATTCCACGCGGATGAAGTCGCGGGCATCAGCTAGTCTACTATATTTCCAAAAGTTGTCAATTCAAAGGTTACATTATTTAGATCTCGGTCATATGTGATACGCTTACAAGTACGACGGTAACAGCCTTTCACTAACAAGAAAAGCAATTACGGAACAGATAAACTTTACATGTACCTACGAGCATACAGGGGAGAGATGCTAGGTATACTACTGAAGGAGCAAATCTTATATTTTAGTCGTCGATAAAAGCGCTCCACCCCACCCTGATTACAAAAGGACGTTTACACATACACGAGTGGTAAACCGGGACGAGAGCTACTTCACACATTCCATGTTCGTCGAGAATCCGCACCGTGGAAAGATTATTCTCGATATTTCAATGACCGTTAAACATGGATATATCGTTAGCTGAGCTCAAAAAGTAAATAAAATCTTAAGCCAACACGTATCAAAATCCTCTTGCTACAGTTCCGAGTTGTGACATCATTGTATAGTGCTTCGTGTTTTAAATACGAACGTCTCTCTGTAACCTTTTCACGGCTCATTTCTTACCGATGTTGACGAAAATTGGTACGTACGGATGAAGATAGGCTACTTTTTGTCCAGCTAAATCAAAGTTCCCAGTTCCTAGAGGATTATAAAGCCTTAATGCGCGTGTCATCTTGCATGATCACATAGGTAAGTATATGATAGTGAAGATAGTGGAATCAATAAATTGACAGAGTAAAAGATACGCGCTGAATTGAGAACCACCTTTATTTGAAGTTGATTAAAAAGCAGAAATAGAGGCAATAATAGGTATGACAAATAATGTTGATGACAAACCTAAAAATAACTGAAAACACGTCTTGATAATCCTCGGTTTTAGGATCGGGCGTTTTTGTAACATATTTAGCTCCTCCGGGTTAGTTAAACTCAATGCTCGTAGCTATATGAATGGAGGAAAATTGTTATAAGTTATCCGTTATGTGTATGCCTCTACTCTACCCTTTATGAAATGAGAACACAGTAAACACGCAGGTTATTAAGGCCGTACATTAAATTGAAATTCTCTATGCCAAAACATTATTTCCCGACTCCGGAAGATGATCTTAATCAGTTTTTTTTTTTTTGTTATTTACATCTGTTTGTTCTTATTTAGATACCGATTCAGGTTTTAACGTTTAAACTATCGTGAGTGATATTCTTTTAAAAATACATAATAACCAGATAAACTCACGTGTTTCTCCCAAATTACTCGTTTTGTTAGAAGAGTCGTTAGCTTCGGCATATCATAATAAATGTAGAGTGACCTTACAAGCTTGCTTAGCTGTATGATCATCGAACCACTGAGTTATTGTCGACTGCTCAGCTGGTCTCGAGATTACAAAGAATGAAAATATATTGTGTAGTTCACTTTTTGCAGAAGTCAGATGTCTCTGTCATGTCAATTTAAAGTTCTGCAAGTTTTAGCAACTAGCAAAAATTGACTGCGAGTGTTAACTATCATATCGAGGCTAATATGATGACAATTAACATTGTATCCTTTTCTCTCGAGTGCCTAAATTATTTTAAACCTATTCTACATATATCTTCTTTCTCTTTCTCTTTTATATAAAAATGATTTGCTGTTCGTTAGTCTCGCTGAAACTCAGAAACGGCTTGACCGATATAGATGGAATTTTGTGTGTGTTTGAGTGGGTCCAGAGATGGTTTATATCTGTCACCGTAAGATTGTAAAAACCGTTAGATTATAATCTAACTCGCGAAATTTTAAACTGTCGAAAGATTACAATATAACGCATTATTTTCCGGTAGATTGTAGTCTGTTAGAACCCGATAGAATCTAAGGGCACTACCTGATTATTTATGTCGAACCCTTACCTAACCTACAAGAAAACGTAAATACAATGAATATTTCAAAAACTGACACTCAGAACATTGAACGGTTCACAATCTTTCGACAGTTTACACTAACGAGATAAAAGCGTTAGATTACAATCTAACGGTATTTTGCAATCTTACGGTTACATATCCATAATTGGAGGCGGAAGGGGGCACCGCAATCGGGTTCTAGGTTCAGGGCAGGACAACGTCTGCCGGGCCCACTAGTTTATAATAATCTTGTAAACATAGTTGTATTGTTTCTTTTATTTCCTTACACTATTTATTTATCAATTATTTTCTTAACAACTCTTCTATTTACATAAAAATCTTATAATTATTATGTTGCTTACAAAAATTCTACTTAAAGCCATCTTAGCCTCGTAGGCAATAATTTATCCTCTGTATTTCACTTAGCCAGCTTCAGCTAGCTACAGAATGATCAATTAATACCTATAATTACCCTATTGAATATGATCTCTTGAATATTGCATGCCGCCTGCTTCTACAGAATTTCCGTTTAAACTTCCTGCGGGGCTGGAGCACTTTCATCCTCTCGTTAACCGCGAGAGCTTCAACAATATGCGACCATTTCTGATCCAAATCCAAGTCCTCTGGTAATTTGTCATTAATCAAAATTATAGGTTTGACAAAGCAAACGCTTCTCTCTCCAGTTTTCCGATAACCTTTCCGAAGTGCTGACGATATTTCCGACCAGTCCTTTTGAGTTGAACCATCGGGAGTGTTGACTTTGGAACTTTCTTTGCTCGATATGACGGATATTTCTATGTTACTTTGAGACATTTCGGAAGTTCTTCCATCGTCAGGATTGTCTGTGATTACACCGTTCAGCGCTGCTTGTGCAGCTAGTAACTGGAAATAAAAGAAACACAAATTAAATATTTCATCGTACTAAATTTTTTAAATCAGAAATAATAACGGATTACCCGCTGCGTCCGCGCTGATTTGGATTTTATGTAAAGCCCGTGGAAACTCTACGATTCTGCAGAAACTGGCCTTAAACAGGTTCAATCATGGCTGAATAACAACCTTTTAACTCTAAATGTACAGAAAACTAAATTTATGACATTTTCACCTTCAAAACTTTCTCAGCCAAATGCGGGACAAATTCAGTTGAAAATACACTCATGCACAACTACAAATATGCCTGCTGTTGACTTCTTATGCAACTGTCCTCAACTATACCAGACAGAAGAAATCAAATACTTAGGAGTCCAACTAGATCAGCACCTAACCTGGAAAAATCATATAAATAACCTCGCACCGCGTTTAAGAAAACTAATATACATATTTAAACATATGCGTTATATCGCTGATAAAACTTTAATTAAACAAATATACTTTGCCCTAGTGCAATCTGTACTTGCATATTGTATTTCAGTCTGGGGTGGAGCGGGTAAAACAAACATGTTGAAACTTGAGAGAGCACAACGTGCGACATTGAAGGTATCACAATTCAAACCCTATCGTTACCCAACGGTCCAATTATACCGAGACTGTAAGCTATTAACCGTCCGTCAACTTTTTATATGTAATATCGTTATAAACCAGCATACAAAACTAAAATACAAAGAAATTTCCCTAAAACTAAAAGGATTAAGAAGGACCTGGCAAGTTTGTACTATTCCTAGAACAAAATTAAAATCAACGCAGCGCCAAGCAATTTTTAAAGGACCTTACCTCTACAACAAATTAAATAAATCACTTAGTATATTTAATAAAACTAAACTGGTAGCTAAGAAAACCATCATTAACTATCTTATGACCCTGGATTACGACCAAACAGAAAATTTACTAACCATCTTGGAATAAATTTTATATTTAACTTAAAGTTCCTTAACCTAAACCTCTAATAAAATAAACCATATTGTAAACTACAAATTATAATAGTACTTATTTAAATATAATTATACTTACCTAAACCTAAACGCCACTCCAATAAAATAATCGCTTAAATTATAAAGTAGGTACTTAGTTAAAATTAAATTTTACGTTCCTAACTTATTAAATAAAGCATATACTTAAACTACGAAAATAACTAGTAATTATTTAAATTTAATTATACTTAACTAACCGAAATGTCACAATAATAAAATAATAACTTAAATTACTTATATAATATTAAATTTTACATTTCTAAACATAACGGATTCTTAAATAAAAACAAAAAAAAAAACAGACATAACCAACAAGAGGAATCATTATTTACTTAGATTCATTTAATTACATATAGGTACTTATCTAACATAAATTTCTACCACACTAGTAAAATAAATCACATAAATTACAAAATAAATAACCTAATTAACCTTAATTATACATATCTAAGCCTACTATAATGATATTTATTAAAATAAAATCCAAGCCATCCACTAAGTTACTTGTAAAAACAAAAATATACTTTTATTATACTGCCTAATGCCAACTACGCTCAATATGCAATGCTCGTGTCTCTTCTTGGTGGGATGCGCATAGATCTATGTACCGACCGCATAATGTTTACGCGCCGCTTACTGACCGCACCTATAATAAAGGGTAGGCACACAAATTACATTGATATTTTTGTACAATATTGGAGTTCTGTGAGTTTTTGTGCTGAAAGGATTTTATAAATATAGTGTTATATGTGTTAAATAGACGAAACAGGTTGTACTTCATAAGCCTCGAGCCCCGCGATAATAAGGAATGATATCCTAAACACAGGTATCTAGTTAGGAGTCAGACCTACCACCCACGCAAATGGCCAAATTATGATGTAAGTCCAACTTTAATGTTCTATTTAATGTAACTGTTATTTGTGTTCGTGGTTTATTGTTATTTATCTAGTTTTATTATAAATAAAATGAGTTAAATGAGTTAAATGATTTTCCAGGATAAAAAGTATCCGTTGTCTATGCAAGCTGTACTTAATTTCTTCATAGTCGGTAACTAAAAGAGAAGTTTGCTTTCGCATTTATCATATTACTAGACTATATCCGCGACTTCGTCTGCGAGGATTTCGGTTTTTGAATCCTGTTGAAACTCGTTGATTTCCCGGGATTAGTATCCTATATCCTTTGCCACCTTTGCAATGCAACCTTTCTCTGTATCAAACTCAGGTATGTAAACTTTTAAAAGAGGGGTCGTGAAAGCGTAGCAGATAGATATACTTTCACATTTGTAATAGTATGGATAAGTATGATGATGTGGAAGTTGAGATCATCTTTAAGTTCCAATTAAGCGAATTACCAAAAGCTCGTACGAGTGTATTTGGATCGGAACATAATAATAATTGAACTTTCAGATGTTTTCTATAGGTACCTACTTTAATTATATGTACCTATTTTTATTTTGGGAACAAATCATTATTTTATGCAATACCAATATTATTGGTGCCATAAAAACATTTAAATATTGTTTAACAACACATTTTAATATTGTTGTAACGGTCCAATAACATGCGATTTACTACATTTTAATTGAACCGCTATTTCGAGAACAAAGGCTGCTAATGTAAACGATAGAAACTCGCTTACAGCGGAATAAATAGCTAAAAACAGATAGCCGTAAAGTTTAAACATATTGGCTCCATGAGATGATAATTCTAGAGGAGCCTGGAGCTAATCCTTATCCGTGTCAATAAAGGCTTTTATGCCTTAGTATTACAATATTCACAAAGAAATAATAACATTTAAACTAACCATGGTATTATGTAATTTTTTTTTCCTTGTGAAATTTCCGGAAGAGATTTATGTCGTTTGAAAAAGCTAAGACATGATAACGATGTTAACTGTCAACGTAGTAAGAGCAGTACCCTTACTCTGAGTTTTAATATTGCAAATACGATTGATCGACGTGAGAGCTCACCACGCCAAGTGTAAGCGAACGTCAAAGTAAAACGGACCCAAAAGCTCTTGCTTTAAAGTTACAAATTCAGCGTTTGGACTTGGAGCGCTGGCTGTGAATAAATACAAGAAATGATGTAATGAGTTTTAAACAGTTAAGTTCATTTTACTTTGTCGTTCGCTTACACTTGGTGTGGTGAGCTCTCACGTCGATCAATCGTATTTGCAATGTTAAAACTCAGAGTAAGCCTACAGTTGTAAAAGGTCCAGTGTCCGCTGTCACCAACAATACCTTAGGCAACTCCTAAGCCTGTACTGTACCTACCTACAACGCGAGTACTGTAAGATGTTCCCTAATTGCTGGTGAAATCGGGCATCAGTCTCGCATTTTACTGCGCACACTCTAATATATGACATCTCACTGCATTGGTGTGTACTGTGTAGGTACACAAAATCTCCACACACTCGCCCTCGACCACAAAGTCGTCGTAAAATCGGGCGAAACGAATCTCCAGAGTCTTGGCCGTTGGTCGCAACTAGAAAATTAAAGTGGAGTAGAAATAACCAAATTTCATTTACGAGTTAATTCTCTAGCAAATCTCAGTGACTCGCAAATCGTGTCCCTTAAGGACTGGATTTGGGTTGTCTGCTTTATACTCGTAGAGCTTTGAAGCTGGAGCGGAAACGTGGATACAGACGGATCGCCTTCCACAAATTTAATATAGTTTAGCGTGCTATGTAGCGCACTATGTTGGGTAACTCTCTCAGGGATACAATCCTGAACGACGAAATTCGTAGAAGAACAAAAATTACTGAGTGAAGTCTCATTTCATGAGGAGACATATTTTAACTTTTTAAGTAGTGGGCCATCGATGGGTTGGTGATTTATAGTTTTGGAGTGAGATTGCGTACTGATAGGCTCTTTTATATATGTCACCGTAAGATTGCAAAAACCGTTAGATTGCAATCTAACTAGCGAAATTGTAAACTGTCGACAGATTGTCAACCGTTCAATGTTCTGAGTGTCAATTTTGGAAATATTCATTGTATTTACGTTTTCTTGTCTCTTTCTTGTAGGTTAGGTTGAGGTTCGACCTAAAGTCAAATTCAAATCTTTTATTATTCAAGTTGACTTTGACAAGTGCTATAAGGTAGTGTTTGAATAGTCGAGTGAATCTCTACGTGAACATCTACGTATTAATACATAATAATAGGTATTATGGAAGAAAATAGAAACATGTTCATTGTTCACTTCATAGCAAGTGAGTGGCGCGGGCGGTAACCTAAAACGCATCGGTGTCTCTCATCGGGGTCTCAGGTGTTTCAGCCTCATAACTTCATAAATTTTAGTAGGTAGGTTGAGGCTTGTGTATTAGTTCAGAGTTATACGGTGTGGTGCTCATAGTTCCTTCTTCGGAACTTGGCTTAGATATTGGTTACATACAAACTATGAAATAATTATCGAAAGCTATAAGCAGCTACACATTAAGTATGTAGTAGTCATACTCACATGTTAAGATCCTATCTCAATGAGTTATTTTACACCTTTTATTTAGATTACAGAAACACTAACTTGTAGGATAAATTGTAGCTCTATAGACAGACATTTAAGCCTAACCTTTAACCTGTTAAATTGACCCAAGCGAAGTTTTAACTTTTTGCTCTCAAAACGAAAAATAGCACCCATAGGTCTTCACATTGTTGTACAAAATTGGGCAATGAACTTAAATTGGAAACGTTCGTTTTAACACTCCATCGTAAAATATAATGACTTCTTTAGTTGTCGGTGCTCAATCTAATTGAAATCAATTTGCACCGCAGACTAACACATTACACGTGTGATAAGTAGGAGTAACCAGAGGGAGAGGAAGGTCATCCATGCGATGGACCGACCAAATTAAGTCCGCTGTTGGCGGTTCATTGCACGAGTGTACCAGGCTGTCGGCCAGTAGGGAGAAGTGGCGGATGCTCGTGAGGCGCATAACATCTGCCACTAATGCCGACACTTCGTGATGACCACGACCACTCTGGCAAGAGTGTTACGACGAAGAAGAAGACGTAGGAGTGAAGAGCATACCTACTATTAACAACATACCTATTTTAATAATGTGTACAAACTTTGCTGGTATTCCAGTTACTTTTTATTAAACTAAAATTAACAGTAATAAAATAATATTCCTTTAAAAAAACCGTCAAGTGCGCGCCTGAACCGCCCGCCGATGGTTCTGCAGCTTGGAAAAAAATTTGATTGTTTACTAATTTTTCATCATAAGTCAATAAATTACTGCCACACAGAGCCGCTTATAATTACTCTACTTTATGAACCCCTTAGTATTGGATAATAGCAGGCGTTACTTTGCGGAAGTCCATGATAATGAAGGAACTAAAAGTTTAATTCGCTATAATCCGCCACAGCAGACAAATCTATGTGGTACAGTGTGTTTCTTTCACTTGGAGCTTGCGATATTCACCGCTCAGTCAGCCAGCAATTCGCACCGGTACCACAGCACACCACACAAATCTTCCAAATAATTATTCTCAACGTAAGTTTCACTCCGATATCGGAGCATCTTCAGAAGATGTAGACTCGACAACGCACGATTGACATTCCACTTGTGTCCTAAACGTTTTCTGCGCACCTCATATATTATTTCAGCACTTTACAGAAAAAGTTGCACCGGTCTAGTTGTGAAATTTAGGCTGTATAATTCTTAATCTTATAATTTATAATCTTTACAGTTGCATTTTTGGTTTTGCAACGGGTTTTTGCAAGGTACTAAGGAAACCCGCCAAGGAGGATAATACTGTACAGGATTTACTATAATAACGCACGTATAATAGAATTAGTCATTTAACATTTTCAGTTTCCAAATTAGGTTTCTTTATATTATTCTATAATGACCACAATAACGTGGTAATATTGTATCGACTAGAACAATTAACCAAAGGTCGAAGGTTAGAAAATATCACGTCTGATATTTTTCGCTTTCATGAACTGTATCGGCAGAGTAGGTATGCAGACGCACATTGATCTTTGCCCTTTGACAGTCATCCCATCTCATAAATTACACGTGACATAATATATTTTAACATCGTAACGCGTGTCCGTGATTTTTTCCTAAACACGCACACGATATTAATTCAATGTACGGCATGGCATTTTTGCAAAGTTATTTTTAATATTATTATTCACAAAATGGTAGTAGCCCCTAGGACAGAGATATAGAAATATAAGTAAGTAAAATACTTAAACCTGCCATGGGTAAGTAATATAATAAGTTTTACCTTTACATTGCATTATTATTCTTATTTATATTTTGCAATTTTTTTTATTATTCGCAAGTGTGTAAACTCTTGCACACTTTTTCTACAATGCATAATATTAAGTAGGTATTTAGTTTAAGTGGGCATATCGAAAAATATTTACATCTTTATTTATAGACAGCCGCCACCATTATATATAACCAATTTTTAATGTGTCTTCAAGAATATTATTTTCGAGACGCTCAAAGAAATTATTTTCCGTAACAAAACTCAAATAAACATCCGTGGACGCTATCATTTCATTCATAAATGTCACCTTGTTATATCTTGTTGCCTTATCGTTTCTGAAAATCTAATTTCCAACACCTTCAATTTGAGGCTTCATTAAATTAGAAACTTTATCAAGATATGTTAAATGTTGTGCTGTCAGAGATAAATTCTTGTAAAGTACCTAACTTTTAGTATCGCTAAGTGAACTTGGAAATATATTACCATGTAATAATGCTTCATAATATTTATTATTTTTATTTTAAGTAAGTATGCGAAAATGTCGGTGGAAATTTTCTATCCATTCAATACTTTTAAGTAAGTAGGTATGCGAAAATGTCGGTGGAAATTATTTATCCATTCAATACATATAAGTTTATTTAGCAAGCATCGGCCGTTTTGCAAAGAATACAAAGTTTTGGGTATTCGGTTCTACTGCCTACGTACCTGCTGTGGCTACGAAAATGTTTTTCCTTTATGAATCGTTTGCGTAATCTTAGGTCTTTCAAATCCCATTTAGTTTTGCGGACACGTATCAAAAAGGTTATCACACGTACAGGATCGTGCAGAAAATTGTGCAGATTTGGAATAAATTTCGAAATCTATCGAAAATAAGGGAATAGCCTGGGAAGTAAAGTTGGTGGGCGTCTAGGAATTGATAATATTCATTTTCGGATTCACAATGCTAAGAGAATGGAAAACGATCATAAGCCATCCATCCTTCCATCGTTTTCTATAGTCAGGCGTGCTATGTACAGTTCCATCTTTAGTTCCTTAGTTCAAGACTAGCTGATTCCCGTGACTTTATATGCGTGGATGTAGGTTTTTGAAAAGTCCTGTGCAGACCTTTTAAATTTTTCGGTAAATCATAATTAATTATGTATATTATTATCTTAAGGATGTCGTCAAAGGATGCGCATGCCCTGTACCTAAGTTACTGGAAATCAGTTATAAAGCGATTGTTACCTGTGAATAGGTAACAAACACGTTGTTTGGTGTACCTACCTATGTGCCAGTGACAACCTGCCGTGCTACAGTCGGCGCGCGTCGATGTCGTGTCGTGTTTGACCAAGCCTGTATCGTAGAGGTCCTACAACCTACACTGATTTATCAAGGTCGATCTGAAACTATCTACGAGAATTGGAATCATGAAACGTAGCAAGTAAACACGCCTCTCGGTGATTTAAGAATCTTTTAGAAGATAGAGACTTTAATTAGAGTCTGGAATTGAATAAATATTTAGAATCGGATTAGGCGGTGCGGTCAGAAATGTATATTTAGTGTTACGTTAGAGTTAAAATAGGGTTCAAGTTTATTTTAATGCCGATGAATCACAGGATTTTTATAATCTACTCTTATTTTTCGATGTCCATAGAAGAAGATCATAAAAAATAAAAAGCAATATTGAATGAAAGGAAAGCTCACTTTTAATAAACAGGTCTTGCAACATTTTTTGTCAACAACTTTATCTTATTATGAGTTTTTGGCAGCAGCTTATAATATAGCTGACAAATAGCTTTAAATATAATAATGTAGAGAACCTATAGCTTTTGATACTTTATGGTAGTACAACAGTACAGCGTTTCTATAAAAAGAAACTAGGTATATTTACGTAGAGTTATAGGTAGTAGGTACTAGGTATAATACAATACAACTTAAAATTATCAATTTCCCCTGTCGAAGAATACCGCAATACCAATCGCTTTCATTTACTAATTACTGAAGCTATTCGCTCAGTAAAACTTTACGGTAGTTTACATGGTTTTAGCTCGTTCACTCTGGCAATATTTCGAGAGCTTTTATAACATTACTGGTGTTCGCCAATTGTTTTTTTTTTTTTTTTACGAAAAATTTATTACCTGTTGGAAATATGTAGGTATAGAGTTGAAATTATGTATGGTATATGTTTTGATAACCTTCCGGTATTATAAACATTATAGGAAAACAAACAAGTTCGAGCTTCACTCCTCGAAATTAATCTAATGAACGAGTTCCCGCTTGCCCATTATTATAAATTAATTATAGTTATGATAATGAATATAGTATATCTATCTAGCATTAAAGTCTTAAGTTTCAGTTATATGACTGCAATCACACACTAATTGTTAAAGAAATCCTGCTAGAAACGCGCCTCGTTGGTCCAGTGGTTAAGTTCAACTGCGGATGACGAGGTCCTGGGTTTGATTTTCGGGTGAAGCAATACTTGAGTTTTGGGGTTCTCTGACAAGAAATTCTCAGTATTAGCACAGGATAGGTAATAGTACTTGGTATAAGCCCGGAGTTAGGTAATTGGCGATCTCTCTCCTCCATGCCTCGGAGAGCACTTATTCGGTCGTCGATCCTGCGCTTGATCTCTTCCCGTTCGCGTCAGATTTTCCATACCACCGGGCTATGAGAGTAAAGGAATAGAGAGTGCATCTGTGTTGGTGCACTATAAATCCTCTCGCGCAGATGACTAATCTCTCTGGCCGCCTTGGCCGAATTTCATTGGTAGAAAATAAATAAAATAAAATAATTGGTAAAGAAATCAAATACAGGAAACCCCTTTTATCTTACTAATTCAAACATAACTTCCCTGTTATGAATAAAGACATTCTCGCATTTTGAATGGAATCTAACAACACGTCATGTGTGTAAAATGTGTAAATAACTGGTGTGCAGAGTATTAATATTCAGTAGCTATTTTTAATGAGTATGCAAAGAAAAATTTATATTCAACAGTCAGTACAACAAAAGGTTTAAAAGTCGGTCAAGATCCAGTCTGTTCCAATAGAGATGAGCTTTTTTTTCACCTTCATTAACGTCTGGATCACGTAATCTCATCTGCATTCGGGCAATAGGTAATGATGGGAATATCTAAACTCGTCGTCTTTTAATACTCCCATCACTATTGTTCAAGTGGCAGTGGCTAATGGTCAAGTGGCAGTGGCTATTGGTCAAGTGGCAGTGGCTATTGGTCAAGTGGCAGTGGCTATTGGTCAAGTTCAATAAACTGGTAAACAAGAATACTAAGCTAGATCTCTTTTGCACCACGGCCACCACCATGCGTAGGATTCTAGCCAGTGAATTATTTGACTCTCACAGCCCGAGTTGAAGTGGTTTGCTGGCTAGTAGGTAATCTAAATCCATACTAATATTATAAATGGGAAAGTGTGTCTGTCTGTCTGTCTGTCTGCTACGCTTTCACGTCCCATCTGTTCAACCGATTTTGATGAAATTTGGTACAGGGATAGGTTATATCCCGGGGAAGGACATAGGCTACTTTTTATCCCGGAAAATTAATGAGTTCCCGCGGGTCCACGCGGACGAAGTCGCGGGAATCATCTAGTAATTAATAATTTCTAAATTATCCCAAATATTAGTTTACTCCGTATCTCCGTTTCTTCTCTTGTATTAACTCATCTTCCGTAACTATAATCTTTTTTATATTTTAATTACTTCCTATGTAGCTTATGTATATTATTAATTAAGTATACGTGCATAAAAACATTGATAAATTCAAGAAGAAAAGTGATTGTCATAATGTCAATACTAGAAATAAAAATAAACTTGTAATGCCTACTTCTAGGCTTAGTAAGACTAGCAATTCATTTGTTGGAAAAAGTGTCCGCTTCTACAATAAGCTCCCAGAAGACATGTTGAAAATGTCTCTGAATAAGTTCAAAGTTAATGTAAAACGTAAACTCATTGAAAAATCTTATTACCATGTGAAGGATTACTTAAATGACAAGGAAGCTTGGCAATAATTTGCTCTAATGGCTCTGATAGTTCCTTAGTTAAGATTATTTGTGAGATGATGATAATGAAAATAAGAATGATTATCACCATCGTGTTTTTTTAAGTAAGTAATTTTTAACGTCAATAAGTGTACCTACAGTGTACCTACCTATATTGAATAAATGATATTGACTATATAGTCATATATTGTCTATAATATTTACTTTTTCCACCTTTGCGAGCTATTTCTATCTTATGTTAATTCTATAGAAAACTTGTATATGTAATTGGCGTTTTACTTATTATTTATTTATCCATCCACTTTTGTTGTACCTAGCTGTAAGTGTAGTCGCGGGCAAAAGCTAGTAAGGAGACACCCATTTCTATGGTATAAAACTTCGTTCTTGACATTGAATGAACGCTAAACGCGTCCTAATTCATTGATCGTAAACAGCCTGTCAAAGCGGCATCACTCTATATCAGAATCCCGGTGTTTACCCTGATGCACGGCCGGCGGTAAGTGAATCAGCCCGCACTGTTTACATTGAAAATTTCTATGCTTTCAAACCAATTTTGTGAGGTTTCTATATCTAGTTGATTTTCTAGTCAGCACCGCGTTTCGCGAGATGCAGACTTATCGGCTACGAATATACAAACTAAAACTGTTTCATTCAAACTCAAACTCATTTTTTTATTCAAATAAACTTATTATACCTAAGTGCTTTTGAATCGTCGAATAACCACTGGTTCGGAATGCCATTTCTTACTTTAGAATTGTTTAACGAATACACAACTTATAATTTACTAGATGATGCCCGCGACTTCGTCCGCGTGGATGGATGTTTTTTGATTCCCGCGGGAACTCTTCAATTTTCCGGGATAAAAAGTAGCCTATGCCCTTCCCCGGGATGTAAACTATCTCTGTACCAAATTTCATCAAAATCGGTTGAATAGTTAGGTCGTGAAAGCGTAGCAGTGAGACAGACAGACAGACACACTTTCGATTTATAAGATTAGTATGGATTTGTTGTGATGATAAAAATCATACTAATATTATAAATGCGAAAGTGTGTTTGTTTGTTGGTTTGTCCTTCAATCACGCCGCAATGGAGCAATGGATCGACGTGATTTTTACATGGATATATGTAGTTGAGGACTTGAAGAGTGAAATAGGCTACTTTTTATCCCGGAAAATTAAGGAGTTCCCGCTGGAATTAATAAAAACTTAAAACGAAATAAATGAGCAACGCTAGAAAACTCGCTTCGCGCTTTACAAAAACACTCTAGGGATATGGCAGACAAGACTGCGTGGAGTTGGGGGTCCTAGTCTTGATTTTGGTGTATGCGATATGGTATCTTGACATAAATGTTGACGCGAGGGGTTGAATCAAAGCGGCGGACATTCATTCAGCCTGGCTGGCGATAGAACCGACGTTTTGTAGTACGACGGATTCTACAATTCGGCTGCGACACATAAATCTATTAGAAAGAAGTATCTAAGTAGCTAGCAACGGAACCACTCAAGTGAAATTGTATGAAAAGGGATGAAATTTCTGAAAATTTGTTCTGAAATTTGAAGTGTCTTGTGAGCCAACGTTACAAGTAAAACCTACAAGCAAAATCTCATAAAGATTCAGCAATTTGAGAGCTGGACGTTAATATGCTAGAAATTCATATAGAATGATCTATATTAAGGTCATACAAGAGACCAAAGAAATAATCTACGAAGTGAGTAGTGCCATAGATTAATAGATAGAATATTGAATTTAAAAAAAAATCATGTACCCAATATAAGTACCAAAGGTTAGCTCGTAAGAATAATCACACTCTTTTTTCAGAATTTTTATGAAATATTTTTCCTGGATAATTCATAAAAACAGAGGCAGAATAATTTAAGAGTTTAACCCTCCAAAATAAACAGAACCATCCCCTAGGTAGAGTAGGTAGGAGGGTAGACCTTTCCCCTGTCTACTTAATTCGGGATTTTTGTTATTTCAAAGTAACAAAAATAATTTATCAGAGCGAAATGTTAATTGAGAACAATATTTATTTTCAAAGTTTAATATTGTTACCTAAACGTTTCAGTTTCAGTTAACACGCGAAACCTACTTTAGCTCGAAGTTGTTTGTTTTTAGGGTTCCGTACCTAAGAGTAAAAAAGAACCCTTATAGGATCACTGTTTTCCGTCTGTCTGTCTGTCAACCACCTTATTCTCGGGAACGCGTGGAGGTATAAAGTTGAAATTAATATCAAATACTTGGGTCTACGGTCCCTTGGCTATAAAAAAATTGATTTTCTTCTTAAGTCAACGCAATTAAAATATACTCTACTTACGTAAAAACTTGCAAGTGTAATCGTGGGCCGTGGCCTAAGAGTAGCCGACGTAACTCAACGGATCACTTCATCTCTGATTTGAGCACATAGATTAGAGATTGAGATACTCCGAGCATAGCTCTTTCTATCACTCGTTGAGAGATGGAGAGCTAAGCTACTCTCTAAGCTTTCTTGTGAGAAACATAAATAGCGCAATTTCGGAGCGGTAAATCATTACACGACTGCTAGAAAATTTTCACTTTCAGACACAGGGCCTTTAGATGAGGTACTTAATAGGGGATTTCCCGCACGATGCCCAACCGACCTTGGTCTTACGCGTAACTACATATTGTAAAAAATATTGTGGAACGAGACTTAAATAATATAGTAGTAGGTGAAACTTAACTGACTCGGTGGCCATAATTGAAACTAATTTTTATGCCTGTTATACTTTTTATTTATTTTCATATCTACTAACGACGCTGTCACCGGGTCAGATAAGTTTGCAATATGTATTACCATTTTTTTTTAAATGAAAATAATACAATAGAACTTAATGTTAGCTAACCTAACCTAATTACTATATAATCATGTATTACCTAATGGAGAAGTTTCACGATGTTGTGAATATCATAATTAACACAACGGAAGTAAAATATAGATTAAAACTAATAAATCTGTGTTTTTTTAATCCATCAATAAATGACTGAGAAATGACGATTTAAAAGTTTAATTATTTAATGTACAGCGATTGCTGTATCTTACTCGAGTGAGAAACTTTGTGAGTGAGTTTTAATACCTAGCCGAGATTTAATACTTCAAAATTATCTTCACACACAAATTAAGTAATTATAATTCAATGAAGTCACGTTAATATTTCTTTTATTCGGCTTTATAAAGTCCGTTGATAGGAAATTATAACGTCACGCCTCCCGTCTTGCAAGCGCAACTTTAAAGTTCCATAACTTTTTCATATTTTTGTTTTATTTTGTCTTAATTTTCATAATAAATTAAAAAAAATGGTAAACTTCTCCATTTGAAGTGATTAATTGACAAGTTTACGTTGCTGATATTCAGTGAATGGGTCTGCTGCTCTTTATATTTTACTCAATGATTAAAACGTTTTGATACTACCCTACTCAAGTTCCAGTCAAAGCTAATGTACTGTAATGTTGGCACCAAATTTTGGTTAAATAACAAGTTGTGAGTGAAGTTAACAGGTTGTTTAAGACCGTACCTGTTTTGAATATAATATAATAGTTTGTTAAATAAGTTACATACGTCATACCCTTTTCTTATCTCTCGATGCAGTGTACAAGACCCATCCCACATAAACGAACATGATAAGCGCAGGCACCACCAGGCTGGCCACTACTGGTATCTTCCGCACCCAGGCGTGGTACAGCGCGAGCATCAGTAGGCAAATCCCCACCAGAACTGCGATCAATCTCCCGGTGCGTTGTCTTTCCTCCTGAAAATGACGAGAAAGGGAACCTTCATTAATTACACTTTTTTTTTCAAACTTAACCGCGAATTATTCCGCAAAGATTTTGATTATTTAAATTTTTTTAATTTCCGGGATCAAAAGTAGCCTATGTTCTTCTCCGAGATGCAAGCTATCTTTGTTCCAAATTTTGTCAAAATCTGTTGCACAGAGTGCCGTTATAAGGTAACTGACAAAGTGACACACTTTCGCATTTATAATATTAGGTAGTTGTTTGTTTTTAGGGTTCCGTAACTTAAGAGGAAAAAAGGAATCCTTAAGGATCACTTTGTTTTCCGTCTGTCTGTCAACCCCCTCATTCTCGGGAACGCGTAGAGGTATAAATTTGAAATTAACATCAAATACTTGGGTCTACGGTCCCTTGGAACTGTAAAATGGATTCATTATTAATTAACAGTATTACTCGTAGATTCGTAGTCAGTAGGTATATATTCGACTGGATACCTTTCACTCCTGTCACTAATTCTCCCGTAACCACATAAACTTCGTAATCACGTCAATTAATCAATCAACGCGAGTGATTTAATTTTGGTTGTGCGTATGTGGGACACGTTGAATATTCAGGATTTCGGTTTCGTGTTCCATGTTTATTTTATAGACATGGGTAGAAATCAGGAGTAGGTAGGTAGGTAGTATTAGCGCATGTTTTCCCTGCCACGCGTATAACATAAGTACCTACCTTCAAGGCAAGAGTGAATAGGCATCTTCTAGGCAAGCGCACTTCAACCTAGACCTCATCATTGCTTGGTATTAAGCATTTTTGTCGTCAAGCGCAAGCCTATCTCGCAATAAAAAAATGGTTGTTCTGCCTAGTACGTACCTACACCGACCCACACCTAAAGCGATTAAGTACATATTCAATAGGCATGATGACTGATTTTGAAAAATGGTCAGATTATGTTCGGAAGTATCTACTATTTCGAAAAAATATCTTATTTCAGTAGAAAAATAAAGTTTGGTAGATAAAATTAGCATTTGAAATTTAAATTTTAAAATTCACGCCAAAACGTTCGGCGGTGTCATGGCGTCGTTGTGACGTCACTATTGTTATTACCAATGTACTCTGTACAGTGTGCAGTAAGCAATAGTGTGATTTTCAAAGCTCGAAAACAAACAATTGTGACGTCATTCGCTTCTTTGTGTTTTATGCAATATGGCGGATTGCTGTATTTTATAGTTTTATTTTATCAAAATAAATAGCAATCTCACTAGAAATAGAAAAATAAATACGTTTTTTATAATCCATGAATCTTATTTCATTAGATACATTCATAATTTCATTGATTCTTGGTTACTGTCATCATGCCTATTAGTGTGCTTATATTTAATCCTAAAATTTTATCCACTTTGGATTACGATGCAAAGAGAGATTAAAAAAAAATTATTATTAAAAGCGTCGTCAACCCTCAAAATAAATTTGCAAAATGACTGTCGGAGACTCTAACCCATAGCCCTAGACAGTCCTAGGTGAGCGACGAAAGCGACGCGACTCCATAGAAAATGTCAAATTTATCTACGCGATGTTGGCAGGCCACGTAAAGGGTTTACCATTGTTTGGTACTGTCACTTTATCGCGTTTGTGGGTCACGTAGGACAATGCCAAAGTTAGATTTTTATTTCAACAGATGCCAAGCCTAGACTAAGATATAGGGATACTTGGAAACAGAGAGATTCTACGGGATCCCAACTCCAACCCAAACCCAAACCATAAATAAATATAATTGAAAGAATTAAAAAACACGAGCGCCCTGCCATATTGATTTCTTTAAGAAAATGTAATCTTTAAGAGTTGTAAAGTTGAAATCTGGCATATAAATACTTACCTAATAAAAAATCCCCCTCGAATGGAAGTACGGCGACCACTGCTACTATACGTAACGTAACAGTCATTAATTACCTTTGGAATCTTATTCACATTTTTATTAAATGATATTTTTGTGAATCACTGGATATTGAACCATACTGTTATATATTTTTGGAATCTACTCATCATTTTGTAGATCTATATGATGATTAACTATGTAGTTAATCTTATTTTCGATATTTTTTTTCAACTTTAGTCTTTAATGCGGGACCATGGTCACCCCATCAATTTTTTTTTAATTTTACTTGCCTATGTCACCCGGAATAAGCTAGGGATTATAACGATACCTCATTTATCAAAATCGGTTTAGGCGTATAGAAGTTATGGCGGAATATACAAACTCACATACAACATACATACATGAACCCTGAAAAAAATATACTCCTTTTTCAGGCAGTCGTATAAAAAGGCTAAGTCTGCGAGAATACACCTGTACAGCTATTTAGTGCCAAGTGGGTGCTTCAAGCTATAAGGATGAAACTAATGAGATAAATTCTTGAGGGAATCCGCGCTAAATTTTAATGTATGTGATATAGCGAGTGAGTGTTTGTTTATAGCCTTATTTATTATATAATAAGAACCTACCTAGGCAGCTGTAAGCCAGAATATATACAAAGTTGAAAACTTACCGTAAATGGGCAAAATCATTTTCCTTTGCCTGTACGAAAATTTCTTCAAAGACAAAAATTAGCGTAAAGCTACCCATTCCCATTACTTACCTACCCATCTATACTATATACATTACTATAATATTATAAATGCGAAAGTTTGGATGGATGAATGGATGTTTGTTACGCAATAACACTAAAACAGCTGAACGGATCTGGATGAAATTTGGCACAGAGATAGATCAGAGGTGCAATCATGTAAGGATTGCCGATCAAATCGTATAAGTTCGACTTCAAAGTAAAATAAACCATAAGTCATTGAAATAGAGGTCAATTTCGTGTATCCATTCTTATACGTTTAGGCTATCTTACATACCTAAACGCATGAGAATGGATACACGAAATTGAGCTGTAATTCAATGTTGTTATGGTTTATTTTACTTTGAAGCCGAACTTATACGATTTAATCGACAATTCTTACATGATTGGGGGGCAGGTATAGTCTGGAATAGCACATAGGCTCCGGAAAATCCGGAAAATTAAAGAGTTCTCGTAGGAACCAATAAACCTCTATCCACGCGAGCGAAATCGCAGGCATAAGCTAGTATGTAATAAAACAAACTCTAATAGGTACTCACAGTCTCAAATCTAAAATACATAATTGTACCTAATACCTGTTGGCTTTTGAATAAACCAACCTTCTATCCGAAACGGAATTACGGATCACTTTAAAGGAAAGATGATATCATACTTCATACTAATATTATAAATGCGAAAGTCAGTTTGTTTGTTGGTTTGTTGGTTTGTCCTTCAATCACGCCGCAACGGAGCAACAGAATGACGTGATTTTTGGCATGGGTATAGTTGAGGACCTGGAGAGTGACATAGGCATACTTTTATCCCGGAAAATTAAGGAGTTCCCGCGGGAATAACAAAAAACTTAAAACACGCGGACGAAGTCGCGGGCATTAGCTAGTATCTTATAAGTATAAAGTGAGTTTTTCGTCATTTCGTTTATCAAAAGTACTGTTTGTATTACAAAAATTGCAGATATGTTCACGTAATCATACTTATGTTATAAATGCGATAGTGTGTTTGTCTTACAATCATCACGTCGCAACATACATGTTTGCATAGTTGAGGACTTGGGGAGTGTCATAAACTACTGTTGATTCCGGAAAATTATGGAGTTCCCGTGGAAATTAAAAAACTTATTCCACGCGAACGAAGTCGTGGGCATCAGCCAGTTACTACATACGAGTAACTACGTATTCTGGCTTAATTTAAAAGCTATTCACAAAATGTTTAGCGCCGCAATGAATTTGCTGAAAGCTTGTAAAAATACCGTGGGAGGGAAATCACAACACGTGGTTGAGGTATTGTACAATTTAACAACAAGATTATTTCTCTCGGTGGAAATCATTAAGCTTGTACACACGGAGAATTTTTTTTGTAGGTAACATAAATGGAATTCAATTTTAGATAGCTTGAAAACTGATGTACCTACCTATATATTTCTTATCCATACTAATGTTATAAATGCGGAAGTGTGTCTGTCTGTATGTCTGTCTCTTACGCTTTCACGGCTCATCCGTTCAACCGATTTTGATGAAATTTGGTACAGGGGTAGGTTGTATCCCGGGGAAGAACATAAGCTACTTTTTATCCCGAAAAATTAAAGAGTTCCCGCGAGAATCAAAAATCCTAATTCACGCAGATGAAGTCGCGGGAATCATCTAGTTGTTTATAATTTTATTAAGACATTTCAAATGTTGATCACGGCCTATACCTACTTATGAAACCTTAAGTAACTTATGGCCTTAGTAACAACCTATACAAATCGCATGCATGTATATGTCACCGTAAGATTGTAAAAACCGTAAGATTATAATCTAACTCGCGAAATTGTAAACTGTCAAATTATTACAATATAACGGATTATTTTCCGGTAGATTGTAATCTGTTAGGTTTATTAACCCGATAGAACTTAAGTGCTTGATTAATTATGTCGAACCCTAACCTAACCTACAAGAAAGAGACAAGAAAACTTAAATACAATGAATATTCCAAAAATTGACACTTTAAACATTGAACGGTACACAATCTTTCGACTGTTTACAATCTATCGAAAAAAAAAGCGTTAGATTACAATCTTACGGTTCTTACAATCTTACGGTGACATATACAATTGCTTTATAGGCAAAATCAACTCAATTACTCGAAGTTTACATTATAACGTCAGAATTAAATATAACTGTTATGAATGTATAATTTTGTTAATTTTATTTTGTAGGCATATACTTTGAAGTAGCAATGTGCTGAATGTTAGCGAGTCCAATAAAGAAAAGTCTCTTAACAAATCGAATTCCTAAAATATACTTAAACTAATATTTTCGATTTACAAAACTATTGAGAGTTTATTTACTTTATTTAGAAAATTAACATTTATTCACTTTGTTTTAAAAATCGACAGTAAATTCTGAAGTATTTTATGTACATAGGTATATTTTATATAGGTATGTATTATAGGTTTTAAATTCTCATGGGAACGCTATATTCCAGAATGAAAGGTCCGTCTCCGGAAGGCGGGATGTCGATGTCTATTAAATCAGTTCACCGGATGGATAACGGAGAGGACAGAAAGACACACGGAGAAACAGTCAAACACACTTTGAATTTATGTAATAATACTAGCTAATGCATGCGACTTCGCTCGCGTGGCATAAGTTTTTCTAATTCCCATGGGCCCCTTTAAATTAAGAAGTACCCATTAACCCTTTGGGGGTGGACATTTTAATAATTGTGACACGCGGGCTTTCTTATTTTTTACTGAAAGCCAAAAGACCAAGTTTCGTAATATCTTGAAAATTAAGGTTTCTCATACAAAATGTTATCCCCTATTTCAGCCCTTTGGGGGCAGAATTTACAAAAATGGTGAAACACTTACTTATTTTTTCATTTTAAACCGTAGCTCAAATACCAAGTTTCATTGATATAACTTGAAAAATGACAGATTCTCATATAAACTTTCAAGCCCTATTTTACCCTTTCAAGAGAAAATAATATAGTTATAGTGACAGCTATTAGTAATCCACATTATGCATTACATAAATAATTAGTTGATTATTTTTTAGGGTTCCGTACCTCAAAAGTAAAAAACGTTATTAGAATTACCTTTACGGAAGACACAGGCGCGTTGTGAAGCAGGTTGACTGAGCTTCTTACCTCGTTGGTTAGTTTCAGATTCATTGTACTGTCAAAGCAAAATCACAATTAACATGATACAACATCATAATAAACTGCACTGTTTTATTTATCAAATCAAATCACGATAATAATCACTATAAAATCATCATGCAATATTCTACCCAGTTAAATCAAGAACTTTAGATTTAAGACTCGTAAATTTTATTTTAGAATTCACCACTTGCAATAAAAATATAAATTTTGGTTAAAATTTTGAAATTTTTAATTAGAAATTAATAATTATTAGTGTTTTTTTTTATTTTAGGTTCGTATAAAATTCACTTTAAAATTCAACGTCTATAAAATTAATACCTACCTACCTCATTATTTTTAAAAGGATGTAAGTATTAATAAATATTTTTGTATGCTATATTTTACAAAAAATAAGTTTTGATTAAAAGTGTGAATATTTTTTAAATGTACTTTCATTTATATATTTTTTGGAAGAAATATATTTTTGTAGGGGTAGAACACACCTGCCACTCATAAACGGTAACGTCCGATACAATATCGCGCGATCCCACCCGCAGTGCGTATGCGCGTAGGTACACACTGTCGGGCGCCAGCATACTGCAAAATTAAGGCGAATGCATAATCATCTTCCACCGTATTTACTTCGCTCGTTAAAAAGGCGTAAACCTCTACCCCAGTGAGCAATAACACAGCGTACCATTCAAAGAACACGGTTTTAGTGCCGACTACCCCGACTTCCTTCTCGCAACAATAGTGCAATTAATCATTGTGAACGTAAATATCTATCGATCGGCCCGTGAAATTTTCCAGAGCGGTTTTTTTATTGACTGCAGAATGCTAACCATCCCACTGACTGTCTATAAACAATTTTTGCTAACACCGGGAATTTACGATATATTAGAAGCCACATTTGAAAATTGCACGCATAGCCGGCCATGTGCTGAGTGATGGTTTGCGATATCCACATTCGCAGCACAAGTTTTTAAAATATTTATAGTACAAGTACCTATCAGATATTTTTTTAGGGTTCCGTACTCAAATTAAGCCTACGGAACCCTATTATAAAGTCTCCGTTTTCCATCCGGTCCGTCCGTCTGTCTCTCCGCGAGCTGTATTTCATGAATGGTAAAATTTAGGGTTCCGTACTCAAAGGGTGCCTACGGGACCCTATAACTTAGCCTCCGTTGTCCGTCCGTCCGTGTGTCTCTCAGCGGGTTGTATCTCATGAATTGTAATAGCTAGACTGTTGAAAATTTCACAAAGTGTGTATTTCTATTACCGCTAAAACAACAAATAATAAAAAATTAACTAAGTAAATTAAAAAGTAAAGGCCCCTCCCCCCAATCCTCATGCAAGAAACGTAATTTGTCCATCTAGTTAATAACAAAATAGTAAATAGTAAGCAGCTGTGGTCATTGCAACCAAACCAATGAAATCAGAGATGTGCTTAGGTTTACGCTCTTAGGATCGGATACTTTATTGTTAAAATCAGCCTACGACATTACATAAAAACATGTTAATACATTAATGCTTACGAAATAACAGGAGGTATCCTTACGCTGTAAATTTTAACGCAGCATCATTTACATCTAGGTACTTATTCCGTAAATTTTCCCTAGCCGTCATTAAAACAGATGGGTTGAAACGAAACACCCATTTATCGGGGGGACTTTGAAACTTTTCCATTATTCCATCGTCTTTGATACTTAGGTTTGTAACTTAACTAGCTTTCAGACCGTGTCGTTCCATAAATACCGATATGAAGAAAAATTATATTAAATTAAGCGTCACTATATTTGTTCGCGCCACCTATGTATTAGTTGTCTGTGGTCGCTGTGACAGATGAATACCTTGTGAACGTAGCTAGCTTGCCGCGCTTTTTGATAAAACCTTTGGTTTTGACAGTTCGACAGAGTTCAAGATTGGTTGTTGCTAGCGGCCGCGCCTCGAATTGTTGATTGTAAAAATAAGCTTTTCTTTGTAATCCGTATTGTTAGAACCTCGCTATAGCTTAAGGTTCCCGCGAGAAATTAGCTTCTAGTTATTTCGGTACTAAATAAAGACTTACTTGTTGTACTGAGTGACAAGAGTTGTGTGCCACGTTGACGCCACTGCTGGCCGTGCAATCTTATATACTTAAGTAAATAATTAATCTAAGTAGCTTATAGACGAACTTTAGTGCTGTGCTGTGTGTGTTGTGTGTTAGTGCCGTCTTGAAGCAAGAAGCCACAGGCCGAACAGCAAGTACCTTCTCATTCCTGACCTTTCCTACCCTTTAACCTAAATTCTTCCTTATCGAGGAGCCGTGGTCACCTTGGACTCTGTAAGTACATAGCATAAGTTTAAATCTATCTAAGTTAAGCCGGAACAGTTCTGTCCGCATTTGGCCCTGAGCCAATGGTCTAAGAGGCTCGAATCCAGCTGATGGGCCCCTGGAACAGCATCTTAGGGTTGTAGCATTGGACCAGGTTGA
This sequence comes from Erebia epiphron, assembly GCA_963932025.1. Classification (NCBI taxonomy): domain Eukaryota; kingdom Metazoa; phylum Arthropoda; class Insecta; order Lepidoptera; family Nymphalidae; genus Erebia; species Erebia epiphron. The sequence continues at coordinate 37,333,388 of OZ009948.1, read as the reverse complement.
AGCCCCAACATTTGGTAGCAAAGAGCGTGGTTGTACTAAACGCTGCGGACAGGTCTGTACCGGTTAATAGTGTAAGCTAGTGGGGCATTTATTGTGGGATATAGCTAGGTAAATTAAAACAAGCTTAACTTTTACTTTGGATTACTTAGCTATAGTTCCTACATGCTCCGTTAAATGTATTGAAGCGGCATAAGAGAATTTTGTACATTAGGTTTGATTCTTGCCGCACAAACTATACTCCTGTGGTCAAAGCTTGTACTTGGTGTCTGTTTAATTAAATAACGGTTTTGTTTATGAAAGTACTTATTTAAATTGAAAGTTTGTAGTTGAGATTGAGAAAAGGTTGCAAGCTGTAATTAGTTTTGTTAAATACAAACTAGCTTGTTAGCAGCTTATTGAATTGTTGGCAAACTTCTAAATTAATTGGCCAACAGCTGTTCAACACTTTAACTGAATTTGTGTACAGATAATAACTTGTAATAAAGGGTATTATGTATACATTATTTACCCTTTATATGTTGATATTGCTAATTACAAGGTTTGATATTGCTTGTCTGCATTGCGATTGTGACTGTATATGAATTTGTTGTCTTGAATTAATTGCTTATTATTAATTGGATTTGTAAATTTAACCACTACCTTTGGTTTTGTCCCCTACTAGTTGCAAATTAAAAACTTGTTTTTAATTATTGAACGGTAATCATTGATTACACAGTGTTTTCAGTCACATATATAGTTGCTCACCTATCTTTTGTCTGTCTTTGCAATTGTTTAAAAACTTGAATTGTAACTTCTAACTTATGCTTAAGATTATACTACAATTATTATAATTACATATTATTGTTGTTTGTCTCGGGTTAACTATACACATTATTTGTTTTTTTTGTTTTTACATGTATGTCTGTCTGTATTTGAAGGTTAACCCCTGATAATTTGATAATTTTCATTTATGTAAGTTTAACTTGCTTTTAATTGTAGTTCTTATTCTTGTTTATTTTTAATTCTTTACTTTGATTATTGTAGCAATCAACAGTGTAACAACCTAACATATAAATTCATTGTTTACAATAGAATTTGAACATTGTTTATTTGCTGTTATTTGTTTGTTGTTTGTTGCTGTTTTGTGTGTTGTTATACTGTTGTTGTTTTGTTGTGAATTCACACAGCTGGCTAATTGTTAGTTAGGGTTGCCACCTCAATCCAGCCTAAATTGTAAGTGTGAATCATAAAGTAATTTATTTAATTGCAAATTGCAATACCTATTGCGTACAAGATGTCAGCTCATAAAAGGCTCGTTGGCTCGATACAAGCTGAACTCCGATGGGCGGCTACAGCTCGTACCTTGATAGGCCGTGAGGACAGAGCATCCGCACTGCTCAAGCGATGTGAACAGGTGCCGACCAGACAGGCAATTGTCGAGGAAGCGCTTAGGGACCTAGTGGTTTTGGAGCCGCCCGAGGAACTGCTCCAGTCCGCTCAGCGAGACTATGAGCAGTTCTTTGAACTAACGGACGGCCTTGTGGAGGAAAGCTCTAAGCTTAAGAAGGAGGCGAGACTAAGCTCTCTTCTCGAGTCTCCTTTGAGACCTCCGACTCAACCTGCGCTACTAGGTAGGTTACCCACTATAGACCTACCTAAATTTTCTGGCAATTTGAGTGAGTGGTTAGGTTTCCTCGGCCTCTTTGATAGTCTGGTGCATGCTAGGAAGGATCTGTCTCCCTGCCAGAAACTGAGCTACCTACTGTCCTCCTTGCAGGGAGAGGCTCTGAGTGTGGTCTGCCGCCTGGACCTCTCCGAGGAGAGCTATACTACCGCCCGGGAACTACTCACCCGGCGGTATGCCAACGTGCGCCGATTAGCGGACACGCACGTGGCGCAAATTTTGTCTCTGCCACGTGTCTCAGGGGTTGCTCGTTTGAGGGAATCTTTGTTAAACCCGTTGATTGTAGCATGTAATGCACTTAGGCGACTAGAACTCCCGGTGGACCAGTGGTCTTTTCTGTTGCTGCATATAGTGTTGTCCCGCCTACCTCCCGAATTAAAATTGCGGTTTGAACAGAGGTATGGTGGGGACGGTGCCAGCTATCTGCCCCCCTTTTCAGATTTGCTAAAGTTCCTCGAGGAGGAGTGCCGGCAGGCTGACAACTCTGGTGTTGCTGGTCCTTCAAGGACCTCAGAGCAACCTGCCCAGCCGAGGAAGGGAAGGGGTCAGATTGGCAGCCCTGGTAAGGGGGCCTCTGAGCAAAGGCCAATGCCAGTCTACAGGGGGCTTGCTGCCACTGAGGCCACCCCCTGTAAATATTGCAAGCGTCCGGGCCACAGGGTACCTTCTTGTCCCCAGTTCCTGGACAAGACGATTAACCACCGCAGGGGCATCGCCAGGGACCGCCACTGGTGCTATAGTTGCCTGGAAGCTCACCTGCAGCGAGACTGCCCACATCAGCAGCCATGCCCTATTTGTAAGGGCAACCACCTGGCGATCTTGTGTGCCAACCAAAATGGCGTTGGCCGCCAGGTGGGGGAGAGCACCCCCCGCACGGGCGGGGGTGCTTATGTTAATCGCTCCCCTGCTAGTCTGCGTCGCTCTCCTGCACCGTGTCAGGTGCCCCGGTGTGTCCGGACTTCGCCCCCACCCGGGGGGGCTTCACCCCCCCGCGGGGGGATTTCGACCCCCCTGCGCCAATTTGATGCGGGATTTGCTGCCGCCACGGCGACGGGCCGTCCTACTCGCTACTCACCCCCGCTTCACGAGTGGCCGCGACTAGAGCGCCGCCCACCTCGTATGGGTCGCCAACCTCACTACGGTGTGCCGGCCTCTGCCCGCTTGACTAGGCCTGTGCTTCCGCCGCGGGATGGCGCGTGGATTTACCCAAATGGAGGTCCGTCTCCTCCGCCTCTGGAGGTTCCGCATGAATCTCGATTCGAGATTCCCTGGTTCGAGGACCGGTTTGATGAAGGTGACCAATGCTAGGTAGTCGCCGCCCTAGCCCCCACCACAGCCACATCTCCTGAGAATCTTAATCTTCAGCAGTCCGTCTGTCAGACCGTTCTTTTGCCGACTGTCTCAGTGAAGGTGTACAACCCGAAAGGTGAATGTTTGATAGTTCGTGCCCTCTTGGATTCGGGTTCACAGCGCTGTATTGCTTCTTCTTATTTGGTGGGTAAGCTAGGGCTCCCTTGGAGTCCTCATGCGGTTCGGATGATAGGTATCGGTGGTGCCGAGCCCTCGACTCCTAAGGGTGAAGCGGAGTTGATGTTTGGCCCAATTAAGGGCAATCTCCGCGTCTTGGTCAAGGTGTCAGTCCTTGACGATATCTTGGGTCCTCTACCACAGGAAAGAATCGCTGACGTTGCGGTTTCCTGTACGGCAGGTCTGACCCCTGCCGACCCTCACTGGACTGAACCTGGTCCCATGGATCTTTTGTTGGGTTCTGATGTCCTAGGCCTGATCTTGTCAGGAGGAATTAGGGTCCTGCAGAAAGATGGACTTTGCGCCATCTCCACTATATTTGGTCATAGCTTTCTTGGACCCGTTTTGTGGTCTTCAGACCCACCGGTGCTAGACCAATTGCAGGTAGCCGGCTTAACGTTGTCGGATGTAGTCCAGCGTTTTTGGGAAGTCGAGGAGCCGCCACACGCTGCACCGGTTAATCCTCTTGACCTTGAATGCGAGTTGTTCTATCAAAATAACACAGGCCGTCGTACTGACGGGCGCTTCGTAACTCGCTTGCCCTTCCTCGCCTCTCGCCCCCCTCTTGGTCATTCACGGGCCTTAGCTGAGAAGAGGCTCTAGTCTATGGAACGGCGCATGCGGCGCGACCCTACCTTCCGCACCAAGTATATTGAATTTATGCGCGAGTACGAAGACCTTGGACACATGTCACCATCAAATTTTGATTGGCGTTCGCACGAGCACTACTTTCTACCCCACCATGCTGTCTTGAAGACCCCTGGGGGTAAGATTCGAGTGGTATTTGACGGCTCCGCGGCCACGTCTAACGGGGTGACTTTGAACCAGTGTCTGCACGCTGGCCCTAAGTTGATCAAGGATATCTCCGACATCCTCACGCATTTCCGCCGTCACCAAATTGTCTTTGTTGCTGACATCAAGATGATGTTCAGACAGTCGGTGGTACATCGCGATGATCGGAGGTATCAGCTGATTTTGTGGCGCGAGAGTCCTAATGAGCCGATACGGGTCTTTGAATTGAACACAACGACCTATGGACTCCGGTCAAGCCCCTATATTGCTATTAGGACCTTGTTGGAATTGGCTAACCGCGAGCGGCTGAATTATCCTCGTGCATCAGCCATCTTGGAATCGTCAGTCTATATGGACGACATCTGCACAGGAGCTTCTAGTGTTGAAGAAGCTTTGACCCTGCGTGACGAATTGATCGCAATACTGAAGTCCGGAGGTTATGAATTGCGAAAGTGGCTATCCAACTCCCCTCACGTTTTGAAGGATCTCCCGGGAGAGGATCAGCAGGACCCTCATATTTTTGAAAACCTTGAAAATCCTAATTTGTTGACGGTCCTTGGAATACAGTACCAGCCCGTCCAGGATGTCTTCACCTACCGGGTTAAATTGAACCCACCTCCTAAGGTTTGGACTAAGCGCTCCGTCTTGTCTACGGTTGCCCGCACTTTTGATCCAAACGGGTGGATCACTCCCGTAATATTTTTGGCCAAATGCTTCCTTCAGAAGCTTTGGATCGCTGAAGTCGGTTGGAACGAGCCTCTCCAAGGGAAATTATTGAAGGAGTGGCACTCCCTTGTGTCTGCACTTCCGGACGTCGACCGAATTTCGATGCCTCGACGCTTCCTACCACCAGGAAGGTGCCACGCCAGTCTCCATGGGTTTTGTGACGCCTCCGAACGAGGCTATGCTGCCGTGGTATATATGCGGACTGTCGATGCCACTGGTGAGGTAGCGACACATCTTGTCTTGGCAAAGAGCAAGGTGGCCCCTATTCGGTCACGCTTGACGATCCCTAAATTAGAATTGTCTGGCGCTGCTCTTTTGGTGCGCCTTCTTAACCACGTCCGTTCATCTTTGGCATCCGTGGTCGAACTGACCGACGTGTACGCTTGGACGGACAGTGAAATTGTCCTATGTTGGCTCCGAGCCGCCCCTCACAACTTGGAGGTCTTTATCGCGAATCGGGTGTCCCAAATTCAGTGCTCTGAAACTCCGTTGATTTGGAGACACGTACCCGGAGAATTGAACCCGGCCGATTGCGCCTCTCGCGGTCTCGAGGCCTCTTCACTTGTCAACCATCCCCTTTGGTGGGGCCCAAGTTGGTTAACGCAACCTGAGTCGGCTTGGCCTCAGAATCGGTTCTCCGCTCCGGAAGTTTTGCCGGGCTTAAGAGTCGGAGTCGTGGAGGATAGACCGATCCCAGACTCTAACTTCCTCTTGGAACGATACAGTTCCCTTGATAAACTCATTGGTGTTACCGGTTGGCTTAGACGTTTCATCCATAATGGAAGGAACCCAGGTAATAAAAATTTGAATCCTGTCTTGTCGCCTCTTGAACGTCGAGAAGCCCGGACACATTGGGTGCGTGTGGTTCAGGCAGAACATTTTGCGTCCGTGATTGACACCATAAAAGGAGGCTTAGCTTTGAAAGGCCCGCTTGCTCGCTTAAGCCCCTTTTTGGACGATGACGGATTGTTACGCGTTGGCGGACGCCTTAGGAATGCTGAGTTGCCCTATGGTGCTCGTCACCCGTTGCTGCTCCCTAAGGACGGCACCTTTGTTAAATTGCTGGTGACCTCTTATCACCTGAAAAATGCCCATGCTGGTTGCAATGCCCTCTCGGCTATTTTACAGCGTGAGTTTTGGATTTTGGCAGGGAGACGCACAATCCGGAGCGTCATTTTCAAATGCATCCCTTGCTACCGTTTGAAGGCCCCTACTGCGCAGCCGATGATGGGTGACTTGCCCCCCGACCGCGTCATGGCCACTCGACCTTTTGCCGGAGTTGGCACTGATTTTGCAGGCCCTTTCGCCATCAAGAGCTCTAACCTCCGCAACGCCCGGTCACTCAAGGCCTATCTGTGCGTCTTTGTTTGTCTCTCTACTAAAGCGGTCCATTTGGAACTCGTGAGTGCCTTAAGCACTGAGGCCTTTGTGGCCACGCTAAGTAGATTTGTCTCCCGTCGAGGATTGCCTGACCTGGTTCGCACCGATTGCGGTACTAATTATAAGGGTACCGATAGATATTTAAGAGAAATTGTTGAATTTTTGTCTAGTAATAAGATTAGTTTAAGTACTGCAATGTCCAAGATGGGGATAACCTGGAAGTTTGACCCTCCAGCTTGCCCCCACTGGGGTGGGATCTTCGAAGCTGTCGTCAAGGTCGCCAAGACACATCTCCGACGCGTTATAGGAGAAACTATCTTGACCTTCGAAGAACTCGCCACTGTGTTTTGTAAAATTGAGGCCATACTCAATTCTCGGCCACTCTGCCCCCTCTCGTCTGACCCAAACGACCTGGAGGTCTTAGCTCCCGGCCACTTCTTGATTGGTCAGCCCCTTAACGCCTTGCCCGAATACCCCTTCAGGGACGCGAAAACCTCACGTTTGTCTCGGTTTGAACTGTTGCAGCAAATGACTCAGAGCTTTTGGCATCGTTGGTCACTCGAGTATTTGCACCTTTTGCAGCAACGTGTTAAGTGGGCTGACAAATCCGATCCCCCTAAGGTTGGTGATCTTGTATTGGTAAAGGAATCTAATTTGCTACCTTTGTATTGGCGTCGTGGACGCATTGTTAAGTTAATGTACGGGTCTGATGGGGTTCCCAGAGTCGCCGAGGTAATGGTCGGAGATTCGGTCTTGCACCGAGCCGTTTGCACCTTGTCACGTCTCCCCATCTGTTAGTGAGTGGACGTAAATCCTTGCGTCCACGGGCGGGGGATTGTTCGCGCCACCTATGTATTAGTTGTCTGTGGTCGCTGTGACAGATGAATACCTTGTGAACGTAGCTAGCTTGCCGCGCTTTTTGATAAAACCTTTGGTTTTGACAGTTCGACAGAGTTCAAGATTGGTTGTTGCTAGCGGCCGCGCCTCGAATTGTTGATTGTAAAAATAAGCTTTTCTTTGTAATCCGTATTGTTAGAACCTCGCTATAGCTTAAGGTTCCCGCGAGAAATTAGCTTCTAGTTATTTCGGTACTAAATAAAGACTTACTTGTTGTACTGAGTGACAAGAGTTGTGTGCCACGTTGACGCCACTGCTGGCCGTGCAATCTTATATACTTAAGTAAATAATTAATCTAAGTAGCTTATAGACGAACTTTAGTGCTGTGCTGTGTGTGTTGTGTGTTAGTGCCGTCTTGAAGCAAGAAGCCACAGGCCGAACAGCAAGTACCTTCTCATTCCTGACCTTTCCTACCCTTTAACCTAAATTCTTCCTTATCGAGGAGCCGTGGTCACCTTGGACTCTGTAAGTACATAGCATAAGTTTAAATCTATCTAAGTTAAGCCGGAACAGTTCTGTCCGCATTTGGCCCTGAGCCAATGGTCTAAGAGGCTCGAATCCAGCTGATGGGCCCCTGGAACAGCATCTTAGGGTTGTAGCATTGGACCAGGTTGAAGCCCCAACAATATTAAATCAGCCTTTTTCATTTATTAAATTTTTTCTTGAACTTTTCAATTTACTTTGCTATTGAGTGATTTTAACGTTTCTATATTATTTTACTAGATTATCTTATGTCCATACCCGCGGGATACAATTACCAAATTTCGTCAAAATCTGTGGTACAGAAGGGCCGTGAACAGGTAGCACAACAGACAGACATAATATACTCTTTCACATTCATAATATCATAAGAGCTTAGAGAACCAGGGGTAGAGGTACAACTCCATACAACGGGTACCATAGTTCTAAAATAAATTCTAGATGGCGTTACTTGTCTCGAATAAGTAAAAATTTTGTTTAAATCAACCGTAACTCAATGAAAACATGTATTTTGTTGTTTTACTTTATTTACCTATTTATTTATTAAGTTTAATTAACTATTAAATATAAAATTTTCATAAAATCCGATAGCAAAAAGTTTATTTTGAAGCTTTCGTTTTAACGCCATCTAGAGCTAAGCAGAAGAACTACAGGGTATCAGCGATGATAAGCAGATTTTGAATGCTTTTTGCTTAAGTATGGAGTTGTACCTCTACCCCTGGTTCTTTATGCTCTTTGATAATATTAAGTACGGAACTATGGAATCTGTAATGTCAAATCACTATTCGACCTCTACGGCTACGACGTGCTACGAATTTTTGAGTTTTTCGCAAGAAGCTACAAGACAACTAGGTACTTAGTTATAACAAGAATAATTTAGCAAGGCCCTCTATGGTAAATGAAAGCTCCCTACAAGACAACTACAAAGCCCTCTAGGTATGTTAAAGGAATTTCCGGGGACCTGGAAGCATATAAAATAGTAGTTAATTCTTACTAATTAAGAACTCATTCGTCCACAAAATTTTTGCTGAATTAAAACTTAATATTCTAAACTCTTCATAATTAAAATTTCAATAGCAGAACCGATGGCCGCTGTAGCAGACCATTTGTTCGGAAGAGCAGACGCGGCGTACCAAGCGCAGCGTGTGTACATCTTCTGAAGGCTGTCCAGCCTCTTCTTAGGCCAGGATTACACTTTTAAGCTATTATGTACCTAGGTTATATGTAAAACTTCCAAACGCAGCGTGGGTACATCTTCTGAAGGCTGTCCAGCCTCTTCTTAGGCCAGGATTACACTTTTAAGCTATTATGTACCTAAGTATGTAAAACTTGCTGATGCCCGCGACTTTGTCCGCGTAGATTGAGGTTTTTTTTGTTCCTGCGGGAACTCCTTAATTTTCCGAGATAAAAATACTCTTTGTGCTAATCCAGACTATAATCAATCTCCGTGCCAAATTTCATACAGATCCGTTCAGCCGTTCTGGCATGATTGAGTAACATGCATCCATCCATCCATCCCAACTTTCGCATTTATAATATTAGTATAAAAGTAAGTATAGATAAGTAACTAAGATTTGCATACGATACACGACTTACAAGACTGTTTACATTTCGAAATTTACTCATATGAACCACATACGTGAGTAAAGCTTACAGTGTAATCCTGGCCTAAAGCTTCCAGGCTCCAGCTCGACGGCGGTGGCGAGAAGTAGCTGAATGAGAAAGGGACCGTATGTGGTAGCACGCCCTCGAAAACACTGTTCTATGGACATATATAAGTAGCATGGTGGGCTAAATAATAAGTATAATATGTATACTTAAATATTTACTATATATCTACTGTAGTATTACTAATCTACTACATATATAGGTACTAAAATTCTACATCAATGACCTACATAATGTAACTTTGCCATTTGAAAAGATAACTTTGCCGGCTCTTGTTTCTGTCTGAATCTGTTTTTCCTAAATTCGAACCGGTGCAGTGGTAGAGCCAAAACAAGACGTAAGTATAGGTAATTATATACTACCTAATAAGAGATACCTGTGAAAATTAGAGAGATTCCTACAGAAAATAATAAAATTGAGCATCATACTCATTTTATAAATGCGAAAGTGTGTTTGTTTGTTGATTTGTTACTTTGTCCTTAAATCACGCCGCAACAGAGCAACGGATCGACGTGATTTTTGCCATGGGTATACTTGAGGACTTGGAAAGTGACATAGGAAAATAAAGGAGTTCCTGCGGGAATCGAAAAAATTAAAACCCCGCGGTCGAAGTCGCAGGCATCACCTATATTAGTTAAGTATATTTTATTTACGTACATAAAACGAGAATCTTTTTTTATCAAGAGGACTAAAGATACGAGATACTCAGGCGAGACAAAGAAGAAACGAGTAGGCTGTAGGGTACTATCCCTATCAAAGTATAAAATAAAATAGAAACTGGCACTATAAAACTAAGCCAGGTATAGACTTACAAATTACCTTGTACCTACGCAATAGGGCACAGCTGGTGACATAATAATAATTATTAAAATTGAAGGCCTAATATTCGGAGCATTGTCATATTCACGCAATGCAGTCTAAAGATAGTGCCTATGTGTTTTGTTTAGACGTCAGAAGCAAAACGCGTATAGCATGTCGTTAGTGCTAGACACCTACCTATTCTAATTTAACGCACTGTGATTTATTAATAAGACAAATGATTGAAGAAGTAGGTTAACCACGCACTGTTAACTGTTAGGGTGTCTTTCAACAGGGATAGATGCGTGAGGAACTAACATATTATGTAGTATATATTCATATTTATAGCTCAATGATCTTTTTTCTATTACAGTTTGGATATGTCACCGTAAGATTGCAAAAACCGTTAGATTATAATCCAACTAGCGATATTGTAAACTGTCGACGGATTGTGAACCGTTCAATGTTCCGAGTGTCAATTTTTGATACATTCAATGTATTTATGTTTTCTTGTCTCTTTCTTGTAGGTTAGGTTAGGGTTCGACATAAGGAATCACGTAGTGCCCGGCCCCAGGCCGGGCACTTAGGTTTTATCGGGTTAAATATATCTAACAGATTACAATCTACCGAAAAATAATGCGTTAAATTGTAATCATTCGACAGTTTACAATTTCGCGAGTTAGATTATAATCTAACGGTTTTTACAACCTTACGGTGACAGATATATTATGAGCTACTAGCTGATGCCCGCGACTTCCTTCGCGTGGATTGAAGTTTTTTTTTCCTAGATAAAAAGTAGCTTATGTGTTAATCCAAACTATAATCTATCTCTGTGCCAAATTTCAACCAGATCCGTTCAGCCGTTCTGGCGTGATTAAGTAACAATCATCCATCCATCCATACATACATCCATGCATCCAAAATTTCGCATTTATAACGTTAGTATAGATGAAAATTCAAAATACCTTCTTAATTTACTTTATTATACAAACCACACTTGAAATAGGTAGATAGATACAAGTAAAAAACAGTTGCTTACAACGAAATGCAAAGGCAGTCGCTTTACTATTAGCAATCTATTACTGAAAATCTTTATTAAAATAAAAGGTCTTGAGAACAGAGAGCGGAAAGCGATACCTTTAGCACACTTCCAGCCACCAGGCTATGGATCCTAGCACTTGCCTGGTGCCATAGTAGCCTTAAGTGCATGTCACTGAACTGTGGCATGCTGCCCGATGCAGCTGCCAACTCTGTGACACCATAACTCAGGTCTAGCAACGACTGCCAAACAGAAAATGCTATAGATAACCGTTGTAAAGCAATGAAAGACCGATGAAAGATATCCTATAGCCATTCGAAAGTTACTCCTTTGGTAGGTACATGCTATAGTTTTGGTTGCTGCAAATGAGAGAATAGCATTAAGTAAGTAAAGTTAAAATAAGTAGATATAAAAGACGTTTTCCTTGGCTCATGTTATTTTTTAAGTTAGATATTTGACAAAAAATTGAGTTCCACCAGACTAGAAAAAACTCAGAAAGTATGAATTAATTTATTGACCCTGCCAGGGATTTAAGGCACCTATTTTACAGCATTTTCAACATTTAATTTATACCCTATTGTCTGAGTTACATAATGTAACCAACAATATACCTACCTACTTACTACCTTATATATCTTTGTATTCGAGACTCAAACTCGTTCAATTCTAAACAGTGTATTATTTTAATGAGTCGTAAAAAGTGTCTGAGCTTTTATGAGAGAAATTTACAGGCGTTGAAAATCGCTTTTGACCTGATTAACCAAATGAATTACCTTTGATATTTGGACATTGTTTGCTTATGATTACATTAAGGAACATTTGCTTTATTATCTAATGTGTAATGCAATTTCTTTTTGATATTTTGCATAAATTAATTACGTATGTTATCTACAACACAAATATATAGGAACCTTAGGTGCACATGTTACGGCACAAGACCGCTCGGTGTGCAAACTTGACAGTAGGTACTCTGGTCTGCTGCGGAGTGTGGACTAAGACGCCCCTGGTTTAGTTGGATCTAGATCAAAATGATCACTTCTGGTCAATTTTGGTCACACAATGTCAAAATTGTCAGATCATTTTGATCTTTACAGGGTCGATAGAAGGCGCATTTTAAAAGCTTTCTGTATACTTATCTCATTTTTGGCATGTGTGTGGATTGGTTCCTGTTTGCATAAATAGTTAGGTCCAATTTACCCTTTAATTTAACTTTATTTTGTTGCGACGTGACGGTGCACAGTCGATAATCGCGAAAGCGCTTAAGAATTAGAAAACCCCGAACAGAATAACGAAATTTTTCTTAAGCTCTTTGCTTGAGGAGTGAGTATCGATCTGACCTCCTGGTTCAGATTGATTTTACTGATACCTACTCACTGACACAAATGGTAAGAAAACACTAAAGATCCACGGATAAGCGCGAGCGAAATCGTTTCTATTTATAGTTTTATAGAAACGATCTTCACGGGTCTAGGACCTCCAACTACAAACTGGCTCTTACTGAAAATATTATTGTTCCGGGGTTTGGGGTGGACCGACCCCTCCGAAGCAAAGTTGACGCATCAGGCTCGGAAGCTTTGGAAGTCTTTTGGAAAGAATTTTTAGTTTTAACTTTTTAGTATCAAGGTTGAGGATTTGGATTCAGAACATTTTATGGGACCACCTCGAGAGCTTCCTCTAACGACTGATAGAAAAAAAATTCAAATCGATTCAGAAACCACGGAGATATGCACCGACATACCTACATAAAAAAACCGCGCCGAATTGAGAACCTCCTTTTTTGGAAGTCGCTTAAAAAGTAGGATCAATTATTTATTTTTACCTATGCTTAGTCATTCATTTTAATTGTAATCTCATTAGCATACTTTGTCCCCATAACGTACCTTTCTGTAAAAGTCATAAAGCATCAGAAAGTTAAGGAAGATTAATGGATGAAATTAGCAACTCACATCCGATCTCACGCGCTCCCGCAAACCTTCACATAAATTCGAAGTTTCCTGTTTACGTAAGTAATGTTTGTGTGAGGAATGTTTATCGAACTTGAGCGTTTTTATGTTGAGCTTTAAGAACCAGTTACATTTTTACTGCCACCTAAAATATGCACTTGACTTCACCTTCTTTGCCACTGGGGTGGCGTTGCACAGTGTTTGATGCCAGCGTAAGTACCTACCCATTTCTTAGGTAGAAACCTGCTTTTTAGCATATTATACCTAATTAAAATAGAATTGAGCAGTTTCAACTAGGATAAATAAATAAATAAATAAATAAATAATCATTTATTTGCATAGAATGTTGTAGATAAGCAAAAAGGCTTATTAAAAAATCCGCAAATGGCTAAACGGAGGCTATTGCAGTGGAATCCGGGTTAAAAGGAGCGCATTGCATTCGATAGTGGCAACACTACAGTGGTACATTACTTTACATATCAGTAAATAGGTGATGCACCCCTGATTTTTAGGTGAGGCCCTAGGGTCGTGACGTCACGGACCATCACTGTGTGCAACAAGTAAACAATATTAAATATTTAAAATTGAAAACAAAAATAAAAGTAACTTATCAAAAACGTTCACGTTTACCACCGTTCCCTTAGGTACAAAAATAACAAAGTAAACTATGTATTTTGCGCAACGATATAGATATTATAGATAGTAGATAATGTTATACTGTCGTTAATGCCACAAGGTTGTGACCCTTGTCACCCATTTCTCGTATGAAACATTGTTATTTTTCACGACCACCTTTATGCGGCAGAAAGCAGGTGAATGTGTGGACCGTTAACTTTCATAGTGTTTTGCTGTGACGTGAAACGTGTTACGCCTTTCCGTTCAGCATTATAATATTGTTGTTGTACTGAACATCGTATATTGTACTAAAATATGATTTTATGACTGCTCTTAAGAATGCTCGCGTGATTCGTGAATAGGTACCTAATTAACTAGTGTTTCAACTAACCGCCGCGCCGGCGGTCTCATCTCAGCATGAGAAAGGTTTAGGCCACAATCCACCACGTTGGGTTAAGTGTAAATAAGACTTTATGCATCTCTGTAGAACATTATGGCGAAGTAATGTACCTACTCTCAGGCATACCTACAGGTTTCCACGCGACGTTTTCCTTCAGTAGTTACCTAAAACTGCAAAAGGTAAGAGATTTTTGCACAGGTTTCGAATGTCAGTTCCCCCCAAATAAAAGGCTGAATTATTAACTACTGGGCACAATCTTTATAAATAATCTATACTAATATTGTAATTGCGTAAGTTTCGATAGATGTATGGATGTATATGGATGGATGTTTGTTACTCAATCACGCCACAACGGCAAACGGATCTAGATGAAATTTGACATAGAGATAGATTATAAGTATAGTCTGGACACGTAGGCTACTTTTAATTCTGGAAAATTAAAGAGTTCCCGCGGGAAGCAAAAAACCTCAATCCACGCGTACGAAGTCGCGGGCATCAGCTAGTAGGTACGTCATAATATTATTTTACTATAATACGATAGTAGGTACCTAAAAGTTACGATAATATTGTGTTAGTATAGAGCGCAAATCGTACTTAGCGGTAGAGGAGCGCGGTAATCCTCAGTTTTGTCGGAAACAAACTCGTAGGACGCGTTTCCAGTAGGCCTATTACTTCAACGGTCAAATGACATAATTCCGAGTTACGGCGCTGTTAAGATAAATGGCATGACTAGTTATCTGCAAATTATGGAACGAGCTTCCAACTTCTGTGTTCCCTCATGATTATATTATGGGACTCTTCAAAGGGCGGATAAATAAATATCTCAAAAGCCGGCAACGCAATGGCGGTTCCTCTGGTGCTGCATATGTTCATGTGCGGCGGTAATCACTTAATATCAGATGACCCGCCTGCTCGTTTTCTCGCTTTATATATAATGTCACCGTAAGATTGTGAAAACCATCAGATTGCAATCTAACGCTTTTTATCTCGATATATAGTAGTCGATAGATTGTGAACAGTTCTATTTTCTGAGTATCAATTTTTGAAATATTCATTGTATTTACGTTTTCTTGTCTCTTTCTTGTAGGTTAGGTTAGGGTTCGACATAAATAATCAGGTTAATATACCTACCTAACAGATTACAATCTACCGAAAAATAATGCGTTAAATTGTTTACTTTTGATGCGTTAAATGTATACTTTCGACAGACTTTTACAATTTCGCTAGATAGATTACAATCTAACGGTTTTCATAATCTTACGGTGACATATTATATGCTTTTTTTAAACGGTATAATATTGTCATGCTTACCGGGCACGTCCCAAAAGGCAGCTGCCGAATCTGCTCAAACGCTTATGCGCCGTAAACACTCATGCTGAGATCTATAGACCGTACTTTGACTTGGCTCAAACTTTACTCAGAGCTAAAACGAGATGGACTTATGTGAGTAACATAAATCTGTCTCGTTTTAACCATGTCTTAAGTCTAAGAAAAGTCAAAGTTCGCTCTATAGATCTCAAGTCCTATGTAAGGACTACATTTTTGCGGCGCTTGCGTTTGCGACTCTGGATCCATGGTCTTCGGATACGAAACATTTTATCAATGTTGTGTCCCAGTTCACGCAACTGGTGACCCAAGAGCTGGGTCTTAGCCCAACGGAATAGCCTAGCAATTCAGAGAGGTAAAAGCGCCATGTCATGGGCACCATGCCCAATGCCAATTTTTTGTAAAAATAAATTTAGTTTTTATTTTGTATTCTTGTAAATATTTTAATTAGTGTAAATATTCTAATTAATATGTAAGTATAAAAGTTTAATAATAGATAAATAAATTCATACATAATTTTTGCCACAATAAAAGGAAAACACCTTTTTAAAAATATGTATTCGCCGTTTTAAATCACTGTTTAACAATAAAATATTAAAGCTTGCGTTATTCTAGTATTCTGTATTAATTAAATAAATATAATATCACTGGTACGAAAATTTGTACTGTATACTTATGTAACCATAATGTTATTACAATATTGCTATAACACACACACTGAGATAGACATTTGATTTTATACCTACACGTGTGACGTATTTCAAGTGCTTTAAGCAAAAAAACGCACACATGCAGAGAAAAGTGGGGTCGAGGAACGATAACAGCTTAAACTCAACTTTATTACATTAATATAGGATTGAAATTGGTATAATAAAACAAAACCCGGAAGACTTAAACGGCGAGCGGCTTCGAGTTGTTTAAGTTGTTCTCAAAAATGACGCCTCCACTTAACTATTTACGCCTTACATAATGGGGTGTGAGCAACGACCTCAATTTACATAGACGGGCTCTCTCAAACAAAGAATGTGGACTTATTTTATTAACGCCAACTGGACCGAAAAGCGGGACAGCGCTATGGCGGGGACAAAGACAGGCTCATACAAGTGTGGAGCGAGCTCTACAGGTCAGACGCCCAATTTTTTTCTATGAAAGGGCTCATCTAGTACTTACATATATATCGAGGGGTGTTAGCAATGGGATAAATTATAAGGGCTAATCGACACTGCATAAGTCAGTAAAGTTACAGTTATGTATAGTGTTGTGAAAATGCTTCTTGAGGTCAGAAAGTGGACACAGTTCGTTCTTGCACATCGGCAGTTTGATTATTCTCTCCTGATGTAGTGTTAATATTTTGTCTCCGTCCTTGCATCTGTAATAACAATTACACAATTATTTGGAATTCTACATTACTTATAAAACAGCTAAAGTCCATGCCGAAACACGCATTTATAATAATAATAATAATTTATAACAATAAGGTACAGTTCGCGCGCGAGTTGAATGCAGAGTAAATGTATGGTGACACGTACATTTACTCTGCCTTCAACTCGCGCATTATAGGTTAGGTACTGTAGCCACTTAATGTCAATAGGGATGATGACAACTCAATCAAATCAGCAACTCTTTATCTAACTTAATTAAAAACGCGCTTCTACGAGTAGTATGGAAGTTTGTATGAAATACATAGTTGTGACGTCATCAAATTTCAACACACTTTTTTCTTTAATCGATAGTTTAAAATGATATCGGTTGTGAATTTTAGGTCTTTTGAAAGACTTTATTAAATAATCAGTAAGAAATAATTTATTTCTGACATATCATCCCTATTTGCGCCATTGATGGTTATGGTTAAAGTTAATTTTCACCACAAAAAAGCAAAATGAATCGCACCAGGCAGTATTCTTAAGGCCATATCTTAAGGCTTTTGGTAAAAAGTAGGAGAGTCAACGTTGACCATAACCATCGATGGTGCTATTGTTTGGACCTATTGTTGTAGTCGTCTTCTCAACCAACGACCTGAATTTACATAGACGGGCCCTGTCAAACAAAGAATGTGAACTTATTTTAATAATGTCATCTAGTCTGGAAAGCGGGACAGCGCTATGGCGGGGACAAAGACAGGTGAGGAGCGCACTCTACATGTCGGACGCCCAATTTTTTCCATGAAAGGGGCCATCTAGTACCTACATATACATCGATGTTCTCAACCGATAGACATTCAATGCTAGACGTAGGTCTCCTGCATAGATCTCAATAGAACACAAACTTGCACCGCTTGTTTCCAGCGGCTTCCAGTTACCCGCTTGAGATTGTCTGTCCACCTAGTGGGAGGTTGACTAACGCTGCGCCTTGCGGTACGAAGCTGCCATTAAAGCACTTTGGGACCCCAACGCCTATTGGTTCTTCAAACTTTGTAGGTACTACTTACGGAATTTTAGAGGTTCCTTCTTTTTTTGACCACAATTCTAAAAAGCTGGTAAATATCAATAAAATATCTATACTTCTATACTTATATTATATCTTCTTACTTCTTACTAATATTATAAATGCGAAAGTTTGGATGGATGTATGGATGTCTGGATGGATGGATGGATGTATGGATGTTTGTCACGCCCCAACAGCTTAACGGATCTGGCTGAAATTTGGCATAGAAATAGATTATAGTCTGGAATAGCACATAGGCTACTTTTTATCCCGGAAAATGGAAGAGTTCCCGCGGGAACCAAAAAACCTCAATCCACGCGTTCGAAGTCGCGGGCATCCGCTAGTGTATTATAAATGTGAAAGTTTGGATGTATGTATGTATGGATGTATGGATGTATGGATGTATGGATGGATGTATGGATGGATGTTTGTTACTCAATCACGCCCCAACGGCTGAACGGATCTGGATGAAATTTGGCACAGAGATAGATTATAGTATGGAAAGACACATAGGCTACTTTTTGTCCCGGAAAATGAAAGAGTTCCCGCGGGAACCGAAAAACTTCAATCCACGCGAACGAAGAAGCTAGTATTAATTAACTGTAACCCGACTGCTGTTGTTTTAGAGGGAACACTTTTTTGGATGTCACATCCGTCCTAACGACTTTATTGGAGTAAAATGTAGCCTATCTAGAGATAGGCTACATTTTAGGCTACATTGAACAAATCGATTGACATCTCTCTCGTCAAAATTGGCCTAGTAGTTTAGGTTTTACGGTGGAACATACTAACATACATACATAGACAGACCGCTAAAATCATAACCCTTCCTTTTGGCTTTGCCGTAGTCGTATAAAAATGCATATAAATAAAAGAAAATACTTACTTAAACAGCACAAAAGCTATATTAGAAGCGAAGCAGTCAATCTTCGACGTTCTCCACGGGCTCTTCTCGTCTATCCCGTCCCCTCTCAAATGTCTATCGGGCTTGTAGAGTTGCAGGTGAGTGATCAACTTTAGAATAATACCGGAGTGAGAGAACAGGAATGTCGCGTTACGACCGTTTTTGCTGAAATCAAATTCATCATGACCTACTACACAAATTAGGACTGAAACAGTAACCGAAATAAGTGTTTCAAACAGTTTTTTGAAACTGTTATAGACCAAAAACACTTTCAGAAACAGAAACGACACTGTAACCCAATCAATCTGTAACCGTTTATTTCTGTTAATAAGTGTTTTTATCCGTAACCGATATAAGGTACTTGCCCTAACAGATTGCACGGTGTGACAACGCGGTCTTCTCACTTCATTGGACTTTACACACACTGCCACAACAAGGCCACGTTTTTCTTAAAACAATTGCAACCATTGGTGCTTTCACCTTAGGAATACGCATCAACAGTAAGGCAACGTCGCTATTCCGGTTACACTTTCATTTCTGTTACAGAAATATATCGGTGCTTTCACCTTAGGAATACGCATCAACAGTAAGACAACGTCGCTATTCCGGTTACACTTTCATTTCTGTTACAGAAATACATCGGTGCTATCACCTTAGGAATACGCATCAACAGTAAAGCAACGTCGCTATTCCGGTTACACTTTCATTTCCGTTACAGAAATACATCGGTGCTTTCACCTTAAGAATACGCATCAACAGTAAGGCAACGTCGCTATTCTGGTTACACTTTCATTTCCGTTAGAGAAATACATCGGTGCTTTCACCTTAGGAATACGCATCAACAGTAAGGCAACTTCGCTATTCTGGTTACACTTTCATTTCTGTTACAGAAATATAAGTGTTTTGGGTTAGCAAATTTAAAAACACATTGAAAACGGTTACAGATTTGATTCTGTTATCAATTCAACCTGTAACACTTATAATTTGGTAACCTAGAATGTTTTTCAGTCCCTGTACACGAGTTTTCTCTCAGAATGAGAATGATTTCGGTCATAGTCCACTACGCTGGGCAACTGCGGATTTTCAACTTTGAGAATATTTTGAAGTAAGAACTCTTTGGCATGCAGGTTTCCTCATGATGTTTTCCTTCAGACTGCGCCGAGTACTGGTGGGCGTTGCGACGACGAACTGTTTTTAAAAACCGTTCTCTGTCCTGCGACGGCGAAACCGTTTTTACGTCCTGGGTAAAACAGTTTTCGTTGCACAAACCAGTCTTCGAATAACTTGGTACGATTTTATATTTTACGTCTAAGAGAATAAAGTCGAGAATGAATTGATTCAACGACACACGTCGTTGCAAATGCAGTCGTCCTCGTTCCACGTTCGTTTTCAAAACAGTTCTTACAATCAAAAGTGAACTTTATGCCCATGACATACAGTCGAGAATGAATTGATTCAACGACACATGTCGTCGCGAACGTAATCATCCTCGTTCCACGTTCGTTCTCAAACCAGTTCTTGCAATCAAAAGTAAACTTTGTGCCCATGACATACAGTCGAGAATGAATTTATTCAACGACAAATGTCGTCGCGAACGTAGTCGTCCTCGTTCCACGTTCGTTCTTACAATCAAAAGTGAACTTTATGCCCATGAAGTACAGTCGATAATGTATTACCATTTTGAAGACTCGTCGTTGCAACTGGTTTGAAGCTGGTTTTTATGCCGTCTTCAAACCAGTTGCAACGACAACCGTTTTCTGCAACCGTTTTCGTCGCCAGGAAAACAGTTGCGTTTCGTCCGTCAAAAATACGACAACGACCCACCACTAGCGCCGAGCATAAGACGCGGGCGCTGTTTAGGTATGTCGCTAGACGTGTGCGTCAAGTCGCAAACGCACGCACACAACAGCAAGTTTCCCTAGCTTAGTAGCTTACCCGGCCGACTGGACGCAAAAGAACGTAACTGATAATATTTTTAAATTGGGGGTTATCATGTAAACACAATAATTGTTAATTTTGTAATGAAATGTGGTACTAGTTTGCATGTATTCAGTATGTAAGTTTGAAGGCACCTATGTAGGGTATGTATATATACAGGATGATTTTTGAGAGCATATGAGATTTCTTCAAAATTTTTGAATGCAATTTTCATTTTCTTTGAAATATATGACGAGGTTCCTTAGACCAAATTCCTGTATCTCTAGTTAATTTTCATCTTACTGGCCGCTATCAAAAACATCCTATATATAGGTAATAGCAATTATTTTAATGTAACTTTTATTTATTTGTACACAATAATAATTTTACAAAACTCGAAGGTATGTTTTATGGTAATGACTATATTGTATACAAGCGGTCCGCCCCGGCTTCGCACGGGTAGCACTTGATCAAAATAGTCCATACCCAATAAAGGTCAGTCGGCACTGAGACGAACAACTCCACCATAGTTCTCAAATTTTGTTCAGCAAACCGCTGTGGACGCTTAGCACTTGAGTCTGCAATACGACTTAGTTTTGCTGGGAACTATGTTTAGCACTAACAACTAAGTTGAGACCTGGCTCTTTTAGGCATTTCGCAGTCTGTCTACAACAGTTAGATATTAAAATGTTTAAACAAATGTTAGTAAGTTCTCTTGTATTTATAATGACATACAATTGACAAATATGATACCTATAAAAGTCAGTAAGAATTTGAATATAATAAAAAAATTAATAGACGAATAGAGGTTTAACGTAAGAAGTTGAAATAATCAAATTATTATTGCAATTTTCGTAGGGATCTCTAAGTTTTTTGAAAATAAAATATAGCCTAATTGGTCAAATAGTTTTTTAGTTTATCCATTACAAACAAATAAACAAACAAATCTTTCCCCTTTATAATATTAGTATAGATATACCCACTGGAACAACGACCTTAATTCCTCCTATTTCTAATCCTCCTATCCTCCTCCTAATTTATAAATTGATCGGCTCGCTCTTTTCTTTTTCTTTTCTTTTGTTTTGTTTCTATAGTTTCATCTAATTTCCGCTTGTTTTCTTTTTTGTTATTGATTGCTTCCAAAATATAAGCAGGTTCCTTTATTTCCATCTGTCGATCTAATCTTGGATCAATTAATTCTGGAAGAAGACAATCAAAATAGAATTTCTTTAATTTTTCTTTCATGTCATTCCAAAACAGTTTATCTTCATCTATCAATTCTATCTTCATATCCACATTTGTCCAAACAACAAATATGCATGTTTTTCTTTGTGTGATGTGAAGTTGCCCCTGGATTTGAAAGAACCAATCGTGTCTTTTGTTTAAAATAATATTACCCTCTTTATTTATTTTCCAAAAATTTCCCAGATTACAGCCAAGTACTGAGTTATGATTTGAAATTTCTTGTAACTGTTGAAAAATGTACGCAAAATCTATAATTCGGTTTCCATTTATAATAACCTCTTGCTCTTGATTTTCATTTTCTATAGTTAATTTAAAATTAGTTGTATTTTCCAGTGATTCCTGAAATAAAAAGCAGCATTACTAGTAGTCAAAATAGTTGTCCCAATCACGTGATATTGCAAAAAATTACCTGTTCTTCATCAATTTCCAACGCCTTTGTAGTATGCAATGATATCTGAAATAAAAAGCAGTATTCACTAATAGTTATTCAAAATAGTTGTCTCAATAACGTGTTATAAGAAAAGTATACCTCTTATATTTATTACAATAGGAAGAACTTACCTGTTCTTTATCAATATCCATCGCATTTGTAGTATTTGAGGGTGAACTTTGTGGCGTATCTCCATCTTTATTTTGGTTTGTAATTCTGAAACAAACTTTTACGTAACTAAGGGTAGTTAGTAGTACCTATTAGTTAATGTCGCAGTAGCAGGGCACAGTTTAGGTAAGCAGTACCCGACAGGATCAGGATTGAGGAATAGTAACCTAGAGTAATTCATCGATGTAGTCTATGCTTGGTCCATAAAATACAAATTTACAATAGAAATTTCCATAATGTCCATAATTTAGGTGGGCGGCCCTGCTGCAGCATCAGGGTTGAAAAGTTAGAACCAAATTTTAGGGGACCACCTCACAAACTTCCCCTATCGATTAAAAAAAAAAATCGCAAATCGATCCAGAAATCGGAGAAATCGGTGTACATACATATAAAAAAAAACTCAATCCCAATCTGATCAGTAGTTTTTGAGATATTTAGGTACATACTACAGTTAACCACGTAGGTAATTAATCTAAAACTATACTACTTTAAGTTATACATACTTGTTTATAATCTTTTTTTTCGTGAATCTGGAGCTGCTAATTAATTTATAATAACGTTGTTTACGTTTTCCCATTTTACTGAAACAAATAAGTAATACTAATTAATTGTTTTTATCTCGAAAATAATCATAATATCAACCATGAAACGAATTGAGAACCTCCTATTTTTTTAGAGTCTAGTCGGTTAAAAATCTCGAATACATGCAAAAGTTTGCAATAATATAAAATTCTCAAAAAAAATACTTACATCGTTTTGCCGATATGCGTACACGAAATTACGATAGAGACGGGATCGGTGGGTTGTTCTGCAAAGTGACGTGGACTCGCTCTGAACACTCGTGGACGACTGAATCACAGAGCACGAACGACGCGTATATAAAACGGCGCGTGGCCCCCATACAAAAATGTATGGCGGATTTGAACAATATTTGAAGCGTTTATTGATAAATATTTATCTTAACTGTCACACAGTAATTTAAATATTTGAGACGGATGTGTTTTAATATAAATATTCATGTTTTATTTGAACTGAAAATTAGGATAGATTTCTATTGTTATTATATAGATAATCGCTTAACGCCAGCTTACGTTTTTGCAGTTTTCGGCAAACTTTATGTAATTTTGTAGGCTAAAATATTAATCATTTTAAGTTTTTTCCACGGAGTAATTGTGAACACATTCTTCGTTAAGGTTAATATATATATTATAGATGCATTGAACAAATTTTGTTGAATTTATCAACTTAACTGTGACTGCCTGTTTGGCAGATTTCACTCGGCGCAGTCTTCACCATTACTTGCTATAGCTATTGCTAAACCTGGCTATTGCCACTTCTCAAATCAGAAGTAGGTACAATTTTATTAATCATGCATCTAAGGGCCGATTTTTCAATCCAAAGCTGATAAACAACTAGATAGTAGATATTCGATGGATAGCGCAAATTCGTATTTATCAATAGGCAGATATGAGTTAACTGTCGAATAAAGTCTGTAACGGACGAATATATTTATCTGCTTTTTTGAGAGCCGGATAAAGGGCTATCTGCCTGTTTGTTATGACGTTTTCAAATGTTTAGGTTATAATATTATAGTAGCTAGTAGGTACCTCTGACCTATGCGCCTAGTTTTTATAATATTATTCTAAATTCTTTCATTCAGAATTATCAATTTTCATTCTGTGTCCTCCTTGTACGCAATAGGTATACGCAATAGATATTTTCCACACTTGTTCCACGCTGCATCTTTGTCTGTGTTGGTCACGGCGTCTGTTTTGTTATTTTCTAACTAGCTTAATATTCCGGGATAAAAAGTAGATATGCTATTCCAGACTAGGTATAATCTATCTCTGTGCAAAATTTCATGCAGATCCGTTGTGGCGTGATTAAGTAGCAAACATCTATCCATCCATCCAAACTTTCGGATTTATAATAATAGTATATTGACCGGTATTTCGTTGCAAGTTAGGTTAATAAGTTTACTTCCGACTTTTGAAAGTTTGACGCACTATCACGTTTCTTTACTTGCTCCTATTTTTTAAGAAAGCGCTTTTAAGTGAGAACCTGTCTAAAATAAAATAAACACAAAACCAAACACGAAATAAAAATTGCGTAAATTCGAGGTTATGAATTCTTGCGATAAACGTCCATTCGATAAACAAACGTTCTTTCCCAGTCTTATGCATTGAATGATATATGTGTCTATCTCGCTTGCACATATTTAGTGTGAAGTTGCTTCGAAAATACCATAGATAGCTATTCATTGGTTAAAAAGTGATTGAAAAATTGAAAAATTATAATCCCTAGATAAACTGTCAGATAATTTTATTCTCACGATAGTTATCCAGTCGTTTATCTGAGGATTGAAAAATCGGCCCTTAATTAACTTAAAATAAACCTCCCCCTTACCTTATGGAGTCGAACATATTTTTCATTATCATACATGCAGCTTGCTGTGAGTGTCCGTAACCATCTACCCAATATTTTTTAAGATCTTCATAGTATTCTAGAACCTGAAAAAACAATTTGTGTGTGTGAGTAATTATGACATTTTATTAATTATTTTTTTTAGATTATATATGCCCACGGGACCTGTTTGATTTTCCAAGATAATAATATCAATATCTTTGCCCTGGATACAGTTGTCTCTGTAAATCCAATCCTGAATGCTGTTATAGCCCTGTATGACAGCATTCAGGATTCAGGACAGAGGACGTCATTATACCCAAGTGTTACAGCTTTACAACAACAATTGTTGAGGTGCACACAAAACCAGAAAAATGTGGAGGACTACGGCAAAGACATAGAAAATTTATTTGTAGAGCTGACTATCTCGCAAGCCGACGGGGATGATAATAAATTTGAGATTTTAAAGGAAATTAATGAAAAAATAGCAATTAATCGGTTTGCTACCGGATTGCGGAATAGTCACCTCAGTACAATAATTTCAGCTAGGAATTACGTAAGTTTAAAAGATGCAATTCGAGGTGCGAAGGACGAGCAGATTTCTACATTTTCAGAGGATAGTATTATGAAAATAGGTCGTAATAAACATTTTTCGCAGATGACCTACCACACGAGAGGACATAATACTCAAGGTAGAACTGGTTACAATAATCGTAACTATCACCATGGCCAGTACAATCAGCGTGGTCACCCTACTCGCGGAAAATTCAATTTTTCTCGCGGCCGCGCACAGCCTTCTTATTACAGTCCCGCGACACAACATACCACAGGGAATAGAGGTAGGTATTCTTTTTCTAATCGCGGACGTAATTATAATGTTTCTCGTATTAATTATATGAATTCAGACATGCAACAACAACCCACGGCCAGTAGTAAAAATACTACAGAAACCGATTTAAAACCTAAAAATCAGTTTTTTCGTGAATACTAACGACATTAAAAGTAATAATCATGCCCAAATATGTCATTACAACAATTATAATTCCATACAATTGTCACTTGGTAACAATTTATGTAGTTGGTTAGTAGATACAGGCGCATCGCTCAGTGCCGTGAAATACGAACAGTTATCACAACAAAACATTCCATTCCATATGGGGAAAGTAAAGATAAACGGAGTGTGTGGGGAACTTTGTTCGGTAGGTTTCATCGATCTCAAGTTATCATTTATGGATCAAACATTTACACATAGATTTCATGTATTTAAAAACTTATGTTGTTCGACTGACGGAATTTTAGGTATGGACTTTTTGAAAAAGTATAGGGGAAAATTAAATTTAGAACTAGATACCCTAAAGTTATTTAATAACGACATCGAAACTACGTTATCATTGCAACCGGGACTCTTAGGAAATAATAAATATATACGCTTACCACCTAGATCAGAATCTTTACATTTAGTGTCAACGCACTTAAAGGAAGAATGTGTGGTCTTTCCGAAAGAATTGTGCGAGGGAGTATTTTTGGCTGCAACTATCTCATGCCCAAGGTCAGGCAAAATACCTATTCAAATATTAAATACACGCGAAGAGGAAGTTAACTTAAGTTTTTTTAATCAAGAAATAGATAAATTGACAAACTACAGTTTACTTTGTTTCGATAAACCGAAAGTTAACGCGGATAGAGTAAAGAAATTACTTACAGAGTTAAATTTAACTTACTTAAATAATGAAGAACAATTGGAAATAGAGAAAATCTGTGCGAAATATTCAGATATTTTTTATTTAGAAGGAGACACATTAACAAAATGTAATATGTATCAACAATCAATTCATTTGAAACCTAACACGGTACCCGTTTATAAAAAACAATATCGCTTACCTATATTTCAAAAGGGGGAAATAGAGAGTCAAATACAAAAGTTATTAACAGACGATATTATTGAAGAAACTATGAGCGAGTGGTCTAGTCCTATCCTATTAGTGCCTAAAAAATGTGATACATCCAAAAAAAAATATAGACTTGTAATTGATTACCGGAAACTGAACGAAAATATAGTTGACGATAGATTTCCTCTCCCAAACATAGCAGATATACTTGATTCACTTTCAGGAGCTATATATTTTAGTCATTTAGACCTCCAAAGTGGATTTTATCAAATTGAATTAGAGCCTACTAGTAGAAAATGTACAGCTTTTACTTTTAACAAACAATATCAGTTGAAACGCATGCCAATGGGACTTAAAACGAGCCCCAGTGCATTTTCAAGGGCAATGACTGTCGCATTATCAGGGTTAAACTACGAGAAATGTTTAGTTTATTTGGACGATTTGATATGTTTCGGGCGAAATTTGGAAAGCCATAATAAAAACTTAATGGACATATTTTCAAGACTTCGTAAAGTTAATTTAAAGCTTAATCCAAAAAAATGCGAATTTTTAAAGAAAGAGTTGCTATACCTAGGACATGTTGTAAGTGCTGACGGGGTAAAACCCGACCCTGCTAAAACCTTAGCCATCGAAAATTATCCAACTCCAACCTCATGTGATGACGTGAAACGATTTGTAGCCTTTTCAAATTATTACCGACGATTTATACCTAATTTTGCCGAAATTGTAATTCCATTAAATCAACTATCTAAGAAAAATACAAAATTTATTTGGACAAAGGAATGCGAAAAATCATTTTTACTATTAAAACAATCTTTAATTTCACCACCTGTCCTACAGTATCCGGATTTTTCGGATAACAACGAGTTTCAATTATATACTGATGCCTCTGGTATTGCAATAGGTTCTGTTCTGTGTAATAAAGATTGTCGTCCAGTCGCTTATGCGAGTCGAAGCTTAAATAAAGCAGAATTAAACTACCCAACAATAGAAAAAGAAATGCTCGCCATTGTTTGGTCAATTAAATATTTTCGACCTTATTTATTTGGTAAACGTTTCAAGATTTTTTCAGAGGCCATTAATTTATTTGTTTAATATGTCCAATCCGTCGAGCAGACTAACTAAATTTCGTTTAATTTTAGAGGAGTATGACTTTGTGATTGAGTATATAAAAGGGAAGGATAATGTAGCTGCAGATGCATTATCTAGAGTGAGAGTGACATCAAATGAGCTGAAAGATATGAATGAAAAAGTAATCAATATGATAACTAGAAGGCAAAGAAAGGAAATGGAAAGAAAGGAAACGGAAAGTAGGGAAAATATTCATACAGATTTGACATCTCCAAACAGTTCCACTGACTGCCGGATTGATCACCCGAAAGTAGTGGAAATGCTTAGGAAACCGCCAAACTCTGTTGAATTATTAGTTGTGTCCGAAAGAGAATTTAGAATGAAAGAAACATTAAATGACTCGGATATATTTAAATTTAATAAAAAGGAAATGACTTTATACACTTGCCCAGATTTGCGATCATGTAAAGCGCGAGACGCTTACGTGAGTAAACTGGAGCAGATTTGCAATGAAATGAATATAAAAGAAATTTATATAATAAAACTTGCAAGTAATATTAATTTTATAAAATGGTTAACCAAGTTAATAAATGATAGGAAAATGTGGTCCGGACCGCAAATTTATATATTAAAAGGTATTCATAGAATAACATCAGATGATGACAAAAAGGTAATTATTAATGACTATCATATATTACCAACCAGTGGTCATGCCGGAATTAGACGAATGGTAAATAATATCAAAAAGTCTTATTTTTGGCCTGGCATGGAACGTGACGTTACGGAATTTGTAAGTAAATGTAAAAAATGCCAGATGCAAAAGCATTCTGTGCCAACTAAAGAGCCTATGGTCGTAACTACGACTGCTTTAGGTGCATTTGATAAGATATTTTTAGATATAGTGGGGCCCTTAGATAAGGATTATTATAATAAGGTTTATATTCTTAGTATACAATGTGAACTTACAAAATTCGTTGAAGCTTATCCATTAGAAAGAAAAGATGCAATTACTGTAGCAAAATCATTTGTAGAGAACTTTATTCTTAAATTTGGTGTTCCTAGGGAAGTCGGAACGGACAGAGGATCCGAGTTCCTAGCATCAACAATGACAGAAGTTTGCAAATTGCTTAATGTTAAACAATTATTTTCGACAGCTTACCACCATGAGTCAATTGGTGCTCTCGAAAATACTCATAAACATTTGAATGCGTATCTTCGTATTCAAACAAATAATAACGCTAGAGAGTGGAGTACATGGGTACCATATTGGTGCTTCGCTTATAATACTAGTGTACACACTTCTACTAAATTTACACCATACGAGCTAGTTTTTGGAAAAACTTGTAATTTACCAAGCAATTTAACCAAAGGTGTAGAACCACTTTATAATTGTGAAAACTACCCATTATGTTTAAAATATAGATTGCAAAAATCTCTTGAAGAAGCTAGGAAAAATTTATTATCATCAAAAGAAACTAGAAAACTGCAATATGATAAACAAATTAAGCCTATTGTGTATAAGCAAAATGATTTAATATTGTTACGAAACGAAAATAGTAGTAAGTTACAGAATGTATTCAATGGTCCTTATACAGTTCTAGAAGATATATCACCAAATGTTCGTATTATAAAAGATAATAAAATAGAAATAGTTCACAAAAATAGAACAAAACTATATAAATGTTAGATTAGATTTAAGACATACTTATACATAGATATAAAAATAGAAAGTAAGAATATAAATTGTATTTCATATAAAAAAAAAAAAAAATTAAAAGAATTTTTTTTCTCTATAAAGAGGGAGATGAGGTGTAGAGATATAAGTTTAGATATATAATACTTTAACCTAAATGATAGGGCAGTAATAAACCTAACTACCGAGAAGAACAGACGTCTTATTTTACCCAAACACCCATCCTTACAAGGGTGCGTTTCCAAAAGAGATGTAAGTAAAGTAAGGCCAATATAAGCGTGGACAAAATGTAAACAAGCAAACGACAGGTCGTTCGGCTAATGAAGGGGTAAACAACACTTTGGTCTTCTGTAAAAAATATTATATTATCAGATGTACCTATGTAAGTATTGAAGTTCCGTCAAGGGCTACGTTTACGTATTAATATGTTTGAAGATGAAGCCCGGAATTTTTGATCTTAGAAAATAATCACTCGTAGCCGTTGCAATAGTTTAGTAAACACAAACAGTATTTTTCAGTCATTAGTTGCAGAATTCGGTTTGGTTTTGCTTACAGTCTGAACAACTGTGTGATTTGGAAAGTCGATAGATATGATTATTTTATTATATTTAATTCAAAGGCAAAGAAAATAAACAAATGAAGTAATTATTAATGTTTTTATTAATTTTTTTTTCACAAATTCTTAAGGTTCACATAGCAATTGTGTAATTATTCGCAACATTAATTGATCGTTGATTACTGAACTACTAATACATAATATACATATTTACATACGTTAGTACTAATATAGTACTATTATGCATATATAACAAGTTTTTTTTGTTTATATTTTTATACGACTGCCTGAAAAAAGGAGTATATTGTTTTCAGGGTTCATGTATGTATGCATGTATGTATGTATGTATGTATGTATGTATGTATGTATGTATGTATGTATGTGAGTTTGTATATTCCACCAAAACTTCAATAGTTCAATATATATATAAAATGTGCAGTCATATTTTTTAATTTTTTAAAATAAGTCCTTAGATGTACTTGGTCGCGGCTCCATCATTCAACAGTTTTTAACAGTAACAAAATAATAACAAAATATAACAACAGTAACAAACAAACAATAACTTCCACTATGAATAACGATATCAAATACAGTACATCCAGCGAGCGCGTTCCGAAATGGAATGAGTGAACGGCAAATGGCGGACCGACGCGTAAAATGTTACTTACCGCTATGTTTCGCCGGTGAGACGTCACGACTTTTATTATGAAATCCACTGTCGACCACGTAAGCGCGTCGCGCGTAAGTCTATCTCTATGCGCGAAAGAGATAGTTATAGTTGTGGCGTAGTTAGTTGGTTTCGTGAGGGTTTCATAGTGAAGGTACGTCAATGAACTTTTGTCCACGCTTATATTGGCCTTACTTTAGTACATTATAAACCCGCCAATAGAGCGCTTGATTATAAGATCATAGCTCAGATCGCTAGATGTTTGCACAAAAAGCTTGCAAACGCCAAATGTATTTTTTATGGTCTGTTTACCCGACTGCGGAACGCAGGGTTTCACACTAGGGTGAGAAGATAATGTTTGTCGCCCATGTGGGGCTTCTAATGGCAGTGCAAAACTTATAGATGCTAGAGAGGCTGTAACAACTTATGTACGTTTCACTACAACGCGCCGCGTCGAATCGCACCGCAACGCATTTTACATGTGGTAAAGAAAATTAAAGTGTTTACACATACCCATTAAAGTCCATATTTGCATGTAACGCGCATACCAAGGTACACATTCGCCGTCGCAAGTTCATACCTACATATATTATTATGTACTACTTACTTTGATAGATTTCTCGTCGAAGCCGAAACACCAGGGCGATGTTGTGTACTTATGCCATGATGTCTCATACCCGCATACTTTATACATCAAAATGACTTCGTCTGAAAAATACATAAAACAATAAGTTTAAAATCTAAAACCCATTAGCAAAATACTTCAAAGCACTTGGAGGAATACAACATTCTAAACTATTCCTAAATTCATATCAAAAATTGCAGAACCGGCAGGATTACTCTCTCTGGGAATCGCGTCCGGAACGCTTTGTCCGATAGGCCACGGTTCACTTACCTTTCAGTGCCGAAATTTGAGATATGCATCTATTTACCACTTACAATTAGAAAACCCACAAAAATACAATAAAACTATGTGAAAAAACAAGCAGACCCATAGAGAAATATCAAATTAAATTGAGGGTAAAATTAAAAAAGGTGATGATCTACATTTGAAACGTATATGTGCAGTGGTTTATGATGCGGAAAGAAAGTTATGTGCAGGTGTCGAAGATGACATGAATGCGCATTTTAATGCATGAAGGTAAATGCAGCAAATAGCAAAGCCTATCTACAATGCTCTGTAAGCTACTTCACAAATCCACAAACCCAACGTCAAATCTTTGTCTAGACCAAGTCTTTTGGCCACTGACAGTAGAGTTTCATTCATTTCTTTGCTTTGGCCGAACAAGGATACCTCCTTATATGTATCGGGATTTCTCTTCACTTGCTTTTGCCACCTGTCACAGTGTTTGTAAAACTGAAAAGCCCACCCTATTGTATTTAATAGGAATGAAGTTGGACTCACGCTACACTGTTCACAGACCAGGCTTAAGATCACCTATTCAGTGAGCCAAACATGATAAATGGGCAAACATCTGTACTAGGTTATGTTTTGTATGAATTTATGGTAAACTGTAACTCAATAGCCGAGCAAAATTGTTGATAGATCCTCGGCTCAGGCAAGGCCTGGTCTGAGAGTGGTGTAACATGAATACGTCTTTAGAATAGGATTAGATTCTTTCACTAACCAGTGTAAATAAACTAATCTGTGGTTATTAGAACATCAGTTTTTGTATACATACTTACTAACAAAGCATCCCACACAAATTATAAATTAAATTGTGTATTTAATATCTTTAAAGAAATAGGAAATTATTCTTACTCTCAATGTGGTGTCAACTTTGAGAGCTGGTTCGAAAAAAACATGTTGAGAATTTTTTTTATCAAATAAACCGATTGTAAAATGTCTTGCACTTTGTTGAGCCCTTTGTGTTGCTGTATATCTGAACTGAAAACAAACCTTAAATTAGTAAAAATGTTGTTTTTTTGTTTTAGATGTAAATATAATATTTTCCAAGGCAGGTGGAAAAATGGATGTCAATAGCTTTTGCTCAAATTTATTCTTTTACTTGTACTATTACTTCTCAACAAATACTTTTTCTAATGTGAAATCTAAGATTTTCGAATTAAATTAGTTCAACATAATATTTTTTAAATTAATGAAATTTCACTTGCCTCAGAAACTTTTTAATTACTGGGTTTGACCAAAAATTTTATTTTAAGCAACTAATTAAAAAAGAATGCTTGTTCACCAATTGAATTTAAACTTTGTGCAGTGGTTGTGGACACTGCATACTGTGCTCACAATATTATGTATTAAAATATGTACAATAGGCAATTTCTATGTAGATATTTAAAAGTCTTACCATGAAGGTGTGATTGTTGTATTTATTTTGAATAGCATCAGGGAATCTCTTCTGCATCCGCTCAGCGAGCAGTATCATTTCATCTTGCCCTTCAAGTGTGAGGTAGTTTTCCTGCTCCAATGGAATGTCATTGTTCCAATTTCCAAACCACTCTAGTTGTTCTTTTTTCAATGTGCCTTCGAAATATATATAATAACTAAACTGCTTAGTAATTCAACAATATTAAAGCTCGTCCAAGTATTATGTTTAACATTACACCTGTTGAACTATAAAAATGAACCTACTTTTTGAGAAGATCATATAACTTAATAACTCATGACTTATTAAATCTACATTTAATAATATATAATAATAATAATAAATATTATAAATGCGAAAGTTTGGATGGATGTCTGGATGGATGTATGGATGTATGGATGTTTGTTAGTCAATCACGCCCCAACGTCTGAACGGATCTGGCTGAAATTTGGCATAGGGATAGATTATAGTCTGGAATAGCACATAGGCTACTTTTTATCCCGGAAAATTGAAGAGTTCCCGCGGGAATCAAACAAATGTATCTGTTCAACTGATTTTGATAAAATTTGGTACAGGGATAGGTTGTATCCTGGGGAAGGACGTAGGCTTTTTATCCCGGAAAATTAAGGAGTTCCCGCGGGAACCAAAAAACCTCAAACCACGCGGACGAAGTCGCGGGCATTCGCTAGTTTAATCTAAGCAATCTTTCACACTTTGAACTTTGATTTTTGTTTTCTACTGTTCAGTATTGGAAAAATTGTAAGATTCTAAATCTGTATTGAAATTTGTAGCTCTTTGGTAGCAACATTGCTGTACTTTTGATGACCATACAGTAATAGATAATATAAAAGTTCAAATATGTAATTTACAAATTTGATGTATTAATATTATGGTTTACAAAAATATTATGTTCTTTTTATTTACTTACCTACCTAACATACATTTTAACTAACATATATTTTAAATATCATAATAATTAAGTACAGTAATAAAAGCTAAAAAGTTACCTTTTCCTTTCCTGTTATGTAGTAAAATGCCCACTCTCAAATCTTTTAACATAGTATTCATGCGAATAATGTCTTTCGTACTGGGTAATCTTGTACCATGTCTGAGAACCATCCAAATTTTTGTATCCTTACAATCTACAAAATAAGTAACTATGTAGGTGTTGAATAAATATTATAATTTACCCTCAGCTCAGTATTACCTTAAGTATGTTGAAATATTTCAATCCCAGCACCAGCCCACTACTGAGCACAAGTCCCCTCTCAGAATGAGAAGGGTTTGGCCATAATACAACACACTGGCATATGTCAAATACAGATTGACCGACTAAAAAACTGTTTAGTGAATACTAATCATTGCATATTAAAATGCTTATCATGTGAGTTTTTATTTTTAAT
Organism: Erebia epiphron; assembly: GCA_963932025.1. Taxonomy (NCBI): domain Eukaryota; kingdom Metazoa; phylum Arthropoda; class Insecta; order Lepidoptera; family Nymphalidae; genus Erebia; species Erebia epiphron. Next base: position 37,299,040 of record OZ009948.1, on the reverse strand, counting down.
TTACTGAATAGAATAGAATTTCAGATATTCCTTAGATCAAAATCTTTAGGGTGTGCGAACATTTATCAATTTAAAAGAAGTTTTGCATCTATGCTTGATCTGGAAGTGATCATCTAAAGCTTGACAGATGAAATAAAGGCCAGTCATCCAAGCTTGGGATTGTGCACCATATTATGTTACAGAGAGGGATCTTACATTTTTGAAGCAACGTGGATTTTTGGCTTAAAGTACCTACCACTAGAAAACGAAACTTCCGACCCATCAGAATCCACCATGGCAACTTTCTCCCGTGAAAATGGCGTATTGTGGGATGACGAATCGTACATGTATGAAAACATGCCTCAAGTTGCAGGGACTGACGTGAAATAGCATTTTATAAGGGAAGTCTTAAGCATGATCGTATTACGCGGGTTTCACTGTACTTACCTTGATTTCTTTCTAACCTGCAGTCTGGATGCCGGTAAAAGCGGCGGTGTGTGGATGCACTAAGGCTTCAGGCTGATGTTGGTGTTACATTTCTAGTTAGGGGCTTCTTGGTGTGTAAAATATATAGAATGGGTACCTACTTGGAAAACTTATCCTAGAATCGTCTCTATTATATTGATACCTGTAAGGGGTACGAGTTCCTAAGTGATTTCGTATATTAGCTGATTTGAGAGCAGATGCAGTCAAAGTATAACTAAATACAATAACAAGGCTAAGAGCAACGACGTACAAAGCACAAACAATACAATGGAAAGGATTTTTCATTTTCTTTTTTTTACTTTAAATTTTTAAATTTTTTTTTTTTTTTTTTTTTTTCTCTCTTCTGGCTTTACACAGATTAGCCAATGTCAGGTTTGTAATTTATGTTAAAAGTTAGGGAAACCTAAGAGTATAAAATTATTAAAAAATCGGGATTTGGAATTGGAAAGGAAAAGGGTTGGATTTTTTTTTTTGTCAAATATGTACATGAACTATATCTTGATATCATTTTTTTCTAGAAATAAAGTTATAGCTTTGTAAACATTATAAGAATTTGTATATAATAAACATACTATACATGTAGGAAATGGAACATGCAATGATTCGAGATGAGCAAGAAAGGCAGATCGATCATACAGAGTGCATGCAAAGAAAACATGGTTCAAGTCTCCATACTGCCCACAGGAACAGTGAGGATCGGGAACAATTTTCATCCTGTGTAAATGTGCCGGGGTACAAACGTGACCCAGGCGCATTCTACAAAGAACAGAAGTGACAGTTTTTGGGAATACTAATTGACTAAACCATGGTTTCCTCGGAATGGACGTTTGAATTTTTCTATAATGTTTACCTACTGAACTATCGTTATTCCATACCCCATCCCACGCTTCATATAAATATACTTTGGATAAATTTATCAAGTCTGTACAATAATTGGTATATGGCACAATATCTCCTACGCGAATAGCCTCTTTTGCCAATTGATCGGCTCTTTCGTTTCCTGGTATGCCCACATGGCTTGGAATCCAAACCAACATGACATCACAGTTTTTCTGTGAGCACTTGTACAAAAGATCTCTAATGCCAAAAATAATTGAAGACTGCTTATGGGATTTGAATGGAAATCTATTAATAGCTTCTAAAACACTGCAGGAATCAGAAAATATTATGGTTTTCGGTATCTTGAAAATTAAAACATATTCTAAAGCTTTAAGTAAACCATAACATTCACCAGTGTAAACGGAAGTTTCAGGTGGAAGCTTAATTTGTTGTATACCTTTATATTGTGAATGATACACCCCAACGCCAACGCAACTCTTATCGTCATGTTTAGAGGCATCCGTGAACAAATAGTGCCAGTCAGGCCATTTACTATTAGTGATGTTAATAAATTCCTGTTTTGAGTTAGTATTATCTTTTAATTTTAATCCTATATCGAATTCAATATCCGGGGCAGCAACAAGACTTTCGTAGTTGCGTTGGTATAGAGGGAGAGTAGTACTTCGATGAGTGGTAGCTCCCAAACTTTCATATTTTCGAAGACTTTTTACAAGACACGGAGAGTCTTTATGAGCCCAATAGTTACAGGTATCAACCTGATGTGCAAGTTCCAGTACTTTTGAAAATAACGGATGAGAACTTAGCTGTAATGTACGGAAAAAGTATTTATCACAGAGGAACTGTCTTCTCAGATATAAAGGCGGATCACAACATTCTACCTGAAGACAATTTATTGGAGTTGATTTCATTGCACCCGTAACCAACCTCAAAGCCTTCGACTGGATCATGTCCAGCTTTTTAACTGCGGCTGTATTACCAGGGTGTAATAAGAATGTTCCATAGTCTAAAACACTTCTTATCAGAGCATTATATAACAATCTCATTGTAAAGGGATGAGCACCCCACCATACTCCTGTAAGACATCTTAAAATATTTAAATTTCGCTCACACCTTAATGAAACATATTCCCAATGTGGAACTCCAGTAAGTTTAGAATCTAATATTACACCTAAGAATTTCGCCTGATCTTTAACTGCTATCGGAATACCATCGTAATTAATATGAAGAGGTGGGAGATTTCGCTTCCGAGAAAATACTACAACAGAGCTTTTAGATGGTGACAAATCTAGGCCATTATTATGTAACCAACACTTTAAAGCATTTAACGCTAAGTTTAACATTTCACTAATATTATCTAAGAATTGCCCAGCAACATACAAAAGTAAATCATCTGCATATTGAAGTACATTTGCATATCTGTTAACAGATATTTCTAAATCGTAAGTATAAATGTTAAATAGTATAGGGCTCAAAACAGAACCTTGTGGCAATCCCTTCCACACAGTTCTCTGAATAAATTCATCTTCAGACGGATCCAACGAATACTTTATATATCTTTCATACATCATATTTACAATAAAATTAGTTAATAAATTGGGAACATTTAAGGCTAGCAGTTTATTTTTAAGAATTGAAATATTTACATTATCATAGGCGGAATTTATGTCTAGGAAAGCAGCAACCAAAGACTCATTTTTAGAGAAGCTTAGTCTTATGTCTGTGGTAAAAATGCTCAAGTTGTCAAGAGTACATTTACCTTTCCTAAACCCAAATTGGTTTCTTGATAATAATGTATTATGTTCTAAAAACCATTCCAGCCTAATTTTAATAAGGTGTTCTGCAGTTTTAGCTAATACCGATGATAATGCTATTGGTCTATAGGATGATGGATCTGAACTCTGTTTATTCGGCTTCTGTAATAAGATCAAAGTTTGGGACCTCCAGGATTCAGGGACGATACCCGCCACCATAACGTTATTGATCAAAGAAAGGTGGTACCTGAGACTATTGTCGTCAAGATTCGATAAGAAGGAATAAGGAATCCCGTCTTCACCTGGTGCAGAATCTTTAGTCGTTGAAAGTACGCCTTTCAATTCGTTAAGTGTAAAAGGCGAATTTAAATTCACGTTATTATAATTATTAGACAATATTAGGGGCGTTAAGGCCATGGGGCATTCAGGTACATAGGGAGGACCCAAACGATCCATGACTTGCTCTGCTAGAACTGGAGATATTTTATTCTGTTGTGAATCTTTAAATGCAGATCTAAACCTTCTTATATTTTGCCAAACAATTGATGGTGAAACATTAGGATTTAAAGATTTACAAAACCTGTGCCACCCTTCATATTTCTTTACCCTAAGTAGCTCCTTAGTAGTATTAGCAATTTGTAAATAATGGTCAAAATTGTCATCAGTCATATTTTGGCAAAATTGCTTCTCCGCTGCTTTTCTTTGTTTAACTGCATTAGTGCATTCAATATCCCACCATGGTGGTGATGGAATAAATTCCATACCACACCTTTTTAATGGAAAAATTTCATTTGCAGCTTCAATTAATGCTGTAGCTAATGCTTGTGAGCATTCTAATATATTAGAGTGACTAATTTCTGGTAAACTATTGATTTTCTTTTCAACAGCTTTGCTATACAAACTCCACTTAGCGTCTGTCAGTTTATGTTTTATACGTGGCTGTCTTACATGTTTCGGAGGTTTTTCAAAAGGGAAAGTAATAATTAGAGGGTAGTGATCACTACCACCAGTAGATACAGCGGGTGACCAGATGAGAGACGAAGCAAGATCAGGAGTGCAAATGGACAAATCTGGGGCACTAGGTGTTCGTGCCAACCGTGTTGGAGACCCAGTATTCAAAATGCACAGGTTATGAGAGCTTATTAAATCTAACAATTTTTCACCATAGGAAGTTGATGTGGCACAACCCCATAATTCGTGATGAGAGTTAAAATCCCCCAAACATAGAAATGGTTTTGGTAAAAAATTAAAAATTTCATTAATTTCATTAAATATATCATTATTAGGACGAGAGAAATATAAAGACACATAACATATATTATTTACAATAACTGCAATAACAGATAAGTTATCGCTATGTACAGGAAGAGTGATAGGTGTGAATGTCAGAGTATTTTTGATGAGTATAGCCACTCCACCGTACCCATCAGGTCTGTCTTCTCTGAGACAAATATACCCTGGCATTTTGAACAAAAATTCCTTTCTCAACCATGTCTCTTGGAGACAGACGAGAAAAGGATCATGCTCATTTATGAAATGTATTAAGTCTTGTTTCCTACTGTTGAGGCTCAGGCAATTCCACTGAATCACTCTGGCTCTGTGATCCATTAGTAGTAGAGATTTGACATAAGGCTTCAATTACTGTGGCAACGTGGGACGGTGTAACTAAATTTGATTGTGATAATAATTGGATTAATATTTTGATAATGTCTGCAATTTTCATGTTATTTTCTGAACTATTATTATTAAAATTAAACTTTTGTTTAGGTAAAACAGGATCTCTTATTATTTCTGAGTGGGAAAAGCGGTCATAGCCTTTGCTAAGCTTTGAGGGTGTTCTTGGCTTTGCAAAGACTGTTTTTTTATATGAATGTGGCATTGAGTTTGAAGCAGATGGAAGGTTGTATTTTTGAGGACCATGTATATCCTGTAATGGAGAAGTTGACACAGGTTCTGAAAGCAAAGCTTCGGCATATGACATGTTTGAAACTGGTGGATGCATTTTAATAGCTTCCATATATGAAAAACAACTTTTGCTCATGGTTTCTTTGATTGCTCTCTGTCTATTATGTTCCAAACATTTTTTATTAACAGCTTGATGCGATCCCCCGCATAAGCAACAATGATAATCCTCCTCTTCTACCTGACAAGTATCACCAGAGTGCCCTTGGCTACATTTATAACACTTTGGCACTGACCTACACTGATTTTTTACGTGACCAAAACGGCAGCATTGGTAGCACTGCACAGTTGGATAGATGTACAATTCTACAGGTAAAGCAGTATAGCACATGAATACCCGGGTAGGCAGTATTTGACCATCAAAAGTTATTATTACTGTCCCAGTATTAATAAATTGGTTTGTATCATTCACAATAATTTTTCTTTTAATCCGCCTGATCTTAATAATTGGTCCACAACCAAGTGGAACACTCATATTTAATAACACTTCGTCCTCGGACCAATCATTAGGAACACCTTTCACTACACCCATGCGTGTGACATTAAAAGTAGGTATAAATGCCCTATATTTTGCAGATTCAATAATTTTGTTAGTCAAGAAATTGTTGGCATCCAAGATAGAAGAAAAAGCCATACTGATGCGATTCCTTCCTACCCGTTTCAAGCTTCCATTCACAATACCATTAAATTTATTATGTTTTAAAAAGTGGCCAAAAGTTATTGGGTGCAGAGTTGTTGAGCTATCACTACCTTCACTTTCCCTTTGAACATGCACTACATATGGGGCACTGTCAGATTGTTGGTAATAAGAACGACCAATTGGCACTCGAGGTGGTAGTGATGACTGATTATTATTATTAGTGGGATTTGTGGATTCAGTAGGGGAAACTATTGGATCGGGGTTAGGGGAATTCTGACCTTTGTTGTTATTAGCTTGGCACTTGCAGTCACAACTATACCTTTCTTTTCCATCATGAGTTTTAGTTTTTCTTTTTCTTTTATTACAATTCGTACAAATGCGTGAAAATATTTTCCTTTTTAGCGTTTGGTCGGCATTGGACATAACAGATACGTCAGTATCCATCGACGACTCAACCGCTGAGATTAGAATGTCCATTTTTGATGTACCTGGAGTATCTGACCCCCCAGGGTCGGGGGGCCGAGTCTCCATAACTTTGAAATTTAAACTATGCTAAATTTAAAACTTACCCATATATACAGCTAACTACTATGAAAATGTCACTAAACCTACAATATTTACACTACAAAATAACACCAATCCTTTTCCAAATAAAATAAAAATAAAAGAACGAAAATTTCACGTCCGCCAAGTACGAAGTTTCCCGCTCTTTTTTCTTTTAAATTATTGTAAAAGTAAAATATTGTAAGTAAATAATCAATGTACTCTGTGGTAAATAATTTGTCTCTGGTCGCCTTGTCTCTGGTCATCTGTTAGTGAATATAAATAAATAAATAAATTACAAAGTGTAACTTATCAACTCCGGTTCCACCTCTAGTGCCATACGACAACCTCCAAAGTAAAGCGCCGCGTAGTCCATCAAGAGAGAGACATCCTGGGGGAGTTATGTGGACTTCAAAATTTTAGCATAAATGTTGAGGTGGCATCCCTTAAAACAGCTTAATATTGCATTATATGGATCTTTAGCGACGGTGCAGTTTGATTCAAGCAGGGTGCAGTTTTTTTAAATTATAAGAAGTACCGAATTGTAAGTATCTGAAGAGATATCGACGTTTTAAGCGCGTTATATATGCGCGATATTTACCAATTTTTTATTCATAAACTACGGGGGTGCTTTTTAACTAATAAACATTTTTGAGAAGTGCTATTAAAAATACATCTATGCGTATTTTTATTTATTTCAATATCCTAAATTCGCAGGCTGGCGTAGGGGGGTCTTCATCTGCGGAATTAGAAAGCAAGGTTGGATCAAATGTGGTCCTAACTCTGTACAGCCGGGTGACCGCGTATCTTTTGCATCAATCATTAATACATCGCAATCACCTCCGATTGGCTGAATTTATGGTATTCTTACTACGTCAATGGATTTCGTCCAATAGTGGAAGAGTGTTAACCAATCAGAGGTGATTGCGATGCATCAATGATTGATACAAAAGATACGCGGTCGCCCTGCAGGAGTTCTCGATTCAATCTTTTTGAGAGCTACGCGAAATCATATTGAGAGTTAGACATAATCTGTGCAGTTAGAGCCCAGAGTCATAAAGAGAGCACAGAAAAAATCTCGAGTAGACTAGCCACAGAGTACAATAGACCGACTGAGAGCAGAGACCAGTTACCAATCATAGAGTAAGAGTTAGCATAGAGAAGGCATTGGAATAATAATTCCACAAGTGAGCGAAGTGAGTATATACGCCAATGCCAAGGAGTGACAGAGCGCGAAAATCTTTTTTCTTGTCCTGCTCAGCGTATTACTTTTTTTTGTTGGACCTCTAAGCTAATAGAGGTCAAACAATCCTGTGACGTTTTTGTTATTCGCCAATATTCGTACGAAATCAGAATTGAACAAAGTGGTAACTGTGCTCGTAGCTAAGTAAAAAAGAGATATAGATAAGGTGTATTTTTTTATTTACGATGGTGTATTTCTGTGTGTTAGGCTGCAAAAGCTGAACTGAACGTAAATACGAAAACATAACCTAAAATATGTAAGTTTACAATTTTGACCCCATTTTTACCTGATTGTTACAGATAAAAACAGGTTATATCTGTAAATACTAGCATGAAAACTACAAAATATAGAAATAACAAAAAAGTACTTATTTAGGATTAAGAAAATAATCGAATTTCGTAGCATTAACCACCCAAGTTATGAAGGTAAGTAAAATGACGCCAGGTTCCATTTTTGTATGTTCTCTGAAATTAGTCGGGTGACTCGCGTTATTATTATTATTACTCGCGTTATTATGCCAGCTGTATTATCATATTTACCCAAGTTTGGAACCCAAAATTAAGGGAAAAAAAAGTGTCAATCTATACTAAGAAATTTTATTCATTAATTTATGATAGATATTTTTAATGAAATTCATTGAAGTAGTGAAACACCCGAAACTATACTTGTTAATTTTCAGGATTCAAGACAAATCCATACGTGACAATTATGAATAGAGTCGACAGGACGAAAGAGGTGGGAGCCAAGCAAATATGTGAGCAGGTGTTCTAGGCATTTTGAGCAGCAATGCTTTCGCAAGACACAGAGCATGACATATCTGTATGAAAATTCAACACCTACGCTGCATACGCAGGTAATTCACAATTTTATACGTTTTGTTCACTTTTTGATTAATGCAGTTTATACTAACCTGTGATTTGTAAGATTGAAAATAAAAATACAGAGATGCCAATTCGTAAGTTTAATTATAATAATGCCTATCCAATGATGGTACTACCCTCACAATGTAGCTTTTGTATCATAACAACACTTGATTGTTTTATGTAAGTTATTGATCAATACAAGTTTTATGCGTGACGCTGTTTTTTATTAATTATTACTTTTTTATCCACTCAACTCGTAGACGGAGCATAAGACGTGGACTTGCTACTTAAAGAATAATAATCATGAAAGTGAGAAGACGTTATATATATATTTAATCTGTACATATAAGATCATTATATTCATAAATTAAAATTGTTATAATTTGTATAGTTAGCAAAATTATTGTGAGTAGTGTAGGTACCCGACTAAAACCTATAAAAGCGGGCAGGAACGTGTATAAAAAGCGCTCTCTGTATTACCGCGGAGTCATTCTTTTGTCACCTTCCGAGCTGTAAACTGCGTTATTGTGAAACTCTTAATGAGTCATAATTGTGTTCAGATTTAAGTGTGTTCCTTTTTGGTTATTTTATGTGTGATATGTTGTAATCGTTCACTAGAATAAATTGTGGTTTTTTTTTATATTTGCTTAGTTTCACTTTACTCCACTTCTGTTTCCTAAATTCAGAAGTGGGATAAAGGACCGCTAAATAGGCCCACATACGAGATGAATCAAAGAGGAACATACCCAAATTTAAAGTGCTTAAAGTTGATCACGTGACCAATCAAGATATCTCTCGAAGGGTGACTTGCGTAATGTGCAGTGTTTATTTGTGTGCTAAAGTTGTGTTTTGTTTTCATGTGATTGTTATCGCTGGCTCGCGGAGCGTGGCCGAGCTGTGGTGTTGCACAGCTCGTGTGCTTGAGGCGCCTCACGAGTGCGCTTGGGTGTGCAACTGTGCATGCCACGTGGGCGCTCTGGGCAGCGTTCACGAGGGCAATTCAGTCTGCGCGACACGCTGTCGTGCCGTGCCTCGGAGCCGCGGTGCTGCGCGCTTTCCTGTGTTACGCCTGGCATTTGCCTGGAATGGTGGTGAGGTGATGACACCATCGAGCCTCTGGTGATATGACGTAATATGCGACATCGGTAAGACCATTTAATTTATTTGCTTAAGGATGTAATACCCACCAAGCGTAGCCACAAAGTAAATGAACAGTAATTCATGTTACTGAATTGACTGTTAATTGTGTTAAGAAAAGGTTTAGACCCCAATTGTATTTACGCGATTTCCATTTTATGATAATTTCCCACTAAATTAGCAAGCTGTGTTGGCTCAGTGGTTGTTATTGGCATAACGCATACATTTGAGTCCCTAAACCGCCCTGAATGCTAGTTTGTGAACAGTTTAAAGGGTCTAGCCGAAACATCTTGTTCAAAAGTAGAACCTTTGTGGGTACCGACCGGGTACAAAAATATTTTTGAGAAAAAGAGGTCACTCATACCCTACGTTTGAATGCATAACTTGAAACCTCTAAGTTTGTTAAGTTTTGAGTCATAAAGTAATGTTTTGCTAAAAGATGCTGTACGGATAAATTGTTTTTGCGTAATTTAGTTTTTTGTTTTTAAAATGAGGGTTGTTATTTAAAATTCATAAAGTTTCATACGTAAAGATAGCTAAAAGCCAACATCTGGGAATTTAATTGAATTACGATACGTAAAAATTGTTACCTACCTACTTTACGATTTCATTGTTTTATTTAACATGACTTGTTACATAGAAAAAGTGTCTCAAAGTAAGTTGGTTGTGTGTTCCTGAGATATCAATGCGTTTTTGAATAGTTAACGTGAATACATTTTGCGAATACCTTCTCGATTTTAATAAAAATTGTTGAGGTCAGGTATGGACGAGCAAATATATTTATAGTTCTGATAAACGTTAAAATTAACTTGAGTTTTACAGGTTATTTTCTTTAATATTACCGAACCAGGTTACGTAATTTGGATGTTGCATTCTATTTTGATTAGAGAAGTTTTGTTTTTCTGCTCTCATGGATAGAAAGTTTGTTTTCGTTTTACCTGCGGTCAAGTTTTGGGTGGATCGATTACGAGTCTACATACCTACCTGTCCTGATAATATGAAACCGTTAAGGGGTTTTTGTGAAGTAAAATTGCTCGTTAAGGTTAATTTTCTGTGTGTTCTATGTTAATTTCGTCTTCGGCGCTCACCACGTGTGAGGCGTTCTGGTCACGCCGGGCTGCGCGCACGCATGCCGCGTGTGTGAAGCACGTCACTGCGCGTCTGCTGGTCGCGCAGGGCTGTGCGCTTGTCTAGTGTGCGTTGCTGCGCACTCGCCTGCCGCGCTTAAGGCGTGACACTGCGTGACCACTGGTTGCGCAGGGATGCGCGCCCACCTGGTGCGCGATGCTGCGCGCTCCTGGTTGCGCATGGCTGTGCGCTTACCTAGGGTGCGATGCTGCGCATTCACCTGCCACGCTGTGAGGCGTGACACTGCGCGTCTACTGGTCGCGCAGGGCTGCGTGCTTGTATAGTGCGCGAGGCTGCTCGTTAGCCTACTCGATATGGTTGAACATAACTGGTATGAATAAACTTTCCTCATTTTCTGTGTTCATCGATGATGATGTTTGATGTTTTGAATGTTCAAAGTTGTTTCGACATGGTACAACTATGAGTTTGTACTATGATTGAGCGACCTTTAGTGAGGGCTTTACCAGCTCTACCGACTCTTGTTGCTCTATGAGCTCTACTGACTCTTTGTGCTCTACCAGCTCTACGGACTCTTGTTGCTCTATGAGCTCTACTGACTCGTTGTGCTCTACCAGCTCTACTGTCTCTTGTTTCTCTACGAGTTCTATTGTGTCTTGGTACTCTACCAGCGCTACTGTCTCTAGGAGCTCTACCGGCTCTATTGAGAGCTCCACAGGTTCTGTGAGTTCTATCGGCTTTGTATGTATGAGCTCTGCTGAAGCAGTCAAATAATTTTGTTGGTACCTGTGCTGGTACTGGTAAGTGTGCTGGTAATGAACTTCTAAGTCGGAGAGCTTGTGAAGGTAATTGACTATGCGTTCACTACCTGCTATATATGGGTAGCCACAATGATCACGTCGTTTCGTGATAACGATTTGGTTTTAATTTCTGTTACATATTTGGCGCCATGGAGTGGTGCCCTGGATCGAGGCCCTGGAGGTGTGCCCAGGAGCGGTGCCTTGGAGTGGTACCTCGAAGTCGTGCTTCGGACTACGCGGCACGTTCTTCGGTGACAGACACTTTCAACTTAATTTGCATAAACATTGCCTATGGCGCTGCTTGTTGTCATCCAATTTAGTTACATGCTTTCTCTAGTAAAGTTAGGTTAGTCGTAAATCAGATGTTAGGTCAGTTGTTAGGTCAAACGTTAGGCTACTTATTAGTTCAGTTGTTAGGTCAAAATGTAAGCTTACATGTTAGGTTAGGTTACTTTAGGCTCTGTTAGGATAGTGGATGACAGCGGACAGTGTTGTATGTAGTGGGCAGATTGAGAAGAAGGTTATGTCGGCAGACCTGCGAGGAGTGTAGCATAGCACTCTGTCAGGTGGGTGGTAGAATGGCTACCACCGACAGGGAGATGCAGCACGAATGTGTGTGTCGACCTCGGGTCCGGTGTGGACCCGGTTCATTGTGAAAATCACAATGGTACCCATGGTTTTGGGTAGGTGCGTGAGCGCACTAAAGACTTCTGCAGCTCAGTACATGGTTCCTTGGAAAGGAGAATGGTGTCCCGAGAGTTGCGCTGCTTTTTTTGAAAGTTAGATTCAACCGAACATTTTAATGTTTTCTTATGATTACAGTAGCACGTTTGATGTATTTGGGTGTGAGGTGAATTGCCTTGCTGGTCGAGCTGTATGACTGGTGTTGCCCAGATGCAGCGTGCTTCCGAGGCTGGCGACCTGGAGTGGCTGGCTTCGAAAGTCGCGTCTCTTAGATGCGCATCAGGCTGTGTCCTGGCAGGCTGTGTCCTGGGAAGTCGCGTTCTCTGAATGCGCATCAGGCTGTGTCCTGGCAGGCTGTGTCCTGGGAAGTCGCGTTCTCTGAATGCGCATCAGGCTGTGTCCTGGCAGGTTTTGTCCTGGGAAGTCGCGTTCTCTGAATGCGCATCAGGCTCTGACCTGGCACGTTTTTAACGTGGTGTGTGTGTGAACTTGCAAGTTCAGGTATGAGATTAACTGAGATGTAATGTCTGGAGAAGTATGCATACTTTTGAATGTGAAGCGTTTTATTTTGTGTAGCGAAAGTTGTTATTTTGAATGAGGGCCTCGTATGCGTGATGATTGTCAGAATAGGCAATAGCGTGCATCGTCATGAATAATCAACCATTTGTGTCTTATGCAGGTTCTGATGACAGTAACTGTGACGATGCGGGTGAATCTTCGGGTGCCCTCACTAGTTCAGGAGACACCGCAAGAGGGGGAGCTTATGAAGATGGCATACGCACACCAGCTCTTCCTGCTTCTGATGAAATTGTTTCCGGTGCAGCCGAGGGCGGCGCACAATCAGGATAGGCCGAGTTAGCAAAATTATTGTGAGTAGTGTAGGTACCCGACTAAAACCTATAAAAGCGGGCAGGAACGTGTATAAAAAGCGCTCTCTGTATTACCGCGGAGTCATTCTTTTGTCACCTTCCGAGCTGTAAACTGCGTTATTGTGAAACTCTTAATGAGTCATAATTGTGTTCAGATTTAAGTGTGTTCCTTTTTGGTTATTTTATGTGTGATATGTTGTAATCGTTCACTAGAATAAATTGTGTTTTTTTTTTATATTTGCTTAGTTTCACTTTACTCCACTTCTGTTTCCTAAATGTATTATTTCCCTTATTACAACACTCACTTTACTTATGGTGTCCGCTCCGGAAGTGAATTGAATTGTATGTTAAAGCGAAACATATTGATTAAAAATACATTCAATTTGAATTTCGTTTTCTTTTCTTTTCACTTGTAATAAAAAATTGCGATAGTTTTAAATCATGTTAGTGCGTGTTTGACACAATCGATACTTATTTGCCATACTCCCAACTAGTAATAAGCATTAGCAGTTTTCCCACAAAATATGATAAAAATTGTATGATGGCAATAAGGGTTGTTATATTTATATAGTACATGTAGGAATGTTAAACTATCGCTTTCGGATACTGTGTACGGTGACGACTTGTTACATCTTTCTCTGTCTACGTCAAGTACTAATTTCCATTTTCCCACCGACCAGAAAAAACACAGACTTTCGTGAGAAAAAAAAGAATAAAAAGCTAATTTTCTATCTCCATGTTTATGTTACTGGGTCTGTGATTTTGAGGTTAAAATATTTTCATTAGTGATTTTGGATTTGGTGTAACTTTAAACTTATTTTAATATTTTTTAATTTTAACTTGTCTCTGATAATTATGTTCAACTGACAATAATTATATTAGAGTTAAATGTGCATTTTTATTCATACTTAAACACAATAATATTACCGTTTTATAACCTACAGAATGGCGACAGCATATGGAATACATTTGGGTAATAGTTCTGGTAGTTTAGCAGTATTCGCCAATGGTGCCGCATCTGTTTTAGCTAATGATGCAGGAGATAGAGTAACACCAGCTATTGTCGCTTTAAACGGTGTCGAATGGGAGATTGGTCTTCCAGCAAAGTCTGGCCAACCATCTTCTAAGTCCATTATAAAACACAACAAACGTCTTATGAATAATGACTTCAGTGAAGATGATCTGGCCTACGTTGAGAATTCCTCCTCATGCAGAGTTCAAAATGATGACAAACTAGTCTACGAATTTGAAACATCCGAAACAAAGCTCTATTCTAATCCTGATAATATAGCAACCAAGATTTATGCAAAGTTATACACCATTGCAAGTCATTCTGTGCAAAATGAGGGGGATTTAAAACTGGTGCTAGCTGCCCCCCTAAACTGGTCTAGTGTGAGCAGAGAAAGATTAGTGAAATGTGCAGAATTAGCTGGATTTGATGTCCTGCAAGTCATCAGTGAACCAGCAGCTGCTTTATTAGCATACAACATTGAAGATTTGTCTGAGGATGTTAATGTTCTTGTTTATAGACTTGGAGGTTCAACATGTGCTGCATCTGTTGTCAAAGTTTCCAGTGGGTTTATGTCAGTAGAGAAAAATATTTTTAAAGCTGATCTGGGAGGTCAATGTCTCACTAAAGACTTGGCTGACTATATCGCTCAAGAGTTCAGGCACAAATGGAAGTTAGATCCACACGAAAGCCGTAGAGCAATGTCTAAATTGTTACACCACGCTGATAACTGTAAACATGTGTTGTCAACATTGAATTCTGCTCATGTGTTTATTGAGTCTCTTGTGGATGGTGTTGATTGGAGTCAAAATGTAACCCGAGCGAGGTTTGAGAATATTATATCTTCAAAAATCTCATCATATATAGAGCCAGCTAAAAAAGTAATAGAGAGTTTTGATGGGAAAATAACAAAAATTGTTCTATGTGGAGGCAGTATGAAAATCCCTAAATTACAATCTGCCATTGCGAGCTTGTTGCCAGAAGCTGAAGTGCTCTCTGGCATTAATCCTGATGAAGTTATTGCTGTTGGCTGTGCTAAACAAGCTGGAATGATTTTAGATTTGCCTGAATTATCCTTAACTGATACAAGCACTGAAATAGAATTCCTGGGAAAGGATATTTATTTGAAATATTTGGACCAGACAGTTAAATTGTTCAAAGAAGGTACACCTCCATTTGCTCAAAATGTTTGTAATATTGATGTTGAAAAGGATGCAAAAGATGTGAGTTTCTCCTTACATGATAATCCTGACAGTGAAAAGATTGCAGAGGAAGTTTTTAATGTGGAAAGCTTAAGTAAACCATTTAAATTAAAAGCTACACTACAACCAGCAAATATTGTATTACAAGTAGAATAATTTTGTAAATTATTATTTAAAAAAAAATACAATTTTTTTCTCATGCATTCATGACGTTTCATTATTACCCCTATGAAAATAAAAAACCTCACCATGTTGCAGGAAAAAAGTATTTTATTCTATGAGCAGCGGTTCATAAGTAGTACATTAATTTAATCACTACCTTGGCTCAATTAATATAATATTATGAGTTTAAAGCAGCAGAATAGCTGAATCAAGAACATTGAATAGTCATAGCCATAGAGCTACGCTACTTCATACAGCAGGGCGACCGCGTATCTTTTGCATCAATCATTGATACATCGCAATCACCTCCGATTGGCTGAATTTATGGTATTCTTGCTGGGTCAATGGATTTCGTCCAATAGTGGAAGAGTGATAACCAATCAGAGGTGATTGCGATGTATCAATGATTGATGCAAAAGATACACGGTCGCCCTGCAGGTCAGTTGACAAGAGTCGACAGCGGTTTTTACACGGGGTTTTTAGCGACAATTGTTTCATGTTTGTTTATGGCATTCTAGGCGGGAAATCGAAATGTTTGGTTCAAAGTCGAATTGTTTGGTTTATTTTATTTATTAGACTTTTAACAATGGAATCTAAACAAACAATTAATGAAGTTAACACCTCAACATGCCCTAATGAGCGATTACAAAACATGGTAAAAAATTTGACGACGTGTAAAGTTGTACGTATTGCTGACAATATCTTATACCTACCTACTTTAGGAACAAAATAATAAAAATAAATTGTGTAGGTACCTATTTGTTTCATGTTACAATGAATTATTGAAGTAACTATATTATTTTTGTAAAGGATTTTATTACCGAAAAGGAGGAATGCAAAAAATTGAAAGAAGTGCATCTAAAATTAGAATTGGAATTAAAAGAAACGCGCGAACTTGAAAAGTCTCATCGTTACCATTTGCAAACGTCTCGTGAAATGATCGGAAATCTCCAGGACACTGTCTCACAGTTGGTTTACCTCAAGAGGGATATGAAAAAATTAAAAGATGAGATTGTGTCTAGAGATATAACCATAGCTTCTATAGAAAAGGTTGTTATTCATTTAATTATTTCTGTTTTTTCATCCTCGTACATAACAGTTTTATCATAAGGAAGAGATGGAAACACTAATTTCAACGTTTACGGTTCAACCCATCCTCGCTTACTACTGAGTTTGCCCATAGACCGCCACACTGGCCATGTACGGATTGGCAGACTTATACACCTTTGAGAACATTATGAAGTACTTTCGGGCATGCAGGTTTCCTCTAGATGTTTTTCTTCACCTTTATGGCAAGTTATATAACTTATTAAATTCGTAAAGTTAGAAGTGCATGCCCGGGGATCGAATCCCGGAGTCCCAGCCCTCCAAATAGGAAGCCGAGCGTCCCGAGTCCCGACTCCCGTCGCGGCGCGGCTACCTTTACCCGTCGTCCTTGAGCGACAGAAGCGACGCGACGCGATACGACGCCATAGAAAATGACAAACTTGTCTACGCGACAACGTAGGCCGCGTGAAGGGTCAGCTACTGTTTGACACTGTCGCGTTCCATCGTATCGAGTCGCGGTGTCGCGTTTGTCGTTCACTTAGGAGGGTGGATAGTATACTTGGGCACTTTACACGATCATTAATTTTCTACCTAAAACCTACTAGGTACCTACTATATTTTAAACGGCCCCACCTCCCACATTGGCAAAAGCTCGTCGTGTGGCAATTTGCTATGAATTATGATTATGCTATTCCTATTATTTATAGGATAAAGAAAACGCCCAACAAACCTATAACGAGAGGATCGCAGAGTTACGAAAAGAACACGAGAGACATATCGAAGAATTAGCATCCATCAATGACAAAAGGCGTAAGATTCAATTAAAACCACTAAGTACCCAGATACAGTAAAGTACATGTCAAAAATTTAATCCCAGACAGTGCTTCCCAGAAATAGTCAATCCATAAGCGGTTCCACGTTCCATGTTTCCACTCAGCTCTATATTATTTATAATTCCTCATGTTCTCAGTCCAGCAGGTTCAGTATGACTCCGATACCAAAATTGCCCAATTCACTTGCCTCATCGAAGAGCTGCGAGACAAAATAAAAGACTTGGAAAATGACCATAGAGACAAGGCAGGTCTACCAGAATTTATATTTTAAATGTCATTTTAATAAAAACCATTTACTACAATCGCTTGTTCTTGTTCTAAAGATGAACGTCGTGGTGTTAGAATACGAAGAGAAGATACAGAGGAGTGCGGTAGAGGTCACGCAACTTCAGGAGCAGCTCAGGATGCAGGCTTCCAGAACTGAAGCCAATATCGACGCGTATCGTAGGGTGAGCTAAGTACCTATGTCATTAAGATAATAAATTAACGCAGTTATGCTAGTTAATACGGAGACAAGATATATAGGAATTAGGAGTGCGAGAGGTGCCAGAACTGAAGCCAATATCGACGCGTATCGTAGGGTGAGCTAAGTATAGGTAGGTATCATTAAGATACCTAATAGATTAACGCAGTTATGCTTGTTAAAACGGAGAGAAGATATAGAGGAGTGCGGTAGAGGTCAAGCAACTTCAGCAGCTAAGGATGCAGGCTGCCAGAACTGACTCCAATATCGGCGCGTATCGTAGGGTGAGCTAAGTATATCATTAAGGTAATAGATTAACGCAGTTATGCTAGTTAATACGGAGAGAAGATATAGAGGAGTGGGGTAGAGGTCAAGCAACTTCAGGAGCAGCTAAGGATGCAGGCTGCCAGAACTGACTCCAATATCGACGCGTATCGTAGGGTGAGCTAAGTATATCATTAAGGTAATAGATTAACGCAGTTATGCTAGTTTTAATACGGAGAGAAGATACAGAGGAGTACGGTAGAGGCCAAACAACTTCAGGAGCAGCTCAGGATGCAGGCTGCCAGAACTGACTTCAATATCGACGCGTATCGTAGGGTGAGCTAAGTATATCATTAAGGTAATAGATTAACGCAGTTATGCTAGTTTTAATACGGAGAGAAGATACAGAGGAGTACGGTAGAGGCCAAACAACTTCAGGAGCAGCTCAGGATGCAGGCTGCCAGAACTGACTCCAATATCGACGCGTATCGTAGGGTGAGCTAAGTATATCATTAAGGTAATAGATTAACGCAGTTATGCTAGTTTTAATACGGAGAGAAGATACAGAGGAGTACGGTAGAGGCCAAACAACTTCAGGAGCAGCTCAGGATGCAGGCTGCCAGAACTGACTTCAATATCGACGCGTATCGTAGGGTGAGCTAAGTATATAATTAAGGCAATAGATTAACGCAGTTATGCTAGTTAATACGGAGAGAAGATACAGAGGAGTACGGTAGAGGCCAAACAACTTCAGGAGCAGCTCAGAATGCAGGCTGCCAGAACTGACTTCAATATCGACGCGTATCGTAGGGTGAGCTAAGTATATAATTAAGGCAATAGATTAACGCAGTTATGCTAGATAATACGGAGAGAAGATACAGAGGAGTACGGTAGAGGCCAAACAACTTCAGGAGCAGCTCAGGATGCAGGCTGCCAGAACTGACTTCAATATCGACGCGTATAGTAGGGTGAGCTATACCTATACCTAGATACCTATCATTTAGATAATAAGATAAGATAAGATAAGATAAGATAAGATAAGATAAATATTTATTTTGTTCCAAAAACCATATTACATAATTTCATAAAATTACCCTGGACCCCCAAACTAGGATGGCCCGTGTCATGGGGGTCAGTCTCTTCCCAGTGCAATGTAAATAATATTAGAAAAGGGGACTGAAGTAAGGTTAGTATAATATCTTACATAAATTAAGATTATCTAATAGGAAACAATTAATACTTAATATATTTATGTTGTGTGTGTGTGTGTGTGCGTTTTTGCGAGTGTATGTGTATGCGTGTGTGTATGTGTATGGGTATGGGTGTGTGTATGTGTATGGGTATGGGTGTGTGTGTGTGTGTGTGTGTATTTGTGAGTGTGTGTGTTGGTATGTGCTCTCTTTGCATGATCGTACAAGCTATGTACATTGATTTTTAATAAGCTTTTCAGTAGTTTCATAATTAAGGTCACTCAACATGTGAATAAGTTTTTTTCTAAGTCCAAATCTATTAGTGCGTATAATTTTGAGTTTATTATTAATGTTTTTATATAAAAATTGTCCCAGGTAGGAAAATTGACGCTGTGCAAAAGCACTGTGTGTTCCGGAAATATGTATATCTGGTCGACGTCGGGGAGTTTTGTCAGGTGGTGGGATTCGTTGAGTCCGGTGGTGTCTAGTAATACATCTTAAGTACAAAAGAAGTTATGTTAGTTCACGGAGAGACAGAGGAGTGTGGTAGAGGCGACACAACTTCAGGAGCAGCTCCTGAGCTGTTCTGGAGTCAGTTGACTCCAATATCATAGGGAATAACATATTTTAGGTACATTAAACTATATATATACCTACTATATTATATCCATACTAATATTATAAATGCGAAAGTGTGTCTGTCTGTCTGCTGCGCTTTCACCTGAGTGGCGACCGCGTATCTTTTGCATCAATCATTGATACATCGCAATCACCTCTGATTGGTTAACACTCTTCCACTATTGGACGAAATCCATTGACGCAGCAAGAATACCATAAATTCAGCCAATCGGAGGTGATTGCGATGTATCAATGATTGATGCAAAAGATACGCGGTCGCCCTGCAGTTCAACCAATTTTGATGAAATTTGGTACAGGGATTAATTAGGTTGCATCCCAGGGGAGGACATAGGCTACTTTTTATCCCGGAAAATTAAGGAGTTCCCGCGGGAATCGAAAAAAATTAGTCCGCGCGAACGAACCCGACGAAGTTATCATCTTGTATGAATATACTTATGTAAATAATTAATATCTCATCTGTTTTTCAGTAGGTATGACCCACCCACTGAGGTTTCTCATAATTTTAGGATTTTTTCGTTTTTGCCACATAATACTACTTAACTAGTTCTACTATTAAGTACGAAACGAACTATGTAGGTACGAAGAGATTATTAGACTAATTATTAATGACTTGTGCAGCATCGTCTACGAAGTATAATTTTTGGCATTGTGCCAAAACTGGGTTAGATACTTATAATTATGTTCCTAAGTACACATGCGCGTGTTGGTTGCACCTACATTTAAAATGGTCTGTGCGCGTGGGCAACCTCCGACCTATGGAGTGTAGAGATGTACACCGCGCTACACTCCATACTCCGACTGAAGAATTAGAAAACATAATTTCCATACGTCAATTACGTATTGCCAGCATCCAAGATTACGTCTTTCTTTGTGATTGTAAATTGTAATGCGCTCGAAAGTACAAAAAAAAATAAAAAAAACAAACGCCACACACTTGCGTTCCATGTTACTGGTCACTGACCGCTAAGTATGTACACTCCGTTGATGTACCTAGATGTAGGGCAAATGCAATAAATTATGAAGTTTACTGTTTACCAACTCAAATGCATTCTAGGAATGGGCAGGTGGGCGAATTTAATAAATCAGTATGTACCTAACTAATAGAGATAATGGGGCTGATTCTGTAGTGCACAATCTCTAAACTAAACTAAAATTAGAGCATTACAAATATTGTACTTACCCTTTACCCTTTCATAGTACTCCCTACGGAAAGGGACAGAACTACATTTAAAGCTGCCATTTTAGATTAGTTTAGAGATTGTGTTAAACAGAATCAACCCCATAGTACATCTATCTTTGATTATTATTATCAATATATCTCCGGCCCACTTCTGAGCACGGCACGAGTCTCCTCTTATAGTTAAAAGGCGACCTCCGTGGCGCAGTGTGTAGCGCTGTTGTCTTAACGTGCGTAGGTCCCGGGTTCGATCCCCGGCAGGGTCAATTTTGGAATTTATAATTTCTGAATTTTCCCTGGTCTGGCCTGGTGGGAGGCTTCGGCCGTGGCTAATCACCACCCTACCGGCAAGGACGTACCACCAAGCGATTCAGCGTTCCAGTACGATGCCGTGTAGAAACCGGATAGGGGTATGGGTTTAATATAACTGCCATGCCCCTAACAGGTTAGCCCGCTACCATCTTAGAATGCATCATCACTTACCATCAGGTGAGATCGCAGTCAAGGGCTAACTTGTAGTGGATTAAAAAAAAATTAGGGATTTAGGGTACCTACCACGCTGGTGAATGGCATTGGAATTGGCAGACGAAACCTGTGTTACAAATATTCAAATTCGACGCGACGAAATCTATTAGTTATAAAGTTTATCTACCTACCAAATTCTATCTTTTATCTACTGTCATCAAAATACTCGTTTGTTATGTAATTATAATTCTTGTCTCTAAAATAGAAACTCGAAGACTTAGAAGAGAAGCTGAAACAGAGTCAATTCAAGGAATATTTGGCGCAAAGCAACTATCCCTCGCAGAGTTCACACACCCAATTCGAAAATAGGGTAGAACGTCCGTATTCCGGCCGTAGGGATTACGCCGAGACAACTGAATATAATTCCATCCCAGTTTGCCCCAGTCCGAAACCCGTAACGAACCAAACACCAAACAGGAATTTCAAGACTCCGACGCTACAAGTCATGTACCATGAGAGCAAACCACAGAATTTGCCTAAGAATGAGAAAAAAGGACTTTTCAACATAACTAAGAAGAGAAAACTTTATAACGACAAGGATTTTCTAAATTAGTATTTTCCCCTTTTTATCTAGGTACGTTTTATGTGAAACCCCTTACTCATGTACTAAGATGTTTGCTTTTTAGCGATTAATGTTACATTTTAAAATAAAATACACGCTCCGAGATATCTTGGCAGTGTTTTCATTTCCTGTACTTTCACTTGTTTATTCTTCATTCTTTTGTACCTATGCAAGTATTTACATCGTTAAATCAGTAGGTACAAAAAGCAACGCTTTGCGACATTGTATTCGCTTTATAAGTAGGTATAATTAGGCGTGCGTTTTATTTGTATTCACAAAACGTTTTCAAGCCTAAGAATGCATTGTTCTACAGCTTTTACACGACTACGGAAAACCAAAAGGAAGGGTTATGATTTTGGTAGTCTGTGTGTTTGTATTTATGTATGTTCCACCGTAGCGCCGTATACTTACTGTATACTGTGCCGATTTTAATGAATGAGATGACGATCGATTTGTTAATAGGTTCGGGTAACGTAGGCTGTATTTTACAGGAACAAAATCGATATGACGGTTCTACATAAAAAAAGTGGGGATCTCTGAAATTTTTACCTTGGAAAAGCCCATGCATGGTTCCAGAAAGTCAATGGTTTATTATAAACTAGATGCCCGCGACTTCTTCCGCGTGGTTTAAGTTTTTTGATTACTACGGGAACTCCTTAATTTTTCGGGATAAAAAGTAACCTATGAAAGCTAGATAATCTATCCTAGACAATCTATAATTCTACCTACTTGAGTGACATTATTTTTGTTGCGGACCTCGGTCCTCGTCTATTCCAGGTAGGTATCATATAACATTCGTTTTGATCATGTTTTTTGTTGTTTTGCACGTGTTATTTTGTACGTAATTAACTTACGAGGTACGCGGTAGGCACATGACTATTCATAAGTTACATAACAAAGCAAAGTTTTGAAAGTAGGTATATCCCCAAAATCAGAAATTGTGGAAAGTTCACAATACTAAATTGAATATGAAATTTATCGAAATTTATAATGTAGGTAGGTACCTATAGCATACATAAATATTCTATTAGGTATAACTTATGAGTTATGATCAAACTAATAAAATAATATCACAAATGAAAAAGTGTGTTTGTCTGTTGGTTTGTCCTTCAATCACGCCGCAATGGAGCAACGGATCGACGTGACCATGGGTATAGTTGAGGACGGAAAGTGACATTACGGTCTACTTTTTTTCCAACGACCTCAATTTACATAGACGGGCCCTGTCAAACAAAGAATGTGGACCTATTTCTAGCCTGAAAAGCGGGACAGCGCTATGGCGGGGACAAGGACAGGGCGATACAGGTTAGGAGCGTGCTCTAAAGGTTGGAGGACCAATTTTTTTTCTATGAAAGGGCCCATCTAGTACCTACATAATATATATCGATGTTTTTATCCCAGAGTTTTCAAAGTTGCGGTCATCAGCTAGTTATAAGAATAAAGGAGTAAGTATAATATATTTAGGAGAATATATAATTATTGCTTTTCTGTTTTTGTTTTCTGTTTTCTGTACAATGAATATAAGGTAGTTTCGCCATATTTCATACACATACGTGCATTACACAAGTCAAAATAATTAAAGCAAAATACCATACCATTAGATGATTAGATGGTTAGGGTACAATATGCTGAGAATAAAGTCTTTAAGCTATTGCATAGCTTCTATCGCGGGCTTTGAGCGTGGAGACCGAATCCAGAAATTCCGTTACAAAAAAACCTAACACTTTGGTTGCTATGACTAGGTACTTGTGTTGTTGACTTCAAATTATTGAAAATAAAAAGACTATTTTTATGAAAAGATGATTTGGAATATAAAGGCGAAAAGATTTTAAAGAATTATGTCAAAGACTATTTTTATGAAAAGATGATTTGGAATATAAAGGCGAAATAATTTTAAAGAATTATGTTTTGACATAATTCTTTAAAATTATTTCGCCTTTATATTCCAAAGCATCTTTTCATAAAAATAGTCTTTTTATTTTCAATACTTTGAAGTCAACAACACAAGTAGTCATAGCAACCAAAGTGATAAAAAATGCTATGCAATAGCTTTACCGCGGCAGTCTCCGAGTCCGAGTGCCACACGTCTTTTTTTTTAATGTTTGCAACGGATAAACTACTCAGCCGATTTTAAAAATTCTTTCACCTATAGAAAGCGTAAAATGAGTTTGTTTGTTTGTTCCGCTTTCACGGCACATCTTTTCAACCGATTTGATGCAGAAATAGGTTTTATCCTGGAAAATTAAGGAGTTCCCGCGAGAATCCAAATAATACTTAAACCACGCAGACGAAGTCGCGAGCATCAGCTAGTAAATAATAAAATGAATAATCAATATACTTACCTACTTATTATTGAATGAGTTATATTATGCACATCAGTGCGCCAGAGAAATCATTTAGAAAAGGAAAGTATCTACGCTTTTGTATCTATCTAGTAATACCTGGTTAGTATTCTGTGCTAATACCAACTAATTTTCTCTAATAAATCAGGTATCTCTCGCAATAATCTAATGGAAAGTTAACCACACCATAATAATATTACCCTAAGTAATTTTTACACCATGAAAGTTATTGTAAAATGGAGAGTTTATCTTTTCACTTCAAGCCAACTTTAGTCGGGTATGTATACCTACCTACTGATATGACGGTACTTTTTGAGACTTGTTTAACACAAATTTGAATGCGGTAATTAATTATGTATTTATTATTATTTGCATTTTTTCGATTATCAAATTTAAAAGATAGAAATTAGAAAGTAACGATCTCTGAATTTTTATTTCAAAAGATTAGAGAGGTTTTTAATTTTTTATTATGAGAGAGGAATAAAATTAACGAACACTAAAAATAAAGAGAGTGTATTTTAACAATATTTTTTTTATTATCTTTGGCCAGAGCATAAATTTCAAAGGAAGACAAAATACAATTTAGCAAAATAACTTTATATCTAATTTGACAGTTTTGCTGCTAAATTTGCAACCTTTTAATTTAAATCAAAGAAAAAACTGTATACCTACCTAATACTTTAAATATTATTTAATATTTACATAACACTATTTATATTCCTATAGAGGATTAATGCATATTTAACAAAATATACCCATAGTTTTATCTTAAAATACTCTTAATTAAGCTTAATAGATACACAATAATATGAGTATAGTTTATTCAAGAAAACATTATGTACATTAAAATATGTATGACCTGAATCAGATGTTATCTAAGTAATAACATAATAATATAGACACCAAATCAAATTAGTACCTACCTACAATCGACCAAATAAGCATGTCAAAAATAGACTGCCCAAAAATAGCTTTTGAATTAAAGCAGTATAATTTTAGTATTTTAGGTTTATTGCTAGTTTTTAATGCTAGTAAGGTAGGCGTCTTCTAAAAAGCAGTATAAGTAGATGTCACCGACAACTCTTACCGGTCAAAAGTGCTGAACAGCAAAAAGTAATTTTTGTCCGAAGCCTGTGGTCACAAATGAATATCTGACCCAGAAAGAAATCTTTTTTTTGTTATTTTTATGGTATCTGCAATCAGTCATAATTGGTTATAGAAAGAAATCTAACCATAGTTTTATCGTGCATATTATAAGCAAATCTAAGTCTCGTTTTATTTAAACTTTTATTTCATCATTATCATCAAAATAACTAACATCAATCACCTCAATAACATGGCCATCATCACTCAAAGTTTGCTAGGTAGATACCTTCTAATGGCCAAGTGTTTGGGTCTCTTGGTCCGGTCCAAAGATCTGACTTATACCTACCTGATCTAAGTGTTCAAAGTGACTATTGGTTCCGTATAATTCTATCTAGAGAATTCCAACTGCACGAGTAGTCGATTTGGAGGTGACCATACCTAGATAGATGAAAATTGTCAGGAGCCGTTTTCGGCATTGGTCGCGCCCAGTCTTCATATTCTGGCGACAGAGTTTCGTACGCGTATTGCTCGTACGCTTCTGCCAATCTGTAAAAAATAATGATTGCTGATTAGTAGTAGTAATTTCAGATGGTTTTTACTTAGGCACTAAACTTTAAATACAATATTATAATATCAGACATATGTACGATGAGATTTATAATTTATTTAACTTTTAATGAACACGCACCTTTGAATGACATTAGCTACATGTTATTATTTATTCATATACGTGGTTGGTATTTTAAACTGTATATTCAACAAGAATTGCTTCCAATCGTGCTTTGACAAAAAATGTTAAAATGTTGAAACGATATCCGCGTGAAATGGTAATGATACCCGTACCTATGTAAGTAATATCTTCGGAGTGATAGCTGCATTTCTGCACAATAAGTGTTCATGATTATCATCATCAAATAACAGCAATTCAATTAATAAGTTGTCCCGGTAAACCATTTATTATACCAATAATAAAAACACAGATGAATTCTGTCCTTTATCTCTAATATTCATCAGAGGTTCAACTGTCTAAAGCAAATCGTAATTGTTTGACAGCTTAAAACGTATTACTTGAACTGTGAGGAGGAGGGGGAGGAGTTCAGACATTCTTTTTGACGTGCAGACATCTAAGCTCCATCCACAGACCACAGGTCGAATTATCCGTTTGAGAAACGATTAGGTACGTGCCTACTTAGTACTTACTTACCTCTTTTTGAGTATTTTTTGAACCTGTTAAGTACCTACTAGGAAATACCTTTATTGAATGGATTAGAAAAACAATTGGAAATCTAGAAATTAACAAACTAAGTAGGTAGCTATTACAGTCGCGTGCATTGCAAGAAATAATTAAATAAATAGGTATCCAATTACTTAAGTATTTATTAAAAGCCAGTTTTGGTCTGATAACTACTGTAGAAGTAGTGGAATAATGTTATTATAATATAGTACAAATAGATTTTCTGTATAAAAAATCTGAGTATCTGATACATTTTTCATACATGATGCACATACCAATTATTTGGCCTCTTTACCCTAGATAAAACTAATAGGTACTTAAAAGAAAACTGATACGATATTAAAAATCTGCCACGGTTTATAAACATCGCCTGTTTAATAGACTAAGTAATTAAAACTAGATTAGACATACGCCAGTAATTTAGCAAATTAGATGGGTAGCTAGTTGCCAAAACTAGGTGCCCCAACTACCTACCTATTACCACATATTACTTAATTTCATGTCTGACAAGCGCATCATTTTTTTAACTTTTACATTCCACATACCTACTAACTCATTAATTACGATAATTGGAGCCATAATGATATGCATTAGGTACTTTTGCAATGCAATGCTATGTGCCCTCATCCATGTCCAACTTACAAGATGGATTAGATAATATTATTCTGCTGGTTTCTATGTTACGCTATCGCACCTAAATGCGAAATGATAAAAGTAAACAAATTACAGTGCATGCCCTGTATTACTTCCTATGTGTTTCTTTTACATAATATAAATGGATAAAATACACATAAGTAGTAAGTACAGAATAACGGATGTGTTTATATTTAAATACTAGGTAGGTACCTACATGTAGGTACCAACCTGTACTAGGTAACTAATAACTATGTGTTATTTTTTTTTTTGTGGTAAAGGCATGTAAAGGGCACCCTTTACGTCAGGTAATTAGGTAATTCTTATTCGCGTCTTACAATTCGATGAAATTCTATCAATAACAATAACGATAAAATTTAAAACATAAAAGTGAATGCGTGATTTATTCTGACTAAAGATGTCTTATTATTATTCAAATGATGCAATCTAGAGGTCAATGCTAGGAACAAGTTTCTCTGTGATAGCATGAAAAGAGCTAGATTCTCACAAGTGCGACTTTCATTTGCAGTTTGCAACAAGCAAAAACTGGCATACGTTCACACGATGGATAGACGTTATATTACTAAGAAATCCATGTATAGCAATGTATAGATTTTTGCGAGTCTACGCCAGACTACGATGGTTTACGTTTTTTTTTCTATTTTATGCGCTCCGCGGAACGCTACACCACGCGGTTTTGCTGAGGATGGGAACTTTGCATTCAATTTAGTAAGTAAAAGTAAACAAAAAGCGAATTACCCATTACCACTTCTGCAATAAAATATACTCGCCGGCATATCTACTTACTACACTTCTTTTGTTATTTAAAGTTTCATTTGTTTTACTTAAAATGAGATCACATTAAGAACAGATTTTGCGAGTAAAGGCTATTTGTGAAAAATGGTACATTTTGAACTTTTCATGTAACCGGGAAAAGTGAAATTTAATATTAAAATAACAATTAATTAAATTAGAAAAATGGTGATTAATATCGCGTATTTCCTCCACGTGCTCTTATTAAAGTTTCTACCCGTCTAGGCATACTGAGAATGATGTTATCGATGGTCTCCTGGGATAGTCTCCGCCATTCCTCAACTACGGCGATTCGCAGTTCACCCACGTTGGCAAGAGCTGGAATTCTGGACTTAACTTTTCTTTTCAGCAAGTCCCAAACGTGCTCTATTGAGTTCATATCCGGTGATCTCGCCGGCCACTCCATAACAGTGATATTCATATCAATAAGATAAGCTTGAGTTACCCGAGCGGTATGCGGCCGAGCATTATCCTGCATAAAAACAAAATGGTCACCGATATATGGGGCAAACGGTACGACATTTTCTTCTAAAACTTCTCTGATATAGCGGTCTGCAGTCAGACTCCTTCTGTCAATCACTACCAAGTCTGTGCGAGCTCCCAAACAAATGCCCGCCCAAACCATTATTGATCCACCACCGTATGCAACTGTAGTTTCAAAATTTGTCTGAATGTATCGTTCTCCTTTGCGTCTGTATATTCTTTGCCTGCCGTCAATTTGATTTAAGAGAATTCTGCACTCATCACTAAACAATACCTTACTCCATTGGTCCGCGTTCCAAAGTCGATGTTCCTGAGCAAAATTTAACCTGTTTCTACGATGATTTACCTCGAGCCTTGGAGCCTTGGCGGGCACAAATGAACCCAAACCAGCTTCTTCGAGCCTTCTTCGTACCGTACGCTCACTTACGGTTACACCCCGCACTGCTTCTAACTCATGTCGGGCTTGGACGGCCGTCAAACGGGGGTTCCTACGTACACGAAGCCGAATGAAACGATCATCCCTACTCGAAGTGCGTCTTTTTCTGCCTTGTCCTGCTCTTCTCACATAAGTATCGGTCTCCCTGAACTGTTAGATACTGCGATGGATCGTTGAAACTGGTCGACGAAGATCTCTGGATATCACTCTGTAGGTTTGACCATTTCTTCACATTTCGAGTGCCCTGGCAATCTCCGTTGGGGCTAAGTCAGGCATAATTCATTCATCAACTCCAGAAAGATACGCGATTAAAAAAAACTAACAAAAAACAGTAATACAATGAAATTTTAAATCAAACTCAGAAGGAAGAAATACCTACTCGAAGTTCGCTCCAGATAAGGTGTATTAGAATAAAATTAAAACAATTGCTTAAAATGTGATGTTCAGTTGTTTTCTTAATTTGAAAATATTTCTTTTTAAATTAAATGACGTATAAACCAGCCAGCAACCTTATATGATACTGATATCAAACCTTTTTTTTATGTTCCGCTAAATATGCCGGCGTGTGTATAAACAAAAGGTGTCAACCATTTAATAATTATTCAAAGACTAGCAGGCTGAAGCTACTAGCAATGTTTATTTACTTGGCGTATTTTTATCATTTTAAGGCGGCTTACTAGTTTAAGAGATGAGTATTCGGCTAATTAATTTAATATTTCTGAATTTTTTTCCGTTAATTTAGGAAGTGAACTAGATGGGAAAAACTCTAAAATTGAATTTTCTAACGTGACAAAAGTGACAATCGATATAGTGCCGACATTTAGAGCATCTACCCTACTAACTCTTTGCGAGCTCCTTGTTTTGATAAGCTAAGTAGCTCAAAAATTAAAATTAACATTATAATATTATTAAAATTATTATTGCGGTAGTAGGGTCTACCAATTATGGTTGGTGGATGGCTTATTTTTTTTGCAGATGCGCTAATTTTGCGTTCGCCAAGATGTGCATGACCTTAGTTTAATATGAAAAACCGTAACTACGGCAGGTTCTATTTGTGCACGTAATAAGTAATTTGCTCTAAGCTCCTGAAGATAATAATAATTAGGATTGCGTGAATAATTAGTAATCGTTTAGCCTCGAGTCTCGACCACGACCGCGACAAATAGGTATGTAGGTACAATGTACCTATTAGAAACTGTTGCATGTGGAATACCTACTTATAAAGTTGGCACCAGTAATTTTGCGTGCTTTGAGTGATACCACCTTAAAAGGATTTACTATGTTGATACCTAAACACACAACACATACCATAAAGTGTCTGATGCCTGTGTAGATCATATATTTTGTCTATTAAGCTAGATAGTGTAAGCATAATTCCAGAAGTGGGCAAATAATTAAAATTACTTTTAAAATATGTTTGTACTCTCTTTAAAACTTCCACGAGCGAATGGTCACAACATGTAGCGGTTTCAAGAGAGATTTAATGTAAACAGTTAATTATAAAAACTTGGCCAAAACATCACAACAACAATAAATTAATCATTTGATTAGGCTGCAGTTGCTACTGCTAAGCTCTAAATCAAATTGCGATCTAAACACAAAAGTATTCAATAATCGATGAGTCTGCCGGCAGGAGACTGTTTTACCAAAGTCAAAATACTCGTATTTATGCAAATTATTTCAATATGGCATATCCCCGCCAAAAAACGAACCCAGTGAAATACATCGAATGAGTCAAATATCAGCCTAATTAAACATTCATCACTAAACAAATACACAATCTTTTATCTTTGCCAAAATATCAATTTTAAACGCAAAGCTGACAATAGGTACGTGATTTAAAGGTATCGAGTCGTTAAACTTTGATAGATATAAGTGTAGGTAAATTATAGAATTGATGGGTTTGATTAGGAGAAATGATTTGAGGTGTTAGCTAAAACTTCAGTCATGCCTAGTTTTACCCGAAATGGAAAACATTAAACTCTTAGTTAGTAGAAGAATAGGTATAAGTATATAGGTAGTTAAGCGTTTTACAATATGCAAAAGTGAAACTGCAAATGACTCCTTAACACATAAAGTAACAAGTTTAAGCGCATAGCTGTCTGGCTGGAGTCATAGTTACATGCGCGGAATAAATTGTCTCTATCTAATACTTATGCATATTAGACTACTAACGGGCAAACGGCGATTTCCTGACTCATCAACACCCTCGCTTCAATTCGCTAGATAGGTGTTATGAAAGATGAATCGTGACGGTTTGCCCAAACAACGACGGCACCTCAATTAATAAGCGGATTATTTGAAAGCGGGCCAATAGAGGCCAGAGCTGGGCTACCTTGGGCATTATAATATCTCAATACCTAACATGGATATTCTTCTTTAATGATTCATGGAACGATGGGTGGTATTCTCGACCTATAAAACCTTCACAATTGCTGAAATCCCTCAGCGTTGAGAATTGAGATGCCTCTGACACGGATCTTCGAAATAGAGTCAGTGTGGCTTTTAAGTAAGTAGGTACTTATTGTTTCTGTTCATTTTGGATTTGCGTTTTTTTCAGTTTGCTTTTATTGTTCAAACCTAGTAGGTACATGAAACACCATAAAATAAACTAGGTACCTAGCGGTCTCATTCCGCGATGCCGCCCCGGGTCTCCAACGATCTTAGGCCACCGCCGGCCATCGCTGATTTTCGAAAAATCAATCTGGGCTTTTGTTTTTCAATTTCTGCGGCGCACAGACTGTGAAGTAAGGGAAAAGTCCTAATAGTCGTCAAGTTCTCAACTGAGTTGTCTTTGCTTCTTTGCCAGTTTGCTGTTAGTGAATTAAAAGCAAAACTTATTATCGTGACAAAACATCCGATACAATACCTAATATTTTTTTTCATTTAATTTTCTAATTAATAAATTTCAATATTATTATCTAATACTTAAATATTTAAAAAAATACTAAAATGAGTATCTGTATCCGTCAGATTTGTACCAATTATCGTCAATATGAGGTCTTAAAGTTTGTGGCCGAAGCCATTTGGGAATTTATAATTTCTATATTATAAATTGGCTCAATTTTGACAAAAAATCTACAATTTTGTCTGTCTCCGAGAATTCACGTGATGCAGAAAACAGCTGAACCCTGGAGGTGTTTGCAATTTGCCGTACAACACAAGTAATACGACTACTCCGACCCAAGAGTGAATAAATAAGAAAGAAAGCTCCTTTCTGGTTTGGATTCGGGCAAGCCAGTCGCCGTACTACACGGGCATATACTGTAGGCAATGACATTTTTTATGACTGTAGGTACGTATACTTCACTTAGCCATAACTTACTGCATCGTTATTTTACCAACAAGAGAGATCGCAGTCAAGTCAATTATCTACCTACCAATCAAATAAAAACTAATTGTCAAGGAAGTTACCTGGAATGTCTTCTATGCTTGCCGTAGCCATTCGCCATCACGTAGTCAGGGTGGTGTTGGAGCGACATGCGCGGTCTAGGAGGGTGCATGTATGGGTTGGGCATCGGCATTGGCCCATACATGCTCTCATATACCATGGGGTGAGGCACAGGTATGTATACCGGCTCCTCGATGTACATTGACCTTCTTCGTTCCGCTGTAAATAAAACAAATGCTTCGAATATTACTACATTTATCTTGCTTTACAATCGCCTTTTTTTAAAGATATTGGTAGTTACCTATCTAGATTATATTTAAAGCAACCTTTGAATTATTTAATACGTACTACAATCCGAGATGATGCCAGATGCAGTACAAACCTTCCCCCCCGATTGTATTAGGAAATCGAAATCGTTTGCCAAACGGATTAATTCGACCTATTTAAGGAGTTCATAGATGCCAGTTCTACCACAGAGTATGTATATATACATCGGATATATACTCGTGTGGTTCTACTTCTAAGCTGTCAAATGATTACGATTTGCTTAGATAATTGGGCCTCTGCTTTGCAAAAGCTTTTCGTACTATGGTCGTAAGCAGATTTTTTTACCGAAGATTCATAGCGTACGATTTGCATAAAATTAGATATACTCACTGATAACAGCTATAGACTCGTATAATGTACCTAAGCTTATTTAGGGTATCGTTCCGGAACGCTAAATCGCTTATTATTAGGTTTGAACTAGCCGTGGCACTTTTATCAAGTTTTTTTAGCGTCTTGTTAGTTAGCTTGATCTCTCATAATGACTAAAAAATGGAAATTGAAATCGTCTGTGCGGGTAAAAATCTTACATCTTTGCGATCGGATAGAGAAATCGTTCTCGGAGTGCCTAGTGGGAGATTTTCTTCCCATTCGATGGTGAAAACGTTAACTTTTTTTTTTAAATGATGCAATCTAAGATGGTAGCGAGCTAACCTTTTAGGGGTATGGCAATTATATTAAACCCATACCCCAAATCGGTTTCTACACGGCATCTTACCGGAACGAGAAATCGCTTGGCGGCACGTCTTTGCCGGTAGGGTGGTGACTAACCAGTAACCACGGCCGAAGCCTCCGACCAGGCCCAGACGCAGGCACTACGATTTAAATATGGAAATTGTCAAGCGCTTGACTGTAATTGGCACTCGTTCAATTCAATTTCAATGGTAATTAACGTCGTCACGATCGAATACGTAGACTTCCACTCAGCCCGCAGAATGTTGGTTCCGCCAGCTAGCTATAAATTATAATAGCAAGAAATATTTGGTTTGCCATAGAAAATCAAGAGAATAAAGAATTAATTAATAATTGGGTGCGCGGGCTGTGGCAATTCTTAAATCTTGATGGCGTAAGTACTCTGACGAAAGTAAACACCGTGGTAGATACTTAAGGGCGTCCACGTAAGTAAGTAGGTAGCTGGTATTGCATCTATACTTTAATATTATTGATACGAAAGCTTCTGTCTGTCTATAAGTTTGTCTGTTATGATTTAACGGCCAATTCAAATAACCTTTTTTGACAAAAATTGGTACAGAGATAGGTTGTATCACGGAGAAGGACGCCATTTATATGTATGGGCTACCTACTTTTTATCCGGCAAATTCAAATGGATCCAATGGTATTTTTGAAAAACCTAAATAGGTAATTTACGGGCATATCTTCTGGTTATTTTATAAACGCGTTTCTCGTACCAGTATAGGTACATAAGTAATTAAGTACCTACTCATACTAGTCTCATACCACATTTTATTAAAAACAAAAAAAAACACAAAAGAAAGTCTGTAGCTGACGTGCTTCATGTAAATCTAACCACAAATATGCAATTATCTACCAATTAGTAGGAGTAAATAGACCTACCTAAGCGGTAACGTGCTTAACAGCAATTAAGTACTTGTCATTTAGATAAGTGTAGTTAGGCACCAATATCATTTAAATTAAATTCGCATTGCCAGTTTTAATACATTATCCTATTTTTCCATTTTTTCAAATTCAGTGCATAGCTATGTCTTTTTTTATAGTCCTAATTAAAGTTTCCAGTCCCGGCTTTATGTTCTTTATCAAACCGAATATCAAAACAGGAACTCACTTAATCAGTCAAAATACTCGAATTTACATACTTAATCTGTTATGAATTTATAAGACTCGTATGTCCGAAATTCAGTCCTACTGCAACTGAGCTATTGAGGCTAGCAAGAATAACCTACAGAGGGTGGTTAATTTTAAACGTAGTATTACTTTAAACTTTGGTGGACTTACGCATCCGTCTGTAACCGTAGATTGGCATGTCGCGATCATAATCAGGTGGTATCATATTGTGCCTGGAGGTTCTTCGTCCGTAAACATCATAATCAGGTGTGATAACATCCTCTGGGAACAACGAGCGCTTGCTTGGTTTCGGCTCCTCTCCAGAATCGTAAGTCTTAGTAGGTACATAGTAAAAGCTGGCGCTGATGGGTTCTCCTGCGAATGAGTTCATTTGTTCTTGGCTGGAGTCCGGGGATTCTCCTTGCAACATCCCAAACGCATCGTTATCCCAAGGATCGAGGTACACTCGGTTACTTGGCGGGGGAGTCTTCTCTTCATCCCCTTCGCTGTCAAAATCCACGGCCGTCCAGTACGGACTGCTTGCGTGTCCCGGCATTATTGATATTTAAAACACTAGCACACAATATTTAAATTGAAAATAAACCTCCCGCACGCGAAACAACGGCTTCCCAATTTGGACACACAACCATTACAACAGTTTGCACGTCCTATCCACACATGGTCGTGTATTTAAATGTGTTTTCGCTCGGCAATGCTTATTTTTATTCTGAGCACAGCACGCGAGAACCTTCAACAATGCGATGCAATTGGCGGTAACAATTAAAGCGATTCTTGAAGCACGCGAGTGAACGCCACGGGGTTTGCTTTTAGAATAAGCAAAAGCGTGAATTGTGAAACAAATAATTACCTAGGTGCGGCGCTCGCTTGAGGTGAGGTCTGAGGAAGCGCTAAAATTAATTCTGCCGAAGATCCCCCGTGTTGTATACCGATCTACCACAATGTTATAAGGGATAGGGATAGGGACTGACATTTATTTTACTCGCAATTTT
Organism: Erebia epiphron; assembly: GCA_963932025.1. Lineage (NCBI taxonomy): Eukaryota > Metazoa > Arthropoda > Insecta > Lepidoptera > Nymphalidae > Erebia > Erebia epiphron. The sequence continues at coordinate 37,263,529 of OZ009948.1, read as the reverse complement.
TCTACAACTGCGAATTCAGAATTGCCGTAGAGTTGTTAGGTAGAGTCCGTGTCGTGAAAGAAGTAGGTAAGTCCTACGGAATGTTTGTGGTTTCTGATTCGCCTATGACGTCATTTGACCTATCCGATATCGATAGAATCATTCAAGTAGGTATAGTTTGCGCGCGAGTTGAATGCAGAGTAAAATAAAATATGTATGGTGACACATACATTTACTCTGCATTCAACTCGCGCGCGAACTGTAGGGAAGTTTCAGAGTCGCACCAGGGTTCGTTCGTGTACGTTCATTTACGTACAGTCGTTTGTTTCTTTTGTACCTATATTATAAGAGTGTGTAGTTTTTATTTCACTACTTGCTGTGCCCGCGACTTCGTCCGCGTGGAATAGTGACTTTCGGCAGCATTTTTTATTTTTCAAGCTAATTATTTTGCAAATAAAACACATACTTACATACCTACATTCAAATAAGCTATTTACAGTATTTTACTGCATATACCTAGCTTTTTTAGAGTACATTTTTATACACAACGTTTTTCCATCTTTTGCCAAACATAATTTAGATTTAGCGTTTTTGATACACGTGAGAATGCCACATAGAGTTTCCCATGGGAAAAACATTTTTTTTTCTAAATGAACACTTGCAACTTTCAGCGTCTGGCCTTGATCTTTATATCAATCAAATCAATTCAAATAAATATTATAAATGCGAAAGTTTAGATGGATGGATGTATGGATGTATGGATGTATGGATGTTTGTTACTCAATCACGCGCCAACGGCTGAACGGATCTTGCTGAAATTTGGCACTGAGATAGAATATAGTCTGGAATAGCACATAGTCATAGGCCGGGCTTTTTATCCCGGAAAATTAAGGAGTTCCCGCGGGAACCAAAAAACCTCAATCCACGCGGACGTAGTCGCGGGCATAAGCTAGTAAGGGATATTATTAATCGAGCGACTAAAAAATGAATTAACGACTGTTAAAGGAATACTTTTATGCTAAACCGTTAGAATAAGTTTGCGAAAGATTTATTTAACTTGCGACAGTAATAAAAATGCGGTACTATAAGAAAGCAATAATTAATCTAAGCTAGCAAATGAAATTTTAAGTGACCGAATAAAATACTAAAGCTAGCGACAAAAAAACTCAGTAAAAAACTCAGTATGAGTTAGCGACTACTAAACTAAGTAAGTAACTTTGTAACCGGTTTGAGTTAATACATTGTGCTTCAAAATACCTATACCTTTTAGGATGTTTTTGTGAGCTGCGCTAATACTATTGTTAGGTACTGTAATACTATTTGAGATATTTGTTTTTCTATTTTAGTATATTATTATTTTGAGAAAAAAACATACGCGCCGAATTGAGAACCTCCTCCTTTTTTGGAAATCGGTTAAAAATAGCAGAAAAGAATAGTTTGAAAAGTAAAAAACTTTGGGAGCGTTAGCGGCAGTATATTATGATGAATTTCAAGCTATAAACGGTCACAATATTATTCAAAAATGTGGATCTCTCCCAAAACCGAATCAGTACAACCCAACTCCACATAGTCTTATCTGCTAATGATCCCTTCATTCAGCTTCACCTACTCGACCTCGACCCGCCAGAAGACTCGACGAAACGAGTCTTCTGGCGTAGCCCATTCATTTTACATAAATCGAATTAAAACTTAAAATAAGCCGTCACGGCCAGTCATTTTAGTGATAGCGGCTATCACTAAAATAGCAGCGGCCGTTTTCGCATTATGTTTCGGCTTGTTTTAGTTCTTTTTGTACGTCATTGGTTCACTGCCCAAGATGATATTTGGAACACCTCGATTAGGATATAACGCAGCATTATTGAAATAAAATGTACCTATGCATTATGTTGAATATAATGTGAGACATAAAATTGTCCCTTTAAATAGAAAAGTGTTCGCTTAAGAATTATTAAACTGTTCATTCGGTAAGCTATTAAGGGAACAGTTTTATTGGATATTTTGTTAACTGAGCTTTTACTTATATCAAAATTTATAGCCAGACGCACATAAGAATCGTCTAAACGAATTTTCTTCAATGATATTGAAATATCTATTACTGAACTAGCAACACTTTCAGTTAGTAGTTGTGTAAAAAAAAATCTTTTAGCAACCACATATAAAAAATAACGTTTTTAGTTATTTTGTGGTATCATTGAGATATTGAGGCTTGATTTTGTATGAGTAGGAACTAGCTGAACTTGTACTTTTCAGTGAAAATATTATATACTTTTGAAGGAGAACTGCTTAGAGAAGATATTGATATTCTCGATGGACAGTGCTGAGGAGATTCATAATCGATTTGGTAGCACTTATTTCCTTATCTTATCTTTTAATATCTTATCTTACACACTGTTCCTTCTTATGATTGTTTGCACTGCTTGATTTTTCTGTGAAGTTTTGATATTTACTTGAACTGCTTTGTTTCTCCTTTTATTTGGATGATTATCTGATTTTGTAAAAGTAGTCTCTGGTAGCGGATCCTCTGTTTCATTTAACTCTATTTCATCACACTCAATCATTTCAAAAGATTGAAACGAAGATGATTGACTTGAAGTCGACGGTCCTTCTTTCGTTAATAGATTTTCATAAAATTCAATTCGACGTCTTTTTTCATATGCAGCTCGTTCTTTTTGAGGTTTCACCGCCTTTTGACAGTCAAATTTATGAGGACATATGTTGGCTTTCAACTTTAATGTTCCCCCAACTAGTCGATGTTTGACTAAATTTTCCGTGTCATTTTCAAGCTGTAAATGAATTCGATTGTTAAAGTACTCACATACATATTTAAAAGTAAATAACAAATAAGTTATTCCGAACCTACATAGGACTCATTATGTTTAATAAATCAAATAGGGAATATGCATAAAATTTAAATTTGTCTCAAATATTTTTTTCCAGATTCTTTATTGTCTTTACATTATACTTAAAAGGTATTTTTTTTATTTAGTTATTATCTAAACCCAGAAAATATTAAATAGGAAGTGAAAAATAAGGGAGGCAAATTCAAACTTGCAAAACGCGTCACCATTGGTCGAAACGAAATGTGACGTAAATGGTCACGTCAGTGGATTTATCGGTGTCGATATTCATACTGTGTTAGTAGTGTATGTGAGAAAAAATTGTTTAAAACTGTATTCCTGTGTGATTACTTGTTTATATATATTTGTAGTCAATCTAGGACGATGACAGAAACTGGTTTTGTCAAAGCACAATCGGATAATCTACCGAAAATAGATGCATTTATGATGTCAGCATATTTTGCATCAAATCTCGATTTTACGAGCGCAGAGATCAAAGGAGTGCAAGCTGCAAGGTAATTATTATGTTACACGGTATATTTTAATCCATAACATAGATTTTAATGCATAAATATTTAAATAATACTTACAACTAAACATAACCTATACATAACCATTTGTCATTAAAATTGTTCCTAAACTCCTAATTTACGGGAGTGTCCCCGCCGAGACGAGCTAAGCGAAGCGAAGCCTCATAGCTTTAGTTTTAAGATACCGTAACCGATTATCACCATCATGTTTTCTATGTAATTTTTAACGTCAATAAGTGTACCTACAGTGTACCTATATTGAATAAATGATTGAGTATTGAGTACTTACGTTAAAATGATCTTCACAACAAAATACAACCGATAATGGAGCTAGATTATCCCTTCTCATCATCTTGCACCATTTTTCTCGTAATTTCGCATCGCGTGGAATACGAAAAAACACTTTATCGGGCGTACTATGAGTAGTATTTTTGCACTTCGGTACCATACAATACTTGTAAGAAGGTTTTTTAACTTCTTCCATAATTTGTGTACTTAGCAATTAAAACTGAAAATAATAATTATGAAGTAACTGAACTGAATCGCTATAGTAAACAAACACGGGACATAACCAATGACGTCATCAAAAGCGCGCGATTAATGGTGGCGTTTGAACGGCTCAAAATACTTAACTTTGAAACACCAATTAACGTAATTATTTGACTATTTTCAAACCTATTTATATTTTTTACTATGTTATAAAGATGTAAATGATTGATATAAGAAATAAAAATAAATCATGCATATTCCCTATTACTTGTCATTTGTCACTTTTACACTATGTCACTTACATCAAAATGATCTTCACACACAAATTTAACGCTTTTAGGTCCAATTAAATCACGCTTCATTAGTTTGCACCACTTTGTCCTTGTAGTTATATTACGTGGTACACAAAAAAAATATTTATTGGGATTTTTAACTGTTGTGCTTTGACACATAGGAACAATGCAATATTTGTAGCTCATTTTTAGGCATTTTTTTTAACTTCTGCCATCGGGTAATAAACAAAATACGAATCGAACGGTGGGCGCAAGGGACTAAGTACCTACTCGGCGAATACGTGAAGTAAACGTGCAGCGTGCTGACTGCTGCGCCGTCTAGGACAAATGACGCCACACGATGGAGCGCCGCGTCAGTGTAACAAAATTATTCTTGCAAGCGCAACTTCAAAGTCCCCTTTTTCATTTCTAGAGATATTTTATTGATTCTTTCACGTGTTTGTTTAATTTTACTCGTATTTTTTTAGTCCCTTAAAAAAATGGAAACTTCTTTAAAGTTTATTTATTTTTTATTTTTATTTAGCTGGTATAACGGGTCTGGAATCTGGATCTTCATTTCATTTTAAAGCAGAATGCAGATTCCAAAGAGTATAATAATATACAGGGAGATTCTATGCGTCAGACCTCAGACCTTTCACCTTTGAACACAGAGTTATAATAGGTATTTGAATTTGATTGAACCAGAGACAAGTAACATTATGCCTGTAGCCTAGGGCCCTTTGAATAAGTATATACAGAAGGATGTGCCCTAACATATTTAAATTGAAGCTTCCTATAACCTTAAAATGGCGCATGGGCGGAGCTTAATGCGGGCATTAGGGCTGAATTATCGATACCTTTGATTATGTCGATACTTAAGTATATACTCGATATAAAATTAACAAAATATAATTAATAAATAATAAACATAATTTTTGAAATACACTAGTATTCGTATTTTATAATGAACAAGCTGATGCCCGCGACCCCGTCCGCGAGAATTGAGGTTTTTTGTAAGAAAAAATTTTATATGAAAAAAAATTTTTTTACTCATCGTTTCGTATAGAAGACAAAAATTCATTCGGAGGAAAAATACGGAGAGAGCTGATGATTGAGGATTTCGAAGACGGATGAAGAGCACAGCCAGGGTATTCAAGATAGGTGAGGTGTGCTCGACCAAATGTAACTCGAAACTTCATCCAATTGACAGTGTAATGAAAAAAAAATTCAAAATGGCGGATTTAAGATGGCCGCCATACAAATTTCGTCGGTGTCTATCTCGGAGAGTATAAAAGATGGAAGAGTGGTTTCTTAGCAAAAGATGATCAGGACATGAAGGTTTACATGATGAACAGGAAAAAATTCAAGATGGCGGAATTTATTTTTCCATAGAAAATGTAGTATTGAAGAGGCTTACAAGTGTAGAACTATGCAAGACTTTGATGTGGTTTTTTTACAAGATTTGTTCTGTATGGAAGAATTGTCGGTTTGCTGTTAGGAAAGCCAAGATGGCGAAGTTCAATGGCACCCAAAGGTACCCGATCGTCAGTGGTATGATATTGATATTAATCAACTAAGGAAGGTTTCTTTGTGTTTTTACTTCAACAGTCTCTTACACTGTATGCATGTCTGGAAAGTTTATTTACATTAAAAGGCCCTTTTAGATATTTAAGGGGTCTCTGTTTTATGTTTTCTTATGAGAATTTTTTTTACGTCTGTCGGATGCGTGGCACTCTGGCGCTTCCACTGTGCTCGCTAGCATAGCAGTGTGTTGTTTACTTCAGAACACGTAGGCAGTAAACACTAGGATAGAAGGAGAGCAAGTAAGTAGACAGTGGGCCGCGCGGTCAACGCGGGCGGGTGCGGTTCCATTTCAAAATTTGTTTTTAAAGAAGAACTCTCCATAATTTTTCGGAGAAAAACTATATGGAGGTGTTTATTTCAGAAAGTACCTATACTAAATGCAAGAGTGGAGTGAAAGTACCTATACTAAATCGTTAAGGGATCAACGCACAGCCTAAACCACTGGGGTTAGCAACTTGAAATTTTGACAGTAGGTTCCTTTTGTGACGTAGGCGCTCAATAAGGAAAGATTTTTCAAAATTACACTCCTACGGGGGTGACATAGGGGGTGAAATTTTGTATGAAACTCCGGGTTGGCACTGAGAATTTCTTAATTGAAAAACCCAATACCTAACTTTTATGCCCGACCGGGAATCGAACCCAGGACCTCATGATCCGCAGTCGACTATGCTAACCACTAGACCAACGAGGCAGTCAAAAATAGTAATTAGTTAAAATGATACATAATAACTGCAATGAAGGGACCAAAAACCACTTGAATAGACACTGTAATTTTCGAATACGAGACACCATCCCGGAGATCGGGTGTCTTAATTACAAGGTTATCATCGCTACAGCCTAAAATGAGTTTGGCAATATTATAAGTAGAAGCTGACTGTTCAATTTCATCTCTCTACCCCTCTGAGTGAGAAACAGTAAGAGTGATATGAAATTTTAATTTTATCGATACTCAATTTATTTGTAAACAATACAATCCCCACACTATATAAACACTCAAACAAAAACTAATGAAATAATCCAAATTTTTAGGGATAGCGCAAAAATTGACGTGTTTTGGATTCAGTAAAGAAGAAACTAAGCTATAATTAGTTGAAATAACTTAAAATACTCGCCACAAAAAGAAAAATAAAAACAACTATGTTACTCACTTACGAAATGAAATTCCTGGGCGTTTTACAATACTATTATTACGACACCCCACAACTGAGCACTTCACCATTGTTGATTACATAAAACTAAGCAAAAACACATAAAAATATTATGAAAATATTCACAAAACTGGTAATTAGCCACAACCAAAACACCGGAAGCAATACAGACGCCATATAAAGGTACATAAAAATTGGCTTCAATAGCAAAATTTGATGACGTCACATGACAATTGCCTGACACGTTCACGCAATAACATAATACACCTGTTCTAAAAACGTAGCTTTCAATAAGTAAGACTAGTCAAAACATAGTAGTACATGTTTTATTAACAAAATGCATCGTATAGCTATAATTGAGTAAAATGTAACACATCCATCTCTATATACCTAATCAAAGCTAGGGCCCGCCACCCTCTTATATATAAAATCAAAGCCGCCACCTCCCCATAGTAAGTATTTCCTTGCCCGCCACTGCCCGCCACATCTTCGCCACATTACATTCGGAATTCCGAACGCAGCAAAGCCATCTATGGGTATATCACACACGCACAGCTGTTTTTCGTTCGAATTTATTTCCCATAGATAATACACTATATACTTGTTATTTCCGTTTCGGAATTCCGAATGGGAGGCTGTGCGTTCGCAATTCCGAACGGAAAAAATGGCTTATGGCTACCGTATCTCGTTTTTAAGGGATGCACCCATTAACGGCGACGTATTTCTTCTTCTTAGCTAGATACAGCAACAATGCAATCGCTATGAGAAAATTGTCGTCCTTATTCGCTGACAGAATATCTGAACTCAGAAGACACCGTCTCCCAACATCTGGAGCCTTGTTATTTCGAACGGAAATAAACGTATTATATGTGTGATGTAGGTATGTTCCAAACGCACAGACACTGCGCGTGATAATAATTTATTTATGTACTATATTTTAACACTATGACGTTGATTTTAACGTTCGTGAAAAGCGCGTTATCTGCTCATCATTTGCTCATAATAGAAATTTATACGCCATATGCATAGAGTTAGGCTCTTAAAATAGAATTTTATGCATAGTGAGGGATTCAAAGGCTCATGAAAGAAATTTTTCCTCCTTGCTCTCATGTGATATTTATAATTATATAGTAGATTATTAACCAAGGGGATAAAGCAGTGTCTTCTGTCGCGGGTGACGATTTAAATCGCGAGCGTAACGAAGGACTCGAGGATTACTCCTGAGCGTAGCGAGGGTATTAAAAATTTAAATCACGAGCGAAGCGAGGGATTTAAGCCGAGTCCTGAGTGTAGCGAGGGATTTAAGTTCACCCAAGACTAAGACAGCTTCATCACCGAGGAAAATTCTCTACTTTTCGTACCATTTGCGAAACAATTAACACAATAATAATATGAGATAAGCATTTATTAAAAATAATGACAATTAAAAGTAAAATAAATCAAAATAAACTTAACGTTTATGTATTTGAAGAAAACAAAAACGCGGCAAATTAGACTAATATTTTTTTGTCGGAAAAGCAAAGGCATCAAGCTCATACGGCCTCGTCGGTTTTCGTAATTTTATTTAATAATCATAACTGCATAATAAATGCGTATTCCTTTTTCAAAAAGATGTTTAATGCTTTATATACAAACTCAATGGTGTAAACACAGATGTAGTTCAGTTTAAATTTCGGTAAGTACTTATTCCAAATTTAAATCACATTCTCGCCCTAGAGGTGAATGAAATTCAGTACAATTTTCTTTCCCTGTTTTTAACAGATTAAAAATGACTATTGTTATGTTCGCTTTTTGTGGCATAGAATGTCACTTTTTTGAGCAAGTGGTACGAAAAATATATTTTTATGTAAATTTATAAAAATCGTAGACAGAGAAAGCAATAGATGTAATGCATGTACAAATCTATAATATAACAACCCTTATTGTCATCATACAATTTTTATCATATTTTGTGGGAAAATTGCTAATGCATTACTAGTTGGGAGTATGGCAATTTTCAATCTTACAAATCACAGGTTAGTACTGCATTAATCAATAAGTGAACAAAGCGTATAAAATTGTGAATTACATGCGTATGCAGCGTTGGTATTGAATTTTCATAGAGATTTGTCATGCTCTGTGTCTTGCGAAAGCATTGCTGCTCAAAATGCCTAAAACACCTGCTTGCATATTTCCTTGGCTCCCACCTCTTTCGTCCTGTCGACTCTATTCATAATTGTCACGTATGGATTTGTCTTGAATCCTGAAAATTAACAAGTATAGTTACGGGTGTTTAACTACTTCAATGACTTTCATTAAAAATATCTAAGTATCGTAAATTGTTATATATAAATAATCATATTACGTAGTTATATTGACACTTTTTTCCCAAACTTCTGTAAATATGATAATACAGCTGGCATCCCCACAACGCGAGTAATAATTATAAAGTACGCGTTGTCGCATAGACAAGTTTGTGATTTTTTATAAATTTCAGAGAACATACAAAAATGGAACCTGGCATCATTTTACTTACTTACCTTCTAAACTTGGATGGTTAATGCTCCAAAATTCGATTATTTTCTTAATGCTAAATAAGTACTTTTTTGTTATTTCTATACTTTGTAGCATTCATGCGAGTATTTACAGCTGATATAACATGTTTTTATCTGTAACAATCAGGTAAAAATAAGGTCAAAATTGCAAACTTACATATTTTAGGTTATGTTTTCGTATTTACGTTCAGTTCGGCTTTTGCAGCCTATCACACAGAAATACACCAGCGTCTTTAAGTTAAATCACTTTTTTCCTAAGCTACGAGCATAGTTACCACTTTGTTTAATTTTGATTTCGTACGAATATGGGCGAATAACAAAAACGACACAGGATTTTTTTTACCTCTATTAGCTTACAGGTCCAAAAAAAAAGTAATACGCTGAGCAGGACAAGAAAAGAGATTTTCGCGCTCTGTCACTCCTTGGCATTATCGTATATATGTCATCGTAAGATTGTAAAAACCGTTTGATTATAATCTAACTCGCGAAATTGTAAACTGTCGAATGATTACAATATAACGGATTATTTTTCGGTAGATTGTAATCTGTTAGGTTTATTAACCCGATAGAACCTAAGTGATTATTTATGTCGAACCCTAACCTAACCTACAAGAAAGAGACAAGAAAACGTAAATACAATGAATATTTCAAAAATTGACAATAATTAAAACATTGAACGGTTCACAATCTTTCTACTGTTTACAATCTATCGAAAAAAAAGCGTTAGATTACATTCTTACGGTTTTTACAATCTTACGTACTCGCTTCGCTCACTTGTGGTATTATTATTACAATGCCTTCTCTATGCTAATTCTTACTCTATGATTATCTAGTATCTCTATTTATCTTTCTATTTATAATATTCTTGACCTGCAGTGGCCATGTGTGCGAGAGAGCTCATGGAAGTGTTTTTTTTCGAGATCGTTACTTTCGAATATTTATTTGGCAATATTAAAAACTGTATAGTGAAAATAAACAGCTCTATTGCATGGAATTAAAATATTTGCTTTATTCTGGGATTATATTTACTGTTAGCAATATTTCTATTTGTCATTATATCTCATGAAACATGAGGTATAATAACTGTCAATTTGACTAGTTTCATGTCATTACGGACGCCCTGTTGAAATGGTTGGTATAAGTGAGAGTGTTTTGACGATGGTAAGGCAGTCTCCACCGAGACTCGAACGATTATTGAATACCTTCGGTGTTTGGATCGTTATTTTGATTATGAGCCGCAGATAGCAATCGGGCCTAATCAAGTAATTAATTTATTATTGTCGTAATGCTCTTACCCCAGTAATATAATCAAGACACGCGGAAGCGTGTCCAGCCAAAGTCCAAAAAAGAAAGAACTGGCAGCACCGTGTGTAATATTACACGAACCATTTGGAGCCACTTTTGACCCCCTCATAACTCAAAAACTATTACACTTAAACATGTCAAATTTGGCTCATATATTGAGACCCGCGAGATACGTATGTGCTCTAAATTTCATAAGCACACCTCAAATGGTTATTTAGATATAAACGTCCAAAAATCGTCATTTTTATGATCTACCTACGGATAGATCAAAACTCTGACACGGGGCATACTACCATCGCTTAAAGCCGTATTATTTTAATATTGTTGACGTTCATGTTGTAGTGTTATAATCATTATTTTAAGGACGTCAAAGTACGTGACATTCAACCGTTACTCTGAAATAATACTGCTTTAAGCGGTAGTAGTAACTCCCTCGTCCACTTCCTGCGGCAACTTGCATTACATTCTACGCATAGTGCATGCACAACTAAATAAAACAAGAGTTGTTAAGTAAAAAAAAAAACTCCTATTACATAAATCATACTGCAGGTCTTTGTTTAAATTCGTTATTTTGTGTTGTTAACTATTGAAAATGACACATAATTATTATTTTAATGTAAATAATAATGAATAATAATATAGTTGCATTAAAACCTTACCTTCGTATTCACGCATTTTGTGCAACGAAACGTCATTGACAGAAAAGAAGAAGAAACGTATTTGAAGTCGTCAGTTCAAGTTGTCAGTCATTGTGATTTTTAATCATTGTTTATAGTGGTTTTAGTGATATCGACTGTTTACCGTGCTTGTTTTCAATGTTTCACTAAAAACTTTTGCTATACTATAATATGGATTCGATCTCGCCGACTTCGCGCTATATTCCATGGATGACCATTGTTTGCAATTTGGGTACGTTACGTTGAGGTGCATAAATTGTCACCTGAGTGTAAACAGGATGCTAAGACCTGTTGTTACCATGGGTGGGCTCACCATCGAAATGATATTGTTGCACCGGCAGCTTTCTTGATAATGTAACGACAGTGATTACCTATTTAATATGAAGATGAATAAATCAATGAACTAATAGAAAAGTCCTATCACAGTGTAAAGGATTATTTGAATGATAGCAAGGCATGGGTATGAATTGTTACAGCGGCTGATTATGTAACTGTTATATTGTATATATAATTTCAAATATTTGTGAGATGGTGATAATAAAACAAACACAGTTGAGTTTGTTGCGGGCTCTTCTCAGACCAGGGCACGTTTGGAACCCTCGTAGCTTTAGTTTTAAGATACCGTAGTTAGTTATCACCATCACGTCTTATGCTCTGTAAGCATGACGTTCAGAAGGTGTACTTTGTAGGTACCTATTTTGAATAAATATGTTTTGAGTTTGAGATTGTGTTCAATAATTTCTGTACAAAAAGAAATGATATCCCATCAAAAACATAAATGTAAAATGAGAGCCAAAATCCAAAATTGTGATATGTATATAATATAAGCATTGGTTGTTGACTTCAGCGACAAAAGAAGTGAGATCTAAATGGGTGCCAAAGTTCAATGGTCAGTCCTGCAATTTATTTATAACAACATAAAATATTTTATAACAACTTAAAATATCATTTCTTCTTATAACTTAGGATAATATGTTGAAGACTAAGGCTTTGGCTTGGCTAGTTTCCATATACGAATTATTATTACCTTATTTTAGGTACCTAAAAGTACAGTTTCTACTAGCAAGCCAAATTTTCGGAAGAATAAAATAAGAACTTACAGCTTTACAACTTGCGAAGGCTATAATTCGTATATGAAAACTAGCCAAGCCAAAGCCTTAGTCTTCAACATATTATCCTAAGTTATAAGAAGAAATGATATTTTAAGTTGTTATAAAATATTTTATGTTGTTATAAATAAATTGCAGGACTGACCATTGAACTTTGGCACCCATTTAGATCTCACTTCTTTTGTCGCTGAAGTCAACAACCAATGCTTATATTATATACATATCACAATTTTGGATTTTGGCTCTCATTTTACATTTATGTTTTTGATGGGATATTTACAATTACCTTATTAATCAATAAATCTCTAAAGTAAAGTATATAAAAAGTGTTTTATTAATACCTACTTCCGGATTGACTCTTACATTACTATGTGGAGATTTTTCCTACATTTTTCCTAGTAAAGATTTTACTGAGTTAGGCTCAAAAGGCCTGGAATCCAGAACCGTAAGGAAAGCCAGTTAATAAAAAAAACACTTCTGGCAACAACATATTTTGCTGTCAAGTGTCACTGTTCGCGCCAGAAAATTGATTGAAAGATATGTCGATAGTGTCAAGTTTTGGACCTGAACCTTGTCAACTTTTGGACCTTTATTTCGTGATATTGTGATGTTAATACTAGATTTTACAACAAAAGTCATTTTAATGTGAATTTACGCTAATAAATTGGGCATTTTTTGGGATCCGGTAAGTTTTTAATGTCTAGTGTCGTACAAGAGTATGAGAGTAACGATAGGGAACAAAATGTTCTGTACTTGGTGCTGTTTTGTTTGTCTGATAGTAACTACCTACTACTTATCCGGACGCCGATTCCCAGCATTGTTTAACACCGTTTATTTAGCGTCAGAAACAGTATGATAAATACCTATCTACTTTGAATTTAGGCAAATCATTTTTTATTAGGCAAATCGAAATTTCTAAACCTCGCATTTACTATCTACCATACCGGTACTGTATCACATCTAAAGGAACAATGAAAATAATGGTATCCTATCTATCAGTATTTCCTAAATTCCGTAAAGGCGATGTGAAATTTCAAAGCATTTAGTAATATAAACAAAAAATAAATGGTCATGAAGTTGGTGTTTCCATTCAACAATTTTTTCTACAACTTAGGTAAGTACTATAGTGTGCTTGATGCACTAGAGCTAGACTATTCTTCAATTATGCTGAGAGGCTTCAACAATAATTAATTAATGAGTAGGAGAAAAATATGAGTCTAATTAAAATCTAATTTTGATTTTTGATTTTTTTTAAAACAAAGCTTGAAGCTATCTTGTGTGTCATATGTACATTAAGCAGAATTGCTACCTTATTTCTTGAGCTTTTCTACTTGGGTTAAGTGTTTTTTACTTACCTGTAGAATATCTCCAAATATTTTAATACTTCCCTTTTCTCTCATAATTATTTTAGTCATGCCTCAAGATTGTACCACTGAGAATGAGCTTGAGCGGGTGGTGGATGATTTGGAAGACTACAGCCTCAATGCTCGCAACTATGAGACTTTGCAGGATATGTTGAATTTGGTTGACCATATTACAGCACCAACGGCGGAAAAATTATTGTTACTATGCATTAGAGACAGGATTGAAGACTTGAAATATACCACACATGTCCTAAATATTATATCAACACTTCTGAAAAAAATTGAAGTGAGTACTTAACTATTTATGAAACTTTAGATATTATGCATCTAAACTTGAACAGTTGAACCAACTTCAAACTATCATGTTATAAGATTAGCACAGAGTCTGATACACAAGTTCCATTAATGCTGGCGATTAACTGATCCTCTGGTGTTATAGAAATGCATGCACAGCAGTAATCACTTGCTATTAGGAGATGTAATAATTAATATATGAGATTGTTGCTTGTGAGTGTGATTTTGCTATTAGGAGATGTAATAATTAATATATGAGATTGTTGCTTGTGAGTGATTTATGTTTGAAAAACTGCTGTGATCAATCCATACTCCATACTAATATTATAAATCGAAAGTGTGTCTGTTGTTCTGTCTGTCTGACTGTCTGCTATGCTTTCCTGGGCCATGTTTTCAACCAATTTTGACAAAATTTGGAACAACAGATGTAGTTTACCTAATGAAAAAACTAGAAGTTTAATTCGCTATAATCCCCCACAGAAGGCAAATCTATGTGGTACAGTGTGTATCTCGAACTACAATCGTGCATTGTAAAGGAAACATCTCCTGAAGATGCTCAGGTATTGGAGTGAAACATACATTGTTTTTGAGGGTTTATGCGGGGTGGTGAATGTCGCGGACATCAGGTTCGAAATAGGCACTGTACCACAGATTTGCCTTCTGTGGAGGATTATAGCGAATTAAACTTCTAGTTTTTTCATTGTCATGGACTTCTGCAAAGTAACACCTGCTTCTATCCAATAGATGTAGGTTACATCCGGGGTAAGGACAAAGGCTACTTTTTATCCTGGAAAATTAAGAGTTCCCACAGGAATACCAACAAAACTTAATCAATGCGTACAAAGTGGCATCATCTAGTACTTAATAATTTTTAATTAAACTTTAATTTAAACTTCAGTGTTTTGCCTAATATTATAAACATGAAAATATTCTATTTTCTTAAAATGTAGCAGCTGGTATGAGCATAATTTGTAACAAAAGCTCTTATTTTCAGAATGGACAATGTACACCTCTACCTGATCTAGTACCTTCAGCATTGGCAGTACTAAATGTACTTTATACCACCGCAGAATGTGACAAGCTTAAAGCATTGAAGTCACTGAGCTTTGAGATTATTAACTCTTACCCTGATGAAACTCTTATTAGTTTAAGTATAAACCATTCAGATGAAATATTTAAAGTTATCGATTTATACTGTCCCCAAAACAGAATGACATTTACTGAGTTCGGAATGCAGGTAAGCTCTTCATGTTACTTTTTAAAGGCTGAATCATACTACAACACATGGAAAAACACTAATCAATATAAAGTTATTTAGGTAAGTTATCTATACTATACTATAATATTTTAAATGCAAATGTTTGGATGGATGGATGTTTGTTACTCAATCATGCCAGAATGGCTGAACAGATCTGCATGAAATTTGGCACAGAGGTAGATTATAGTCTGGATTAGCACATACTTTTATCCTGAAAAATTATGGAGTTACCTAGGAACCAAAAAACCTCAATCCAAGCAGATAAGTTGCGGGCATCAGTTATTTAAAATATAATTGTGGTTGCATTGCCTGATGCCCGCCTGGTGCCCGCCTGACACCAACAATGCTTGACACAGCAGACAAGGTGGTGAGCAGTTTGAAGGCAAAAGACTGCAAGTGATCACCTAATTTCTGGTCAGACCAAGTCAAATAACTCACTGTTTTTATTTGAATTCCAGACTATAAACATTGTTGGAAAAGTTCTCAGAGTATTGCCACCTGACAAGAGAGGAACATTCGTAAAAGATCGAATGAAACTTTGGTTTTCAACAGTTATACCACTCATAGTTGGAGAAACACTTAATGCTACTAATGAATCTATGCTAAATTTATTGGAGACATTTGAACTGATAACTGATGAACTAGTACATTTTGATTATGCAAATAATCCAAATTGGCAAGAGGTTTTAGTATATATTCACACACCAGCAAAGTAAGTTTTGTACCTACTGTAATAGGGCGTTTTTCACTGGTTTATTCTGTTTGTTTTTTGCTATTGTCGTTGTAGGTTGACAAACAGCATACAGATACAGCATAAACAGATCAGAATTTATCCCTGCTGCTGCAGTTGACAATGTTAATATGCACAAAAAAAAATTAATAGTTAGACTTACAGTGTAAACAAAATCTAAAGCAGATAAATACTAATGATGTCAAAGCAGACCACAAAGTACCTACAAAAATTACTTACTAAAAACTAAAATTTTGCATTTGGGAAAATACCTACTTTATTATGTTCTTAGGTCAAATATTTAACAATGGGAAATGTGCGTTAATTTTTCACATACATATGAGTCCACTAGTTATTACATACCAATAGGACTACATCATATAAACCAATTGGCTATCAAAACTTGTAAAATTAACAAAAAAATGGTTAAGTGCAAGTCAGACTTGGCCTTGGATTGGTTCCTTAGCTTGGACGGAGACCCTCACAAATATTTATACACGATAAAATTTTAGTGGTTTTAAAGCCGCGGCGAGTTGAATCGCTTTTAGCAGTACTACCGACTCCACTTGTTTTTTTTATTTTTAAAGTACCTGCTTACTTTTTTGAGTTAGATTTTTTTTTCGAAATAAACTCATAACTGTGAGAAACATTAGTACCGCTACGCGGCGAAGTTCAAAGAAGCTAGCCGACGTACCGACGCTATGGAGGCGCGAGCAGCGTCTGGCGTCCGTTCATCGAAGCCCCGCCCCTCAATCCTTTGACGGCCCGCGCGCCGCCGACCGCGTTCGCAACACGCGTCACACGCGCGGTAGGTGACGCTACTTCGGTTTTCAAATACGCGCAAAAATGGATCGCCATTACGAATACGCCAATTTGGAATACCTAAGTATGGTGCAGACTGCAGATGTACGCCATTACAATGCGACAGAAGCTCGACGGCTCTACTTGCAACCGGATGACTTAAACTCCTGCGAGGAATCCGAAACCCACAAGTTCCATCGAGTATTACTATCTTAGCTGCAACGCAGCGTTTAATCGACCATGGGCAATTCCGAGCACCAGAGCATGCTCAAGGTCGAGGTCGTTCCCGCATGTAGGTACTCGCCGGAGCAAACGATGGGCCAGCCAGGATTGAGTTTTGTCAGTGGTCATTAAACAATCGTGAATTAAGCATTCTGTGGACTGACGAGTCAACTTTTAATTGTATTGGAATTTTTAACCAGCACAATAAACATTTTTGGGCCTTTAACAAATCCCCACGTGATCCGCGAAAGTGCTTATCAAAGAAAGTTCGTAAATACGTGTAAATAAGATTGTAAAATTTAATACCTAAAATAAGTGAACTCACCTACTTCGTGAGCTGTAAATAACTGCAATGATGGTAAGTACATCGAAACTTTACCGAATGTTTAACAGCTGATAGCCAAAGGTGAACGACCAGTCGCGCGCCGCTCGGTTCGTGCGTCACGTGAGTCGCCCAGTCAGCTGGCGCTAGCGCTACTAATTGATCGCAAAATTTTCGACATCATAATTTCTCGATTTTTTATTTTTTATTTTAATACCAGGGTCAGGATAAATGGCAGAAAAAAATTGTGCTGTTAATTCCGAATCACCTCTCTGAGGCCTTAAAACCACTAAAATTTCAGCTTGTATAGCACGTTAAATGTTTTACACATTAAAATATGGACACACTATAATTTCATTTGGAGTGCATATTATGGTCCAATCGTGTTTTTTAAATGGTCCAAGAGCTGGCGACGAATTTTGGGAAGGTTCTTTTGACAATCCGAAATTGTGAAAAAATATAATTTCGTCAATTGGCGAATCCAGTAAACTTTCTACTGACTGGCAGGCAGTGGCGTGCACAGGTTTTGAAGCTAGGGTAGGCATTAGTTAGTCAGAATACCTATTTACAAGCTGTTTTGATGAATAATGCGCCCATTTGGGTAAGCAGTGCATTTACGCCTCTATAAACTGCACGCCACTGCTGGCAGGACTGGACTTATATTTTTTCACAATTTTGGTTTGCCAAAAGGACCTTCCCGAAATTCGTCGCCAGCTCTCGATCTAAAATTTGTTATAAAAGACATACTTTGTTATAGAAGATGAATTTTATTGTTTTAGGTATCCAGCAGTAATGAAAAGCCTGTTAGAAAAAGGCAGTGCCTATTGGCATAGACTATGGATTATTTTCATTAAATTACTTAAAAATCAAATAACCAAATGTACTGGAAGTGCAAGTCCTATTAATGCATTGCTTCCTTGTGTTGAGTTGGCTTTTAAAATGGACGTCAGAAACAGATGTAGAGCCTTTCTTTGCTGGGATGTCTTAATAGATAACTTTTCGAATGAAACAAATGATGCGTACTTAAGTAAAAGGTTGAAGCTTTTAATGGTGCCTCTAACTTCAAACAATGCGAAAGTAGAAGACACAGCTTTAGCTAAATTCAGAACATGGTGGTATTTGATTACCCGTTTTCAAACAAAGCTGGATAAATTCGTAGTTATGGTGGTGATACCATTCTTGTCTTTCTGTTTTGGGAAAAAAGATGTAAATCTTCTGATACCAGGCAAGATTTCTGATAAAACGAAAGTTCTGTGTGTCCAAGCATTTATCAATATAGTTGGACATGCTCAATGCGAAGGATGTGTGAGTTTGCCTAAATTAAACGTGAAGTTATTTAACACATCATTACTGGTAAGCAATTGGAGACAGTGGATTTATGCCATTGGCAATGCTATAAAAATATGTGTGGAGCAAAGCAGTGAATTTAATGAGAAACAAATCCAGTGTGTTTGGAAAACTTTCATTATGACAATCGGTGAATTGCCAGAGAACAATATAAGACGAGATCTTTATTATGAGGTATTAATATTGTTGGAGGAGCTGACGCAGGTATGTGATTAAATATTGAATAATCGTTACTGTGACATTATAAATGCGAAAGTTTGTCTGTATGTCTGTCTGTCTGATGATCTCCATGGCGCAATATTGAGCGCTGTTGTCTTAAGTGCGCAGGTCTCGGGTTCGATTCCCGAAAGGGTCAATTTGGGAATTTATAATTTCTGAATTTTCCCTGATCTGGCCGCTGGCTTCGGCCGTGTCTAGTTACCACCCTACCGGCAAAGACGTGCCGCCAAACGATTTAGCGTTCCGGTTTGATGCCGTGTACAAGCCGAATAGGGGTATGGGTTTAATATAACTGCCATGCCCCTAACAGGTTAGCCCGCTACCATCATAGACTGCATCATCACTTACCATCAGGTGAGATCGCAGTCAAGGACTATCTTGTAGTGGATAAAAAAATATGTTATCATGGCCCATCTCTTTAACCAATTTGGACTTGATTTCGTATTTGTTCAGACACTTTAATACTAATGTTATAAATTAACAAGTAACACAAGAAAATAGTCACACTGGTTTTTTCTTTTTCATATTCAATATTACTAATAATGTGGTGGTAGTAAAGGATTAATCCTAAAATTGTCATACCTTTATTTTATCTTTTTACAGGACTGTGACAATCGGCTAATGGGGGTTATTGTAAATGTTTTGATACCAACATTGTTCAACAGAGATGATAAAATTCTGCAATTGCTGAAGTCGAATGATGAAAAAAAAGAACCTATCCACAAAATTATTGCAGTACTCAGTAAACTGCCACTTGATAGTTTAGAAGATAGGTTTGTATTTAATAGTTTATCCTTACTGATTTTTATTTGGCTATCTCACTAGATAGACAAGGCCTCAGATACAGATACACGAATATGTACAGTCTTCTACGTACAGTACACACATACATGTAACGGCTCGAGGAGTTGCGACTGCTCCGGGCGGTTGGCAGCAGTTATCAATGGTAGCTTCAAGCTGTTGACTATGACTGTTTGAGCGGTCCGTGTATGTTGATCACTGTCTAACTGCTCGAGCAGTCCGTGTATGGCCGGCCTAAGGGGTAAGTATGTTACTATAAAGGGCCGAGGCTTTTATTAAAGCCTCTCCCAGTCTACATTAAGTAATTGAAAACATACTAATATTATAAATGCAAAAGTGTGTTTGTTTGTTGGTTTGTCCTTCAATCACGCCGCAACGGATCAACAGATCAACGTGATTTATGGCATGGGTATAGTTGAGGACCTGGAGAATGACATAGGCTACTTTTTATCCTGGAAAATTAAGGAGTTCCCGCGGGATTCAAAAAAACTTTAACCACGCGGACGACGTCGCAGGCATCAGCTAGTAAATAAATAATAGTTTTAATTTTTTACAGTTTACAAAAGTAAGACTAAGTTTAATAATACGTAATTATGGGTCTATGCTGCCTAATTAAAATACTATATCCTAAGGTATATGCTTAGGTACCCTGTACTGTACTATTAGGCTTCAGTAAACTGTAACTAATGGCTCCCATGTATGAATGTGGACGATGGGGACTTGGGGTTAATTCCCTGTTTGGGCAAAAAGATGGTCATGTTTAGAGTTTAGACGTGAGTCAAAAGTTGGTCATGTTTAGAACTGTTATTTTAATTAAGAGATTGTGTAAGAAGTAAGTAAGAATTTAGATCTCACTTATTTTGTCGTTGAAGTCAACAACCAAGGCATATATCATAACATTGAACTTGGCTCTCATTTCACATTTATATTTTTGATGGGATTCTGTTTTACAAAACTTCTTAACTTAATTTTTATTTAACTCTAAATTGGCAGGTTTTATTTTCTGCGGCAATGATTATGCTTTCATAATGCAATACCTAATGCTAAACCTGACATTTCATGATTGTAGTTTAGAGATTGTATACAATTATGACCTATAGGTGGGTTTTGCCCAGGACGTTCCGAATCCAAAAACGTTCCAAAAGCAAGTTAGAATTCCTAACGCGAAGCTTGTGTGCGTTGCCAGCTAGCAAGGAGGTAACGCCACAGACCTACCTTTCATAAATAATGTGAAATATAATACATAATTATTCGCTTTCATCTAAAACAAAAACCGACTTCAAAACTATACTTATAAGTACCAACTGAAACTAAAAAGTAAAAAACATTATCTGGGTAGGTATATATTTTGTTTTTTGTTGATTTTCCCAAAAAGCGCTAAATCAATTTCGATAAAAATTTTATGGGACCCCCTCTGAAGTATGATCTACCAAACAAAAAAAGAATCATCGAAATTGATTCATTAATTGGCGGAATGATCGCGTAACGTACATACAAAAAAAAAACATACGGTCGAATTGAGAACCTCTTTTTTTTTTAAGTCTTTTTTTTTGGAAGTTGTTTAAAAACAAAATCATTTTAATCCTTTTACAGAATAACTGCTCTAGCAAGTATCACGGAGGTGACAAATTGGGTGGTGAATGATGCTTTCAAAACGTCAAGCAACAAAATGGAACTGTTGGTACAGACGTTGTCGTCGAATGGCGTACTGCTGTGGACTGCTCTCGCTAATTCCATCAGCCTCTATGTGTACACTGTATGTCCCCTTCTGCTGGCCAAGATGTTCCTCTGGCCTTTCAACTGTATGAACAATTTTGTTAACGTAAGCATTCGCACATTTATTCAGAACTAGATGATGCCCGCGACTTCGTTCGCGTAGATGAGGGTTTTTTGATTCCCGCGGGAACTCTTGAATTTTCCGGGATAAAAAGTAGCCTATGTCCTTCCCCGGGATACAACCTATCTCTGTACCAAATTTCATCAAAATCGGTTGAACAGATGGGCCGTGAAAGCGTAGCAGACAGACAGACACACTTTCGCATTTATAATATTATAAGTATGGAAAGTATGGAATTATAGTATGGATATAACTAGAAAAATAACAATAACATAAAAAAAAACATCAAAGTTGGACTTATATTATTACTAGATGATTCCCGCGACTTCGTCCGCGTGGATAAAATTTTTTTGATTCCCGCGGGAACTCTTGATTTTTCTGGGATTAAAAGTAGCCTATGTCCTTCCCCCGGATACAACCTATCCCTATACTAAATTTCATTAAAATCGGTTGAAGAGATATTTTTTTTGATTCCCGCGGGAACTCCTTAATGGAGATTGCTCAAACATGGTTTCGTTTTGTATCAGATTCAAACTGGTGTCAAAAACTAAGTTTATATTTTTTACAAAATCCTTTAAAATACCAAACCATAACGTCGCCGGACAAAAAACTTGTAAAGAAACAAGTGATTTTATCATTTCCTGTATCCATTAATGTCGTTTGACGTTTCAAAGGGCTGCCAGTATCCAAAGACAATTGCGAAACATACCTACATAACTAAATAATCGATGCATGAATCGATGTTCTTTAATCATCGCTTAGATATATTTAATTATCGGACGCAGCTTATGTAAGTCGCTCCAAAGACTTCAGTATTTGAGACTGACGCTGTATTTGGTGTTTATAGTTCCATAATATAGCCCGTAACTATCAGTAATAAGTCGCAGACGCGACCTTGAATTCTCGGATGTGGTACAAAAATCTGATGAAGCGCCCGATACTAGGTACACTGTATAATTATAAGACGCGACTGACGGTCACAACGATCATGAGAACTTGGTAATATTATTTAACCATTAAATATTGTGTCCTAGGTCTATTTTAAACATAAAACAAGGCTTAACACATTAATCATCACTTTCGTAATATCGATTAAAAATATCGATTCTGTTAGTCCAAAAAGGATTTTGTCGATTAATCGATCTCAGATCACCTTCCGGCCTTCCCTATCATTGACGTTTCTGATACGTAGTGGTCATATTCTCTTTGGTTTCTGATCGTGGACGCTGATCATTGACGTTATTGTGTCAAAAAAGTAACCTAAATTCGTGAACATTTGTAACCTAATTCTCACAAATCCGTCGAACTACAGATTTAATAATTTTTGTACCCTACAAATGAGGTAAGTTTCATAAAAGTACATTGTGATAGAATGTGAAACCAATGCCCATACTTTGATGATCAATGTCCTTTCCGGGATAAAAAGTAGCGTATGTCCTTCCCCGGGTATCAAACTATCCCTATACCAAATTTTATCAAAATTGGTTGAAGAGATAATCTTTATTGATTCCCGCGAGAACTCTTAAAATTTCCGGGATAAAAAGTAGCCTATGGCCTTCCCCGGGTATCAAACTATCCCTGTACCAAATTTCATCAAAATCGGTTGAACAGATGGGCCGTGAAAACGTAGCAGACAGACAGACAGACAGACACACTTTCGCATTTATAATACGAGTATTAGTATGGAAGTATGGAAGTATGGATACTATATTTATTATGTTATAATTTGGCCATTTGTGTGGGTGGTAGGTGTGACTCCATACTAGATACCTGTATTTAGGATACCATTACCGCGGGGCTCAAGGCTTATGAAGTACAACCTGTTTGGTTTATATATCACATATAGCACAATTTTATAAAGTCCTTTCATTATTACAACTCACAAAACTCCAATTTAGACAAAAATATCAATGTAATTTGTGTGCCTACTTTTCAACCAGCAAGCACACAGTATTAAATTATTATTAATGGTCCTCCCGACCGAATTTCGGCCACGGTGGCCTATCTACAGAGAGATTAGCCATCTGCGCGGGAGATACTATTAGTATTATATACTACCGATATTATTACCAGGGCGCGTTTGGAACCTAGCTTTAGTTTTAAGATACCGTTACTGATTATCACCATTATATTTTATAAATAACTGGATGTCAATAATAGTGTAGTGTACCTACCTAAATTGAATAAACATTATTTGACTTTGACTTTGACTATATTTAATGGATTTTTTAATCTCTTGTAGAGGCAAGACTGTAATCACAATAATTGCGTATTTTATGAAGAAATGAAGTTAAAAAAAATTATAAGCTCAACTACAAAAATAAAAAAAAGATATGTAAAATTATTTTGTATGTTTTAGAAAGAAGAATCGACGACGGCATGGCTCAATCTATACAAAACCATAAGTCCATATATACAAAAGAAATCAATTCATAATGACATTATCAAAGCATTAATGACCCATGGTGATAACCAATCGTCATGTTTGTTTGTTTTGAGAGCTACAATTGCTATGTTGGAACACAAACTACAGCAAGAGGGTTTGTACTTACAACCTTTTTATCCTATACTAGCAGATGCCCTCGCCCTCGTCCGCGTGCAATAAGTTTTTAGGGTTCCGTACCCAAAGGGTAAAAACGGGACCCTATTACTAAGACTCCGCTGTCTGTCTGTCTGT
Source organism: Erebia epiphron (assembly GCA_963932025.1). NCBI lineage: Eukaryota > Metazoa > Arthropoda > Insecta > Lepidoptera > Nymphalidae > Erebia > Erebia epiphron. Next base: position 37,239,193 of record OZ009948.1, on the reverse strand, counting down.
CTGTCTGTCTGTCTGTCTGTCTGTCTGTCTCCAGGCTGTATCTCATAGACCGTGATAGCTAGAAAGCTGAAATTTTCACAAATGATGTTTTTCCGTTGCCGCTATAACAACAAATACTAAAAATTAAAAAAATATATATATTAGGGGGGGTCCCCATACAATAAACGTGTTTTTTTCGTATTTTTTTGATATGACACTCACAAATAATGTGGCTTTCTATTGGCACCAGAATTTTCAAAATCGGTTCAGTAGATCCAGACATAACCCCTACCTCACAAACTCACAAACTTTACCTCTTTATAATATAAGTATAGATTCAGATTTCATTAGAGGTTGAAAAAAAATTTAGACTGTAAGTTTTAAAATCTGTTTCTGTGGATTTAAATTTATTAACCTTCGACTTCGATCTCCTATTCGGGATGTCCAGGGTTCGAATTACTGCGCTAACTTCTTACAGCGCTAATTTTTCGGGGCTATGTGCACTTTTGATGGTAAAAGGAAACATCGTGAGTCAACTTGCATAACTGGGAATTCAACACAATGCTCTCAAAGGTGTGTGAGTCTGCCAAACCTCACTTGGCCAGCGTGGAGGACGATGTCATACACGCTTTTAATTCTGAAAGGACACCTGTCACTGAGCAATGAATTGAATGAATATCTAAGCATCGAATTATATCAAACACTTGTGCGCTCGAAACCCAGCGCTTCGGGCGCGCAGCCCCGTACGCATACTATAACTAGTCCCTTAGAGTTCTACATTCTATTGACAAAATTGACCAATGAAAATATTTCATCTATTTGCCATATTTGCTTTGATTGGCCATTTTCAAGGAAAAATTGTGCTTTAAACTTACACTCAGGATATTGGTCTGGATTTTAGAATTGTATGCATGTTTATGGAAATGAGCAATAAATGATTAGAAAGGCGTGCTGAAATCGCTCTATCAACAGTGGAATAAGCTTCAGACTCTACCCAAGACCCGCTCACTGAAATCTTGGTGGCAGTAGCTTATCTAATGGCCATTGTAAACTCAGTGAGACAATAAGGATTCAGAACTAACCTCTTGCATTTGTAATTTAAATTCCAAAAATTGTATCATTATGAGCTTTGTAGTTAAATTAATATAGTTATCATATTATTATCACCGGTTTTTAATGCAACAGCTTAGTTTATCCTCAATATTTTCTTATAAAAATAAACATTTCTGTTTTCAAGATAAAAGCAGAAATTCAATGAAGTATTGAACAAAATTTTTAGATTTGTGGCAACTTGGGTATAGCTTACCACCTTGGTAGAAATTTGACGAATCTTTAGTAATATGATATTGCTCATAACTTGAAATTTATTTATTTTATTAAAATTGATAACCAAGTGTGAAAAATGGTTAATGGTTTTTTCAGATACACATTTGGATAAAGAGATAGACTTGATTCTTCATTTGACAAGTAAACTTAATGAAACACAAATAAAATTAATTCTTCCATCACTTGCTGTTAGTATAGTTCATACACTAACTGCTTTGAGTAAAAACATCAATGAAGCAATAGCAGAGAACATAATGTTTATTATTACCAACATATTGAAAATATGTAAGGTTATATTTAAAGAACAACCTGACAATGTAAGTAAAGAATTACTCAAAATATTATTCCTATAATAATTCCATTTTGATAAAACGTAATACATCTTCTTTGTTTCAGGGAAGTGACCTCATTAAATGCATTCGAAATATATTTAATTCATTAGAATCTACTTTCAAATTAGATTCGTACTCTAAACTAAAATCAAATTTAGTAGATCAATTAAAAGAGTGTGCACCACATCTTAAGAATGACGAATTATTGAAAAATCACGTTCTCGCCATTTATAAGACATGCTTAAATAAAAATCTTGCTGATAATATTTCTGAGGAAGTTGTTAAAGCATTTGAAATTGTTGAAGTATCACATTCAGTTAATCTGACACCTAAACAAAAAGAAAATCCAAGAAAGTTTACTACTCCCTGTGGTAAGGCTGCAAAGAAATCAAAAAAGGGAGCTACTATAACAAATACTGTTTTCGAAAATGGAGAAGAGTTCGTTGTTGTCAAATCAAACTGGAAATTTAACCCTAGAAAATTAACAGAGAATCAGAAAGAAAAACTGCAAAGAAAGAGGGAAGATATACCAGCCATGTATCAGGATCTGTCTCAATCACAAGATGAGTTTAAGCTAACCACTTGGAAAACAGATTCACAAGACACAAGTACAACATCAAGTAAATCGACAAATTTGGCTGTAAATGAAAATGTTTCGGTGATTCTTAAAAATCTACCTAATTCAGAATTTTTTCCAAAAATAATGGAAAATGTCACTACTAAACCTGTAATAGACCTAACACAAGATACAGAATCTAGTAAAGGAAAGGTAAACCTTAATAATGCCAAGTCTGAAAACGATAAGGTAAAGAATGTGCAGAATTCGGTAAAAAATGTCAAATCTCCGCGTATGGCATTGAAGGATCGTGTTTCCCGTAATGTTCGAAATTTGATAGAAAGTTCGTATTCAGGACAAGAATGTACAGATGTTAGTGTTAATATTTTGAAAACTCCTGACATTGTAAAGGTAAAGCCTTCAGGTAATGTTACAAACTCTGCGCCTTCACAAATTAATTTAGAAAGACCATCACGAGTGAAAAGGAAACCCAAAAAGTTTGACGATCTAGAATTATTTGCAATGACAAAAACGCGGCGTTCATTGAGTATAAGCGACTCTAAAAACGATGTTGAAATAACCGGAAATCAAATTCAAATTAAAAATGACACAAAGAATAACCCAGTTGAGGACAAGGATAAAGAAAATGATGTGGTTAGTCAGGAATTGATAAACAATTACATTGATAACTCTGCAGAGATTAAAGGCGATATAAATATTTTGGAACACCATGGGAATGACAAATTAGAAAATGAAGTATCTGTGAGCAATTGTTTCGATGTAACAGAAATATTGAATCATACAAATGATGCTGTAAAAAATTTTTTAGACAAAGATAAGGAAACAGCATGCGTAGACAGTAATAATAGAGCTTTACAAACGCGCACCTTAATTGAAACTGATGAAAAAACAGAACAAATATCTGGATCTCATGATTTAAAAAATATTGATAAGACTGTACCTGATAAAATCAAGGAAAACATAATATGTACTGTTACTTTAGATAAGACTTTATCAACACTCAAATCAAATCAATCTAAAGATTCAAATAATATTAATCAGTCCGTACATGACGATATGACAGAAATGGTACAGAAAAACATATTTACTGTTACTTTAGAAAACACTGTATCTACATCCAAATCAAATGAATCTAAAGATTTAAATAATATTAATCAGTCAGTACAAGACAAAATCAATGAAAAAGTACAGGAAAGGATATGTACTGTTTCTTTAGAAAAAATATTATCTACACCCAAATCATATAAATGTGAAGAAAAATTTGAAAGAAAAACCTCTACGGATTCCGAGAAAAATGTTGTATTATCGCCTAAGGTAAAAAAAGAAGACTCAGATGAAAAGGGAAAATCGGACCCTGATGAAAGTAAAAGTAATGCTGTACCTACAGCAATGGATATTAAAAAGAAAGTAACAATGAAAGGAAAATCTTGCCCTGATAATACAGATAATAGTAAAGTATGTATTATATCAAGTGATAAAATAGAAACAGTGAAGGAAAAAATAGAAGGAAATATATGTGATAATGATAACATCGCTGCTCTGCCCTCACCTAAAGTTACAGATAAAGTGATTGACAAGCAGATATGTTCAAGTAAGAAATCAAACACAAAGAAATCGCGAATAGAAAGCCAATTGGCAATTGATATGGTCGAGGGACATCCGTTTTTGAAAACTCAATCTGAAAAACGATCAACGAGAAAGGCCAACTTAAACTCTCCACTCAAACGAAAACGTTTGTCATTCAATCCTGATAATAATAAACTTAAAAAGAAAAATACAACCAAGGAGGAAAATAAAGCAAAAAATAAAGAAACATCAATTTCAATTAAGGATCCTCCAAACTCTGAAGATATTTGTGCATCACAGGATTTTATCGAGAGTTCACAAGATTCAGCCGTTACCACTATATCTGTAAAATCTTCTAAACCTCTTGCGAATAAGGTACACGCTGTGGTAGAAGACGTAATCCATGCAAAAGACTCAAGTGATACAGATACACAAAATTTGATAGATGTTCCAACTAACATAGATTTAACAAACTTGAAAAGTAACAGTGATATTGAGTTGCCCTGCAACAAAACTAATTTGACCAATCTAACCGAGGAAATGGACACTGAACCAATAGATTATAATGTAATAGTTGTCTTAAGTGACGATGAATATACTCCACTTCCTGTAATTTCTGATATACGGCCCTCAGAATCAGACACACAAAATACGGCTGATGCCGATACGGAACCTGTGGACCCTAACATGTTCATAGAAACAAATGTTAGAGACAAACCATCCAATGTAGACGAGAAGGATGTGGAAGAGAACACACAAATCACGGGTAATCCCGAAACTAACGAAATAAACGTTAAAAGTGTAGAAATAATAGAAGACAATGAGATTAATGCATCCCTAATGACAATCGATGAAGATATAACTAAAACTTTGTCTCAGTCAGTATTAATAGAAGCAGAAAAAGATGATTCAAATACATCGTGTAATAATGAGCAAAGAAAAAGGGACTTCCTGGATAATACGTTACAAATATCGCCTATCAAATCAATGAGCCCAGTTCTAGATGAAAAATCCCCATCGCCCGAAACTAGTAGCGATTATGTAGTAATAAAGCTGACATCACCTGTGCAAAGTAACGGACAACCATTTGAAATCTGTGAATCTCCAGAAATCTTTACGGAAGACAAAGTGTCACCTGACAAGCGTGATCAATCGCCACCGCGAGAAGAAGTCAGCGTTAAAAGTACAAGTCCTAGTTCGTCTTTATCTTTGAAGAAAAATAGACCCCAGATGCGTCCCGGGGGCCGAGCGGCCCAAATGTTAGGCTTGTGCGTACCGGATAACTTACAAACAATGACAGTTTCCGAAAAACCTACAGAACCCGAAGAGGCTAAACGAAGTTCCTGTCTTAATACATCCGCGAGACGTAATTTGAGATTGTTATATAGTAATTCTACTGGAGAAAGTAATGACACTTCGGATGATACCGAGGACAGCGAAAGTTTTCTCAAATTCAAGAGAACATTACCCACTACTGACTGTAGTCCTTCTGGACCAATTTTGAAGAGGAAGTTTATTGACCTTACAGACGAATCCACCGCATCACCGGCGAGTAAAGTGAGTGTTAACGATATCATACTATTTTTATTTAATTTATTTATTCATATAAAAACAAAAAGTTACAAACAGTCTATTTGGTGTATCATAAACTCACCTGAGTTTTTAACCAATATTATAAATGCGAAAGTGTGTCTGTCTGTTACGCTTTCACGGCTGATCCGTTCAACCGACCTGGATGAAATTTGGTACAGGGGTAGGTTGTATCCCGGGAAAGGACATAGGCTATTTTATCCCGGAAAATTAAAGAGTTCCCGGGGGAATGAAATAATCTTAATCCACGCGGACGAAGTAGCGGGCACCATCTAGTACATAATATTTCGTTATGTTTAAACACAATTTGTTTACTATATTATATTGTTTTAGAGAAAACGCGTGAGCTTCCACGATCCACCGGTGTCTACGACTATATGCGTTAAAAAATACCTCGAACCTATCAGTATTCGATCTCCACAAAATTCTGCAAATAAACGACTTGAACGACAGACGCGCGCACTTACGGCTGCCAAATCGCCCAGAAGATTAGAAAATGTTTTCAAATTAGATTCCGTATTAAATAAAGCCGTAGAGAGTTTCTCGGAGGCTCCGGAGACTATGAACGAAGACACGGAAATGAGCTCTCTAGATGAAACGCCTGTAGTAGAAGTAATAAAAACCAGTGATTTAAATGATACAGATCCAATTTGTAAAGAATTAGTTAATTGTGAAGACCATATAGAAAATATTGCTGCAGAGTTATCGTCGCCTGCGATGAAAGCGTTACTGGTCAAAAAGTTTGAAGGAAAGGTGGAATGTATAGGGGACTTGGCGAAGATGACTGAACTTGAAGTAAATCGACTTTGTATCAAAGCTCCTAAAGTTCAAGTTGCTAAGAAGGTATTAAATGAATATCTGTCGAAGCTCAAGCAAGCGAGTGAGGAAATTACTTCGACGGTCGAAGCGGCTATGAGTGAATCAACTGTTCTGGAAGCTAAATCAAACAAAGAAATCCAAACAGATACTACTTCGGTAGAAAGTATTGAAGCACAGACTGATTGTGTTGCAGTCTCATTAGCCACTTCTCAGACAGATGAAGTTAAAATAACACATAGTTCTGTACAAACTAATGAGTCGGGAAGCAAATCGACGGCGGATATTATAACTGACTGCGTATCACAGGTAAATAATATAATATTTTAGGCCTCATAAATAAGGGACCCAAGCTCGTTTCTAGGATAGTAATTTGAGAACTGAAGCTCTAACTTCTCATTAACAAAAATAAGCCACAACGTTTCAAGACAGAAATTCTTTACTAAGCTTAGTGCATTGCTAATTTAATTGATGTACACTATAACATATTACTGATATATTTTCAGAGGCCCGATTTTGTTGAAAGATTATGTGAAACTATGGACGAGACATCAAAGCAGAAAATTGTTGAAAATGTACCATATGATACGTTGATAAAAATAATAATGGACAAAATAAGCAATGGAGACGGTAAACACGTATTGTCCATTCTACAAGATCATCTTGTTAAAAGGTTTGACTGTAAAGATTTAATACTGTTTTGCAGTAGTTTGTTACAAAAGGTTTATGACAAACCGGCGTAGTCTATACTTTACTGTTTGTTTTTTAAACACGTATTGTCAATTCTACAAGATCATCTTGTTAAAAGGTTTGACTGTAAAAACTTAATACTGTTTTGCAGTAGTTTGTTACAGAAGGTTTATGACAAACCGGGGTAGTCTACACTTTACTGTTTGTTTTTAAATTTTTACGTGTTTTGAATTTATTTGGCCAACTTAATGAATGGTTGAATTTGTGTACGACGTTTGTGCGGTTGTATTGAGGATTAAATTTATGTTATACCAACTCGAATTTGAGATTTCAGTTTTAAAAAAATTGGATTTTTGTAATGTTACTCTCATAGTTTTAAGCAAGTTATGTCTGCAATGTCTGATCGATTTAGTTCATAGTGTTTTAAGTATTGAATTAGTGACTAGGCGAGTCCTGATGCCCCAGAAAGCGAACAATTTGTATGAAGACATTTTATTCCGCGACTTCGTCCGCATGAGTTCAAGTAGTTTCCTTTATAATTTCTCAAAGCCCTTACTTAGGTCGGGTCTACTACCTGTTTCCACTGACAATCTTAAGGAGATTTAAAGTCCTGTTCCCAGCTGTCACTTTGAGATTAGGTGATCCCCTGTTTAGGTATTGTCTGTAAAAACAGACACCTCTTTTATGGGAAGTAGGTTCAATGCAGAAATGCACAATCTATTCAAACTTCTTCATAAAGAAAGTCGATTGTTATCAGAAATCGAAACAGTAACGCATTAGAATATCAAATTGAATCGAGCTGCCAAAAGTAAAATAAATATATACATATAATAAGCTATACCGCGAATAGGAGTAGTATAAGAGTTTAGGAGTAAATAGTTCCTACCGAAAAACGGTAGCTGCATAGGCCGGTGAATAAAATTAATGTTTTAATTCATTGGGTGTTTTCAAAACATAAGTAGATTGTCCATCAACCTAATTATATATTAGATAATTGGGATTGTTTGTAATGTGCTTGTAATGTGTTAAGTAGCTGGTATTTTGGCTTCAAAGGTGCTTTTCAATAGTCAAAATATCAACAAGGTCAACTAGCTGATGCCTGCGACTTCGTCCGCGTGAATTGAGATTTTTTGGTTCCCGCGGAAACTCTTTAATTTTCTGGATAAAAATAAGCCTGTCCTGAAGAGAAGATCTGTTATTCCAGACAATAATCTATCTCTGTGCCAAACTTCAACCAGACCCGTTCAGGTTGGGGCGTGATTGAGTAACAAACATCCATCCATCCATCCAAACTTTCGCATTCATAATAATATTAGTATAAAGTATAGAAGTATAGATAGTGAGAGTGTCAGCCTATCAGAAGTAATTTGATCATCACCCTAGTAATCAAGGTGCGACGCTAGACCTGCCCCCCTATTCTCTAACTCAGTGACTATGAAAAAATGAAAGCTGGAATATATTGGAAAAATATGTCAGTGTATACAACTTTTTTTCGCCACTACAGAATACATTAGCTACTGAGGTAGAGAATAGGGGCCAGCTCGTCGATAGATTGATTTCATTGCTACTATCTGGTCTGATTGGTAAAAAATTATGTTATTTTTCTGCGAAAACCGAATTTTAATCGAATCAAAGACGAATATTGTATAGCTCGCAGTTGGTCAATTACGTTTGTCTAATCCATTTCACGGAGTCAACTGTACCCATTTGGTACAACTTCAAACCATAAAACAAATAATTGACAGTGAATAAGAAGGATAGCCCCACAAACTTATCCGACCCGGTGACAGCGTCGCTAGTAGATATGAAAAATAAAATAGAATCAAGAACTGAACAAGCATAAAAGTAGTTCCAGTTTTGGCCACCGGGTCAGGTAAGTTTGACGGACTATATGCTGGGGATCAATTGCTAGTTTGCCGACCATAGACGATCGTAATCACGTTTGATTGGCACAGCACTCTTCTAAGTATACCTACCATAAATTCGTCTAATCTTAACAATGGAAATTGTGATAATCACAACTCCTGTGCTAATTGGGTCGGTGAACGTTGATTCAACACAAGGGTTGTTACAAATAAAATTGAAATGCAGGTGTTATCAAAACTAATTTTATTTTATATAAAACCTTCAAATATTTACAATATTCAGTCATGAGTTGTGACCGTGTGTGATCACGATGTCTACCTTTCATTCATACATAACAATGGGTTGTAATAACAACAAATGCAAGGCAATATCGTTACAGTATGAATGAGCTATTTGTAAAATAGAGTAAGTTTTAGGCTAAAACAGACACAAAGCGCGGCGGATGTTACTATTGTAATTTAATCATTCTTTCTCACTTACACTATACCCATGTATAGTGTGTGTTAATAATAATTAACATTTGTTAACTTACACTCGCGCTTAACAATGTAAACGCCTTCATACAAATCCTTGTATTACAACTTTTACAAACCGCGTGTGACATGCTTCGTCGAGCATTGCATGTGTTTTAGGCATTAGATAGTTAAGTTAAGATAAAAAAAATCAAGGTACCTTTAAACTCGAACGGTACATGGCATCGGAAATGTATCACATAATAATATATACCTAATTATATACAGCAATCTCTAAGACACAGGTAACGTTAAAGCTCAGTGAATCAATGAAAACTTATAATTACGAATTATACTTTTAAATACACACACTATTTACAAATTTCTAAGGTACGTTTTTCTCACCTGACCCAAGATTAAAAATAATTATCACACTATAAAAAATGTTTCGAAAAGTGATCATCAAAATTACTGGTGTGTGGCATTTTATTATTTGCCAAGCAAGAAAGAAATGCTTCTTATAAGTAAGTATTTACTTACTAAGTAAATACTAATAATAAGTAAGTAATAACAAATAAGTAAATATTTCTTAGAATTAATATTAAATTTTCATTAAAGAAATTAGATAGATTGTTGAAAGTGAGAAAGAGAGAGATGAATTCTTCAGACGACAGTTTTTCCGAGGCCATTAAGTATCCGAATTATACGATTTTACTCCCACTTTTTGTGAGACGTCTGCATTGAAGTTGTAAATATCATATATTGTGTATTAATAATACGATAATGTATGCGAAACCTAAAGGTAACTTTCTGCTTCAATTATACTGTAACCACTATAATATGAGTAGTAGTGCACCAGCGCTTTTGATGATTACTTTAAAAATATAGCATTTATTGCAAGATTATGATAATAATAGCGTAAGCAAGTTTGACTGAAATAGAATTTACACATACATGATTACATCTTAGGAACTTAGTTTAAATAAATTATTTAGAAAATCACTTTTATGTTTCATTTTGTTTTTGTTTGTGAGACATTTATTATACCAACAGCGCAATTGTGCTCTTTCAATATAAGAGATTAAGTTATTCTTTGTTTAATCGATTTGCTTTCATCTGCAGCCATCAGTTTTTCTCCGCAACAAACGAAGTAAAGAATCAATAAGTTGATTGATAATCAAATAAATGATGTAACTGATATACTTATTAATATTATTATTTGCATCTTTTAACACTATTATGCGCATTTCATTCTTACGTACACAATCATTTATATTGTTTACACACACCTTTTATTGGTTTTGCTTATCAATGCTCTAAAATTTTCTATCCTAAACTGGCTTATTATTATATTTGTCCAAAATTTCTTAAACCGACACTGAAAATACAGTTTTAACTCATAAATCATAATACTTTGGTCCACAATTGAGCACTTGATTTAACATTTGCAGCTAGCTAGAAGGTATTCGGTTAATGTCAAGGGAAACGCATTTCAGCGACGTAGTCTAAATGTTCGAGATTGTGGTGCGAGCTCGTGCGTCTCGGAGCACGCGGCCTGTGGATGTTGTGATGCGAGTGTGTGCGCATCACTCGGTAAGTGCCGTCACGCTGAGGACTTGACGTGTCGCTTGTTCGTCGAGCACGAACAAAGTTCTCATCCCTGTGCCCTGGGGGACTTCTGAGGTTGTCAAACCGATCTGGGCGATTGCTTCCGCGTCTTTGTCTTTGCCACGCGCGGTCGCACTCTTGTCCGTATAAGTCCAACTCCCCGGACGGCTTAAACTGACTTGTGCTCTGGTTGTATTTTTTCCATCCATCCTCATATTTCTTCCTCGTATTTTCTTCACCATTGACTTGACGTCTCTGAGATTGATTCGAGCTACTCTCACTGGTATCCTCGCCTGATGTGCCTAAGCCCAAATCTTTATCGTCCCCGTAGATTTTGTAGACACCGTTCGGATTTATATTCTTTCCATTGTATATTTGATCGTTGAGTACCAATTGGGGATGGGGTATGCAATAGGGATTTGGAAATATCTTTTCCACCTTTGATATTTTTAGGTCTTTTTCGTGTCTGGTGCAAGAACCTGGGCCGAATAGAGATAGAAGCACGGGTAGAAGGAAGAGGCCGTGCATCGCTCCAAAGAAAATAACCATGAACACCATTTTAAAGAATACAGAGAAAATATAACTGTCTGCCAGGAGCAATGCAACGACTCCCAGTATTGTACTGAACGATCCCTGTACAATCGGTAGACCTAAAGAATAAAGACATTCGCTTACTCGTTCTTTAGGATTCTTCGCTTTCGATGCCATGTACGCGTAGCAGATGTGAGCAGTGAAATCCACTGAGAAACCTATACACATAATCAGGTTTATCATAGATATTGAGTCCAGATTGATATCCCATAGGGCCATGTAGCCCACAACGCCGATTTCTATGGATATGATGCTGAAGGCCACCCATAATGAACAGAGTATGTTCGGTATGAATATGAAGGAAGTTATCATCATCATCAACGCACCATAGCAGAGGTTCTGAATTGATGTCGGCCTTACAAGCTCGAACTGCAACGAATACCAAATCAGTGGTCAGAAATCATCTGAAGTAAGAAATTAAATAGCTCAAAAATTGCTTATGTTAAATTAAACGTTTATATTCACCTGATCGAAGAACACGAAGTATGGATGAAACACGGAAACATTTAGTGGCGATTGGGCTACGACCTCCCTAAGGGCTTTGACCATTTCCTTCTCGTGGTTGGTTCCGCTGATGTTAATCGCTTGAATTAGGAATCTTGAGGCAAGAATTTGGTTTCCTTCTTCGTTGAATCGGACGTCCAGTGAAAATGGATTAGCCGGGAATAGCCATAACTGTAAAATTATAATAGGGAACTATGTATTTTTATTTATCTTCACTTTTTACGACTTGATATTGTCAAGTGTTCTCGGCTTTGAACAGAAAAGGCATCCTTTAAAGTTTACCTAAACAATTAATGCAAATAATTACTAAATCTATTTTTGGCGACCTCCCTGTCGCAGTGTTGAGCGCTGTTGTCTTAACGTGTGGAGGTCCCGGGTTCAATTTCCGGCAGGGTCAATTTAGGAATTAATAATTTCTGAATTTTCTCTGGTCTGGTCTGGTGGCTTCGGCCGTGGCTAGTTCCGGTACGATGCCGTGTAGAAACCGACTAGGGGCATGGGCTTTATATAACTGCTATACCCCTAACAAGTTAGCCCGCTACCATCTTAGATTGCATCGTCCCTTACCAATTCCCATCATGTGAGATCGCAGTCAAGGGTGTTAACTTGTAGTGGAATTAAAAAAAATATAACGCCGCTTTTTTGTGGTAATTAATCCTATAAAGTAATCTTACCTCCTTAAGATTGTGTATAAAATCTTCCTCCGTGTCGATAGACACGTTCAGATAATCGTTGTTCCTGTCAACATAATTAACAAACGTTCGCAACCACGATTCCGTGTATAATGAGTTCGATATGTACGACGTGTTTTCTAATCTTTGCGTTAAATTTTCCACTTCGTCTTGAATCATCGGATCTGAATAGTTGTAGTTTCCGCTTATAACAACCTGAAAAATTATATCATCTATAGTTCAATTATAATCTATTGCAGTTGTATCCATCAGACTTATTCGTATTAAGTTTTTTCATTGTTCAAAAACGCATGCCATAAGTTTTCTATTCTATATTTAGAGAAACATTAGACTAGGACTGACTTTTTCTATGGGGACGCACACGTATCCGTTCAGCTGACTAGAGTGTGAGTGCGTTTGCATCTCCCAGTTTTGTATGGATATCTTAAAGCTGAATCGAATGTATAGTAATTGTGTATAGTCTATAGTATAGGTATTATAGTCTATTTGAACGGTATTTCCGTCTGCGGTTTCCATAATATGCTGTGTATCGAGCAAGTTAAAACGTCCAATGAAAATGAGCCGTAAGGCAATATTTTATGGTTATTTCATGATGTTTCGCCGTTATGTCGTCGAACCCGGTTGTTATCGCGTACATCACCTGATGATTATCGTTACCTTTACTTGGAAAGATAATTCAATTTATGCTGCAATTACATCGTTATCGGAATTTGCGGAAATCAGACGTTAATTGCTTCTTGTGACGCTACGATATATTATATTAAGTTCCTATTTACTACTTTGACGAACCTCAATGCGCAGGTGTTCTTAAATTGAGATTGATACAAAAATCAGGAGATAATAGGCATATGAACATCCTCTATCAGGGGATCAACATAGCATAATTTACCTGTATATCTGACAAGATCAAAATTAACCAATAAATCTTGTAGGTACATTACGGATCGAATGTAAGGAACGATGAAAAAAAAGGTGAAGGAACAGTTTAAAAACTAAATTATTGTACCTGTATTCTGTACGGAAATTCTCTGTAATATAGATCTTCACGATCAAAGAACTCGACAGAATACGAATCTACTTTCGACAGTTTCCTTCTCTCTAATCCCTCTTGTAGATTTGTCACCCCGTATCCGGCTCCAGCCAAATACGCCAAGAACACTACAATGACCAAGGCCTTGATCCAGTTGGTGTTGAGCAAATCTGCCATTGTTGTCTTGAAGAATGCCATAATGCAGTGTTCTTTGTTGTCTATCGGGTTGTCTGGGTCTGCGCTGTCAATGCCGCCGCTGCAGAAGATTCGATATATCCATGGTTTTTCTTCTGAAAAATCCAAACAATCGATTAGTTATTTAGATTCGATCCTTTTTCGATATTGCACTGTGGTGGGTAGTTTTATAGTAAACGCAAGAGCATTAATGCTTGCGTCAGCTAAGAACTACTGCCTCACGTATTGTCTTGACGCAAAGATTTCCACAATATTTACTGCACAGCACATCGGCCCCATGATAAATCTTAAATTCTTTAGGACAAAGAAGTTTGTAGCTCATATCCTGGTAATCTATGTTTATAGATATGATATTCTATCAACTAGAATCTATCTTTTATCTTTTTCCTGTTTTAAATGCCAAGATGATTAATTTATGCTGGAAAACATTATTTAATTTGAGGAAACAGTAAAACATGTTATATAACAATAATGGTTACCCTTTCTCGCTCTCGATTCTGGCAACACTTTTAACCACGTGATTGTATGTCGATTCTGCTTCTCCCGATATCCCGAGACAGCCACGCAACCAGCGAAGAATGTAAGATGCCAAACAAATGTGAAACATACAGCCAGGCCTGAAATGCAAAAAAGATGTTATAAGTACCTGAGTAGGTATTAAACATTAATTTCATGTAGGTAGGTACATAATACCAGAGAGAATGTAATCACTAAGTTTTACATAATACATGCATAGATTAGACTAGATGATGCCTGCGATTTCGTCCGCGTGGTTTAAGTTTTTAATTCCCACGGGAACTCTTCAATTTTCCGGGATAAATAGTAGTCCCCGGGATGTAACCTATCTCTGTACCAAATTTCATCAAAATCGGTTGAGTAGTTGGGCCGTGAAAGCGTAGCAGACAGACAAATAGACACACTTTCGCATTTATAATATTAATAGTAAATAATAGTATGGAAGTATGGATTAAGATGATGGCCGCGACTTCGTTCGCGTTGATTGTTTTAATCTAATATGAACTCTAATTTTCCGGGATATCTTTAGGAAGTCTATGACCTTTCCTGAGGGACAGCATCTCTGTACCAAATTTCTTCAAAATCGGTTGAAGAGATTAGACGTGAAAACGTAGCAGACATACCTACCCACTGTCGCATTTATTGTAATTAAAATGAAAAACAAAATAACAATACCTGAATACATGCAGAAAATCTGCACTGAAGGGAAAGGCGAGAAAATGCCGATGAAGAACGATAGCATGTCGGTCACGGACGTGATTGTAATCGATACAGCTGCTTCTGAAAGCATTTTCGCCATTCGCTCCGGCACCGGCAGTCGCGGCGAGGTGCGTCTCCATGCAGCGAGCATTACGAATGTGTCGTCGATCCCGATTCCTGAAAAAACGATTGATAATACAGAGGTGATCGGTAGATTTTTGATTTATCGATACTGCTTTTTTAGGGTAGGTGGTTAAAAATGTAATAATAGGTAGTTGATATTAGTAGATAGCTGATGCCCGCGACTTCATCCGTGTGGATTGAGGTTTTAACCCTTTAATTTACTCTTTAATCTATCCTTGTGCCAAATTTCATCCAGATCCGTTCAGCCGTTCTGTAGTGATTGAATAACAAACATCCATTCGAGGTTTTTTGGTTCCCGCGGGAACTCTTTAATTTTCCGGGATAAAAAGTAGCATATGTGTTTTTCCAGACTATAATCTATCCCTGTGCCAAATTTTATCCAGATTCGTTCAGCCGTCCTGAAAGAGTAACAAACATCCATAGGTACTTACAAACGCGTTTATAATATTAGTAAGGAGTAAGGAGGCGACAGCACTCCGGCGTTTATGGGCTACTGGCTTACAGCATCCAACGTCTATCAGACTAAAGCCAATTTCTATAAAAATAGCTCCTGGTTTTCAAGTTTTCACGCTTTTTACGTTCTGAGACAATTTAGCATATTATGTTTCCAGCATATTACCTATGTATTCCCCCACCCATGAATAGATTAATAGAACCAATATTCTGGCGTAACCAATACCTATGTACATAAAAGAGATCTACAGCTTAGGATGATTTTCATTATTGATATCTTTGTATAATCGTAAAAGAGGAATGTTGTAGGTACATTACCAATCATTAAGAACGGTGCGGCAAGATTGATCCCGATGAAAGATATGCCCAAATAAATAGCACAGCCAAAAGCGGCAGCAGTTGCCATCACAGCCGAAATGTTCCCCAGTAACCCTAACCAGGGTTTGGACCTGACCCAGTCTCCCATCATACAGGTGACTACGGAGAAAATCCCCATCAAGATGAAAGTTGAACTGAAGAATGGTATGACCGTCCTGGTGTTCTTTTCGAGCTCGTGGTCGAGTGTTCGAGACGCGAATCGAGCTATGGAAATGTGCTTGAAACGGCCCGTATCTTCTGCTACGCCGACGGCGTCTAAGAACGCATCTTCCCATGCTGCACCTCTGTAAAAGGAACATTATTTATGATCGATGATTGTAGAAAGAACTGTTTATTAGAATAATCATGTGCGTTAATGTGGCGAGTCTAGTGGACGTCTCTACTATTTTGCTTTAACTATTGAAATAGAAAACATGAGCTTAGTTAACGCGTAGGCAGGTAGGTATCTGTATTAAAAAAAGGTTAATGCATTTTAGTCCATTAGTGTAACTCATAGATTAATTATAATACCAAGTATAGATTGCTAACTCCCTTATAAATTTTTTTCTAGGTTAATACTATCGTTAGATGGCGCTACCAGGCTCGCTCTTTATAATATGATTATATTATGTAGTAAAATCGGGGAAATATCGTATTTTCTTGGTTCAATTTGTATTAATTATTATTTATATAAAATTATCAAAATACAAAAATTTGATAAAATCACTTATGCAAATAGCAAATTTACATTCAACTAATTTTAACAAACAGCTTGCACAGTTACGCCATCTCAGATTGTGCGAAGAACTACAAGGTACCTACCGGCGACTTTAATGCGCATTTAGCGAGCTTTGATTGAATGTATGAAGTGAACAGTCTATATTGGTTTAATATTGTCTTTGGTGTAACTGAACAAAAATACACTTACCAAAGCAATTTTATAACTCATTAGAATTTCAACCGAGAAGCTATACAACACCGATTAACAAATCATGGCCTACAAATCATTCACTATCATCAGGCTTGGACCTTTCTATTCGTATTCTTGCTGATTATTACGGCATGTTTTGTATTCAAAAACGTTTCCTAAACCGTGTCAAGATCGGTGCCTATTATCTAAGATGTAGTGTTGCTTGTTTACTAAGTATCGGTGCTATTGAAATTGAAAACAAGTCATAAAAATTTGAGTGTAAAAGAATCACTGTAATCGCTAACAATAAAGCTCTGAAGTAACGTAAAGTGTTTTTCCTTTTAAACCGATAACCGCCTACCTAGTATCTACCTATGGGTTCCAGTGTTTCGGTTGCGTGTAAACTGAGTAACCTTATTTTAACTAATGAGTGTTTTATTGTCTCTCCGAGTTTGAACTTAGTGAAGTTCAAACTCGGAGAGACTCTGAATGTATTTAGGTAGGTACTAAGTGTAGTACCTACCTAAATACATTTAGGTAAAGCTGTATTATCTTTATAATTATTTTGTTACAACTTTTTCACTTAGCGGAGATTTAAAGCCCTTTTCTTTTATGTGGTAACGCGGTGAAATGTCTACGGCGGGACGTCATCGGCGGCGCGCGTATTTGTGTTCAATTTGTAATGTAATGGAATGTATGACTTTGTTATCACACAACTCAGCACGGCGTGCCCTGCTTTGCTACAGCTCTTTCTTTCTTTGAATAGTAATGTATTATATATTGTTCATACTAATTATAACAATCAGTAAATAGCACTTATACATACTTATATTCATGTTTCGCGTTGTCGTATGTAGGGTATTAGTTTACAATTTCGCTAGTTAGATTACAATCTAACGGTTTTTGCAATCTTACGGTGACATATCTATATTTTAAGGTAGTTCTTCACTCACGTGCGAAAGTGAGAATCGCGCAAGCGAAAGCCAGTGAACAGGCGTGGAACTGTGGCGGGTTTGTTTTTTATTGTTTGCACACGAGTGAAGACGCCGAAGAGCGAGCATTGAACATATTCTATCGCGTGCTGTGTGATTCAACCTTACTCATAAAAATAGAGGTCATTTACCTATCTTGCTGTAATTTAGTATCGGTCCTGAGGAACCAAACGAGCTGCACAGCTGGCACGGACACTATGACGTCATCCACCACGGTAGAGCCGCCGAAGAACACCGGAAAAGCGTGTGCCTCCCACGTGACAGGGTTGAACATTATAGGAAATGTTAGGTTCAACTCTCCGCTTTCCACCTGAGGAAATAAAATACTTTTTTTACACACATAATAATGTAATCATGCTACAGGTTGGAGTAAGTAAACTGGGCTGTGGACCTGTTACTAAATAAGTAGTCAAACGCTCAATATCACGACCGACACTCTGCCGGTACCTACAAGGGTTTATCTACCACGGCCAAGGCCTCCTACTCATAAGATCAGATCATCAGGCCAAAAATTACCGCTGCTTGGGATCGAACCTCGGATCTCCATAGCGCTTACCACTACGTCAGAGAGGTCATCTTTGGTCTTGCATTTTGCAAATCGCCTATGTATAGGTACACTATAGATATGTACCTACTACATATACCTACGTTCAGCCACAGTATTGGTATCTACAATACTGTGGTACAGCCGATGTGGTACCGTAGGTACGAGTCGATAGGTGAATAGGTTTTGATAGATAGATAAAATAGTTTTGCCACATTTCCCCGATGACACATGACTCATGAAGTCATGACTTGTATTTGAATTGTAGGTTTTTAATTGATAACTATCTGCGGTTTTATCGCCGTTACTAACAGCATTACTGTCTATTGTCCCATCTTCACTTGGCTTCGTTCGGTGACTTGATCAGTTGAGTCATGATTTTGCGTCAATCATTTTATTTGAAGTAAGTTGGAAATCTTTTGTGGGGTGGTTTCTTGGTAATAAAAATATCGTGGAACAATAAAAATATCGTGGAATTTAGTTAGGTACTTGGTTTTCCTAGTAAAAAATATTTCGTTGAATTTCTCTTGTAGAGACGGTTTTTTTTACCACGTTAGCCCTTGACTGCGATCTCACCTGATGGAAAGTGATGATGCAGTCTATGATGGTAGCGGGCTAACCTGTTAGGGGCATGGCAGTTATATTAAACCCATATCCCTATTCGGTTTCTACACGGCATCGTAACGTAACGCTAAATCGCGTGGCGGCACGTTTTTGCCGGTAGGGTGGTAACTAGCCACGGCCAAACCCACATTTGACGGGCCACATTGAACGGGAATAAGAAGAAGAGAAGAGTAAGCTTACCTCTCCTATAATTTTGTCCAGATTCAGGATATCGTTGGCAAAGCACTGCCCCTCCCACCGCGCGCACTCCTCTCTGTAGCTGAACGTGACACCGTTTTCCAGAGTCACCGTTACGTTCTGCACATATTCGTCGAGTTGCCGAAGTTCCTTCCATACTTCTGTACGCAGCATGTTCGTATCGTTGTCCTTTGATACGATGATCACGCGGCCGAACCTACCTGTGGAATTACAGTTTCAGTAAAAATAATAGGCTTAGCGTGCGGGCTAGGAGCCTACTGCATTATTATCCCAAGAAAATCCCTACCATAGGTAAGTCATTAAAAAAGGGACAGAGAGACTTTCACACTCTTCAGACCACAATATGGGCGGGACAACAATAAAAATTTTGCCATTCTCAATCCTCGCCAATCTAATCCATTCCTCGCCACGCCGGCGGCCGGTGTGAAACCAACCAAACGCTTTAAAACCGCCATCTCCATTAGGATGTCCATAAAATTAGGGTTCATGATCAATTAAAGAACGATGTTGAGACAAGTTCGCCATATTACGGCTTAGTATTCAAACGACGCCTAACTTCTTGAATGGTCTGAAGTGATTAGGTATATGAGTGTGTATCAGCCACCGAGTAGTCTGTGGTATCAGCGGAAAGAAGGCAAAAGGCGGAAGCGCTCGCGCTTCTCCAACAAACTCGTTACCGGTGCAAACGAAAACTTTAGAGCATTCAAGAATGGCGTTACGTATAAGAAATAAATATGACACCCACCTGGCCTTGTTATCCTCCCTACATTGAATCTGTGTGAATAGTTAACTTTGAAGTGTTCTTCGACAATCCGCCTCTCCAACTTTCCTTGGCCGCTGACTGGAGAGAATAGGTATTCTGGGTCCATTTCATAGTGCACCCGCTGGTAGCCTGTGATCATCAGGAGTGAGAGAAGGACTGGTATGATGATGAAGTAGCCTGGCTGTTTGCCGACGACCAAACCGAGCTTGTAGAACGACCGGTTCAGAATGTCGTCGACGATAGTTAGCTTGCACCCCATCTGTAACAAAGAGACGTGCATATTAATCATACTAATATTATAAATGCGAAAGTGTGTTTGTTTGTTGGTTTGTTGGTTTGTTGGTTTGTCCTTCAATCACGCCGCAACGGAGCAACGGATCGACGTGATTTTTGGCATGGGTATTATAGATGAGGACCTGAAGAGTGACATAGGCTACTTTTTATCCCGGAAAATTAAGGAATTCCCGCGGGAATCAAAAAACTTAAACTACGCGGACGGAGTCGCGGGCATCAGCTAGTAAATTATAAAGCGTATTATCTACAATCTGATAGTTTCTCTTTTTGAAGGTACCTCCTTAGCCCCGTGGTTTTATAAGTGGGAGGCCCCGGGTTTGATCTTCGGCAGGGTCAACTTCAATTTTCTAAATTTTCTGTGGTCTGGTCTGATCCAGTCTGGAGGCTTCGGCCGTGGCTAGTTACCACCCTACCAGAAAAGATGAGCCGCCAAGCGTTCTGGTACGATGCCGCGTAGAAACCGAAAAGAGTTATGGGTATAATATACCTGTGGTCCCTACCTACCCCTGACAGGTTAGCCCGCTACCATCTGAGACTGCATCATCACTTACCACCACGTGAAATCTCAGTTAAGGCAGTACTATTATATTATTCTGTGGTTAAGGGCTAACTTGTACCTATTACTTACTGGAAAAAATATCAGGGTTTAAATAGATCAGGATGCTCTTGGACTGCCGATCGCAGGGCATGCATAATTAGTGACCGTTGATAAAAATTTTTAGGTAACTACTATTAAGTAGGTATACATTTTTTGCGTAGGTTAACTAATCAGTTTAACATTGGTAATCCCAATTTCAACACGTTGCTTTTAATCACGACTACAGTTTTGTAAACATTGCCCTGATTTGTAGAACTTGTTTGTTGAGACGCAAGTTAGTAGTTTTGTACCTACTTCATTTCCTACACCGCTAGTTATGCAAGTAATAGTTATACGACAACGACACGATTTCTGTCCTTAGGACTTAAATAATAATAATAATAATAATAATGTATTTATTAAAAGGCATATAAAACCAAAGATGCTATTACTTATAAAGCAGTCATGCAACAATAATGTTTGTTTGTCGATTCATTGGTACCCCTACCCTCTTTCCCTCCAGGCTCCAACTAGGCGATCTTGTGCGAGGATGGTGGGGTTTTTGAACCTGCGACCAATCGAATTTCTGTCCGCCCTTTGACCGTTGAACTACTGAGAATCAACAATATAAGGCTGCTACTAAGTACTGCAGGTATCTTTACGTGATCAAAATAATGTCATCGGAAATGAGGAGATCCGTAGAAGAACGAGTCGACGGGTTGCGAAACTAAAATGGTAGGCGGGGTACATGTTGGAAAAACCGATAAACTTTGGGGTAACAAAAGGCTGGACTGGCCCCCACTGGAAGGCGCATCGTTTGCAGCCCCCCACAGCCAGGAAAGACAACACCAAGCGATATGCAGGGAGCCGCTAGATCCAGGCGGCGCATGACCGCGACGTGGAAGCCCCTATAAGATACCTATGTCCAGCTGGACAGCAGCCCCCAATTATGAAAGAATTGCTCAATTTCGTGTATCCATTCTCATCCGTTTAGTTTATCTTAGATACCTAAACGTATAAGAGTGGATACACGAAATTGAGCTCTAATTCAATGCTCTTATGGTTTATTTTACTTTGAAGCCGAACTTTGACGATTTGATCGACAATTCTTACATAATCGCACCTCTGATGCTATCGATTGACGACGATGGCTATGCAGGTATCCGATATAAGTGCAGTGCATAAGTGTACCAATTTGACTTGTTTGTAAACAAGTAAGTACGTTACGTGCAGCGTGTCCATGGTTGCGTGCCCTCATTTCGTAATAAAATAACTGGTAATTTTCTTAATTATAATTCAAGCTCAGAGTTAAGATTTACATTGAAAAGTATGATATTATATTTGGGTGGGTAATTTTTATACCTGCCAATTTTGCACTTGACCCCTGATCTCTAACAGTATGTAGGTATAGCCAGAGTTGATTATATCTCTCTAATCTGCTCATGGATTTTTAGGACACAGACATAAATATCTCCGGCAATTTTTCACAGCTATCCGAGTAAAAATAACACACGCAGTGCGTTAAGCAGAATATTTTTTCTGAAGTCGGCATAAAATTACCTCGAAGAAATACCAACGTGTTATATCTATAGCGTCAAACGAGTTGGTTTGTTTTACCTCGGTACAGTTTACTTTGCAAAAAGTAACGAACTTTTTAACAAGACCGGAACAAATATTGGCATTTGGCTTGGTAGGTAAGCTGGTATCCTTGTGCGTGCCGACCAAGTACCAACGCTTGTTCGACGAACCCTATCTACGAGTACCTACTTAATGTTTAGAACCAACAAAGTGAATAATTTTGAGACAAGATCCACCAAGCCTAACGATACTAATCAGGGTAACTCAGCTCTACTTCACTAATAGTTAGATAATGCGCGATTTTCTGCAGCACTGATTCTATGGTTATATTATGTACCTAGTTATCTTTAATTTTTTTTTCTAGCACTGCAGGCCTCATTGTCGTATTTTATTGCTCAGTGGTATAAGGTCCTTTAGTATGACGTAAGCGTTAAACCTCTATTACACTGCACTTTTCACAGGGCCCTGTGGAAAGGGTGGGCGTGGCCGCTAGTTTTGGCGTCGCTATTACACTGCACTGACTATCGGGCCCTACTCAGTATGAACGAGAACGTCAAGAGAGTTGTACGTGTATCGAACGGGTGGACCGATTTTCATGATTTTGTATTTGTTTCCGTCCCGAATAGCAGAATAAACATTGAACATAACTATCAAAAGAATTAACTAGATCCCAACAAAATAGTCAAGGATGTGTTCAAATATGTAATTTGAATGCAAAAAGTTAGAAGAAATAAATAATTTAAGGGTTTGTTTTTCTCAGCTAACTTCAATAATCTGTAATCCTCAATCATCTCTCAATCCTCTTGCCTCATATTTAATGACCAAGCGTCAAGGTCACGAAAATACTTGAATTTTATTTTATGGGTTTGCTATGCTATATGCTGCTACGCACACACACACACACACCACATGCCACATGCTACATGCGACATGCTATGCTATATGCTATATGCTATATGCTATATGCCATGCTATATGCTATATGCTAAATATGCTATGCTAATATATACTACGCACACACACTCACACACCACATGCCACATGCTATAATTATGCTATATGGTACAGGCTATGCTATCCTTACTAATTTATAAATGGGAAAGTGAGTTTGTTTGTATGTTTCTTCCGCTTTCACGCCGTAACTACTGAACCGATTGCTTTGAAATTTTGCAGACGTAAGTGAAGTCCGGATTAAATTAATAGGGTACTTTTTATCCCGGAAAATTAAAGAGTTCCCGCGGGAACTAAAACTCCTCAATCCACGCGGACGAAGTCGCGGGTATCAGCTAGTATGCTATATGCTACATGCTATGCTATGCTAATCTCCCTGAACATCGACCCTTACACTAAACTTATATGTTGCTAATGTTGCTAATGTTGCAAACATGCTATATGCTAAACGCTACATGCTATATGCTATATGCTATATGCTAAATGCTATTTGCAACATTATGCTATGCTATGCGCTATATGCTACATGCTATATGCTATAAGCTATATGCTATATGCTATATGCTATATGCTACATGCTATATGCTATATGCTATATGCTATATGCTACATGCTATATGCTATATGCTATATGCTATATGCTACATGCTATGCTATATGCTACATGCTATATGCTAAACGCTACATGCTATATGCTACATGCTATATGCTAAACGCTACATGCTATATGCTATATGCACCATGCTATATGCTACATGCTATATGCTATATGCTATATGCTATATGCTACATGCTATGCTATATGCTACATGCTATGCTATATGCTACATGCTATATGCTAAACGCTACATGCTATATGCTATATGCACCATGCTACATGCTATATGCTATATGCTACATGCTATGCTATGCTATACGCTATATGCTACATGCTATGCTATGCTATAAGCTATACGCTATATGCTACATGCTATATGCTATGCTATATGAATATACGCTATATGCTATATGCTATATGCTACATGCTATATGCTACATGCTATATGCTATGGCTGTATGTTAAAAAAGTTTCCATAGATGAGGCATGTCATGATGTACATCTCAATCACATTTATCAAAATTTCTTTTTCTTTTGGACACGACTTAATAATATTGTCAAAATGCTACGCGAGCCGGAGAAACACAACTACCGATCTGCTGTACGCTGTACGCTGGTCGTGCGTCGACTGAGCTCCCTTCCGCCCTGACGTTATTACATTACCCTGATGCAGGGCGGAAAGGCAGCCAGGCAGATCGGGACCACCCGATCTCCCTGAACATCGACCCTTCCACCCTGTGGCTTATTACACTACACTGATTCAGGTTAAGGGTCCCTGTGGAAATTGCAATGTAATAGGGGTTTTAAGTAAATTAAAATTAGATTTTAATTAATTGTGAAGCACTCATACTTCGAGGTAATTCTATAATATTACCTACCTACTGCGGTATTCTGCGGAATGCCTTGACCACCTTTCACTTATATTATGAGTATTATGTATTGAACAAACATATAAAACGAGTTTAAAATATCTTTATGATATTAATATGTACCTACTGGAAGTGTTCATTATTTTGTATGAATGACAATGGCATACACACTATAGTATATTTGGTAGTTTTACCTGGAAAGATTTCCGCGAATTTTTGAAAATTGATGATTTCATAGATTTCAACGTGCTCTTTTCAAATTTTCACTTTGCCACCTCGTATAGATGCCGTTCGCGCCGCCATATTGGAAAAAAAGGCGCCAAAAACAGTTTATTGTCAGTTTATTGTTAAGGAGTAATTGATGAAAATAGTTACCTAAGTATATGATAAATTAAACCAGAGAAATCAATAGTTTCATCGTACGAGAGCCGCAAACCAAAACACAGGAGGCGCTCTTATGAAGAAGGTTAGCGAAGCCTTCACTCTTCTAGGGCTAACTGCTTGGCGAAGATTCGCGCTCGCCCTACCCCCGGTGACAGTGAAGCAGCCGGTAGGTTATAAATATGTGCAAGGTCAAGGTCTTTTCTCTCTCTTTTGATAGTACAGTCACCTCAGCATCATTAACTCAGTAGCACTGACTCTGTAGAATATATTCCCAGATCGTTTATCTCGTCGGATTTGGCCGCCTATAAAATATGCTACGAATACCTCTACGGATGTGCTTGTTACACAAACACCAGCAACGACCGGTGTCAGGTCGTGTCACACATTCATTGCAATATTTCGCTGTGTCTGTTTTGACAACACAATAAAAATCCGCTTAAAAATTATGCGAAAGTTGTTTTTTCCAAGTAGGTAGGTATCGCATGTGAAACCAATATCTCGAATGCTGAATACGTAATTCATAAATAATGAATGAATGAATGAATGATTAGGTACTATGTACCCAATGCCTCACTTATTCTCATTGCCTCGTTGGTCTAGTGGTTAGCATGTTCGACTGCGGCCGACGAGGTCCCGGGTTCGATTCCCGGGTCGGGCCATAGCAAGTATTGGGTTTTTCTGACAAGAAATTCTCAGTACTAGCCCGGAGTAAGGAAGTTGGCGGTGTTTCACCCCCGTGCCTCGGAGAGCACGTAAGCCGTCGGTCCTGCGCCTGATCTCTCTCCGGTCGTGTCGGATTTTCCGTCCCATCGGGCTATGAGAGTAAAGGAACAGAGAGTGCACCTGTGTATGTGTGTGTGTGTGCACGCTTGTGCACTATAATATCTCCCGCGCAGATGGCTAATCTCTCTGGAGATAGACCGCCGTGGCCGAAATTCGGTCGGGAGGACATTATTCTCATTGATGAGTGTCGTGAACTCGTGACTCGTAGGTGGTTTCCTCTTCCATTAGTCACATAAATATATTATGGTGGTATTTAATGATAAATTTAAATGACATAATAGGTATATATCATTAAAAAAACATCTGAGCTACTTAGGAACATACTGCATTTCGTTAATCGGGTATTTCAACATAACTAACTCAACTTAGAAAGGGAGATAGTTAAATACTTTATTGCTTTCATGGCGCATTTGAATAGATACCTACGTTATCTTAATCTTTGTGTTTTATTTAAATCATGTCATGGGATCCCGTAGGCGTAAATGATGTAACTTATGTTTTGTAAGACACAAGTAAGTACCTACTCATAGCAGACGAATTCAAAAATATTTCTGTAAGTTTCTTGTTGGCGAACTTCTGCTCTTGTGACATGTCAAAGCTTAATCCCTGGATCTACTGAGAAGAGATGGTAAGAAATTTAATGGTGCATCTATTCAAAAGGCAAGAATATTGTAATGAACATAAACCAATGCTAAACTGCAGCATACAAGAATTATATTACTTACTACAAGTAGTTAAATACTCAGCTGTAGGCAATTCATGACCTTGTTCAGTCAACAGAAAACAACAGTTAAATTATGAAACAAAAGCTTACTGCTTATTAGTTAAACCCTGAATAAATCATACTTACCTACCTATCTTGTAAAGTTGTAACAGACTGTAAAAGTACTTTTTTTCGGATTGAGTATGCTTCGTAGGTCCAACTGGCCGCTGCAGCGTCACGGGTTGGGCGAGCGCTAGTCACCGAGAAATGAAGGTCCTAGGGCTCTAAGACATTGGCGGGGGGCAACGTCTTCCAAAAGGCGCCTCCTGTGAGGCTCGGACCTCGGTTTAGGATGTCGTTGGGACGAATAGGAGGTCGGTTGTCCGTTGTACTAGACTAGTCCATACGCCCCCGAGGCCATGAGTTGAGACCACCTCCGGGTGACGTAAGATATATCGGGGTTATCCGTAACATATCGACGACCGACTCCTCATTTTTAAATTATCCTATTTATCTATCTAAGTATATCTATCTATCGCCGATATATATATTTGCCGATGATATTTAATGGCCTAAAATGTACATAGCTCAAAAAACAGGTGCGTGCGGGGTTCGATTCCCGGACCCTAGGCATCAACTAGGAGGTATATTAACCACTGGGCTATATGACTAATAGCATCTTTGGTTTTATATGCCTTTTAATGTATTTATTAAAAGGCATATAAAACCAAAGATGCTATTACTTATAAAGCAGTCATGCAACAATAATGTTTGTTTGTCGATTCATTGGTACCCCTACCCTCTTTCCCTCCAGGCTCCAACTAGGCGATCTTGTGCGAGGATGGTGGGGTTTTTGAACCTGCGACCAATCGAATTTCTGTCCGCCCTTTGACCGTTGAACTACTGAGAATCAACAATATAAGGCTGCTACTAAGTACTGCAGGTATCTTTACGTGATCAAAATAATGTCATCGGAAATGAGGAGATCCGTAGAAGAACGAGTCGACGGGTTGCGAAACTAAAATGGTAGGCGGGGTACATGTTGGAAAAACCGATAAACTTTGGGGTAACAAAAGGCTGGACTGGCCCCCACTGGAAGGCGCATCGTTTGCAGCCCCCCACAGCCAGGAAAGACAACACCAAGCGATATGCAGGGAGCCGCTAGATCCAGGCGGCGCATGACCGCGACGTGGAAGCCCCTATAAGATACCTATGTCCAGCTGGACAGCAGCCCCCAATTATGAAAGAATTGCTCAATTTCGTGTATCCATTCTCATCCGTTTAGTTTATCTTAGATACCTAAACGTATAAGAGTGGATACACGAAATTGAGCTCTAATTCTATGCTCTTATGGTTTATTTTACTTTGAAGCCGAACTTTGACGATTTGATCGACAATTCTTACATAATCGCACCTCTGATGCTATCGATTGACGACGATGGCTATGCAGGTATCCGATATAAGTGCAGTGCATAAGTGTACCAATTTGACTTGTTTGTAAACAAGTAAGTACGTTACGTGCAGCGTGTCCATGGTTGCGTGCCCTCATTTCGTAATAAAATGACTGGTAATTTTCTTAATTATAATTCAAGCTCAGAGTTAAGATTTACATTGAAAAGTATGATATTATATTTGGGTGGGTAATTTTTATACCTGCCAATTTTGCACTTGACCCCTGATCTCTAACAGTATGTAGGTATAGCCAGAGTTGATTATATCTCTCTAATCTGCTCATGGATTTTTAGGACACAGACATAAATATCTCCGGCAATTTTTCACAGTTATCCGAGTAAAAATAACACACGCAGTGCGTTAAGCAGAATATTTTTTCTGAAGTCGGCATAAAATTACCTCGAAGAAATACCAACGTGTTATATCTATAGCGTCAAACGAGTTGGTTTGTTTTACCTCGGTACAGTTTACTTTGCAAAAAGTAACGAACTTTTTAACAAGACCGGAACAAATATTGGCATTTGGCTTGGTAGGTAAGCTGGTATCCTTGTGCGTGCCGACCAAGTACCAACGCTTGTTCGACGAACCCTATCTACGAGTACCTACTTAATGTTTAGAACCAACAAAGTGAATAATTTTGAGACAAGATCCACCAAGCCTAACGATACTAATCAGGGTAACTCAGCTCTACTTCACTAATAGTTAGATAATGCGCGATTTTCTGCAGCACTGATTCTATGGTTATATTATGTACCTAGTTATCTTTAATTTTTTTTTCTAGCACTGCAGGCCTCATTGTCGTATTTTATTGCTCAGTGGTATAAGGTCCTTTAGTATGACGTAAGCGTTAAACCTCTATTACACTGCACTTTTCACAGGGCCCTGTGGAAAGGGTGGGCGTGGCCGCTAGTTTTGGCGTCGCTATTACACTGCACTGACTATCGGGCCCTACTCAGTATGAACGAGAACGTCAAGAGAGTTGTACGTGTATCGAACGGGTGGACCGATTTTCATGATTTTGTATTTGTTTCCGTCCCGAATAGCAGAATAAACATTGAACATAACTATCAAAAGAATTAACTAGATCCCAACAAAATAGTCAAGGATGTGTTCAAATATGTAATTTGAATGCAAAAAGTTAGAAGAAATAAATAATTTAAGGGTTTGTTTTTCTCAGCTAACTTCAATAATCTGTAATCCTCAATCATCTCTCAATCCTCTTGCCTCATATTTAATGACCAAGCGTCAAGGTCACGAAAATACTTGAATTTTATTTTATGGGTTTGCTATGCTATATGCTGCTACGCACACACACACACACACCACATGCCACATGCTACATGCGACATGCTATGCTATATGCTATATGCTATATGCTATATGCCATGCTATATGCTATATGCTAAATATGCTATGCTAATATATACTACGCACACACACTCACACACCACATGCCACATGCTATAATTATGCTATATGGTACAGGCTATGCTATCCTTACTAATTTATAAATGGGAAAGTGAGTTTGTTTGTATGTTTGTTCCGCTTTCACGCCGTAACTACTGAACCGATTGCTTTGAAATTTTGCAGACGTAAGTGAAGTCCGGATTAAATTAATAGGGTACTTTTTATCCCGGAAAATTAAAGAGTTCCCGCGGGAACTAAAACTCCTCAATCCACGCGGACGAAGTCGCGGGTATCAGCTAGTATGCTATATGCTACATGCTATGCTATGCTAATCTCCCTGAACATCGACCCTTACACTAAACTTATATGTTGCTAATGTTGCTAATGTTGCAAACATGCTATATGCTAAACGCTACATGCTATATGCTATATGCTATATGCTATATGCTAAATGCTATTTGCAACATTATGCTATGCTATGCGCTATATGCTACATGCTATATGCTATAAGCTATATGCTATATGCTATATGCTATATGCTACATGCTATATGCTATATGCTATATGCTATATGATATATGCTACATGCTACATGCTATATGCTATATGCTATATGCTACATGCTATGCTATATGCTACATGCTATATGCTAAACGCTACATGCTATATGCTACATGCTATATGCTAAACGCTACATGCTATATGCTATATGCACCATGCTATATGCTATATGCTACATGCTATATGCTACATGCTATATGCTATATGCTATATGCTATATGCTACATGCTATATGCTATATGCTATATGCTATATGCTATATGCTACATGCTATGCTATATGCTACATGCTATGCTATATGCTACATGCTATATGCTAAACGCTACATGCTATATGCTATATGCACCATGCTACATGCTATACGCTATATGCTACATGCTATGCTATGCTATAAGCTATACGCTATATGCTACATGCTATATGCTATGCTATATGAATATACGCTATATGCTATATGCTATATGCTACATGCTATATGCTACATGCTATATGCTATGGCTGTATGTTAAAAAAGTTTCCATAGATGAGGCATGTCATGATGTACATCTCAATCACATTTATCAAAATTTCTTTTTCTTTTGGACACGACTTAATAATATTGTCAAAATGCTACGCGAGCCGGAGAAACACAACTACCGATCTGCTGTACGCTATACGCTGGTCGTGCGTCGACTGAGCTCCCTTCCGCCCTGACGTTATTACATTACCCTGATGCAGGGCGGAAAGGCAGCCAGGCAGATCGGGACCACCCGATCTCCCTGAACATCGACCCTTCCACCCTGTGGCTTATTACACTACACTGATTCAGGTTTAGGGTCCCTGTGGAAATTGCAATGTAATAGGGGTTTTAAGTAAATTAAAATTAGATTTTAATTAATTGTGAAGCACTCATACTTCGAGGTAATTTATAATATTACCTACCTACTGCGGTATTCTGCGGAATGCCTTGACCACCTTTCACTTATATTATGAGTATTATGTATTGAACAAACATATAAAACGAGTTTAAAATATATTTATGATATTATGTACCTACCTATGGAAGTGTTCATTATTTTGTATGAATGACAATGGCATACACACTATAGTATATTTGGTAGTTTTACCTGGAAAGATTTCCGCGAATTTTGAAAATTGATGATTTCATAGATTTCAACGTGCTCTTTTCAAATTTTCACTTTGCCACCTCGTAATAGATGCCGTTCGCGCCGCCATATTGGAAAAAAAGGCGCCAAAAACAGTTTATTGTCAGTTTATTGTCTCCTTTCCGACTCATTTTATGAAATGAGTCGGAAAGGAGACAAAATAGTTACCTAAGTATATAATAAATTAAACTAGAGAAATCAATAGTTTCATCGTACGAGAGCCGCAAACCAAAACACAGGAGGCGCTCTTATGAAGAAGGTTAGCGAAGCCTTCACTCTTCTAGGGCTAACTGCTTGGCGAAGATTCGCGCTCGCCCTACCCCCGGTGACAGTGAAGCAGCCGGTAGGGTCCACGTAGCACATTCAATGCGAAAAAATACGTGATGACAGCGCTTATTAAGATCGATCCGCAGAGGGAGGGATAAGTAGTTTATAAATATGTGCAAGGTCAAGGTCAGAACTCTTTTGATAGTACAGTCACCTCAGCATCATTAACTCAGTAGCACTGACTCTGTAGAATATATTCCCAGATCGTTTATCTCGTCGGATTTGGCCGCCTATAAAATATGCTACGAATACCTCTACGGATGTGCTTGTTACACAAACACCAGCAACGACCGGTGTCAGGTCGTGTCACACATTCATTGCAATATTTCGCTGTGTCTGTTTTGACAACACAATAAAAATCCGCTTAAAAATTATGCGAAAGTTGTTTTTTCCAAGTAGGTATCGCATGTGAAACCAATATCTCGAATGCTGATTACGTAATTCATAAATAATGTATGAATGAATGAATGATTAGATACTATGTACCCAATGCCTCACTTATTCTCATTGCCTCGTTGGTCTAGTGGTTAGCATGTTCGACTGCGGCCGACGAGGTCCCGGGTTCGATTCCCGGGTCGGGCCATAGCAAGTATTGGGTTTTTCTGACAAGAAATTCTCAGTAGTTGGCGGTGTTTCACCCCCGTGCCTCGGAGAGCACGTAAGCCGTCGGTCCTGCGCCTGATCTCTCTCCGGTCGTGTCGGATTTTCCGTCCCATCGGGCTATGAGAGTAAAGGAACAGAGAGTGCACCTGTGTATGCGCACACGCTTGTGCACTATAATATCTCCCGCGCAGATGGCTAATCTCTCTGGAGATAGACCGCCGTGGCCGAAATTCGGTCGGGAGGACATTATTCTCATTGATGAGTGTCGTGAACTCGTGACTCGTAGGTGGTTTCCTCTACCATTAGTCACATAAATATATTATGGTGGTATTTAATGATAAATTTAAATGACATAATAGGTATATATCATTAAAAAAACATCTGAGCTACTTAGGAACATACTGCATTTCGTTAATGGGGTATTTCAACATAACTAACTCAACTTAGAAAGGGAGATAGTTAAATACTTTATTGCATTCATGGCGCATTTGAATAGATACCTACGTTATCTTAATCTTTGTGTTTTATTTAAATCATGTCATGGGATCCCGTAGGCGTAAATGATGTAACTTATGTTTTGTAAGACACAAGTAAGTACCTACTCATAGCAGACGAATTCAAAAATATTTCTGTAAGTTTCTTGTTGGCGAACTTCTGCTCTTGTGACATGTCAAAGCTTAATCCCTGGATCTACTGAGAAGAGATGGTAAGAAATCGAATGGTGCATCTATTCAAAAGGCAAGAATATTGTAATGAACATAAACCAATGCTAAACTGCAGCATACAAGAATTATATTTCTTACTACAAGTAGTTAAAAACTCAGCTGTAGGCAATTCATGACCTTGTTCAGTCAACAGAAAACAACAGTTAAATTATGAAACAAAAGCTTACTGCTTATTAGTTAAACCCTGAATAAATCATACTTACCTACCTATCTTGTAAAGTTGTAACAGACTGTAAAAGTACTTTTTTTCGGATTCAGTATGCTTCGTAGGTCCAACTGGCCGCTGCAGCGTCACGGGTTGGGCGAGCGCTAGTCGCCGAGAAATGAAGGTCCTAGGGCTCTAAGACATTGGCGGGGGGCAACGTCTTCCAAAAGGCGCCTCCTGTGAGGCTCGGACCTCGGTTTAGGATGTCGTTGGGACGAATAGGAGGTCGGTTGTCCGTTGTACTAGACTAGTCCATACGCCCCCGAGGCCGTGAGTTGAGACCACCTCCGGGTGACGTAAGATATATCGGGGTTATCCCGTATCCGTAAGATATCGACGACCTCATTTTTAAATTGACAAAATATCCACGGTTGTGAATGACAAAAGGTATAAATAACAATACAATACCATTTTTTCTTGACGTTATGAGTAGCGGGTATTGTATTTAGGTAAGTATAAAGTTTTCTCAGAAAACATTACTGTTTGTTAGGCCTTTCTCTCATACTTTCCA
This sequence comes from Erebia epiphron, assembly GCA_963932025.1. Classification (NCBI taxonomy): domain Eukaryota; kingdom Metazoa; phylum Arthropoda; class Insecta; order Lepidoptera; family Nymphalidae; genus Erebia; species Erebia epiphron. Next base: position 37,205,506 of record OZ009948.1, on the reverse strand, counting down.
AGCCTCGATAAATATCTAATTGGTAAAAGTGACTACTTAATTACACTATTGTTAAGATGTTAGTAGGTACCTATTAATCAGTAGTTGTACCTACTTGAATTCTCTCTGTTGATCTAATAATTAATTAATAATTGAAGATAACTTTGTACAAGAACTGATAGGTAATTTTTTAAATCAGTTCATATTTTAGTCATATTAATTCTTATACATAGCTAATAATAACTTGGAAATCAGAAATGCAGAGGTTAGGTTCTGTAAAAGTGTTATGTAAGACTAAGTAGATAGTTGAAATGGTAAAGCTCTTTGTAAAAGTTTATTAGAAGAAAAAAGGCTTTTCTATTTCTGTGTGAAAAACCGAAAATTTGATGTTAACCTAGTCCTACCAGTTCATTCATTCAGAACATTCAATCTAATGACCCAATTGGCCTTGAGGAACACTTAATAAGACTCTAGGATAGAAAAATGACTTCACCTCATTTAGTACACGAGACTTCTTTTCACGCCCAAGTAGCAAAAAATTCCAAAAAAGTCGTATAAATCTAGAGTTATACGACGTCATGTTGTGTAGTAGTCTTATAATGGTAATAAGACAACAATAACGTCCTATAGATGTCATCGATTCGGCCTTTTAGTCGTGCGACTATTAAGTTATAATAAATAGTCGAGTAAACGTCTATAAAACGAAATTATATGACGTTATGTAATGGTAACAGCCACAACGCTTATACGACATTCATGATTGTTTAAACGTCGGCGTACCTATGATATTTATATGACTGAAAGTCATGTAGACGTTAATTCATAACATTTATATAACTAACATTACTTTGTTTTTTAGTCGTCGTGGTTAAGCCTTTTATACAACCAAGTAGTTTTCTTGTGACTGCAATATAACTATTACGAGACATTACTTCCTAATGTCCTATAAGAGTCAAACTCCAACTTTAATAAGACTTAAAGTTGAGTAGGAGTCTAGACCCAACTTTAATACAACTTATCCTACACCTAATAATATTACTTAAATTAGTATAGATTGTAATTTTAGTTAGGAAATATATATCTATACACATAATAATAGAAAAAAAATTGTGATTATACACTAAAATAGTGTTTTAAATACACCCTAGCTTGAGGAACCCGTAATGTCTAAAACATGGCGTTTTCAATGGTCGTCACAAAAACATTTACACGACATATAGTTATTTTAACGTCGTTTAGAGGTTGGACACTAACTAAAACATCATGGCCGGAAGTTTTGAATGAAGAGATAATTTGAAATTATTTAAATATAATGCATAAAACACAAAATCACGGGGGGACATTAAAATATTCATAGTATTTTCATATATACTTTCTCGTAAAAATTAAGGTTCCAGTCGGAATCAACTCTACGCAATATAATACAAACATAGAATAATTAATTTTTAATAGAATTAGTTTTACTTAATTGCCTTCTAACCATAAATTTTTAGTTAATTATTTTTTCACAAGAGCACGTACGATTTCTTTTCAACTTCCACAAAAAACAGTCAATCGCATAACGCTAATAAGACGTTTTAGTCACTTCACAAAATTAATATGAATATGTAAGAGTTATCTCGTAACGTCTATATAATCAAAACGTTCTATTCTGCAACGTCTACAGGACGTCTAAACGACGTAAATGGTCATCGTCGCGACCTTTATGTGACCATTAAACGACAAATGGTCTTATAACTGGGGCCATTTTCGCGTTTTGTAAACGTTATAATAACGTTTATACAACCTTTCTTTAGGACTAAAAGGTAAACAAAAAACGTTGTCACGACTTTTATACGACAACGAATTGTTACTTGGCGCGGGCTTGATACATTGAGTTTGAGTTCGACCTATTTATCTATCTATATCTTTCTATCGCCGATATATATATTTGCCGATGATATTTAATGGCCTAAAATGTACATAGCTCAAAAATCAGGTGCGTGCGGGGTTCGATTCCCGGACCCTAGGCATCAACTAGGAGGTATATTAACCACTGGGCTATATGACAGGCGCTCTACAAGAAACCAATGCAGTAGTACTCATTATACCTACCCATATAAGAATACACAGTAAGTATATATCTATATCTATACTCTCTATACTAATATTATAAATGCGAAAGTTTGGATGGATGTTTGGATGTTTGTTATACTCAATCACGGCAAAACGGCTGAACGGATCTGGATGAAATTTGGCACAGAGATAGATTATATTCTGGAATTGCACATAGGCTACTTTTTATCCCGGAAAATTAAAGAGTTCGCGCGGGAACCAAAAACCTCAATCCACGTGGTTGAAGTCGCGGGCATCAGCTCGTGTAAAAATATACACAAGAATCTATTACAATGATACATATTAAATTGCAGTTGGCAAAGCTACAGATAAATGCGGACTGCGGTACTCTACGGTATATAGACGCATAATGTCATTAAATCCCTCATTTGGCACGCGCTGGGGAGTCGATGACCTGATCTTTCACTTTCACGTCTCGTGACAGCTCATGATGAGCCGTACAGAGACTGTAATTAAAGTATCTAGGTACCTCATTGATCAAGGTTTTTATTTTACCATCATGCGATCAGCTCTGCGAAAGCTATAAGCAGATTTTCCGTGGATAGATTGGTTCCGTGGTGTATGAGGCTGTCCTCCCATTGAAGGCTCCACCTCTTATATTAAGCATTTATTAAGTGGTATTGTGCTGTGAATAAGGTCCCGGATACAGTCCCGGGTAAAATAATTTGGATTTTGCGATGAGAGAGATTTCTTGTCAGGAATGTTTGTTGCTAAGACCGAAGTTTGAAGAGTTACAAGTTACAACCTCCTGCTGCAGAGTCTGGAGAGCACATACAGAGCTTAGTATTTAGTAATGTAGGTAAGTTTCCAAGAAAGCCCATGTATTTTTAGTTTACAAGATGGATTGAATTGGTGATTGAAGTGACCGATACAGCTGTGGTGGAGTGCTCCCGCATCGCTACCAACCGCTGCGCTCCTCTACGTAACCGTGACGTAGAGGAGCATCGTGCAGGAAATGGCGCGACTCAAACCAATGAGAGGATACGACGGCGGACTGAAGTTTACACTCGCAGGCATCATCCCAGCAGCCACGAAAAGTCAAATCTTGCTAGGGTGCACGATTGAGAAGAAGAAGGCAGATCGTCAGAAAAGACATTTAGTAGGTATGAATGAAAGTGAGCGTGTTATATGATTGAGAAGTTCCCAAGAAAAAGCATTGTTTTAGCTATGACAGGTACATTTGTTAACTTACTGTGAAGAGAATTTATGATGCAGTTGACATTTGACGAGGTGTTAACCAAGTGTTAACGAACTGTAAAACAAACGAGTCGTGATCAGTGAACGACGCGATGCAGAAGCTCAATGCGTGTCGCTACATTACGCTTTAAATACCTTGTTAGATACTTCATACCTACACTTCGTTTTGAACTTCGAATTTCTTTTTGAATACTGTATTACATTGTCTTATCCACGTTTTGTTGGACGTTATGGACTCTATCCATTTTATTGTGTACACTAATTCATTTCTTTATTCCTAAGGTATAATACATTTTTTTCTGAGGTAAATTAGGACGCTATCCATACTAGATTTATTGTTAGATATTTATGATATATTTTTATATCTCCAGAAGTTGATGAACTTCTATCGCTTGAAATCCTGCGGGTATAATGATGACAATTGCACACCTATTGCGTTGGATTTTTGCAAGGTATCGCAAGGAATATTGCAAGGGATTTTAGTGATAACGATGAAAGTTTGTGCCCTCAACTTTAAATATTTATGAAATCGAATATTCTACTTAAATGTGAAAGACCTGATGAAGAAGTAATAACTACTGAACCGATATGGCAAAAATTTGGAATGTAGATATCTAACACCCTCAATTAACACATTGGCTACATTTAATAAGAGAAAATCCAGGAGATCCCACGCGATTTTTCAAATCTAAATCCACGCGTACGAAGACGCGGCATCATCTTGTTAGTCATAATTTTGGTTACAATTTAATACACATTAGGGTCATCGCACACAAAAAATGATCCTAATTCGGAACAGCCTTGACCATTGGTCTTAAGTTTTTTTATGTAAACACCGTTTAAACAATACGAGTTACTAATTGACGGTTAGGAACAAGTTTGTGTCACTGTCGTGTTGCATGAATACCTTGACACGGGTCGTCTAGTTCATTTAAACTTGAACTGTGGTTAATTGTATAAAGGCTTATGTCCAGGCACCGTGTTTCCTAATCTACCTAGATTAGGAAACACGAAAGGTATGGATTAGGTATGTATTTAGCAAAGAAAGTTTCAATATAAAAACGTTGAACAGATAGGTCCTATCTGTTATCTGGGACTATAAAAAGTACACGTACTTAGTAGAAATATTTTAATACGGCTACGGGTCCGCCGCGGATCAAAAACGTTTATTCGCGCATTTATTAGCCCACACGTCAAGCCATACAATCCACTCATCCATCGCATCATGGTGACTTTGCGCGTACTGTTTGTTGAACAGTCTCTAGAGGTTTATCCATAGAGGTAAGTAATTATATTACGAGTACCTCTATGGGTTTATCCATAGATTAGAATTAATCAATTATCAACGAACAGGACCTACGTACAGCCTCTAAGCGTACAGCTCAATACCGTGAGTATTCGAACTTGAGGTTTTGCATGCAAGTAGTCTCTCTAGAATATTTATTATATTATCTAAACATAGATCTCTGAATTTCAAGAAACTTCAACGGAGACTTCTTCAAAATCTAAATAAACGTGGATGAAATAAACACATAAGTAAAGATGCCTATTTAACTAAATAATTATTATTATAGTATGCCCAATAAAAGTAAGTACAACAAAAAGTATTGGATGTTAACGCTTTCAATAAAAACTCGCTCAGGTGATCAGGTCTGTCTATTTACTATAAAGTTCATCATACAAAGGATTTCTTAGTGTAATAATACTTATTTATATAATTTTGAGATAATCAGTAAATTGAACAAATTTGTACTACCAATTATAACAACTATAGTGTAATAACAGCTAAACAGCTTGTTTGCCAACGATTACATGCAAATATAAACAAATTATCTGGGTGGGTAGGATGTATTATGAACTATGTTCGTGATCTTGTATCGAAATAGAATGAGTAAGTACTTACCTACTATTAAAATTATTATACATCAACTAGTAGATATGTTGCTTGGACATGCACAGTTTTTTTAAAATACAAGTATTATCTCTTTAGGCATTCCTTATACTTGAGTAGTTTAAGACGATATTATCTTGGATCTTAATTTTAACATTTCATCGGCTCCATTATTTTACACCATTTTTTTTTAAAATTACAAGACTTTTAATTAAACTATAAAAAGTTTGGAAAACTCATCTAATCATACTAATATTATAAAAGCGAAAGTCACTTTGTTTGTTGGTTTGTTGGTTTGTTGGTTTGTTGGTTTGTCTTTAATCACGCCGCAACGGAGCAACGGATTGACGTGATTTTTGGCATGGGTATAGTTGAGGACCTGGAGAGTGACATAGGCTACTTTTTATCCCGGAAAATTAAGGAGTTCCCGCGGGAATAACAAAAAACTTAAACCACGCGGACGAAGTCGCGGGCATCAGCTAGTAATCTATATATATAAAATTCAAAGTCCTGACTGACTGACTGACTGACTGACTTATATATCAACGCACAGCCTAAACCGTTGGTCCTAGAAACATGAAATTTGGAGAGTGTTTTCTTTGTGAAGACAGTATCCACTAAGAAAGGGTTTTTTGAAATTCCACCCCCAAAGGGGTAAAATAGGGGTTAAAAACTTGTAAGAAAGTCCGTCGTTTTTCAAGTTATAGCCATGAAACTTGGCATATGAGCTGCGGGTTGAAAATGAAGAAAGACGTGTTTCACAGTTTTTGAAAATTCGACCCCCAAAGGGGTGAAATAGGGGATGAAAAATGGTATGAAAGGCCTTAAATTCTCAAGATATTTTTCAAGTTATATCAACGAAACTTGGTATTTCGGCTTTCGGTAAAAAATAACGAAGAACTTTTGTCACAGTTTTTCAAAATTCTACCCCCAAAGGCGTAAAATAGGGGTTGAAATTTTGTATCAAAGTCCGTCGTTTTTCAAGCTGCTATACTTATAGACATGAAACGTGGTATTTGGGCTTCCGCTAATGATGAAATACGGATTTTACAATTTTCTATCCCCAAGGACGTCAAATAGAGAGTTTGTCCTTCAATCACGCCGCAACAGAGCAACGGATCGACGTGATTTTTTGCATGGGTATAATTAGATACTTGGAGAGAGTCTTTTTAGCCCGGAAAATTAAGGCGTAGGTACCTGTGGAAATTAAAAAACTTAAGCCACGCGAACGAAGTCGCGGGTGTCCTCTAGTTGTCATATGTTATTTAATGCAGACTGATCAATCAGCGATAAAATATGTTATCTTCAAGGCCGCCTTTAATCACCGAATCACCAGAGGGTCAAAATTGGATTCGTAGTATTTTAGGCCAATTTTTTTTATTCAGTGGATTCTGGGTCACCATTTCGTGCAAGTCTTATGATGTTCATCAATTAGGTTAGTACCCCAACTTTTTGACCGAAAATTTATGAGGACTGAATATTTTGTACCAATTTTCCATAATGATTTTCTCGCGTGAAGGAGCAGAGAGTGCAGTGCACCTGTGTTTGCGTATTTGCCGCGTAGATGGGGGGTAGGTATGGGTTTAATATAACTGGCTAACTGCCATGCCCCTAACAGGTTAGCCCGCTGCCATCTTAGACTGCATCATCACTTACCATCACGTGAGATCGCAGTCAAGGGCTAACTTTTAGTCGATAAAAAAAAGATGGCTAATTTCTGGAAATTGGCCGCCGTGGCCGAAATTCGTTCGACTCGGGAGGACATATTTATTAGTACACTAGCTAATGCCCGCGACTTCGTCCGCGTGGTTTAAGTTTTTTGTTATTCCCGCGGGAACTCCTTAATTTTCCGGGATAAAAAGTAGCCTATGTTACTCTCCAGGTCCTCAACTATACCCATGCCAAAAATCACGTCAATCCGTTGCTCCTTTGCGGCGTGATTGAAGGACAAACCAACAAACAAACTGACTTTCGCATATATAATGCTAGCTGATGCCCGCGACTTCGTCCGCGTGGTTTAAGTTTTTTGTTATTCCCGCGGGAACTCCTTAATTTTCCGGGATAAAAAGTAGCCTATGTCACTCTCCAGGTCCTCAACTATACCCATGCCAAAAATCACGTCAATCCGTTGATCCGTTGCGGCGTGATTGAAGGACAAACCAACAAACCAACAAACCAACAAACCAACACAGTGACTTTCGCATTTATAATATTAGGATGATATGATATGATTGATCGCTAGCGATTGGCAGGCTGGCTTGATAACTGCTGTGTTTTTGGTGATATTGGCGCCATTACTTTAGCGCTATTGTAGACTAGAGCAATAACAATAATTGTTCTAAGTGAAAGCTGAACATGTTTTAAATAATTCAATATTTTCATAATAAAGTTGGCAGCCCTAATTGATTGAACTTTCAATTTATTACGCCTTCGCCATAATAATAAGTGGGTCAATTTCAACAAAGGCGTTTTTTTGTTTCATTTCGGTGAACTTTCGTATTATAAAGTTTTCTCAAATTTAAACAGTAGTTTATTGTACGTCTTGATATTCTTCATGCTCTTATTTAATGCCATCAAAATATACCTAATAAACTAATGAGAAATCGTGTTTGAATTTGTGATACCACTGAAATGAAAAATTCGTTCACCGATATGAAAAAACTAGCCACCGAAATGAAAAAACCTATCCACCGAAATTAAAATCCACCGAAAACGAATACAAGCAGGCTTTTAAATATTACTTCCTACTGAGCAAAGACTTACCTAACTCAACCTTACACTTTACCTAAATTGCTGCATGTCTTAGCATCTTTAAAAAGTTTGGTATATTTATTATTATCAAGCCTGATTAATAATATTAGTCTAGTTACCTAGATGTTCTGCGAAATTTCAGGGTGAAATTTACAATAAATCGCACAAAAGTACAGGCCATGGAAACACATTAGAAAAATGTATTCAAAGATGGTGGAAACTGTCCAGACGATAGGGTCAAAGTTCTTTAAGACCCACCGTTCGAAAAGAACCAAAAAGTTTTCAGACCACACTCTCAAGCTCATGGATGAGAGAGCAGAGATGGGACTACAGTCTACAGCGGACGCGTCGGCCTACCGGCAGATTAATAGGCAGATTTGTAAAGCGCAAACGCATGACTTGCGAAATTTTAACATCGAATACATCAAAAGTACCATCGAGCGTAACAAGGGCTCCAAAGTATTCACAAGAGATCTGTCTATCGGACAGAGCCAGCTGACGCGACTTATAACTGATGATGGTAGTCTCATTTCTTCCAAACCCGAGATCTTGGGAGAGGTGGAGAAGTTCTATGGACAGTGATACACCACAACGCCTGTTGACGATTTGGCTAGAAATCCCAGAGCCAAATTGACCCGACACTATACCGAAGATAACCTGGACGTCAGCCTTTACGAGATTAGTATGGCTCTCAAGCAACTTAAAAACAACAAGGCCCCAGGTGAGGATGAAATCACAGCAGAACTCCTGAAAGCGGGTGGAAAACCGATACTTAAGGTCCTTCAGCGATTGTTCAATTCCGTCATTCACGAGGGCATAACGCCACAGGCATGGCACAGGAGCGTGGTGGTTCTGTTCTTCAAAAAGGGTGACAATACGTTGCTGAAGAATTATAGACCCATCTCACTGCTGAGCCATGTCTATAAGTTTTCTCGAGAGTCATTACGGATCGTCTCGCTCGAAGGTTCGACGACTTCCAAGTTCCAGCCTCCCGAACAAGCCGTAGTCTGAAAAGGCTTTAGTACCATAGACCACATTCACATTTCACACGCTGCGGCAGATTATACAGAAGACGGAAGAGTATAACCGGCCACTATGCTTAGCATTTGTGGACTATGAGAAAGCCTTCGATTTGGTGGAAACTTGGGCTGTATTAAGGTTGCTGCAGAGATTCCGGATAGATTACCGGTATATCCAAGTGCTGAAGTGTTTGTACGAAAACGCCACAATGTCAGTTCGTATACAGGACCAGACTACGAGGCCAATCCAAATGCAGCAGGGAGTGCGACAGGGGGATGTAATCTCCCCGAAACTCTTCACCACCGCGTTGGAAGACGTCTTTAAGCTTCTGGATTGGAACGGATTTGGCATCAACGTCAATAGCGAGTACATCACTCACCTTCGGTTTGCCGATGATATAGTCATCATGGCCAAGACTCTGGAAGACCTTAATACAATGCTCAATGACCTCAGTAGAGTTTCACAACAGGCGGGCCATAAAATGGATATGAATAAGACAAAAAATCATGTCTAATGCTCATGTTCCGCTCCACCCAGTAATCGTCGAGAGCTCTGCACTCGAAATTGTAGACGGGTTTATATACCTGGGACATACGGTCCAGTTAGGTAGGTCCAATTTCAAGAAAGAGGTGGGCTGCCGAATCCAACTCGGCTGGGCAGCGTTCGGGAAGCTTCGAGATGTCTTCTTGTCCAAGATGAATGATGATGATGCTTGAAGACCAAAGTCTTCGAACAGTGCGTTTTGCCAGTGATAACCTATGGATGCGAGACTGGTCGCTAACTATGGGCCTCATAAGAAAGATCAGGGTCACTCAACGGGCGATGGAGAGAGCAATGCTGCTCCCCAAAGTGCTGGAATGGCGACCTCGCACTGGGAAGCGCAGCGTTGGCAGACCCCCTACTTGGTGGACCTGGACGGACTAAATCAGGCGAGTCGCAGGGAGCCGCTGGATCCAGGCGGCGCAAGATCACAGCGTGTGGAAATCCTTGCAAGAGGCCTATGTCCAGCAGTGGACGTCTGTCGGCTGATGATGATGATGATGATGATGATGATTCAAAGATTGTGAAATATTCACCTCCTAGCTTGGATTTTCACCGAAATGAAATAATAATCAACCGAAATGATAAAAAGATCCACCGAAATGAAACAATTATACGCCGAAATGATAAAAACTCACCGAAATGAGAATTTTTATCATTTCGGTGAGTATTTTGTCATTTCGGTGGCCAGTTTAGGCCACCGAATCAACCGAAATGAAAACACCGAAATTAAAATCAAGGAAAAGAATTAGTATTACGAGAAAACTATTTACTATAGGATGTAAGGAATACTACACAAATAAACGTAGTACCATTAGCCCATTCATGAATACTCAAATAAGTTTACTAACTTATTGCTAGAAAAGTTATACCTATACACGGAAATGAAAAGAAATGTGTTCCATGTCACCGATGTGATATACTTTAGTTTTTTGCGGGAACACGCAGGCAAGTGGCGCACGTCCTCCCACGATCAACACCTAGAGGCCACTAATGCGTAAGTTTTAAGCCCACGCGGGGGGAGCTAGAGTTGTTTTAAGCAAAAATATACTTGATAAACTTTTTGTCACCGAAATTAAAGAAATTTCTGGGACACATGCATTTTTACTCTCCTGTTATTAAACTGGGTAGATATTATTAAAAAAATACTATGGAATTATGCTATCACTATTCATGATTAAAATAAAGGTAACCATAAACCTTAGTAACTAATATTTTTTGTTTTATGAGGAAAATTACACAGAAACATATTGCAGTGACAGCCACCGAAATGAAAAATTCGGAGCTTAACTATTTAAAAAAAAAAACTGAAAGCTTAATCAAGAAATATTTATTGCTACGCACATAGGTAACTACCTCTTCTACCTAGAAAAAAATATTAGAACTGTATAGTAACGTTCTGCACTACCGATTTCATCCATGCCGCATAAATTTTGCTGTTGGGAAATTCACCCAAGTAATAACAATGCATATATTTTCACGTTTATTTTATCGCAGAGGTTAATATAATAAAATTTAATAATATCAAATGAATATTGGCCAATCGTTAATATCAGTTATCACATTACCATCACCCCTGAAGCGTTACCTTATAGATTAAAATCGTAGCAGCTCTAATAAATATGAATGAGCTTTTAGCATTTATTTTCCGTTCTAATAATCTTTTTTTTTACACAAATGTTATTTTAATTAAAACTAAGAAATATTTATTTATTTATTTATTTATTTATTATTAGTTACATTTCCATTAAAATAACGGAACCCTGTAAGGGCGCTGTAACCAGGGAGGCGGACTTATTGTGACAAATAACAATTCAACAAATGATTTCATTTTTGATCTAAGAATTCATTAACGTGATAATACGCTTTTTTTTGCAGGAAGTCTTTCAAATTGATTAAAAATATATTTATATTCTCTTCTGCCTTCAGTTCTTTCGGGAGCTGATTGTATAGTTTAGTACTCATTGGGTTGGGACCGGTGCTGTGGATTTTTAAATTAGATTTGGGATAAACTAAATTATACATTCGCGCACTCCGTAATTTATCTGGTCGTGGCATGTTCTGGAGTTTTTTAAAGAAATCCGGATATTTCCTTACAAATTTACATGATTAAAACTAAAATCTAAATTAAAAAACTTTTTATATTTACAAAAAATACACGCCGTCCAAGTGATCGTTAATGGGCATGGTGCCCAAAACACTGGCGCTATTACCTCGTTGAATGGCGAAATTTTGGATGGATGTATGGATGGATGGATGGATGGATGTACGGATGTTTGTTACTCAATCACGCCCCAACAGCTTAACGGATCTGGCTGAAATTTGGCACAGAGATAGATTATAGTCTGGAATAGCACATAGGCTTTTAATCCCGGAAAATTAAAGAGTTCCCGCGGGAACCACAAAACCTCGATCCACGCGTACGAAGTCGCGGGCATCAGCTAGTTATTTATAATTGCGATCCGTCAGCATAACAAAATCAACGGGTTTATTGGGAGAAAATAAAAAGCTGAAAATTTTCGACCGTGTAAGGAATACTACTTATACCTACTTATAGAAAACTATTGAAAATTTCGTGAAAGCAAACGATTAGCTGCATCCAATGTGGGTCCATAGTTTTGAATGCGTCCAGTTTTATTGACTTAACTATGCGTGGCAGTGCGACAGCTAAAGGATGCAATATTATACTTTCTGAATTTTTTTAATTATTGAAGATTTATTTTTTAAGCTTGATGTAAATTGAGGTCGTTGCTTGTTAATAAAAAAAAAACTTAGGGATTTGAATCATACTTAACGGAAACCCAAAGGTCGGTTTAAAGGTAATTTATTATACAGAGAGTTGCCAAGCCTGATACCTTAATATTATTGCTGTAACAGGAGGCGGTATTTTTAAAATCATTCACTAATTTTGTTTAATCTGTCAATAATATCGCTATCTCTGACATAAAATGATGTTACTTGTTTCGCTATATTGACAAGTCTTTCCGGATAGTTGGGCAAGTTTAAAAAACAAATTAATAAAGTAAAGTTTAAATGCTACAAAGTAGTAGATTAATTTAGCCACAAGTTCAAAGATTAGGCTTGTTTATTGCTTCACCTTGTAAGATATCCAGCTTTGTTTGAGAACTGTGAACCATATTATACGATTACATATTATAAACTAGACAATCTTGCATTGTAAGGTCGACATCTCCTGAAGATTCTCCGGTGTCGGGGCGAAACGTGCGTCGAGAATAGTATAAAAGTCTTGTGTGGTGGTGCATGTAAGTGGTGGTGGCATTGCTTGCTTGGGAACTTAGCTTTCTTGCTTGGTTGGGAAGGTAAACGGTGCTTCTCTTGTAACTGCATGCTTGACCATACAGAATTTTTTTCTGTTGGCGGATTATAGCAAAATAATTGTATTCTTTTCTTGCTAAATCATGAACTTCCGCAAAGTAACGCCTGATTCTATCCAATATTATAAACGTATCTGTTTACTATATTAAACCGGGTCTGTAAATAATTCGTCGTAGATATACTTACGTTTTCTAGGAAAGCATAACCTAATTTTCATACATTTCTTTTTTCCGGTCACACAATATACGTTATAATAATAATAATATACAGAAGTATCTCTAGTGGGTTGTATTGGATGTTAATCTCCAGATCAACAGCATTCATTTAAAAATGTTTCGTAGGAAAATTAGAATAGAACTTTTTGGATGAATGATATCTTAGTATATTATTATTATTTATTATTATTATTTACCTATCTAAATCATTAGATACATATCGATAAAAATATATGGTTATGTTACGGTTATGTTTTAGGTGCACTACCTATCAATCAAGTTAGTAAGTACACCAAAATTTTTTTTGCTTTGTACCTAGTGGGCACTGGGTCCGGTAAAAAGATTCCTCTCATTACGTTTTTTCTATGTCAAGATGTTGCGGTAGGTAACTTAAAAACCGTAATTTTATAAATTTATAGGAACCTAATACTTTCAAATTTAAACTGGAAAAAAATATTATTTAATTTTTATTAAAAGGTTCTACCTACCTATACAAGGCTCTTGCGATACAATATAACTCCGTAACCTTTATAACTAACGAATATATAATTCAAAACCATATAACCACTCATGTTATGATTTCAAGTAACAAGGCCATGTTTCATTTTAATTCTGTATATTTAAAAATCAATTTAAAATTTTCAAGGTTGGTCGAATGGATATATCTTATAGAAATATAGACTATAGTCATTCACTTTATATTACCATTATTAATTAATCATAACTTATAGTAGTATAATATAAGTAGATATACATACAACACAATATTTAGTTAGGTAGTAGGTAACAACTAACAAGGACTTGGATATCTATTACTAACTAGAACTAGTACCTACTATGATATAAATATACCTACCTTCTTATATATTAAGTATAATTTATACTAAAAGTGAATTGGTATAATAGGTATATCATAATATTTTAATGCCAACATAATAACTCATTCTCGTGTATTATAATGCAAAATATTAGCAAATCGCTACTACATGAAATAGAGGTTACAACTTACAAGGTCATGCGTTGTATTTCTATAATAAATTTAAATTTTTAATTGCTACCACGCAATGTTAGGAAACCATAACGGATCTGCACAAATTTAACCGTGCCATGACGTCCTAATCGATAAGTATGTACGACTACCTAGTTACTTAATTTTCGAGACGCGTCGTTGTGAACGAATTTGATTGAAGAATTATAGTGTTCTTAGCCTTTGCGATGATGATAATTGATAACAACTTGAATCACATGGCACACTAGAATGAACTCGCTTGAACCTTAATAATAATCACCTGCGGAAAGTTGTATGAAAAATGACACATACATAGGTAGGTATGATTTAAATATGAGTGAACGACAGCCGACACTCGACAAGTAACACTTTCAAATTATTGCTTTGAAGTCGTTGAATAAAGTATTGGAGTAAAACCTGTGAAGGATGTATTTTGTTTTGTTTCTAAATTTCATCCTGGATCAGTCAGAATCTACAAAATTACGAATCATTAGATCAAAATCCAAGACCGACAGTGACCCACTTAGTTAAAAAAAAAGATTTTGAATTCATTTGTTGCGTTGATTTAAGATTATAATACACATATCTAGTACCTAAAGTTCACGCGCGAGTTGAATGCAGAGTAAATGCATGTGCCACCATACATTTACTCTGCATTCAACTTTTTAACGACCTCCGTGGCGCAGTGTGTAGCGCTGTTGTCTTAACGTGCGGAGGTCCCGGGTTCGATCCCCGGCAGGGTCAATTTGGGAATTTATATTTTCTGAATTTTCCCTGGTCTGGCCTGGTGGGAGGCTTCGGCCGTGGCTAGTACCATCCTACCGGCAAAGACGTGCCGCCAAGCGATTTAGCGTTCCGGTACGATGCCGTGTAGAAACCAAATAGGGGTGTGGGTTTAATATAACTGCCATTCCCCTAACAGGCTAGCCCGCTACCATCTTAGACTGCATCATCACTTACCATCAGATCATCAGAGATCGCAGTCAAGGGCTAACTTGTAGTGGATAAAAAAAAACGCGCGCGAACTGTACTAGATTACGCGTCATGGTCCCACTTAGGTAAATATTTATATTTATAAAAGTAAGAGACATGCTGATTTATTTCGTGCAGTAACTAAATTCTTATGGATCGAATGTAAATCTTAGAGCTAAAGGAACATTAAATAGCGAAAGTGCTAAGAATATTTCGGTAAGTTGTCCACCCAAATCCGAAAAGATTTTACCGAGTCAAAAGTTAAGGCCGGGCCTGACTTGAATTGAAATTCTTTATCCTCGTGAAAATACCACAATATTTTATATATATCAAGGCCTGAAGTAAAACGGGTTGCTATAATTGAACAAACCTTTTTATGTGCCCTTTTTATGATTATTTTGCTTTAACTACCTGAGTCATACTTTTTATATTATGTTTTTGCAGTTTTAGGACATTCGTTTTTTTATCGCTTGAATACTTTTTTTTTTTTTAAGTTGGTAGGTAAGCCAATCAATATACCTAATCTTAAAACGGCTGGATTTCATGGTTTTTGATTTGTTGTATTTGTCTCCGTCCCGAATAGCAGAATAACTATTAAAAATTGTCGAAAAAATATAATAAAAGAAAAAATATTTTCCCTTGATTTTCCCCATTCATGTAGAATTTTAGTGTAGGTACTCATTCTATTTCATTGATTTTCCCATATAAAATGTTCATGGATTTCGTAACTGTCAAACACATTGAAATAAATAGAAATAGGTACTAAAATTCTACATCAATGCACACATCAATCCACGCGGACGAAGTCGCGGGCATCAGCTAGTTAATCATAGATTGAAGTATTTTAAAGCAAGATTAATCAGAAGAAGATTTTTTCAGAACTTGAGTCGGGCCTACCAACTAATACAGACAGAACACATTAGTATTACTGGATAACTATGAATATTTAACTATGAATATTTCTCTTGTCTAAGTACCAAAACTAACGCAAGGAAAATTGGCTTTATATCAAAGACTAGAGATGTGACAAGACTCTCAAGGTCTCATCAAGAGGTTACCTTACCTCGAGGTTGCACAGGGCTTTCCTTATGTGGGGCTTTGGACTTCCTGACGCATGTAGCTCTATCGTTAGAGGCATGAAGGTTACGGTCCGATTGATTTGTAACGATCATACATAATTATTAACTTTGTGAGAACGCAACGTTCTCGTATCGAGACTTCAGCTTAAGAATAATTCTAATGTGCCATTACCGTGATAAATGCGAAAACTGAGACAAACCAAGAAGTTGATCTTTGCAATAAGAACAAATGATTCTTGCAACGCTATCATAACAGTAGACAGACAAGCAATGAAATGACAGACAGGCAATGAAATAACAAGCAAACAATGTCGTCTCGGGCGAACCGCGCCGATCCTAGGTCAAGAACAACTTTCACTGTCCAACGTAACGGCTCAACGAGGCATGCACCTGACGATTGCATTGACTACGAAAAAATGTGACATAAATATTCAAGTTATTAATGCTGTATTCAAACTAAATGGAAATAGATCGATCCATTAAAGCCCTTTGACGACTATTATCATGTTAGTGATAATAACCGGGACCGACGGCTTAACGTGTTCCCTGAGGCACGGGGTGAAACAACGGATCGATTGCTCATTTGCTCAGAAACGAGGTATCCACAAGAGGCTGGAGGAATAGGGGAAGATCTATTCAACGGTGAGAAGATGGGAGGCACAGCAAGAGTCAGTACTTATGGAAGAGAAAAACACATGATTCAATTACGTAGGTATGATAAATTTGTGTACATGATAGAATAAAAAATATATAAATGCGAGTGTGTTTATTTATTAGTTTGTCTTTCAATTACGCCGCAACAGAGCAACGTATCGACGTGATTTTTGCATTGAGGACCTGGAGGTGACATAGGCTACTATTTTTATCTCGGAAAATTAAGGCGTTCACGTAGGAATTAAGAAACATATTTCAACGGACGGAGTCGCGGGCATCAGCTAATGATAGAAGAGATAGGTACAGCATCGCGACGGAATGGTCAAATCTTTACTGGTTTTAATTTTAGGCATCCTACGTCTACCGGAGGATTAGGAAAACCAGATTTACGAAAATGCTCTGTAACGGTAATCTTGAATCTTTTAGACTATAAATAACAGGACTCATCAAAAATATTAGGAAATAATTAAAATTTCAGAAGCACGTTACTCTAATTTCAATACACGCACGATCTTTAACTGAGACCGTCATGCCATCTTATGAGATATGATTTGAATTAAATTTACAGGAAGCTGGTAAACATGATTAAATCTTAAAGTTCTTTCGTGCAGTTTTTGATTAGCGTGGGCAAGTATTAAGTAATTGGAAAAAACCGGCCAAGTGCGAGTCGGACTCGCGCACCGAGGGTTCCGTACTCAAAAAGTAGGTATAATTACCTTTGCTAATGAACCGCAAAACTAACTTTGTTTGTAGAGGTTTACTGTTAATATCAAAAAATTACGTTTGTTGTATGGGAGCCCCCCTTTAATATTTACTTTATTGATATTTAATTATTTATTTTGAAAGGTAATATACAAGTTAATATTCTGTGAAAATTTGAACCGTCTACATGTTACCGTTTTTAATATTGAGCAAAAAAATACGAAAAAAACACGTTTATTGTATGGGGACCCCCTTAATATATATTTTTTTTTAATTTTTAGTATTTGTTGTTATAGCGGCAACGGAAATACATCATTTGTGAAAATTTCAGCTTTGTGAAAATTTCAGCTTTCTAGCTATCACGGTCTATGAGATACAGCCTGGAGACAGACAGACAGACAGACAGACAGACAGACAGCGGAGTCTTAGTAATAGGGTCCCGTTTTAACCCTTTGGGTACGGAACCCTAAAAAACTTAAGTACTTGAGGCGATTACATCGCTGTAAAATAATGTTACAATTGGATAATGTGTCCATAATGACGAATGATTGACGAAAGTAGGACGCAAGTGCTTATTCTCCTTGATTCACCCTGAAATAATTTATTTACAGATTCTGAATCATTTGTTGAAAATTGAAATCATACCTTGACTAACTACTAGTCTTACGAAGTATTGATTGCTAGGTAGAACTGCTATTTTATTAGATATCTAATAACAAAATTGTTACTTACAATGAAGTAAAATAAAAATTACTAAGTAAAATACATAAAATGTATTAAAAATAAATGCGTAAAATATATGAAAGGTGCATAAAGTCATAAAGATGCACTGAATTTTTTTGTTTTAAATTCTAATGTAGGTATCTATTAATACAGAATACACATATTATACGATTATAAACCTACGTCTATACTTATAGAGTAGAGTAACAAGTGAATATAATAAAAATTATTAATAAATACGACTGCTCTGCCGTAGCCCGTTACTATCTACTACGTAACGATACCACAGTCATTAATTACCTACTTAAGGAAACTTATTCACATTTTTATTAAATGATATTTTTTTGGGAATCACTGGATATTGAACTATAGTGCTATATATTTTTGGAATCTACTCATCATTTTCTATACGATGATTATAATATAGTTAATCTTATTTTTGAAAAAAAAAACTACTTTAGTCTTTAATGCGGGACCATGGTCACCCCATCAATATTTTTTCAAATTTTACTAGCTTATGTCACCCGGAATAAGCTAGGGATTCTAACGATACATCATTTATCAAAATCGGTTCAGGCGTATAGAAGTTATGGTGGAATATACAAACTCACATACATACATACATACATACATACATACATACATACATACATACATACATACATACATACATACATACATACATACATACATACATACATACATACATACATGAACCCTGAAAACAATATACTCCTTTTTTCAGGCAGTCGTATAAAAAACGGGTCAAGTGCGAGTCGGACTCACGCACATAGGGGCCCGTATTACCGCACAATATAATTATGTATATTCTTCTATTTCTATAGTTAAATAAGATAATGCCATGATAGAGGCTATAAGTAGGAACACGTCCTAGGCCAGATTACTCCTAGGTTCTGAAAATATATAGTAAAAAAAAAACTGAACTCTGAAGCTGAAGCAGTAGTAGGTACCTAATAGAGTCCCGGCTGGCTCCTTTTTGTTACGAGAATTTTAAAAATATGAATATAGTCGTGATAATATAATTGGAATTAAAATCAGTAATATAAACGGATAATTCGAATTGTTTTCAACCGACTTCAAAAAAGGAGGAGGTTCTCAATTCGACTGTTTTTTTTTTAAATGTTTGTTACCTCAGAACTTTTGACTGGGTGGACCGATTTGGATGATTCTTTTTTATTTGAAAGGGCATACTTCCCAAGTGGTCCCATATAAATTTTATCGAAATCGGTCGAGCGGTTTTTAAAATATCAACAATAAAATAAGTACTTTGTATAGCGTGTGCTTGTTGTTGTAAAGTTGGCGCGGGAGTTTGAAGTAGGTTGTATAAAAATAATGTTTTATATTAAATTATACAGTTCAAGTAACATATTTTAAGTCTCAAATAATGAAGTAAGATTTTTTTCTTAGAGACTTAGACAATTGGGCTTCGGGTATCGCAGTTTTGAGTTTACCGTTCTTCTGAACCACATTAGCAGGTATTTAATGATTTAATTACGAGGTTTGTTTTGCATCTTCAGCAGGTATAATCTTGCATAAGTAATTACATAATTAGTGTAAATCGACTTGTTCCACTCTAATTAATAATTTAGCATGTTATGTTATAAGTAGGCATTTTAGGCAAAAGGTATTTATTAATACGATAAATTAATTGCTACCTATATACAAAAATAAAAAGTGATCGGAAGACATTGCCTTTTGCGTTTAGTTTTTATTGGAATTATTCTTCATACGAGTAAAAGCACAACGTTTAAAGCAATAATTGCATTATAAGAAACGAAAATTTGTTTAATAATTAATCTGTTTGAGTACCTATGTAACGTAACGAAACAATTTTCTACATAGGTACACAAAGGCCAATGCATATAGACGGAGTTCGTGTGTGGTTGTTAATCTTTTTGATACCTATAACTTAGTACCTAGGTAGGTACTTTACGTCTTTACCTTTGGAATTACAAACAACAAAACTCAACTCAAAGAATCTTTTTGACTGACTGCACGCGTACTGCGTAGGTAGGTCGCGCGCTTGGATTTATAAAAGAAAAGCTTGAGTAAGTAGTTTGAGTTTTGAGTTATTATGGAGTAAGGCGTCGCGCCTCAGCTCCACTCCACTCTGCCGGTGTGCGTTGCGCCTAAGGAAGATATATTGCGTTATGCGTAGACTAAATTACCTACTGCGCTACAACTTAAATATTACAACACAATGACATTTCCGTTTGTTATGATGACTCCGGTTGCGTCCCTTCCTTCGCAAACATCTAATTTAGGAGTTACATCGTCGTCTAATTTAGGAGTTAGGTCGGCGACAACTTATGTCAAGGAAGTGCGTTATAACTGAATTATGTAGGTACCTACCTACAATGTCCCTCATTATTTTATATATATTAAATACCTACTCATGGGAGCGATGAACACTAACTAAATAGAGAAGGAAAAGGAAGCAGTCTAGCGTCTAATTAATATAGTAAGTACCTATTCAATTCGTCATTCATCAGTTAATGGTTTTAGTATAGGCACCATTTTAAGTATAATACTCAAATTAGATCAATTAGATAGGAAGAAAAACGTGAAAAACTGGAATGGGTTCGAACTTCGATCCTAACAATAATAATTTAGGTATGTAGGTAATTGATTTTCGTATAATTTTCAGAAAATAAATAGGTACCTATGTTTACGATTTTTAGAACATAACTCTTTTTGGCACGATGAAACGCGGGCATCTAGCTTGGAAAATCGTACGTGATAAAAATATCTGAATGTATAAGTAATTATTCTAGTTAGTGTTGAACATCTTGAACACTTCCAATCCAAGTAGTTCCTGTAGCTCAGCCGGAAAAGAGTTCCATCGTAAGTAAGATGTCCCAAGTTCGAACCCCACTCACGAATGATTTTTTTTTAAATAGCGAATTTACAGCATAATTTTTGGCTAAAGTAACTAGGTTCTTACGGAATGTCCAACGAAATCACACGGCTTGATTATTGATATTTTGTGTTTTATCATAAAAGTGAGTAATGAGTCATCGGCGCATTTTCCTTCTTTGGCACAACGTGAGGGGTAATGACCAGTGTCGCAAGGCACCTACCCATTCTGCAAGACTGTGATGTAACTACTTGATAGCTAAGCGCTTCTCGTTGCAGTCCAGGTTAATTTGCTGATCGCTCAAAAAGGATTCAGTGTTCTGTGCGTGTTATTTATTTCGCATTTGCATATTCAGTTTTTTTTCGTTTATAAATGTTTATAGATGCATAGCTATCTAAAACTCCAACCCGTTAACGAGGATTTCATGAGAATTTTCCTCATAATTTCCCTAATTACAAAGAATGTCACACACACGTGGAAAGCGGTGGACTCGCGACTGCGCACGCACACGCTGTTTGCGCAATTTAGCCTTGTTTTCAGAAAATGTTCGCAAACATATAATGTTAGATTTTAGTGGAAACATACCCTAAGACATATCGCACTATTCACTGATTCGGAAAGAAAATACTACTAGGATAATAATTGATGTTCTTTGTTTACATAAATGTGTTTTTATTTAAAAATATGTAAGTACCTACTAACAACCTCAAAGGACAACTTCTTTACCGTTTTTAACTTTTTATAGTAGGCAGTTAATCGTCTATTCGAGCGTGTCGCGTGGAGTAATGCTGTCCTAGAGCAGCCAGTCATATTATTATAATTAAAAAAAAATATGTGTTACTCAGAATTTTTAAAAGCTGAGAACAAAAGTTCAAAGGTAGGTATAACGTACAGAAGTACCCTAAAGAGCTTATTAGTATTTTTAAATTAGCGCTGTACGTATAATATTTTATTTTATTTTTACAAAATATATTGAACTACATAAAATATAACTACCTAACCTCTTTCAATGTAGATAGTTAATAAAGGTCGGCGTCGTTCTTACATTTAAAGTAGTTTCACGTTTTATTTGTCAAGGTTTTAAATATATTAAACTTACTGGAACCATTGTAATTACCTCGGTCCATTTAAATAATTTTTACTTTTAAACCGTTGCACTGATGCTTTGTTTTTATTGGACTGTAATTCCTATGACTATTAAGTTAATAAAAACAATCACGTTGTTATTTTCATTGTCAATTTGGCTATTTCTGTTGGACCTAAAAAAAAATCTGTTGGCTTTCAAAAAAACCGACTTCCAACGCCACTGTAAAGTACAAAATAATTTCGATTTCTACCCACTATGTGTATATGAAGTCGGGCGGGTATAACAAGGATAAACAAAGTTGACGCATCAGACTCGCCTGACTTCAACGTAGTGGGTAGAACTTGTACTTTTTTGTACTTTTACAGTGGCGTTGGAAGTCGGTTTTTGGAAAGAATTTTTATTTTTAACTTTTTGGAGTCAGGGTTGAGGATTTGGAGTCAGAATTTTATGGGGCCACCTCGAGAGCTTCCTCTAACGACTGATAGAAAAAAAATTCAAATCGGTTCAGAAACCACGAAGATATTCACCGACATAGGTACATTTAAAAAAAAAACGCGCCGAATTGAGAACCTTCTCCTTTTTTGATGGGTCTGCTCTAAATGTACTTGTTACCTTCCTTTTCATAATGTTCCTAACGTAAAAAAACGGCACTATATAATTAGTGATAGATTCATTTGACTATTCATAAGCACTTGTAAGTTGTAAAAGTCTATTTGAATAAAAACTTTTGAATTTTGAATTTTGTTTAGAGATCGTGTACCTACTTACCGCAGAATTATCGGGTCGCAACGTTATTATTAAGTCATAAGAAGGTATGGTTAAGTACAATCGTTTAAACCGAAATGATAAACATCTAAACATCAAAAAAAAAATACGCGCCGAATTGAGAACCTCCTCCTTTTTTGGAAGTAGGTTAAAATATTGAAAAGTACTGTAATACAAAATGAAAAGCTATACCACAGAATAGGTAATAGTACGAGCTATGCTTAGTAATTATTCCTTAAACATTTCTCTGTTTTTTTTAAAAATCCGTTGAAGTAACTAATTACTACACTACTACGTGTTTGTTTCATCTAAAACTAAGTATGATGAGCTAGTAGAGCATCAGCTGTGCTTTAGGTACTCTTATCACTTGTACTTAGTGTAGAAAGTTACGGGGCTGATCTGTGCAGTAAAGGGAATACATAAGAGCATATCACAGTAATAATACAACTTTTTTATTGACTAGTTTATCTACCCAAATCTTTTGTTGAAATACATACATATGCGTGACACTTTCACGCTGTCAGTTTCAAATTATTTTTTAATAATCGTGGCGGAAGTGTATCGCACAGTGTGTTTACCCCGTTCACATATGCCGCTCATAAATATTTACTAGATGATGCCCGCGGGAACTCTGGAATTTTCCGGGATAAAAAAGAGGCCTATGTCCTCCCCTTTACCTATCCCTGTACGAATTTTTACTAAAATCAGTTGAATAGACGGGCCGTGAAAGCGTAGCAGACAGACAGACACACTTTCGCATTTTTATAATAACGAATTAATAAAGCTTTTTCTTACAAAGGTTTACAATTTTCTGTTAAAATAATTATTAACAAATAACCTGTCAGTTTTGAAATCCCCTCCATCCCCTTTCTCTGGCTTTAGTAGCCAATTATAGACTCCGTTACCTAATCTATGTATCTATCCAATATGGGTAATTCAATATTTAGAGTTTATAACGGCGCGGGTGTTGCAAGTACATACAAAACAATATAGGTAGCAAGTATCACAATTTTTTTTGGTATCATGCATGTTATCTAAATAAGATCAAAAATAATATATACCGCGCAAACGCTGGCATCGTAGTATCTAGTATTTATTTCAATGGGCATAGAGGCTGTTTTGTATTAACTCTTCAATTCCCAGTGTCACTTGTAGGTGACAGAAGTTTAATATTTTTTTCTACCATAAAGACATTTTATTTTTTAATTCCACCACTATTGTAGCCAAGCCGATTAGTAGGACTTTCCGTTACTTTTTTCTGGTAACACCCACCAAACGTCATTTGTCAAATTCATTCAGTTGTTTCGCGCGTGATTGGAGCATTCTGAGTTTGTGTCATTTCTTGCGATATAAAGTGAAATAAAAATGCACAGACCGTAAGTATTGTTTTTTTTCCTATTACATATAATAAATGAATAAATAAGCTATGATAAAAACGTATTTTGTGATAATAATAGCTTTTAGTATCATTGCTACAACGTTGAGAATATGCCGTGTCACCTGAGAGTGACACTGGGCAATACAAGAACTCTACCTATTCTAAATGCATTCGAAGCAATAACAAGAATATTGTTTATGCTACGTTGAATATTTATGAATGGTCTTATCTCTATATGGTGTTGGTGTTTTAGAGCTTGTTTACGTTATTACAAGTTGACGCTAGATGAGATTGCCGAGGAGTTGCTGGCCGGGGATGACCCAAGCGATATTATTTTATTTCCTCCTAAAGATGGTGTGGTGACTGACGAAGACAGTGGGGATGAAAACGAAGCTAATATTCTTCATTTGCCTAGTCGCATGCTTCGATCTCAAGTAGAATTACAAAACAGGCCTTCTGTCTCTGGAGAAACCATTACTACTGCTAAAGTTTTTACGAGAGCAGAATGTTGGGGGTACTGGTACTGTTCTGGAAAACCGTCTGGAGAATGGCAATTTGCCAAACTCAAAGGACATAAAAAAAGAGCCAAGAGGTAAGCTTTGTCATAAAGCTTCTAAAGAAATTATTGCTGCTAAGTGGCATGACAACAGCATCCATTGCATCTAACTGCCACGACCTGGATCCTATCACAAAAGTGGATCGGATTGGATTTGTAGATAAAAACCGAACTAAAATTCAAGTGGACTGTCCAGCCGTTATCAAAATGTATAACAAGTACACGGGCGGGGTGGACCGTTTTGACGAAAACGTTGACTCCATGAGGGTAGATCTTCGTGGCAAAAAGTGGTGGTTTCCTCTGTTTGCTTTTGGCTTAGATGCAGCTTGCCAAAATGCATGGCTGATCAAAAGACAGTCAGAAAACAACTGGACTTACTGCGATTTCCGGCGAAATGTGGCAACCATCTATCTGCAAACAAATGGCAAGCCTTCCAACCCGCAATTCTGCATGTGGCGTTCCTATACAGATAAGAGTGCCTATAGAGGTGGGGAGTGCCGGAAGTGCGAATGATCACTCACAAATCGACTGCTCTCAACGAAGATGCGGATTATGTCACCAACGCACTAGAAAAATGTGTGCCAAGTGCAATATCGGGTTACACCTAAAATGTTGCAGCTTTCATAAATAAGTGTATACTTACATATTATTTTTTCACATAAATAAATACTAATATAAAAACGTTTTATTTTTACGAAAAGAATAAGAAAAATCCTGTGTCCCTTCGAATCCTGTGTCCTTACACAATTCCCAGTGTCACCTGTAGGTGACACCCCCATAAAAAAAAGGGGGGGTGGTTTATTTTTTCTTTTAATTTATTTTTATCCTAACCAAATGTACGTATTCTATTTTAGTTAAAAAGAAAGGTAAAAATGTTAATAAGTTGGACATGGGAATTGAAGAGTTAAATATTCACTGTATAGAAATCGCATGGCAGATCTCTCGGCTCAAGCGACCGTATAATTAGTCGCCATTGATTGTTAATATTCGGTCATGTAAATAAATATCAGAGATATTTTGTATTCTTGTGTGATTTTATTTATATTTTAACTAAAACGGAATACCTACGTGAGAGCATCTTTTCTTTCGGCTCCGGAATAAAATTCTTGAGACAGGTTCGCAGAGTTACATTTCTTGCTACATAGGTCATAGGTTGCGTATTGACTTATGGTCAGATTTCATCGTTAAGCAACCTGAACGCCCTCTTTATAAATGTCGTGGGTGAGGAAAAGATGTAAAGAAGAAAATGTTGATTTGTGATGATACTGGTAACTTCTGTAGAAAACGGATCGTAATAATAAGACTAACGTAAGAACAACTACACTCGTCGCGTTCTTGACAACATTATTTTGTACGTATTCTGAAACCACGTCTTTGTGTTTGAAACACGGACCTGGAGGTTTTTATACCTGAGTAGAGTTTTTCGTTTGTGTTTTTTCCACCACGCCACGCACTGAAAGGCGTTATCCTTCGAAGTTCGTATACCTTCGTCAAAAGCACAATATCGGTTTTATAATAACTTCCTAGTTGGTTATTGGCTTCCGTAAGAGAATACGTGCGAAAATACGCCATATTATTATGTACCTAATATACCTACCTAGTAAAATATTTCGGCACAAGAATCAGAAACTATGCCAATTGTAAATGATTATTTTACAAGAAATAGTTACTTACCTAGTACCTACATATCTTTTCTTTTATCTGAAAAATCGTTTCGGTATTAGGTAGGTGTATAATATATTACCTATGTGTCCTCTATTTTAGATACCTAATCCTAAATCCGTTAAATATAATTTTCTAGTAGTAGACGTAGCTTTGAAGAATAATGATAGGTATTTAATTGCCACTTTTTAGTTTTGATGTAATCTATATACTAATATAATAAATGCGAAAGTTTGGATGGATGTATGGATGGATGGATGTTTTTTACTCAATCACGCCAGAATGGTAAAGAAAGAAAGAGTTCCTGCGGGAGCTAAAAAACCTCAATCCACGCGGACGAAGTTGCGGGCATCTGCGGCTAGTCGAGAAATAAATTTCTCAAAGGTTTCTTTCTGCCTCTGCGATTTGTTCAGGTCTTCTGTACTTAGAAAACTAGACTCTAAGTACACAAAAAATACTTGCCAGATAATGCCCGGGACTTCGTTCTCGTGGATTAAGTTTTTTTAATTCCCGCGGGAACTCCTTAATTTCCAGGATAAAAAGTAGCCTATGTCCTGGGCCGGGATCGGGGATACAACCTATCTATGTACCAAACATAAATCTGCCGTTAAATCGTAGCAGACCGACGGACAGAATTACGCATTTATAATATTAGTAGTTATGGATTTAATACAAGACCGAATGAAAATAATTACTAAACTGTTACAGGTAGGCGCTGTTCAAATTTAGCCTTACAATCGATTCCAGGTCGTATAAAAAATTGGAACTAATTCACACGCCAATCACTCTCGAACTAGGGTGACCTTGTAGTCACTGCTTTTCGAAATAACTCCATCAAGTCAGCAGCGTGTCTTAATTCTTAATGATGTATAGCCGATCGTCACAATTATACGAAAGTACGTGACACGAATGCTAATGTGAAAAATGTAGGTACCATGCCTGTATATGGGGTAACATACAATGAGGTTTTCACATAAAATAACGTCACTGTAATTATACTGAGCAAGTAGGTAATAGTGTACTATTAAATATGATATGAATATTATTATTCGTACTTTTCGTTTTATTTGGTACTTACCTACAAGAAATGTTGGTTGGTTGGTCGGTTAATTGTTTGTTTATGATGACTGATGACTTAAAATTGGATATGGGTAAATTGGGAATGATACCACATAAACTGAAGTCAAGGTTCGTTTGGAAATGCTCCAAATTTAAATCCAATAAAAAAATTGAATTTTGAAAGAAATTATAGAACGAACAGATTACTATCAAAATTGTGCCACACAAATCACAAAACAATAATTCTGCTTGTAAAAGGTCAATCTGTGCTTCTGCATTACTTTTTTCTAACTCAGTCAAGTGGCTATCATTAAAGCCACTGACATATTTTATTTTTTAACCGACTTCCAAAAAAGGAGGAGGTTCTCAATGCGGCGCGTATATTTTTTTTTTTTTTTTTTTAATGTATGTTACCGCATATCTCCGTGGTTTCCAAACCGATTTGAAATTTTTTTGTTTCAGTGGTTAGAGGAAGCTCGCGAGATTCAACTCTGAGTCCCAACTCCTCAACCCTGATGCTGCAGGGTACAGAACTCCTTAAAAATAGCGATTTAGGATTTTTTCATGGGGAATTCATATTGTAGGTATCAAGCAACGACTTCACACTTAAACCCAAGTCCCAGCTCTTCAACTCTGATGCTGCAGGGTACTGCACTCCTTAGCCGTGGGGATTAAGACTACACTAAAAAGTTAAAAATAAAAATTCTTTCCAAAAAACCGACTTCCAAAGCCACTGTAAAGTAAAAAATAATTTTGATTTCTACACACTATGTTGAAGTCGGGCGAGTTTAACAAAGATAGGCAAAGTTGACGCGTCAGGCTCGCCCGACTTCAACATAGTGTGTAGAAATCAAAATTATTTTTTACTTTACAGTGGCTTTGGAAGTCGGTTTTTTGGAAATAATTTTTTATCCATTGAAAGTTCACTAAGAAATTATAGAAATAACTAACATTTTGAAATTGCGTTAGAAAATAGGGCTGCAGCCTTGCAGACCGGTCTTTACTCTTTACCATAGATTGACCGGTAGTTGAGAACCTGTTTTTAGCTGATGTCAGTTTATTAATAAGGGCTTAAGTATAAGGCTCGTATTGTGTGGCACAACCTGAAAAATGTTACCAACTCAGGATAATGCCGTATGCCTCGTAACAAGTCTACAAGAGTAAACAGCGCTGATTTTCAGCCAGGAGGCAGGACCTTCATCCGGGCGAGAATTTTTGATTGTACTATCAGTGACGACTTGATGATGTCTAGTCTGACATATTATCTAGTAGCCATTTTAAGTCCGTAGCCCCAATATGTTAAACCTGCACCAATCATGAGTAGTGAGTAGGTAGACCGTATTCTTGTTACGACAGTGGATTTCTGTCAATAGCGGAAGATAATTAACCAATCCAAAGGTGATTGAAATCGTGACCCTGTAGTCTATTCAAATCTAGATCATAAAGATCTTTGAGAATTAAAACACTGGTCGTTCATATTTCGCTCAAAAATTTAATGAGTAATGACGAATGCTAGCTCGAGCGGTAGACAGATGTTCTTGCTAGTCTTCTCGGTAGGAATGGAATTCCGAACTAGTGGTAGATTTACTCGATGATTCAAAAGCATTTTGTAGATGTTTTGTGAATAAAAAACATTTGATTTTTAATGGTAGGTAACCTTGGTTGCAGATCTACGAGTTTGTAATAATAAACTGTCTCACCAGTCACCAAACAAATATAAATTACTAAGTGAGATTTAAGCAGCCATCAAAGCCATGCACTTTAAAAAGATGTAGACGTAACAACCACCTAAATTCCTGGTTTCTTTGCCACAATTACTAAGTGAGAAAATCTGATTTTATATTATGTATGTTAGTTTTGATTACATCCATTCTTAGCGGTGATCTCAATAGGAAGAGATTTGTCAATAGCATATTTAAACCTCATTTAACCATAGTGTCTTATATTACGACACGCATTTAATCGCGGGTCGTTAGCGATTCATGTAATGTTATGATTATCTAACGTCCAACGCGATCTTTACAGTGTTGATAATAATTCGTCTTTACTACATAATTTGCTTTGTACTACTATCTACTATGTATACGCTTAAAAAGATTATGTACAGAATCTGTCGTTATTAAAATACGCCGGTGTTTCGTAAAACAGCGTAAAATGAACCGCCGCATTGTAAATATATAGTATCAAATGACCGAATCGCATACTCAAAAATCAGTCCCCCGATTGTGTAAGGATATCGTAATCGTTTATCAAACGTATAATACGACCTGTTTAAGGAGTTTATAGATACCTGCACGTACAAAAGCTTGTATGAACTCCTTAAACAGTTCGTACTAAAATCCTACATCAATGACTTAATACGTTTTAAGCTGTCAAATGATTAATTACGATTCAGGAACAGAATGAAATCTGGGTACCCTGATTCCACTCAATCTTATCTGCCCTACCCCTAGAGTGTTTTTGTAAAGCGCGATGCCAGAGTTTTCTGGCGAAGCCCATTTATTTTGTTAATATCGTCACCCCACTATGCCACTTTGTTATAATGCGGCTGAATGAGAGCATGTGAGAGCAACATATACGTATCGCAACGATAAACCGGGTGAACGAAGAGCCGCCAGATTACAAAACGGTGCCGTTTGGCAATACCACGGATTTAACGATTTGGCGGCAACATATTATACATAAACCACCAATTGATCTAATATTTTACATAGGTACCCAGAGCGTCTACCTGCAGTTTCTAAATTAGAATATTTATTATCAAATAAGTACAATGTATTTGCAACAGTATACTGTATAAATCTCTAACTCTGTACCAAATAGGATTTATTTTTATATTTATCTGTAGATAATGCTCGCGACTTCGTCCGCGTGGATTAACGATTTCCGCAGGAACTCTTTAATTTTCCGGGAAAAAAGGTAGTCCTTGTCTTAAAAAATGTCCTTTTCCGGGTTACAAACTATCCCTATACCAAACTTCATCAAAATCGGTAGAACGGATGAAGACGCCATGAAAGCGTAGCAGACAGACAGACAAATACACTTTCGCATTTATAATATTAGTATGGAGTATGGATATTATAAAGATAATACACCTAGATGCTTAGGTCTATGGTCGTTGCGTAACAGGAAAATGCGAGATGGATAAGTCACAACTCGCAAGTCGCAACTCTCAGGCAAACGCTGTAAATTATACAATAATAAGGGTTCCATTTTACCATTTTGGTACGGAACCCTAAAAAAATGGCATTATGATACCAAGCCACGGCTCCTGTTGCGGTCTAGGGATGCATCGCGCAAGCCTCATTGAGGTATAATGTATGGCAACCCTTAAACCTTTTTTGCTACCACAGCAGGTATAAACGGACCAAAGGCTTCATTTTTTTAATGATGAATATTGTCGATGCATTTCGTATCAACGACCGAATTGTGGAAACTTCATAATATTAATTCTGAACTTCATTATCATTATCATAGGTATAGGGTATTTAATTACAGAATATGCTATTCTGCTATTTTATTATCAAATTATATATTTACTGACTTGTTTCTTATTCTACTCAGTTTAAAAAAGATTAAACAAAGTGAGCATGATATAAACTTATCAATTATCTTACAACCAACATCCAAAGCGACAACAGTTATTTATTAAAGTGATACTCTCAATAGATATTTCCCGTTGTATTGCGTACTACAGAATATAGGCACACTTGACAAACAATTTTCAATCTTACCATCTAAAAAATAAAGTTTATGATCGTGCAAATAAATAATTTTAAACACCAAAGCTTACTAGGGTTATCAGGTTTTAAATTTTCAAGTGGGCGGGTGGGACATTTTCCTTGGAATTCTATTACCGTGTTTTATTTAAATTACGTAACTAATTACTAGTAAGTTAATTATTCATAAGCAGTTAATTAATTAATCTTATAAATTCACTTTTGCCAGCGACTACAACGATTAAGGTAAAAGAATTTTTCAAATCTTTCCCTTTTCCCCCGCGTTAGGTATCGCCGTATCGATATCGAGACAGCATCAGACGTTAGGACATACCTACTAAGGCAACAGCCCGGTTTATACTTAGGTACCTAAGTATAAACCGGGCTGTTGCCTTAGTATGTCCGTTCAACGTTGACAACCCTATGACTGTAGTATGACCCGGGTATTCGCCAGTTTTTTTCGACACAAAGAAATGCGACACCTGTCATGAAACAGTCGTCTATTGACTACCTATTGTTATTTACAAAGAGTCAATTTACTGTCTGTCCTCCATCCGCCCTCGGTCCTGATTTCTGATCCCAATGTAACGTCTACCTGCTTTCGAGTTATTGTTGTACCTACCTACATATTTTTGACACTGAAATGATATGCCTAGGTGACTTTAAAAACTTTAAGCTTACAAAAAGTAGCTCATATCATTAATTTATCTTATTAAATGTACTTAATTTCCCAGTAATTACATGTACGAGACCAATATAGTTATAAGCATTTCACATAAGTAATGGAGTTATCATGCTCATGTTCATACTGAGGTAGTGTAGTTTTATTAATAAACGAGCTTTTGCCCGCGGCTTCGCTCAAATTAAGTTCGATTTTCATACAAATTTCAAAGCTACAATTTACGCCCTTAGGGGTTTTCAAAAATCCTGTCTTAGCGGATGCCTACGTCATAATAACTATCTGACCAAATTCCAGCCCGATGCGACCAGTGGTTTGAGTTGTGCGTTGATAGATCAGTCAGTCAGTCACCTTTTCCTTTTGTGGTGGAGTTTTAGTTCACCCCTTGTTTGTCACCCCACCCAAAACATGGCGAGGAAACTTGTGTTCTTAAGAGTTCTTCATGCAGATATTCTCAAAGGTGTGTGAAGTCTCCATTTGGCCAGCGTGGTGGATTATGATCAATCCCTTCTCAGTCTGAGAGAAGATTCGTGCCGAGTACTGACTTAGTAAGCTGGCAATGGGATGAAATGATGATGCTTTTAGACTAATACCTATTATACCTATCAACTCGTACTTATATAATTAATAAGATTGTGTATTTGTTTGTTGGTTTGACCTTCAATCATGCCGCAACAAAGCAACGGATCGACGTGATTTTTTGCGTGGGTATAGAATCTATACCCATGCAAAAAAATCATGTTGATCTTGATCACGATCAACCCGGATCATCGGATAGATCCGGGTTTTATCCCGGAAAATTAAGGGAAACTAACAAATCTTATTCCACGCGGCCGAAGTCGCGGGCGCCAGCTAGTTAAAATAATATCTTGATAAGTCTGTCTGTGCCGTCAGGTGCTCGTCGATCGAGGTTGTATTGTTATGGACGGCACTTTCTCTGTAACTAATAATCACTGGGATATAACGTGGTACCGTCATATTGTAGGCACTAGGCATAGCGATGGATATAGTATCATGCATTTCTTGTAGACTTTAATAAGTCGTATATATACCTTCTAACTTAGTTAGAAGACTGGTAGAATTTGGCTGGGTGGAAAGGTGGACTTAATTTATTATGATAATCTTAATAAAATGCTAATTAATATTGGTAAAAATCACGCTCGAAATTTAGTAAATTTTATTAGCTACTCAACGAATACCTACTATTGAATTACTTAATATTAAATACCGTCTTCTTTCTCTCCTATGAGAGAGGAGGCCTGTGCTCAGCAGTGGGACGTTAATGGGCTGTGGTGGATGGGAAATACCGTCGTGATTTAATTTTATGTAGGTATATTAATTTAATTTAATTTACGTGATTTAAGTAAGTATAGGTACAATTATGTAGATATTCTTAATTATTCTAATGAAACGACCTTATGAGAATAGAAGAATAGAATAGAATATTTATTTGTCTGAATATGTGTTACAATGATGGTTACAGTATGAAAAGTTGCAGCATATCCAGTCAGGCAACCCTGACGTACAAATTTTTTTTTTTGTTAGATGATTAAATAACATGAATAATTAGTTACAAATAACGTCAGGTTTTGTAGACCAAGTGACATTCAAATTACCTAATCTTACACTAAGTCTATGCTACAATACAATGAATGGCAATAATGTCATAAAATTTATAAGTACATAAGTATATAATGCTTCATCAGTTAAAATGTCAATGTTAAAATGTTAAAAACACCAAATCTATGATTAATTATGTCAATAGTTTAATTAATAATGATTAAAGTTAGAGTTTATTACAATTTCATCAGTCACTTTTTGTTTGTCAATTGCAAAAATTCTTCTATAGAATAGAATGCATTTTGTGCTAGCCACTTTTTAAATGCATTCTTGAATTTAGTAGCTGGTAATATACTTATTGATTTGGGTATAGCATTATATACTTTAACACACATTGCAGCGCAGTTTTTCAAATAAGTAGCCGTTCTGGGTGATTTATTATATACGAGTCTTTCCCTATTTCTAGTTCCTTTAGGAAATACATCAAAAGAATTATAGAAAGAAGAGAAATATTGAAAAGATGGGTATTAGATCTCACGAACATTGCTATCTCTAGTATATATATACTAGGAAGTGTGAGGATTCCCAGGCTTTTGAAAATCGGTTTACACGATTCATACGGCGCCTTACCAGTGATTGCACGGATACATTTTTTCTGTGAAATAAACACTCTTTTTATGTCCGTTGAGTTTCCCCATATCAATATGCCATATTTCAAGACCGAATATACATAACCGTAGTATGCAATAAGGGCCGTTTGCATTGTTGAAGTTTTCCGCAGTTTGTTTAGTACATAGATAAATTTATTTATTTTATTGCATACTACTTCTACATGTGCCTTCCAGTTACAGTGTTTGTCTAATTTTACTCCGAGGAAAGTTACTGTGTCGGTTTCCTCAATTATTTGGTTTTGGTAACTAAGATTTACTTTAATTTGTTTTCTGTTATTATAATTAGAAAAGTGTATATAGTGGGTTTTTGAGAGGTTGACTGATAAATTATTATTATTAAGCCATTCTACTATTAGTTTAATTTTATTATTTATGTCAATTTCAACATCATTATTATAAGTATTATTGGAGCATGTCAGGATTAGCGAAAAGTCGTCAGCGTACAGGATGCATTTGTCAGATACTACATCGGGTAAGTCATTAATGTATAGGATAAATAGTAGGGGGCCGAGTAGACTACCTTGAGGTACGCCGAAATTGTTTTGTTTGGCCACTGATTTGTAGCCCGTAAGCACCTTTTCTTTATTCAGATTCTCTATTACAACAGATTGTTTTCTGCTTTCTAGATAAGTTTTTATCTATTGCAATGCTGGGCCTCGGATCCCGTAATTTTCCAACTTGCATAGGAGTAACTCGTGTGACACAAAATCAAACACTTTGGTAATATCGAAAATGTCATAATTAATGCGCGACATTGAAATCGTTTTAACTTTAATCGATATAACATATTATTTTAAATAATATTATTTAGATTAAATAACAAATAATATTATGTATTATGTCATTATGTATCGTTATTACCTAGTAGCCTATCGAGAACCTACGAGTACATACTAGCACTTTTAAGTAATAGAAAATTGAGTAAAGTTTTGACTTTTTGAGTGTTGTTAATGTTGTCTAAAATTTTATGTTGGTAACTTTTAATGTACAGTATCTATAGGTAATTTTGTGTACATAATTTGTCAATAAGCTTGTGTAAAAATCACTAGCGAATCTTACCAAAATGAAAATAAAATAAACTGAATAGTTTACAATGAACGTTCTAATGAGGCGCGTTCAGTTTTAAATTAGACGACATCTACAATGTTGAGTGGTAACACATGAATAGGTCTTTCAAAGCGATGCCTCCTAGACTATTATAAAGCCAAAAGTTCAGTTTAAGAATTAAGTGCAACACCGGCGGAAGTATGCCTCTCTCATATAGAGAGTTACATATTTGTTCCGTTTGCCGTGGAGACCCTGGGGCCATGGAGTCTTAGTGCCAAAAACTTTTTACGAGATATTTTTTGCGCAAAGGATCAGCCTGGCTGTCCAGCGCGGAAATGCAGCCAGCATTCTTGCCACCATTCCACGCGGGCATGATTTATATAGTAATTAGGTTAGGCTAGCTAGCATTAAGTTCTATTGTATTATTTTCAATAAAAAAAAAAAAAGTAAAAAAAAAAAAAATTAAAACAAAAAAAAAAAAAGTGCAACACCTGAAAAATAGGAAGTAAGTACCTACTAGTCTCTAGCTCTACTTATTTTAAAAACACCTGACAATAGGTATAAAGCAACAATCATGGCTTATGTCGTGTTTTTGAAAACTTTTTAAATTCATTCTGTTTAATAGCGGCTCTAGACGCCAGAGTATCGAAATCTTTAAATTATTTATTTTAAATCTTGCTCTTTACTATTCTTTAAACTGGAATATCAGTAAATCGACTTTGAAATGGTGGAAACTTAAAAGATTGGGATTCGTTATGGCCATTTACATGAAAACGATTGCGAAGCACAGAATAATATCCGAAAAACGGTTTCATTCATCATAAAACAGTTTTAACGGCGACAGGTGTGTTATGGAAATGTGCAAAACATCAAACAATAAAATTCAAACGTGAAATGAGCCATTATTAGTCGTAGCCCGTAGGTAAACTAAGTATTTCGCGCTACATTATGTAGTAAATATTGTGTAGAGAACTTATTATTTATGAGGGCATAATAATTAAGTACTTATTATAAATTTAGTAAGTTGAAAGTAGGTTCCTTTTGTGACGTAGGCGCTCACTAAGGAAGGATTTTTCAAAATTTCACTCCTAAGGGGGTGAAATAAGGGTTGAAAGTATGTATGAAAGTCCGTCATTTCTAAAGTTATATCCATGAAACTTGGTATTTCTGCTTAAGGTAAAAAATAAAGAAGTACATGTGTCACAGTTTTTCTAAATTCTACCCTTAAAGTTAATATAATTGAAACATAATTTGATTTTATGATTTTTTTTATGTATTTAAAGTAAAAAAATTGGTTATGCTTATATCCACGCAGACGAAGTGAATAGTTTATAAAATAATATATTATTTTATAAGTTAATTTATTATTCGAGCATAATATCTATAACAGTAAACTTAATATTATAACTGTACCTAATTAATAAATACTTACATAATTATACCAATTACAAATTAATATTTCTTGTAATTTGTAATTTTGTATCGAGAAAATAGTTAATAGGTAGGTACTTAAGTTTAAAATTCTACTAATGGGGCTATACTCTATCCTATAAAAATATTCTGAGAGTCAAAGATGCTGTTTCATCGGCATTAATTAATGCTTGTAAGTTGTAACGACTAATAAAAATATCGTTAAAAAAACTATTTCATCGTGATCTTACGTAGTTCGCCATTCTCCGTGAAAGTATACTGTATACTTATGCCGGACGTACGAGCGTGTTGAAATTGGGTACCCGCGAAACGAAACCGCACGTCGCAATAGGTCGCCGCTTTAGTTAAGTAAAAAAAGAAGAAAATGAAAGAAATACCTTGAAAGATGGACCGTGGAGCACTTCACGAAATGTATCCTTTTAATCCTTTACACACACATAAATTGCACACACACAAAAAGTTATCACCTCAACACTGAAATGGTAAACATATTTTGAATGTAAGAGAGTTGCGCGGGCGCAGCGCGGCGTCAGCTGCGGTAGAGCACGAAGTGTGAGCGACGTTCGCCTGCCCCACTCTTGACCGCGCTGTTGAAACCTTTGATAAGGACCACCTCCACTTGTCGCTTCCCGTCGAGACCCCTAATCCTTTTTGAGCCTATGATTTTTTTGTCGTCGCCAGTCAAGCAAGCATTCCACCTATCTTTATTACGGCACGACTTTTGTTAACGTGACATGGGTAGACGTAGACCGTAAAACCAGTTTTGGGTTTTGAAAAATTCGTCCCGGTCATCTGAGTTTCGGTTTCGAATGCATCATTACAAATGAAGTAGAATTGAAGATGCAATAACGCACGCGCGCTAACATTGAAATAGATTTTCTATTTTCGCGGTCGACGCAACTGCATCGCGAGCGTTTCTATCAGAATTTACATTGATAAAAAACAATGTAAATTAATATGCGTATACATGTGTTGAATACACGTGCTATGGCGCAGAGAGATTTCGCTAACAAAAGGCCCTCGAAAATGTGAGCGTGATCGAGAATATCAGTAATCCGATACGCTCTATTGTTCTTGATTTCCTCCTAACTAGGTGGGTGGGTATCTAAGTGGGTATATAATGCGAATGAATATATAATATCTTCAATCTACAGTCCATGTCTACAGATCTTGTACGCAATAGTAGCGCAAGGGTTGTGATGTCAAGTCACATTCATAAAAATTATGAATTTTAATTTTTAAGACCCTGTGTAGCGTAAAAGGGGGTTTTTAAAAGCAGTGTATCCATCAAACGGTGACATAATGTATGCTTGTAAAAATAATTTGCTGTTTTCAAGACCTTTAAGAAACATTGATGCATCTCAAAACACAATTTAAAAAAAAACTCTGCATCGAAATTTATTTTAAACATACCTCTAATTTTACCTTTTAAAGCAATTTTTCTCCTTATTGAAACCAATAATTAGCTCTAGAAATATAAGATAAAATTCATATTTCTATATCAAACACATTGTCGGATTCATTTGTAATGAAAAGGTAATATTTTTTTTTACAAATGATTTCACGCATTTTTTGCGACATACACTTGCTCGATTTCACCCCACTGCGCCTGTGTTTTTCATCTCGTGAGCTCGCAGCGGCGCCTTAATATCGTCGCTTATCCTACGAAAGGACCTAACTGACATCGAGTTAATTGTTCAGGGCAAGCGTTTTTCGGTTTCGTGCTCAACTATATTGTCCACAGCTTGCTCAAATAAAGCTATATTAAAATTAAAAAAATATTCTTATAATCTGTGAATCAAGGCCTTTTTGCAAGTAGGAATTGTCTTATTTAAATGTGCGTATTCATTTAGGTAAAAATATTTAAAACAGTTACGCCACTTCATGAGAACTTTGTTTTTCTGAAAAATTAATTACTTAGGAGATACGACTGTATTTTTTACTGAATAATTAAATCACATTTAATTCAAAATACTTTGTTTTTTATTTCTTTATATATAATAATAATTAGGATAGTTTTAAATCATTTTTTGACTGAAAGTTTTTGGATTCGTACTATTTTGGATTTTTTTACTGCCCAAGGTTTTATACATTTTTTGTCACCAATTTACATAAAATTTTAACTCTATTAGTTAATGTCTAAGGTATTCCGTCGCAATCAAAATTCAGACGTAAGTGAAAACCCCATTTTTATTCAATATAGTCTAGTTCACACTAAATGACGTATTTTCAGTTACGTCATAGTTGATAGATCTTTATTTAGCTGATTACTAAATAAAAATCTTTCTAATAGCCGAGTATAAAATACGCCACTTAGTATGATTTCCTTTTCGCAAATGAGCATATACGCCACACTTACCGATTGTCCTAGCCAGTAAACGGTAAAAGATATGAAAATGTCGATAAGACAGATCGACAGAGAATCAAAAGTACATTATTATGATGTATTTAGTGCAGTTACGTCAAAAGTGTCAGATAGGTCCTTTCGTAGGAAAAGCGACGATATGATGTATAGCAAGCAGAATTGGCTGAAGGCCAACTTTAAAAAAGTTATTTTATCTATCTTACTTTGTAGCAGGCTTCGTGCCTAGTGTAGAAATCTCTACGCAATATCCTGCCGGAATCAATTTGCATCATGGTATTGTAAATCAGTTTGCGATATGGTATAGGTATAGGCTGTTAGCCGGAGTGAACGAGTGTAGCGGCCGAAAACGATATGACAGATTAGCTTGCGCCTTCATGTATAAAGTTTTTTTTTTATCCACTACAAGTTAGCCCATGACTGCGATCTCACCTGATTGTAAGTGATGATACACATCCTGATGATGATGGGATGGAAGTACCACAAACTTATCTGACCCGGTGACATTTTGGCTAGTAGATAAGAAAAATAAAATAAAAACAAAAATTAAACAGGCAAAAAAAAATTGTTCCAATTTTGGCCACCGGGCCTAATAAGTTTGATGGACATAAGTTGTAGGCCCACTTGCACAAGGACAATTATTGATTTAGTTAAATATTTTAATGCTGTCCCTTTTTGGCAACTACAATATGCTTTTGCCAAAAAGGGACAACATTGCAATATTTAACTAAATCAGTTTAAATGGCCCTGTGCAAGCGGCCCTTACTGTTCTAACGGAAGATTTTCTAGAAAATAACAATTCTTGCACTGATGCCCACGACTTCGTTCGCGTGGTTTGAGTTTCTTAAATTTCCGCGGAGACTTTAATTTTCCGCGTTTTCCTTAATTTTAGCCTATTTTCTTCCCCAGCACACCAACTATGTCTACCAAACTTCATCAAAATCGGTTAAAAAATGGGCTGTGAAAGCGTACCAAAAAAACTAAGTTAAGATTTATAGTATATTTGATTAAAATTAAACTTGATAATTACCTTTGTCGCAAAAACAACCAAAAAAAAAATGCCAAGTAGGTACTAAGTACTATTTAATAATGCAGACTAAAATAGCCATTTATAATGATATAATCATAAATTAGAATGGCCGGATACCCAGAGAAAAAAAAATTGACCAGTAACTACTAGATTTTATATAGATACGATAAAAATGTGTTTTTTATGTACAGTATAACTACAATATTTAATTATCGTGAATATATTAATTTAATTAGTACATGGAAAAACAATATAGTAGGTAAATGTACACTAACAACTGAAAATACCGTTAAAAGTACTCGAAATCTTTTCTGAAAGTTCACTTTGAAGACCCAGTACTTTTAGCTATACGTTAATAGTTTCTCCTTTAATGTATAACTAGATGATGCCTACGAACGAGAAAAAGTAGCCTATGTCTTTCCCCGGGATACAAACTATGCATGTACCAAATTTCATCAAAAACGGTTGAACAGGTGGGCCGTGAAAACTGAAAGCGTAGCAGACAGACAGACACACTTTCGCATTTATAATATTAGTATGGAAATATGGATGTAAAAAAATCTTAGACTGCATCTTCACTTACCATCAGGTGAGATCGCAGTCAAAACTTGTAGTGGATAAAAAAAACCTAGGAGTAGGTAGGACAACATCCACTAACCATGTTGTAAATAAATAATGACTAGCTAATGCCCGCGACTTCGTACGCGTGGATCGAGGTTTTTTGGATCCCGCGGGAACTCTTTAATTTTCCGGGATAAAAAGTAGCCTATGTGTTAGTCGAGACTATAATCTATCTCTGTGCTAAGTTTCATCCAGATCCGTTCAAGCGTTCAGGCGTTATTGAGTAACAAACATCCATTTGAGGTTATTTTGGTTCCCGCGGGAACTCCTTAATTTTCCGGGATAAAAGTAGCCTATGTGCTATTCCAGACTATATTCTATCTCTGTGCCAAATTTCAGCCAGATCCGTTCAGCCGTTGGCGCGTGATTGAGTAACAAACATCCATACATCCATCCATCCAAACTTTCGCATTTATAATATTTAATATTTGATTTAGGTAGGTACTAACTGCTTTCTCTCTCTCTCACTCTCTTATCAACCCATTACCGGCTCACTACTGAGCACGAGTCTCCTCTCGAAGTGAGAAGAGTTTGGACATAGTCCACCACGCTGGCCAAGTGCAAATTGG
Organism: Erebia epiphron; assembly: GCA_963932025.1. Taxonomy (NCBI): domain Eukaryota; kingdom Metazoa; phylum Arthropoda; class Insecta; order Lepidoptera; family Nymphalidae; genus Erebia; species Erebia epiphron. The sequence goes on along the minus strand of OZ009948.1, from coordinate 37,164,249 downwards.
CAGACTTCACACACCTCCGAGAACATTAAGAACTCTCAGACGTGCAGGTTTCCTCACGATGTTTTCCTTCACCGTTTAAAGCAAGTGATATTCAATTTCTTGAAACACACATAACTTCGAAAAGTTGGAGGTGCGTGCCCGGGGATCAAACCCCGTACAGGAGGTCGGGTGTCTTAACCAATGGGCTATCACCACCGCTTCAGGTAGGTACTAAGGCTCTATATTAAAATCTACTTACGCCAAGACTATTAATATGTGCGTAACATATTAATATAGGAGAGGTGATAGTTACGGTCCCTGCCACCCTATTCTATTATCATTTTTTTATCCATTTATGGTTTGCTATGAAATAAACAATTACCGTCAATTCCAAAACTTCAATTGAAAAAATATGTATGTCAGTGACTTCAGTTTTTGATAGACACTGATAGAATAGGAGTGCAGGCAGGTAGGGAGACCGAGGATAGAACAATACCGACACCAAAACCATTAGGCTACCCACCGCCATAACATACATCATATAATATTAATGAGCATAAAAATAGAACCTTCTTGTCAACTAGTTTTGATTAAGACAAAAAGCTGTTAATCTCAAGGCAATGGTACCTGGTCGGTAACTTTTAAGTGACCCATGTCGTTCTCGAAGTTCGCTGATCCAATTCATTAATGACGTTGCAAACTTACAAGGTAAGCCAGATCGAATGGCAGCTGCTGTAAAATCTTGAAGGTTTCTTTAAAGTCATATGAGTATAAAGTATCATACTAGTTGATTTAGAATTGTCATGCTAGTTGATGGCAGTAGCTGTGGTTAAATAAGTAACCTTCCCCGGTATCCCCGGTAGATCTTTAAGTATCCCCGGGAAGCAATCTCTGAATCATAAATTGGCGTCAATATCAGCAGGACAGACAGACTCACTTTTACATCATATTAATAGTTATTAGGAATTGAATATAGCCAAACAATTTATTATGGAAATACAAAATTTTACAAAAGAATAATATCAGCATCACTATCCTACTTCTGATGCATTCGGGTAGAATATTGTTTAATATTGTAAAATAAAATAAATATAGAACTTAATGATAGCTAGCCTACCCTAATTATTATATTAATCATGCCCGCGTGGAATGGTGGCAAGAATGCTGGCTGCATTTCCGCGCTGGACAGCCAGGCTGATCCTTTGCGCAACAAATGAGCCATCCCGTCTGTCACCCTTCTTCTTCGGGATGCCGTGTACTTAGTCCTTAGCATTAGCTAGTTAAATATAACGAAATACAAACCAAGATTTCTTACTTTTTAGGATGTGTTTGTGCCATCTTTGTACTGTCAACCATAGTAATATTCAGGTCAAGGAAGCAATAATCAGCTAGAACTTGCACTTGTATCCATTAGAAGACATTTGGTAAACTGATTGAGCGGAACCTATAAAAATTCTTCACATTCACAGGACGAACATCCTTATTTAGTAAACTAATAAAACTTGACCTTATATTTGCTGAAATAGCTTGGAGACAAGATCATGGTCCTAGTACGGGTAGAAGCACGAAGCAAAAAGTAGTATCATATACAAGATAACAGTTTACTTCCACTTCAGTAGCCCTAGCATTATGAATTTGCGCATCTTGATATCTTCGATATTATGGACCTATTTAGCTCCTTTGTGTAGGTACCTGTACAAGCATTTCATCTGTGCCTGTACCACATAATAGGTAATAGTACCACAGAAAAGGAAATAGTACGTTGATAGTACGTTGTACCTGTACTAGCGTTTTGTTTCGTTTAGTTCTCGCCGGTGGAACTACCTGCAAAAAGAAGAAGGTAACTTAAATTGGAATACACTTTTCAAATACTATTCGTATTATTGAAACTTGTTCTAGAGGTACTAATAATGGGTGAATTACATCTAATTTATTTCGGCATGCGAGGTCACTCCCACTATAATACTGAATTTAGACATCATATATACATTTCAAAGTTTACATAAATCAGTACATCAATCATTGATACTTGACTTTTCAATACAGCAAAAGATACATCGCACCTAAGAGTTTATTTACATTTTTCATTGTGATGGAAAAGTCATCAGTATATAAAACTTTAAAAATTTAAAGAATGATTATGATTTTGTTGGTTTTGTGGACAACATTAACAAGACTATAATATTCTTTACCTACTCGTGTAATGTAGAGAACAATTAGTAAGTTTAAAAACCTAAATTGTTTTCCGATTACAAATAACAATTCTAAGTATTCGATTGCCTTCATGTAAACGATAAAATAACCAGGATAATTACTTAAACAGGTATATTAAAGAGTTTTTTTATATACTCGTACTACATTTAAATCGAACACGCACGTTTATGTTTTCACAATCAACATTTTTCGCTTGCCTACCTTAATAGAAAATCTACGCAAATGATTTATAATTTTCTATCTGTGATTATTAATTTACTTTAACTTTTTACAAGCATTTTCTTGGTCGTATTATGGTAATATCCAAGAAAATAAACACTAACAGCCTTTTTAAAAATTATGTCTGTCTGTTTTCCTGTGGTCTAATCTTTAAAATGTTTGACGGGAGCTTCCTCAAAGAAATAAAGAACTTAAAATATAGGTACACTTTTTCCGGCAGCAGGCAGGTCCTCTATTTAATAATATTAAAAAAAAAAATTTTTGACATGGGCAACATCCCAATTGCTAAAATGATGCCGTTACAACACTGCGAATCGCCTACGTTTTCTGCATATATGCGACATATGAACATTGTACAATGATGTAATGTAAGTGGTAATAATTTGGATTGGCCAACAGAAGCACCCGGAAGCCAGTCATAAACGGGCATCTTGTTTCAAATGGAATCTAATGAGCACCCTATCAAACACCTACTTTACAAGCTGTTATGAATAATATAAACAAGTAATAAATCGGCTTACCACGTTATATAAGTGAGAGAGGTATTATTAGGTAGGTACTTACCTACTAGTCGTATGTTAGTACGACTAGTAGGTAACACACGACTCGTAACATACGAATCGTATGTAGTTGTTTAAGATACATAAATAACTTTTCTCATTGTCCTAATGTGACGCGTTTCTCGTTGTCAATCGTGAGGATTGTTTCCATTAATCAAATCATGAAGAGGTTTTATTGGCATAATAATGTGGATTCTCAAATCCTTCCACATACCAGTCGTCTAAGAGTAGGTAGGATTAAGGTTTCATAATGGACAGTGGTTAAACCAGGGGTAAGAATGGTTATACTACCATCGCTCAAAGCAGTAATAAGTTACATACTTTGACTTTACTAATTTATGGATTATAATTCTTAAACAAGAGCGTCAACAATATTCAAATACTTAATGTTGCTTTAAAACGTGATGGTAGAAAGCCCCCAGGAATTATTGCATATACTGATTGTACATAATTTTAGTGATTCGTTACCGTCATTATGACTAATGACTATCACTAGGCCACACGTCAGGCCGTCGTCGGTAAAATCGGGTTTGATTGTAGACAAATCGGTCAAAGACCACAAAATCATTACTTAAACCTTTGAATATTATGAAAATATTTTGTGACGTAGGTTCTCGTATCATTATCATAATGTATCTATTATGCAGCGATCTTTTATATTATTATGTCAAAGTAAGAACCATAATTAATAATAATTAGTCACCTCCGTTTCTTTTAGTGTCTATCAAATAATTATGTAAGTGAAGTCATCATATTTTATTAACCAAGCAATCTCGAGAAAGATAAAATAATTATTATAGTTGCGTATTCAGTTGCTTCAGTGTAATATCTACCTGACTATTTAGAAAGTACTAGATGCTTAGCTACGCGTACGTTCGCAGTGCGGGCCGTTTATATCGCCACGGTGCTGACTGCTGTCAACATAGAGGTATATTATAGTAGTCAATGATATAGTCCGTCACGCTCTGCTATGTGATTCTCTAAGGTAAAATAAAATTTACAACCGTTGCAGTCAAGGTCGATCTCTTCGATGTTACATCGCAGACCGCATCACAGTGGTAGCCTTATGAATTGGTGACGTCCGGTTTCCTATTTGGGCGGTCGGTAATACCCGGGCTAACTCCTTTTTGGAGCTTTGTGCTTTTAAAGAAATAAGAATATTATTATCATATGCTTTAAACGGTGAAGGATATCACACTGCTGCAGTGTGATTCTCTAAGAAACATTTAAGCATTGATGCGGTCTGCGATGTAACATCGAAGAGATCGACCTTGACTGCAACGGTTGTAAATTTTATTTTGCCTTAGAGAATCACATAGCTGGCCTCAGCGTCTATCCCTGCACAATTGGAACCTACCGTTTTGTTCAGGGATGACGACAAGAGATCGGATGGCATGACTATAGTACTGTTGTCGATGGGGCGGGCCCTGGTCTTGGACGTCACCTGCGTTGATACTTTTGCTTAGTCTGGCAAATCAGAGAGGCAATAGCGCCCAGTGTCTTGTGTACCATCGTAGAGTGCATCAGAAAACAGGTGTGACAACGCAGTCTAGGGATGAGTTCAGAGATAAAGCTTTGAATTAGATCAAACAGTCGATGGGGGGTCCCAAAATACTAGAACAGAGGCCTCGCGCCGGAAATCGCAGCATTGGGCGACCTGGTGAGTAGCCGAGAGCCGATGGAAGCAAGCGGTAACTACCAGAGCGTGTTCTGTGGAGATCTAAACAACTGAGGAGTGAGGACTTAGGTATATCGCTTAACGAAAACGATATTGCTTCAACGAGTAGGTACGTACCTAGTTTTGATTGCAAATCGGAGCTAGTAAGGTAGGTACTCGATATTTTTTCCAATTTTAAATCCATTCAGCGGTTAACCCATAAAAGTCGCCATAAATCATCGCTGTTGTAAATCTGAAAACATTGTACCTGGTTTTGTAATACAGGTGTATATAATGTCAAAGGTTTTTAAAACCACATCTCCTTTGACGAGCTGCGGTTTGAATTATAGGAAACGGTCGTAAATTATATTCATTTTAACTTGAGTTACCTATCTATCTGCTAGTTAATGTACTACTACTACTAACCTATTTAGTTAGATACATTTTGTAAAGTTTAACAAAACCGGCCAAGTGCGAGTCGGACTCGCGCACCGAGGGTTCCGTACAAACCTGTAGTAAGTTTTAAATTATTAAAAATATTTGAGTTGATTGAATGAAAGGTAAATTGCGGTTTACGATTTATGACGTATTAAAAAAAAACTACTTCCTAGATCTCGTTCAAAGCAATTTTCGGTGGAAGTTTGCATGGTAATGTACATCATATATTTTTTTTAGTTTTATCATTCTCTTATTTTAGAAGTTACAGGGGGGGGGGGACACATTTTACCACTTTGGAAGTGTCTCTCGCGCAAACTATTCAGTTAAGAAAAAAATGATATTACAAACCTCAATATCATTTTTGAAGACCTATCCATAGATATCCTACACGTATGGGTTAGATGAAAAAAAAATTTTTGAGTTTCAGTTCTAAATTTAATTCATTGTTTTTTTTGTTTACCCCCACAATTTACCCCCAAAATTTATTGTTTTTTTTTCAATTTTTGTAAGAAAATCCTAATGCGGTTCACAGAATACATCTACTTACCAAGTTTCAACAGTATAGTTCTTATAGTTTCGGAAAAATGTGGCTGTGACATACGGACGGACAGATAGACAGACAGACATGACGAATCTATAAGGGTTCCGTTTTTGCCAAATTTGGCTACGGAACCCTAAAAAGTAGAAAACGGAATGGTATATCATCAGATCGAGTATCAACCCATTGCCAGCTCACTAATGAGCATGAGTCTCCTCTCGGAATGAGAAGGATTTGGCCATAGTCTACCACGCTGGACAAGTGCCAATTCGCAAACTTCACAAAACCTCGAGAATATTATGAAGAACTCTCGTTTTATTTCTTCGAAATGTTTAATTTAAATTTATAATTTAAAGTACCTTAATGCTGAGTATCTATTCTCTTTTTTTATGAAAAGCTAAAGTGTAATAGAACGACATTGTAAAATAATAGCTATTTATGCAACTGTATCGTAATGACTAATTACGTACAGTTGCATACAAGATTTTATCTACGACAAGGACGTCTTTATAATTTTTTACTTTATAAATTAATAAAAAAGTCAAGTGCCAGAACCCAGAGCCGCTAAGCTATAGGTATCCTATTTATGAAGATAACCATATCGATACAGCTACGACTCATAACGATACAGCTCCCATACAACGAACTGTATCGTTAAGAGAAGCAAACACGAAAGAGGGTTCATTTCGATATAGTTGTCAAATTCGAAATTGGAACTTTTCGATGCTGGAGCAGATAAATCACGTTTAAAGTTCTCGTACCGCCAAAACTTCTACCGGTTGGTAAAATCGAATTCGATACGTATATTCTAGGATACTTATGTATGTAGGCTGTAGCGCCTTTGTCACAACCGCATTGATTCTAGTGCCATCACTCACTACTGATGCGAATCTCTTCTCAGAATGAGAGGTTTGGCCGGCCACCTGGCCAAGTTCAGCCCTCCGATTGTGTAAGAAAATCGTAATCGTAATCGTTTGTCACTCTCTCTGCCTCGTTGGTCTAGTGGAACTGCCTCGTTGGTCTAGTGGTTAGCATAGTCGACTGCGGATCATCGAGGTCCTGGGTTCGATTCCCGGTCGGGCATAAAAGTTAGGTATTGGGTTTTTCAATTAAGAAATTCTCAGTGCCAGCCCGGAGTTGGAAGTTGGCGGTGTTTCACCCCCGTGCCTCGGAGAGCACGTTAAGCCGTCGGTCCCGGTTATTATCACTAACATGATAATAATCGTTAAAGCCCGCCAACCCGCATTGGAGCAGCGTGGTGGGTCTAAGCTCTAATTCCCACTCTCCTATGAGAGTGGAGGCCTGTGCCCAGCAGTGGGACGTTAATAGGCTGTAGTGATGATGATGATGATGAATCGTTTGTCAAACGTATAATTCGAACTGCTTATAAGGAGTTCAAAGATGCCTGCACGTCAAAAAACATGTATGAACTCCTAAAATAGTTCAAGTAGGTAACTAATACGTTTTAGTGTTGATTTCACCAACTCCAAATAACGTTTAACCTAGGATTGAAATTAATATTTTGACAGAATTACTATACAACATCTGTCAAAACATCAATTTTAATCCTAGGTTAAACGTAACGCGGAGTAGGTGAATGGCACTTTGATTAGACAACTGGGCCTCTGATTGGCAGACTTCACTCACCATTGAGAACATTATGAGGAACTCTCGGGCGTGCAGTTTTCCTAACGTTATTTTCCTTCACCGTTTAAATCAACTGATAATATTCTAATTTCTATAAAATCACATAGCTCCGAAAAGTTAGAGTTAGCCCGGGTATCACCGACCGCCCGAATAGGAACCCGGACGTCACCAATTCACAAGGCTACCACTGCTTTGATTCTAGTAACTAGTTTATGTAGTGCAGGATTCACGATATGAAGAGAGAATATCCACGAGAATAATCCAGAAACCCAGTGGAGTGGCGCAAATGCATTTACCCAGTGAAAGTGCATAGAGGAAAATGACGCCGGTTGGCACGACGTCTAGTAAAATCTGCGCGCCGGCTTTCCCTGTTCGAATTAATGCAGTTGCAATTATAAATAAATGGCTAGTTTCTTACTCGTACACTCCATTGGAATAATTAATTTACAATAGGTTTTAACTCCCAAGTCTATTTTCACGAAATAGCTTACTTCACTGTTTCGTGCTAATTTTGTTTTACTTTCATCGTGGGGTGCCGATTTCTATAGGTAGGTCTTACTATCAGCCTAGAGCTATCATTTTTTCATCCCACCATCTCGGAAAGAGTATTTTTACTCTTCGATATTTGAATGCAAAAGCCGTTATTATCCTCTTGAGGATAATGTAAATTGAATTTAGAACATCGTGTGCACGTTAGTAAATATCACTCGTCTATGAAGTTTGTGAATTCAAAACATCATTAAAACCTATTTACTTCTACCTCGATGGTGCCGAATTTCCATACAACCGTTTCTAATTTGTTAAAAACTCACACTCGTAACCTTCTTAGTGTAATTTTTTAATTTGCTTTGCGCGCACCATTTTCTTTCATTGCATTTAGTCATTTCCTCGCTGAGGTGGGATGAAAAGTTACGTGTTGCACTCGAGTGAAAAGATTTTTCACCTTGTGCTCTTTTGATTCCCTCGCTGACGCTCAGGATTCTAATTTTTCTAATCACTCGCTGCGCTCGTGTTTCAATTTTAGAATCCTTCGCTTGCTCGGTCATCAAAATTGAGCACGCGGTTAAAAAACACTTTTCACTCTTGTATAACAAATAACTATTTCCAAGCGGGTGAAGACATAATTAATTTATATCCCGGAAACTCAAGAGTTCTCACAAGATTTTTAAAATTCTAAATCCATGCGAACAAAATCGCCTGCATCCTCTAGTTGGCAATAAATACAGAATTAATAGTTCTTCAAGTTTCAACATTGTTGTTGCAGACACATTACCAACTATTAGTAATACTAATTTAGTATACTAATTAGATGGTGTGCCACTAATGCTGCCAAATTCAACTGAGTGCAGACACGTGAGTTTCTACTTTGTTGCCATTATTTACTATCGGGCAATACATACATAGCTACATGTTCCTTTATCTATAACTACAATAATTTATTTTTCATCCTTTCAGAAAAGGAGACGGCCCAAATCCCCGTACCCAGCGCCCGGCGCAAATGAAAATTATCTCATATAATTCCATATGAAGAGCTGGGCCTGTTTTTTTGCAAGGGACTTTGTTCTTCTCCTTTCTTTAGAGTTAGACCTATTCCGTAAAAGATGTATCACTAAATGTTCCTATCTTAATTGATTTGATTAGCTAAATGTATGGTGTTTTCAATTCTCATACGAACACCATAATTTAACTATGCCCATCAAACAATTTTGGGTTAAAACTTTTAATTATTTACGGTTTTGCGAAACTGCGAATACCTTAAAACACCAATTTGGGTGGATCTAACGTTACTTACTTAGTCATAAAGCGAACAATGCCTTATTGCCGTTGTTAAAATATCAACGGAATAGCTGACTTCGGTTGTTAGCACCATAGTGTCACTTTTGTCACTAAATACAATAATGTGTAGTGTATGTACTCGTACGCAAGTGAAGTCAAAACTCAAAACGCAAGGCAAATTATTGCATTTCCACAATATCAAATTATCGATTGACGACACAATTCAGGATCAGAAGATCAAGTTTTACGAAACCTTGTCCTTAAAGGACAACGTTTAGTAAAAATTATAGTTTTTTTTAATAAATATGCAAAATTTTTGGCTGCCATGCTTTTTTATTCCACGTCGATCTTTTAATTAAGATATTAATATACTTTCATATCGTGACTGAAAAGCATGTTATACTTTGTTGTTAAATAGCATATATATTATTTAAATATTTACAATCTGCAGTCATTGCCCTTTCGCACGTGGCTCTCTTGCTGCCAAATAGTTCCGATCCGTTTTTGTATTTTGTATACAAAATATACAATCGCAATATAATTAAAATTCCATTGCTGTAGTACCTAAGTACCTATCCAGTAAACACTCGTAATTTTACGCTGATAGGTAGATCTAAATGATATTATATACTTACCCTCGCAAATTAGAACGTAAGGTCAAACACACAGACTGTCTTTTCTGAATATTGAAAAAAAAATTGAATATTGAATAGAAGCAGGCGTTACTTTGCGGAAGTCCACGACAATGAAAAAACTAGAAGTTTAATTCGCTATAATCCGCCACAGAAGGTAAACAGCCCGCAGGATGCCGCAGGTAAGGCATTTCGCGATATTGTACACCACAATGTGGTGTGGTGACTGGTGAATATCGCGGGCTGCAAGTAAAAGATATACACTGTACCACATAGATTTTTACCTTCTGTGGCGGATTATAGAAATTAAACTTCTAGTTTTTTCATTAAAAATCATTGAAGTGGTATACCTATATAACGAAGTTAAGAGGAAAATCATTGCAGCTAAGTAGATTTTATAAGTTTACGAGTAATTTAGTCGACCATCGTATAAAATATCCGCATATTGTGACGGGAAAGTACGGAATCCTACTCTGCGCGTGGCCCGACACGCACTTGGCCGGTTTTTTAGGGTTCCGTAGCCAAATTTGGCAAAAACGGAACTCTTATAGATTCGTCATGTCTGTCTGTCTGTCCGTCCGTATGTCACAGCCACTTTTTCCGAAACTATAAGAACTATACTGTTGAAACTTGGTAAGTAGATGTATTCTGTGAACCGCATTAAGATTTTCTTACAAAAATAGAAAAAAACCAATAAATTTTGGGGGTTCCCCATACTTAGAACTGAAACTCAAATTTTTTTTTCATCTAACCCATACGTGTGGGGTTCTATGGATAGGTCTTCAAAAATGATACTGAGGTTTGTAATATCATTTTTTTTCTAAACTGAATAGTTTGCGCGAGAGACACTTCCAAAGTGGTAAAATGTGTATCCCCCCCCCTGTAACTTCTAAAATAAGAGAATGATAAAACTAAAAAAAATATATGATGTACATTACCATGCAAACTTCCACCGAAAATTGGTTTGAACGAGATCTAAGTAGTTTTTTTTAATACGTCATAAATCGTAAACTGCAATTTAGGTACCTTTCATTCAATCGACTCAAATATTTAAAATAAAAATATTTTTAATAATTTAAAACTTACTACAGGTTTGTACGGAACCCTCGGTGCGCGAGTCCGACTCGCACTTGGCCGGTTTTATTTGTATACTGATTCTACCTACCACTGAAAGCGGTGTTCTAAGATTTATTACACGCACCGAGATGATTATGCCTGTGCAAAAATGTCCACAACGAGTCTGAGGAAACGGGGGCTCAGAGCGGAACTAATGCCTCGGGTAAATGGGTGAATGTATGACCCAGAATATTTTACACGGTCTGCTCCTTTTGCCTTATCCGTGACAAATTGCAGTTGTTGTGTAATCCGCTTGAACTTTTGCGACAATTTCAAAGATGGGGTAGTTTTTGAGTGAGTGGTAAGTGCTAGGTAGGCACCTCGTTAGAGGCTTGCTTGATTGACTTGCGCTTACATTACAACCATGTTGAAAGAATGTTTCTGTAATTGGTCTAGTTTATTATTATTTTGGTTCGAAACATATTAAAAATTAAAAAAAATCTAAAACATACCGGCAATTATAATTATGATTCCAGCTGAAGAAAAGTTCAAATAAAAAAAATAAGTCAATAAAATCCTTTGGGAACATCATTCCATGAAGCTAACACCAAAAGTGCATTTAAAGTACGATGAGTGTCCAGTGGTTGCTATAAATAACAGTTCAAAAACCTTCCACAGTGGCGCTGGTGTAGGCAAAGGGTATGGTATGAATGTAGCAATTGTTGATGAAGCGAAGTATGCCGAGTTAAAAAATTCAATATAATTATCGACTAAAATAGTTAGGTATTTATTAAAAACTAGATGATACCCGCGACTTCGTCCGCGTGGATTGTTTTTTTTTTATTCCCGCGGGAACTCTTCAATTTTCCGGGTTAAAAAGCAACCTATGTCTTTCCCCGGGGTACAACCTCTCCCTGTACCAAATTTCATCAAAATCGGTTGAACAGATACATTTTTTTGATTCCCGCGGGAACTCTTCAATTTTCCGGGATAAAATGTAGCCTATGTCCTTCCCCGGGATGTAACCTATCTCTGTACCAAATTTCATCAAGTTATATATACGGAGTATATATAACGATACGGAGTAGTTGGGCCGTGAAAGCGTAGCAGACAGACAGACAGACAGACAGACAGACGGACAGACAGACACACTTTCGCATTTATAATATTAGTATGGATATGGATTTCAACTACTTACGTTTTACAAAATAATGATGAATGTTTTCTTTCCTTCTTTATTTCTCAAACATACTCTAATACTTTCTTTTAAATTTACCTTGATGCTAATGTGGCGCCCCAATTTAATGCATTTCGACGGACACTTTTTATATACAGATATGATTCTCCTTACCTCTACCCTCCATACTCCCTCCAAGAGGTCCCAACAGCGCTGACATTCTCGAGAGCCATAGGGGCAGTAAGACCATGGATCTGATATTATGTCAATGTTCAGCCTATCACTATACACGTACTAGTACGAAGGTCGCTCTAGTTGCTGCTCTAATAAGTCAGGATAGTCTTACAAAACATCTCTGGCTTATTAGGTGCGGCAAATGTAATGTATTTCTAATTAGGTAGGTACTTGTAGAATCAACGTAGACAGGCAAGGTGCTGCGCTAGCTAACAGCACCGTCCCCGATTCGCGGCCGAGCATGACCGCGCGCTGCTCATATAGTTGCAACACGGCGGACATCATTTTCTTTGAATTGTATGTCGTTTAAAAACTAATTTTTGCAATTAAATTTATGAAGAAACAATCATCTATATTCTATGAAATAGTTGCTAAAATGCAAACTTTACGAAGCTGTGCAAAATTATAAAATATAAAATAGATGGATAAATGCATTTAAGTCAATGGATAAATGGAACAAAAACTGGTAGGTATCAACACAGGCAAGTAACAGAAGCGGATAATTACTGTTAGTGCCTTATCCGATTTACTAGTATTATAATAAATCTAAAGCTTTGTGTTTTCTGTTTATAGCAGCTTTACAACTAATAAGTAGGTATCACAATTTTATTAGAAAACTAGCAGATGCCCGCGACTTCGTCCGCGTGAAATACCTATGTTTTTTTAAATTCCCATGGAACCGCCTAATTTTACGGGTTAATACGTAGCCTATGACACTCACAAATCGTCGCTTTTCCTACGAAAGGACCTATCTGACACATTTGACGTAACTGCACTAAATACATCATAATAATGTACTTTTGATTCTCTGTCGATCTGTCTTATCGACTTTTTCATATCTTTTACCGTTTACTGGCTAGGACAATCGGTAAGTATGGCGTATATGCTCATTTGCGAAAAGGAAATCATACTAAGTGGCGTATGTTATACTTAGGGCTATTAGAAAGATTTTTATTTAGTGATCAGCTAAATAAAAATCTATCAACTATGACTAACTGAAAATACGTTATTTAGTGTGAACTAGACTATATTGAATAAAAATGGGGTTTTCACTTACGTCAGAATTTTGATTGCGACGGAATACCTTAGACATTAACTGATAGAGTTAAAAATTTATGTAAATTGGTGACAAAAAATGTATAAAACCTTGGGCAGTAAAAAAATCCAAAATAGTACGAATCCAAAAACTTTCAGTCAAAAAATGATTTAAAACTATCCTAATTATTATTATATTTATAAAGAAACTAGCAGATACCCGCGGCTTCGCCCGCGTAAATTTTAGTTTTCCCTATTCTCACGGGAACCATGGATTTTCCCGGGATGAAAAGTAGCTTATGTGTTAACCCAAGATGCAATTTATCGCCATTCCAAATTTGAGCCAAATCGGTTCAGTAGTTGCGGCGTGAAGGAGTATCGAAGCTTGGTAAAATACGAACTTTGGAGCCCCGTTTCACCCCTTAAGGGGGGAATTTTGAAAAATCCTTTCTTAGTGCACCCCTAGACCTCATAATGAATCTGTGTGCCAAATTTGAAGTCTCTAGACCCAGGGGTTTGGGCTGTGCGTTGATATGTCAGTGAGAGCGTGAGTCAGTATCTTCTTTGATATACCATGAAATTTTCCGGGATGAAAAGTAGCCTATGTATCAATCCAGGATAAAATCTATCTCCTTTCCGAATTTCAGTCATATCAGATCAGTAAGTGCAGCGTAAAGTAGTATTTTTCACGCGTGAATATCAATTTTTCAGTTTTCCCGCAAAAACCATGGATTTTTCCGGGATGAAAAGTAGCTTTTTTACTAACCCAGGATATCATCTATGTCCATTCCAAATTTCAGCTAAATCGGTCTTGTACTTCCGGCGTGAAGATTTTTTTCCGCGTGAATTTCGGTTTTTAACTAATCCCACGGGAACCATGGATTTTCCCGGGATGAAAAGTAGCTTATGTGTTAACCCAAGATGCAATTTATCTCCATTCCAAATTTGAGCCAAATCGGTTCAGTAGTTGCGGCGTGAAGGAGTATTGAAGCTTGGTAAAATACGAACTTTAGAGCCCCGTTTCACCCCTTTAGGGGGGGAATTTTGAAAAATCCTTTCTTAGTGCACCCCTAGACCTCATAAGGAACCTGTGTGCCAAATTTGAAGTCTCTTGACCCAGCGGTTTGGGCTGTGCGTTGATATGTCAGTCAGTCAGTCAGTGTCTTCTTTTATATATTTAGATAAAAAACAAATTATTTTGAATTAAATGTGATTTAAATATTCAGTAAAAAATACAGTCGTATCTCCTAAGTAATTAATTTTTCAGAAAAACAAAGTTCTCATGAAGTGGCGTGTTTTAAATATTTTTACCTAAATGAATACGCACATTTAAATAAGACAATTCCTACTTGCAAAAAGGCCTTGATTCACAGATTATAAGAATATTTTTTTAATTTTAATATAGCTTTATTTGAGCAAGCTGTGGACAATATATACTCACCGGCATATTTAGCGGAACATAAAAAAAAGGTTTGATATCAATATCATATAGGGTTGTTGGCTGGTTTATACGTCATTTAATTTAAAAAGAAATATTTTCAAATTAAGAAAACAACTGAACATCTCATTTTATGCATTTGTTTTAATTTTATTCAAATACACCTTATCTGGAGCGAACTTCGAGTATTTCTTCCTTCTGAGTTTGATTTAAAATTTCATTGAAATACTGTTTTTTGTTGGTTTTTTTTAATCGCGTATCTTTCTGGAGTTGATGACTGAATTATGCCTGACTTAGCCCCAACGGAGATTGCCAGGGCACTCGAAATGCGAAGAAATGGTCAAACCTACAGAGTGATATCCAGAGATCTTCGTCGACCAGTTTCAACGATCCATCGCAGTATCCAACGGTTCAGGGAGACCGGTACTTATGTGAGAAGAGCAGGACAAGGCAGAAAAAGACGCACTTCGAGTAGGGATGATCGTTTCATTCGGCTTCGTGTACGTAGGAACCCCCGTTTGACGGCCGTCCAAGCCCGACATGAGTTAGAAGCAGTGCGGGGTGTAAGCGTAAGTAAGCGTACGGTACGAAGAAGGCTCGAAGAAGCTGGTTTTGGTTCATCTGTGCCCGCCAAGGCTCCAAGGCTCGAGGTAAATCATCGTAGGAACAGGTTAACTTTTGCTCAGGAACATCGACTTTGGAACGCGGACCAATGGAGTAAGGTATTGTTTAGTGATGAGTGCAGAATTCTCTTAAATCAAATTGACGGCAGGCAAAGAATATACAGACGCAAAGGAGAACGATACATTCAGACAAATTTTGAAACTACAGTTGCATACGGTGGTGGATCAATAATGGTTTGGGCGGGCATTTGTTTGGGAGCTCGCACTGACTTGGTAGTGATTGACAGAGGGAGTCTGACTGCAGACCGCTATATCAGAGAAGTTTTAGAAGAAAATGTCGTACCGTTTGCTCCATATATCGGTGAAGATTTTGTTTTTATGCAGGATAATGCTCGGCCGCATACCGCTCGGGTAACTCAAGCTTATCTTAATGATATGAATATCACTGTTATGGAGTGGCCGGCGAGATCACCGGATATGAACCCAATAGAGCACGTTTGGGACTTGCTGAAAAGAAAAGTTAAGTCCAGAATTCCAGCTCCTGCCAACGTGGGTGAACTGCGAATCGCCGTAGTTGAGGAATGGCGGAGACTATCCCAGGAGACCATCGATAACATAATTCTCAGTATGCCTAGACGGGTAGAAACTTTAATAAGAGCACCTGGAGGAAATACGCGATATTAATCACCATTTTTCTAATTTAATTAATTGTTATTTTAATATTAAATTTCACTTTTCCCGGTTACATGAAAAGTTCAAAAATGTACCATTTTTCACAAATAGCCTTTACTCGCAAAATCTGTTCTTAATGTGATCTCATTTTAAGTAAAACAAATGAAACTTTAAATAACAAAAGAAGTGTAGTAAGTAGATTGTAAAATAAAACCATATTTTTTTAATTATGGACCTTTTTTTTATGTTCCGCTAAATATGCCGGCGAGTTTAGTTGAGCACGAAACCGAAAAACGCTTGCCCTGAACAATTAACTCGATGTCAGTTAGGTCCTTTCGTAGGAAAAGCGACGAAATAATGTGGCTTTCTGTTGGTACCAGAGTTTTCAAAATCGGTTCAGTAGATCCAGAGATCCCCCTACAACGTCAAACTCTTTATAATATTAGTATAGATGATGCTAATTAGTTTTTATGCGATAGCCAAAAATTTCTAATGGAAAATTATTCATCGGCATAGACTTATTATATTACTAGATCGGCCATTTCTTTTAAAATCTTTCTTTACGAGTATAACATGTGTTTTTTTACCATACAACTTTATTATACCATTTTTTATTAATACAATTTTGCCCTTGGATCGAGTGCACTATGCTAGCCATTGTTATCTTACAAGTGACTCAAGACTCAAGTTTATAAAACAACGGAACATAAGAATGTGTAGAGACAGTAAGACTATCTTCTTAGTACCCTGAACCCGTGAGTTCATTCACTACATTGTAGAAGCATTGTAGTGATTAGATTAGGGAGAGCGGACATGCCCAATTTGTCTAATCCCTTCTTCCCTCCCCCCTCGTTGCGACATCGCTTCTCGGCACGTGTAAATAGCATGAGGTGCCCCTTTAAAGCCACAAGCTGAACAGCTAACACGATTTTAACGAAATTTGGTACTAGGAGGGGTTACTACCATCGTTTAAAGCAGTATTATTTCAAAGTGACAGGTTTATGTCACATACGTTCGTGTTTTAGAATTATAATCCTTATTTTAGGTTGACGTCCCTAAAATAAGGATTATAATTCTAAAACACGAACGTCAACAATATTAAAACGATATGGATTTAAACGATGGTAGTATTCCTCCAGAAATGTCATCCCAACTTCTATTTTTCTCGGAAAACAAAGAGTTCTCACAGATTTTTGGTGAAGTTACCTACTTAGCTTAGGTGAGACACGGAAGATTTGCAATGAACACAAAAATTGCATGAGACCCATTTTCGAAAAGTGAAAATATGATTACCTCCATCAAATAATACGAAAAGGATGACGAAGTGATACCGACACGACGTGCAAATTTTATGACATCGTAAAGATGGGCGTCAATAGAAACAGGTAGAAAGAGAAACAAACAGGTCGAAAGTAGAACATACCTATTCATCATAGATATTCTTCAGCGATGAAGAAATAGACATTTTTATGTACATTTTTGTCAATAGGACCTATATTCTGCGAACGAATTATTTACCATCACTAAAATCTTTGGGTTAAAATCACTACATTGGTTAAAATTATGCAAAAAAAAATCGTAATATTGCAGAGCTGCAATCTCGTTACACTAGTCTCTTTTTATACGACTGCCTGAAAAAGGAGTATATTGTTTTCAGGGTTCATGTATGTATGTATGTATGTATGTGAGTTTGTATATTCCACCATAACTTCTATACGCCTGAACCGATTTTCGTTAGAATCCCTAGCTTATTCCGGGTGACATAGGCTAGTAAAATTTAAAAAAAAAAATTATGGGGTGACCATGGTTCCGCATTAAAGACTAAAGTTGAAAAAAAAAGTTCGAAAATAAGATTAACTATATAATCAAAAATATATAACACTATAGTAATATCCAGTGATTCACAAAAAAAAATCATTTAATAAAAATGTGAATAAGATTCCAAAGGTTATTAATGACTGTGGTGTCGTTACATAATATAGTAGTAGCAGTGGTAGCCGTACTTCTATTCGAGGGGGATTTTTTATTACACCACTGCCCAAAAAAGGAGTGTTATGTTTTCAGGGTTCGTGTATGTATGTGTGTCTACGGCAGAGCAGTCGTATTTTTTAATAATTTTAATTATATTCACTTGTTGTCCTACCTCTATTTGTCACTAGATACGTCACTACGATGGGTAGAAAGGAGTCTCAAATTCTTTTAACATGATAAAAGCTAACAAGTTTTCAAAAGGTACCGTTATCCGAATGAAAGTTACGGAGAAAGTATGCCGCAATCCTATTTGGCCATAACATTGTCAGAAAGGACCAAAAATATATCAATTGTAAAAAGGGCATGAATTTTAAAACTGACCAAGTGCGAATCAGACTCACCGTCACCACCGAGGGAGATCAATTTCAAGTTCAGTAATTAGGTACTTATTAGTGAAATGGAAGCGTTACAGACTTACAGAAACTGATAGACAGACGGAAACTTAGTCGTACAGTAAGGATTAATTTTCCATTTTCGACAATATCAATGCCTTATAGAATAATCATTAAGTACAATGAAGCAGTTTTTAGCCGTAAATAAAAAGATAAACAATAGGCCAAGTTATTAAAAGAAAAAGAGTGTTGCAAACAAGAGTTTGCAAAATGAAAAGCAAAGTGGTTTCATAATCCAACGTAGGTAAATTAGAGGTGCATAAATTACGGTGGTAGTAAAAAATTAAACTGCGTTACGAAACTTGAACAGGTTAGAGGATAATATAACATTAAAAAAAGTGTGTATGTTAGTAGGTATGTAATTGGTATTGCTCTAGTTCGTAACTATTAACCCATATTAGTGTTTCTTTACATCAAAATTTGTGACTCCTTTTTATCCCGGAAAATTGATGAGTTCCCGCGGGAAAAAAATCAATCCACGCGGACGAAGTCGCGGGCATCATCTAGTAATATTATATCGTACTAGATGACGCCCGCGACTTCGCCCGCGTGGATTGATTTGATAAAAACAACAACAACTGCAACTTTCCGGGGGATAAAAAGTAGCCTACGTCCTTCCCCGGGATACAACATATCCCTGTGCCAAATTTCATCACAATCGGTTGAACAGATACATTTTTTTGGTTCCCGCGGCAAATCTTCAATTTTCCGGGATAAAAAGTAGCCTACGTCCTTCCCCGGGATACAACATATCCTTGTGGCAAATTTCATCACAATCGGTTGAACAGATAAATTTTTTTGGTTCCCGCGGGAACTCTTCAATTTTCCGGGATAAAAAGTAGCCTATGTCCTTCCCCGGGATGTAACCTATCTCTGTACCAAATTTCGTCAAAATTGGTTGAGTAGTTAGTCCGTGAAACCGTAGCAGACAGACAGACAGACACACTTTCGCATTTATAATATTACTAGATGATGCCCGCGACTTCGTCCGCGTGAATTGATGTTTTTTTAAGATTTAAACTATCCTATCTCTCAAGTTGGATCGAACTGCACATGGTGTGCGAATTTTATTATAATCGGTTAATTAGGAGTCCATTGAGGACAAACATTGTGACACGAGATTTATTATATATATTAAGATTAAATAGTATGGATATGCTCTGTATCAGTCATTTCCATCAATCAATGATGAAACCTCTAACTCTATAGGTTTTCCAGACAATATTTGCCATCCAGACATCAGGATTGGCATTTTACGCATCAGCCATCTGCACATTTAATAGACGGTAATAACTGCAGTAACAAGCAAGTAAGCAATCGTCTGATGTACATCTCGCGTCTTGGCCAGAATACTCCACACACTCATCTTCGACAACTGATAGTCCACAGTAGGTAGGTATAGCTCTCTTGAAGGGACTTCGAGTTTTCACTTTTCAGACGTCTAGGATGGATCCAGCGGCTCCGTGACACTCGCATGATTTCGTCTGTCTATCTAATGCGGGGTCTGGCAAGTGCTAAAACCCCTATTACACCGCACTTTCCACAGGGACCCTTCCCCTGAACCAGTATAGTGTAATAAGCCACAGGGTGGAAGTGCCGATGTTCAGGGAGATCGGGTGGTCCCGATCTGCCTAGCTGCGTTTGCGCCCTGCAGTCAGGGTAATGTAATAACATCCAGGGCGGCAGGGAGCTCAGTCGTCGCACGACCAGCGTACTGTTCAGTAGTTGCGTTTCTCCGGCTCGCGCGAGCATTTTGACAATTATTCGTGTCCAAAGGAAAAATTATCAAAATCTTTCGCATATTTTATGAAGGAATAGCTGTTGCCCGCGACTTCGTCCGCGTGGTAAGGTGTCAAATAATGAATATAGCCGTTAAATATATTTAATACTAGCTGATGCCCGCGACTTCGTCCGCGTGGATTGACGTGTGTTATTCCACATCCACACTATAATCTGATGTTTGACAGTTACGAAACCCATGAACATTTTGTATGGGAAAATCAAAGGAAAATGTTTTTTCTTTTATTTTATTTTTTCGTCAATTGTCCAATGTTTTTAATAGTTATTCTGCTATTCGGGACGGAAACAAATACGACAGATCAAAAACCATGAAAATCGGTCTAGCCGTTCGATAGCATGGGTGCCTAGTGTACGATAATTAACATAAAGATACACGTACAACTCTCTTGACGTTCTCGTTCAGACTGAGTTAGGGCCATATAGCCAGTGCAGTGTAATAGCACGGTAATATATGATAATATTACCGTGGTAATAGCGACGCCAAAAATAGCGGCCACGCCCACCCTTTCCACAGAGCCCTGTAAAAAGTACAATGTAATAGGGGTTTTACGCAGCGCTTCCCAGCAAGGGGGCGTGATTCCAGTACCTTGGGGCCCTAACCACAGATCAAAATATAACAGTTACTTCAACATCTAAGTGTCAGTTCTTCAAGCAAATTGATACAATTAGTTACCTCAAATTCTGTATGATAAAGATTTATAATATTATTATTACAAGAATGTTGGAATCATTTGCTTGCAATATTGGTTACATTTGCCTGCAGTGGGCATTGCTATAATTTTATCGTCAATTATTAACCAAAAGACAGCAAATTAGGGTCGTAGACAGTCTCATTTCCTCACATGTCTCAAATTTCTTTGCAACGTCTTATATTTCTCACGCATCCTCTTGTGTGATATTAGTAAGAGATCCCATCCAGAAATCTAAACTTCCTAATTCTGTACATGACGTGTGCTCTAAAAGTGTACAGGATAGAGCCGTTTATAGAGACTTCTAGGTTCAACAAATTCAGGAAAGCGACATCTCTGTGCTGAATTTCCGTGAGCTATCCATATAAATCCATATATGGGAAATTCTCTTTTTCTTAAAGTTCTTCCGTAAAGTAGCAACGGGCTTAATAGGCGCAGATTTTCAAAATCAAAGTTCCCACGTGATATTTAAACAGGTACGAAGTCGAGAGCAGCAACATTATTAGAGATAAAAGAGGAAAGTTTAACCATGAAATAAAACATAAGTAAGATATGTCAAAGATTAGTCTACAAATTTCGGTAGGTATGGAATTCCGAACCAGTGGTAGATTCACTCGACGATTCAAAAGCACTTGTAAAAGTTTATTTGAATAAAAAATCATTTGAATTTGAATTCAAAGTACTAGTGCCAAATATAAAGTAGTACGAAATATTTTTAGAAACCAAAACTAATATTTTATTGATGGTATATAAAACCGCAAAGTCTAACTGTTTGTCTTTATTGATTTATTTAGTCGTGTATAATGTTCTGTGTTTACTATTTACTACGTATATGTGTCGGTCAATGGCCGTACCAGTGGTAATAATACAACTTATGTGGTATTGTGGTAAGTAATATTATTAGTATTTGTACCTATGCTTAGAGTAGTTATTATGAAGCATTTTTTGAGGTCAAATTTAAACTCAAATATATTTACTAACCTACTTTAATGGTTTAGTGACCTTCTTACATAAATTGTAAATCCTACAAGTAATATCTAAAGGCGAACCAATCTAAAACTTGAGACACTCATTTTTCATAGTGTATCCGTTTCCGGGAGCCGAAGACTGGTAGAGTTGAGCTGCCTAGGTTTTTTTCTATAAAAAGGTATATACCTAGACAAATTCTACATTTCATTATGCAGAACTTGAGACGTTAAAATTGATTTCATTATATATATTTTTGTATCCACTACAAGTCAACCCTTGACTGCGATCTCACCTGATGGTAAGTGATGATGCCGTCTAAGATGGTAGCGGGCTTACCTGTTAGGGGCAAGGCAGTTATAATTAACCCATGCTCCTAATCTGTTTCTACACGACATCGTACCGGAACGCTAAATCGCTTGGCGGCACGTCTATGCCGGTAGGGTATGCCTGGTGGGAGGCTTCGGCCGTGGCTAGTTACCACCTACCGGCAAAGACGTGCCGCCAAGCGATTTAGCGTTCCGGTACGATGCCGTGTAGAAACCGAATATGGGTATGGGTTTAATATAACTGCCATGCCCCTAACAGGTTAGCCCGCTGCCATCTTAGACTGCATCATCACTTACCATCAGGTGAGATCGCAGTCAAGGGCTAACTTGTAGTGGATAAAAAAAAGAAAAAAAAAGGTGGTATCTAACTAGCCACGCCCGCAGCCTCCCACCAGGCGAAAAATCTATAATGTAAGTATATTGAACTTAAATGAATGTTTTTTGTGTGAGTGAGTGAGCTTTTACTTCATTGCGTCACGTATTTTTTCGCTTAATATTTTTTTATTACTACCCTACTTTGTAGTTTGTATAAACATACGACACGCATCATAAATCTGACATTTCAACATTTTAACTACCTTACAGCCGCTAGACCTTTGTTTACAGCTTAACTTACCTTTAAAATGGCATACAAGGCTAAAGTAAACTTTATTACTAGATAACTACCTACTCGTATTATGAAAATTTCCTTTCGCGTGCATTATTGAAGTCGTAAACCATCAGGAGGATAATTTTGGTAGTACGAGTAAGTAGTAATTTTTGAGCATTGCCCGTGCCTTTTAGATATTCCAAGCACATCTCAATTTTATCATATCAGTTTCTGAGCAATCTTGTTTGGAGTTCCGTACCCAAAGGGTGCGAACAGGGCTCATACTAAGCCTCCGCTGCCCGTCCGTCTGTTTGTCAGCGGGTCGCAACAGTTGAAATGATAAATGATAAATAATTTATTTATTTCATGTAGGACCACTTGTGTCACTTATGATACGTTAAAGACTCTACCACCGGTTCAGAAAGTGTTTCTACTGAGAAGAGCCGGCAAGAAACTCACAAAGTGTGAAATTTTCACAAAGTGTGTACCTATTTCTATTGCCGCTGTAACAATAAATAATAAAAATTTAATTAAATTAAAAAATGGGGCCCTCATACAAGAAACGTGTTTTTTCGACGTTACTTGTATTTAAAAGTACATAATTAGCGTTAAGTAAAATATCTTGTTGATGGCAACCCTTCGCATGCGAGTCCGACTCGCACTTGGCCGAATTTTCAGGAAATTAATAAGGCTTAAAATCTTCAACTCGTAGCGGGTAGGTTCATAGAATTAGGACGTGTACCTAAATTTCATCAGCCACAAAGATTTTACGAAAATTCAACCCTCTATACGAGTTAAGAGAGGGTATTCTGTGCCTAAAGGCTAAAGGGGTATAACTGGACGTCCTATGTTTTCACTTAGGTCTACGAGAAAACAAATTCTGTGTGGACGAAATCGCATGCATGTTGTTTTTTTAGGGTTCCGTACCCAAAGGGTAAAAACGGGACCCTATTACTAAGACTCCGCTGTCTGTCTGTCTGTCTCCAGGCTGTATCTCATAGACCGTGATAGCTAGAAAGCTGAAATTTTCACAAATGATGTATTTCCGTTGCCGCTATATCAACAAATACTAAAAATTAAAAAAATATATATATTAAGGGGGGTCCCCATACAATAAACGTGTTTTTTTCGTATTTTTTTGCTCAATATTAAAAACGGTAACAGGTAGACGGTTCAAATTTTCACAGAATATTAACTTGTACCTTTCAAAATAAATAATTAAATATCAATAAAGTAAATATTAAAGGGGGGCTCCCATACAACAAACGTAATTTTTTGATATTAACAGTAAACCTCTACAAACAAAGTTAGTTTTGCGGTTCATTAACAAAGGTAATTACCTATATCTACTTCTTGAGTACGGAACCCTCGGTGCGCGAGTTCGACTCGCACTTGGCCGGTTTTTTTAATGTTTCGCACCCAATTATCCTCTGACGATATTGTGTGAGAGACCTTTTTGTTGCGAGTTTTGCTAAGTAGTAGTAAGTAGGCTACAAAATTTTCAAATTTACCTTTCCATTATTAGGTATGCGTAGACTACCTAGCTATTTTAACCGACTTTCAAAAAAGGAAGAGGTTCTCAATTTGGCGCGTATCTTTTTAATAATAGTCGTGTTGCTTGAAATTATATTAAGAAAATAAAATACCGTGATGAATATTGTAAATATTTATCTAATGTCATGCTCCATTTTAAACTTTTATGACAAAGAGTCTATCTATGTGATGATATTTGTCTCAAACAATGTTTTCCCTGGAACTTATCGTGGTAATGAGTTAGTTCGTTTAGATAAATTGCGTACCAACGCGAACAAACCGAAGCACGTTTGTTTGCTTGACAGCATTACTCAAACACAGGGGTGAAGTCCGGTCATTGTCACCAAATTAACTCTGATTACACCACGCCGGTCACACAGGGTATTGAGGAATTTGTAATTTCTTAACTGTTATTTAATCTGTGGCATACATCGATATATCTATATGTAGGTACTAGATTGGCCCTTTCATAGAAAAAAATTGGGCGTCCGACCTGTAGAGCGCACTCCACACCTCTATAAGCCTGTCTATGTCCCCGCCATAGCGCTGTCTCGCTTTTCAGACTAGATGGCGTTGGCTAAATAAGTCCACATTCTTTGTTTGACAGGGCCCGTCTATGTAAATTGAGGTCGTTGGTGGCATAGTGAACGGATGACTTCTGGACTGAATCTGCTTCTTTCTGGACCACAAAATCATCAACGCCAGCGTGGTAGGCCGAAGCTACGATGGCGTGATGAATTAGACAAATTCAAAGTTGAGTAGCCCATAGGCTTCTATGTGAATAGGGAGATGTGGAAATATCGGAGAGGCCTTTGCCCAGTCGTGGGACAGTACAGGCCTGTTTAGATTAGATTATATACTGCACGAGGTAAAAAACTGCTTGGTACCTACTAGGAACTCACAGGTGACAGCATAGTGATTGAGATTTCGGGCCCCTAATCGGGGATGTTTGTTACTCAATCACGCCAGAACGGCTAAACGGATCTGGATGAAAATAGACGGTTCAGATTTGTATCTATGGGGCGTAGGCCTGGTCTTGTACAAGTAGAGAAATGAAGGAAAATAAAATACTAGACCAGTTTTAATTGGTCAAATCTACGAATTCGTCGTAATTTCAGTGGCAAAATTATTTAATCTTTTCAAGTTAAGCAACACTAAACATGAGTGTGTAACAATGGCGGATTCATATTTTTTGACGTTTTCAAAAGTTTCGTTATTTTGACAGTGACTGTCAGAAATGACATTTGATACATTTCGCGCCTACAGCCTTCTCTATGGCTGAAGGTTGCCATCTTGGAAACGTATCGAAAACTTGAAATACTTTTTTTTTCGTTGTTTACTTTACTGTTCTAAATTATTATATTTTGAATACACTCTATGTATTTCCCTCTATTCATGGTAGAATGTACAAGAGTAGGCCTAAAATGAACCTTTCCCTTTGGCACAGAGGTAGATTATAGTCTGGAATAACACATAAGCTACTTTTTATTCCGGAAAATTAAACTAATAAACTACAAAACCTCGATCCACGCGGACGAAGTCGCGGGCATCAGCTAGTAAACAATAACATTAAGTTATTATCTTCCCGTACTCAGCCGTATTAGTGTCTGTAGGTACATCTAATGAGTTTGACATAGATTTTGGTGTGATAGGGACACTACACGAGTGACACTAATTATAATTAAATCCTTTACAATTCAGTGATTATAAGGATTGATGTTGTTTAAAGAGCAATTATATGGAGGTGAAATATAAAACGTCCTATGAGCAACTGCTGAATTTCTTGCCGTGTCTTCTCAGTAGAACTGTTTTCCGAACCGGCGGTGGTAGAGTCAAAACATGGCGTAACATAAGAGACATACTCAGTATAGTTTGGAGATGCTGTCTAATAGAATAAGCCTCAGTGTGCCTATTTGATGTAACAAACTGCAAAGTAGTGTCCTTGTGACCGCATGGTTGCTCAATGCAACGAAACTCTAGCCTCTAGCCACCGGCCATCCATTACCACCCGTTCACTTTGGAATGGAAGTGTGCACAGGTTGTTATGAGATCATAAAAATTGCATAAACACACGGAGAAATAAATTGAATTTAGCTTACGGTAAAAGTTGCAAAATAATCTACAAATGTAATCTACATTAAGTAGATTCAGTTTCTATAATATTGTTAACTCAAGACCGAACGCCGGCGCTCTCCGTAACATTTCGTATGGCAGTTGAACTAAAGGGATAGGCCTCATAGGATCCAGGATTAGATAAGTGGCCTTCACATCGAGCGTTTTTCTAGTTTAACTTCTTCTTTCTTTCTTTTTTACGTAACAGTATCTCAGGAAGGTAGGCTTCCCACCGCCCGGTTCACTGCTTAGAACGAGTCTCCTTTTATGGGTTTTCCGCCAGTTCACACGCCTCTGAGAACATTAAAACCCAGGCATGCAGGTTTCCCAACGATGTTTTCCACCGTTACAGCATGGCTGAAATTTTAAAACCATAGGCTATCAAAATGCTGAATAACAATTAAATGACTACCCATGTTTGAGGTAGGCTTTTGCTCAGCAGGCTATTATCTAATAATTATAATGTCACCCAAATACAACTATGCTAAGACATACCACAAAGGTCACAATATTATTATCTAACGATTGCAATCATGTTTTGGTACAAGACGGTGTGTTTGAAGTTACGTGTGTATCGGGCCTCTCTTTTCCTCGTAAGAATAAAGACAGAGAGATAGTTAACCCCCTTACGCGAGGTCAACCTGGTGGACCCACTAACATACTTCGGTGTCCGTCGTATTATATTATAGTAATGTGGCCCAGCCCTTACTGTTATATAATGTTACTTCAGCAAAGTGTAGGTAGTGATACCTAGTGCAAATACTTGCATTGCAACTGTGTAAGGTGTTTACACGTAATTTTCTCAGATTTGTCTGTTTTTACAAGCTTTTATTTTTATCTTCACCTGTCCCGGTGTCTGTCTGTTCTTGATCAAATCTTAAACTTGACCCACTTCTCTGTTTAAGATTGAGCTGAAATTTTGCAACGTACGTATTAACGTCAATACGTCCTGGTTAACTAACTGACGTCATTCTAAATCCAATATGGCGTACTGTCAAAGATTGCGGACTACTTATTTTTTATGCACCCCCCATGGCATGGGTACTATTAAAAGGGTTTGAGAAATTTCTCAATTCCCGGGAAAACGCCTTAATTTTCCGGGATAAAAGTAGCCTATGCCTTTCACCGAGTACTTCAACTATGGATAGTGCGTATAATTTGCTTCCCAGTATAGTTGGTATAGTTATGGAACGTTTTTATGAGACTTTTTTAATCAAAAAGCGATACAGTTCTATGAAATTTCTACGCAACATCGCACCATTGCACAATGTTAGGCATTGACGTCTTCACATGTGATAGAATCACATAACAGCAAAACACGTAGAACTAGATATTAATACATACTTAATTAGGAAGATAAAAGTAGGTAGTTATAGACACTGATCATTCTGATGTAACTTTGTTACGATTGTTTCTCAGGGGAATTACAAAGGAAATGGTAAACCAAGATATAAGGAAGGGTATGCACTATGTTAGATGCTCTTTATTGCATAACATACCTATATTATTTACCTACTAGCGAATGCCCGCGACTTGGTCTGCGTGGTTTGAGGTTTTTTGGTTCCCGCGGGAACTCTTTAATTTTCCGGGATAAAAAGTAGCCTATGTGCTATTCCAGACTATAATCTATCTCTGTGCCAAATTTCAGCCAGACCCGTTTAGCCGTTGGTGCGTGATTGAGTAACAAACATCCATACATCAATTCAAACTTTCGCATTTAAAATATTAGTAAGATACTCCCATTAACAAAGGATTTTCTGAAAGTACAGGCAAACGAAACACGAAGAGTCTACCTAAACTATGCTATTTAACAAATGCAAGAGGCTCACTTTCGCATCCTATCGCATTTGTTAGACACCTTTGTTAGAGGATGGGCCGGAAAAGCGTAGCAGACAGACAGACACACTTTCGCATTAATAATATTAGTATGGATGTGCAGGTTGCGTCCGGGGAAGGACATACTCTATTTCTATCCTGGAAGATCAAATAGTTTCCACGGGATTGTTCATAAGCATCAATCTAAAAGGACTAGGTACTAAATAATTATAAGGTAGGTAGGTACACACTCAAACTGTTTCTGCATACCGACACGTACAATTATTCGTTTACAGCGTATGACAATGTGAGGAAAGACCAAAAAAAAATCATCCGCTTCTACCTTGCAAGATCCGTATCGATGTAAATTTTCAATACGGAAGCTGTCAGAGAGAGATTGTAGAGACGATTTTTTGTATGTGAGTAAGTAGTAGGTAAGTGTGCTGTAATGGCTGTACGAAACTTCTTCATTCCATGAGAAAAATTACTAAACACTAAACAGCAAATAGTAGGATTTTTATTATATTGTGGACTGGTGCTAATGCACAGACCATACCAATGTATGGGCTGTGTATTATCATCTTAGACCCATGCCTAAGATGGATCTAAGTATAATTACGGAGTAAGGTATCCTATCTCTTAAATAAGTTTATTTTTATAAGGCCACATAATGTGAAAATTTATACCTACCAGAGACCTATTTCCAAGACCATTGGTTGATGGAGACCACGACGACTGAGGTTACATACCAAGTATGAAGTAAGTTAATAAGTACCTTATAATTTTTTCAAACAGCAGGAGCTTTGAGCTCACAATATAAAAGCGTTTATTAATTATTATTAATTGATTCTGGATACCTTAATCAAATGATAAATGATAAATGATTTATTTATTTCACGTAGGACAACTTGTATCACTTATGATACGTCAAGACTCTACCACCCAGTGGCGTGCACAGGGTTTGAAGCTGGGGTAGGCATTAGTTAGTTAGAATACCTATTTACTAGCTGTTTTAATGATAAATACGCATTAACTTTTTTCCATTTGGGTAAGCAGTGCTTTTATGCCTCTATGAACTGCACGCCACTGCTACCACCGGTTCGGAAAACTGACTCTACTGAGCCGGCAAGAAACTCAGCAGTTGCTCTCTTCCTAAAAAAGAAAAAGGTAACAATACAACACATACGTTACGTTACACTTACAAGTGTTACACTGACTTCTGGGTCATTGGATACGAGGCCGGTTGCTTCCATGCAACTTTGTCATTGAGAAAATCATCGATATTAAGTAAATGCTGTTAAACAGTCTCTAAATTTATATGTACTTAATGGCAAATCCAGAAACTTTTTTGGAACCATGCTATTAAAGCGTATAATTACTTACGTAATTAGGTAGATTAAGACCTTTGATATTTTACTAATGAAGAGACAAAAGAGACTAAAATGTAAATAAGCGTGCTAGCAAAATTGGACCTTAAATATCATTGAGCGTATTATACCTACCTTCTTTCAATTACATGCTAAAGTATGGCAGGTACACTACTTATTTCATGCACGATTGACTTCCTTTGTTCAATACACCTATTAGGTATATCTTCTAAATTCTTTATTTTTATGGAATTTGAAAGTCAAATGAATGTGTACAGCATCAGAAGATGAGCGGACTGCGGTCGGCTGGTGGTCGTTGAAATGCTGAGTAGGTAAGCAATAAGATGACGTTTTTTTGTGATATTTAAATTTTCAATTTGTATAGGTACTATACAATACCTAATTTTAGTATGTCAGGAACTAAATAGGTATAAAAAATTGGGACAGTTCAAAGTTCCGAAAACTCTCATGGTCTAGCTATCTGCTATCCTGACCCACGGCCCCGTGGGATATAAAGTATTTACCTATATCATATTTCCGGGAGTACTAGTTGCTACTAGTAACTTACTGGGATGGC
Source organism: Erebia epiphron (assembly GCA_963932025.1). Taxonomy (NCBI): domain Eukaryota; kingdom Metazoa; phylum Arthropoda; class Insecta; order Lepidoptera; family Nymphalidae; genus Erebia; species Erebia epiphron. Next base: position 37,134,154 of record OZ009948.1, on the reverse strand, counting down.
CCCAATCACTTAAGTATATAGGTAATTTTATAAATTGGTCAAAGAAATAAACATATAAAAAAAAATAGTTAATAGTCAATTGACTATTGACTATTGAGTTATTGACTATCTTAATATAGGTATATAAGTCTCGTGTCACAATGTTTGTCCTCAATGGACTCCTAAACCACTTAACCGATTATAATAAAATTCGCACACCATGTGCAGTTCGATCCAACTTGAGAGATAGGATAGTTTAAATCTTAAAAAACATCAATTCACGCGGACGAAGTCGCGGGCATCATCTAGTTGACTATATTTTTTTTGAAGGATGTAAGCTGTGTAAAACCTATGTGATTTGTAAAAGATTGGATGGATATTCGCTATGTTGTTTAAAGTAAAGATTTATATAGATTTAAATATAAACCAGGCACTATACTTTAGCTAAGTACTACCTAATACATATATATACCTACGGCGCTACATAAAGAGGTGATACAATTCAGTTTAAGATTATGTCCCATTGTTATGTGGTTCACGCCATGTAAGTACAGAAATAGCGTTACGTCAGAATCATTTAATGGTAGGTACCTTCCTACTTATAGTTAGGACCTACCGCATAGTAATAAGATCAAAAGTCTATATACCTACTTAAACTTGTTCCCAGAAGTTTTCAAATAAAGTTCACGTAAAATAATTATCCAATGCATTACTTAATACATACTATAGGTATGATATTCATTTCTCTGAGGTCTGACTGTTACCTATAGTTGTATGAATATTACCTCTATGGTATATTATCTGTCTGTCAGTAAGTTACGCATTCAAAGCACATTTTTTCAATCGATTTTGACGAAATTTGGTACAAAATACAGATGTACTTACATGGGTTGCATCCCTGGGAGACAATAGGTACAATGGTATCCCGGAAGATCAGAGGCGACCAAAGTCGCGTGCATCACTAAAGGTGCATCTCCAACAAAACTGACTTTTCTATACCAAAAGTCAAAACATATTTAAAACGCCAAAACATAGAAAAAATTACAGAAACGGATGTCTAGTAGGTACCTAGGTATATCTAATTAAAATATTTGTTTCTTTGATAAACGCTAAGATGGAAAGAAAGTGTTACGTAAAGTGCCAAGAATCGCAGAAGCGGTCCACTCTTGCTTTGCGAAATGCAGCCTCTGTGACCGCTTACGTCATCTGCCCGGTACCACAGAATGTATAACTATTAAGGCCGGTACCGTTTATGGCGCCAGTACTGCTATAATATGTAGGTACCTATTATGGTCGCTAAAGCTCATTGCATATCATGGGACTATCCGCAAATTATTCGTGAGCCGTACGCTATGCTATGCATAAACATAATCAAGGCGTTTACAGCGCCTGGGGGGTTACTATGAGCTCTTATAGCAGTACAGACTATTGAACTGCACTTAACTTCAGAACTGGTAGGCAGACACTGCATTGAACTGTGCTGGCACAGTTCAATTTCTGAGCTCATAGTATCCCCCCAGATCTCTCTAAAGTCGTGTTGGAGTTTTCATTGTCAATCGGGCTATGAGTGTACCTGTGTTTGCGCACACATTGGTGTTCACACTTCAAGTTAGACTACTCGAGACTCTCGGTTATTTTAAAACATTAAACAATATCAGTCTGCAGTCCTGAGCATTTCTGGAGCGATTTTAATTTGCATGCTCTTTTACTATTTACATACTCTTTTGATAACTAATATAATGAAATATAATGAGGTTTCGGGAGTTTTGATTGATCGCCTTCAATCGCGAAGCTCGGGAGTCGGAAAAGCATACGAAAGCATTTGCTCGATTACATTAATATTGTACCAATCTACCGTTGAGAATCTTGAGCTTATTAGTGATTATAGGCCTACTTTTCCTGACGGATAACAGTCCTGTGGGCTATGCGTCCTATTCTCTAGTCATGATGCAGAACCCAAGTGTAGAACCTATCTTCAAATGGAGACCTAGACCAATAAAGAAAAGTGCGTTTACTGCGGCACTTGCGAATTGTTTGCGGAAGTGTGCTTAATCCATGTTATGGAACATTAATAGGTACGACATAAAATAGGCGACCGTCGCTTGCTCGGAAACTGATTTCTTCATTTTTGCATTCGTTACTCATATTCAAAATAGATTCAGGATAATATTAATATGAAATAAACAAGAATTTGTGTTTCAAAATATACAAGTGATTCGCTGAGCTTTTCGAAACTTTATCCGGTTGACGTTATTTACGCTATTAATAAATCATTTTAGTCATATCGTTTGTTAATGTTAGAATAATTTAGTGCCTAATTTTAGGTATACGGTATACCTAATCCGTCGCAAAAATACATATGGTACATTTTTACTTAAGTAATAAATACCTATACCTACCTGTTCTAATACAACTCTAAGATTTGCGTTCCGTAAATAATTATGCCTTTATCAAGTTACTGGACCTGAATACCTACCTTTAAAAAGATTTACTTAAATAACAACATTAAGGTATAGGTACTTTGACGGCCTCCCTGGCACAGTGGTGAGCGCTGTGTTCCCGTGTTCGATTCCAGGCAGGGTATATAAGGGAATTTATAATTTCCGAATTTTCTCTGGTAACCGCCAAGCGATTAGGCGTTCCGGTACGATGCCGTGTAGAAACTAGAAACCCGTGAAGAAAGTGTGTTTGTTGGTTTGTCCTTCAATCACACCGCAACAGAGCAACAGATTGACAATGACATGGGCTACTTTTTATCCGGAAAATTGAAGCGTACCCCGGGATTTTTAAACATAAATTAAGGCAGCCGAAGTTACGGGCATCATCTAGATTAGTTATAAATAATTATCATCATATTATCCTTATAATAAATGCGAGTGTGTTTGTTGGTTTGTTGGTTTGTCCTTTAATCACGCCGCAAGGGAGCAACGGATCGACGTAATTTTTATTAATTATTAGGAGGGTTGGGCTGATTTGTTTTTTTTTAGAGCCCCTTTCACATAATAGGTACAATAATTAGTTGGTAAAGCATGTTTATTATTTAAACAGCGCGCATCAAATCAGCGCGTAGCGTCAGTGGCCACCGATCAAATCGAGAGTTATTGTTATAATAATTTCGTGTTTTCAGTAGAACGCCATCTTACGTATTACTTTAGAACTACTTCACTGTACTTTTAACAAATCTACAATTGCTAACGCAGTAGGAGCTGATTCATAAAGCGGTTCTTGCAGTACACAGTAGATCTCACTACCTTCTACCGTGAACTAGTACTAAGAACTTTTGGCAGATGGCAGTGTACATCTTTTTTTTACACAAAATAACATCGCGAAATCATACATAGAGTAGATGGTCTATAAACCTCAATGTAAAATAAGATTTTATATCGAATTAACGAATAATATTTAATGTTAAAATAGATATATTGTATTAAATCAATATAGACTTATATTTTACTACATACATACTTACTATATACCTAGTATAAGTAAGTAGTAAAATATAAGTCTTTGATTTCCAACAATATTTTCAGGGCCGTTAGCCGTTTAGGTCGCTTAGTTTGCTCTAATTTAGTTACGAACCGATTGTTTGCAGACATTAGAAGAAGTCTTCTCAGAAATCTAAGAAAATCTAAAAATAACTGGTTACAACCTTTATATTTTGCAAAGGAACCTGGAATTCCGAACTCTTTAATGGTCAGGGGATCAAACAATTTTGATTTCCTTGGAAACTCTTTGAACTCTTTTGGCCAAATGTAATGTGTGTATGTTAACTATCTGTTTCCCTCTCCAGGGTACAAGCTATATCTTGTCAGTTTCTTGTCATCTTCAACAGTTGAAGGAATGAAGCGTGAAAAGGTAACAAACTTTCGCATTAATTATGGTAATAGTATAAAAAATATAGAGTTTAGATAGATAGATAGATAAATGCTTTATCGCCACATAAAACATGAAAAAGAAACAAAAAAGTTAACAAGCAAAAATAAATAACAAGTGCGCAAAGGCGGTCTTATCACTAAAAGTGATCTCCTCCAGACAACCTTTAATTATAGAAGCTAATGCAATGAATTACGATTACGAGATTACGAAAGTTTAGTTACGATGTTTAATACATCTACCTACGCTGAAAATATTCAAGTTTTTAAGTCCCACAAACTTATTTGACCTGTATGGCTAGCATGCGGAATACGAGTAAAATTATGTCTACCCGTTATCTCTCTCTGTCTACCGAAGCTAACATGGTTACCTACTTGTCTCGTTACGTCAAAAGTAGAGATAAAAGTAATATTTCTTATCTGTGGTATTTTTCTCTACGAACTTTTACATGTCGACTATTTTTTTCTTGTAATATACCGCAATTTGTGCATGTAGGGTAAATGAAAATTTTTCCGGGAACGACAACATCTCTGTCTCTCTCTCGTCGCGAGACAATCTCGTTGTACGCATGCTACGCACACAGGTCAGATTAAGTTTGTTGGACTATAGGACACTCAATACAAAAATGGTGAGGTTACCTAAAATTCTACATCAATGGGTTACCTCGACTAAACTTCCCCTCTAAGTTTGAATATTCTACAACTCTACTATCAACACCAAATAGCAGACTGTTAAACTAAAAATGTTAATTAGATCGTTAGGTACTTAATTGGGAGTGTGCTCTGGAACTTCACAACCTTCTCCGTTCTACCACAGGACAGCGAGAAACCGTGAGCGTTGTGGAACACTCTCCCAGCGCACGTGTTTCCTGCTACTTATAACTTAAGTACCTTCAAGGCAAGAGTTCTAAGGCAAGAGGCATCTTCTAGGCAAGCGCGTTCCAACCTAGACCTCTTCATTGCTTTGCACTAAGCATGATTGTCGTCCAGCGCAAGCCTATCTCGCATTTAAAAAAATACACAAATATATAAAATAACAAAATAAAAAAGGATATTAAAGCTGATTATCTCCAGCCGTCAAGTCAATAATATTTCCAACGATTGCATTAAGTGGCGCTAAAATCTAGATTACTAGACGTAGCACCTGTTACTGGAGAGTGAGGAGTGAGGCATAATACAACCAAGAGTAACACACTTGCGACCTCTAGGCGCGGGCAACGAACGCCTGTGACATTGATACAGGACACCGACGAGGCCTCACACCACTGAAATATGCCTCCAATGCACCCTGGGCCTCCCCGTCGCCTTTAGAGCCAGCGCACACGTAAGACATTTGTGGGCAATTCTGAAAAAAGCTTATTTTACTGTCGAAGATTATGTTAATGATAAAGGCGCATGGATTTGACTCGCTCCAGCAATGCTCAGGACTGCGGTTACATATGTATATGTATGTGTTGTATGTATGTGTATGTAGATTATTGTAAACATACGATATTTTTTTTTTCAAAAGAGCAACCACCGAGTTTCTTGCTGGTTCTTCTCGGTAGGAACGGCATCCCGAACCAGTGGGAGATTCATTGGACTATTCATAAGCACTTGTAAAAAGTCTATTTGAATAAAAATCATTTGAATTTGAATTTAGAGCTTTAAATCTAGTTCTGTCCCTTTCCGCAGGGAGTACTATGAAAGGGTTAGCAATATATTTATTTTAGTTTAGTTTAGAGATTGTACACTACAGAACCAGCCCTATTGTTGCATATCTATTTGTAATATTAGGATTAGTATGGATAATGGATTGTATGTTTATAGTACTAGCTGATGCCCGCGACTTCGTCCGCGTGGATTGAGGTTTTTCGGTTCGGTTCCGCGGGAACTCTTTAATTTTCCGGGATAAAAGTAGCCTATGTGTTATTCCAGACTATAATCTATCTCTGTGCCAAATTTCATCCAGATCCGTTCAGCCGTTGGGGTGTGATTGAGTAACAAACATCCATCCATACATCCATACATCCATCCATCCATCCATCGAAACTTACACATTTATAGATAAAGTATACCTACCTAGATAATAATATACTAGTATAGAAACCTAAAATAGCATGTAGGTTAGATTGGCATGTAAGCCTTCAAGTAGGTATACGTACATAGAGTCGATCATAGAGTAGAGAAAGAGGTTTGGATTTTGGATTGGTTTTTGGATTTTGATCACAGGTTTTGATAATAAATACACAGAAGAGGAGTCTGCCTATTATTTTATGTTCTGTGGATGAATGTCTATAAGTCTTTGAAGTTTTATTCAGTTTTCAACCGACTCCAAAAAAAGGAGGAGGTTCTCAATTCGACTGTATTTTTGTTGTTTTTTTTTTTTTATGTTTGTTACCTCAGAACTTTTGACTGGGTGGACCGATTTGGATGATTCTTTTTTTATTTGAAAGAGCATACTTCCCATGTGGACCCATATAAATTTTATCGAAATCGGTCAAGCGGTTTTTAAAATATCAACAATAAAATAAGTACTTTGTATAGCGTGTGCTTGTTGTTGTGAAGTTGGCGCGGGAGTTTGAAATTTTTTATATTAAATTATTGTCGTCTATGAGCCAGGTCCCTAAAATGATACACAAATACAATACTCAGTTCATTGTGTGTATAATAATTCGGCGTAATTATTTTTAATCTTAGCATACGGGAGCAGTTTCAAAGTGTATTTTGTTGTTTACATAGATACCCTGATTGCTAGCTACATATCTAGTCTTCACTTCATCTAGGAGCCAGAACTATAGATAACCAATGAGAGACTCCTATCACCATGTTATTATCGGCTTACTCATTTGAAATACCTACTTACTCACGTAAGAAATAATTATTAGGATTTAATTAGGTACTTTTTTAATATCAAATACCTACTTACCTATTTGATATACTTACCTAATCTGCATCAAGTAACTTGATGATAGGATAAAACCTCAGCTTAAACTTCTAATCTAATTTCCTAAATTGACCCAGTCAGGAATAGAACTTGGGACCTTGGAACTTACGAGTGCTTACGAGGTGAAAGGCCGTCAACGTGTATACGTTGAACCTCGTAAGCACTAGATTATAATATGTGTGATACAATTATATATATATAATAGAATAATTTGTGATATTCTTTGTATAAAAGTTATCACAAATTATTCTAAGCCAATAATACACGTATAATAAGATGAAAGGATTTAACAGAGTTGTTAAACTAATGTGTATAGGTATTTCGTAAACAAATGCGTCCCTTGGCGTTAAGTGGATTAAAAGGCCTTTTGGCGACCTTTCGCTAACTCAATTTCATTTACACAACCGCAATACACCACAATCCGTACTTATATTATAAATGCGAAAGTGTCTGTCTGTCTTTCTGTCTGCTAGCTACGCTTTCACGGTCCATCTGGTCAACTGATTTTGATTTAATTTGGTAAAGGTATAGGTTATATCCCGGGGAAGGACATAGGCTACTTTTTATCTCGGAAATTTTAAGAGTTAATCCACGCGGACGAAGACGCGCCGACAAAGTGCTAGGAAAGGCCTGAGCGCGCCAGCAGAGTTCAAAAATAGTTAAAATCAGCTCGCTTATATGAGAGCAACTGTCAAAACTCTTTGTAAGTGAAAGCGTAAACCACAGACTAGTGTTTAAGCCCATTTTGTATGTTCCCACTTAACCATTTCCTGCTCATTACCCCGATGCAGGGAAAAACGCGCTTAAATTCAGGGAGGAATGTTTACCCGTAACAGCAACTGCAGCTAACGTTACTTATGTATTATGTCAGTTTCGTCGATTCATGCAATCTGTGTACCTACCTACTGCGTACCTACGCAGCAATATGGATAATCTCGTTACCTATATTGCTGCTGTACTTATGATGTCCAGCCAGTTAAGCGGAGTTTGAAGGACGTACGTACAAACAAAAAACCTAACTTAAACCTGTAAAATATAGTGGGTACATTATTTAAATGTTTCATATCAGACGCGCAGTCTCCAAAATTAAAATTTCTCTCTAAAAAAGGACATGAAATAGAGTAAGATAAAATAAAAAATAAAATCGGCGCATTGTGCCTATGCGATTTAAATATCGACTTTCTCCCTCCCAGAACTCTAGCCCCCACCCGCCGCAACGCAGCTTCAGCGGATTCAGGCCTCAGACGACCCGGCCCAAGGTCGCAGACAGACGCACAATGCACGCAATATATAGTACTACACTTGCTGCTGTATACGTAGTTAGGTACTACGGTATTCGTAGACCCTGACCGTCCGCACTCCGATCGTTACGGGCAGGATCTTTGTTCCAGAGGATTGTTGGGTAGGCAGATTAGGCTTATTGATTTTTTGCGTCTGGGTTTTCGGTAATAAATAGATTTCGACAAAGGAGAGATAGCAATTATGTAAGAAGCATAAAAAATGATTTTTTTGAGGTTCTTCGCTGACGTTATAATCATAGACTTATCGCTACTTTTTATTATATAAAACAAAGTCCCCCTGTCGCGTCTGTCTGTCGGTCTGAACGCGATAAACGCAAAGACTACTGAACCGATTTTCATACGGTTTCACCAATGGACGGAGTGATTCAAAAGGAAGGTTACATGTGTATAGTTCATTTGTGTTGTGTGTAAATTGGTCGAAATTTGACGATAATTGTTGAAGAAGTCGAAAAAACAAGCCAATTGCAAGCCGAGCTTTCATCGAAAACGATGCATAAACCCTTTGAGATATGTTTGAGATGTATCAAAACAATGCATGGTGGAGTTGTTCCTCTTTTATACCTAGGTCTACAGAAAAGTCCACGATGGCATAATATATTTTTTCTTGGATATATTTTTTTTGGATATTGAAAACTATTTTGACGGTTACGATATTAATACGTTACCTTTTAAGCATTTCATGCTCATAATAATCGTCCTTTACACTATACCATTTTTAATAATATCTTGGGAGTTATCGCAAAATTTAAACTATAGCGTGACCAAATAAATTCAAGCGGTCTCACTCCTTGAAATTTTGTATGAAAATCGAACCTAACGCAACCGAAGCTGCCGGCAAAAGCTAGTTATGTTAATATATTAATCGACAGTCGACCCAAAAAATTGTTCCAGATTATTTTAGTTTTTTTAGATTGGACTATTTGAGTAGTTATTTTAATATAATGAATAAGGTATTATGCGTGAATAAAATAATAACAATTTGTGACAAATTAACATGCAAAAAATATTCAATAATTCAAAATAATACAAATTGTGTACCCCTGGTGGGACTCGAACCCACAGTCCCCGGCTTAGGAGGCCGATGCCTTATCCATTAGGCCACAGGGGCTGGTATCAGGAACGTCCAAATTATAGAACGATATCCATTGCAGCATACAGGCAGGCATTACATGGATCGCCAGACTCGCAGCACCCGGTGTTTAGCGTTGCTGTTAGGTATCGCATTTTGTTGATATTATTTAGACAGCCATAAAAATTAGTTCCAATTTTGGCCCCCGGGCCTGTTAAGGTGATGGGGTAAATTGTCATTACTCAATAATAGCTGACCCACCGCGGTTTGACTTGGATAAAATTTCTAAAAATTCTTTCTTATTCTGGGGCTCTACGTCTACGTTTTTTTTTGGTGACGGGGTGTGAAATCTCCTTGAGATACCCAATCTCCGTTTAGGGGGGGGGGGGGGGGGGCCTCGGTGGCCACCCTCTGCGTGTAGTGGGAAGCTCCGGGAACTCTGAAGAACATGCGCCGGAGCTACGTTACAGTAGAACATAAATATGCTAAATTCTATACATTCTATTCTGATAGTCTTTTTACTTAAAATACCTACTAATAAATGAAGCCCGCGACTAATATGTCCGTGTGGATTTACGTTTTTAAATAAATCCAATGGAAATTGTTTTGTTTTCCGGAATAAGAATCCTATCTCTCCATGTATTGAAACAATAAGTAGGTATAATCCTTGCAAAAACTCCCGTATAGTTTTGCTGCTCCGATGCGACGTGATTAAAAGACATACCTACCAACTTACTTTGGCATAGATGATGCAGTCTATGATGGTAGCGGGCTAACCTGTTAGGCGTATGAGTGTTTTATTTAAACCCATCCGCCTAGTCGGTTTCTACACGGCATCGTACCGGAACGCTAAACCGCTTGGTGGTATGTAGGGTGGTAACTCGCCACGGTCGAAGCCTCCCAGACGCTGAAGCTGCTATAATCTCGACATAAAACGCTATAGGTACAAAACTCCAAACGTCTGCGAATATGAAACGTTGCAGTCTGCTGACGTCACGGCGCACGCTGAGGGTGCTCGCTCGCTGGAGGGCCCTCCGAGGCCCCACAAAGCATTCAGGTCAATCAATAAGGGTTTATCTCAAAGCACACGTTTTTTTCTTTACATCTCCTATCGTGTAGCGGTTTTTATTCTTCTTTCAATTAAGATTTGTGCATGTTTGCATTTATGAAGAATGGAACGAAAGTGGCAGATGAAGAACGGATTATGGCACAAGAGAACTTAGACCGTTCCTATATATTTTTAATTCAGTTAATATACTTACTGCTGAAATTTATTCTGATTCTGACTGTTTCCTGCACTGGTGGCTAATCTGTGTGGAGTTTGATGGTAATAAATGCCCCACTCTCTCATGTTCTTAACCTGGACGTTGCCATTTTTGACCTGCCTCTTCTTGAATTATGAACTAACGAAATAGGTACGTGTGACGTCAACTCCTATCGTCGCATTGGGTAGTTCCCAATAGTACAACTGGATTTTATCCCAGCAATTCAACTGTTCATTTTAGAAGTTCAACTACGAGTATGTACTAGGAATCCTAAATACCTGGTCGAAATCACCGAATCTGTTTAAATGAAATCAATTAATGTGAGACAAGGTTAATAATAATGGTAAATTTATGTCGGTCTGTCTGGGTGCTAATGTTGAGTCACAAGCATCTACCTAAAATTCTACATCAATGGTCATAAGTAATTACTTGCCCTGCATTGGATTTAAACAATATCTACCTTTTGGTTCGGGTAATTGTCGACATAAATAATAATAAAGTCAGTGCATTTGAGTTCTGCGTCCTATCATTAGTTAAGGCGGTAAGGTTATTAATGTAAGGTGATTCACAAAGTTAATTATTTTAGGTGCAGGCAAAAACTTTGCATTGCAAGTCATTAATATTGTTAATTTTAATTTACTGTGCAATTTTAGGCCATGCTATTGTTGCCTTTCATCTTGCTTTTCTTGGATATGTCCTGATTTTAAAAATGTTTCGTTTTACTCCACTATGTACAAGTTAGCCCTTGAATCTTGTCTGTAATCTGATGTGGGGATCTATAAGATCTGTCTAACACGGTAGCGGGCTAACCTGCTCGAGGCCTGGCAATTAAATTAAACCCATACATTCAATTCAATTCAATTATTTATTTCAGATAACAAAAATCCGTATTTTTACAATTATATGTCAATATCATTATTATACTAAAAATCTAAATCAAAGTTTAAATTGAAAAGTCAAATTACATTAAAAATGTATAATAAATATTATTATTTATATTTACGGACAGCTCATGACACGTCCTTGCTGTTAGGAATTAGGGTGCCTCTCCACCAGAGACGTGCTGTCAAATCTACCAATAAAAGCGCTTAATCGAACACCTAGCGATCTACCTAAGCGCTGACCAATGAAAATCATGCGCTATCCTGTTGGTAATTTAATACACATCCGAATCTATCCGATGATAACTAGCCATGGCTACTACTAACTCCTTAATTTTCCGGGATAAAAAGTAGCCGATGTCACTTTCCAGGTCCTCTTTCAGGACCTTTCAGGTACACAACTATACCCATGGCAAAAACCACGTCGATCCGTTGCTCCGTTGCGGCATGATTAAAGGACAAACCAACAAACAAACACTTTCGCATTTATAATATTAGTATGATTAATTAGAAATTATGCAAACATACATGCTGAAGAACAGGTATGGTATGCTCTGGGTAAGTAGGTAGTACGTAGATAGTAATATGATTCAGGGTGATTCCATGCGATAAAAAATATCTTCTGTCACCTTCTGTCTGGCTAGCAATTTTACCACCGAGAATTGAATTGATAGACATTAATTCCTTAACATGTCTGAAAATTCCATATCTTAATGACTAATAATAATTTGGCAACATTGCGAGCGGCAGCTCGCAATGTTGCCAAATTTAAGTAGTTACTACTTGAGTAGTAGTTTCTGTGGTTGACTTGATGGAAGGAAATATTGTCCTGTTTTATAAAATTCCAATATGGGTATCCTAGGTGAAACAAAGGTCATGTGATTGAAGTATGATAAAGGATTAACGACCTGTTGCATGTGTCATGGATTTTTATTTTGCGCCAAGAAAACCTTATTGGCGTGATCAGAAACGTATATGGTCTTGCCACTTTTTAAACAGTTACTTAAACTGTCTTTAAGACTTTAAGTTGGGTGTATATTGGTTCGTATATTTTTGTTTTTATTTTCTTTTAAAACGTATTTGTAATGTGGGTGTGATAGTACAAAATTAATCTCATAACTTAAGGTTGAGTTGATGAATACATCAACTCAACCTATCGCCAAACCACTACTGAGCTAGAGTCTCCTCGTAGATTGAGAAGTGTCTGCGGTCTTGGGTCAAAGTCCATGCTCTACAGTCTACATTGTTGATGGCTCTCAGATTCTCAGACGCATGTTTCCTCACCTTTTTACCTTTTTTTATTATTTTCTACTGAGTATGATCTAGGGCATAGAGATAATATTAATATATTCTTACTCTGTGGAGTTAGGCTATAGGTAAGTATTTTTTATCTTCGAATGAAGCGACTCATATAATTATGATAGTACTTCACTTTGTAAGTTCGTTTAATCATTCATTTTATGTTTTTTGTTACTATTTATTTATTTTTAACTCTTTAATTTTAAAATAAAAAGTAGCCTAAGTCCCTCCCCGGGATTCAAACTATCCCTGTACTAAATTTCATCAAAATCGGTTCAACAGATGGGCTGTCAAAGCGTAGCAGACAGACAGACACACTTATTTTAATATTAGTATAATAGATGTGTGGTACAAATAAAGAGTTTAATAATAATAATAAATTCTTCGAAAATTTAGAGGTGCGCGATGAGGGATGGACTTCTTAACTTGAATGTACTTATACTCGATATTCGAACTTACTTTACTCGACTACGACAAAGCCGGAAGGAAGGGTTATGATTTTAGCAGTCTATGTATGTATGTGTGCATGTATGTATAATGTATTATTAGTGAGAATTTCTTCCCAGAAAAATCCAATACTTGTTATGGACGAACCTGGGACTCGGGCCCGGGACCTCGTCGGCCGCAGTCGAAGCATTAGACCAACAGTTCATTTTAGTAGATGTTATAACTACAAGTTCAATAGGAAACAGCTCTGCAGCAGTCGAACCAAAGAGGCGGTTAATTTTAGTAGCTGTTATAACTACAAGTTCAATAAGAAACAGCTCTTATCGTGAGTGGCGAGACACAACGTTAATCTCAAGCGATCCGATTGACATGCAGTCTGTGCGTTTAGCATAATCCTGTATGCGCCAGCGATCGATTCTCGACCACTCGATATACCAACGAACTATCATATAGTTAGATAATATAATATGTAAAGGTGAAATAAAACTGAAGGTATTTTTGAAGTGAAAACTACTTTAGCCGCGTTGAGCACTTTTTGGTAGGGGGTAAAATTGTGAATTCGCGTGACCGTGACCGACTTGCTCGCGAACAGACATGCTCGCGTTGTTACGAATACATAACGTCATAAATATAAATATACTATAGTAGAAATTATACTATAATGCCTTAGTGTTAAGGTTTATATTTTTTTGTACAAGACAAGTTAAAAAAAAATTAAATATTCGTTTTCACTTCTATCGGCCGTCCTATGACTGCCAATTTTTTTGTTAGTTATATTTTTAACCTTTTAAAATTTTTACACCGACTACACGTGATTTAGGCAGTTATCGTCTAATCTAAGAATGAATCGCCTCCGTTTGCGTCATTTTTATACAGATCCGGCGGTAAAATTCATTTTAAAGAGTGCAGTGACCGAATGACCAAGGATGATGTCCAATTTTTAAATTTGTAAAACTCTACATAAAATTCGAAATCTTCAGTCACACTGGAAAAGGCAAGAAGTTAGTAGATACGGTAATCCTTGAAACTTTGAACACCGAAAACAAAGTTACTTTGCAGTAAGTAATACCAAAGTGACGATTGTCGGACTTCTTTCTATTTATACAATGAATATGAAATCAGAAATGATTTGTAGTCACATCAGTAATCATAGTAGGTATATCCTTTATAATACCCACAATACCTAGTTACCTATGCGTCATGCTGTCTGCTATGACTACTGCTTTGTTCCATCAACGTACCCACATAGGTATAAAGTAGCCATGAATTTCAACATCCAAGTAAAACCCTGGCTATCCAGGACGTTTTTGATTTTTTTCACTACCTAACCACAATATCGATGATCATGAAATTTGATACGTAGGTTGAAAGAGAAACCTATAAATTACAACCTGGATTGTGCTGTTTGTTACAGAAGGAAATAGGTAAATTACTACCATGAGAAATAGGACGCGACGCTGACGAAGGTACCAGGTCGGAGGTACCAGTCGAAGCTCCAAATATAAATTAAGATTATAATTAAATTATCTACTAATATTAGTAGATAATTTAATTATTAAGAAAGTCAAAAGCTTCAATAACAACATCACATATTAAAGGAACTTAATATTTCTACTTAGCTTAAAAAGTCACTTACCGATTACTTACAAGAAATACTCTCTGTGTCGTGTCCTGTTTAAATACCAGATATAAAGTTCATAAATAAAATTGGCTTTTGCATTTAAAATTAGCAACGTTTCACTTTCATAGATTCTAACTGAAAAATGCCATGTCTCAATGTAACTGATGTATCTTGTCAATCCCAGCATGCTATCAATATTTGGGGCCATACTACCTAACTACCATCGTTTAGTGCGGTATTATTTTAATATTGTTGACGTTATAATTCTTATAATTATAAAGGCACGTGACATTTAACTGTCATTTTGGAACTAGCAGAGCTACCGTCGTTCGAATAAGTGCAGTTTCATTCATACGTAACTAGTGGGACCGACAGACTTTGTCCTGCCCTGAACCTCGAACCCGATTGCAGCGCCCCCTACCGGGTCCAATTACGTATATAAACCATCCCGGGGTCCAAACAAACACGACAAAAAATAATCAACGAAATTGGTCCAGCCGTTCACGCGTGGTGCCGTGACCAAGGGAAATAGGGATTCATTTATATATATTATTATAAGATATGAAGTGGTCACAACGCATCCACACTTCTTGTAGGTCAAAACTGTATCCAATAATTATAGTATCACTGAGACAGCGTGTCACACTGTCAGTCTCAGTACCGTCATATCGCCAGTTGGAATATACCCGATAGGTATAGAGTCTATCTTGGGGATTTGCCACGCAGTTAGCATTGGAAATTGATGAATTGATATTCCATGTGTACTTACGTGACCACCGCTTCTGTAGCTGATTGAAGATAAGTATAAACACTATGTAAAGGTGATTCATAGCGATCTGAACCTACTGAAGAATTTAGTAAAGTTGTAGTAATTATACTTATTAGAATTTTAAGTAAAGCAAATTAAAATTTTGATTACGTACATGAAGTACCTAAGTACGTACCTACTTAGAAAGTTTCACGTGTGATGTTAAATCACCTGTAATTAATAATTATACGCGTTGTAATTACGTTACCATCGGTCCGGAAGAATAAACAAACATATTATTATAATTGAAATATACCTATCTATCTATTTATACTAGTGGTTCGCCCCGAACTGAGACCTCGAGGTATTCCATAAAACGAATAAACTTTTACAGAGCGCAATCTATTGACATCCTTGTGCAGTTATGTTAAAAATACTGAAGCTCATTAAAAATTAAATAATTTCGTTTCCTCATAATATTTATCTAATTTTAGTATTTGTTGTTCAAGTACAGGGTATCATTCAAATAATTGATCAAGTTCAGGCTCAGCCTTTCAGAAAATTGAAAGTTCTGGGGTCAACTTTGGACGTTAGAAAATCTCCACTTTGAAAGCCCTATATTTCGTCAATTTTAGGGGAAAAATTAAAAAAATATTTTTTGGACTCTATTCCTAATTATCTTTAAAATGATATACCTACCGCGACCCTCTGTAACGCTATAAAAACATATTTTACTTCGCATTCGCTTCCATGAGAGCACCCCTGAAATGTAAGCCATATTCGGCTGGAAGCCATCGGTTTACATATTATATTTAAATATGAAGTAATAACGTTCAGTAATTTAGAAGTTATAAGGCTCTGACAGACGGACGGACAAGAGCAAATTCACTCAAGTAGACTCAGAGAACTTCGCTTCGCTCGCAAAAAACAAAATAAGTAATAGTTCACTGCTGAGGAGTTGGATGATTGTATGAATGCCACATATTTTGCTTATTTTCTAAGGTTACTTCTCCTAAAGTGCCTACATATCTCATCGCAGTCACAAGATACTGTAAGTTATCTAACAATTCATACTTTCACTCCATTTAATACTTTCTCATTTTATTCTAATGACAGTCTTGGTCAAAGCTTCTTACCAATCAAGTAATCAATAGCTAGTCATTAATATTATTAATATTTCAAAGATCTGAATCCAGACTGGCATAAATGATTAATAGATAAGGTACACGGCACACATTCCAAGGAACTTGTACATAGCTCGTTAGCATCTGCCTACGTCCAAGAGTGGGAGATAATATGCTAATTAGGAGCCGTTGTAAATAAATGCGTCGCTGCGCTTATCGGTGATGCATTTGGTGTCAGTATAACCTGAGAACCTGTTCAGTTACTTTCATTTGTACTTTAAACGTCACTAACACACGTGATCATGACGTGAAAATGTATCTCTTTATCTAACAGTAGGTATGTACTACTAAAATATGCTTCTTTAAGGTTCTCTTCACGAAAGTTTTGGTTGTGTGATGGTTTCATTTAACCCATTGCCGGCTCACTACTTAGCAGTTAGCACGAGTCACTTGTGGATTCGCGTCACCGACCTGCGACATGCTCGCGTTGTTACGAAGATAAAAGGTCTTAAATATAAATATACTAAATTCGAAATTAAACTTTAATGCCATTTTTTTAAGGTTTTTTACGCTTGGTTGTTTAAGGACGCACTTGCGTGCACTGTGATGACAAAGTTTTCGGTGATTCGTAAGCGTAGCCAATCATCGAGACTGAATAGTCAGGACGAAGCCTCCCAGGACATACAGATCAAGTTAATACCAAAATCAGTTTAGATGTTCCATTTCCTTCACAATAGGTATTATGTCCATGTCGTTAAAAATTGTTTTGGTCTGCACGTTTTGCTTTTGACGCCCGTTTAAGAGAAATGCGTTAATAAATCATGTTAATGGTCGTTTGTGCGGTAATGCGTTGGAACTGTGGACGAAATTACCTTGATACGAATACATTTATATATAAATTGAATGCGTATTTATATTAAACCTCAGTATGTAGTTTAAAAGGTGAGTTCGAGAAGCTAAATTAATAAATGTGAATTTAAGAATTTGTTTATGCCTTGAAAAACCCTATACTTACCTATTGTAGTTTTGAGGGAACACATCAGATGGTAATAACTGGTTCCATATTTAGCAGTGACCTCCGTGGCAGAAAAGACCTGGAATAAGGTAAAACCTACATAATTATATAGGTACTAGATGATGACCGCAACTACGTCCGCGTGGATTTACGTTTTTTTTTATTCTTTAGGGAACTCCTTAATTTTCCGGGATAAAAAGCCCTTATCCTCCGCCGGGATATAAATAATCTCTTTACCAGATTTCATCAAAATCGGTTGAAAAGACGGCCGTTAAAGCATAGCAGACAGACAGATAGATAGCAAACAGACAGACAGACACAGTTGCGCATTTTTAATATAAGTATGGATTTAAAAGTTAGTCTTAGTTTTATTATGTTTCCTCGCCTGTCTCGCAACTCAGCAGGTTTATCTGACAGACGAACCCGCAGCACATTAGGCGTCAGAAAGTTATTGTAAAACAAACCAAAAAGGTGTACACGACCACTAAAATATTACTGGGACTATGGAGTATGGACGCTTTTAGATTACTCGACATTGATTCGACTTTATTCATGCAATGCTTTTTAAAATACTGTCGAAACTGGAATGTGTGTAGGTCCGAGAAGTCCCGCAAACTTGTTTGACCCAGTGACAGCGTCGCTGTTCTAGTAAAAATAAAATAAAAATACCACTTTGGAAGTGTCTCTCGCGCAAACTATTCAGTTTAGAAAAAAATGATATTACAAACCTCAATATCATTTTTGAAGACCTATTCATAGACACGTATGGGTTAGATGAAAAAAAATTTTTGAGTTTTAGTTGTAAGTATGGGGAACCCCCAAAATTTATGGTTTTTTTTTCTTTTTTTGTAAGAAAATCTTAATGCGGTTCACAGAATACATCTACTTACCAAGTTTCAACAGTATAGTTCTTATAGTTTCGGAAAAAAGTGGCTGTGACATACGGACGGACAGACAGACAGACAGACATGACGAATCTATAAGGGTTCCGTTTTTGCCAAATTTGGCTACGGAACCCTAACAAAAACCAAACTGTCATAAAAATTAACTCTAATTTTGGCCACCGGGCTAGATAACTTGGTGGACTATACGTAAATTAAAAAGTAATAGATACGTTTTATTTGTTCTTTTTTCCGTGAAGACCCTGGGGCCATGGAGTCCTAGTGCAAAAAGTTCTGACGAGATATTTCACCGCGATTGTCTCATCCGGTGATAGAAGGGCTGGCTCATTTTTCGCGAAAATGATCAGCCTGGCGGTTGTGAGTGGAAATGCAGCCAGCATTCTTGCCACTAATCCACGCGAGCATGATTTTTGTATAGTATTCTGTATTTGTTTAGACTTGATATAAAAGAGCAACCAGTGTAATTAATAAAAGCTTTTAAGGAGCATCGTTCCTACTTGAAATGAGATATTATGAGCTTTGTTCATAATATCTCCTTTCAAGTAGGTCGTTGAGAATAATTACATTTTTATGGAGTACCCAGACCTACCAAAACGTGTCGTCGTGGCTTCGTCGTGTCGTTATCGTCGCACCAAAAGTTGAGAACCTCCCAGACGGACAAATTATCTGGAATTTAACGTTCACAGCCACATGTGGAAATGGGTTTTACCTTTTGAGATTTGAATTTACCTACCTACATAATATTATTACCTAAATGGCTAAGAATCTGATTTTTATTATTATTGCGAAATTTTATAAATGAGTTTCCTGATTTCAAATACTTATTAATTGGTGGCGGAGAGATGATTAACGAGCAATGCTGTTACTAAAGAAAATGCTACACAGGGTCATGCTATAAAAACGTTTCTGTTATAGGTAGCAAAACTCAATATTATGTTGCTCAGGTATAAACTGAAACTTACCGAACTCTGAAGTGACTAGAGAGCTGTAATTTATTCCGATAACCGTTATGTAACATTGTGTCCATTCAAATCCCTTAATACTTTCAGGGCCCTAACAATAATTATTTTGAAGACTTTCTGTTTCAGAAATGAAGGGACGAAAATGCCGTCTCTACTCATTTACGAATACGAATAGGATACCTCTGTGCGAATAGGTGTAGTCGTGAGCTTTTAAGCTCTTCACTATCTTACGATCTCGTAAATACTCGTAGTATTTATGGCCATTTAGTTTCTCGTCTGTTGAATCTCTAGTACTAAACATTTATTTGAGCCGCTTAAAAGACACTGACACATTAGGGGGCCTGTCTATTGAAACGGAGCGGAGCGGAGATTTGTTGGGCGGACCAATCGGGTTGCTGACAGGTGACTCGATAAAATTATCGCGTCACTGTTAGGAATCTGATTGGTCTGCTTGGCACACGTGCGCTCCGCTCCGCTTCAATGAACAGGCAGCCTCAGGAGTGCGCGTTGGTACCGCACCTCCGTACTCGCACCATCGATTTGATGACCTCCCTGGCGCAGTGTTCAGCGCTGTTGTCTTAACGTGCGGAGGTCCCGGGTTCGATCCCCGGCATGGTAAATTTGGGAATTTATAAATTCTTAATTTTCCCTGGTCTGGCTTGGTGGGAGGCTTCGGCCGTGGTTAGTTACCACCCTACCGGCAAAGACGTGCCGCTAAGTGATTTAGCGTTCCGGTACGATGCCGTGTAGAAACCGAATAGGGGTATGGGTTTAATATAACTGCCATGCCCCTAACAGGTTAGCCCGCTACCATCTTAAACTGCATCTTCACTTACCATCAGGTGAGATCGCAGTCAAGGGCTAACTTGTAGTGGTTAAAAAAAAATTCTTTGAGCCGCTTAGAAGACACTGACACATTAGAGGCCCTGTCCATTGAAACGGAGCGGAGCGGAGATATGCTGGGCGGACCAATCGGGTTGCTGGCAGATGACTCGATAAAATAATCGCGTCACATCACATCGGCACATCTGCGCTCCGCTCCGCTTCAGTGGACAGGCAATCTCAGGAGTGCGCGTTGATACTTCTGTACTCGCACCGTTGCATTACTCTACTATAATATGCTATTAGTATTATATACGCGTCATGCATTGCATGTATAAATGTATACCGTGCCGAGTTGAAGACAGTAACTGTTATCACCTGTTGATATGCTCAGCAGGGCGACCGCGTATCTTTTGCATCAATCATTGATACATCGCAATCACCTCCGATTGGCTGAATTTATGGTATTCTTGCTGCGTCAATGGATTTCGTCCAATAGTGGAAGAGTGTTAACCAATCAGACGTGATTGCGATGTATCAATGATTGATGCAAAAGATACGCGGTCGCCCTGCTTGTTTGTAGTCCTTTACATTGTAGCGCCTGTAGAAAGTCGCGCTTGTGCTTAATAATATAATTAAAAATACTTGAATAAGGGCCAAAACACACTAGTGGCAATGACGCGGCGAG
Organism: Erebia epiphron; assembly: GCA_963932025.1. NCBI lineage: Eukaryota > Metazoa > Arthropoda > Insecta > Lepidoptera > Nymphalidae > Erebia > Erebia epiphron. Next base: position 37,113,233 of record OZ009948.1, on the reverse strand, counting down.
ATGATGTATCATGACCTGGCTTGAAGTAGGTACTTTACATTATGGCCATGTAGAAAGCAGAAGTAGCGTTACTGCCGTTGCGATCTGCAGAATCTCGTACTTCACAATATTATAGTTCCTTGAAAAAGGACGAAAACACACTAGGGACCGGACAGTGCAAATCGTACGCGCAAAATGTTCGCATCGTAGAAGAAACACGTTTTGTCCAGTCGAGTCGCGCTAGTCTGTGCAGCTGTAAAGTGGGTAACGCCAGACTTTTTGTCCGTCAAGTAAGTAAATATTATTTTGTCCGTAGTGTGTTTTCGCTCTAACAAATCCTGCCATCACCTGCCGCCGCGCTGTCTGTTTATGGCTTTAAGTAGGTATTACCTTCCGCTATCAATTTCCAAGTAAGTAAGGAGATACGCAAGTCTAGAACTAGAAGTCTAGAAGTCCGAGGACTAACTTGGTGTGGGGTTGGTGAACAGAGGGGTGGGGGAGATAGGGTGGATTGCAGTTTCAAGGTCACCCGGCTAGAGGCCACAACGACGACGTGAATTTATAGATACCTACTTTGTCTTCATATCGACTCGTCGTCAAAAAGCACTACTAAATAAACCTGTGCGTTCCGCAGTCAGGTAAAAAGTGTTTTTTTGTGTGATGACAAATTTTCTTAGAACTTAAGTATATGATAGTCTTTTGAGATAATTTTGGAAACAAACATAATTTAAGAACAAAATTTTACGTGAATCCATCTTCAGCTTCCATCTTCTGTGTTCCCTCATGATTATCAAATAAATGCGAAAGTTTGGATGGATGGATGTATGGATGTTTGTTACTCAATCACGCCGCAATGGCTGAACGGATCTGGATGAAATTTGGCACAGAGATAGTTCTGGAATAGCACATAGGCTACTTTATATCCCGGAAAATTAAGGAGTTCTCGCGGGAACCAAAAAACCTCAATCCACGCGAACGTAGTCGCGGGCATCAGCTAGTAATCAAATAAATATTATAAATGCGAAAGTTTGGATGGATGGATTTTTGTTACTCAATCACGCCCCAACGGCTGAACGGATCTGGCTGAAATTTGGCACAGAGATAGATTATAGTCTGGAATAGCACATAGGCTACTTTTTATCCCGGAAAATTAAAGAGTTCCCGCGGGATCCACAAAACCTCGATCCACGCGTACGAAGTCGCGGGTATTAGCTATAGTATTATAAAATGAGGATCTTCAAACGGCAGATAAACAAATTTCTCAAAAGCCGCATGGCGGTTCCTCTGGTGCTGCAAATGTTCATGGGCGGCGGTAATCACTCAACTTCAGGTGACCCGCCTGCTCATTTGCTCGCTATATAATATATAACAAGTAATAAAATTAAAAATTTTAAAAAAACCCACGACGAACTGCAGAGCTCCATTATACTTTTGACCTTTATAACTTTGAAACAACAATTAGAACTTAGCAAACGTATATATTACATAATATCTAAAACACAAAACTGCATCTTTGACAGCTCAGTAGTTTTTTTGAACAGCGTGGTGGACTATGGCCAAACCCTTCTCTTTCCGAGGCGCGCTTGTCACGACAAATCAAAAGAGTCCAAACGCGACGGGTATACGATGAGAATTTAAGGAGTTCCCATGATCGCCTCCTGACTCCATCATGAGACCCTGGGCAGCATCTAGGTACAAGCTAAATACATAATATATCTAAAACAAAAAGCCCGCATCTAAATCAGTACAGTAGTTTTTGAGAAAAATGATAACATATTGAAAAAATAAAATCATAGACTACAGCTCAGCTTTGTTGTCTATGGTCCTAAAATATATCTAAGAACCTTTTCGCACTACCCGCGAGCTGCTAAAGCAGCTCGCGGGTTGTGGTTAGACTTACAAGTAGTGCAGATTTTACTGTACTAAACTGAATTCATTTAGGTGATAACAAAATAAATAAAAATGGCGCTGATTTTTTAAAACTTTGGTAACAGTTTCCTGTTTCGTAACCCCAGGGAGTCCTAAATATCGATTTTGAACAAAATTGGTCAATTAACTAAGAATTTCAAAATGGCGCTGATTTTCTAAAATTTTGGTAACAGTTTCCTGTTTTGTGACCGCAGGGAGCCCTAAATATCGATTTTGAACGAAATCGGTCAATTAACACATAATTTCAAAATGGCGCTGAATTTTTAAAATTTCGATACCAGTTTCCTGTTTTGTGACCCCAGGGAGCCCTACATATCAATTTGAACGAAATCGGTCAATTAACAAAGAATTTCAAAATGGCGCTGATTTTTTTTAAATTTTGGTACCAGTTTCCTGTTTTGTAATCCCACGAAGTCCTAAATATCGATTTTGAACGAAATCGGTCAATTAACAAAGAATTTCAAAATGGCGCTGTTTTTTTAAAGTTTGGTACCAGTTTCCTGTTTTGTGACCCCAGGGAGCCCTAAATATCGATTTTGAACGAAATCGGTCAATTAACAAAGAATTTCAAAATGGCGCTGTTTTTTTAAAGTTTGGTAACAGATTCCTGTTTTGTAACCCCAGGGAGTCCTAAATATCGATTTTGAACGAAATTGATCAATTAACAAAGAATTTCAAAATGGCGCTGATTTTTTAAAATTTTGGTACCAGTTTCCTGTTTTGTAATCGCACGAAGTCCTAAATGCAAAAAACCGCATCTCAATCGGCCCAGTACTTTTAGTGAAAATTTTTAACATATAGAAATACTAAAATCATAGACTACAGCTCAGCTTAGTTGTCTATGGTCCTAAAATATGTCTAAGAACCTTCTCTCAAGCTATATAATAATATATCTAATGCAATAAACCGCATCTCAATCGGCCCAGTACTTTTTGTGAAAAATGGTAACAGTGGTTGAAAAATTAAGATCATAGACTATAGCTCAGCTTTGTTGTCTATGGTCCTAAAATATATCTAAGAACCTTCTCACAAGCTATACACATCTAATGCAAAAAACCGCATCTCAATCGGCCCAGTAGTTTTTGTGAAAAATGGTAACATGTTGAAATATTAAAATCATAGACTACAGCTCAGCTTGGTTGTCTATAGTCCTAAAATATATCTAAGAACCTTCTCACAAGCTATACGTATCTAATGCAAAAAACCGCATCTCAATCGGCCCAGTACTTTTTGAGAAAAATGGTAACAAAAAAGTGCACAAACAAACAAACAAACAAACAAACAAACAAACAAACAAACAAACAAACAAACAAACAAACAAACAAACAAACAAACAAACAAACAAACAAACAAACAAACAAACACACACACAACCTCTTAGGGCAAACACATATACCGTCTCCGCTTCGTCGAGGGTAAAAATATATATCAGTGTTAATCTGTCGACAAGTTACCATAGTATTGTTTTTATTTTGAGAAAAAATGACGATAATTTTATGGCATTTTTTGCCAAACATTTTGGATGACTGATTAAAGAAATAATTTAATATAAATAGTAGATTATTAACCAAGGGGATAAAGCAGTGTCTTCTGTCGCGGGTGACGATTTAAATCGCGAGCGTAACGAAGTATTTAAGTTCACCCAAGACTAAGACAGCTTTATCACCGAGGAAAATACTCTACTTTTCGTACCATTTGCGAAAGAATTATCACAATAATAATATGAGATAAGTATTTATTAAAAATAATGATAATTAAAAGTAAAAGTTAACATTCGGAACTTTGGTCCAATTATTGATAGAGAGAGTTACATTTTTGTTTGGTACATTTACTTATTGTTGATGAGTTGATTTGAGTATTTCTCTGCTCTTGCGTCTGAGGAACTGTTTAGAAAATTAACTTATTTATAAAAATAAATTAAAATAAACTTAACGTTTATGTACTTATTTGAAGAAAACAAAAACGCGGCAAATTCCTAGACTAATATTTTTTTGTCGGAAAAGCAAAGGCATCAAGCTCATACGGCCTCGTCGGTTTTCGTAATTTTATTTAATAATCATAACTGCATAATTAATGCGTATTCCTTTTTCAAAAAGATGTTTAATGCTTTTTAAACAAACTCAATGGTGTAAACACAGATGTAGTTCAGTATAAATTTCAGTTCAGTATAAATTCCAAATTTAAATCACATTCTCCCCCTAGAGGATGAATGAAATTCAGTACAATTTTCTTTCCCTGTTTTTAACAGATTAAAAATGACTATTGTTATGTTCGCTTTTTGTGGTATAGAATGTCACTTTTTTGAGCAAGTGGTACGAAAAAATTATTTTTAAACAACCGACTTCAAACTCCCGCGCCAACTTTACAACAACAAGCACACGCTATACAAAGTACTTATATTATTGTTGATATTTTAAAAACCGCTCGACCGATTTCGATAGAATTTATATGGGACCACTTGGAAAGTATGCCCTTTCAAATAAAAAAAGAATCATCCAAATCGGTCCACCCAGTCAAAAGTTCTGAGGTAACAAACATAAAAAAAAAAAATACAGTCGAATTGAGAACCTCCTCCTTTTTTTAAAGTCGGTTGAAAATTACGCGGTTTTGGAGACTATTTTGTTATAGTTTTTAAGTTTCATTTTGTGTTATTAAAACTTTATAAAGTACTTACTTAGGTACGTAGTACGTACATGGTTGAAGTATTACCTATAGCAAAACTGAATGCTAACTAACAATAATAATACGTAAATTATATAGACGCAAATTATAATTCTTGTCACGTCCGATGTTTAAAACATAATGTTTAATAATATTGTAACTATGCATGAATATTCAGCATGGAAGCGAAAATCCTGTAATTCTATACTGCCTAGTAGCGTTAAAGCCTTTGTCGGTGTCAATTATACGAGCTATAGGTGCGCCAAGGGAGCTGTTAATTTTTTAAATCTGTTAAAATACTTTTTTACAGAATTTAAAAGAACCAATGTTGAAACGTGTTATTAACTATTATGAAATAGTATATGCCCGATCCCGCGTGGCGTTTCGCGATCACTGCAATTTATGCGATTGAAATAATATACATCCACATTTGGATCTTTGCTTTTTAGGCCAATATCTCACTAGGACACCATGGCGGCGCCACCGGTCGTGCGCACCCCCTTTGGAGCTAACAAACGAGACGAGAAACACCAGAGCAGGGCGCAAGCGTAAGGATAGTCAGTTTCATTTGTACACCTGCGAATGACATCGTCAAGCGCGAGCAGTGCTTGGGAGTGGCGTCATTGGTAGCGAGTCAGTGAGAAGCCAAATAAACTTTTGTATTAGTGGTTGCACCACCAGCGCCACCAAATCGGTTGCGCAACCAAGCGGACACCCAAGTGAGGTACACCCTCCATAGAGCTGTATACATTTTTTGGTAGCGCAACTGGTTGAGCTCCAACAGTCCTAGTGAGATAGCGAAAGGTAAAGATCTATAAACATGCATAGATAACAGCGGTAAGCAGAGGAATTCAAGACCTCTCGATGTGGTATTAAGACCTCATTGCCTATAATCGTGTATCTTCGTCTACTCCACAAACAAGTTGCGTTAAGCCTGTGACGGCAATCGGTATTACACATGAGGCGTCGAGGGAGCTGCCAACTTAAGTTTCACATTAATCTTGAGTAAGATTATAAGTAATCTTGATGCTGCGCGCTTCTATGTAATATAATATTTTGAACACGCATGCCGCTTTTGCATAAATTGGACTATACGACTCGTCTGAAAATGCTATAGTTTTCTTCTTTCTCTATATTTTCCTCTTCTCTGCTTTTATAAAATTGTAATGTATGTTTAGGTATTTTTAGGGTTCCGTACCCAAAGGGTAAAAACGGGACCCTATTACTAAGACTCCGCTGTCTGTCTGTCTGTCTGTCTCCAGGTTGTATCTCATAGACCGTGATAGCTAGAAAGCTGAAATTTTCACAAATGATGTATTTCCGTTGCCGCTATAATAACAAATACTAAAAATAAATTAAAAAAATATATATATTAAGGGGGGTCCCCATACAATAAACGTGTTTTTTTCGTATTTTTTTGCTCAATATTAAAAACGGTAACAGGTAGACGGTTCAAATTTTCACAGAATATTAACTTGTATATTACCTTTCAAAATAAATAATTAAATATCAATAAAGTAAACATTAAAGGGGGGCTCCCATACAACAAACGTAATTTTTTGATATTAACAGTAAACCTCTACAAACAAAGTTTGTTTTGCGGTTCATTAACAAAGGTAATTATACCTACTTCTTGAGTACGGAACCCTCGGTGCGCGAGTCCGACTCGCACTTGGCCGGTTTTTTGTAATCTGAGAAAAACTATTTTCAAAATTGCCTATGTCGATGTAGCTAAACGATAGAGCGAGGGAGCAGCCAAGATTTGCACTGGTGCAGTTTCTATCACAATCTATCGTGATTGTGATTCTAATTTAATAAGTAATATACATTTTAATAAGGGACCGGCATATGTATACGTATTTAATATTAGTTTTAATGAATTTTGTCAAATTTGTAATTCCTGACTCGGTATGCGTTTTGGCTTTGCTGTAAGCGTACCGAGGATATTATTTAATAAATCAATAAATCAATCTGTATGTTGTATGTTTTAGAAATATTAATAACCTGACAACTGTTGCCTAAAATATCATATTCCAAAATATTAAAATTAAATATATGATGTACCTAATTTGCATTCCCTGCATCCACTAATAGGTCAATAAATCAGAACGTTAGCAGGTCGCTTGCAAATCACAACTCATGCTGGCGACCGAATAACCTACCGCGTGCGTTTCAGTCTGTTGCGAATCGTACATAGCGCCGTGCGTGATCCCGTCCCCTTAACAGGCACCCCCTCATAATCTCTGTTGTTATTTATCCATGCGGGAATTATCTAATATCCGATAGTGGAGTTCAAGGTTGGTCGCGCTGAAAACGTATCGGATCTCATCGTGCTCGCCGCAGGTTTTCCTGCCCTTTGCGCTTTTATCAATAAACGGGCGATCGCCGCGCCGCCTGCCGGCCGCCGCCCGCCAGTTACCCCCGGGTTTCCACTGCGCACGCTCCATGCTCCCCGACTTTACTGTCGCCGCATTTGTTGTAACTCTTTCACCCCTCAATCAATTCCCATAAAAATAAACACGAAATTTTCGTTATAAATCGCGGTAATCAGCCCGCAATACGCGATTTAACCACGCGGAATGACTTTAACTTGACCTAAATCGACTCGTATCGCCTGAGCGATCCCGCGGGCTTTTCCTTTCCTTTATGTTTATTATTGTACTTCTATAAAAACTATTCTCATCCCGATAGTGTGGTTTACATTGGAGCTTTGATACGGTAAGTGATTGTGTTTTCATGTGTACGATGGTGGTGAAACGCGCTATTTGGAGTGTTGTTAGGTGGGCGAATGTGAGTGGTTATACTTTCGCTGAACATCCAAGAATGAGGTTACTCTCTAAATAAACCGCGATTTTTACCGCGTCGTTCTGCAATATGATATACACGATCACATCTGCGCATGCCGAGTTTAATATTAAAGCGAAATGCATGACTACTGCGAGACGCGGTATGGTATTATTGTAATTTGACACTCATTTCATTGATGGAATCATGAATAATGCAATTGTGGAAAGTACTTTAACGATATCTTGAAAGTTTTCATAAATAAGTACAAAATACCTACGTGTATTGTTTCATGTTTGAAACGCACTACAACAAGATCATCATTCATGTCTTACTTTGCTTAGGTTTGTTGGTAGAATTTTGTAGTAGAAACAAAATTTGTTGGTAGAAACAAAATTACTATAAACTATATGCATCCATAATGAATGCCCAAAATTCTAGCAAACATATACTTTATTAAAAGTTTATCCAGGTCAACAAAACTATACTTTTCTAGAAGTTACAGCGTAATATTAACAAATCGCTTGCAGTTAGTTACATTATTGTGTTTAAAGATCTAAAAATCCGAACTCTACTTATTATGGTGAATGCGAACTAATTTAATTGTTGCTTTGTCCTTCAATTACGCCACAGCAGAGCAGAAGATCCACGTATTTTTTGCATGAGTACAGTAGATTGACAGACACCTGGAGCATTAATATCTATGCTTATTTTTCCGGATAATCAGAGATTAGATAATTCCCCGGGATTTTAAAACCTAAATCCAGGCGGATTAAGTCAAGGATATCATCTAGTGATAAATAAAATTTTAAAAATATATCTATGTACATATGTTATTTATATGTATCATCATCATCATCATCTCAGCCTGCGGACGTCCACTGCTGAACATAGGCCTTTCCCAAAGAACGCCACCACACCCGGTCCTCAGCCTTCCTCATCCAGCCACTTCCCGCCACCCTCTTAATGTCGTCGGTCCATCGTGCTGGAGGGCGCCCCACACTACGCCAATGCAATGATATTTATATGTATAGTAACATATAAATATCATTGCTTATGTAGCCTATGTATAAAACTTTTTCAATATCATTTAAGTGATCATTTAGGTGATTTAAGATCACCCCGTAGAGTCGTTACGCTCATTCCATTCAAAGCATGAAATCTGTTTAGTTTACAACAAGAATAGCCCTACATACAAACATACAAACACTTACAGAACGGATACAAATTTTTGTTCCACATTAATCATGCAATAAGTGACATTGAAACAACAGAGCATTCAACCAAGCTTTTAGTTCAAAAAGCACTTTATTATTTAAAAGTGTACAAATAAGCTTTAAAGTCCCTTAAAATTTTTCATTTTTATCGTCAACAGACTGATACGCGCAACTTCGTCCGCGTGGATTGCTTTTATTTTTAAATCCCTTGGGATTCTTCGTTGATTAAGATTTTTGAAAAAATGATTTTCTGGAATAAAAAATTTGGATACGATACGCGACTCACAAGACAGTTTACTTAAAATGTAAGTAATCATTTATGCGACTTACGCGAGTAAAAGTTCCATGGCTGTGAAACTAAATATAATATGTCTTACTTCGGGCAGGACATAGACTATTTTTTATTCCAGAAAACAAGCTAGGTTGACAGCAGGACTGAGTTGGTAGGACAGACGGACTGTCACGTTTTTGCGTTTATTATGTTAGTATGGATACTTTGACACCACATTAGTCCAAGTATGGATTGACCTAACAAATTGGTGTCACCTCAATCGCGTACGAAAACAAAACCAAAGTTATCTAGTTCATTTGTTTCTTTTAGCCATGTGTCAATTAGCTATCTAATGTTTGTCATGGTCTACATATCTAGTTAGCTATAGCTAACATACCTTGAGATTTTGATTGTAAGTTTCCCTATAGCGCCATTCCAACCGAGTTACGTTTTGAATGGTGTTGTATAGCCAGTTTATTAAACAAAAATCCATACTTTCATACTAATAATATAAATGTAAAAGTGTGTTTGTCTGTCTGTCCGTCTGTCTGTCTGTCTGTCTGCTACGCTTTCACGACCCATCTGTTCAACCGATTTCGATGAAATTTGGTACAGGGGTAGGTTATATTTCGGGGAAGGACTGTACTTTATATCCCAGATAATTAAGGAGTTCCGCGAGCATTAAAAAACCACTATCCACGCGGACAAAGTCGCGGGCATCATCTAGTAAATGATACTTCTACTTCGTCTGTATGGATATTAGGTTTTTGAAAAATCTGATTTTCTAGGATAAAAAGTTGTTTGTCTTTACAAGTAGGGTAAAGTAAAAGTAAAAAAGTGCCTTCCTTGGGATGCAAACTATCTCTGTATCAAATCTAGCCAACATCAGTTATATGGGTCCTGGAAGCTTGGCAAATACATATACACTAGACAGACCAATGAACTGACATAAACACTTTCGTATTTATAATATTAGCAAGTGGTTAGTAGCAGGCATGTATTATAAATGTGTAACTCTGTGTTGCTAAGCCTGACAATATGAATACCAAAATTATGAAAAAATAAATTGTGTGTGTTTAATTCCGACGCACGGCTAGAGTTTACTCTTTGCGAACGATTATAAAATATATAGATTAGTAAATTAGGGAAAATGAACGCATTTTTTATATTACTGAAAGCATGCTTGATAAATTTATATAAATTAATTATATAATTTATATTCATTATAATACATTACATAGTCATGGAAACATAAACTTTATAACGTAACGGAGAAAGATTGATTTTACTCCCCATAAATATTCATACCCCGTCCTTAAATATGACAATCGATTCTGAAAGAGGTAAACTCCAATAAACTCCAACAAGCACAATACCCAATGTTTCCGGACTCCAACTTCTAAAAAGGCTAAAAAAACTTTAAAAGAGCTCCTTAGCTAACTTCCAACAAGGACGGAATAATGGCTACGTAACCCTTAAAAGCATGGCATAATCCTGTATTACATCACTGCATCCAATTACAAAAGTGCGGAGGCCGGCTCGGTCGCTTGCATAACCCAATATTTACCATCCTTTGTGCCACAACAAATGTCGTTCGTTTCGCGTATTGTGCGTAATTCTTTTGTATCCTGCCCGCCATTAAGGATCGTGAGAATGTAGGTTAAGTTCAGGGTCGAGTTCGCAATGCAATGACTGTTCACGAAATGAGTTTTGTTTTTTCAAGGGTCCCCGTTCGAACCGGTTCTGTAGGGTTAGTACGAGACGAGAGGTTCTCGTAAAATGTTGATAGATTCCAAGTATCGAAATACTTTAAATCAAGAGTGAACAGGCATCTTCTAGGCAAGCGCACTCCACCATAGGCTACATCACCACTTGCAATCAAGTCTGATTGCAGCCAAGCGCTAGGCCTACATATTTAAAAACAAAATTGACCTAAACGGTTTCGTTTCGCAGTCTGCGCTACTAACAGAAACTGCAAAATTTTAATCGGTAATACTGATCGTACGATTTAAAATAGAAATTCTTTCCAAAAAAACGTATAACAAGGTTAAGCAAAGTAAACGCATCAGATTCGCCCGACTTCAACATAGTGGGTATAAATCAAAATTATTTTGTACTTTACACTGGCGCTGGAAGTCGGTTTTTGGAAAGAATTTTTGTTTTTAACTTTTTCGTGTCAGGGTTGAGGATTATGAGTCAGAATTTCTGACTCCAAATCCTCTGATAGAAAAAAAATCAAATCGGTTCAGACACCACGGAGATATGCACCGACAACAAGGATCTTTAAGTATGTTGATTTTACATTGACGTTTTATAGTTTTGATACTCGAAATCTAGCAAAGCTGTAGGACTAACGGACATCTTCTGGCAATGACTATCTTAGGGTACCGGTGTAAAACGAATCGCAGATAGCTAAATTACATTTTAATAATAAATAAAAATTTAATAAAATAAATTGCCTAGATGACATTGATCATGTTGTAGGTTCTCTACCGGGAAAATATTCACGAAAGTAATTCATAAATGTGATTCTCTCTGCTGAAGATGCTCATTGCTGAAGGTCGTGACTCTTGCCCATTAATCATACAATGGTAGGGGCTTTAGAGGTCTAGTAAAATGCTGGGTTCCCACATTATGGTACAGTCCAGTAAAAGCCAAATTTGAACCTCCACCATTCGGTCAAACATACAGTAACTAACATGGGTTAACATTGTTTTGCAATGCGACTGGATATATTATGTGTTATCAGAACTAGGCCACTAGGCAGTTCTCAACTAGGAATAGTTAGCAATACAAATTAGACATTGTATGATTGTATCCACATCTATTTTCGATGTACAGAAATAACTTTCTGCTAGTTTTATAGTTTAAAATCCAGATAGGTTTAGTAAGTATTCTATTTCTTTTGTTGAGTTGAGAAAGTTTGTACCGTGGCTCTGAATGGAACGCCGATGTCTTAGATATCCGGAAAAAGGTTTTTGTTTTGTATTGGCTCGAAATCAAAAGATATTTCGTTTTATTTCTTTGTTTGTTTAACAATACAATTTGATAGTTCAAATATTTATAGTACTAGCTGATGCCTGCGACTACGTCCGCGTGGATTGAGTTTTTTCGGTTCCCGCGGGAACTCTTTAATTTTCCGGGATAAAAAGCGGCCTATGTGTTATTCTAGACTATAATCTAACTTTGTGCCAAATTTCATCCAGATCCATTCAGCCGTTGGGGCGTGATTGAGTAACAAACATCCATCCATACATCCATACATCCATACATCCTGCATCCAAACTTTCGCATTTATAATATTTATTTGATATTTGATAATTATTCTATATTCTATGACAATAATTAGATTAATAGAAGATCTAATCTAAGTTAATATTATTAATGAATTTTATTGCTAGTAGACAGGAAATCTTTTCGGCTCAGGTAAAAATACTTGAACGAGTGAAACACTGAAAATGCTTCTAATTTGATTTCTCAGTGCAAAATTTTACCTAATCTCGGCAATAATGAATTAGGTTAAAGGTACAGCCTACTCGTTTGGTATTTTATTCTGGCATATTATCCCATATTACGAGCCGCAGTACGCACACACGCATAAAGTTCAGTAGGTACCTACCTAAAGATAATATGCGTATAACACCAGCAGCAAAAATCGTCTGCATTGGGCTAGCTGACCACTTTAACGTCATCCGAATTTCATCAAACTGAAGTCCAAGAAATATGTTTCCCAGAGATACGAAAAAAATATCGCGATGTAACATAATATTTGTTAAGTATGGCTTTGTAAAGTAGGGACACTTTACAAAGCCATACTTACATATTTATGTATGACTGAAGTATAATAGATAGGTGCGCTAGTTGCTCATATCGATTTGTACCATTTTAAAAATGGCACGTTTCAAAAACCGTAAGTGGACACGTCCCAATCTACGCCTGCATCATCACTTCCGATTACGTGCAATTTTTATAAATAAGGAGGAACCCCTCTACTTCCTTCCTATTCAACAGGGAAAGGCGAAACCACACGTGCAATAAAGTACCTACTTAATGAGAAGGTACTCTTATTATAACACAAAAAAATGAGGCCATATTATTGAATTAGCAAAAAAGAATCCATTGCTAATAGTTTCCGATTATTGTAAACTGTAGGAATTTCGTTAACTAAATAATCCGCCAAAGCAAACAAATCTATGTGCAATTGATGTAGAATTTTAGTACCTATTTCAATGAGTACAGCGTACGATTCACTCCGACACCGGAGCATCCTCAGGAGATGTTGACTCGAAAATGCATACTGGTGCATTGACGAGTCAACATCTCCCTTTAGTGCGTTGGGAATAATTGCTGGCTTATTGGGCGCTGTACCACATAGATTTGTCTGCTTTGGTAATATTTATTTAAAAGTTAGGTGCGCTATCTGATAATTTTATAGAAATTCAAAAAATTCTCGTTGAACTTGACTGGAAACTACATAATATTTAAGCAGCCTGCTACAACTGTTTATAAATTCAGCTCAATGCAAGGACTTAGGTAGGTATAATAAAATACTGTTGAAAAATAGTGTTAAGGCCAACCAAAATAACAATTGATTTTATGTGCTGACGTAGCTCGGCAAGGATACAGGGGGTTACTACCATCGTTTAAAGCAGTATTACTTCAAAATATCATTTTTATGTCACGTAGCTTTACGTCCCTAAAATCATACTTAATATTATAAAGTAGCTGATGCCCGCGACTTCGTCCGCGTGGTTTAAGTTTTTTGTTATTCCCGCGGGAACTCCTTAATTTTCCGGGATAAAAAGTAGCCTATGTGACTCTCCAGGTCCTCAACTATACCCATGCCAAAAATCACGTCAATTCGTTGCTCCGTTGCGGCGTGATTGAAGGACAAACCAACAAACCAACAAACCAACAAACAAAGTGACTTTCGCATTTATAATATTATAAGTATAAGTAAGTATATATAAGTATAAAAATGATGACTAGCTGATGCCCGCGACTTCGTCCGCGTGGTTTAAGTTTTTTGTTATTCCCGCGGGAACTCCTTAATTTTCCGGGATAAAAAGTAGCCTACGTCACTCTCCAGGTCCTCAACTATACCCATGCCAAAAATCACGTCAATCCGTTGCTCCGTTGCGGCGTGATTGATGGACAAACCAACAAACCAACAAACAAAGTGACTTTCGCATTTATAATATTAGTATGAAGTATGATTAGTAAGTATAAATATAAATATAACTAGCTGATGCCCGCGACTTCGTCCGCGTGGTTTAAGTTTTTTTTATTCCCGCGGGAACTCCTTAATTTTCCGGGATAAAAAGTAGCCTATGTCACTCTCCAGGTCCTCAACTATACCCATGCCAAAAATCACGTCAATCCGTTGCTCCGTTGCGGCGTGATTGAAGGACAAACCAACAAACCAACAAACCAACAAACCAACAAACAAAGTGACTTTCGCATTTATAATATTAGTATGATGATATATAATATGATATGATGATGATATGATGATGTGAAAGTCAGTTTGTTTGTTGGTTTGTCCTTCAATCACGCCGCAACGGACGTTTTTATCCCGGAAAATTGAGGAGTTCCCGCGGGAATCAAAAAAACTTAAACCACGCGGACGAAGTCGCGGGCATCAGTTAGTAAAAATTATAATTAAGTAAACGGGAACGTCAACAATATTGGATCCTGGTGGATTGAGCGAACAATGGCAACGGCTTTGAGCGATGGTAGTATGGCCTAGTAACTACTTGCGGACCTGCTGCGTCGATTTTATATCGGCTTTGCGGTCTCTCACATCTTATATTATTATGTACCCACAAGATGTTTAAGATTCTAGGTCGATTTCGGCTTAGGTATAGCAATAACTAGATGCGCGGGTTTCGTACGCGTAAAAGTAGACTTGGGTAGTGATTTTTCGGCATAAGGCGGTTCTCCGCTCTCCAGTATGCAAATTGCAACCTATATCTGTACTGAATAAAACAACGTACTTACTATATAACCTACTAGCCTTTGCCCGGAGCTTCACTCACGTTAGTTTCGATTTTCAAAAAAATTAAAAGCCCTATTTTACCCCTCTAACGGTTGAATTTTCAAAAATCCTTTCTTAGCGGATCATCATTTCCTTTTATATTTAGAAGATAAAGTTTGATGCAAATGGGATATGAATAGGTACCAGACGAATACAATTTCGCATCATACTAATATTATAAATGCGAAAGTGTGTTTGTTTGTTGTTCCGTTGGTTTATTGGTTTGTTCTTCAATCACGCCCCAACGGAGCAACGGATCGGAAGGATTGGCATGGGTTTAGTTGAGGACTTGGAGAGTGACATAGGCTAGAAAAATGAAGGAGTTCCCGTGGGAATTAAAAAAAACTTAAACCACGCAGACTAAGTCGCGGGCATCAGCTAGTTTAAAATATAAGTGTAAATTTTAGGGTTTTTTTTTGATTCAGGTTAATTACATATACTTTCATAATTTAATTTATTTTGTTTCTACATGTTTCTAGTTACGAAACAGCCAAGTTATTTTTGGCATAGCAATTCTCTTTGAACCGAATTTTAAACGAACATGGCACGTCATTGTTACCTTGTTACCAACTTGTTATTGTTTGCAGCTCACTGAAGGCGAAATCCAATAAATAAAGGAGCAAATTATATATTTCGTTCACAATGAGAAGCCCCCGCACAATGGTCTCTGAATTACCGATAACTTTGAATGAAATTCCTGTTTTCAACGCTAGGAGGTACAGTTGGCCTCAAATTTTCTATATTGACAAGGTTTAAATACCAAGGATTGTAATAAGAATCCTATTATTTTTTTATATGATGCACTTCTTTTTTTTAGATTTGAGAATCCGTTTCCAATTCTGTCTTGTGTGAGTTGCTTTTCTTACACAATCTTGCTGACTTAGCAAGAATAAATATGCACAATGAAGCCCTAAGTTCGTCCGTGAATCTCTTAATAAGGGATTTGCGGCGTATGCCTTTGATTTTCCGTTTATCTAGTGCTACTAGTTGATTCGTGAATACACTTTCATATCTGGCCAAAGGAAGTGAGAGTGCGTGTCTGAAAACTCGATAACTAGTTTCTTACACTTGTCCATTGCTGACTGTACCTACCAAAGGTTTTATTGCAAGGTAACTCTCTTATCCTGGTGTTTAATGGACAATAAAACAATTACACGGGAGCTAAAACAGCCACCATAAAGTCGATGACGGCGACACGACTGCAATCCTGGTGTCCGTAATGGTTCAGTAAATACACGTTAGATGTCGCTGGTTTTAATACCACATAGTTCTAACTTCCAGTAATCTAGTGTAAATAGAAAAGGGAAGAAGAAAACCAAATGGGTACCGTACCATTCTACTCAACTTAAATCATTATTTATGTTAGGCTTGTATTTAAATGCCTACCAGAAATTCACTTACTTACTCCCAATAAATTCCCAATACCTGCCAAAATTAATAAATGCTCACCAAATTGTGTTTCCTGAAGTGTTGTAGAAATGAAGCTAATTTCCTTTTTATTGATGCCTTAAAAATATTAAAAATAATTTCAGAACAAATATTTTGCATTTTCACTAACTAGACGTAACCATTATTTTATTTTATGACTTTCATTTTAGTTATCTTTGCTGAGCCAAAAAAACTAACAGTTGACCGTATTTGTTTTTTTTACCAAATATAATATTGCTTACCCCAAACACAAGTTACTTGTTTATTGCTTTATGAATTTAATTAAAATATGATAAAGTAGTTAAATAAATATTTCATTCTTCATTTATTAACCCGATAGAACCTTGATTATTTATGTCGAACCCTAACCTAACCTACAAGAAAGAGACAAGTAAACGTAAATACAATGAATATTTCAAAAATTGACACTTAAAACATTGAACGGTTCACAATCTTTCGACTGTTTACAATCTATCGAAAAAAAAGCATTAGATTACAATGTTACGGTTTTTACAATCTTACGGTGACACATACATACTATATAAATAAACAAACATTCATACAAACATGCGGGTCGAATACTGAACCTCTTTTTGAAGTCGGTTAAAAAATAAAGGGAAACAATTGTAATCTTAATTTGACAATATTATATTTTGGATTTAGGTTCGATAATTTGACTACACATAAGCAAATTAGAGCTGTATTACTTATTTGGTATTATTTTTTCTTTTTCAGTAACACAATATTTGTTGAGCAAAGTATTAATTTTGGCCAGCAAAAAGAATATTTAAACAAGTCTTAAAATTATTCTGATGTGCGCATATTTTTTTTGAAACTTAAACAATTTACTTTAGGGACCTCAGTAAAGAATGGGTTTAATTTATTTGGAGTTAGTTATTTTATTTGGTACTAAGTTTTAGGGTAAAAAAAATTTTTTGATGAGCACTTAAATTGTACCCTATAAGTTACAAGGGCCATACAAACCTACTTATAGATACTTATTAGCAAAGACAAATAGACTAAACTAGAATGATATGTTACCTACTAATACTAAAAGGTAATAGGCATGATGACAGTAACCAAGAATCAATGAAATTATGAATTTATCTAATGAAATAGGATTCATGGATTATAAAAAACGTATTTATCTTTCTATTTCGAGTAAGATTGCTATTTATTTTGATAAAATAAAACTATAAAATACAGCAATCCGCCATATTGGGTAAAACACCAAGAAGCGAATGACGTCACAATTGTTTGTTTTCTAGCTTTGACAATCACACTATTGTTTACTGCACACTGCACAGAGTACATTGGTAAAAACAATAGTGACGTCACAAACGACGCCATGACACCGCCGAACGTTTTGGCGTGAATTTTAAAATTTAAATTTCAAATGTCAATTTTATCGACCAAACCTTATTTTCCTGCTGAAATAAGATATTTTTTCGAAATAGTAGATACTTCCGAACATAATCTGACCATTTTTCAAAATCAGTCATCATGCCTATTATTATGTGTTTTGCTTCAAACACTTTGACCAGCCGGATAAAACCTTTCTAAGTCTGCTTTTCATTAATAAAGACCATATAATATAACTAAAGGCTTTATTAATCGATTGTTTCAAGTTAGAGCCGATAAATTCGTCCGCCAATTAATTTCAGTGACAAATATCAGACAATAAGCCGACGCTATCAATCTCTTGGGAACCTCTAATTGGATCTTGCGAAGGGTTTGACGGTCAAGGTGAAGGTCCGGGTAAAATGTGGCAATTTATTGGTTCCAGGTTCGTTATTCGCTTATGTATATGTCACCGTAAGATTGTAAAAACCGTTGGATTATAATCTAACTCGCGAAATTGTAAACTGTCGAATGATTACAATATAACGGATTATTTTTCGGTAGATTGTAATCTGTTAGGTTTATTAACCCGATAGCAGGCCGGGTACTACTTGCTTATTTATGTCGAACCCTAACCTAAACTACAAGAAAGAGGCAAGAAAACGTAAATACAATGAATATTTCAAAAATTGACACTTAAAACATTGAACGGTTTACAATCTTTCGACTGTTTACAATCTATCGAAAAAAAAGCGTTAGATTACAATCTTACGGTTTTTACAATCTTACGGTGACATATAATATAAACATGACGTAAAACGTCCTTTTACGCGCTTGTATTATAAGCTGTTTTTTGTTATATTTCATAAGCTCATAAAGCTATAAGAATTACATCCTAACAAATATTATAAATGCGAAAATGTTTTTGTCTGTCTGCTACACTTTTATCTTTTAAACCGATTTTAATGTAATATGGTATATTAAGAGATAGATTGCATCTCGGGGAAGGACATAGGCTACTTTTTATCCAGATCCCGCGGGAATAAAAAAAAATCATCGCGTACGAAGTCGCGGACTTCAAGCTTATAATATTACTAGTGAAGAATTAAAATAAATAAAAAACCGGCCAAGTGCGAGTCGGACTCGCGCACCGAGGGTTCCGTACAAACCTGTAGGTATATAAGTAAAAGTTATAGTATTTTTATTCCACTTATCTACTTTAATTTCAATTTAATACATCTACACGTTCATGTGGAAAGAGGTAGTAAGTTTAAAATTTGCAGCATAAACAGCTGTATCTTTTGATTGTGTTCGCTTAGAAGTTTGATTTTTTCACAGCTCCAACGGAACGGTACGGAACCCTAAAAACTACTGACTAGTAAAGGACGAAACCAGAAGAAAACTAAAAATATTTAAGTTTTGAAGAGGTTAATAATTTTCCGTATAAAATCAAGCCTTTTTGACTTTTCTTGAAAAAAAAAATCATTAGGTAATAGGTTTACAAAATGTATACGTATTTATGTTGAATTTTTAACTGTGAAAAATGTAGTAACATACTACTTGTAGTCTACGTCTAATCTAAAAATGAACGCGCGTCTCTATTCCTACTACCTACACACGATGGCTTACTGTAAGCATTAGCCGCCAACAGATCCGGATTCAGAAATCATATCCGTGATTGAATGACCAATGACGAGTGTGCATTGTTGTACACCTACTTTGCTTCGACCATTTGCACGTTAGCGTACTTTGGGGGTGTTTTCATTTTTAACCGACTTCAAAAAAGGTTCTCAATTCGTCGGAATTTTTTTATTTTTTTATGTATGTTCCCCGATTACTCGAAGACGCCTGGACCGATTTTGAAAATTCTTTTTTTGTTTGAAAGGGTATACTTCAAAGGTGGTTCCATATAAATTTTATCGAAATCGGTCGAGCGATTTTTAAAATATCAACAATAAAATAAGTACTTTGTATAGCGTGCGCTTGTTGTTGTAAAGTTGGCGCGGGAGTTTGAAGTCGGTTGCTTAAAAAAGAATTTTTTATATTAAATTACATATAAATAAAATAATACAGATAAAAAGTAGCCTACGTCCTTCCCCGGGATACAACCTATCCCTGTACCAAATTTTATCAAAATCAGTTGAACAGATACATTTGTTTGGTTCCCGCGGGAACTCCTTAATTTTCCGGGATAAAAAGTAGCCTATGTGCTATTCCAGACTATAATCTATCCCTGTGCCAAATTTCAGCCAAATCCGTTCAGCCGTTGGTGCGTGATTGAGTAACAAACATCCATACATCCATACATCCATCCAGACATCCATCCAAACTTTCGCATTTATAATATTTATTTGATTGATTGATTGATTAGGTTAAACAACGTTTACTATAGGTATCTACTATTTATAGTAGGTATACCTACTAGTGAGCTATTGACCGAACCGCCTAATGTATTCCTTTCAAATTCAACACCATTGTGAGATAATATAACACATCGACACAAAAACTCCAAGACAAAAAAGATGCATTGAAGAGAGCTGTCCTCTAATACACGTCAAGGTTAGGTTTTGTGTTATTGATTACTTAAATAATGCTAGCGTGCAAATTGACGAATCATTGCAGAGACGTATTTTAGCTTCGTATCATCATACAAAAGTTAAGTTTGAGTTTATCCATCCTTTGCTACTAGCAACAAAATATTGACGAAATTATCATCTACCATCCTCAATCACACTTTTTCTCCATCCATAGTTTGGATGGATGGATATTTGTTACTCAATCACACCAGAACAGCTAAACGGATCTGGATGAAATTTGGCACAGCTATATATTATAGTCTGCAATATCCCTTGAGCTACTTTTTATTCCAGAAAATTAAAGTTCCCGCGGGAACAAAAAGACCTCGATCCACGCTGACTAAGTCGCGGGCATCAGCTAGTACCTAAATCATATGCTTTAATTCAAATCATTATCCGAGAACAAAGCAGGCCCATTTAGCTGCAAAAAATTCTAGTTCTTTTCCAACAAATAATAGGGCTCCAGAAAATATTCAGTAAATTGTGTGCTTAGCGTAGCGCCCGTGCATTCGGATTCCGTCTCGGTCTGCTTTAAATTCCTCTCTCAACGAGCGAGGAAAATGTTGCTTTGACACGTTTTTAAAGACCCGAGACTTGTAATTTAACATTACTTTGGTTGAGCGGTTTTGCTTGAGTTATTTGAATTTTTCGCCGAGAAAAATTCGTACCTTTATTTTTAAGCGATGCCAGTGCAACATTTCGTGTAGATGAAATGTATTTTTGAAGTTAATTTTAGTATCTCTGTTGAGGAATATTTGGGGGTATTTCGACGGGTTTCATTTTCATTATTTTTAACACAGAATTCCGACATGATAACCTTAATATTTTTGTCGTCGTCTCAACTTTCTGGAGTATCCAGCAATACCTAAACCTGCAATTCTTAAAAAAAAAAACAGTGGAGCCGTTGTGCTACCAACGTTTTTTGATTTTTTGACTCGCCTTGATGAAAATGCTATTTTTATCGTTGCATCGACTGCTACGCATGTCCTCAATGAGCAAATTTGTATTGCGGATCGTATTCCTTCTGTTCCCATGCAAACTGTATCGTCTTATGAGTGGACCAACTGACTAAAAACCTTGAAAGATCTTTTACTTAAACATTTAAATCCAAAGGTTATTTGCGAGGCAATCCGTTTATATCCATATCTTAATTTCATTCGAACGCTTCGAGAAAACCGCTACCGATTCAATGAGCCTTGCAAAAAACTGCTGACCTATTTACAAAATGGATTTATTGCCTATATAAAGCAAGGATTGATTTACTGGCGCCATTTCTTTGCTTCTTCATTACAAAATATTTTAATGAGGCTACAAGGATTTTATACCGTCGTAAATATGGCTTGATGTCTAAGAATCCAGATTCTTTTTAATGTTCGTCTAAAGAAATACACACTATATTTTGAAATGCTATAGTAATCGTATAGATTTTCATTCTTCTTATGATGATAGTGAAAATCAAAAGGGCTAACTTGTAGTGGATAAAAAAGGAAGTAGCTATATGGAATCCCTGGCAACCGGTAAAAAATCATCATTTTTAGGGTTCCGTACCTCAAAAGGAAAAAACGAAATATAGGATCACTTCGTTGTTCGTCCGTCTGTGTGTCAAGACCCTTTTTCTCAGGAACGTATGGAGGTATCAAGCTGAAATTCATATCAAATACTCAAATCTACAGTCCCTAGGAGCTGTAAAAAAATCAAACTTCAAAGCCAACACAAACAAAAGATACAGCCGTTTATGCTGCAAATTTTCGAATTTTCTTGTACTCGCAAGGGAATCAAAACCTACAGGGTACTTCCCGTCAACTCAGAATCTTCAAACTTGGTACGAAGCAACATCTTATAGCACAGATATAGGAAGAATTGCGAAAAACATAAATTTTTACTTACATCATATAATAAAAATATTTTTATTAATTTTAAACTTGTTTAAAATATTCGACACTTGCAAGGGAATCAAAACCTACAGGGTACTCCCGTGAACTCAGAATCTTGAAATTTAGTAAGAAACAACGCCATAAAGCACAGATATAGGAATAATTGCGAAAAGCATAAATTTTTTGTTAAATCATATAATAAAAATATTTTTATTAATTTTAAACTTGTTTCAAATTTACGACACTCGCAAGGAAATCAAAACCTACAGGGTACTTCCCGTGAACTCAAAATCATAAAACTTGGTACGAAGCAACATCTTATAGCACAGATATAGGCAGAATTACGAAAAACATAAATTTTTAATTACATCATATAATAAAAATATTTAAATAATTTTAAACTTACTATCCCTTTCCTCATGAACGCGTAGAGGTATTAAATTGAAATTCATATTAAATACTCAGGTCTATAATACCTTTGAGCTGTAAAAAACTACTGTCCCTTGGAGCTGTGAAAAAATCAAACTTCAAAGCCAACGCAATCAAAAGATACAGCCGTTTATGCTGCAAATTTTCGAATTTTCTTGCACTCGCAATGGAATCAAACCTACAGGGTACTTCCCGTGAACTCAGAATCTTGAAACTGGGTACAAAACAACGTCTTATAGCACAGATATAGGAAGAATTGCGAAAAGCATAAATTTTTAGTTACATCATTTAATAAAAAATATTTTTAATAATTTGGGTTCCGTACCTCAAAAGGAAAAAACGGAACCCTTATAGGATCACTTTGTTGTCCGTCCGTCTGTGTGTCAAGACCCTTTTTTAAGGAACGCATGGAGGTATCAAGCTGAAATTCATATCAAATACTCAGGTCTACTGTCCCTTGGAGCTGTGAAAAAATCAAACTTCTAAGCTAACACAATCAAAAGATACAGCCGTTTTTGCTGCAAATTTCGACACTCGCAAGGGAATCAAAACCTATAGGGTACTTCCCGTGAACTCAGAATCTTGAAATTTTGTACGAAACAACGTCTTATAGCACAGATAAAGGAAAAATTTCGAAAAGCATAAATTTTTAGTTTAATATTATTACTGCGAAAGTGTGTCTGTCTGTCTGCCTGTCTGTCCGTCTGTCTGTCTGTCTGTCACGGCCTAACTACTCAACCGATTTGGATGAAATTTAGTACAGATATAGGTTACATCCCGGGGAATCGCGGGAATAAAAAAAACATCAATCCACGTGGACGAAGTCGCGGGCGTCATCTAGTCATAATAAAAATATTTTTAATAATTTTAAACTTACTACCACTTTCCGCATGAATGCGTAGAGGTATTAAATTGAAATTAAAATAATGGATAAGTGGAATAAAAATACTGTAACTTTTTACTTATATACCTACAGGTTTGTACGGAACCCTCGGTGCGCGAGTCCGACTCGCACTTGGCCGGTTTTTTCCACCTATCCCGTCTGTATCTACGAACTTGTTGCTACTCTTAATATACGCGATGGTTAAGACAAATAACAAATAACCTACTTTCAGCCCAAAATTTCCATTCACATTGCTTTGAAAAGAGAAAACATATTTTTTTAATTAATCAAATAGTTAAACATGACGTATCCTTCTACATGAACGTTTGCAAATTGCTTTTAAACGCTCAAATCTAGGTCGCAATATTTTAAATTTCACGTACAATTCAGAAAACAGTGTCACAAAATAGCACGGAATGTGAAGCGGCCGCGAAAGAGCCGGTGACAAAAAGAAAAAGTAACTTGTTTGCTAAGATGTTTTAAGATCTGTTTTAAGGTTGTCTCAGGAAGTCCAATGGCGTCGTTACTTACACGTTTTAAAACAAAAAAAACTTTAATTACAGCAGCCCGATTAGTGCGACGGTTTATCGCACGAATAGGGAATATGCATAAAATTTAAATTTGTCTCAAATATTTTTTCTAGATTCTTTATTGTCTTTACATTATACTTAAAAGGTATTTTTTTTATTTAGTTATTATTTAAACCCAGAAAATATTAAATAGAAAGTGAAAAATAAGGGAGGCAAATTCAAACTTGCAAAACGCGTCACCATTGGTCGAAACGAAATGTGACGTAAATGGTCACGTCAGTGGATTTATCGGCGTCGATATTCATACTGTGGTAGTATTGTTTGTGAGAAAAAATTGCTTAAAACTGTATTCCAGTGTGATTACTTGTTTATATATATTTGTAGTCAATCTAGGACGATGACAGAAACTGGTTTTATCAAAGCGCAATCGGATAATCTACCGAAAATAGATGCATTTATGATGTCAGCATATTTTGCATCAAATCTCGATTTTACGAGCGCAGAGATCAAAGGAGTGAAAGCTGCAAGGTAATTATTATGTTACATGGTATATTTTAATCCATAACATAGATTTTAATGCATAAATATTTAAATAATACTTACAACTAAACATAACCTATACATAACCATTTGTCATTAAAATTGTTCCTAAACTCCTAATTTACGGGAGTGTCCCCGCCGAGACGAGCTAAGCGAAGCGAAAGGGCACAACCTAGGTACCTTTTCTCGGAGCGCTTCTTCGTTTTTTTGAACCCTTCATAACTTGGGTTTGGATTATAGTTTATAACAGACTAGCTTATGCTCGCGACTTCGTCCGCGTGGACTACACAAATTTCAAACCCCTATTTCACCCCCTTGGGAGTTGAATTTTCAAAAATCCTTTCTTAGCGGATGCCTATGTCATAATAGCTATCTGCATGCCAAATTTCAGCCCGATCTGTCCAGTAGTTTGAGCTGTGCATTGATAGATCAGTCAGTCAGTCAACTTTTTCTTTTATATATTTAGACTAGCGACGCCCGCGACTTCGTTCGCGTGGCTTAAGTTTTTTTAATTCCCACAGGCACTCCTTAATTTTGCAGGATAAAATAAATATGTCACCCTCCAGGTCCTCATCTATACCCATGCAAGAAATCACGTCGAACTGTTGCTCTGTTGCGGCGTGATTGAAAGACAAACTCTCTATTTAACGTCCTTGAGGATAAAATTTTCAAAAACTGAGAAACAAGTATTTTTTTATTTTAAACCAGAAGCCTAAATACCAACTTTCATGGCAATAACTTGAAAAATGAAGGACTGTCTTACAAACTTTCAACCCCTATTTACCACTTGAGGGGTAAAATTTTGAAAAACTGTGACACACATATTTCTTGTTTTTTTGCCGAAAGCCAAAATACCAAGTTTCGTTGGTTGAAAAATATCTTGAGAAAAGAAGGCCTTTCATACCAACTTTCATCCCATATTTCACCCTTTTTGGGGGTCGGTTTTCAAAAACTGTGAAACACGTATTTCTTCATTTTTAACCCGCAGCTCATATACCAAGTTTTATGGCTTTAACTTGAAAAACGACGGACTTTCATACAAACTCTCAACCCCTATTTTACCCCTTTGGGGGTGGAATTTCGAAAAACCCTTTCTTAGTGGATACCTAATCTTCACAAAGAACACACTTTCCAAATTTCATGTCTGTAGGACCAGCGGTTTAGGCTGGGCGTTGATATATAAGTCAGTCAGTCAGTCAGTCTGTCAGGACTTTGAATTTTATGTATATAGATAAACAATATTCTCGGGATGGACTTATTAAACATGTAAAGTGGGATTATAATTTACACATAATATTATATTATTGAAGCTCACTATTACAAACTAAAGCTAAAGCTAAAGTTATTACAAACACGGGACATAACCAATGACGTCATCAAAAGCGCGCGATTAATGGTGGCGTTTGAACGGCTCAAATCGTCGCTTTTCCTACGAAAGGACCTATCTGACACTTTTGACGTAACTGCACTAAATACATCATAATAATGTACTTTTGATTCTCTGTCGATCTGTCTTATCGACTTTTTCATATCTTTTACCGTTTACTGGCTAGGACAATCGGTAAGTATGGCGTATATGCTCATTTGCGAAAAGGAAATCATACTAAGTGACGTATTTTATACTAAGGGCTATTAGAAAGATTTTTATTTAGTGATCAGCTAAATAAAAATCTATGAACTATGACGTAACTGAAAATACGTCATTTAGTGTGAACTAGACTATATTGAATAAAAATGGGGTTTTCACTTACGTCTGAATTTTGATTGCGACGGAATACCTTAGACATTAACTAATAGAGTTAAAAATTTATGTAAATTGGTGACAAAAAATGTATAAAACCTTGGGCAGTAAAAAATCCAAAATAGTACGAATCCAAAAACTTTCAGTCAAAAAATGATTTAAAACTATCCTAATTATTATTATATATAAAGAAATAAAAAACTGTAACACAGAATGTAGTACCCGACCCCAACCGATAGATGTCGCTACGCGTATATTGGCTCTCGCTATAGGATGGTGTCGGTCAGCTCCATATATAACGCCGAGCCCGCTTGTATCGGTATTACATTCCATTCCTGCATCGTGGCAAATGGTGCTTCCACCTAGTTGGGACACACATTGAAAGCGCATAGCAGCGATTAATTCATAGGTGGCACGGACCCCTGCTTCCACCCTTGTTGGGACAGAGTGTCCTGAAAGCCTATGTTTTATTAGTTAACTCGTAGATCCGTAATCTTTATAACCAACTGTAACAATAAATGTCTGCTCAGCTAGTTGGATATTTAATTTGAAGACTTCCTCGCTCTATAACTTTGGCGCTCCAACTGGCGGCCCGACGAACTTCACGCAATTTATGAAGAACGAAGAGGAAGTTTCTGAAACGACTGGGCAGCAGCAAAAGATAAGGCGGAATCCTGGTTACGTTGTTACTAGATACGGAAGAACAGTCTGTTGCATTTGACAATTTAAGAAGGCTTCTCACCTCCACCCCAGTACTACGACCAGACGAAGGCATTTATCATCAAGACGGATGCAAGCAATTTTGCTATCGGAGCTGTTTTAGTGCAGGGGGAGACCGAAAATGAGCATCCGGTTGAGTTCGCTAGCCGCTTGATAACAAAGCCGGAACGCAATTATTCCACCACAGATACCAACATACCGGTTGGCGTGTACCATGCGTCGGCATTACGAAGATTTAAGAAAGTGGATGAGAATGTCTTACCAACACCTACTCAAGTAATTCGCAAGAGAGGTCGTCCTCGGAAGCAGCCTATAACACCAGCAACGGATAAACCTCGACGCCCTCGAGGAAGACCTCCGAAGAAGATGGAATGAGAGAAAAACTTCCTGTCTTCCTCGTCGAGACGACTTCGCAGACAGAGGGAGAGACTGTAACACAGAATGTAGTACCCGACCCCAACCGATAGATGTCGCTACGCGTATATTGGCTCTCGCTATAGGATGGTGTCGGTCAGCTCCATATATAACGCCGAGCCCGCTTGTATCGGTATTACATTCCATTCCTGCATCGTGGCAAATGGTGCTTCCACCTAGTTGGGACACACATTGAAAGCGCATAGCAGCGATTAATTCATAGGTGGCACGGACCCCTGCTTCCACCCTTGTTGGGACAGAGTGTCCTGAAAGCCTATGTTTTATTAGTTAACTCGTAGATCCGTAATCTTTATAACCAACTGTAACAATAAATGTCTGCTCAGCTAGTTGGATATTTAATTTGAAGACTTCCTCGCTCTATAAAACAAATTATTTTGAATTAAATGTGATTTAATTATTCAATAAAAAATACAGTCGTATCTCCTAAGTAATTAATTTTTCAGAAAAACAAAGTTCTTATGAAGTGGCGTAACTGTTTTAAATATTTTTACCTAAATGAATACGCACATTTAAATAAGACAATTCCTACTTGCAAAAAGGCCTTGATTCACAGATTATAAGAATATTTTATTTGAGCAAGCTGTGGACAATATAGTTGAGCACGAAACCGAAAAACGCTTGCCCTGAACAATTAACTCGATGTCAGTTAGGTCCTTTCGTAGGAAAAGCGACGAAATGTATACTTAACTTTGAAACACCAATTATCGTAATTATTTGACTATTTTAAAACCTATTTATATTTTTTACCATGGTTATAAAGATGTAAATGATTGATTTAAGAAATAAAAATAAATCATGCATATTCCCTATTATGCTCGGGTGTTGCTTTGATAATTTAGTACGCCAATTTTAGCTTTTATAAGACATCCCCACAAAAAATCCAATTGGCCCTCGATTTATGGGTAATTTTGGGATTTCCCACATATTTTAATGCGGTAACTGTGATAGGTACTCAATCATAACATGAGATCGTGACATAGAGTCATTTAATACCACTGTCGAATACGTCCTTGGACAAAATTGACTGATATAATTTTAGTGAGGCTCGCGGGAAATGATGTCGCTGCCATTATTATTAGCTATGAAATCCATTTTTACATAAATGTCGAAGTTAATGTTGTTTGTTTTGCTGACAGCCCTAGGCTCGTTCGGTAGCGTTCATCAGTCATCGGCCTGGGCTTCCGGCTATGTTTCATAGTTCAATGCCTCGCCAGATTTGCGTCTCGGCCGACCTTCATAACATTCGGCACATAGATGCTGTCCTTTAACAAAATCTCAAACGACCTTTCCATTCAACTGCGTTCTTTGATTCACATTTCTGATCATGTTAACGACTTCAGTTCTGGGCAGCTTACAAAAGACGCTTTGTACTTACTTGAAAGCCATTGAGTCGTTACTTTCATATTCAATCGGTGCTCAAGAGTATTGCATGTCAGTGTGTATTTCGGATTCGGACTTTTATTTGAGATTTAGTGTTTTATTTTTCTGCAAAACTAACATCTCGTTTTATGGATGACTCATCATCACCCGTACTAGTTTTATGCATCGATGTTTTAAGGAGTTCATTTTAAAGTCGTATCCAAGCGATATAATTAGCAGGCCCGTAGATACATTGTTTTTTTAGGCTTTTTACGGAGCGTTAGTTGTCATTTTTAACTGTAGGTATTAGTTTTAGTATGGCAATAAACTTACTTCATCAAATAATTGTTAATGATTAGTTTTTAGCTTACGCAATTTAGATTCATTTTCTTGCACCTAAAACCTTGTTATTTCACTTCTGAAAAAGAATGAATACTTAACTCATACAAATTTCCCCAAAAAAAAAACTTTAATATTCAGAAAGTAAAGACGACTCCGATGATAAAAATTATGCAGTGCAGGAAGTAGGAACCATACTACCAACGCTTAAAGCAATACCCAAGCAATATTACTCAAAATTACAGTTTGTTGTCACGTACCTTGACGTTCCTAAAATAAGGCTTATAATTCTAAAACATGAAAGTCAACAATAATTAAATAATATGGCTTTAATCGTTGGCAGTATGGCCACAGGTGATATTTACAATCGCAGAGACTAATAAACGTTAACCTTGAAATTTTTAAAGGAAGATAATTTATGCAAGCTGACAATATGATGGATCGTTATACATAGTCAGCTGCAGGTTTCAGACAAAGACATGTTAATTAAGAGAAAAAATGTGGCATTCGGAATGGCATTCGGATAAAATTAGCTAATAAGTACCTACTTTAAACACGTTAAACAAACGTTGGTACAAGGTGTACCATGTAGAGCTGAAAAAAAATGGTGCAATTCGTTTGTGTAGACAGCATGTGTAACTGACAGTAGAACGACTGCTTACTTCTACATATGTACTTACATCATACTAATATTATAAATGCGAATGTGTTTGTTTGTTGGTTTGTCCTTCAATCACGCCGCAAGGGAGCAATGGATCGACGTGATTTTTGCCATGGTTATAGTTGAGAACCTGGAGAGTGACATAGGCTACTTTTTATCACGGAAAATTAAGGAGTTCCCGTGGGAATCAAAAAAACTTAAACTCAAATCAGCTAGTAGTACATAAAGTACAACCTGCAATTATTTTCTACTGACGTTGTACTAAGAAGGAGGTACTCGAACTTCATTAATCCCGGTTATTTTAATAAAGAACTATTGGATAGAATCAGGCGTTACTTTGCGGAAGTTCATGATTTAGCAAGAAAAGAATACAATTATTTATTCTTTTCTTAATAAAGAACTGTAAATATTGATTTAAATTTCCCATTGGCATTGATAATCCATACTAATATTATAAATGCGAAAATGTGTCTGAGTGTCTGTCTGCTACGCTTACACATATCTGTTCGGCCGATTTTGATGAAATTTGCTATAGGAATAGTTTGAATCCCGGGGAAGAACATAGACTCTTTTTTATCCCGGAAAATTAAAGAGTTCCCGCGGGCATCAAAATCCGCGTGCATCAAAATCCACATTTTCATTATGTACTTTTCCATTTATAGTACCTAAATGTCAATAATAATACCTACCCTTGTCGATGATTCAAAGTGTCTGGCACTCCATTTCAACCTAGACGTTCAAATTACTCTAATGATGACGGATGATGCAGGCGAAAATTGACCTTTCAGCTTTCTGGCCCATTCCCAAGTAATTGGAGACACAAAAAGTGTGTACCTACAATAATATAACAATTGACTCCCCAACAGCACAGCTTCCGTTGCTACACAGTCCCAAATTTTCAATTTGCGTGGCCATCATCTTATTTACTCAGACGTGAATAAATTATTTTTTTATTGCACCGCTGCACCAGCCGCTGTCGATCATTGGTTTGACATTCAAACAGTCTAGCTAACTCATTGCACCGGCTGAGTGATACATTCGAGAAAAATAAACCTTATCCTAACAACATAAGTCTTAATTTCGTTCATGCCACTTGGAAAAACCGCGTCCAGCAACCAACGCTTCGGTTTATTACATTGCATATTTTACATCCAAGGGTAAGGGTACACAGTCTTTATTTATTTGTCAGTCGATTCTTCGAAACTTTTATTGATAAATTTCGACGTTATGAATTCGCGGTCGAATCTATTGTTTATGAATCCATTACTTTCATTTCAAAATAATTTGTCTTCTCCCCGCAATCAAAACATTGAATGTATTTTGAACCACTGCAAACGCTCGCTTCGACATTGAATATCAATTTTTTTTATTGCGCCTGATTTGAGATGTTTCCTTTTTGTATCATCCCGAGCGACGTTTAAACGCAGTGCATTAATTATACATTTTATTGCTGATATAATATCTTATTTGTTATTTTTTCTTGTTGCAGATCTAACCACCTTAAACGGCGAATCGAATAATTTACAGCGTAGCTTAACGAAGAGTAGAGCTCGTATAAATATGTTATATTAATAAGAAACGAAACTGCCATCAGCAATAATTTAGTCTTAGTTTTTTGTGTCTAGTTTAGATTAGTGTTAAAAGTGGAGAACGTAGCAGCAACCAAGAGGAACGCCGGGTTTGCCCCGGTGAATGAAAGGTGAGTTGTCTTATTGGTTGATTAAGAAAAAAATATCGACTGTTTCAAACGAAATATGAAACTTTTAAATATAGTTTTACTAATTGTTAGCTGATAATTAATTATCTAATAGGTACAGAATACTATTGGTGTTTTAATCTGTATCTACTTTAATATTATAGAGGTAAAGTTTGTGAGTTTGTGATGTTGTAGGGGGTAGGTAATCTCTGGATCTACGGAACCGATGTTGAAAATTCTGGTACCAATAGAAAGCCACATTATTTGTGAGTGTCATTGCCACTAACTATCTAGTGACATTTTGTCAAGAATAGGGAGTTCCCGTGGGAATTTAAAAACTTATTTCACGCGGACGAAGTCGCGGGCATCTGCTAGTTAATAATAAAGGTAAATTGGGACTGATTCTGTAGTGCAAAATCTCTAAACTAAATAAAATGACAGCATTACAAATAATGCTAACCCATTTATAATACTCCCTGCCGAAAGGGACAGAACTGGATTTAAAGCTGTCATTTCAGTTTAGAGTTTTAAAGAATTGGCCACAAAATAAATGAAACAGCATAAAAAAAAGATATTGAAGCAGAATATTAGGCAATTTTTTTCGTACAAGTATTAAATTGATTCTGAGTAAATTCTAATGGTTCCCGCGAGGACTATTTACGTAATATTTTAATGTATATAACGGGTACATACCACGATTAATTTTTGTTTTTATTTATTTAGTGGTATGTACCCGTTATATACATTAAAATATGTCGTTAAACCAAGAAATAAGCTTAAAATCATTATTTACGTAATGTTTTGTTTTAAAAAAAAACAAGATTGTTTTGATTAAAGTAAATCCGCGGCGCAAGTTGCTCCGAGGTATGTCCGAGGTGTGATTAATTAGCTCCTTGCTCACGTAGGAGCTATCTCTGCTCATTATCTAGTCCGAGCAGGCACGATTTTGTAGATCTGACCGACGGAAAAAAGATAATTTGCATATTAGTGGAGCTAGGCTTGAACCGATAGAGATAACTGCGGGAGGCGGTTAAGGCTTAAATTAATTATAAATACAGATTAAGTACATTTAAAACTAGAAGAAATACCAGTTCTATTTTTTTCATTTGGATTTTGACTGCCAATGGCTTGATTAAATCAAGTTTTATGTATCTATGTAATATGCAGAAATTTATTAGTATTATGGCTTGAACACCTTAATGTAGTTAGTAATAATAATTTTCAACACACTTGCTCATAAAGTGGCTCTAATTTCACCGCAATTAGGCACATAATGACCCCTATAATCAAACTGTGACTTTTTCATTGCTATTATTCACAAGTGAGTTATAGAGTTTTTTTTTATTGGTTGTTGCTTTGTTTTCAAAAAAGTTTCGATACAAAAAAGGTCGTGTTCAATAGTACAAATAAATTAATGTACATTTTGCTTGCTCATTTCATGCAACTTCGTATTTAAATTATAGATAATTTTAACTTGTAAGTAGGTGGTACGTGTTTAATAAATAAAACTTTCACTCAAATATAACTTTTGTTTTTTCTGTAATAAAGAAAACTTGAAATTCCCCATTTTGTAATGGCTAAAACGCTATTCGCGAAAAGCAAAAAAAAAAGAAACCTCATTCTTTTAGTCTATGGCCGATCGCCATTGTAAGATGCGCGCGCATAGGAAAACTGATAAATTTTTCCCGCCTTTGCGAAAAAAAATTCACAACTCGTTTTCACTGTTGAAATTACAGTTATTTAGTAATTAAAATGTCTACAAGTACTAATTATGAAGAAAATGATTTATATGTTGTACACCGTCCGATATAAGATGTGAAGCCCTTAACGTTATGGAAAGTTTACTACCGGAAAACTCTAAGGAAAAATATCTCTTAGCGTACCAAAATTTCATACAATGGCAAAACAACAAAAATAGGCAGTCTTTTTCAGAAAATGTGTTCATGGCGTACTTTAAAGGATTATCTTCTAAGTACAAATCTAGCTCTTTGTAGTGTAATATACTCAATGATAAAAAGTATAGTCCGAACAAAGAATGGAGTGGACTTAAAAACATACTTGTCAGCTTATCTAAAGAGACTATCCGATGGATTTAGAAGCAAGAAATCAAAGGTCTTATCGTTTGATGATATTGAAAAATTTATAAAAGATGCTCGATGACCAATATCTGGCTATACTAAGGTTAGTTAAAATAGTTTTAAATATCTACGCGACTTCAGCCTGTGTTGTGTGTTGAGCTTATATAATTATTGTTTCTTTATTCCAGGTTGCTTTAATATTTGGTGTAACTGGTGCTTGTTGGATACAAGAATTAACAAATACCTATAACTGTAAAAGGCGTAGAGAACCATGGCCAGATGCTTTTAGTGAAGATACCTATCACGAATTTAAATAAAATACCGAGGACGTTCACTATACACGGTCCATTCTATGAAATTGTTAAGAAGTATGAAAGTTTGCGTTCACCAAAAGCAAAAAATTACTAATTGTTTCTCTAAATAAACTTTTTATCTACTAAAATAAAATTACTTTTTTGTATTATTTTCTTCACAAGTGTGTTGAAAAACGTCGTATGATACACGTGTGTATTGATGATTACCATCCTCGGCTATCTTAAGACCCTCACCTAACGGCTCGGGTCTCAATGGCGCCTCAGTGGTAATCACCAACATTACTCACTTGTACCATAATGTACTATTGTCATGTTCATGAGTAGAATATAATCCATACTAGGTATTCTAATACCTAATAGAAATGCGAAAAGTGCGTCTATCCGTCTGCTACGCTCATACAGCCTATCTGTTTAACCGATTTTGAAGAAATTAAGTACTGAGATAGGTTGCTACCCGGCGAAGTACATAGGCTTTATATCCGAAAAATTAAAGAGTTGAGAGTTCCTGCGGGAATCAAAACCCTCAATCAATGTGGGCGAAGTCGCAGGCATCATCTAGTTTATTATATTTTACTTGATTAGGTAAGTAGTAAGTACCCCTAACCCGTGACTTTGTAAGCTATAATCTATGATACATAATATTCAGTGTGAATCTTTAATTTGCCCCGTTTGAAAACGTATACATAACCTTGTAACATACTCGTAAGTTATGTTTTTCAATGTTTTTAGTTGTGTAGTGTTAATAGTAACATACAGATACACTACGAGTAGGTAATGATATCATTACGAAACTCAAAAATACCTACTAAAAGAAGAACACTACATAGTTCGAGAAGCTTCGAGCAACCGCAAGCTGGTGTGCACTTCGCATTATATAAGTTCCCAAGTGTATAGGTACGTTAACGTTATATATTTTTTTTTTGTAAGTTTTCAAATTTGATTCAGATGATGACTGAGCAGATCTTTCTGCAAATATATTATCATCAGTGCTTGACATTTTGTTGTTTTTGCACATTGTCCAAGATTTTGAGCATTGTACTCATTACCGAGGGTTTTTTTTTCATTATTGGCATTGTATTGTTATTACGATTAATGAAATCATTTATTATGACACTTTTAAAAGAGTCGTGAGTTGCATTTTTTATAAAGTCTAAATTGAAACTAAATTCCTACTTACTTAGTCACAATACTTGTAGTTGGGTAAATAAATCCATACTAATATTATAAATGCGAAAGTGTGTCTGTCTGTCTGTCTGTCCGCTACGCTTTCACGGCCCATCTGTTCAACCGATTTTGATGAAATTTGGTACAGGGATAGGTTGTATCTCGGGGAAGGACATAGGCTACTTTTTATCCCGGAAAATTCAAGAGTTCCCGCGGGAATCGAAAACATGGTCCACGCGGACGAAGTCGCGGGAATCATCTATTAAAATAATAAAAATAAAGCCTTATCAAAACGGCATCCCTTTGTATTGGAATAAAATACTATCGCGAAGTATTTTAGGAGGATATGACTCGCCTAGTTTACCATCGTCGTCATCTCAACGGAAAGACAAAGACCTCCACAGCTGGACGAAGGCCTCATGTATGGATCCACACGTCATAACATATTCTTATGTCGCTTGCTTCCTGCGGCTACCGCTTCGCTGATCGTCCAACCACCTAAAGGTGGCAGTCGAACACTGTCTAGTTACCATAATACAAGGTGTGCTACTTTACCATACTAACACATTTTTAAATCTTTATATTTTGAAGAGTTAGTTAATTGTTCCTAAGGGAATATACGTCACTCCGTAGGGCTTCAAAAGATTGTACCGACACAACATCTTTATTAATTACCTACCTATTTACTTACCTAGTTACGTAGGGCTTTCTTAAACAGCTGTAACAGAGCCCTAGTCTTCTCTGATAGAGGCTGGGACAGGGCATAACATTATGAAAATAATAATACCTAATCATCAAAGCGATTAGTCCGTGTAATTTTACAGCCACTTGTCCAGTAGACATCAAATCTGTAACGACACATTAGGTTGTAAGAATAATATGCATTAATAAGCCAAGGCCATTTAGTTCTTACAAAAGTTATAAGCATGCTCTAACGTAGACTGTAAGGAATGCTAATTAGGTAACACTTGTTCATCTCTTGTATTATCCGATTTCCGTTTGTGTAAACCAGTTTGCAGTCGTATAGCATATACATTGTTCTTCTACTTAGTAACATAATTAGCACGATAGTTTACAAAGATTTTCATTAGAAGTGATCAATAATGATAGAGCCCATTTTAGTAATCCATACTAATATTATAAATGCGAAAGTGTGTCTCTCTGTCTGTCTGTCTGTCCGTCTGTCCGTCTGTCTGTCTGTCTGTCTGCTACCGACACTTTCACGGCCTAACTACTCAACCGATTTGGATGAAATTTGGTACAGAGATAGGTAACAACCCGGAGAAGGACATAGGCTACTTTTTATCCCGGAAAATTGAAGGGTTCCCGCGGGAATCAAAAAAAAAAATATCTGTTCAAGCGATTTCAATGAAATTCGGTACAGGGATAGGTTGTATCCCGGGGAAGGGCATAGGCTACTTTTTATCCTGGAAAATTTAATAGTTCCTGCGGGAATAAAAAAAACATCAATCCACGCGGACGAAGTCGCGGGCATCATCTAGTATAAGATAAATAGTAGGGTAATAGATTTCAAAAGATTTTAATCTAGATACAAAAACTAAAGCATATAGCCAACTTGTAACCTTTATCCGTAAAATTTGATTTCATCTCATAGGTATCTTGTTTTACCTTCACAACCTTTCTCACTGCCAAGGGTCACTGGTAGAGATCTCTTATAGAGATGAGTGCTTCATTGTCCACGATGTTTCTGATTTTTCTACATCATACTAATATTATAAATGAGAAAGTGTGTTTGTTTATACTTTGTTGGTTTGTTGGTTTGTCCTTCAATCACGCCGCAACGGTACAACGGATCGACGTTTTTTTTTTTTTTTTTATCCACCACAGGTTAGCCCTTGACTGCGATCTCACCTGATGCAGGTAAGTGATGATACAGTCTAAGATGGTAGCGGGCTAACCTGTAAGGGGCATGGCAGTTATATTAAACCCATACCTACCCCTATTCGGTTTCAACACGGCATCGTACCGGAACGCTAAATCGCTTGGCGGCACGTCTTTGCCGGTAGGGTGGTAACTAGCCACGGCCGAAGCCTCCCACCAGGCCAGACCAGGGAAAATTCAGAAATTATAAATTCCCAAATTGACCCTGCCGGGGATCGAACCCGGAACCTCCGCACGTTAAGGCAACAACGCTACACACTGCGCCACGGAGGTCGTCACGTGATTTTTGGTATGGGCATAGTTGAGGACCTGGAGTGTGACATAGGCTACTTTTTATCCCGGAAA
Organism: Erebia epiphron; assembly: GCA_963932025.1. Taxonomy (NCBI): domain Eukaryota; kingdom Metazoa; phylum Arthropoda; class Insecta; order Lepidoptera; family Nymphalidae; genus Erebia; species Erebia epiphron. The sequence goes on along the minus strand of OZ009948.1, from coordinate 37,076,000 downwards.
ATTAAGGAGTTCCCGCGGGAATAAAAACTTAAACCACGCGGACGAAGTCGCGGGCATCAGCTAGTTAATAATAATAGTAACTTCTGATGCTTCTGATCTGTGAAGATTGACCGATGAAGCGACTAGGTACGAACTGAGTACTTTTCAAAATTGATTTGATGATTGAAATGGGAGATTGTTTAGTATTTTATTGAATCCGTTCTCAACTGGAGACTTCATACGCTCAAGTTCACATTTAATTCATTGCAAGAATGCACACCGATCGTGATCGTGATCATCGAACAATATCGCTATGTCACCGTAAGATTGCAAAAACCGTTAGATTGTAATCTAACTAGCGAAATTGTGAACTGTCGACAGATTGTGAACCGTTCAATGTTCTGATGGCCAATTTTTGAATTATTCATTGTATTTACGTTTTCTTGTCTCTTTCTTGTAGGTTAGGTTAGGGTCCGACATAAATAATCAGGTACTTAGGTTTTATCGGGTTAATATACCTAACAGATTACAATCTACCGAAAAATAATGCGGTAAATTGTAATCTGTCGACAGTTTACAATTTCGCTAGTTAGATTACAATCTAACGGTTTTTGCAATCTTACGGTGACAGCAATTTAACACAATATTGTTTACGTCGTGCGCGGTCACCGTGCTGTTGCACTTCGCGCTCGACTTGACGAATAAAATCTCGATTGGAATCGACATTATGACTCAATTGGAATCAAATTTTGATATCTAAAACTCCGCACAATATTATTTTCCTCAACACAATATCATACTAATATTATAAATGCGAAAGTGTGTTCGTTTGTTGGTTTGTCCTTCGATGACGCCGCAACAAAGCAACGGATTACCGTGATTTTTTGCATGGGTATAGTTGACGACCTGAAGAGTGACATAGGCTACTTTTAATCCTGGAAAATTAGGGAGTTCCTCTGGGAATAAATAAAAAACTTATTTCAAGCGGACGAAGTCGCGGGCATCAGCTAGTCGATAAATAATAATTCTGATATTATGCGCTTTCACTGAGACGAATAATAATCAGATTATTTCTGGACTGTCCGTATTTTTTGTTGCGTCCGTGTAATGTTATATTGTGATTGATTGCCTCGTTGGTCTAGTGGTTAGCATGATCGACTGCGGCCGACGAGGTCCCGGGTTCAAGTCCCGTGTCGGGTCACAACAAGTATTGGGTTTTTCTGACAAGAAATTCTCAGTACTGGCCCGGAGTTAGGAAGTTGGCGGTGTTTCACCCCCGTGCCTCGGAGAGCACGTTAAGCCGTCGGTCCTGCGCCTGATCTCTCTCCGGTTGTGTCGGATTTTCTGTCCCATCGGGCTATGAGAGTAAAGGAATAGAGAGTGCACCTGTGTTTGCCTTTGCGCACACATTTGTGCACTATAATATCTCTCGCGCAGATGGCTAATCTGTCTGGAGATTGCCCGCCGTGACCGAAGTTTGGTCGGGAGGACATTATTATTTCATTATATTGTGATTAATGGATTGGGTCATGACTGTCACAAGTGAGGAGTACGCAGCAGATATTTTAGACTTAAGAGCATCGGGCATACGTAAAAATAATTGATCATCATTGAGCAACCGCAATCATCTCTGATTGCCTTACTTTCGCTATTGCCAAAATCCATTGTCGCAACAAGAATACTAGCCAATCGCAATGATTGAGACTGTAACAATGCAGCTTTTACATAATAGGGGCTACTGGTGATTAAATATTATAATCTACCTCTCTTGCTTTGCGTTGTTCGCCATAATTTAATAGTTTAGGTTTCAGCAAAAATACGAAATCAAACGTTAAAGATACGATTTTTGCCTGGTGGGAGGCTTCGGCCGTGGCTAGTTACCACCCTACCGGCAAAGACGTGCCGCCAAGCGATTTAACGTTCCGGTGCGATGCCGTGTAGAAACCGGGTTTAATATAACTGCCATGCCCCTAACAGGTTAGCGCGCTACCATCTTAAGACTGCATCATCACTTACCATCAGGTGAGATCGCAGTCAAGGGCTAACTTGTAGTGGATAAAAAAAAGAAAAAAACAGAAATAAGACCGCCATAGTCTTCAAATCACAAGTTAGGCCTTACAGTTGGATAACTACAGTTCGCGCGCGAGTTGAATGCAGGGTAAATACATGTATATAGGTATCTGTCACCAAACATTTGCTCTGCATTCAACTCGTGCGCGAACTATACATCAAGGCTATTCCTATAATAGATACGTCGTAGTAGGTAGTACATTATAGCTACCGACCTATACCTATACCGAATGTTTTCTAAGTCCGTTAAGCAATATTATCCTTAAACATCTTAATGGGTGCTTGGCGTAAAAGCTCAGCTGTGGTTACTTTGATAGACCCTTTTACCGACCCTTTCGCCATTAAACTGCTGGCTTATTACAATTCAACACGAAACGAGGTGCTATGTAGATGGCATGAAAGGTCACGCTGACCCACATACGAATATCGAATATAATTGCTACATACTCGTATATCAATCGATCTATGTATAGTATAGTTTGGCTGACCGGGCGGCTGCATCCGAAATAGTTGTCGTGCATCATCGTGCGCGCTCGGAATAGATCGTACGCCTTTTTCAATCTTGTAACACAAACAAAAAGGTCAGAAGCCGACGACCTAGTTTCCGAGCAGCGAACACAAAGGTCACCCAGACATCGGCCCGGGAAGCGTTTGATAACGTTGGCAAGGCTGAGCGATGCACGCGAATGTTTGGTTTAGTATTACGCAAGTCGATTCTTCAACTCGATCACGCGAGTATCGACACTGCGACAGCACACTTAGGGTTGCCAAACGTCAGAAATAACAGACCCCTATCAGACCCATTTTAATAACATATTTATGTAAATGTAACATATTATACGTGATTGAGCGTCGTAGATATTTTCCATTGGGGTATATATCGCAACCCTTAGGTCAGCTCATTGCCGCACCATTCGTACAAGAGCCGAACATAGGTCTACGAGTACTTACGAGTCACGTCGTCGTCGGCTCTTCATTTGTTCTGTACAAACTTCCCCCGATTGTCAAATTCCGTTATGTTCCACTGTACCTCTGATGGGTCTCTTTCTATTGGCCTGGATTCAATATGGCACCAAGAGTACCATTAACTAAGGCAATGTTAACAACAATGTGATTGTAACAATATTTGATGCAGTATTACACAATAGGGCTACAGATGGGGAGATCGTTGTGATCTCACGACACCATTTTGAAAATAAATTAGAAGTGTAGAGCTGTCTTGAAATTTTAATATCACATAATATATTTAAATGTCAGAAAGGATACTGAGCAGCACTATATGGAGTTTGGGCTAGTAACAAATATTTTTGTGTCTCGATAAAAGTTTGCTTAAAATAAAGTTTGATAACCCTACTTTCATATACAAAAAGAATTTTTAATTTATTCCTCCCAGTTTTTGAGAAAAACAATTTTATTTAAAAGGTTGGGTTAGGTATGGTAGTAGGTACCACACTTCACCAGGACGATTCTACTGCTGCCTTTGGTAATACCAGTAAATAGTTATTGCCAATGAATCAATATTTGAAGATATATGAGGTGCCATTGTATTTATATTTTTAAATGATGTCTTTAACAGTACCAGTGAGTATTACTTTAACCTTGCTAATAGACAACGCTTACCTATACCTACCAGAAGCCTACCAGCTATTCGAACTAGTGTACTAGGTCCCTAGCTCTGGAATATATGCTTCATTAATAATTACAATAACAACACTGCACAAACGCGTAAACGCAAGCTGCAACATACCTAGAGAAGTTTTAGCGCATATGGAGGAAATAATATACTATATCTCAACTCGACGTACAAGAAAACGGCATGGGATTAAAATATCTAAATTCGAATCACCTTTGCTGTCGAAAATAGCAAAAATGTCAGTAAGCAAAAACCACAGACAACTAACCTGCAAGTGTTGCAACTAGCACCGAGTTGAGTCGATTCTATCAAAATGGTTTGCAAATAAATATCGATATTTTTTTATAGTACTATGAAAATGATAGTTTTTAATCGATTATAAGTCGATCACCGCCCGTTTTTATTTCATCGATTTCAATAATAACATCACTAGGTATGGAGTCTGGTTTTACAAATACAATTGGAGTACTTTTAAAATGATGAAAAAATCTCGGGATAGGCAGCACTTTGTTTTTTATGCCAAACTGAATTATAAAATTAAACTGAAATTATGAAAATAATTATCTTCTGACACAAGCATAGCCTGTGTATGTTCAGTCTCCTTTAGCTTAACATAGGAAAATCAGGGATTTTGTCAGGAAATATAAGTTTTTGATGTGGTAACCCTAAACACACCTTTGTTAAAATAGACTGAGTAGTTTCCGATTACGCGGAAAACAGCGACGATTTCGAGAACCGTGTTTGAAAGTCAAGCTAAAGGTCGAAACGAAACACGGTGTTAGGGTTAGGGACCAGTCTCGCATTTTTTGCCAATAAAATTTACATGATAGCACCATTATTGCAATTTATGGCTTTTTTGCAATCAAATTTGCGCCGAGTGCAACATCAGTAGTGATGAAAAAAAACATAATAATTATTATACCTACGAATTCGGAAACGTTAAACACATTTAATTGGTCTTTCTCATTGATGTATAATTATTTTAGTACCTGTCTTTCCCAATAAGCTGAGTAAGTACATTAAGGACAAATAATTGCGTAAAATTGGTCCCCATTCATGGTATTTTTTCAGATTCAATGAAGTACAAATTTACAGAGTGAATTAGGTAATTATTTATCTAAATTAATCATTTCATGCCAACTAATTCTACTATTACCTATTTCTGTTTGAAGACCTTGATTTCGAAAAAGATATACTTTAAAAATAAAAATAACTTTAAAAATATTATCACAGAGACAGAAAAACGGTTGTACGTAATATTTTTATTTCAATTTTATTTCATTAACTGCGAGAGACTAGGTATATTAATTATTAAACGAACACAACGACCTATGGTAAGGTTATTTTTTTATGCAATGAATTTGGTGCATTGACCTTAAATTAAATCGACTTTAAAAATATAATATTGGTTGCTAACAGGCTCTTGGTACATGAAGTCCTTTAGATTTTCACAAGGTCGTTGAAGAGTATTTGTAGAGCTTCGCAACGAAAGAGTGATGAAAAACGTAATTTCTTACGCAAACTTTTGGGTTATTTTCAGATGGCGATACTTTAGCGACTTAATTATTAAGTTACTTAATTGGGTCAAAGTCAAAACAACAAAGAGTTCCCACAAGATTTTTACGGAAGCAATTTGTGACTTTATGATTTTGAGGAAGCGGCGAGCGCTCTTGTAGGTTTGATATCCCAGGTTCAGCGTACAACGTAGCGATTTATCGTTCCGGTACGATGCTGTGTAGAAACCGACTAGGGGTTTAATATAACTGCCATACCCCTAACAGGTTAGCCCGCTACCATCTTAGACTGTATCATCATTTACCATCAGGTGAGATTGCAGTCAAGGGCTATCTAAATGTAGTGGGTTAGTGGCGTAAAAAATATGTCTAGCAGGGGCAATTACATCTCTGGTCTGCAGGCTATGTGATTCTCTAAGGTAAAATAAAATTTACAACCGTTGCAGTCAAGGTCGATCTCTTCGATGTTACATCGCAGACCGCATCGATGCTAGTAATGCTTAAATGTTTATGTCACCGTAAGATTGTAAAAACCGTTAGATTATAATCTAACTCGCGAAATTGTAAACTGTCGAATGATTACAATATAACGGATTATTTTTCGGTAATCTGTTAGGTTTATTAACCCGATAGAACCTAAGGCCACTACTTGATTATTTATGTCGAACCCTAACCTAACCTACAAGAAAGAGACAAGAAAACGTAAATACAATGAATATTTCAAAAATTGACCCTTAAAACATTGAACGGTTCACAATCTTTCGACTGTTTACAATCTATCGAAAAAAAGCGTTAGATTACAATCTTACGGTTTTAACAATCTTACGGTGACATTTACACTGCATTGCACTGCAGCTGCAGTGTGATTCTCTGAGAAACATTTAAGCAGGTCTTGTAACAGGATTCATCCGCAGCTAATTGTCACTCTACTGACAAAAAACTATCGATTTTGCTTTCCGGTACAATGCTGCATATCAAATCCAAGCGGACGAAGTCGCGGCCACCGTCTATTTAGTCCATACTTCCATACCAATGTTATAAATGCGAAAGTGTGTCTGTCTGTCCGTCTGTCTGTCTGTCCGTCTGTCTGTCCATCTGTCTGTCTGTCTGTCTGCTACGCTTTCGCGGCCCATCTGCTCAAGCGATTTTGATGAAATTTTGATTGTATTCCGGGGAAGGACATTCCAGCGGTAACAAAAAAACCTCGATGCACGCGGACGAAGTCGCGGCCACCGTCTATATAGTTAACAATAAATATTTAATAATAAAACATAATAGACGATAATTGCATAATGTTCAGAGAGCAAATCATCTTTACGACTGTCGATTGGCCTCAATAATATGATTTATAGTTTCCAATAGCAAACACTACGACGCGACGCAAGTGTTCCTCGGTGAAAGTATTTATACAGATGATTTAAGTTTTTCTTACACAGTCCGTCTACTGCTTCTACTGACACAGTTTTGTTTAGTTTGAAATGAACTGATTTACTTCATAGGATAACTAGGATAACTTTGTTGTAACACATATGATGTGCCGTATGAGACTACCTCTGGTTCGAAAAGAAGATTCTATTGAGATATTCAGCAGAACCTCTTTTTTACAAAGAAAAAGAATGTCACAATAATTTCATTTGTGGCTAATATGTATACCCACATAGTTCTTCATGTTTTAAAAGAACTGTGAACTCTGCTAATCTGCACTCAGCCAGCGTGGTCGACTATGGCCTTAAGCCATTTATTTATGGTGATTTCTATTAGTAATGACTAATGGTCATCATCAAGGTATCTTGCATAAAATATTCATAAATAAGATTTTTATGGCTGTATTAGCAGATGCCCGAGACTTCGTCCGCGTGGATCGAGGTTTTGTGGTTTCCGCGGGAACTCTTTAATTTTCCGAGATAAAAGCCTATGTTTTATTCCAGACTCTAATCTATCTCTGTGCCAAATTTCATCCAGATCCGTTCAGCCGTTCAGGCGTGATTGAGTAACAAACATCCATCCATCCATCCATACATGCATCCATCTATCCAAACGTTCGCATTTATTATATTGGTATAGATTAAAATGTAAAAAAAAAAAACATACGCGCCGAATTGAGAACCTCCTCCTTTTTTGGAAGTCGGTTAAAAATAATACCTACTTAAAATGGTTCGAGATAGTAATGCTCTCATATTTTGTCAGAAATTTTGCATCGGAGGTCAAGTAGGTATTTCTCAGAGAAAGTATTAACATTGCAGTCAAGTAGAAGCAATTTAAATGTTTTTAGGGTTCCGTACCAATATGGTAAAATGGAACCCTTATGGTGCGACTTTCTCCGTCTGTCTGTCCGTCTGTCCGTCCGTCACACTCGATTATTTCAGTAACTACCGAAGCTATCGACATGAAATTTGGAATAGTTATGTATATTAGTGGCCCAAAGACACTGGAATTAAAAAAAATTGGAAATTATTTTTGTTCTTATTTAAAAAGGGGGGAAAATCGGAGGGTTGAAATTTAAAAGTGAGATAATTGTACTGTGTGGGGTATCATATGAAAGGGTTTACTTTGTACATTCTAAAACAGATTTTTAATTATTTTTAGTCATGATAGTTTTTGATTTATCGGGGAAAAGTCTAAAAAAATACCGTTCCCCCCCCCCCTTATCTCCGGAGTTTACCAATCGAAAAATCTGAAATAATTATGGTCAATAGGAATTTATGTATATTTTACAGGAAAACTATAGCCAATGCTCTAACTAGTATAGTTTTTTTGATATTAACAGTAAACCTCTACAAACAAAGTTAGTTTTGCGGTTCATTAACAAAGGTAATTATTACCGTCAAAGATAGGGTTAAACGCAAGTTCTTCTAAGTACTCGTCGTCAAATAAACATATTGGTTTTTGCCTGATTGTTTTGCTTCAGTACCTACTTCTTGAGTACAGAACCCTCGGTGCGCGAGTCCGACTCGCACTTGGCCGGTTTTTTTTTTCTTTACTGTCTACAGCTAGCATGGTTGAAGCTCTGATTGGCGTGATTGCTATATGATTGGGTGGCATTGAAGACAAAGTGAAATGATTAGGTACTTACTTTTATTGGCACTGTTTCACATATGAAATATATTGACAATGCTTTAAATAGAACTGGCTGAATCAATAAGTTTCATTCAAACTCAATGTTTATGGCGAACGAGATGAATAAAAATACTTAGATGATTTTTATGGAAACTTAAAAACTTATTATTCACATTAGAACGAGCCGCGCACAGCGTGATGTCGTCAGATACAAACAGAAAGACTCTGTATAGATAATACCAACTTACTGTAATTGAGATTTTCAGAAAATATTTAATGTTCATGAATCGTCCAGTATGTTCAGACAGACGTACCATCAAATCAATCAATCAATCGAATTATAAATGCAAATGTTTGGATGGATGGATCATGGATGTTTGTTACTCAATCACGCCCCAACGGCTGAACGGATCTGGCTGAAATTTGGCAGAGATAGATTGTAATCTGGAATAGCACATAGGCTACTTTTTATCCCGGAAAATTAAAGAGTTCCCGCGGGAAACAAAAACCCTCAAACCACGCGGACGAAGTAGCGGGCATCTGCTAGTACAGCCATAAAAATCTTATTTATGAATATTTTATGCAAGATACCTTGATGATGACCATTAGTCATTACTAATAGAAATCACCATAAATAAATGGCTTAAGGCCATAGTCGACCACGCTGGCTGAGTGCAGATTAGCAGAGTTCACAGTTCTTTTAAAACATGAAGAACTATGTGGGTATACATATTAGCCACAAATTATTGTAACTATGTAAACAAATAAAGTGGATGATACTTCCATGCAAATTAAGTACTTAAGTTATAAACATGTTGACAGCTTTTTCAAAGAGATTGATACGTGGACCAAGTCAAATTGATAAACTAGTAGATGAAATTGCTAGCTGTAAGTAAATAGGGCACACAGGCGGGCAGGGCCGCCCTAGTTCCCGTGACCTGGTCACTCCAGCTGACCCCAACCTGTGGGAAGTGCAAATATTTATGCGTTTAATAACTGGACGTTTTCCGATGACTTTGTAAGTATTGAATTTCCACAGCTAACTGCTTTTCTCATGACCGACAGTTCTCCCACAGCCTTTTTTTTCTATGGAAATAATTAGGATATGCACTATTGTATACACTGTATACCTACATAAGTAGGTAGATACATACAATTAATTGAGTCATAAATTTAATAGGTACAGTCAATAAAGCTCTTTTTATGAAATTTTGCTTCGTAATCCTTACCTACAATAAATAATTAATCATTAAAATCTACTTTCCAAAAACTACAAGGGCATTTTTTTAGAAACTTTTTCTACATAACATAAATAGGTATATGTAGACAAAGACTGGCCTTACTGTCATAGACAGGTAAGGTTTGACATTTTTAGGGTTCCTTGGTAAAACAAAGAACCCTTGTAGTTCCCTCCAGTTAGTCAGTCCAATACTGATTCCTGAAACCTGACACAGACCAGCTATTTTTGTTTAGTGCCTGTTCTTTACAGATGACTAAAATGTTGACATGGATAATAAATTAGGTAATAGAATACCTATTGCGATAATAATTGTTAGTTAAAGTATACCTAATTATGTAGGTACTCGTACCTAAGTTTATTGTTATGAGATTGTTGTAAATGCATCGCTGTAATAATATTACCTATCTACTCATAAATTGTTAGTAGGCATAATTTAAACTCTATTATTTTATCAAGAGCTGTCCCATAACTCCTGTGGAACAATGAAAGTGTCCACTATATGTTTTATAGGATGACGAAATACCGGGTAAGTTAGATAATACGGAGTTGGTTGGAAATATACCTACCAAACTATAGAGTCCATACTGATATTAGAAATGCGTAAGTATGTTGGTACAGTTTGGTCAAAGACACAAAGCTACAGTGATAGCTGAGTGATAGCACTGACGTACCTATATAGGATATCCCGGCATATCCACATTCCTCAGGTCCTGTTGCTTTTGGGCACTGAGAATCCCACGGCTAGATTACAAAAATAATGTTCAATTTGTAATTACCTATTAAAGTCACGGTCGAAAAGCTTTTTTAGAACTTCGACTGATGTAGCAGGTGTATTAATACTCGTACCTTCTATAATCATTACCTAATCGGAAAATGGACGAAATGTTTTTTGGGTACCAACCAATATAGGTATCGTTCAGTGGTTTTCTATCATGATTGCATGTACGAGTATTTACTTATTTTCCTGACATTCATATAATTGCAGTGGCTTCTTGCTGTCTTTGCATACGTAATAATACCTTCAGAAGTTCAGATATTATGGATAAACCCACCCAATTATAATAGCATCCGGCGCTGCGCTTTGATGGCTGCAAACTCGCTAAAACTGCCCCCCGATTGTGTAAGGAAATCGTTATCGTTTCACAAACGGATAAGTCGACCTGTTTAAGTAGTTCATAGATGCATGCGCGTCAAAAATCATGTATGAACTCCTTAAACAGTCCGAGTAATACGTTTTAAGCTGTCAAATGATTACGATTTGCTTAGACAATTGGGCCTCAATTTGATTAGTAGGTACCTAACTGCCACGAACCGCTTATTGGCCTTTGGCGTATGCACTTTAAAAATAAAATACATACGTTACGTAAATACGTTTTCTATTTTCAACCCCTTTTAGCTATATATATTATATGTTATATATATAACATGCTGACGAGGTCCCGGGTTCGAGTCCCGGGTCGGGCCATAATTCAGTATTGGGTTTTTCTGACAAGAAATTCTCAGTACTAGCCCGGAGTCAGGAAGTTGGCGGTGTTTCACCCCCGTGCCTCGGAGAGCACGTTTAGCCGTCGGTCCCGGTTATTATCACTAACATGATAATATAGTCGTTAAAGCCCGCCAACCCGCTTATAACCCGGGAATTAGAGCTTAGTGGTGGGTCTAAGCTCTAATTCCCTCTCTCCTATGAGAGTGGAGGCCTGTGCCCAGCCGTGGGACGTTAATGGGCTGTAGTGGTGGGTGGGTATATAATTATGTGATTAATGGAAAGGGGTCACGACTCACGAGTCAGTAATGAGGAATACGACGCAAAGAGAGATTACTAGTCACGTTTCAGTAAACGTTCAGTAATTAATTTGTAAGCGTCAAAGTGCCGGTCCATGCCTATTCGATCTGTGACATTCATGGTCGAGTAAGCCCACTTCCGCTCCGCTGCACACCTCGGATTTCCACCATAATTTGATATTCAATGCCAATTTTTGTGAAGCCGTGAACGAGGATATTTTTAATGAGGGTTTTCTTTTTCTACTATAAACTTTTTAATTACTTTGTTTGGGCTGGTTTAGGCCCGCTTGTAGAAAAACGCCGAGTTATCGTTTTAACCCAGAGTTAGCTGCTACTTTGACAGAGTTCGTATAAAACTTACTAATACCAACATTGATGTAGAATTTTAGTACTTACCTGTAATGCCAATATAAACCAATAAGTACTATGTCAAAGAATATTCAAGAAGCCAATGTTTAGGTAATTGATAATTCATGTAACTAGGTGGACGTTCACAATTACGAACGTTACTAGGTATATTATGGTTATTAAAACTAGTTACTATGATGCATAATATTATGGTATATTGTTTGAACAAATACAAAAATATATTTACATAACACAATGTATTTTAATACTAATTTGAGAAGTTTCATTTACAATTTTGGCAATGCATACTTCATTACGACGGAAATGCACAGTTGTACAAACTACAAAATATATAGATATGTAAGCAATTGTAGGTATTTCATTAAACGTGTAGTACCTACACACAATTATGAATAGGTACAATTATTATTATTTTTGGCTTTGGGCCTCTTTGCGTACAATATTTTTGTAGTTTTTTTCATTCTACGAATCATAATATTTGACTTCATTGTTGACCGAGCGAAGCGAAGGTCTCTGAGTCTACTTGAGTGAATTTGCACTTGTCCGTCCGTCCGTCCGTGCGTGCGTCTGTCAGAGCCTTATAACTTCTGAATTACTGAACGTAATTACTTCAAATTTAAATATAATATGTAAACTGATGGCCTCCAGCCGAATATGGCTTAAAAAGTTATAAAAATCTTAATTTCAGGGGGGCTCTCATTGAAGCGAATGCGAAGTAAAATATTTTTATAGCGTAACATTGGGTTGCGCTATACATAGTATCATTTTAAAAATATTTAGGAATGGAGTCCAAAAATATATTTTTTTAATTTTTCCCCTAAAATTGACGAAATGGAGGCTTTTAAAGTGTTGATTTTCTAACGTCCAAAGTTGACCTCAGAACTCTCAATTATCTGAAAGGCTGAGGCTGAAACTTGAACAATTATTTGAATTTATATCCTGTACTTAAACAACAAATACTTACTAAAATTAGATAAATATTGTAAGGAAACGAAATTATTTAATTTTTAATGAGCATCAGTATTTTTAACAGAACTTCACAATGATGTCAATAGATGGTTCTCCGTAAAAGTTTATTCGTTTTATGGATACCGCGAGGTCTCAGTTCGGGGCGAACCACTAGTTATATGCTGAGTGGGAATTGAGAATGCTGTCGACAGAAGACATATAGATTCGGTACAGCCAAATGATCAGGGCTATAATTATGAGGAGAGAAGAGAGACAAAAAGAAGAAACGAAGAAAACTGAGGACAAATAGGTATGTCAGCACGAAGTACCTAATGCTATGCAGTTCAGTGCTGGCCTTGAAGACATGGGTAATAAAAAGGTAAGGCAATACTAATGAAAGATTAGACATCGATGTATCCATCGTACTCCTATAGTGACCGGCAAATAACATGAGGACTGAGGAGGAAAAGTTTTAGGTCTTTGTGTTCCGGATGCGAATGAATTTCTAGTGAGCTGGAGCACGCAGTTGCCTCCCCATGATCCTCCATTACGTCACGAAACAAACTATTTATATATATTTTATTATTCTTCGTAGATATTTTTCTTCTTTACGTACCATCTATATTCTACGCTAAGTACCTACTTGAGCTTTTGCGAAAAAAACCTACATGAGTACCATTTTTTAAGTCCACGGTGAGTACTTCACTCAACAGTCGTATTTCCTCGGATTCAGATTGATCTAGCTAGTAGGTCAATATAGTAGGTACTACGCGACCAAGTGAACTCGGCACCTACGTACCGCGTGACGTAATATCTGACTCTAGGTGCCTAGTTGGCTTGGTCGCGTAGTAGGTAATTCTAAGTATGTTACTACATCCAACGTTGATTGATGTCGTCGATCGGCATGAATCAGTTGATGTGATAGTTGACTGGCGAGTACCACCACATAATCACTCGTTCTAAATCAAGATACAAGACGATCGTAGATCAGTTTCGAATCGTTAAATATCGAGCAATAGAGAGCTATTTAATGAAATATGAATCGATGGCATCGCCTGGGTGTGGTATCACCCTAACATAGCGAACGTTTTCATTTCAACCATTCATTTATCGTCAAAAATAACGCGGTCCGCCATTGCAGCTTGCTGTAACCAAGTCCTTGGTAGAAGACACATGAGTCACATTTCTATTTCTTAATTTTCTAAGAATACATTCAAAACTGCACTTGTATGACGCACTATACTAGTTAGGTCAACGGCCTTTAGATATCTAAACTTGTGTGTTTACGAGTTATGACGAATGGAAGATAGGAGGTTCTTCGTATGTAAATTTTGGTTATCAGTTGCTACTATCTTTATGATTATTATCGTAAATATGCTGTGTATAAATGTATGTAAAAAACAAGTGCAAAATGAGAAACGAGACCACTTTGAAATGACGTGAATTGATTGCTAACTGCCAAGCTGTTATATTCGTTTTCAGATATTATCATTCTATGAAGTTAATACGTAGTTAGTGCGTCATTCGGCAATTGTTACTCTTTAAAAATACCTCCTCATACGTTTAGGTCCTCTTACAGCCCAAGCATAATAATTATTGCGACAAAGCCTTTCCGAGATTTTTAACCGACTTCCAAAAGAGGAGGAGGTTCTCAATTCGGCGCGTATTTTTTTTTAATGTATGTCGGTGCATATCTCCGTGGTTTCTGAACCGATTAGAAAAAAAAATCTATCAGTCGTTAGAGGAAGCTCTCGAGGTGGTCCCATAAAAACCTGTGGTGGTGGTTCTGACTCCAAATCCTCAACCCTGACACTAAAAAGTAAAAAATAAAAATTCTTTCAAAAAAACCGACTTCCAACGCCACTGTAAAGTACAAAATAATTTTGATTTCTACCCAGTATGTTGAAGTCAGGCGAGTCTGATGCGTCAACTTTGCTTATCCTTGTTATACCCGCCCGACTTCAACATAGTGGGTAGAAATCAAAAGTATTTTGTACTTTATAGTGGCGTTGGAAGTCGGTTTTTAGGGTTCCGTAGCCAAATTTGGCAAAAACGGAACCCTTATAGATTCGTCATGTCTGTCTGTCTGTCTGTCCGTCCGTATGTCACAGCCACTTTTTTCCGAAACTATAAGAGCTATACTGTTGAAACTTGGTAAGTAGATGTATTCTGTAAACCGCATTAAGATTTTCTTACAAAAATAGAAAAAAAACAATAAATTTTGGGGTTCCCCATACTTAGAACTGAAACTCAAAAATTTTTTTTTCATCTAACCCATAGGTGTGGGGTATCTATGGATAGGTCTTCAAAAATGATATTGAGGTTTGTAATATCATTTTTTTCTAAACTGAATAGTTTGCGCGAGAGACACTTCCAAAGTGGTAAAATGTGTGTCCCCCCCCCCGTAACTTCTAAAATAAGAGAATGATAAAACTAAAAAAAATATATGTTGTACATTACCATGCAAACTACCACCGAAAATTGGTTTGAACGAGATCAAGTAAGTAGTTTTTTTTTAATACGTCATTAATCGTAAATCGCAATTTACCTTTCATTCAATCAACTCAAATTTTAAAAAAAAACATTTAATTTAAAACTTATTACAGGTTTGTACGGAACCCTCGGTGCGCGAGTCCGACTCGCACTTGGCCGGTTTTTTGAAAAGAATTTTTATTTAAACACAAAACGATGCTTTATAGCCGTAAGAGAAATTCCCTCTCGCACGAAACTGCCAACCAGACAGCTGGTTTAGTTTTTATTTTTAATCTAGTTTCTAAAGGGCTTTTATAGGTGACCTATATGTCAGCCCTATCGTAACACGCTACATTACATTAAGCCGAATTATGATTAATTCTAAATATATAGCAATTTGAGAGAATCACTGACTAATTTATATACTTTCGTTGCCGAAAAGCTCAGAGAAATAGAGTTAAAAACACCAATATTAATTCAGTTAATTTTTGTGATGATACTTTTTCATGAGTCTAGGGTCGGCAATAGACATTATAGGGACAGATATCTACCTCTTACATTGTCATCTCTTACAAAGTTGGGGGAGAAATTTACATTTTATGAACTTTTCTATTAAGTTCACTTTCGCATAAGAAATTATTTTCATATGATACCGTGGATATCTAGAACCAGTTTTCATAATAATTTATTAAGCGGTTTGAGCTGCCGTATATTTAAACATTATCATATGATTAGATACTAATTAATGGAATTTCAAGTCTTGCGGCAATAACTCAGTGATTAATCCGAAAGTTGTTATCTTTTGATTGATAAATAGTTTCACACGCCCAAGCTATTTTCGAAATTTATGATAATTATTTTTGTGATCATCCCAAAAAACATTCTAATGTGGTTTTATAGATATGGCCAACTGGCTGCTTGGCTGCTCATGGTGGGTTTGCGGAAGGATAGTCCAAGCTACCTCTGTGATGACAGAGCATCAGAATCGATCCTGCATCTTCTGGTGGACAGTCCACAGCATATGGCGGCTCGTGAAAACTTGCAACAGGACTTGTGCAGGGGCAACTTGTGCAGGGGCTCCGTGCCCACCATCCTGAGCGAGGCCTCCGGACGCAAAGCGTTAATAAAATACGCATGCAAAATAGCCAAATTCGCTATTGCTAGGAACAGAGCAGTCGATAGAGGTGCATAGTTCGTCTAGTATGATAAGCATATAAAAACGATACTTGCATATAAATCGCACTGCTCTGTTCCTCGCAAAGCCAGAATAGATCTTAAGTGAAGAAAATTAGACATTAAAATAGAGACTAAAAAAAATTACTTAAATATTACAAATAGCACAAAAAAGGCACGTAAAAAGGAAGAAAGGACCCTTTTTATGAGAGGGGGGACATCTGCTTTTATATTTAAAAAAAAACTGGCTGCTTGGCCAGGGAGATGGACTATGGCCAAAACTTTCTGATTCTGAGAGTAGACTGCTCCAGCAAGTTGAAGACTGAGCCAGCAATGGGTTAAAATAAGATAATCCATAGAAAATAGTAAGTAATCAGGGTAACGAAGATAAACGCCGAACTAATACCAGCATGAAGTTTGGATGAGTTCTAAAATTTATACTGTCACAGTTGGTTTAGATATCTCCATTTTCTGCACGTTCTTTAATTAAAGAACTTTCGCTCATGACGAAGCCACTCCAGTCAAAGTTTAAACTAAATTCAGTTTTTGTGATACGATTAAAGATAAAATCTAGATTTGGCTTATTAATCCTGTACCTAGGTACCTATAAAACTTACAGGGAATCTGTAATTCATAAAAAGAGACCAAAAAGAAATTGTCTGAATTTGTTGTTTGGTTTGTTTCAAAGACTGCCTTTTTAATTCAAACCTAACAAGAAATTCATCATCAAAATCTGAAGACAAGATGGTTGAATTAATCCGGTATTAAACTTATACAAGCTAAGTTTTTAACTGATATATGTACCTACTACTACCTGTACTAGTATGTATAATGAGACATATGTAAACAAATGGAAGAAGGATGTAGCTTAAAGCTTTGTATCCAGCAGAGGCAACAGCGGCAGCTTAAGTGAACACGGGCACGCATGAACTATGAAAAAAAAACGTATTTTATCGCTTTTTACAGATAGTGAAATGAGAGAAAAAGAGAAAGAAGTCTAGAGATCTACTAGCCCCCTTGAGATGCACGGAGCGGCGCGGAACGTAGCGGCAAATATTATTTGTATACAAATAACTAGCTGATGCCTACGAAGGCGTGGATCGAGGTTTTCTGGTTCCCGCGGGAACTCTTTAATTTTTCGGGATTTAAAGTAGCCTATGTGCTATTCCAGACTATAATCTATCTCTGTGCCAAATTTCAGCCAGATCCGTTAAGCTGTAACATCCATACAACAAACATCCATACATCCAGCCATCCATCCATCCATCCATCCATACATCCATCCAAACTTTCGCATTTATAATATTAGTAAGAGTAAGATTTGCCGCTACGTTCCGCGCCGCTCCTTGCATTTTGTATGAGTTTGTACGGGGCCGCGTTGATGCGCAGTGCATCTCCGTGCAACGTCGCAGCTCCATACAACCTCATACAAAGAATACTTGCCGATACATTCTACGATGCCACAATTACTACGACATATCTCACTTGCGGTTTCGTGGATAAGAATGCCTCGAGAAAACTTTGTCGCCCTGATACGTACTAATGCAGATTTTCTTACTTATTTGCGATATGCGCTTGCTTGATTTTACCCCCGCGCGCCTGTCTTTGGATCTCGTGAACTGAGAGCGCCTTAAGAGGCTATTAATATTTTTACTATTTTTAAACCCAGTTTTTTTACCCTGTATAGCTAGCTAGCAGCTAGAAAGTGTCCAGTGACTTTACATGGGTTTTAATATTACTAAGCACCTACTCCACTCCATCATTATACACCGGAATTTATAAAGGTAATATTTAAAACCTATTACAATATTTAGGTGCAATTTGATAGGAAATGGGATTAATCAACGAACATCTCTTGACGTCGTGAGGTTAAACGCCTTTTTTAGTCCGCAATCATTTTATAATAAGTGACGTCAATCTTGACTATAAAACCGGGGATTTATTCTACTGCTTTTTATTGTACGACAATAACTTTTGCATGTTTAAATACCTAATTCCTTTGAGTTGACATCAACAGTTGAAGACTTCACATACCTAAGAGAACATTATGGTCACTCCCAGGCATGCAGATACCCTCGCGATATTTTTCTTCACCGTTAGGTATAGCAAGTGTCATAGGGTAAAATCGTTAAAAAACCGGCCAAGTGCGAGTCGGACTCGCGCACCGAGGGTTCCGTACTCAAGAAGTAGGTATAAATTACCTTTGTTAATGAACCGCAAAACTAACTTTGTTTGTAGAGGTTTACTGTTAATATCAAAAAATTACGTTTGTTGTATGGGAGGGGCTCCCATACATACTCCCTTTAATATTCACTTTATTGATATTTAATTATTTATTTTGAAAGGTAATATACAAGTTAATATTCTGTGAAAATTTGAACCGTCTACCTGTTACCGTTTTTAATATTGAGCAAAAAAATACGAAAAAAACACGTTTATTGTATGGGGACCCCCCTTAATATATATATTTTTTTAATTTTTAGTATTTGTTGTTATAGCGGCAACGGAAATACATCATTTGTGAAAATTTCAGCTTTCTAGCTATCACGGTCTATGAGATACAGCCTGGAGACAGACAGACAGACAGACAGACAGACAGCGGAGTCTTAGTAATAGGGTCCCGTTTTTACCCTTTGGGTACGGAACCCTAAAAAGGAGGATTCTAAAGCAGTTTATATATTAAACGGTGGCGAACTTATGTAATAGTGGTGCGTGACTGATTATTATTTGTCGAACCCCGAACCGTATAGGAGGCCTAACCACTAGGTTTTTTTTTTTATCCACTACAAGTTAGCCCTTGACTGCGATCTCACCTGATGGTAAGTGATGATGCAGTCTAAGATGGTAGCGGGCTAACCTGTTAGGGGCATGGCAGTTATATTAAACCCATACCCCTATTCGGTTTCTATACGGCATCGTACCGGAACGCTAAATCGCTTGGCGGCACGTCTTTGCCGGTAGGGTGGTAACTAGCCACGGCCGAAGCCTCCCACCAGGCCAGACCAAGGAAAATTCAGAAATTATAAATTCCCAAATTGACCCTGCCGGGAATCGAACCCAGGACCTCCGCACGTTAAGGCAACAGCGCTACACACTGCGCCACGGAGGTCGTTCAAGGCTATCGACGGTTGAGGCTTTAGACCAGGGCGTACAAATACATTGATACAATTTAGTTCTACCCTACATTAATTTCCCCTGATATGGTCTCAAGGCCTGCCTATTAACCCTAAGCAGAATTTATAGCGATGTACGTTCGTAATGAGGTATCTTTATGACTGTATTATTATACTCGTTGCATAGCGCCGCTTGCCGTGGATTATTTTAATGAACCCGCCTTTGTTCTCCTTGAAAAGGATCGTCGGGGAGAACTAGAGCTTTAGCCGCTATTTTATTTCGTAATTGAATTGAATGGATGAGTGTGGCTTAAAAGGAATACCCCTAGCTTTAGACAAATAATAATATGCTTCTGTTTTAAACTATCAGTTGTAGTTTAATATTTTACTCGAGCGAATACTGAAATTGTGCTAAATAGGTTACAGGATGATATTATGTTCTAGTTGCTTTGAACTTCCGATCTTCCTAAGTTAATGCCAATGCGATTCCCAAGATTTCCTGTTGGGTTAATTTACGAAATAATTTTGTACTAAACAGATTCTAGTACAAAAGTTACACCAGTTAGAATCGAAGGAATCTGCATCTGGTTCTAGTTTGGCATAAAGATAAACTTCACGTCGAAGTAGTAGATTAAGAATGTAGGTATCTCCAACAGGAGAAGCACTTGTATGGTAGAGCTGCTTTAAAATACATCATCATATTAAACACCAAAATAATAACTTTTCAGCGATCAAAACAAACATTAAAACCCCTTAGAATTATTTTTTGGCCCTACCAGGAATCGTACCTGGAAACTCCAATTTATAAGACCACCGCGCCACCGGGAGGTTGTCGATAAATTACAAAATATATTTACTTACATGTGAGAAAGTAGCCGCGTTTATACGTCCTTTATCATTCCCTATCAATGGCCTTTTATTGCTTTAGCGCACAGCTTAGCTGCCCACAATCACTAGCAACACACTAAAATTAACTCTATGAATATAGTGATAAGAACTAGATTACGTTTAAGAAGCTGTTGTCATCTCTACCTCCCGGGAGGTTCAATACTTTGTCCTAGCTAGTCTAATGGAATGAGATAAGCGAAAACATCCTGATTTCCCCTGCGAGAAATGCTAAGTAATTTCGAGTGAAGGGCTTCCTCAAGGCGGTTGTAATAAGGTGCCTGTTATACGGCAATATTTTGGTTGGATGCTTACTTAATTACTTTCAAAGCACGTGTAGGAAGATGAGTTAATTTGTAATAATTTTCCATGAATTTTCAGTAATTAGGATCAAATAAGAGGTTTGACTTCCATATGGCGAATACCATTGATTACTTCTATGGCGAATACCTATTTACTTACGACACTTTCTGATCTCGTAGTTCAGATGTACAGGAGTATAGCCAGTGTTATACCGGTTCATTTGTATTTGGTACCGCTGCCGAACTGAAAAAATAGTAGGTACTAATAAATGCTTGGCACTGCAGATATCTTGAAACCTATTAGATTTAATTATCCATATTCTACATATAAAATAGTATACTACGCCTCAGGTGTTATTCAGAACATGATATAAACTTCATATTTTCCTTACGCTTACCTATATGCGGTTAACGACATAATTCACCGATCAAATAAATAACATTTTATTACAATTTCCAACAGACACGTTAATAAGAAAAAATAGTCCATAAGACTTAAGAGAAAGTTAAGTGAGTGATGTCCACGACGATTAATCTACTTTAATCAGCTTAGCCTTTCAAAGAAACGCCGCTAGCACATAGCCAAGGGCACTATAACCTGACGATAGTCGATAAACTTTATTTAAGTATGTGTTATTTATTCACGATATCAGATAATAAGGTGTGTAGACTGGCTTTAAGTAAAGATTCCAGAGCTAAAATAGTGAATTCGGAGTTCTGCATTCACTATAAAATTCTATACTATTGCTTAGATTATACATTGACGGCGGTAGATCAAATAAGCATCGTTTTATTTTTTTATACTAATATGACGCCCGCGGACCGCGACTTTCTCAAACATCGAACGTCGTCGACTCGAGGTTAAACAGATGGACCGTGAAAACGTAACAGACAGACAAACAAACAGACAGACAGACACACTTTCATATTTATAATATTAGTATGGATGACCACAGAACATGGATGCGCTTTGCCTCAATTTTCTAGGCGCGTCTTCAATCAGCCTTGCCTCGTGAGTCCTGATGTTGGCAGCACTAAGTGTGGACCCAGCTAATTAGTGAATGCGGAATGCATACCTCAAACTCAAAACTCTAGGCTAACTGTAGGTTCAACGTCTTATTTTTGCCCTTTACTTTTAGTACAGTAAACGCATCTAAATATTGAAGAATTTTCGTTAGGTATGGCACTAAAAATATACAAAGAACTCTTCAAACTATAAATAAGCTGAATTCATAAACATAAACTTATCAAGAGTAATTTACTTTTAAAACTTGCGCTTTCATTAGTAAGAAGACGTTATTCAAGGCCAAGACTTTGCAAGGATTCCGCCTTAAGGCACTCGCTTCTCCATATTGCAAGAAAACCTCGGGAAAGAGAACGTAAACCCCGCGGCGACTGAAACAGCGTCTGTTCTGATAATGCAAGAAACTACAAAGGACTATTATTTTCATTTTATAATAGCTGTAGTCTGTAAGTGAGATCAGAAAGAAAGTAACAGTTTATTATAAATTAAATATAGGATAGACATAATAATATTATTCATTCTAGTCTCGTTGGAAAGCAATCTTTTAACTGATACCGGTGATTAAAGAAAATTTTACCTTTGTTCTATAATAATGTTTGGTGTATGGTTGGTGTTGTCGGCGGTAATGGCTCTATACCAGTCATTGAGTTTCTCCTTTCGTATTATGTTTTCTAGGTGGAAAAACAAGATTAAAGAAATTCATCGCCAGCAGAATTGCAATATATTAAATTCCACATGACAATCCGACTCATTTCTGTCGTGTGAACGAGATAGGGAATAAATTGCGTTCACGCTGCACAATTCTCGCTGTCCATATTGAAGACATCAATCACTGTCCGCAGTTTAAGGTCTGCAATGAGTTGGGAAAAATTTAAAAAGCTATGAAGATATTATTTAAAACGAGCTGATGCCCGCGAGTTCATCCATGTGGCTTGAGGTTTTTGGATCCCGCGAAAACTTTAATTTTCCTGGATAAAAAGTAGCCTATGTGTTATTCCAGACTATAGTCGATCTCTGTCAAATTTCATCAAGATCATTTTAGCTGTTCTGGCGTTTTTGACTAACAAACATTCATTCATCCATCCATTCATCCAAACTTCGCATTTATGATATAAGTATAGAAGTATTTCCTAACTCTACAAGAATCGCATAATTTATTATGGAAATAACGATCTGTTTATCTAAAACTCAAATGCTAATAAATCAACAAGCTGTCTGGAACGTGAAATTTTCTCTGAAAATACTATCTTTCAGCTTTGTACTTAAACAAACTCAAAATCAAACTCAAAGTATATTTATTTTAAATTGGTACCTACACAATACACCTTCTGAAAGTCACGTTTACAAAGTATAAGACGTGATGGTATTATTTATTAGACCACGGTATCTTACAACTAAAGCTTAGAAGGGTCTGAGATACAATAAACAATATATTATATACGTACTAAATACTAATTTCATTTTCTAAAATTTACTGATATAAAACTACGATAATAGATTTGACTGGGCCTAGGTCCTACCCCGGGATACAACCTATCCCTGTATGAAATTTCATTAAAATCAGCTGAACTGTTGGGCCGTGAAACAGAATACAGTGACAGACAGACAGACACACTTTCGCATTTATAATATTAATATCGATATTGAGTACTGTAAGGCGTGAAGCTTGTTGTGGAAGGTCGGGTCGAGGTAAAAACACAAATAGTGTTGATGAGCACGTTTTATTGATTGAACACTTATAATGGTAAGTACAATGGGTACGAGAGTCGAGTCCCTTACTGTCGTCCCACGCAGTGGAAGCGTCAGTCGGAAGCACAATCTTATACTAAAGTTAACTAACTTGACTACAGAGTCCGGCGAGTGTCACCGAGTGGAAACACTGGAAAGCTCTCGCTGAAGCACTGCAGTTAGCTTGTGGTTTGAATGTCGATTGTCGAAGGCACTCGTCTCTCGATGGTCGTCCTCGCAGCCCCTTTCCGGTCTCGGGGTTACTGTTTAGGGCGATAGCCTACATAGATTGGCCGCGGTGGCCAACTTATCCCTATGAATATACAAAATGCGAGCGCGAGATAATCCCCTAGTGGCGCTATCTAGTATTTGGCCGGTTGAAACTCATATATGTCCGGTGCTTAATTAAGTACCCACCGGGGCACAGAGTTGCCCCGCGCCCCGCCCGGGTAAGGAGGCTCAGCCTCGAGGCCCGTACCCCCGCTTGGCCCTCACGGGCCAAACGCAGAAGACCCACTGACGGTAATTAAGTACGTGATGTTACAGTACGGTTTTAGTCAAGTTCGCCTCAGCGAATGTCAGATGATAATCGATTATTTATCAAAGGGAACGTTAACGCATCGCGTTTCGAAATAAAACATTGCATTGCAATGCCCGGTCGCTGTTGCAGATTACATCGCATCCGGTGCATCCGCAACTGCAGTGGAAACGGAACACTGGGTCAACGAAATATACAATCGCAATGACAGCTAGATAGGGCATCGATTATAATTTCATGACTGTTACTCTAATCTGTACTATTATTATAAATACCAAAGTTTGGATGGCTGTATGGATGGATGGATGGATGGATGGATGGATGGATGGATGGATGGATGGATGGATGTTTGTTACTCAAACACGCCAGAACGGCTGAACGGATCTGTTTGTTAAAAACTCAATTAAAACCGGCAGGGCGACCGCGTAACTTTTGCATCAATCATTGATACATCGCAATCACGTCCGATTGGCTGAATTTATGGTAATCTTGCTGCGTCAATGGATTTCGTCCAATAGTGGACGAGTGTTAACCAATCAAAGGTGATTGCGATGTATTAATGATTGATGCACAAGTATAAATTACAAATTTAAAAAAAACCCCGACTAGAAAAAAGCTGATGACCTTCAGACGGATGAACAGATTTTCATGAAACATGGCTAAGAACACTCGGGATAAAATTATCTATGACACAAAAAATACTAAACGAAAATCGGTTCATCCGTTTGGGAGCTACGATACCACAGACAGATACACAGATACACAGATACACAGATACACAGATACACAGATACACAGACAGACACGTTAAACTTATAACACCCCTCTCTTTTTGCGTCGGGGGTTAAAAAGATAGGTACGCGGTCGCCCTGCAGATCATTCGCGTCAAAAATGTGTTTTATGTCATAAATGATTTATAGCTTTTTCCGTAAAAAAATGCACTCACCTGCTCATCACATGCATCACACGTGTATGCACATTAACATTTACCACCTTAACGATCACTAGGAAATATGAGCCAGTTAATTATTATGGCGCAAAACTAATTACTATGTACTGTAATGTATCCATAAGGGACCTTATGGAGTTATGGATCACTACTCGGTATTACGGATGTACCACTACTATGTGACACAGCCACAAATTTGTAGGAAAAATGACAGTCGTATAGGAGTCGTCGGATGTTCCATACGTTCCAACACCGACAAAATCGCTGTATAACAAAAGACTGCCTCGTTGGTCTAGTGGTTAGCGTAGTCGACTGCGCGACTGCGGATCACGAGGTCCTGGGTTCGATTCCCGGTCGGGCATAAAAATTGTAAGGTATTGGGTCATTCAATTAAGAAATTCTCAGTGCCAGCCCGGAGTTGGAAGTTGGCGGTGTTTCACCCCCGTGCCTCGGAGAGCACGTTAAGCCGTCGGTCCCGGTTATTATCACTAACATGATAATAGTCGTTAAAGCCCGCCAACCCGCATTGGAACAGCGTGGTGGGTCTAAGCTCTAATTCCCTCTCTCCTATGAGAGCGGAGGCCTGTGCCCAGCAGTGGGACGTTAATAGGCTGTAGTGATGGTGGTGGTGGACGCGACGCATGTCAATGAGGTGGCGGTCTTCTTTCTTAGCCATTTGTGGCAGCAACAGTAAAAAGCAGCAGTTCATAGCGAGCCACTGTCTTGACATTATTGCCGCAGTGATGAGGTTTTGTGTGGTCCATCTGCATAGACTCTAAGAAAAATAAAAAACGTATGTAAGTAAGAAAACCGAGTAAACCGGTCCTTTACAGGCTTCGAGTATGCAGGTAAAGGAGGTGCGAATACGGCAATCGGAGGAATAAATCAAAACAAGTATCGTGCACGGAATAACATAGATCCTGCCGCAGAAGCTAATTAGTTTTTTTTATTGTACTCATACTCACAACTCACTGTGTTATGCATTCTGAAAAACTGGATAATCTAGCCTAATAATCACTGAATAAAAAAAATTGTACAAATATTATAATTGCAATAGGAATTTGCTCTATGACTGCGTGATCGAAATCTAATTGGAGGCGTAAGAATATCATATTATTATCAAATTACAAGTTCGATCGCTGGGTCGAAAAACTTGCTAAAATCCTGTCCTAAACAACCAATAAATGGGGTTTAAATTTTACCATTCAAGTCGAGCTTAAAGTGAGGGAAGCCGCGGGCAACTGCTAGTTTAAAATAATAAGCTAAGTAGGTATCATGTTCATTAATTACAAAGTATTTATTAGAACTGAACAGTTTCACTTATAATAATGATTTAAGATTATTTGAAGACGAAGAGAGAGTAGGTATGTTTACGATTCTGGAAGTTATTTTAATTTGCTAATGAGTCTGGCTTGTTAGGTCCTTATTAAATTAAAAGGTTATTTAGTACCACTACTAAGTGAACCTAATAAATTGGCAAACTATCTTGCTTATACTTACGGCTGGTTTCTGAATTGAGAATTTCATGTGAGCAAATTTTTGTTTCTGAATTGATATTGGGCCAGTTTCTGAATTAAGCATTCTAGCAAAAACAGCAAGTTCCAACTCTCAAACCTTACACAATATCAATTCAGAAACAAAAATTTGCCTAATTAGTCCTTTAGTAGCCTTTGAGACAGACTCAACATGAAATTCTCAATTCAGAAACCGGCCGTAAAATGTAGTTAGTTATATTGAACCACGAAATTTAGACATTATAATTTCGAAATATTTATGAAATAAACTGCAGGTAAGTAAGTTAGTGAGAAAATAGTGCAAAGTTCTTTTCTGCAGGGAACATCAACCTACAAATAATTTTGGACATTTTACTTTTTTATACTTAATGTACGTATCCAATTTAGTAACTAGCGATAGTAATTAATTTATTAAAAAGATTATTACTCACAGTTTCAAAGTAAATTCACGTTTGTAGCGATTTAAGAAGTATTTTAATATTCTAACTCAAATTGTCAGACGATAAATGATTCAATTAATTATTGTTTGAGCTCTTGATATTAATTAAAGTCTTGGCAATGGTTAGTGACTCTATATAATCTTCAATTCAAAGTTAGGAACACGGACGTAATTTACATAATGTTTACGTCTTTCAATGGAGTAACCCCTATCTTGATTTGTTTACAAAATTACTAGTCAGCAATTATTAACGGTCATTGATTTCTGACAAACAACCCAGAATTAGTTGTTTGTTTACGTATACGTTCTATATATTCTTATGCGCTTATGACGACTTCCGTGGCGCAGTGTGTAGCACTGTTGTCTTAACGTGCGGAGGTCCCGGGTTCGATCCCCGGCAGGGTCAATATGGGAATTTATAATTTCTGAATTTTCCCTGGTCTGGCCTGGTGGGAGGCTCCGGCCGTGGCTAGTTACCACCCTGCCGGCAAAGACGTGCCGCCAAGCGATTTAGCGTTCCGGCACGATGCCGTATAGAAACCGAATAGGGGCATGGGTTTAATATAACTGCCATGCCCCAAACAGGTTAGCCCGCTACCATCTTAGACTGCATCATCACTTACCATCAGGTGAGACCGCAGTCAAGGGTTAACTTGTAGTGGATAAAAAAAAACGCTTACTTGAACTCACTGTGCTTGTACCTACTTTTTGGTTAAATGAGATAGTTATGAGCAAATTTCTTTGTTTCAGATACAGTGTTATTCTGACGATATCGACCACATCCTCTGACGGATTTGCTTTGATAAACGGTAAGTCCATCCATCCATCCATCAGCCTGTATGCATCCACTGCTGGACATAACCTTTTCGAGAGCGTGCCACCAAACACGGTCATCTGCCTTCCTCATCCACCCGCTTTTCGCCACTTTCTTTAGGTGATTCGTAAAATAACTAAAGTGACCGACATAGCTCTCAGGATTAGGAAGCTGAAGTGGCGGTGGGCAGGTCATTTCTGTCGCAGCGATGGCCGTTGGGGCAGACGTGCTCTGGAGTGGAGACCGCGTACCGGTAAGCGCAGTGTAGGACGACCTCCAGCTCGCTGGTCCAATGACATAAACAGTAAGTAATTAAAAAAAAAATGAACCGAAAAGCTTTACAAAAAGTTCACCTAGCTTATTTTCATACTGAAAGTTTTTTTAAAAATAATAATCGCCTGTATCATTATACGAACATTTTCCGATGTAGAACATACATATATCACGGCATAATATTATAACTGATGGAATCGAAATAAGAGCGTCCTTTTAAAAAAGCCGATTATAAATACATATTTGGCTACAGCACTCAAATTCGACAATGTCAATGACTTGAACAGTTTGTGCGGTTTTGCTAATGAATTAATGAATCATAAACATTCTGTGTAGACCACCGCGCCGGCTATGATGTCGCCGCCGATTAGGCCTTTTTCATAAATGCATAACTTTTTCAATTTCTTCAGCGCCACTTTATAGAATTCACTCTTATTTTAAATCTTTCACTTTTGTTTTATAAGTTTAATCACAGTAAAATTTTGGATGTTCTGTAGGTTCTGTTGGGTCGACCAAAACTAATTCCAAATATGATAGAATCGTCTGACAAAAGTTTTTATCTTCTTCTCTTCTTTATGAACATTTCTTAATCCATTGTTGGACGTATAGTATAGGCCTCCTCATGTGCACGCCACTCTTCCCTATGCTGAACAAGCCTCCTCCAAGTTTTTCCCGAAATCTTGGTGATGTCGACGGACCAACGAGATGGTTGTCTTCCCACGTTTCGTTTTCCGGTTCGTGGTCTCCATTCCAGTAAAAAAAAAGGACAAAAGTTAGTTGCCACCAAATTTTACATCTACTGTAGAATAGTCTGGTGCAGTCTGATAATCAAGCTTACGTGCGATATAAACCATTGGTTTGATACCTTGTCAAACTAATTTGGTATTTAGGTATAGAGATACATTAAGTATATTATAACCTTCAACTCGTAAAAGAGAAACTTAAAGCACACAATTCTAAACAGAGTACGATGTTTACAACAAATTGCATAATAAAGTTGCGTACAAGTTAAATTAATTCACTTACAATGTGTAAGAAAAATATTAAGTGCCTTACTAAATTTATTATTTGGGCAAGTTTAAATTATTCAAAATGTAATCTGAAGGTAACAGCAATAACATTTTTATACTGACTAATACTTTTCCCTTAAAATGTTTCTTACATACTTACTTTCATATTTCTTTTATATGAAGTTGTTAACACCTTTTTTTTAATTCAACAAACCGCATTTCCACGAGCCTAAGCATATGGTTGACAATCTTAACCGATTCAAACTTGAATAAAACAATCATTAGACCGTATTTAAATCCAATAGGTACCAATGTTTTTTGCTCACTCTCATGTTTATTTAAATATAGCAAAAAGTGCAAACATTTTTTTTTTTACATGAAGCTCATCGCATATGTTACGAGACCAGCAAGAGCATTTTTACGTTCTGAAAATAGTCCAGGGGGGTTACTGTGAGCTCTTATAGCAGGACAGATATTGAACTGCACTTAACTTCAAGGCACTGAACTGGTAGACAGACACTGCATTGAACTGTGCTGCAGCTCAATTTCTGTCCTACTTTTAGAGCTCATAGTAACCCCCCAGAACAGCAGGCAAGTTAATTTCGACATAGTCAAGAAGAACTACACAAATATAAGCTTGAATCAAACACCTGCATTGTATCTACGGGCTGCCTATATGTATAAGAAGAAAATAGGACTTCTCCTTATGGATAGGCATAGAGGTGCGCGTAATGCAATTTAAAAATGCTGAAAATGAAAATGAGACAAATAAAGACACAAGGGGTTGGATCGCGACCTATTGTGCGCGCTCCATACAAAAGTGACTTTTGGTCAAGTCCAATCAGCACGAAAGGGCCGCATTGGACGCGAACGCTGCTGATGTATATGGTAAAATCTTGCTATGAACCTCATATTTTTTTTAGTAAATACGTTCCATGTGTTTTTTTAAGCACTTGCGCCTCTTTATTTAGTCACGCTACTGCAATGTGCGACCAACTTATAGCGAACTTAATATCCGCAAAAAGCAGAGGATGTATGACGTTTTTATTTATAGTCTGCGCAAAACATAACGTTACAGCCCTAGTAAAAGATTTATTTACGCGCGTTACGCTTTATGAAGTCGGCTTTAGTTCGCCGAGGGCGGCGCAAGGGCGGCGAATGTCAGACGGTCGATTCTCCCGCTCTTTAAGCTTGAAACACACACAACGCGGAGCGGAAACTATTTTTATTTTCTAAGCTTAGATAGATTTTAAGCAAATCATATTTATCAATGTTTGGAATGCACTGGAACTTAAGATACAAACTCTCCTAGTTTAGGGGTCAGGATTTCTTTGTACTGTGCTGTATTGAATGTCTTATTGTAAAAAAAATATGTACGGCTATGTAAAAGCACACCGAGTTCTCAGTGTACTTTAAAAAGTTTATTTTAACTATTTGTAACCTTTAGTATGGAGACATCAAGTCACGACGTTATCCGCCCCATTTTATATCCAAATTAATTGACAGGTCAGTTAGTGTGAAGAGATACTGGAGCCTAGAATATGGATTGAATTGCTTACGAATTTTAAATACTAGATATCTACAAGATATTGACAAAATCCAGCGGCGACAGTACTGGCGTGACATCTATTCGTGTTTCGCCATAAATGTAGTTTTTTTTTTTTTTTATCCACTACAAGTTAGCCCTTGACTGCGATCTCAGCTGATGGTAAGTGATGATGCAGTCTGAAATGGTAGCGGGCTAACCTGTAAGGGGCATGGCAGTTTTATTAAACCCATACCCCTATTCGGATTCTATACGGCATCGTAACGGAACGCGAAATCGCTTGGCGGCACGTCTTTGCCGGTAGGGTGGTAACTAGCCATGGCCGAAGCCTCCCACCAGGCCAGACCAGGAAAAATTCAGAAATTATAAATTCCCAAATTGACCCTGCCGGGGATCGAACCCGGGACCTCCGCACGTTAAGGCAACAGCGCTACACACTGAGCCACGGAGGTCGTCAAATCCCATATTATTCAATATATGTCACCGTAAGATTGCTAAAACCTTTCGATTGTAATCTAACTAGAGATTGTAAACTTTCGACAGATTGTGAACCGTTCAATATTCTGAGTGTAAATTTTTGAAATATTCATTGTACCTATTTACGTTTACTTGACTCTTTCTTGTAGGTTAGGTTAGGGTTCGACATAAAAAATCAGGTAGGTTTTATCGGGTTAATATACTTAACAGATTACAATCTACCGAAAAATAATGCGCTAAATTGTAATCCGTCGACAGTTCATAATTTCGCTAGTTAGGTTACAATCTAACGGTTTTTGTAATCTTACGGTGACATATAGGTACATAATAATAAGTCTATGTGTTCTGCAGAGTAAAATTCTCCATAAGGTTCCTTGTACTTTCAATGTGTCCAACGCGGGACACATTTTCGTCACGCATCCTGTTTGCTACTTGCCTAATCTTACTAATATTATAAATGCGAAAGTTTGGATGGATGTATGGATGTATGGATTGATGGATGTATGGTTGGATGGATGGATGGATGTATGGATGTTTGTTACTCAATCACGCCCCGACAGCTTAACGGATCTGGCTGAAATTTGGCACAGAGATAGATTATAGTCTGGAATAGCACATAGGCTACTTTTAATCCCGGAAAATTAAAGAGTTCCCGCGGGAACCAAAAACCTCGATCCACGCGTACGTACTACGTAGTCGCGGGCATCAGCTAGTGGCTAAGTAATCACAAGTGTAAACTGTGAAAGACAGAGTTTATCGATGTATTTTTTTTTGCGAGATCCGTGTTGATTATGTTCTGGCGAGATCATAATAAGTATTTAGGTTTTCCTCCTTCATAATTACCTACCTACAAAATAAAAATCATTTGTTACATCTTAATAAATATTTTTTGGTGTTGGAATGCTATTATTATTCGTTTTATTTAGAAGATTAATTTTATAGGGTTTTTTAAAAAATATTAATAATTAATTACGGAAATTTTAAAGCTGCCTTGCGCGGCGCTTATTATTTAAACAAAAATGGTTTTTCCTACTTATTATAATCGCTAAGCAGAAGACATACATTAAAAAATTTGAAAAAAAATCAGCGTAGGTACTTCTGAACATGAGTGACTGATTAACAAACATCCATCCATCCATCAATCTATCCATCCATACAAACTTTCGCATTTATTATATTAGTATAAATTTAAGAGGTAACTCAGAATTTTTTTGGAAAAAAATTCGCTACCCAATCTTTGTTCTATCCGATTCGACAGTTTTAATTCAATAGGTTAGGTTAGGTTAGGTTATACAAAACATTTGAACCGTAAATCTATGAGACGACCTCAAAGCCACCATTTCCCATTAGTACCTACCTAACTTAAAATTAAAAACAAATTCTGCGGCCAATAATGAGTATTTTCTTTTATTAAAATGCTGAATAAAAGCCGACACGTGCAAACTGCGGGCATGCAAAAAAATCTCACACTTGCGCAACTAAAGAGGCCGGCGCGATTGTCAGCGACGCTGCGGTGGGGGCAAGCGGGGTGGGCGAGGGGGAGGCGTCAAGGTCACCGGTGACGTAACCCTCCAAGTGCGTTGACCCCCGAAAACAGTGATGGCCGATGCTGAACGATGATGACTTGTCGCCGTTTTACCTATTTACTAATTGTCATCGGATTCGTTTGCACTACATTTTACACGGCTAGGTACTGTTTAGATTTGAAATGGAAGAAATTGGCTTCGCATTCGGCAGTGCACAAGCCAGTTTAATTCTTGTTACATTACCCGTATACTATATGTAATAGCTACATATTCTTACATTCTTTTTTCTTTGAAAAAAAGAGCGACTTTCTTTCCGGTTCTTCTCAGTAGAATCTTAGAGTAGAATCTTTTCGAATCGGTGGTAGAGTCATGACATTTTTATAAGTGGCACAAGTTGTCCTACGCGAAATAGGTAAATAATTTAATTTCAAATACTAATAAACCGGGACTCAGAATCTTGAAATTTGGTGCGAAGCAACGTATATAATAAAAATAGTTTTAATATTTTTATTAAACTTTTAAAATTATTAAACATATTTTTATTAAATGATGTAACTAAAAATTTATGCTTTTAGCAATTTTTCCTTTTTCCTTTGTCTGTGTTATAAGACGTCGCTTCGTACCAAATTTTAAGATTCTGAGTTCACGGGAAGTACCCTGTAGGTTTTGATTCCCTTGCGAGTGTCGAAAATTTGCAGCATAAACGGCTGTATCTTTTGATTGCGTTGGCTTAGAAGTTTGATTTTTTCTCAGCTCCAAGGGCCGGCCACCACATCGTAGACGGCCTACCACGTCACAGTTTTTACGGATACGGAACCCTCGGTGCGCGAGTCCGATTCGAACTTGGCCGGTTTTTTTAGTTTACAGTTTATACCTGTGAATTTTAGCACTCAATATTTTTTTGATAAACCTACTAGTGTAAACAATAACTGACGTTTGCTAAGGATTTTCGGGCACATTTTTTTTTATTTTTTATCACGGCTTGCGCTTGACGACAATTATGCTTAGTGTAAAGCAATGATGAGGTCTATGGTTGGAAGTTGGAACACGCTTGCCTAGAAGATGCCTATTTACTCTTGCCTTGAATGTACCTACTTAAGTTATAAGTGGCAGGAAACACGTGCGCTGGGAGGGTGTTCCACACCCTAGCGGTTCATATAAAATATAATATATATATATACATCACAAAGTAAACATTTATTATGTTGCTATTCGTATAAAGAAACCGCGCTACACGCATTGTAGGGCTCAATTTAACCAAATTACTCACAGCTTTCTAGTAATAAAAGCTTTTGGGTTAAGCCGCGGATAGACAGACAGACAGACGTATAGACGGACGAACACGGCGAAACTATAAGGGTTCCTTGTTGACTACGGAATCCTAAAAACACTGAGTAGCAGCTAGACGGTCTATGGAATGCTACCATATTCCAAATAGCTCATTCACTAACATAATATTATGCTCAACTCTTCCGATCACATTCTACTTAAAATGTCTATGTTGTTCAAATTAAAGTTAAACAAAGCGTAATTGCCATCACTTAAGTGTGATCTCCCCTTTAATTACCTACATGGTCGTAAACAAGGGTTGGCATCTGTTAATTTAGAAAAACAACAGCTAAATTGGCTTTAACCCACCACATGAACAAAAATGAGACAGAAGTAGTTTTGGAATAGGTATAAAAACTTCGCAATATGTCCTACAAAGTAATATGAAGAACATGTAAACTCATCGCATCTTTACAGGGGTAAATTTAAATAATCAATGTTTTAGGTATGTAATAAACTATTCACGTAAAATATTTGAAACAAGACTTGAAATACCTATTATAAATATTAAAACGCATATTCTTAAGTTATAAGCGCAGAGACAACCTCGGATTGAGAATTTCGGTTATTCTTTAGAGCTTTCACGGGTTTTTTATAGTACGAGTAATTTATTATGGTCTCTTAGATGTCATATATTTATTTAGTTGGTAACCCTACTATTAACCGAAAGCAAAGGGAAAATGTAGAAATTATCGTCTTTTCACATTTCGCTGAGGCAGATAATAACAGTTTCTTGCCTGAGTACTTCTTACATAGTATACGCTTTTAATCATAATAATTATGTAATTACACGTTGAAATACAGTAAATAAATTCCTACGAGTGAACTAACTTGATAGAGCTACGACATGAAGATATTTCCAAAAGCTTTGTGATTATTTATTTATTGGAAACATACCTAATGATTTCTGTATAGGTCTGAGAGCAGCATGGAAACATATCTTATGATTTCTGTATAGGTCTGAGAGCAGCTAGATATCAATAGAAGATAATCCCGTTGTTTGACAAATCCCCTAGTAACTCTTTCATTGGATCGGGTTAAAAAGTAGCCCTTTCCAGGACCTCTATCTGTACCTTTATTCAGTCTGTCTTTTAACCTCAAATCCAGTCTGTTAGTAATTTTAATCAAAATCGCCTTTGAAGATAAACTTTGAAAACGTATCAGTTTTTACTTATAATCCATTCTAATATTATAAATGCGAAAGTGTGTCTGTCTGGCTGCTACGCTTTAACGGCCCATCTTTTCAACCGATGTTGGTGAAATTTGGTATCTAGAGGTAGGTTACAACTTACAACCCCGGGAAGGATATGGTCTTCTTTTTAGCCCGGAAAATTAAGGAGTTCCCCCGGGAATTAGAAAACTAATTTTCGCGAACGAAGTCGAGAGCGTCATCTAGTGTTAGTGTTTAATTAGTATGGAACTATGGATTTGAATATCCGTACGTACGTATACTTTACATTAGAACCAGGATTAAATGCAACACTTGTTTTAAATTACGTTTAGTTGTTTTAAGTCCATCTTACACTATTGTAAAATTGCATGTAGGTACATAAAGTTATAACAGTTTTAGTTTTTTTTATTATATACATTTTTAATAGGCTCTTAAAGAATATAGGAACGTGGTTGAATGGATCATAGTAATGTACGGGTCTATTGAATAGACCCGTACATTACTATGATCCATTCATAATTGACATGCGGGCTCAAAGGGACCACCCAAATTGTCTGCTCCATACACTTAGTAGTTTATAAATTTCTAGGATAATCTGTTTTTTTTAGGATCAACATGAATTTGTAGAGAAATAAAGCGAAAACATAGTACTATATTAAATACAATTGTAATATATGACTATGTCCTAAATAACCCTTCTAGATTTAATGAAGAGTGTGAGTGTTCGATTCAACAACCTTATTTAGTTGTTTAATGAATTATGGCACCTAAAGGTTTTGAGATAACAGACATCGAAAACAGTATAAAAAAAATCGTGTTTTATTCAGAGCAATCCTTTCTTATCCAACTTTACTACCAAATGTAGATCTATTTGATTCAATACTTCAATAAACTATAAATAAAAATAGGTAAGTACAAAGCTATTCGAAGCCCTCTTTCCTCATTATTTTTATGCAAAGCATAAGCAGCTTTCTACACATTCGTTTAAGAAACAGGATGCGCACGTACTTGTCTACGCGTTGGACGGCCTGCGCAGGATTTTATTACCTACATATTTTACATCATGTCTGAGTTAAATTCCATTCTGCCTGGCAATAAAACCCGTCTATTGTTTGCAGTAACCGACATAGCTCGATGAGTTGCGAAGCTGAAGTAGGAATAGACTGGAAACATAGTTCAAAGAATCGATAGCCGTTGAAGGTCCAAAAATGCTAGAATGGCGACCCTGCAGTGGAAAGAGCAGCGATGGCAGGCGGACGATATCAAGTGAGTCGCAGGGAACCGCTGGATCCAGGTGGTGAAGAACGCTTCGTGTGGAAGTCCCTACAAAAGACCTGTCCTTTGTCCAGATAATGACCTTTTTTTTATCTACTACAAGTTAGCCCTTGACTGCGATCTCACCTGATGGTAAGTGATGATGCAGTCTAAGATGGTAGCGGGCTAACCTGTTAGGGGCATGGCAGTTATATTAAACCCATACCCCTATTCGGTTTCTACACGGCATCGTACCGGAACGCTAAATCGCTTGGCGGCACGTCCTTGCCGGTATGATGGTAACTGCAAACTAGCCACGGCCGAAGCCTTCCACCAGGCCAGACCAGGGAAAATTCAGAAATTATAAATTCCCAAAATTGGCCCTGCCGGGGATCGAACCCGGGACCTCTGCACGTTAATACAACACGTTGTTACCTTGGTCGT
Source organism: Erebia epiphron (assembly GCA_963932025.1). Lineage (NCBI taxonomy): Eukaryota > Metazoa > Arthropoda > Insecta > Lepidoptera > Nymphalidae > Erebia > Erebia epiphron. Next base: position 37,039,427 of record OZ009948.1, on the reverse strand, counting down.
GAGCTTTTGAGTAAATCACTTCAGAGTTCACGTGGTTCTGTACACTTGATTAATTGCTCTCGTTTCATAACTCACAATAGAAACTCATTATAAGCTCCGGACCCGGAGACCTCTTTCTCCCACTTTGTTTCATATTTTTCGCGAAATTCGTGCCGGCTCGTGGAAGTTTACGTTTTTTTAATAATTATTATATTTCTAAATAACCTTCTTGCTATTGCAAATTATGGACTATATTTCTATTAATAATATCGTAAAAATAATTTACTTCAAAAGGATCACAATTTTATTCATAAACATATTAATCTTTATTCAAAATAGCAAATTGCTCTTTATAAAAAACATGATAATATGAATCTTCTTGTTCAAAGTTCCTAAATTAGTATTTTGATAATAATTATTAACTACTACTGCCCGCGACATCGTCCGCATGGTTTAAGTCTTTTAATTTCCTCCTCTTTATTTAAAAGTAGCCTATGTTCTTCCTATATTTTGATCATGATTTAGTATATTATGTCATCATCAAAATCGGTTGAAAAGATAGGCCTTGAAAGCGTAGCAGACATACACACAATTTCATGTAAATAATGGATTTATTAAGTCCAAAAATGCTCTTGACTTTCAATGATACTTATTCTCCGTTACTAAAAATGACGGTTGCTATAAAATATGTTTTAAAATTTGATTTAGAACCAGTTAAAGTATCAGAAACATGCAAGTCGTTACCTTTATAGCCAGTCGTCTTTTCAAGAACGAATAGCGGAGGGATCAATTTAATACTTGGTAGAGCTCAGACTGGAGTACTTAGCAATTTCCTCGGGCGGCATGATTCAGAAAAGTTTCAAGTTACATACGTTCGCTTCAATCCTTCATTGGAATTAATTTCGACGAATAAAGGTGATCGAATTACTGAAAAACGATATTTAAATTGAGTCTTTCTGGTCCTTAATTTCAGTACATAAGTACCAACGACCTCAATTTACATACACGGGCCCGAACAACAAATGTGGACCTATTTTACTAAGCCCTCTGGTCTGAAAAGTGGGGAAGCGCTATGGCGGGGACAAGGACAGGGCTATACAGGTTGGGAGCGTGCTCTTAAGGTTGGACGCCCAATTTTTTTCTATGAAAGGGCCCATCTACTACCTACATATATATCGATGGTAAGTATAGTATAGTAGTATATATTACTCGTATATTTTGAAGAGTGGCTTTCCAAAACATGGTGTCTTTTCGAATTCACGGGACGCGAATTAGCAACTTCTGGATGGTGATACAATAAGCACCATGCAAACAGCTTACAAATAGTCTTATGCCCGTTTTCACCGACAATTGAATTTTAGGGAATACTAAAACCCACTAGGTAGCAGTCATTGAACGTCGAAAAAGTCACCTAATGCTCTTAGGTGTTTCTTAAAAGTTAGTCATTGTTAATGAAAACGGGAATAAGATATGCATATTATGACCTTATGTGTTATTCTTTGACCTAATTGTAAACAGAGTGCATCATCTATATCCTTTTTATAATAGTCTTCTGCAGTCCAAGCAGAGAGATTGTAATTGATATTTTTTTAAGTCGACGTCTAACACATGGGAAACATTGCCACATTCGAAAAAGTAAACTGGAGATGTGTGATAAAGTTTTCTTTTTTTCTTTTTCTCTGTAGGTATATCACAATTTTTAAGGAAGTGGGATGATAATAATCCAAGCTTCAGTGTCGCGAATATTGCTACTATCTTATTAATCATATCATGATACCCTCCCATCCATCATATCATCCCGGTTATTTTGGTACATTTAATGTGACTCAGATCCGCATGTTACACCGTAATTTGAATAATTTTTCATAGATTGTGTCAGAACATGTTGTAACATTTTTTGCCATGATGTTTTTGAATGATCAATGTAAAAAGTTGTTAAGCGATATGACAGCTAGTTTAATTGGCACTCCAGGCTAGAAGGTAGGCTCGTGGCTAGTTTGTTTTTTGCTCAAGGAATAAGCGATTCAGTGCCTACGGAAAAGCAGTACCTAGCAGTTATTCTTGGTATCATTCCATGCGGGCCTAGCATTTAATTAAAGCTTAGCTTTTAATTAAATTAAGTCAATTAACTCGAAGGTTTCTCTTATAATGAAAAAATGTTCTGCTTACGATAAAAATTTCAAATTAGTGTAAATTACGAGTAAATACTGGTAGCATAACATTAGGTTAAAAAACAGGACACTGGTCGCTATTTATATGCGACTAGCGGACACCCGCGACTTCGTTCGCGTGGCTTAAGTTTTTTAATTCCCACAGGCACTCCTTAATTTTCCGGGATTAAATAAATTTGTCACTCTCCAGGTCCCCATCTATACCCATGCAAAAAATTACGTCGAACTGTTACTCTGTTGCGGCATGATTAGGACAAACTCTATTTAACGTCCTTGGGGATACAATTTTCAAAAACTGTGAAACACGTATTTCTTTTTTTTAAACCAGAAGCCCAAATACCAACTTTCATGGCTATAACATGAAAAATGAAGAACTTTCATAAAAACTTTCAACCCCTATATAAAGTGATCTTATTACACGATCAGCAAACTCATTAAATACAGCTCAATTTACTGCGGCAGAAAATTATTTCAATATACCTACTATATATAATAGACTTGTAAGTATAACCCTTAAATTTAGTTAGTCATTCGTAAAATTTACACTCTAAAATTAAGTACGATAAGGCCCATAACATTGAATGCATACAAGTTACAATTAATCATAAACTGCAGTACTGCAGATAAGGTGTTGATACTCGAATTATTTTTTAATTTTAATAACGACGATCGGTACGCTTACTCTGAGTTTTTACATTGCAAATTCGATTGATCGTATTGAGCGTTCGATCACATTAGCGTCAATCGGATCTTAAAATGTTAACGATCCAAAGAGCTGCTGTTCCCGGATTTAATTGCCAATTGCAGTAAATTAGGAGCTTTAAATTTTGTACACGTTTTTGGTAGATACAATAAACAATACCACGCTTTCGGAATTCTTAGGCATGCGTGCATATACGATAGTAGTGAACCATGTACCTGTTCTACCTTCGAAGCTGTTACTACTTATTACCAAGTTAGGTTGAGTTCCAGTAAATACCACTCAAGAAGCAAATAAGCTGCTAGGAATAAGTAAAGTAATCGGTAGATTAGCAATCTTTTAAAACTCTAATCCAATCGAATGGAAGAAATAAAAAAATATTAAATGCGCATCTTTTTAGGCATTTTTAACCCTTCAATCAAGGCAACATTGGCACCATGAGCTAAAGTAAATAATACGAGCAAAAACTGTAAATAGGGCTGTCATGCAACAATCTTTTAAATCTTCCAAAAGTCACATTTAAGAATGTTATACCAGTACCTGGTTATACCAGTGACTGCCTCGTTGGCCTAGTGGTTAGCATACTCGACTGCGGATTACGAGGTCCTGGCTTCAATTCCCGGTCGGGCATAAAAATTGTTGGGTATTGGGTTTTTCAATTAAGAAATTCTCAGTGCCAGCCCGGAGTTGGAAGTTGGCGGTGTTTCACCCCTGTGCCTCGGAGAGCACGTTAAGCCGTCGGTCCCGGTTATTATCACTAACATGTTAATAGTCGTTAAAGCCCGCCAACCCGCATTGGAGCAGCGTGGTGGGTCTAAGCTCTAATTCCCTCTCTCCTATGAGAGTGGAGGCCTGTGCCCAGCAGTGGGACGCTAATAGGCTGTAGTGGTGGTGGTGGTGGTGGCTTAATTCAGAAACCGGCCGCTAGTCTAGGAAATGTCGATAAAATGTCGATTTGACAACTAATCCAATCAGCAACTTTTTTTCAAACGTCAAAACGCGTGCTTAGTATGGGATTTTGTATAAAATTTTGAACTGTGACGTCATCAAAGTTCGACGCACTTTTTTACTTTAATCGATAGTTTAAAACGGTTATTCAACAAACAACTAACAAGGGACGTGGATTACGACTTTTAGGAGATCCTCTATGTAATAATCACTAAAAAATAATTTTTTGGACTAGTACTCAAATACCCAATTAAACAATAATTGTCTGTCTGACTTCATGCCCGTCTGTCCGCAGAATGTCTTAACTCTCAACCGGTCAAGCTAGGCTCCATTAGGCTTAAATTTTCATTACTCCATTGATTCCGTGGATCTGTGGCAGTCGCAAATTTATTGCACCATTACTCAGCCCGGGGCCTAATTGATTACTTTGTTTACTCCAAGGGCGGGACCTGCGGGCAGTTTTGTTTTATTAACGCATAGAACGCCTCGGCTTAGGCATTTAAAATCGTCTTCAGAATTTTCTAATTAGGCAAACTTTGTAACTGGTTGAGGGTTTGCTCCCTCGTTTATTTTATTTATTTCTTTACTAGAATACAAGACTTACAATGTTTATTTCTAGGTATTTACTTATTTATTGTGTTGACAGAGCAAAGTATTAAAGTACTTTACGGTAACAAGCTTGTCTTCTGTTTATTTTAAACTAAATTATGTATTTTCCACTTGATTAATATTACGTTCATCGGTGCATTTTATTATTCTGTCCACTACAACCATTATCGAATTATCCTCAAGTATTTGTATTCGAAAACAAAGCCAATAAAACATGTTCGAAAAAACCTTTGTTGGCGAAAAGTTGTAACCGCCCAAGTAAGTATGGCGGATTTTTTTCAGTCAAGTCACATACAATAAGCTGTTAAAATAGTTAATGCACGTACTAGATGACCGATAAAGAGGTCGTGGACGAACAAAATAATGTTAGCTAAGAACTCAATGTCGCAGGTTTCAATAAAGCAGATTGTGCTACGTCGGATACATTATTTACTGTTAAAACGGTTTTTGTAATTTCTCTAAAGTAAGGCAGTTGTTTAATAAATACGTCCTTAGAGATTTTACAGACGGTCATTTCCTGGCGAACTTGTAAATAGGTATGAAGCAATTCAAATAAGATTAATATGATAATATTATTATATCAACAAATAACCAACATCGACAAATAAATCAACTAATAGTGGACCGTGAACTAAAATAAATAATTAGATTGTGCATTATGCATAGTATTAATTACTTTGCAATAACAAACAAAGTCATCCTCAAGTTCATTCAAGCCTACACTTAAATTGATTAATGACTACCTGAGCTAGCACTAGAATCTAGGTATGATACATAATATAGGATAGTTTTATCTATATCTTTGATACTGAGTGAAATCAGAAGAAAATTCTAGTGAGTATAGATTCCAAAAGCGGCTAATGATTGGTCTAGGGGGCGACGACCGACCTTGCTTTCGAAATTAACGTCATCCAGTCGGAATTATAGCACTTGGTCACGCACACTGTTGGTCCAAGTTAGAATTACATAAACCAAAAATGCCCAGAATCGTTAAGTCCAGCGACACCCAAATGGAGAGCTGTGATCATATATTTTTCAACGAAAATAAAATACCTTCGCCTTCTCTTACAATGCTAAGTTCCTGCATGTTATAATTAGTAATTTCTATATAGCTAGACGGGGTGTTTCACTTTTCTTGTCTGAATTGGCTATTTGACAGTTTTCGGAAAAGTACCTAAAAATGTACGTGGATTCATTTTATCTTACAATTATCTTTTTCTCAAAAAAAGCGTTATTTATTAGAAAAACATACATTTTTAATACATTAATTTAAAATTCGCGCGAAAACAGCCGGTCACGTGACATTTGCTAGCTGTGACGTCATAGCTCAAAATAAAACAAAGCTAACTACGACGCACCGAGTTATAAGTGATTTTGAGTGGAAAGTTCACAGCTTTTTTGATGCTATTGTGAAAAATTACAAGCTACAAGACGTGTGTAGAAATACTATAAATAATAATTAATTCGTATCCTGTCCAATTGTATAAACACATTCCTGTAAACATAAATAGTAGATTGTTACACAAGGGACGTAAGTAAGCTATTACAGAACAAGATCCAATTTGGCGCCAGTGCGAGCGCAGCTCGCATAGGGCGCTAATGGATCGCGTGCACCCGAGATATTTAGTCACACGAGCAAGCGCAGCGAGCGAGGGTGAATATAGTTCGAGGGTGTAATAGCTACTTGCAACCGAGGTAAGCATTCTACTTTATATCATTCTTGCGAGGTAAATAAAACATTGGTAATGCAAAATGAAATTAAATCACTTTACAAACAAACTTCACAAACTTTCAGATCAAATGAAATGCCGCCATTTCCATTTTTTTTTCGTAAATAGTTTTCCATTTTTTTTTTACGTCTCTGGGTTCCAAGGAGTTTTGCATAGTTTGAAATGTATGGAAATTAAATGCCGCCATGTTCAGTGTTTTTTTTTCAGTAAAAAGTTTTCTTACCATTTTATAAGAAAAGAGATTGTTTACCAAGGAGTTTTGCATAGCTTGAACTGTAATGTGAACATTACAATTCAAGCATAGTGCGACGTAATGTTGCCTTGAATTGCAAACACCAACTTACAACGAGACTTTCCACCATAGTAATCCCTAGTTACTGAGCATGTATGATATAAACAATATTACATATTTCTGTCACTTTACAGCAGCACGACCTAATTACTATTACTTTGTGTATTTCGGCAATTACATGTAAGATTTTACATTAGGAAACTCGGCAGAGCAAAAGCTTACACGCAAATAAATTTGCAACCATAAATGAATCGACTTTAGGCAGATTTGCACTATCAGCTGTATAGCATTCCATTCCTCTCACAATCACAAATCGAAATATATTAAAGTGTTAATTTTCTCAACAATACGCAAACATTAGTACACATGACGTTTTTTTTTTTAAATGTGACGTCACTCAGGGCTCTATCATGACCGCCCGCGTTTCGTTTCTTGTAATCCACAGATAAAAAATCTCTAATTTGTTTTGCAAAAATAATATATTTACAATTTATTTTAATGCAAAACACATATTGTATAATTATTGTTAAACTACAAGCTACCAAATCTAACATATTTCATATTTTATAGTTACAGCTGTCAAGTAGCCAATTCTTAGAACCAGAAATTACAAATAACTGAAGATTCTCATTCTTGGTTCACATTGGACAAGCTGAGTGTCTAATTGCTGGAATAATACCAAATTACAACAGACATATAATATAACAATAATATTGACGTTCAATCATTTCGTCTTCTATCATACAGAGAACTCAATAAAAATCTGTGATAAAAATTAGCCTCTGAAGGAAAACATAAAGAAGAAGGTATAGGTATGATGATGGACATAAACATACATAGATAAGTTTAAGAAGCGGTAGTTTAGTAGACTTCGGTCACTCCCACGTCTGAACTGCGAGTCCAGCTCAATAGGATGAGGTCATAGATGCAGTTTTACGAGGTGATTATTTTGTGGGTGCAGTGATGCCATTTGTAGCGCGGGCGCAAATTGGCGCGGTAGACGGCGGGTCGGATGTTGCAATTGTCGCCCGCAGTCGCCCACCGCACCCAAACATTGCTAATCGTGACTTGGATTGCTTCAGGTTAAACTAATCTGCTGTTGTTAAGCTGTTTTTTGATGTGACATCGTCAGACACCGCATAAAAGTACCCAGGTTACGAAAATTACATTGTTTGTCCATTTCTGGCTTAGGTGTGGCGCAGCTGCACGACCCAGTAACGATATTTTCAGAAAATAAAATTATCTTATTTTTCTTCTTGTACCTATTGATAGTCAGACATGAAACATCCTTGATGATGTCTACGGATTATTTTAATGATTAACTACTATATGCAGATGCAAACATGAATTGAGCACCTGAATCTATCGTTGCCACTTGCCATCAATTATCTTGATAAAGGTATATTTTACTGTGTTCGAAAACTTTAAAATAAGCGTGTCATTACCACGTCAAAACGTCATGATTCTCTTCCACAATATGCTCCTACCTGCCGAGTTTTTTACAACATCTATTTTCCATGTCTTACTAAATATCTTTAAGGGGGCAAGCTTTCAAAAAATATGTAGGCTAGGAGATAGCTGCTGATGTGATTTTCATATAATATTGTTATGTTGGTATTTCAGTAAAAATAAATTAGGATTAGATACGTAGGTATTGTTTAAATATAATTACATATCTAAGCCAATTATAAAATTGTAATAAAACTAGATGTACTTATAATATACATGAAAAAATAAAAGGGAAAGATGATGTGAATTTTATATAATATTGTTATATATTTCAGTAATAATAAATGTCAGTTTTTTCACAACAGTAACTATCGTCTGGTGGAATTCGTGATGGTCTGCCTGCAAGCGGCTGGGGACCTGACTACTTATCGCCGCTCAAAGACGAGTTATTGTTACCAGAAATGACCAATAACTAGAAAGGCTTATTCTAGTATAGTATTAAAGTATGCGCTGTACCTAAGTGACCAGTATAGAAATTGACTCTATTCATCGGGGCGTTTACTAGATATTGCCTCTCAAATACATAATACATCGTTAAGTACGTCAAGTAGTACTTACGTCAAGTAATAAAATTAAAATTTAAAAAAAACCCACGATGAACTGCAGCGCTCCATAATAATTTGTGACCTTATAACTTTGTAACAACAATTAGATCTTCAGAAGTAGTTTTATGAACACAAAACTGCATCTTTGTCGGTTCAGTAGTTTTTTTGACCAGCGTGTTGGACTATGGCCAAATGGTAATGAGTAGAGGTGTCAAATTGTGTCAAACTTTAATATTCTGATAAATAAATGTTAAAATATATCAGTTCAAAAAATACGTTATAAAATATAATGGATAAAAAACTGGAGTTCCTGTGACCACAGCATCTAGGTTAGCGCTTGTCAAGGCAAATCAAAAGAGTCCAAACACGACGGGCTTACGATGAGAAGGAGTTCGACCACCTACCAAATCACGATTGCAGCACAGCTTGGTGGACTATGGCCCTAAAACATATCTAAGAACCTTCTCAGAAGCTAAACATATTTTTTTTTAAACCGCATCTAAATCAGCAAAGTAGTTTTCCAGAAAAAAGGTAACATAATAAAAAAACACGATAGGAGCGCGCACGATAGCACGATAACTTAAAATATATCAAAATCTAAAGAACTTTTTCACAAGCTATACATATCTAATGCAAAACACCGCATCTCAATGAGCCCAGTACTTTTTCAGAAAAATGGAAACATATTGAAAAATTAAAATCAAAATTGCAGCTCAGCTTAGTGGACTATGGCCCTAAAACATATTCAAGAACCTTGACAGAAGTTATGCATATCTATTGCAAAAAACTGCATACTAATCGGTCCAGTAGTTTTCCAGGAAAATGGTAACTAAAAAGTACACAAACAAACAAACAATCGCAAAACCTCTTAGGGCAAACACATAATAATATATAATACCGTCCGTTCCGTCATGGGTAAAAAATAGCTCAAGTGTCGCCGCTTTAAATATCTCCCATTTAAGTTACGAGTATTTTAATTTACGTATATCACCTCTTAGACCACCTGTGATAATACTAACATAAATCTGAAACATGGAAATTAATAGTAAGGAGATATAATTATAGTTAGGTAAAAGATAGTTACCACAAATACAGTTATCTCTTAGGCTATAAGTGTTGACATTTGGGTTGGACGAGCCAGTGTAAATTTGTATGAAAAATTCGTATGAGGGATCTTTGGAACCAGATTGTACAAAAACTTTAAGTTGTATTGAAAATATTGTTTAATTAAAGTGTTCCTTGATCTTTAATGATTAATTTGAAATAACTTTTGTTTATATAAGGTCTCAGATTAAATCACAATAGTCGGAACGCGATAACGCCTTTTTTGAGTTTTCCATGAATTTCTCGATAATTTTCTGCAGTTACTATACGATTTTATGACCACTTTTTTTAATTACGTCATACTTCATTTAACTGAGTAGCAAATGGTATTAATTTAGTAATGAAATTTTCATTTTTCCTATCCTAAAACGTCGGAACAGAAAACAATGTTTCAGTACTTCGACCCTTAAGGGGAATAGAGCCATGCAATAAAGCTGTTAAGCATTAAAGAAAATTTATGTCTGTAGTTAACTGGAAAGTAAAAGATCGTGTGACGATGATTGCTTGTTTCGAGTACACAAATGGCATACGGTTACCACTGCAAGCGACTCACGTCCGCAAAACACTTATTTGATCATGTCTCGCTACAGCGAAACGGCACCCAGCAATTTTACACCTGTGATTCTTATTTCATTTCGTATAAGGACTGTAATATTTTAACTTGTACATACTTACCTCTTACAATTTTTATTTAAAATTGAGGAGAAAAATACTATTAAAAGATTTTTCACCTTGGATTCAATGCTCAAATCACATAATTTGAAATGAATTCAGCAACCTGCCTGGCAGGAGATGCTTAGTCACAATATTTCTTCTCTAGATAGGACATAATATATCGGTTTCATTTTCGGTCAAATCTTAATAGTGTTAAAAATATTATAACAGATAAACTAAAAATTAAGGAAACGGGACTGGTCTGTAAACCAAACCGCAGCTGACGATATAAAAAAGCAATAGAAACATCATAGTTACCAACATCGAAGCGAAGGCAAGGCCTTTGCTCTATTTATGTGAACGGACGAAGCTGCATCTTCAGAGTCCTTCAGTGCAAACAATGCGGATTTCCTAAGTCAAGGTTTAGCTTTGTAGAGTCGCCCTTGCTTCAGTGTATTGGATTTCAAAACTTTAAAGAGAAAGGTTGATCTTTTACCAGCAAATATATAGATTGTACATAGCATTAAAACTACGAAGAGTAAGATTGTGTCCTCTTCTATTTCCAATTTAAGTTAAAGAATATTCTGGCTTGAAACTATTCACTAGGGTTTAATTAAAAGCATCCGGTCAATATTCAAAGCTACTGTGCCTCAAGTCCGAGTTGTTTTCTTTCTTTAGACTTTAGAGGCATCCTTAGAAAAAGAAACTATCAAATTAAATAAATAATTTAGACGAAGTACTCAACCAAATCGAAGTGACAAACATAATGCACAATCGAACCTTGAATGAAGCGTTACATTCAACGAACTTTTTGTTGAACTATATAAAATAATTATGTATTGGCATCCAGCCTTGAGTTGTGCGGGCGTACGACCTCGTTAGCCCCGTAGATCACATTATTCCGGTGCGTCGCTAAAATATTGTTCGACCATTGATGTTAACTTCAGCCTAGCTGTAATCATGAATAGTTACATTTATGACTTCACCTGACACAGTGAATGGTGATAGGATCAATTGCAGCGCTTTACCTATTCATCATACAAAATTATGGTCGTGATTCCCATTCTGAACCATTATATTGCACTTAAGACTATCAGATTGCTATCAATCGGAACTGCGGAGTGCGGGGTAAAGTTATTAACATTTTAATTGAGCATTTATTTGTGTAAGTTAATGTTTTGGTAACCGCAGTACCAGTCAAAGCATGCCGTCACATTTTTCTTCCAAAAGTCATTTTTCTACGCAGTAGTTTGCCTATCTTTGTCTTCACCTTGCATCATCAATTCATCATCAACCATACTTCAGCCAACATATTATATGTTCACTTTATATTTAATAATTATTCGTTTTCATTTAAACCAAAAACCGACTTCAAAACTATAAGTACCAACTAAAAAGCAAAAAACATTATCTGGGTATATATTTTGTTTTTTGTTGATTTTCTCAAAAAGCGCTAAATCAATTTCGATAAAATTAATATGGGACCACCTCTGAAGTATGATCTATCAAGCAAAAAAAGAATCATCAAAATTCATTCATAATAGGGAATATGCATGTATTTTTTTTATTATTTTAAACCATTCTTTAAGTAATTATATAACAGGAAAAAAATATAACACTTGTACAATTTTATTAAATAAGCTAAGAAAAATTAATTAAAACTACTAGGTATGATTTTCGGACGATTTAAACGCCCCCATTTTGGCGCGCTCGTTCTGTGACGTCACGGTGCGTTCATTGTCGTCGTTCGACGTCGTTTATTCATAGGAATAAATTAACAACGAAGTGTTTGGTTCACAGATTTAATAAAAGTGAGTGAAGTAAAGCGTAAAAGATTATTATATTATTGTGATGGAAGAGCACCCAAAAGCTTATTATAGATATTGTATTGTCCCTATGTGCAAAAATAATATTAAAACTGCACCTGACTAGATTTATTTTCATATGCCCAAAGATGCAAATATAAAGAAAAAGTGGTGTAAGGTGATGAGGAGAGAAAATGTATCGTGCTTGAGTAGTTTACATTGTTGTGAAGATCATTTCGACGTGAGTATTAAATATGTATATACCTACCTATCAAAAATCTTTTTCTTACTATTTTTACTTATTTATTAATGTTACAAATTTATAAATATTATGATTTTCATTGCTGACTACGAGTGTTGATTTTGATCACAAAACGTTATATCTAGGTTTTTTTGTTTGCACTGTTGATAAGTTCTATTGGAAAAGAATTTCTCAGTTGCCTTGACAAACCCGCTTTCAGTCATTGTGGCGAGTCTTTTTACCCGACTGCGGAACGCACAGGGTTATTTCAAAAGGAATCACTGCTTTCAGTTAATAATTCCCAAAAAAACTAATAATTTATCATAAATAGCGGCAAAACAATGCGAATAACCTTCAATAATCATACAAAACAAGCGACCTGTCAACAGTCGACACAGACTAGAGTGGATGGTGACGTCATGTTTCGTTCGCGCGGAATTTGAAAAAGACTACTTTTAAATAATTAAATTTATTAATAGAAACATGATAATTTGTAAAAATAATCATCTGAATATGTTTATTTAGCAAGAAAGAATACACATATTTTTTTTTGTCCATTTCTAAATCACATGCATATTCCCCATTGCCGGAATGATCGCGTAACATACACACAAAAAAACATACAGTCGAATTGAGAACCTCCTCCTTTTTTTAAGTCGGTTAACAAGTATAAATTACAAATTTAAAACAACCCCCGACTAGAAAGAAGCTGATGACCTTCAGAGGGATGAACAGATTTTCATGAAACATGGCTAAGAACACTCGGGATATAATTATCTATGACACAAAAAAGCTAAACGAAAATCGGTTCATCCGTTTGGGACCTACGATACCACAGGCAGATACACAAACAGACGCGTTAAACTTATAACACCCCTCTCATTTTTCGTCGGGGGTTAAAAATAACTATTTCCTGTTTTGTTTGAGGCAAAATTTTCACACTGGTATGCTGGAGAGCATCGCTATTCGCTAGCCACGTATTTACACTTGAGAGTCACGTGCAGGAGAGGAAGCTACGGGTCTCGTGAATACGCAGGATATTTGCCCTGCGGCGGTCGCTGCCTCTGGCTCTAACCTCGAGATATGAACGCCCATTATGGTAATTTACGAGATTAAGTCGCCGAAAGGCTACTAGGATTCTTAATTATTACAGCCCAGTGGCTGCGTTGCATTGGGTCACATTTTATGGTTGTAATTCATTCTTCCATGCCAGTTTAATTTTATAAGCCCTAAATTATGTATTTCATATAAAATTCAAAACTCAAATGATTTTCAACCGACTTCAAAAAAGGAGGAGGTTCTCAATTCGACTGTATTTATTATTTTTTTTTTTTGTTTGTTACCTCAGACTGGGTGGACTAATTTGGATGATTCTTTTTTATTTGAAAGAGCATACTTCCCATGTGGTCCCATATAAATTTTATCGAAATCGGTTGAGCGCTTTTTAAAATATCAACAATAAAATAAGTACTTTGTATAGCGTGTGCTTGTTGTTGTAAAGTTGGCGCGGGAGTTTGAAGTCGGTTGTTTAAAAAGTATTTTTTATATTAAATTATTATTCAAATAAACTTTTACAAGTACTTCTGAATCGTCGAGTGAATTTACCACTGGTTCGGAATGCCATTCCTACCGAGAAGAACCAGCAAGAAACTCGGCGGTGCTCTTTTGAAAAAAATAATTTACAATTTCATTAATTTGTATAGTAAATATATAGTATCCCTAGTGTAAGCAACTGTTGTTATAGCTTACAATTTTCGAGTAGGTAATTCTTTACGCCCCAAATTCTTGATAATACTACGGTAAGTTGCTACTTGCTTCATATGCCGGAATAACTAATTGTTACTGCGAAAAAGGTTAAAAAAAACTAAATCTAGGCAGATACGATATTAGCGGAAAAAATATGATTTTCTATTAAAAAAGTATGAATTACAAAGTTTATTATTGTTGGCAATTCATATTTTCCGAACGATTTTAAAATACCTACGCATATTGACGCATATTGCCGGCCTGCCTATTTGCACAGTTGTCTTATTATAATTTACTACTAATTAGATGTCAGTACGTAGGAATAAATTTTGAAGAATTTATAGGATATAAACCAGAGGGTTCTAGGTCCTATACTCGAGCATTTATTGGCAATTACGCTGCACAATTAGCTACGCAGAGAAGGCTTAGAAGTTTTAACCACACAAATCGCGATGGCATGACTCTGACTACAAGGCAGGAGTCACACTGAAAATATCAGTATCACCTACTCCGAAAGTTATTTCGCAGTGGGTGATTGGTCAACTTAATTTGTGGTACGAAGTGTGGATTGCACCTCAGTCCCAAAGCTCTTTTTACCTGACGACATATTGTGTCCAAGGACCAGTGTAGAACGTCAAAGGCAACGGCTTACGACTTCAATAGCGTGGCTCATTAAGTGCGCTTCCAAATACATAATATTATGAATAACTTATAACGCGTTCCGTAATGGGTACTATATGCCTTCTGAGGCGAATTGCGCACCAGCAGAGCGGAATATAGCTAAGATGTGGCTTTAATAAAACTCACAAACTTAATTATTATGCTTCGTCGTGATTGGTGGCGCGCACTCGAAAATGCCTGTATCCAGCAACGAACGCATACAGGCTGATGGAATGGATTGGCACCGCGGCGCTACGCGTCATTTGAGTCCCCTTCATTTTTAAAGTAGAATAATTTCAGCTGATAAGATAAAATAGAACTTTGTCACAGAGTCTACTCCTATTCATTTCGGTATGCGTGTCCTTACATTACAATTATTTACAACTACTAGGACTAGGAGGTCCATTGGCCACGTTTTCCGTCGCACGTTGTGTGTGACCAATGCTTAGTGCACTCATCAGTTAGTCCCGGCTCGCTCCCGCCGTCGGTTCGGGATACCTAATAAAGATTTATTTGAGCTTCAAACATGAAATTGCCCATAGGAATAATACTGAAACCAATAAATATGGGAGAAATTTCAAATCGCGTACTTGCACGTAATTGCTTTATGTTTTCATTAACTATTTTCTGCGACTTCCTCCGCGCAGTTTATGTTTTTTTTTTAATATCTTAGTCTGGGCAATAGGTACTAACTAGTCGGCGCTTGCATTGAAGAGAGAACCTAATAAAATCTCAAGGTTATATATAGTACCAGGTTATTTGAGCTATCGTCGTCGTCGTCATCGTCGTCGTCATCGTCGTCTCAACCTATAGACGTCCACTGCTGGACGAAGGTCTCCTGCATGGATAGCCACAGAGCACGGTCTTGTGCCGCTTGTTTCCAGCGGTTCCCGGCTGCACGCTTGAGATCGTCCACCTATTGGGAGGTCGTCCAACGCTGCGCTTCCCGGTGCGAGGCAGCCATTCGAGCACTTTGGGACCCGAACACCTATCTGTTCTACGAACTATGTGCCCCGCCCATTGCCACTTAAGCTTGGCGACTCTTCAAGCTATGTTGCGAACTCTGGTTCGCCTACGGATCTCCTCATATCTGATTTGATCACGCAGAGATACTCCGAGCATAGCTCTCTCCATCACCCACTGAGTAACCCTGAGCCTTCTTATGAGGCCCATTTGAGCTATACATACTCGTAATTATGACAGTCACTCTGTTTGTTATTTTATAATTAAGTTAATAGACAGAGTCCTGCAATACATATGTCCAATCTTAGAATTTTAATCCATACTATACTTTAAAGTTTAAATAAATGTCTACCAAACAGCGTTACTAAACTAGACAAATTGATTATTTATCTTTATCAATTAATCAATAAAATTACCAATAGGTATACTTTTTACTTTAACTTTTAAATCCAAAGACTTCCAAAATTTCTCAATCAATCGAATAAAAAAAACGCAACCAGAAAAAGCTTAAGGAAATTGTTTTTTCCTAAATCGATGCGGAATTATTCACGCAAAAATGGCTTTTTTGATGAAGCAGCGTAAAATACTAAATTATCATGAATGTCACACGATTTACGAATAAATCTTTTGATGTTCCTCTTTGTGATCACCATGTGACCAGATAAGTGTAAGCTATCGTTCAAACTGGATAGGTACATGTGGCAATCCAACGTTGTCTCTCATTAAGCTCACTATCCTGCTCCACAGGTTTCGCTACTAGTTCTTCTATAAATAGTGTTATATCAGCAATATTGAAACAACTCATTCAACCGTTTCTGTTAATAGATAATGAACCTAATATTGTCTCTTGTAAAGGCTATATTTCAACTGAGTCGGGCTCTTCTGATACGTCAGTTGGAAAATCAACTTCAATGCGCACAGTGGCCCACTCGCAAGTGGTGGAATGAAATTCGTAGACTGCTTGCACTTTCAATAAGTCTCGCTTGTATAACTTGATCCATTATTGACTCTCTCTGTATAACTTCAACAATTTTATAACAGCTCAATTTTATTACCAAACGTTTTCTTTTTAACCCCCGACGCAAAAAGAGAGGGGTGTTATAAGTTTAACGTGTCTGTTTGTGTATCTGTCTGTGGTATCGTAGCGCCCAAGCGGATGAACCGATTTTCGTATAGTTTTTTTTGTGTCATAGATAATTTTATCTCGAGTGTTCTTAGCCATGCTTCATGAAAATCTGTTCATCCGTCTGAAGGTCATCAGCTTTTTTCTTAATCTGTTACTTTCATGTTATGTCGGAGATTGTTTTAAATTCGTAATTTATACTTGTTAATGGGAGATTTTCAAAGGAACTTAAAATGGTTATTTTTATATTTTATCACTCACTAAAACTTCTAGATTTGTAGTTTTTTCTTTGTTCAGTTTCAAATTTGATTTTCATTCTTATTTAAACTAATATTTTTAAGCTATTGCATAGCTTCTATCGCGGGCCTTGAGCGTGGAGACCGAATCCAGAAATTCGGTAACGAAAAAAAATATAACACTTTGGTTGCTATGACTACTTGTGTTGTTGACTTCAAGTTGTTGAAAATATAAAGGCGAAATAATTTTAAAGAATTATGTTTTCAATAGTCCGGGTGTCCAAGGGGAATCAAAAAACCTCTTTGTTGAGGTTTTAGCAACCAAAATCATCTTTTCATAAAAATATTTCGCCTTTATATTTTCAACAACTTGAAGTCAACAATACAAGTAGTCATAGCAAGTTGATAAAAAATGCTATGCAATAGCTTTACCGCGGCAGTCTCCGAGTGCCACACGTCTTTTTAGGGTTCCGTACCAAAATGGTAAAATGGAACCCTTATGGTGCGACTTTCTCCGTCTGTCTGTCCGTCTGTCCGTCTGTCCGTCTGTCCGTCCGTCACACTCGATTATTTCAGTAACTACCGAAGTTATCGACATGAAATTTGGAATAGTTGTGTATATTAGTGGCCCAAAGACACTGGAATTAAAAAAATTTGGAAATTATTTTTGTTCTTATTTAAAAAGGGGGGAAAATCGGAGGGTTGAAATTTAAAAGTGAGATAACTGTACTGTGTGGGGTATCATATGAAAGGGTTTACTTTGTACATTCTAAAACCGATTTTTAATTATTTTTAGTCATGATAGTTTTTGATTTATCGGGGAAAAAGTCTAAAAAAATACCGTTCCCCCCCCCTTATCTCCGGAGTTTACCAATCGAAAAATCTGAAATAATTATGGTCAATAGGAATTTATGTATATTTTACAGGAAAACTATAGCCAATGCTCTAACTAGCATAGTTTTTTTGATATTAACAGTAAACCTCGTACTCGTCGTCAAATAAACATATTGGTTTTTGCCTGATTGTTTTGCTTCAGTACCTACTTCTTGAGTACGGAACCCTCGGTGCGCGAGTCCGACTCGCACTTGGCTGGTTTTATTATTATTTGTAAGCTACCGACATACTAGACTTAGAGTTACCTTAAAGGGAATATTAATCATTCTTTGAAGTATCGAGAAGTAAACTTTACAAAACTGCACCCTTTCGGTAGTTCTGTAATTAGGTACCAAGAAAATTGATTCCGGTAGATGTTTATGGGAAATAATTTTGAAAATCGCCCTCATTTCTTGGAAATTGAAACCCTTTTTCGGCTCGACCTCGTATATATTCCTGTCTTTTATCGATGAGTAAATTTAAAATTCACATTTAGTTCTTGATATAACGTAAGTGGGGCATAATTTTCAATAAGGGAAGAATCATTTCATATTAATTGATATCAATCTGTAAATACAGCATTTAATTAAAATAATGATAACAGAATATATAAGTAGATAAAATTAAAATCTAAATTAAATCTAATAATATTAATAATAGCAAATTTGAATTTATTTCAATATATACCTTGTTCCGTAAAATATTATGCAAATTGCTCACGAATATGGACTCTTGCTTGAAAATTTTACAAAATAAGAGGATTTCGTGATTCACCAAACATAATTTTAATGCAGGACGCCTAACAAATATGTATGTAACGTTCTAAATATTATTTTAAATTAGTTTGTAACGTTCTTGTACATAATTCAATAGTGCAGGATTAGTTTCAAACATATCAGGTATAACATGCTTTCCAAAAACAATGTTTATGTACAAACAACCATGCCTAAATAAACGCGACTTACAAGGAATGCATAAAAGACAGCATAAAACGTTTAATACTAACTATAAATAAGATTGTACAGTGGCGCATAAATTATTATGATCTGCAACAACATAGCACAGTAGCGGCCTCTTTGCAACGGCATAAACCCACTCTGCGTAACGACGTCTCGGCTTAACCTCCAACAAGAACTGAAACGATTAAATAACAACATGTTTAAAAGTTTATAAATCGATTTACCGTCAAGGAGGATAAAAAATTAATGATTCCGTAATTCCCTGAGCGTTAAAAATCGGTTAAAATTTTAAAGAGTATAGAAAATTGATTTTAGATGATAAAATGCTTACCGTCGGTCACGCGTTTCCAACTCTATCTCGTCACATAAGAACAAAAAGAAGATTATCCTTAGATGTTTTTTAAACTCAGCTAGATGAATCACGAATGATAAAGCCTAATTCCCGCTCTCCTATGAGAGTGGAGGCCTGTGCCCAGCAGTGGGACGTTAATAGGCTGTAGTGTAGTGTAGTGTAATGTGTGTGTAGATGAATCACGTCGATCTGATCAAGAAGAAATACCAATACCTGTACATAATGTAACGTTCTGTTGAGTACCGATAAATCTCTACTAGAACGATACTATGTACTGCAAACGGTTCTCAAAATTCCATAAGTTCAAGAAGAGACAAATAAATACCCTATATTTTGTTAAAGTAAAAACGGCTGTAAGTAAGAAAATCGTTTGTAAGATCTCGTGTACGATAAAATCAATCCTCCAAGCGTTTACGTTTTATTTCGGAGCAGTGTATTTTACTAAAACCGCAACGTTAAATTAGATACTATTGATCACACGGCTGGAATTCATCCACATAAGCCTTAGAACCTACCAGCTTACGAATGAAAACAATGTTGTAGTAAAGCCACAAAAATGAAATACTAACAAACGTTCAGTTGATTTATCTATACTGCATAAAAAAGTGTGTGTGTGTGCAATTCACAAACGGCAGAAGTGAAACTTCAGAAAAGTAGCCTGTGAATCCATACTATATCCATACTTAGGGTTGCCATACGTCCCGTATATACGGGACTGTCCCCGTATTTGACCATCCTGTCCCGTATTACTACATGCCCCGTATTTGTCCCGTATTTCAACAATCCATTGATTTCTAATTACAATTTTAAAATGACATGCGCCCAGTTCTATGATTATATAAAAAAAAGAAAAAGAAGTTATTGCAAAAGTAAAATCAACTTCAAAATATGAGGGGACGAAAAAATAAATAAATTGGATGTTAATTTAAGTTAAAAATTGTCAACATGGAACAATTCGAACAAAAACTTTGATTCAATAATTTTGATTTTTATATTTTATACTTTTGATACGGTTGAGATCATTAAGTATTTATGGTCCTAGTCAGATAAAATATATAAAATATTTTATCTATGGTATGGTGTAGTTGAAAAGCCGCCTGTTGGGTTTTGGGTATCGGATTATAATAAGTCAATTGTCAATGATCGGAAGAGAAAACGTCCCGTATTGGTTCCTAGAAGTTATGGCAACCCTATCCATACTTAATACTTAATCCATACTAATATTATAAATGCGAAAGTGTGTCTGTCTGTCTGTCTGCTACGCTTTCACGGCCCAACTACTCAACCGATTTTGATGAAATTTAGTACAGAGATAGGTTACATCCCGGGGAAGGACATAGGCTACTTTTTATCCCGGAAAATTGAAGAGTTCCCGCGGGAATCAAAAAACATCAAACCACGCGGACGAAGCCGCGGGTGTCATCTAGTAGTATATAAAGTATTCTAAAAATATTTTATCTATTCATATAAAGTAAAAGTACTATCTCATTCTCTCGTAGGCTAAATCCTATATGAATATCTTTTCGTTTCATCGAATTTTCAAATCACAACAATTAATTATAAAGAAGTTTCACTTCAAAAACAAAGCATACCCTTGAATCGAATGCACTCAGCAGTGAAACCTTGTCCGGATGCTATAAACAATTCTCTGTTGTCCTGCCGTTTCAAAAGTGCTATTAAAGATCATTTTATTTCGTACAAGAGCCAAGCTAATAAAATACATATAGTGCATTTGCGTACAAGTGCAACACGAATGAATAGCCCTTTGTTTCGTACACCACTTAATATTCGAATGTATTTTAAACATTTATATATATAATATCATTGATTTTAAATCGCTATGCTAATTTGATTGTAACCAGACTTAAATTAATACTTTGATATTAGGGATGAACTTAGTGAACATAATATATAACTTAGTATCACCATTTATGTTTTATTATATTATTTTCTTTATCGTTGCTTCTAGATCATCATAACCCTTATCTACCTTGAAGTGTCTAAGTTTACTTTTTCTAGCATGTATTACTTACGTCAAAATTTGGCAAAACCATTATATGACAGAACTAGCTTTTGCACACAGTTTCGATCACGTTAAGTTCGATTTTCGTACAAATTTCAAACCCCTATTTTAACCCCTTAGAGTCAGAATTTTCAAAAATCCTTTCTTAGCCGATCCCTAACGTCATAAAAGCTTTTTATAGGTATGCCAAATTTCAGCCCGACCCGTTAAGTGGCTTGAGCTGTGCGTTGATAGATCGGTCAGTCAGTCACCTTTTCTTTTTAAATATTTAGATTATTAGTAAAATAAATAGTTCGAATCGATCTCTGATTCTTTTTCTTCTGGCTTAAATCTCCACTGCAATCTTTTGGATTGCAGTGGAGATTTAAGCCAGAAGTATTGTAGTAGTAAGTTTTATGTAGTACTGTACTTGTAATATTGTTGCTTTTTTTTAGTATCAGCATCAAAGGTATAGGCTACTTTTATATTAAGCAATGTTTAAATGTAATGATTATGTTGAAGTAATCAATCACATCAAATAAATATTATAAATGCGAAAGTTTGGATGGATGTATGGATGTTTGTTACTCAAGCACGCACTAACGGTTGAACGGATTTGGCTGAAATTTGGCACAGAGATAGAATATAGTCTGGAATAGCACATAGGCTACTTTTTATCCCGGAAAATTAAGGAGTTCCCGCGGGAACCAAATAACCTCAATCCACGCGGACGTAGTCGCGAGCATAAGCTAGTTAATATTATAAATTGTTTGTTACTCAATCACGCACCAACGGCTGAACGGATTTGGCTGAAATTTGGCACAGAGATAGTTTATAGTCTGGAATAGCACATAGGCTACTTTTTGTCCCGGAAAATTAAGGAGTTCCCGTAGGAACCAAAAAACCTCAATCCGCGCGGACGTAGTCGCGGGCATCAACTAGTAAATATTAAATGCGAAAGTTTGGGTGGATGCATGGATGTATGGATGTTTGTTACTCAATCACGCCCGTTCGGCTGAACGGATCTGGATGAAATTTGGCACAGAGATAGATTTTAGTCTGGAATAACACATAGGCTTTTTATCCCGGAAAACTAAGGAGTTCCCGCGGGAACAAAAAAACCTCAATCCACGCGGACGTAGTCGCGGGCATCAGCTAGTATTCTGATATGTAAGAAAAATTCGATGACTAATTCGAAATAGAGATTTAAAAGATCCAAAAATGCGTCACACTCCATAGTTTAGAAGCCCAGCGGTCTGATTACCGTTACAAAACAGAGATTAAAGTTATCGAAAGAAAGCTTGAGAAGCCGGACTGCATTCCGTGGACCGTGTGTTGTTTTTTCTATCCGATTACGTCAGGGTCGTTAGCCCATCGAGTTTTTACTTCGAATCAGGTCAAAAATTTAGGTTGAACTCACTATAGACGTTTGTTCACCTCTCTAGGTCACGTTTGCGTATTCCGTCTCGCTTACGCATATAATATAAGCAAAGTATGGCCGATTTGGCTGAGGAAACTATTAATTCAATCAATGTAGCACATCGTGAGTCGTATAGTTGTGGATTGTGGAAGCAAAGCTTAATTGGGTTAATGGTATTTAGTTATGATATGTGTATTTTAATAGGTCAATCACGGATATATTGAACCGCTGTTATTACTATTCATATATGTATATTCATTAAGGTGCCAGCGGAGGGGGTATTGCCCATACAAACGTAGATAGATAGATAGATAGATAGATAAATACTTTATTGCACACATGAAAGAAAAAGAATACAGAGTAAAATTAACTATAACTAGGTATGCAAAGGCGGCCTTATTGCTTACTGAGCAATCTCTACCAGGCAATCTTTGGTGAGAGAATTGAACGAGATGTGTAGGGTAGTGTGGCACAATAGAATACACGTTATTATTATTAGTTGAGTAAATAATATAAACATACTAGACACAATATATATTTATACATTACATATAATTAAAATAAGTAAATATAGATAACAATATATATTATACATAAACATAAATAAATAGTACATACATAATGCATACATAATTTACACATACCTATTATATAAATAATATTACATAAGCATAGTAATGAATTATGATAGAAATAATATAATTATTTAGTTATTATGGCACAACTTGGCTAAGGAAATATTCTTTGAGACTTTTTTTAAAAATAGTTAAGGATTTGGAGTCTCTAATATTTTTGGGTAGAGAATTCCATAACTGCACAGCATACACCGTGTAAGATTTGCTGTAAAATTTTGTACGATGGCTAGGAGTTTTGAGTTTATTATCCATGGTAGAACGCAGCTGCATATGGCGATCAACAGCACCGAGAAAGTTAAAACGTTCTTTAAGATAGCTGGGAGTATGAGGAGCATATAGGATAGAGAAAAGTACCTAAAGAAAGAACATGAAAATTTCGTCGCAACCTAATTCGTCGCAAACGTAATACCAAAATAATTTGTAATTCGAGAATATTTCCACCATACTATGCGATTATTAAGATTGAACTTGTACGAGTATTTATCTAGGTCCCTGGATAATTATTTTTCAAAAAACTTTCCCAAAATTAAATGTAGGCACATTGCGTTTTGCATGTTTTTACGACATAAAAGACATGTTTTCTCCTTATTTGCTAGCAAACCCTTGACTGCGATCTCACCTGATGGTAAGTGATGATGCATTCTAGGATAGTAGCGGGCTAACCTGTAAGGAGCATGGCAGGTCTATTAAATCCATACCCCTATTCGGTTTCTACAATCATCGTACCGGAACGCTAAATCGCTTAGGGCACGTCTTTGTCGGTAGGGTGGCAACTAGCCACGGCCGAAGCCTCCCACCAGGCCAGACAAGGGAAAATTCAAAAATTATAAATTCTCAAATTGACCCTGCCGGGGATCGAACCCGGGGCCCTCCACACGTTAAGACAACAGCGGTCAACACTGCGCCAAGGAGGTCTTCAAAAATAAATATTCTATACAGAGTATGTAGAGAGGAAACAGCGGACGCGGATCAATGCCATAAAGCAAACACTAGTCTAATTGATAGGAAACGTTGGAATCTCCCTCGCACACTGACCCAATGGACGAGTAGGAATGGTCTAAAAAGGAAATCCTACTTGCGCCCGCAACAGATATGATTGCGTACTAGTTACAACCATTTCAATTATACTCTACTGAATATAATTAACTATTGAATGACTATCTTTTTCAAATAATATAGGTTACTAGCTGATGCCCGCGACTACGTCCGCGTGGATTGAGGTTTTTTTGGTTCTTCATGTGTTATTATGATAAAAACAGCGACCACTAATTCTGAGTACGCCAACCCAAGTTTTCAGACTTAATTATTCCAATACATCACCTTCGAAGTGAACATTCTGTAGTGATGCGGTCATAGTAAACTCTATTTTTGTAGTGTATTTTTTTAATCTTCTACAAGTAAGGCCTTGACTGCAATCTCACCTGATGGTAAGTGACGGTGCAATCTAAGATGTACAAGTGCGAGATACACACTGTACCACTTAGATTTGTCTACTGTGGCGGATTACAGCGAACTTTTAGCACTTGTAAAAGTTTGTTTGAATTAAAATCATTTAAGAATGAGTTTGAATCAATGTGGATAAACCTTTACACGTACAAATTGAACTTGCGAGCTTAATCGCTCATCTCAAATAAAAAATGAACAGTTCAGTACTACAACACCCGCTGATAAATAAATATAGAGGCATAAATCAAACACCTTTGTAATTATACAAACGGAGGTGCGTTTTTATTTATGCGTATTGATTTATATTATGAGATTAACAATTTAGCTTGGGTGGAGCGTGGGAGTGACGTAGGTGAGGGTTGACTGTAAAGGCAAGGCCGCCGTGACCTCTGGAGGTGTTAATTACCATGCGCTGCAAGCAAAAAGAAGCGGTAGCCGGGAAAAATTAGAACATCTGATGCGAACAGATTAGAAACTTTTTCGTTTTAGCAGTTTTGATAAGGGGCATGCTGTTCATAGAGGCATAAAAGAACGCTTACCCAAATAAAATAATTCGAAGCTCGTTTTAAATCATGACTGTCCATATATTATAGGTATAACCTTATTAATGTCTACCCTAGCTCTTTTGTTTACGCCAATTTAAATAGGGAAAAAATTAAGGGGTTTTGTTAGTGCGTTTTTAAATATCCTGTCTGAGTAAGATATCAATCAAGCTAGAAAACCAAATATTTGTCCCTAACATCAGGTTGATTCATAGTCAAACTTATTAGAAGCTCTTGAAAATAGTTTCATAGAAAATACATTAATTCTAGAGAGATATTATTATACTCATTAGATATAATTTGCATAGGACAAACCATCTTTTATTTAGTTAGATTTTGCAATCATCTAAGGCCTTTATCAAGCAAATTGATTAGAAGATCGAATCTTACCAAACCCTTCAAATATATTATTCTCGTCCTCACGCGGGGCACGCCTTATATGTAAAATTTTATTATTAAAGTGTTCCTTGCATTTATCTGTGCAATTTGCAGTTAGTATTTATAACTCAATCCTAAAAAGGTAGTTAATGATCACTTTAACGAAATATCAAAATAATTATTCAACATCCTGGGACGGTCATTGGCCGAACGACTCAATATTAATAAATCGTATAAGGCCTGTTAATACGCCGCTTGGAGGTAAAAAGTATATTTTTGAAGGGACTCTCTTTAAGTCCGCACAAAGTGAACGAAAATTGACTATTACGTTGACTAATTCAGAAGTTTCGAGCTGGTAATAGCTTGTTTTGTAGTCAGTTACGACTGTTTGTTGTCGCGGTTACGTTCTTGCAAAATGCGAAAATGCTTCGCATACTGCCTACAAAAAGATGTAAACCTTTATGTGGCATTGTCCGGCTTTCGAAGTTTTCATGCCCATCAGGCCCTTTGTCCCGTCGGCAGACTTTCTCATAGCTGAAGCACCATAATAAACCGGTGTGGGCCCATTCAACTGCAAGACCAAAGTTATCTACGCGGAGACCACACCCATACCTTTTCTTCTCCTTTTTAGGTTGCTAGAAACTAACCTATTAGAAACTAAAAGCAACGGTATAATATTAAGTATATTGTTCTATTTTAGTATCATCATTGTCATAAGTAGGTATCAGGTACATACATATAAATAACCTATCAGCGAACGTTTTCTGTTGAACATTATTATTATTAAGCCTTTCCTTGTGAAATCTACCATAAACCAACTAATATTATCTACATCATACATAATTATAAATGCGAAAGTGTGTTTGTTTGTTGGTTCATTGGTTTGTTGGTTTGTCCTTAAATCACGCCGGGGCAACGGAACGACGTGGTTTTTGACATGGGTATAGTTAAAAACCTGGAGGACATAGGCTACTTTCGATCCCAGAAAATTAAGGAATTCTCGCGGGAATCAAAAAACTTAAACCTCACGTACGAAGTCGCAGGCATCAGCTAGTTTATGATATAAAACTAAAGTATTTTTCATTTCTTTTAACAATAGGTACTTTCTGAATATGCATTAAAACACACAACCAACACCAGACAACATGTGATCAGACTTATGGCGATTGGCGCGTGGTTGAATATTGCTAATGTGTTTCTGCCATACATTAAGGCAATTAGCAAAATATGTAAGATATCAAAACCATTTCATGCTCGTTAAAGAAGGGGAACATAAAATGTCCACGCTTGTCCAACCCTCAGTGTATGACGTTAATTAGACGACATGGAACTTCACGCCATGCGCACGCGCATACAGCTGCAAGTTTTGTACCTACCCATGTTTTGAACGTATTCAAATCTTATTTTGTTAAGTACTTGAAAATGACATATCGCTAAAAATAACAGCATTATTAATCTTCCACACTTGCTTGTTTGTAAAATAATTTATACTTGTCTTTACACATATCAAACATCGAAATGTTTTAAAAGTAATGTCATAAATAATTATTGTTTTACCATCTCTATCATATTTCTTTTTAATTTATAGTAAAGGATTCTTCTTATTAAACTTTCATTATCTTCTCATTTAAAACTACTTTGAAAGCTGAATCATTACTTATGCTTGAAAGATATTTATCTAACTCGTTATCAAAAGGAAAGCGAAATGGGCAGTGTGTATTAAAAATTGCAATTTTTATCGCGTCATTTCAAGTCTTCTCAATGTTCGCCTGACTTTCCCCTAAGTGTTTCTGGCAATGATCCGGGCGCCGGCGGAAGTGCAGATTGGCATCCCGGGCGACCACCTCGGATGCACAAACGCAACGTTGTTTGGACGACACTATGTCCCGTTGTGTCCTGCTAAGAATAATTGCAGCACGTTATGAGAATAGCTTTCCTGCAAAACGAAAAAAGAAATATTGAGTGTTGATTCTGCTCTTTAGAGTTATCATATTTTTATAAATAAAATAAAATAACTTTTTAGTATTCCTCAAATAACTTTTACATTCTTCATTTTATTTTTAAATTTTACATGTAGGTACATTTCATTGCATGTATGTTTGGTTTTCGACTATGAAGCATTTATGACCACCACTACTGTTGCCTCAGTGCTTATAGTAAAACCACAGGTAAAATGCAGCAGTTATTGAGAAAAACTATGTATTTTATGTAGTGTTATCATATTTTAAAGCAACATTAATTTAAATGTTTATTTTCAGTCTAGTTTAATTAAAGTCTCATTATTTGGGATGTCGCATTTACGTCAATTTGGCAAAGAAAACCTGACTGTTTGGACGTTTTGTTAATTAAAATTCACAGTCGCTCAATATGAGAATAATTTGCTGTTTCTCAAGCTTGATGTGGCGTGACGCCGGCACTCCGTATCTCTTTTCATACGTCATTTCAATGTCACTCTAACTACTATAATCCAAAAATAAAAGTGTATTTTTGCAACTCAAAGCAAAATTTTCAAATTCTCGAAACAAATGTTGTTTGTCAATTATAGTCCAGGACAGTTTTTGATCTCAAGGCAGATATATGGATACAAGCTGGATAATAAAATGTGACTGTTAAGGTGAAGGTCCATCTCAACGTACTATATCATTTTCTTTTTGTCTTTCTTCAGAAAATTATTTTCATTTGTCTTGTACCTTTTGTATTTAACACAAAACTATTCATATGCTGATAAATAATGGCCGCGAATTCGTCCGTGTGTGTAGATTCAGATTTCAGATCTTTCTAATCCCATGGGAACTATTTCATTTCTCGGAATAGCCTTTAAAAAGTAGCCTTTGCCTCTCTCCAGATCTTTCATAAAAATAACGTCAATTCGTTGCAAGAGTGGAACGATGCGAAGCGTTTTTGCATTAAAAGTATTAATTAGTGATTGAATATCTTGATCTTTTAATTAATAAAGAATTCGTGTTCAGCATTCTAACTCAAAAGCTCGCGAGTGAATTGGAGGAGTTGTTGTTGTATGATTCTTCTGCTTTGGCTGAACAATATTCCTGTTAGCTGATCCTTGATAGGTTCACAATTTTCAAAGTATCAATGTGAAACAATGTTCCTGTGACGCAAGAAGTTCTTTCTTAAAAATGTTTTAACTTTTTCTTTAAGTGACTGTCTTCTCTGTGTTGCTATCACCATCAGCTGAAAATGACGTCTTATAGATATAACTTCTATGCAAACATCAAAGGGACTGTGCGCGAGTTGAGCAATGCAATTTCAATACTTGGTGACGTGATCAAATTATCTCATTCAAGATTCTAGTGAGATTTTAGTGAGCGCAGTGCGTGACGCCGCCGTACGTGCTCTGACAACCTTGAGCGTGTTTCGCATTATAGTTAAGCATACGATACGCGGCTAGTTCTCGACGCTGAGCGCTGACGCCCTCTCTACGCCCGCTATTATTAAACGAGTTCATTGGAACATCTATTTGCGCAATTTGTAGCATCGCACCCAAAGCATTCCGATGACCTTACTCTGCCTCCGCGCGTGCATTCGTCAGTTGTTTTTTCTAACTTATTTGGATTGAAAATGGTAATGAAGCAGTTCAGTAATGAAGCAGTTCCATTAACTTATTTTTATCACGATTAATGTTTCTTCTATCTATGGTAATTTATATAATTTCGGATCTGTTTCCAGATTTAATTGAAAATCGATAAGTACTTATAAAGTGCTTTTGAAGTAAACAAAACTTGTTAACGTGGAGGCTAGGAGGCGCCATAAGGGAGCGTGCACCGCGCATGCGTTAACTATGTTATTTACACGCGCTTCTTGGGAAAGAGTAACGAATCCTTCCAACGAGATGTCACACAGCGCACCTCGTTTCGGTAAATATTCAATCTATTGGTCGGCGTCGCTTCGACGGACATCGAGATTTTAAAGTCAAATTGGGAATGAAATTTTAAAATATTTGATCGGTAAATGCGTTCGGCTGAGCGCGACCGCATCGCGCCGTGGCGGAGACGAGAGGGCGGCGTGGCTCCGCGCCTCCCGGCCGCCGGCCGCCGCGCCGCGAGTGTGCGCGAGTGCGCGTGTGGTGGTGAAGCGGGCCTCGCCGCGCTGCGCCCCGTCAGTCGGCGGCAGCGAGTCACGCGCGTCGTCTCGTTCAGCTCTCTCCGCACTGTCGCTGCACTTCCACCCGCACACCTGCTATCGTTCAGGCTTCGTCGGCTCTCACGCTCTCGAGCGTGGAGGTCGCTTCGACCTCGCGGCGCGGTTTCGGTTCTCGGCGATTTCACCTCGCGTCACAACCCCGGCACCCGCGTTTTCCACTGCAGCGCTCGTCGCGGTTCTCGAAGCGTGTTGTGCTGGTGCATGCTGTGACTCCGGCGGACCTGACGCCGCTCGCTGTGACAGTGAAATCGTGATTTTACCCATTGGTGCGGATGTGCAGTGATGGATAAATGAGACACGAGCGCGAGTGAACGCGCGAAACGACGAGTCCTCTTTTCCTGGTGGGGTGCGAAAGCGGACCGTCAAAATTGAGCCCAAACTGTATCTAGGTTGGTATTATTCAATCAGGAAAGCCGGTGCAGTGAGAGCGCTGGCTTCTGGCAGAGCGTTCGCTGAATATTTATAGCCTGCAAGTAGGAAAGTGTCACCGGTTGGTCGAAGGTGGCCGGGCCCGCACCGCGTGCCACGGCGCGTTAGCCCGCATGCCGGTACGCTCAGCTGATGTGTTGTCCCACAAAACATATATTTCGTCACAGTCGACGAAGCGGCTAACTATATGCCGTGACATTTGATTGATGTATTTAGTTCATTGTTTGTGTAACGTTTAATAATTTAAAATACTACTTGTGTGATTAATGATTCCCAAACAAACTTTTTCGAAGCTCTACCATTGAAAAGGTACTAATAGAAAAAGACTCTACCCTATCTATCTAGTGATTTCATAGGTGACATTGCTTTTTAGTTCGTTCTAACTTAAGATTTGAGAGCGCCACACAATGAAGATTGAATATTTCAAATGTCTGTTAAAAGCAGCACTTATAACAACGTGAAGGCATTTATTTTCTGTTTAATTGGAACTAGAGATAATGTGTCTATGAATTTGTTATAACCAGATACGGAATTATAACAAAAGACATGCCAATAAGTGCCTATCCAATTTCAGTTACGTTTAAATTACAAAATTGGCACTGAAAACGTATTAACATTTCTTGTTTATTTTGCCTTCTACATTATTTCTGCTAATTTGCATAACCTCATTTATGCATTCGCGATACCTACATGTACGGAAAGGAATTTAAAAAAAACGCTGATGTTGCTTCACTTGGGATACGAACCTACTTTTAAATTTCCTGCATTTTTCTTGGTAATTGGTATTACATCATCTATACTTACTGATATTATGAAAACGAAAGTTTGGATGGATGGATGTAATGGATGGACGGATGGATGTTTGTTACTCAATCACGCCAGAACGGCTGAACGGATCTGAATGACATTTGGCACAGATACAGATTATAGTCTGGAATAACACATACTTTTTATCCCGTAAAATTAAAGAGGTCCCGCGGGAACCAATAAACCTCAGATGGATGTTTGTTAGTCAATCAGGCCAGAACGGAAATTTGGCACAAAGATAGCTTATAGTCTGAACCGAAAAACTTGAATTCACGCGGACGAAGTCACGAACATTAGCTAGTTTAAATATCTATGTAAGGATAAAATTACCTTCAAAGTTACTTATTATTTGATAGTTCATAGCTGACTCAGGTCAATAACATGCAACTGTAAACAGCTTAACGTTAGCTGCTGTACAAATTGAATTAGATTCCGTCAAGTCCAATAAACTAGTATTAGAAATAATGCCTTGGTTGCATAATAGCTTCGCTATGCTCATGTTGATGCCTTTATTCTTTGTCTAGAACGAACAACCTTTTACAATTACAAACTATAACTTTTCATTAAAGTCACATATTACTTTAATGGAGATTGGAGAAGTTTCATGATGTTGTGTTATCAAATTTAACGCAACGGAAGTAAAATATAGATTATAACACATAAATCTGTGTTTTTTTTAATGCGTCAATAAATGACTGACAAATTAATTATTTAATAAGTTTAATACACCGATTGCTGCAGTATCTTACTCGAGTGAGAAATTTTGTTAGTGAGTTTTTACCAAGCCGAGATTGAATACTTCAAAATTATCTTCACACACAAATTAAGTGCTTTTAATTCAATTAAGTCAAGCTAAGTCCATTTCTCTCTTTTATTCGGCTTTATAAAGTCTTGCATTACGGTCGTGTGACGTCACACTTTACAGCACTTTACAACACAAGCGCAAATTTTAAAGTTCCATTACTTTTTCATTTGTTGAGATATTTTAATGTTTCATTCATATTTTTGTTTTACTTTGTCTTAAATTACATAATAAATTTTAAACTGCTCCATAATCTGTGACAATTTAGTTGCTCTCCTACCAAGGAACGTATACGTAAACAGTGTCATCGTTTTAAAATGAAGCTTTACTATATAATTCAAATTAATTTTGCTTGCTGCAAGGATTTTAACCTCTTTGTTTTACCTAACTATTCATTTAAGTAACAAATATGCTAACCGAGTAGCTGCTTATACTTGCTAATTAGTAGTTAAAATAAAAAACTCTACACTAGGTATGTACTATTTAACCATTTAAATTTTTGATAAATTGTCTGGTTCACAATATTTTACCTATATTGTATTTTTTTTATTTTATAATATAATCAGCTTGGTACTCCTTTAGTATTAAAGTTTGAAGCATGTAAAGTAAAATCTCTTATTGATACCTAGGTTTTGTCCGCGGCTTCGCTCACATTAGGTACGATTTCATACAAATTACAAAGCCAAAGCCAAAAAACCGGCCAAGTGCGAGTCGGACTCGCGCACCGAGGGTTCCGTACTCAAGAAGTAG
Source organism: Erebia epiphron (assembly GCA_963932025.1). Taxonomy (NCBI): domain Eukaryota; kingdom Metazoa; phylum Arthropoda; class Insecta; order Lepidoptera; family Nymphalidae; genus Erebia; species Erebia epiphron. The sequence goes on along the minus strand of OZ009948.1, from coordinate 37,006,859 downwards.
GTATTATTATTACCTTTGTTAATGAAAAAAATTACGTTTGTTGTATGGGAGCCCCCCTTTAATATTTACTTTATTGATATTTAATTATTTATTTTGAAAGGTAATAAGTATACAAGTTAATATTCTGTGAAAATTTGAACCGTCTACCTGTTACCGTTTTTAATATTGAGCAAAAAAATACGAAAAAAACACGTTTATTGTATGGGGACCCCCCTTAATATATATTTTTTTTTTAATTTTTAGTATTTGTTGTTATAGCGGCAACGGAAATACATCATTTGTGAAAATTTCAGCTTTCTAGCTATCACGGTCTATGAGATACAATCTGGAGACAGACAGACAGACAGACAGCGGAGTCTTAGTAATAGGGTCCCGTTTTTACCCTTTGGGTACGGAACCCTAAAAAGGGAAGCTTGAATTTTCACAAATCTTTTTTCCTTACGTCATAATAGCTACATGTATGCGAAATTAAAGCCCGATCCATCCAGTGATTTGAGCTTTGCATTGATAATGATAGATCAGGCAGTCAGTCACCTTTTCCTTTTAAATATTTAGAGTATAATATTAATATAGTATATCATTCTTCAGTTTATTACTTATTTAATTTAGATTTGTATTCGCAACTAGCTGATGCCCGCGACTTCGTCCGCGTGGTTTAAGTTTTTTGTTATTCCCGCGGGAACTCCTTAATTTTCCGAGATAAAAAGTAGCCTATGTCACTCTCCAGGTCCTCACCTATACAACAAAAAAAGAATTAGCGAAATTGGTCCAGCCGTTCACGCGTGATGCCGTAACCAAGGGAAATAGGGATTCATTTTTATATGTATAGATATACTAGCTGATGCTCGCGACTCCGTCGAGGTATGCAACATAGATAGTAGCCGATTCTCAGACTTACTGAATATGCATATTAAATTTCATAAAAATCGGTCAAGCCGTTTCGGAGGAGTATGGTAACTAACATTGTGACACGAGAATTTTATACATATAGAGAAGATGTTACATGTTGTTCTGAACCAGGTAAGTACACAAATAATACGGCTCTTACTTTCAAACGTACATCTGCAAAACAAATATTCATAATATGCGGCTGCATGCCCGTCTCAGCAAGCGATACTTTCACCATTAGCAAAATGAACATGAATAAGTAACATAATACTTGCTAGCTGACGCCTGCGACTTTGTCCGCGTGGATTGAGGTTTTTTGGTTCCCGCGGGAACTCCTTAATTTTTCAGGATAAAAATAGCCTCTGTGCCAAATTTCATGCAGATCTGTTCAGCTGTTCTGGCGTGATTGAGTAACAAACATCCATCCATTCATCCATACATCCATCCAAACTCTCATTCTCGTTCTCATTCTCTCGCATTTATATTATTAGTATAAAGTATTGATTTACTTGTCTAATTCTTTTTAAATATTTGTGCAATTATTAGGTAGAAGCTGTAAAGATCACGTTTTGTTCCATCAGCTTATTTATTTAAACCACTTAGAAACAGTTACGTAACTCAAAACAATAATACAAATATAAAATAACATATAAAGTGTTGGATATAGGTATAAAACCTATTAGTACTTTATGGTAGAATTAGAAGATATTTGAAATATATGGCAGTGCGAATAAAATCAACGTGTTGTCATTCATGTAAAATTAATACGTATTTATAATATTATAAATACATAACATAAAGCATACAAATTTATCCCCAGCTGTTCAATTAATTTTCATGAAAGAGAACCAAACGGTTATAAATAAGACCTGCAATGCGTATGACTTAGCAGTACCAAAATACCCAGAAACAACCAGTGTTTCAATACAAGGGTAATGATGCTAAGCAAATTGATTTTGGCAAATGTAAATCGAATGCTTTTACTTTGACATGTTCACCTTTATCATTGTTTAAACTAGGGATAGAATGCGTGAACTTAACATGAACTTCTGAAATAAATGCGCTGCATAAGATCAATATCATGTGATATAAATAAACTGTTAAGTAAGTAAGTACGCAATTGCAAGAGCTATGTTACCACTAAACTAACAAATGTGTCTTGATATTACGTAGAATAAGTTACTTAAATGATGCATTGCTTGAGGAGTAAAAAATTGATTTAATTTTTGCTGTTTTGTGTAGCGAGGATGACAAAAAATATCACGAGGAAGTAGTCGCCAACCGTTACTAACAGAAAACGGAGATCAATAAGATGGTTCCGCAAACATTGCAGAAAAAAAACTTTAAACTAGAAGTCCATACTAATATTATTATATTATTTATTATAAATGCGAAATTTTGGATGGATGGATGGATGTTTGTTACTCAACCACGCCAGAACGGCTGAACGAATCTGAGTGAATTTTGGCACAAAGATAGGTCAGTCTGGAATAACACATAGGCTTTTTATCCCGGAAAATTAAAGAGTTCCAGCGGAAACTAAAAAACCTCAATCCACGCGGACGAAGTCGCGGGCATCAGCTATTTATCTATAAACCGAGGAAAGAACTTTTGACAGTAGAAATTCGAAAATCCTCTTCTCTGCGTTGACGTCAATACAATTTCTAAGGAATGTGGCTGGACGGGGCGTGACGATTTCATACTTGCTCACCATTGACGGTCTCACAACCAGCTCAATTGCTGTTTTCTTACATTTAAGTGGTAAATTATAATGTATGCAATGATATAACCATTGGCTGTGAACCAATGATTTATTTATCGGCATTAAACGGAATGCGCGCAGTAAGTATATTAACCCTGAGGCAGCCTTTAAAATTCGATGCACGCATATAGCTTTTGAAGGTGTTTATACTTTATCTTAAAAAAATATGGGTGCTTACCAAAAATATATTCTTTTCCGAGCCGTAATTGTTCAGTGGTTAGTTTAGTCTCAAATCAAGCCTGCAATTGTACTAAAGTAATTCCAAAACTTCAACATAATTTATGTTCTAAAATTGCCATTTTTATTGTTCGTGTGTCGTAAAATTTGGAATACTTACTGAATATTTGCTAATTATTGAGCCAATGATAATTTCAAAATAATTATATATCAAACTTCCCCTATCCTTTAAAATGATCAAGAGGTCAAATTTCGGTCAAAAAACAAACTATTATTTTTATAAGAAGAATAAAACGTATTGAGTATAACGTGGATCATGCGTGCAATTATTATGCATCAAATGTCTACAATCTCTGACCATTATTTATTTTGTTTAGGTAGTTACTAAATAGAAGACGATTTAAGCTAGAGACTGACGAAATTCTTAAATTTTAAATACATGAATTATTCATCTATCGTTCATCTACTTGACTTCACACATCTACACTTCAATTTGCATCCATTTTTTTTTCGGGAAACGGTCATCGAATATAATGAGTGGTTTACACACATTAAGTACAGAAATTATTTTTTGAAAACCGAGAAACTGTGATACTGTGACCAGTTCAAATTAGTTATCACGTTGGCCGTGATTCAAAGAATAGAAAAAAAATGTGCCAATTTTTAGAATCAGGACAAGGTTATGCCCTCGTTTTGCGTATGGGGATCATTCGGTGCGTGAGTAAATCCGTCAGCCTCTTGTAACTTGATACTGAAAATCGCCATAAAAAGTTTGTTTTTAGAGCACCGCTATTTGAATTCTGTGATTATGCAGTAAACGTAAATAGTACCTAAACGTATAATTTGCAAATCATTTTTCTACTGCATGATAATACGCGCGACTCTATCCGTCCGCGGGAACTCCATAATTTTCCGGGATAAAAAGCAGCGTATGTCATGAAAGTGCATGTGGTGTTTACCTATAAGTGGCTAATCATTTTATCTTAGTACCTAATATATTGTAAATTTTTTGATGTATGTTTTAAATGATATAGCTGTTGGTAAACCCAATAAACGAAAAAAAAAATGACCTTCCCCGGGATACACCTTATCCCTGTACTAAACTTCGTAGTAGACAGACGGAAATTCGCATTTATAACATTATGTATGGATTTATGGATTTCTAAATATTTTCCATCGTTATAACCATAATCTTACTAATATTATAAATGCGAAAGTTTGGATGGATGTATGGATGTATGGATGTTTGTTACTCAATCACGCCCCAACGGCTAAACGGATCTGGCTGAAATTTGGCACAGAGATAGATTATAGTCTGGAATAGCACATAGACTTTTTATGTGTGATTGTGTGATAAAAGTGATTGTCATAATGTCAATACTAGAAATAAAAATAAACTTGTAATGCCTGCTTCTAGGCTTTGTAAAACTAGCAATTCGTTTGTGGGAAGCAGTGTCCGCTTCTACAATAAGCTCCCAGAAGACATGTTGAAGATGTCTCTGAATAAGTTCAAAGTTAATGTAAAACGTAAACTCATTGAAAAATCTTATTACCATCCATGTGAAGGATTACTTGAATGACAAGGAAGCTTGGCAATAATTTGCTCTAATGGCTCTGATAGTTCCTTAGTTAAGATTATTTGTGAGATGGTGATAATGAAAAAAAAAAACCCCGGCTGAGTTTGTTGTGGGCTCTTCTCAGACCAGGGCGCGTTTGGAACCCTCGTAGCTTTGAAATTTGAAATTTGAAATTTATTTATTTTTTTCTGTAAACTACAACATTTGATCTTATTTCTATGAACGGTGACGGCTAAAAAAGTATAAACTGCGTTTCAGCCGTCAACGCCCACCTCCGAAACAGTAATAGGTACAGATATCTCTTAAAATAAAACTAAAACCTAAAACGGAAGCATAACAAAGTTTAAGATACCGTAACCGATTATCACCATCGTGTTTTTTTAAGTAAGTAATTTTTAACGTCAATAAGTGTACCTACAGTGTACCTATATTGAATAAATGATATTGAATTGAATTGAATTGAATATCCCGGAAAATTAAAGAGTCCCTGCGGGAACCAAAAAAACCTCAAACCACGCAGACGAAGTCGCGGGCATTCGCTAGTATAACATAGAGAACTCTACAACACCAGTAATTAATAATAAAGTTTGTATTTTTGATGTCACTTAATAATAGAACTTGCCCTATCAATAATTGCTCCAAATAAATACTAAAATTATACATCAATGCCTTCAAATTGTAAACGCAATCGAGAATTGCATAATGAACAACGCCGCCAACTCTAACTATACATTTAGAACTGAATAGAGTTCTATTCTAAAATGTATAGGTACCAATTTTAACTCTTTACACGTTTCATTTTACTTCGGCGTTTATAGTAGGTATGTACTTTGAACCGTTCGTTTTGCTCACGATCATTAAAACAAAAATATTATATAGCTGTAGATACTTATTTGTCATTATACCACTTGCTGATGCCCGTGACTACGTCAACTCCTTAGTTTTCCAGGATTAAAAGTAGCCTTTTGTGTTATTCCAGATTATAATCTATGTCTGTGCCAAATTTCACCCAGATCCGTTCAGTCCTTCTGGCGTGATTGAGTAACAAACATCCATACATCCATCAATCTATCCATCCATCCATCCAAACTTTCGAATTTATAATATTAAGTATAGATTCTCTACTATGTCTAAAAAATCAATTCACCAAAAAATCTGCAAAGATTTTCTTCATTGGTACCCAAAGTCTTCATGAGTCCGATCAACAGTGATGACGTAAGCGAGCACGTTAATTTCCTCCTCGATTTGGTATTCAATCAAAACCGGTTGTCCTTTCGAGAACGTAGAGTAGGTAACTTGCGGACAAACTTAATTCTAAATCTCAATTCTCAAGTGTATTGCGCCAACATTCATTATCACTTTAGGCGTCATGTCGGTTGTTCGTTGCTTGTGTCAACAGAGACGCGATTGCAGGTGCCTAGTGCGCGCGGTCATTGACCCCGCTTGTCACCGATATTTGGCTACCATACACACCCATCAACGTATAAAAGAACATAACGGTCCCGCGCCGAATGTTGTCGGTCCGGGAACCGGGACGCGTCATGGTGACGAATTTTGACTGTCTAGTCACTAGTTATAGGAGAATAACTGTAGAACTAGCTAACTGTAATGCTTGTCAAATTTTAGTACGGCACTTGCTTTTGCACTCAGCTTCGTTGGCAAGGTTTGGTTATTTTTAAATCACGTGGATTATTTTTTTCCGGGATAAAAGTATGTTTCTTATTCATAAATGTACACATATATGCAGATGAAATCTCCCATTAAGGTCGGTTAAGCCGCCAATTACAAATTACATACAATACAAATTACAATTTACACATTTTGGATGAAATACTTAAGTGGTATGAAAATCGATAATACCTAACCTCTTGTTCGTAAAAGTTTTAATTTTGCTTTAATTTTATTATATGTAAACATCCAACATTTTATCCAGCAACAACAACATTGTTCAAGCATTTGAAACTTTTCCTTTTTCTGTAAATATAGTAGCTGAGTAACAGTAAACGTATCGTAACAAATTTATTAGATAAGATCGTCAGACAGACTGAAGTCGAAGTATTTATTTTATGAGCGAGTTCCACTGACCTATTAATAGAATGTCATATAGGTACCAAATTTTCCACTACGCATTGACTAGGTATGCGAAATCAAAATCTGATGAGCATTCGGTTCAATCAACTCACTTTACTATTCTCAATTTTAACTCCTTCCTTTGAAAGAAGTGCCTTTCCTGACGAAACTCTGAAAGACTTATAGATCTTAGGTACCTTCAAGGCAAGAGTGAATAGGCAAGTGCGTTGCAACCTAGACCTCATCATTGCTTTGCATTAAGCGTGATTGTCGTCTAGCGCAAGCCTATCTCGCAATTTAAAAAAATATATCTAAATGTACAATAATACATTCGTTTTAACGTTATTATTGTATCGTTCATAAGATGTAATCGACTATTTTACTGATTCCATCAGTTTCAAACGGGGACTGGTAGTTCAGGTTTCGATTTGGTTCCAACTTCCACTGTGCTTGCGACAAATATTCAGTCTGGTTTGGTTTTTTATTACATGGTAGATACAATCAGTTTGCCGTTTCTTTATGATGTCAAACGTGCGCAGTTAAACTTTATCCCAGCATCAAATCCATCCATACTAATATTATAAATGCGAAAGTGTGTCTGTCTGTCCGTCTGTCTGTCTGTCTGCTACGCTTACACGGCCCATCTATTTAAGCGATTTTGATGAATGGTATAGGAATAGTTTGTATCATGGGGAAGGACATAGACTTTTTATCGCGGAAAATTAAAGAGTTCCCGCGGGAATCAAAAATCTCAATCCACGCGGACGAAGTTATAAACATTCCTACCTGTTGGTAGGAATAGGATTAAATGTTTTTTTACTATTTTTTTTTGTGTTTGCAGGCGTTTTTATAAGAGTTAATTTTTTTATTGGCATCGTATAAATTCTAGGCTTTTGGCGGTTTTCTGATAACTAATAACCTAACATTAGGTGCTACCGAATTGCCAGGCGGTAAGATCAAGGTTAATTTTCTTTGGGATCTTTTAGGAATTATCGTGTTATCTTCCGTAGATTTTATTCCGAACCATTGGTAGATTTACTCGATGATTCAAGCTCGGCTCAGTTCTTGTCAAAGTATACTTGAATAAAAAAGATTTGAGTTGGACTTTGAAACACAACTAAAGGGTTTGTACTTTGTGCAATTGGACAAGTTTTTTGTAATCGAATCTGAAACAATCAATCAGTACCCCGCTCGCAAAAACTTGTGCCAATAGCTCGCGGTCACTCACACGGGGTTAAAATCCGGGCCTGCACCGGTAAAAAATCGGGCGCGCGTCCAGACCTTACACGAGCGGTATACGAAAGTGGGACACCGTGCGGGTTATTTCGGTGTCCGAATTGGGGCAGCCCGTTAACATCGGGGTTTCCGAGCCGGGACGATAAAAACACGTAGTTAAATATAATATTTGTGTGCGCGATTTTATCATTTGATAACACGATTACAGGGGGACGGAGACACCTTATTAGTAATTCAGTATTGTTATGAGGAGATATTATCTTTAAGTACTTTTAAAAAGTAACAGTTTATTTTTCATCCCACCATCTCGGAAAGAGTATTTTTAATCTTCGATATCTGAATGCAAAAGCCGTTATTATCCTCTTGAGGATAAAGTAAATTGAATTTAGAACATCGTGTGCACGTTAGTAAATATCACTCGTCTATGAAGTTTGTGGATTCAAAACATCATTAAAACCTATTTACTTCTTTTAAATTATTAAATAAAATTACGAAAACCGACGAGGCCGTATGAGCTTGATGCCTTTGCTTTTCCGACAAAAAAATATTAGTCTAGGAATTTGCCGCGTTTTTGTTTTCTTCAAATAAATAAACGTTAAGTTTATTTTAATTTATTTTACTTTTAATTGTCATTATTTTTAATAAATGCTTATCTCATATTATTATTGTGTTAATTTTTTCGCAAATGGTACGAAAAGTACAGTACTTTCCTCGGTGATAAAGCTGTCTTAGTCTTGGGTGAACTTAAATCGTCACCCGCGACAGAAGACACTGCTTTATCCCCTTGGTTAATAATCTACTATTTTCGATGTTCTTTCAATGGCGAAATATGATAGAACGACGTTATATAAGTGAATCCGTGTATTTGCTTCCCTTTTTACTCATTTTTACGGGGTTAAGATGTTAATGATGAATGATGATGATTAGCTGCAGCTCTTCCTCATATTGTTTTGGCAAAATAAGTTAAATTTTATTTACTACCTCGAGAACCTTATCTTCTGTATCCAAATTGGGGCAGCCCTTTATCTTGCACCGGGACGATAAAAACACATAGTATTTATTTGGGTATTTTTTTTATTATATAAAATATCGTACCTTTATAAATATTTAGTCACCTGTTTTGAGAAAATTAATAATCGATTATTATTCACTTGTTTTGATACTCCTCGGTTTCCGAATTGGGGCAGCCTGACCATAACGGAGTCGATAAAATTTCTTATATTTATTATTCTGTGTTTGTTTTGATAGCAGTGTAAAGGGGACGGTGTAGCACTTAATAGCTAAATGGGTGCGTTTTTATATTATACTATCAAGCATTATTACAGGTTAGCTCCATCTTCATCAATTTAATATTATACTTCATTCATTCTTTATCAATTTAGTATTATACTTTATGAAATAAACATCTCTCAGTCATCTATTTATCATTTTTTTTTACAAAACGCTGCGTTGCTTATAAACTTTGAGTCAAGTTTAAAAAGTTGTGTAATCCTTAAAACCTACGTATAGGCATAACAAAATATACAAAATCAGACATCCTAGCGATCTCGATTGCGTCATTAACCGGAAGCACTAAATCTGATGCTTGATTTAAGGCCTCAAGTGTCTAGACGGTAAATATAATCAGATCTAACACAATTCAACATACTAACGAACTAAACAACTAATATCTCCAAGGTCACGCGACTAATTTTCTGAAATTACTTATTTCTTTAAAATTGAAAAGGCAATACATCCATTAATTTGAAGATCGCCACTCTTGACTCATTTTTCTCACAAAAAATTTCAAAGAAATGCTATACATTTTTATTTGTAGCTGTTGTATTCAGTTCAAAATGTTGAATTGTTGACGACTAGAACCTGACAAACTTATTCATGACTTTTTTCTTATCGCCGAATAAATTATAGTTTTGTTTTTTGCCTAGATCACTGGTTGCGCTCTCGACTTTTTTATGCATAGAATATTATGATAATTTGATTATCTAACCACACACTGGTTCTGATCAAGACATTATATTATATTTTGCATTACACCATGTAATTACGGGTAATTTCGATTTAAACAATCGAGCACAAAGACAATTTGAGGAAGAGAAAAAACATCGTCCCACGTTTCAGAGTTATTATCACAGGATACCAAGATGGGCTATCCGCAGTTGTTGTGTTTGATTTTAAGTTGTAACAAGTATAAATTGCAAATTTAAAAAAACCCCGACTAGAAAAAAACTGATGACCTTCAGACGGATGAACAGATTTTCATGAAACACTCGTGATAAAATTATCTATGACAAAAAAACAAAAAAACTAAACGAAAATCGGTTCATCCGTTTGGGAGCTACGATACCACAGACAGATACACAAACAGACACGTTAAACTTATAACACCCCTCTCTTTTTGCGTCGGGGGTTAAAAAGTATTGAATCTATATCAGTGGTATCGAAAATGTCGCTAACCGACGCACTCGAAGTTCGAACACACTTTCAAATCACGCCGTCTCGGTCCGTCCAATGCATTCCACAACTCGCTCACCCACAGCAGCGGACCGGTCTTCGAGCATTGTACGAAACTTTACTAAGCGCACAAGTCGTGTAGCCAGTAACTTGGTTTATGAGTGGAACTGGTCAAGAGGTATTTTTATTAGTAGGATTATACGAAGTGAGGTGCGGTCTCAAGGTAAATCGACGCGGTCAACATACGCTCGATTCCAACGAATGCCTAGACCAAACACTACCGCGTGTTCTAACTATAAATATGTAATACGGGGCCTTACCCTAAATTTTTGCTCGCGACCTTAACTATTGTTTTGGTTTGGGGTCTTTGGACAATGGAACAACATACATTGCATCACGTATTACAATTCAGGCAGTGACATCTATGTTCGTATATATGGAGGTGATACGGTAGTATAGCTAAATTTAAATCCGTCGAGGCTATTAGACTCAATGACCCATAGTTATGACTTGCCGGAATTGACATCGTCTAAGCAATTTACTTTATTAGGTTTCACGTTGTGAATAATTGAAGGTGAGGCCAAAAGCATGTCGGCAAAGAGTAATTACAATATTGCAGAGGCACTTTAAAGAAAAAAGACAAAAACCGTACCAAACTTCTTCAGTTCCTCAACATACTTACTGATATGATAAATGCAAAAGTGTGTTTGTTTGTAGGGTTGTCCTTCAATCAGTGCGCAACACAGCAACGTTCGACAAGAATTTTTTGTATTTGCATAGCTGAGGACCTGAAGAGTGACATAGGCTACTTTTTATCTTCCCGTGGGTGTCAAAACGACTAATTATTCCACGCAAACGAAGTCGCAGGCATCAGCTAGTAACCAATAATCTAATTATAACCTTTATACTATTAAGTAATTATTATTTATTAATATATGTGTGGTTGTCTAATTTACAATATAAACCTTATTTTTGTACGCACTTCGTTTGTTATATAAGCACACTTAAAATTCGGGTTAAAGATCCCATTAATAAACATTTTTGGTTGATCGGTAACCGTGACTTCGTTATAGTATATTATAAGCTCCGATTTAGCAATAAAAAATAGCGTGAAAAACAAACAACGCGTGGGTTGACTTGAATCTCAGAGCTCGTAGAATAATAATTTGCTTTTAGAACCGGAATTACGTGAAGTTTACTGGTTTGATTGTTTTTCGAAATAATATATATACATATATACGTACGAACGCGGACCAATCAGAACAGAGAAATGAAAAGTCCCATGGGCCTAATTACATTTTGCTCCCGCTATCCTCTGAAGACAATATTCGTTTTTCGAATAGGTATGATGAAAATATTTTTTCAGCTGTAGTTACCATTCCACAATCTTCAGCAATAGACGACTACTGCTGGATGAGACAAATGTCTCCTGAATGGATCTCATGGTCTTGTACCGCTTGCTTCAAATTGAATTTGATGCCAAAGTATTTTAACTATGTTCTCTATCAATCTCAATGAAATAGCTACCTACTGAGTACTGATGCAAATTGACTAAGTTTTTATTATACTTAGGTACGCTCCTAGTTTCATGGATTTTTGAATGAAGGGTTGAATTTATTCAGCAAACTTATTGGAGTTTCTATGTTGCAAAAAAATTTCGACTTTAGAAATTATTGCATTATATCCTGACTCCTTTATGTCACTCGATCCGATCCGGTCCAAACCAGTTTGCAAGGGGTAGGTACTATTAGGTACTGGGTGTTACAATTATTTTGCACGCACGTGCAGACTTGTCAACGCGAATTCTTTATAGCCTAAGCTTTACATTATAAGTGGCGGCATAAGATTTTTTTATAAAGTTCATTTTAAATCTAACCCTAAAGATCGATGTCAATGGAGCGCGCACAATGGGGGCCCCACGGCCGTTGACCGAGATAAAAAACGAAAAAGCGGAACTTACGTTTAGAAATTTAAGAACTCGTGATTCGTATAAGCGCGATGCCTTTTGCTCTTTTATACGATTAAGCGGAGAATACCCTTAGTAATAAAAGAAATCATCATACTTAATATTATAAATGCGAAAGTCACTTTGTTTGTTGGTTTGTTGGTTTGTCCTTCAATCACGCCGCAACGGAGCAACGGATTGAAGTGATTTTTGGCATGGGTATAGTTGAGGACCTGGAGAGTGACATAGGCTACTTTTTATCCCGGAAAATTAAGGAGTACCCGCGGAAATAACAAAAAACTTAAACCACGCGGACGAAGTCGCGGGCATCAGCTAGTTATATTATAAATGCGAAAGTGTGTTTGTTTGTTGGTTTGTCTTTCAATCACGCCGCAACGGAGCAACGGATCGACGTGATTTTTGGCATGGGCATAGTTGAGGACCTGGAGAGTGACATAGGCTACTTTTAATCCCGGAAAATTAAGGAGCTCCCGCGGGAAACAAAAAACTTTAACCACGCGGACGAAGTCGCGGGCATCAGCTAGTTAAAGATAATTGAGCATGCGTGTGGGCATTAAGTTTGATTGGCTAATTCCGTTGTTGATTGGTTGTGCTATACACAATCTGTAAACTGAAATGTCAGCTGCCAACTAATATGCCTACAGCTGAGAAAGAAAGAGAGCTAGCGTTCAGTCTAAGCAAGTGGTTAGTTGTATTTGTGTTGTTGTAGAACTAACCACCAACTTTTTTTACGCTGGCAAATGCAAGACAAGTTCACCGGTGTATAATTCTCCGGCAATGTGCACTCCTTCAACGCGACATTGACTAAATATTTGTGCCCTATACGCGCGAGTAAGGCCATTAATATAATAAGTGAAGTGAAGTGAGAAGCACTAGTCACATTCTGTCACACGGTGAAACCGTCGCTAGTATATAATCAAAAAAATATTATAAATGCGAAAGTTTGGATGGATGGGATGTATTAATGGATGTATGGATGGATGTTTGTTACTCAATCACGCCCCAGCGGCTGAACGGATCTGGCTGAAATTTGGCACAGTGATAGATTATTTAGTCTGGAATAGCACATAGGCTACTTTTTATCCCGGAAAATTAAGGAGTTCCCGCGGGAACCAAAAACCTCAAACCACGGAGACGAAGTCGCGGGCATTCGCTAGTATGAAAAAAAAAATTAAAAAAAAAAAAAACTAAACAATAAACAGGCATAAAAGTGCCAATTTTGGCCACCGGTCCGGATAAGTTGGTTGGTATAAGTATTTTTTAAGATTCCTAATTCCGTGATAGTCACATTATTTGGTCACAGAATACTAACTTGAATTGTTTCTCTAACGTAAAGACATAGGTACTCATTTCAACTGACAAAATTGAAAGGGCATCGGCCACTAGAACTAGAGCACATGTAGAGATGCCCTAGATAGATAAATCTCCTTGCATTGTACACGTGCGAGACTGCCATAATGTGGCTATACTTAACAACAATAAGGATGGGATACATTCAAAACCATTTTAGTTGCGATTCTCACTAGATTACTTACTCAAAACATCTAAAATCTAATCTAATCCATACTTAATATTATAAATGCGAAAGTGTGTCTGTCTGTCTGTCTCTCTGCTACGCTTTCACGGCCCATCTGTTCAACCGATTTTGATGAAATTTGGTACAGGGATAGGTTGTATCCCGGGTAAGGACATAGGCTACCTTTTATCCCGGAAAATTCAAAGGTTCCCGCGGGAATCGAAAAAACTTGGTCCACGCGGACGAAGTCGCGGGAATCATCTAGTTATATATAAAAGGAAAAGGTGACTGACTGATCCATCAACGCACAGCTCGAGCCACTGGAAATTTCCCATACATATAGCTATTACGACCTAGATATCCGATAAGAAAGGATTTTTAAAAACACAACCCCTAGTCAGAGATAAACCCGGATCAACAACTATTTTTTATATTTACTTGGACCTACCGTTTAAAGAATATTTTAACCCTATTACTCATTTTATCAATGTTTGTTTTCAAGTTTAAGGTTATGGTAATCGAGTCGCTTAATTATAAACACCAAAAATTTTCCTCATCTTGAATCACCGCCCCCTTATCATTCGGGTCAACAAACTTTGCATTAACTAAGGGCAATTACACACGCAACATGAATTAATTAATTAATTTGTAATAAGAATTTATGCAATGTTAGAATGAAAAACCAATTTAATAATTATATTAACCAAATACATGCTTAGGAGAAATAATAAACCTTATAATTTTGATATTTTTTGTGTTATCGAATTAATTTATTTTAACAAAAATTACCGATGGACACAAACAAATAAATAAATAGCACAAACAGGTTTTGTCATTGAGAAGTTCTTAGCGTAAATGACTGTAAAACTGAAATTTTCAAATAATATCTCGAATGTGAAGAAATCTAGATACATTATTAACGCATACGATGCCTGTGATGACGACATTTTGCTGTCCTTGGTTTTCACTTATCAGTGTGCAAAAGTCAGGAATATGAGCAATAATTTTTTTAATCAAATTGCAACGATTAACACTTATGTAGTATAGAAGCAACTAATTAGCACGTCACAATGTTATTTCTTTGGGTTTTTACATTTTTTCGATTTTATAAATAAATAAATTAAGTCTTTATTTGCAATTACCAGACACATTGAAGACACATTTATACTTCACAATGGTTGTCAAAAGTTTTATTTTTCAAAAACTTAATGATGATCATTTATTAGTACTAGCTGATGCCCGCGACTACGTCCGCGTGGATTGAGGTTTTTTTTGGTTCCCGCGGGAACTCCTTATTTTTCCGGGATACAAAGTAGCATATGTGTTATTCCAGACTATAATCTACCTCTGTGCCAAATTTCATCCAGATCCGTTAAGCCGTTCGGGCGTGATCGAGTAACAAACATCCATCCATACATCCATCCATCCAAACTTTCGCATTTATAATATTTATTTGATTAAGTAGAAAGGGTTATCTGTAAGAGTTAATTTGCAAGTAAGAGCATCGAAAGTCGCACGACAGCAGTGGCGGACCTTCGTATACCTTTGTATAACTTTGTATGCCTATGTTTGTATCGTATTCTTTCTAGACTTCTTCTTGATTCAAGGCTAGGTTTTCGTCTTCGCAGGGGAGATGACGGGAGGGGAGGGGGGAGGGGCAGAGCAGGATATCTCACTTGCTTTATATGGACGACCTCAAACTTTATGCATCTCAACGACCAGATCTCGTGAATTTTTTAAAGGAAACTCAAAACATTAGGAATGACTTAGGGATGGAATTTGGTATCGACGAGTCGACATGTTCTTAATAATTAAATTGGTTCTCTCTTAGTCATGACAATTTTGACATGGCCTAAAATACATTGCGATTTACGACCTGGCAAGTTTGTTCAAATCGACGAGTGATGCTTCCATCAGGGGCAGTCGCTGTCACGCCCACCACTCTCGCGGGCGTGTCAGCGACACAGCCTGCCTAATTTTTAGGGTTCCGTAGCCAAATTTGGCAAAAACGGAACCCTTATAGATTCGTCATGTCTGTCTGTCTGTCTGTCTGTCTGTCCGTCCGTATGTCACAGCCACTTTTTTCCGAAACTATAAGAGCTATACTGTTGAAACTTGGTAAGTAGATGTATTCTGTAAACCGCATTAAGATTTTCTTACAAAAATAGAAAAAAAACAATAAATTTTGGGGGTTCCCCATACTTAGAACTGAAACTCAAAAATTTTTTTTTCATCTAACCCATAGGTGTGGGGTATCTATGGATAGGTCTTCAAAAATGATATTGAGGTTTGTAATATAATTTTTTTCTAAACTGAATAGTTTGCGCGAGAGACACTTCCAAAGTGGTAAAATGTGTGTCCCCCCCCCCGTAACTTCTAAAATAAGAGAATGATAAAGCTAAAAAAAATATATGTTGTACATTACCATGCAAACTTCCACCGAAAATTGGTTTGAACGAGATCTAATAAGTAGTTTTTTTTTAATACGTCATAAATCGTAAACCGCAATTTACGCATGAATTTTTAGTTAAATCATATAATAAAAATATTTTTAATAATTTAAAACTTACTACAGGTTTGTACGGAACCCTCGGTGCGCGAGTCCGACTCGCACTTGGCCGGTTTTTTTAATTAACGACGCGAATAAGTAACGAGACCAAATTGCTTCGACCGAGCTCTCCAGTCTCCAAACTCTTTAATTTATTATGCACAGACTTTTCAGAGCAGAGAACAGTTACATACAAACATATAGTTAATTTTTTTTTTTCACTACAAGTTAGCCCATGGCTGCGATATCGCCTGATGGTTAGTGATGATGCAGTCTAAGTTGGTAGCGGGCTAAACTGTTAGGAGCATGGCAGTTATATATTTAACCCATACCCCTAATCGGTTTCTACGAGGCATCGTATCGGAACGCTTAATCGCTTGGCGGCACGTCTTTGCCGGTAGGGTGGTAACTAGCCACGGCCGAAGCCTCCCACCAGGCCAGACCAGGGGTCCATACCAGAAAATCTATTGCTGTTCATGCTGATCATCTCTTCTAATAATGCCAGGTCAAATAGCGGCTATTTTATTCTTCATCACCGGCGAATTTGGACGCACTACTAGATATAGGCAATTCCAAAACGGCCGCACATGGTTTAGATGATTATATTCTGGATTAGCAGATAGGCTACTTTTTATCCCGGAAAATTAAGGAGTTCCCGCGGGAACCAAAAAACCTCAATCCATGCAGACAAAGACGCTGGCATCAACTAGCAATATAATTCTGTTAATAAATCCTTTGATTTTTGTCTCCTAAATATGAATAAAAACCGGCCAAGTGCGAGTCGGACTCGCGCACCGAGGGTTCCGTACTCAAGAAGTAGGTATAATTACCTTTGTTAATGAACCGCAAAACTAACTTTGTTTGTAGAGGTTTACTGTTAATATCAAAAAATTACGTTTGTTGTATGGGAGCCCCCCTTTAATATTTACTTTATTGATATTTAATTATTTATTTTGAAAGGTAATATACAAGTTAATATTCTGTGAAAATTTGAACCGTCTACCTGTTACCGTTTTTAATATTGAGCAAAAAAATACGAAAAAAACACGTTTATTGTATGGGGACCCCCCTTAATATATATATTTTTTTTATTTTTAGTATTTGTTGTTATAGCGGCTACGGAAATACATCATTTGTGAAAATTTCAGCTTTCTAGCTATCACGGTCTATGAGATACAGCCTGGAGACAGACAGACAGACAGACAGACAGCTGAGTCTTAGTAATAGGGTCCCGTTTTTACCCTTTGGGTACGGAACCCTAAAAAAGAACTACTAAACTTTGACTATTTAAAACGCTTCCTTGTATGTTTGCATCATTACGTGCCATCGGGTGAAACCATCAGGCGTAAAACCTGTCCCCAATAAAAAAGCCTCAAAATCTTGGCGTTCACTTCACATTCCTCGGATTGGATTGCTCACAGATATAATGCACGGACATTCTTATAGGTTGAAACATCGATGTACATTAATTCGATACCCGATCGAGATATTCTTTAGGGCGTTACACCCAAAGGATTG
Organism: Erebia epiphron; assembly: GCA_963932025.1. Classification (NCBI taxonomy): domain Eukaryota; kingdom Metazoa; phylum Arthropoda; class Insecta; order Lepidoptera; family Nymphalidae; genus Erebia; species Erebia epiphron. The sequence goes on along the minus strand of OZ009948.1, from coordinate 36,989,150 downwards.
GCATTCCTCTTCTACATTGTTGTTTTTGTTATCAACATCGATTGAATACATCGATTTCATTTTTTTAAACAGTATTTTTTTGATTAACTGTATTAAGTTGCTCACAATTTTTTTCTTCTTGATTTTTTTATTTAAAAGCTACGTAAATATGTTGGAAATCAATAAGTACTGACATAAGTATATTATGTCAGTACTTATTGATTTGATTTCCAACATATAATATATATTTAATATTAAGATTACCAACATCAGAAAAACTCTTCTTATAATGTTCTGGTGGGTTTAACAATAAGTCGTTGGGTATAACTGAACTTATTGGCCTTTTCTTGTTTATCGAACGATTGATACGAGATGACAAATTAGCAGAGTTGGAAAAAAAAAAAAGCAGAGTCGTTCTGCTAAAGGTTTATAAGGCCTGGGCAGATAGAACGCGTGACGGCAACGGTAACCTAAATGGTTACGGACGGTTAAAAATACAAGAAACTCTAGGAAGGCTTTCATACGGTGCAGTAAGCGTACGAGTTCCTTAGCACTAACAATTGTTCGGACGAAGCGCGCTGCAGCCGCGGTCGCGCTTTGCAATGTGTCTCGCTACTTCTCTCTTCTCTCTCTCGCTAGTTCTACGTATTAGGATTTTATTCTTATTTGGAGGACGATAAAATTCCTATTGAATCATACAAGCTTACGAGGCATGTCCGGAAAACAATAACTTCCCGTGTCTCCCATGTCAGACTTTTTAATTCTCTGTCTTCTTCTTTTTCCGTCTCTTCTCTAGTCATTATAGCCCTGAGCATTTGGCCGTATCGTTGTCACGCATCATCTCTCTATTCTATTCGTATTAGTGATAGTGATCTGCCTCCAACGTTCGTCGCGCTTAGTGCTTGTCCAGGTCTTTATAGTTTTCAACATGGAGATCCACAGGCTACAGGCTACAGCATAGGTCAAATTGCACAAGCGCATTGACAATGGGCGGCGGAGTCGTTTAGCCGGCCTACTTGCCCATTGTGGTGGCAGATGTGAAATCCGGCCAAGGTGATTTTAGATTATAGCTTATAAATCGGGAGCCATTCAGTATGCCATATTTTTAATAGCCTATTCAAATACAATGATATTTATGATTCAAATAGCACTTTGGTGGTTCATTTATAATACTTCAGAGTCTATAAAGGGAATCAAGATAGCCGCTGTTTAACTAACTATTAATTACATAGTTGCAGTGAACTGTGAAATGATACCTCGCGTAACGACCTGCTATTATGTACACCGTTGTGAAGAAATGTAATATAGGTATGTACTTGGACTAAACCCTGGGATAACTCCTGCTTAACGGGCCGGCGGAGGGCGAATTGCCCATACAAACGCAATACCAAAATAATTTGTAATTCGAGAATATTTCCACCACATTATGCAATCATTAAGACTGAACTTGTACTTATTTATCTAGGTCCCTGGATAATTATCTTTTCAAAATACTTTCCCAAAATTAAATGTAAGCACATTGTGTTTCGCATGTTTTTACGACATAAATGACATGTTTTCTCCTTATTTGTTTCATATTAAAACCAATGATATCTCACGTACTAATTGATCAGGAACATAGCCTATATTGTCAAGTTACAGAATAACAACACGAAGTTAAAAACACAACAATTTTTCATTCATCATTTTTGGTATTCACGGAACAAGACCAAAATGTATAACGAACTCTGTACGCTCATATTGCTATTGCGCTTGCACGCGATCATGTGTCATCAGCCAAATAGAGATAGCAATATACCGGCAAATTTATATTTGCGGTTCGAATAGAAGTTGCGAGCGCTGCTCCCCGGCCTTTGAAACTTTTTCGCATGTAAAGCCATAGCCACAACTAAATTAAAACGCTTTCTGACAACTTGCATAAGTAGGTACAGATTATAGTTAGTTATGCTACAAAATAATAGAAACGAAACGCGAAAGACATGGATTAGAATTGCTAAAAGGTACACTATTAAATCAGTATTCTGTAAGAGTCACTGTTTTGTAGAAAAAATATTATTTTAAGATATAGATATACCTACTTACAACTGTAAAACATAGCTAAAGATGTAAAAAATGCAGATATGTAACTTTGTAACAAAACAGGTTCCTATTTTAATGTATTTTTTGTCAACTTGTGAATGAATTGTTCCAAACAGTATTTTATATTTACCTATCAGATTTATCTGACAAAAGTTTAGAAATATAATCTGCGGATTTCAATATTTAAATGTGTAATAAATTATTCTTTTTGTAGCTATTGCCAATTTAATTTAACTCTAAATACCACTGAATAACATTTTTAAACGAATTTTCCTCAATGAAATGAGCTTTTACACAATATTATTAAAGGTGTATTATAAAACATAATAGGAGAAGTGGAATAGATAAAAGGTAATAATGAAATATGTTATAAAAAATAAATATACTTAATTTTTTTTCTTTTCATCTAGCCTGTACTTTCTCTATTCATAATTTAAAGTTTCTACTTTTCTTCTTTCTCTAATGTTTCTTTGAGAAGCTAGTTTCTTTTGAAATGATTAAAGATTGAGTGCCTTATTGTTATTCTCGTAACTTTATAAGCCTCTTCGCAATTTTCCGCTCTAAAAAAATATAATTCAAGTTTGGGTCATAATATGACATACTTAAATATCTTGAAATCTTTAATTGACACGTGTAATGCCAACAAGAATATTGGACCAATAAGAATATTGGTCCTTCTGACTTAAACTTAAACTATTAACTATCTAAATGCACCTAGCCTATCTTCATTTCATACCAAAGTATGTAGGTACATGTAGTGAAACATAAACAAAATAAATTAATGGGTAGGTACTAGGTAGGTTAGTCATTTTATTTAATTCCATAGTTATAAAAAATAATGTACTGTACCTACTGTAAGTCGGAAGTAGACACGTGTAAAATGTAAATGACCATCTTAGCAACCGACTGGATATGGACGTTAGACACCGGACCACAGAGGTAGTACCTTATACTACCTCTATGCACCGGACTATCGATCGCCGGACGCCGCGGAGGCCGCCCGCCTTCGTTAGCGCTAAAAATACTAAAAGTCGATTAAATTTATATTCGTAGCATACATTACTCGCTGCAAAAACTACAAAAGGCAGAAACATCGAACAAAACCAGCCTTGGAAAGACTTAATGGCGACTATGAATAAAGCCTGCGTCGGTGTTACATAACACCGTCTGCCACTATTCTCTATAGGTACTCTATAGTCTATTCACTCTATATGCCACATCAACAATGTTGCACACTGGCCTGGTACACATACACACACACACGCACACAAACGCAATCCTTCGCGTGACTGAATATATTTCACGTTTTGCTGTGTGCAGCGGAAATACTTTTTTATTATAAGTACAATTAAAAGAGAAAATGCTTATAAACCATGGGAATTGCGTTTCAGATATATTTGATATCTTAATACGGTTGCATAAATTATGATCAGCGTGTACTATATCACAGGGTTGAGTTTCTTCAAAATCAAACATAAAAGTGACAATTATAATATTATGTAAGTACCTACTTCTATATGTAGCATCTAACTTCATCATAAAGTTGTAGGTAGGTCAGAGAAAGTCTTACCGTGGTATGCGCTCCACAACGTACTTAGGCTGAGATCTATTAAGCGTATGAGCGTAAGAGCGTTTGACTTGGATCAGACTTTACTTAGAGTTAAAACGAGATGATCTTATGTTAGTAACATAAATCTATCTCGTTTTAACAATGTCTTAAGTCAAAGTTCACTCTATAGATCTCACCCTTATAGAGGCATTATTTTTGTACTATTCAGAACTTTGCGTATGACTGCATGAACATACCTTAAAACTCGAATCATCTAAATTCTAATCATAGCTACCTACTTACATATCATGTTATCAGCCTTAGGAAGCAGGGCAGACAATATAACTAGTTAAGAGTTAACAAGTAGCGCGCAAGTTTCTACTTTCATTTAAGAGAGGGTGATGTGGCGTTTAGAAATTGCTTGTATAACTAATATGGTGTAAAATACACACTACGGACAGTAAAAGATGTCTAGCGCACCAAAAGTCGTACGACGCGGAAGTTTTGTCTTGTCCGTAGTGAAATTGCCACCTTATTAATTATTATACAGGTTAAATTCACCTGTTGCATCTCATATTATTGTTAACAAGCAGTAAGTATTCATTAAAAACTGTAACCCGACTGGCGACTATACGGAAAAAAAATCCGAGACCTCAACTTCTTTAGATGTTACATCCCGTCATATCGATTTCTTTCGTGTAAAATTTTGCCTATGTCACCCGGACGATAATTAATCGATTGACACCTCATCCACTAAAATCGGCTCAGAAGTTAGCGCTATGGAACATTAATACATAGGTACATAGACTACTATAATCATAACCCGCCCTTTTGACTTTGCCGTAGTCGGGTAAAAAATAGTTGGAAAAAAGTCCAATCAGCAGCTCTATTACGGTTAAATGATACCTAAGTGTAACCTCCTATGATTGGTTAACACTCTTTGCTATTGGCCAAAATCCACCGTCGCAGAAATAATACCACAAATTCAGCCATTGAGATTGCAGCAATCATTAAATGATAAATGATTTATTAATTTCACGTAGGGCAACTTGTGTCACTTATGAAACGTCAAGACTCTACCACCGGTTCGGAAAACTGATTTTACTGAGAAGAGCCGGCAAGAAACTCAGCAGTTGCTCTTTTCCTAAATAAGAAAAAGGTTACAATAAGTAGACAATACAACACATATTGTTGTGCATAACAATGCTGTGTTAAACAGCATTTATGTTATTCACAAATCACAAATGCTGTTTAACACAGTCCTTACATTTATGTAATGGCAAATCCAGAAACACTTTGGACATTTTTCCAGTCCAGGCTTTATCGGATTAGGCCAACAGAATGTTGTAGTTCAATATTATTTATTCTATAAATACTTTTGGTGCTGTCGTCTGAAATAAACTGTATTAAATATAAACTGTGACCATAATTCTGTCACCGAGTGTTTAATGGTCCTGATTAGAGCTTCGCAATATGTGTTCTCCTATTTCATGGAATCAAGAATAGATTTCAAGGAACTCGTATACATATTTTGAAGCAATATGGGGAAACTTTACTTTGAAGCGTTTTCAGACGTTCCAACTACCAACGTGTCCGATGACAATGTGGTGTAAGTTGTAACGATAAATAATCTGATGATCTGAGTACAGTTGATATGACCAACATTATAATTATTATGTAGGTAGCAAAAATCCACCGCCGATAATAATTGATAACTTGATACGTCCCAAATAATTGGCATGTATTTGTATACTGTATAGCCGGATCAATAAGCCCAAGACGCTACAGAATTTCTGCGCTAAACAATACGATAAGTCAGCTGGCTACAGATTTGCAGAAGCTAGTTGCTATTGTTATGTTAATCTCAACTTTGCAAATTTTTCCATTGAAATTTTACTCAGTTTTTTGCCAGAGCTAACTTCTGAGAATTTCATTATTAATGAACTTTATTTAATTATTTAAGTTTAAGAGAGTGTAGTAGAGTCGGAACAACTTTGACACTGTTGCAGCCGACAAGTTTCCACCACATAGAATATCAGAGATTAACAGAGATTTGATTGGCTACTGACATTACTGTGTGGAGAGTTTTTAGTTAGGCTGGTACTTATTTAATGGTAGGTGAAATTGGGGGTTGATTTATTTCAACTAGGGTAAGCAATGTTTTGTACCTCTATGAACTGCACGCCACTGCTTTTTATCCGTGTTTGAGTTGGAAAACGTGAAAATTGGCAAGTTTATAGCGGCTACAGCACGGCTACAAGTAGGAAGTTATTGATTTGAGGGGCAGAGGAAGAGGCGCGGGCGGGGGGAGCGGGCTGGTTTGCGGCAGAGGCGTGGCTAGCCGTTTGGGCGGGCGGTGCGTGCCGCGTGGGATCCGGGGTCAAGGGCGGGCCCATTCAACTCGGAACACGTGCCCAAAGTAAATATAGTACTCGCACCACCCGTTACGTTACCCGTTCCTGCCGTAATATTGTGCTCTCTAAATTAAATCATCGGCCCCCTTTGCACGTTTCTACTTATTATTATTTTTGAGTTCATATTTATACAACTTTTAATTTTAGCTGTTGGTTTTAATTTTTAAAATTTACCTTCGTTTTTAGGGTTCCGTAGCCAATTTTAGCAAAAACGGAACCCTTATAGATTCGTCATGTCTGTCTGTCTGTCTGTCTGTCCGTCCGTATGTCACAGCCGCTTTTTTCCGAAACTATAAGAACTATACTGTTGAAACTTGGTAAGTAGATGTATTCTGTGAACCGCATTAAGATTTTCTTACTAAAATAGAAAAAAAAACAATAAATTTTGGGGGTTCCCCATACTTAGAACTGAAACTCAAAAAAAATTTTTTCATCTAACCCATGCGTGTGGGGTATCTATGGAGGTCTTCAAAAATGATATAGAGGTTTGTAATATCATTTTTTTCTAAACTGAATAGTTTGCGCGAGAGACACTTCCAAAGTGGTAAAATGTATGTCCCCCCCTGTAACTCCTACAATAAGAGAATGATAAAACTAAAAAAAAATATATGATATACATTACCATGCAAACTTCCACCGAAAATTGGTTTGAACGAGATCTACTAAGTAGTTTTTTTTTAATACGTCATAAATCGTAAACCGCAATTTACCTTTCATTCAATCAACTCAAATATTTAAAATAAAAATATTTTTAATAATTTAAAACTTACTACAGGTTTGTACGGAACCCTCAGTGCGCGAGTCCGACTCGCACTTGGCCGGTTTTTTCCATACGTTGTCTTCTAATCCGCACTAGACTATTGTGGTGTACTATGGCCTAAAGGCTTGTCAATTTTAGAGGCGTCCCATGTCTGATCCCGATGATGATCATTATCCTAGTAACCACCAACGCTATGGGTACAACGGAAGCGACTTAATTCGGTCAGTGTGACGCCACAGTAAAACGATCGAAATGTGAATGATCTTTTGTCCATTTTACCAAAATTAATATATGAAAAGGCTTTGTAAAATACATACATTTTTCAAGCACCGATTTAGAGATCGCAAGAAACTCGGCCTCAAGTCTAAGAGACGTGAATTATCCTGTCATAAGTAGAAACAAATTACATCACATTCCTTTCTGTTCTTCTGACGCTATTTTTATTAGAGACTAGACTTGTAATAGTAAACAGAGATCAATCACAGGTAAACGAACTGTACTTACCCAACAAAATTCATTCTTATAATAACGTTGGCGTAAAACATGTCTGCTATAAGGTTAACACAGTATTAGTTGTTTATTTTGAAATACTGCAGCTTGGAACTGAATATTCTTAGTATAACATCTACTGCAAACTAGTAAAATTAAAGAACAGCAGTTACCTAGTTGCTCGTTTTAATTTTGTAGTACAGTTTTGTTTTATCTGTGACTTGCACATCATTACAATCTCATTTGCTTGTTAATGCAGTGTTTAGGATTCAGGTCACTGACGTTCTGCTATGAAACAATAAATATTTCCTTAAAAAACTGCATAATTATGTGCATATCATTCTCTAACAGTTTGGTTTCTAGATATGACCATAAAATCACAGGGGTCAAAACATTGATCAAACTTGATAAAACAAAGGAACCTATAAAAGAAAAGGCAACTCTTGCAGATCATCAGGTATTGCATTTAATCCGCAAATATAGTCCGTTTTTCTAGATCTTTTACCTTTCTTCGATTTCCACGAAAGATATACAGATACAGAGCAGCCTGCATGATGTAGTACATGCAGCTCAATGGATCCACAGCTCTTGTCAATCAAACCCTCACAAGTATAGTTACAATCTGAGAAACTAACAAGCCTCTCAGATTGTCCAGGACTATATTTTAATTATTACTAGGACTTTAAACGCTTTGGTGGCTCAAGGGGATTCTGATTTCAACGGGTAGGTAAGTCTCTGATTTAATTTTCAAAAGTCTTTAGGTTGTCGACAATTTTGTCAACAAAGATCTAAAGGAGAATTAATATCGCCTACAGCTATTGAGCTCCCATAATAGTGTTTACAATTGCCTTGGAACTGAGATAAAATGTACAGAATTTCAAAACTCGCTTGAGAATCTCGCTCGTTTTCATTAATGGACGCAAACAGAATTTAAGGAATTTAATAATGAACAATTTTGATCAAATGTTTTCAAATTAATTTTCAATTTTGATCAATGAAAGACTGCCTCGTTGGTCTAGTGGTTAGCATGTTTGACTGCGGCTGACGAAGTCCCGGGTTCCCGGGCCATAATAAGTGTTGGGTTTTTCTGACTAGAAATTCTCAGCACTAGTCCGGAGTTAGGAAGTTGGCGGTGTTTCACCCCCGTGCTTCGGAGAGCACGTTAAGCCGTCGGTCCCGGTTATTAACACTAACATGATAACCGCATTGGAGCAGCGTGGTGGGTCTAAGCTCTAATTCCCTCTCTCCTATGAGAGTGGAGGCCTGTGCCCAGCAGTGGGACGTTAATGGGCTGTAGTGGTGGTGGTGGTTTTCAAATTGTTTCATGTTTACTTTAAAATTTTGATTGAGAAAATGCTAAACAATTATCATGAGCAAATTACTAAAAAACATACTTACTTAACATGGCCTTTTCGAAATGCGATTGAGAAAAAAGTAAGTAATCTTGTAAAAAAAGTGGGGAAACTGACACAATTTGCAGTAGGTGGTACTTTAAGTAACTATTTGTATGAACGCTTTAGTTCCAGGTACAACATAGCTGCAACCGGGTGGTTAGTTGATATCATCACACGCATTGTACGCAACGTATTCAGAAATAAAAGTTCTGTCGCGTTATTGTGTAGCTAGCAACGCGTTCAAAGGGCCCCTTATCCATGTTCTCGTATAATCATAAACATAGAAAACGCACAAAAGCCTCTCGGCATAGCGTCGCGTCGCTGTCAGATAAAGTTGTAGCATTTCTTTTGCTAGACGTGCCTGAGGAGTGAGGACGGAGGTGCGAGGGAGGCGCGTGCGAGCGAGACCGCCACCCGCCGATCGTTAGCCCTGATCTTCAGCGCGCCACAAACACAGAGCCCGACCGAGAGCGAAATTGCAGCGAGAATGCACCTAGCTGTGTTATTACCGGGACGGCTATGCTAGAAAACGGCTTTCTTCCTTCCACTCCTCGTCGGAAAGTCGACCTAAAAACCGAGCAACCAAGCGCTACGTTTCGCGCACCGAACTCGTGAAACCGGTTATTTTCTCTGAGCAAGCAATTGTGGACGTTGTCGTTGCGACATAAGTTCCGTTGGCGCATTGCATTGCTGGAACGCGCTGGGCCTGTATATTTAGCCCGCATTACGGGCGACTCGTAGTGGGTGTATTAGGTCGCTCGCACGCACTGCTGAACTAGTCGGAGGGCTTCCTATTATCGATTTATGTTGCTGTAGGACGGCCATGCCGCGAGTTTTTGCACTTTTTCCGATGAGTTTTATTCGATTTTCAAAGCGAGACGCGCCGTGCTCGATTTCTCTTTCACAGGAAACTTCAAGTGAAACTTGTAGTCGGAAAATATGATGCTTTCACTTCATGTATTAATTCCGATCGTGTTTGGAAGTCTGATGCGTTCCATTCAGCGAATGCGCGCATCTGCTCTCGTAAATAATTGAACGATGAACAACATATTGCAGGATTTATTTATACTGCATCAACATTGTATTCACGAAGTCAAACCTAAATCCTACGTCCATGCCTGAATGAAAATATTAATAGCCTAGTGAAAATTAAACTTGCAACAAGTATTTTAATCCTATTAATATTATAAATGTGAATGTTTGGATGTGATTGTGATTGCTATCACATTAAGATAATATCACTTAGTAAAATTGTGAGGTACCCACTCATTAATTAGGTACAGCTCTGTAATAATTTCAATATTTTTATCGATAATGCACATAACAGCACGAAGTAAAACAAAGATTTCCATCCAACGAATGTAATTCCGCCGGTAATTACTACAATGAGCATTACGCAACCGCACAGCACTCATATTATGTACCTGCTAGTAACAAATGGAAGAACGAAATACTTTCCATGAGTTAGGGCCGTGATACACGGTGCCGCAGATGGCATAAAGCCATTGGCAAGTCAGCAAGTCAAACCTACTCACAATGTGTTACTTATTAATTTTAATTTTAAGAAACTTCTGATAGTATTACCAGCCCTGGCTCACTTGTCACGTGAGACCTGCTGCAATATGAAAGGACGATCTCACGTCACACTTTCTGCCACCCTCATTACTTAAGAAACTCCTTAGATTTTGTATAGGAATCTATACTAAGGACTAAGGAGTTCCATAAGTACCTAATGACTAATGAATAAGCGACTCTGACAGTTACTGACACTAGACGCAGAATGTAGAAATACTTATCAAAGACCTAATATTCAGTAGTGGAGGTCTACCTATTTTGACCACGACGACGATGATATTCTTGTCCGTATTTGGCAATATCTGGCATCGATTTGGCCAAGTTCAGGCATGAATATAATATCAGGCATAACCATGCCTGGAAAGTCAGTAGGTATTTTTTTTTGTATTATGCATTAATCCCTCTGACAAGATTCTTCAGAGAAGTATATTATGTGCTCTTAATGTTTCTCTTTTGTTTACTGCCTGTTTGCTTTATCATGTTTCCTGTTTAATATCTTGCACCTTTGTTAACTTATTTATTACTTGCTTTATTTATTTATTTCTTTGTATTGCCTTTGTTGCTACTTTAACACAGTATTTAATAAATTCTTCCTTTGTCTTTTTGTTACTAATTAGGACCGCTACACTTTCTGCGCAGATTTTTGCATTTAGTCGGTTTTCCGCTTCATATTTTAATTTGGAATTGATTGGGCAGTCGAAGAGTAAATGTTGGATGTCTTCTTTAGCGTCGGGGTCGCAAAGAGTCAGTAGGTATTGGACATACTTGTTTTTGACTACGACGACGATTTTATATTCTTGGCTGTAACTTGCAATATCTGGCATCGGGTTGGCAAGCTTTAAGGCACGTGTGTCACGGGCTTAACCTCGTCTGGAAAGCTAGTGCCGGGAGAGGCTTGCGGTTACGCCCACACACGCAACGCTACGATCACTCTCAACCACAAAAGCCAGGTATGGGAACAAATAGTGGAAATGTACTTTCCAATGAATATGAACCCATTTTGTCTCGTGCGCATTATTCTCGTGCTTTATGGCTTTCTTACTATTGTTTTTATGTCGTGTTATAGTACCTATGTAAACACCAGATACACTTACTATGACTGGACTTACTTACTGGTAAGGAAATGAAGATGGGAATGATTTCGGTACTATTTAGAATGGACTTCTATAAGTTTGCCATCCATCGTCATCAAAGCTCTGACTTTGCCTTGCTCTCGGTTATCGGAGGTTCTTCTCTTTTTTTAGATTCGAACTCAGAACTTTCTAAACCCAAGAAGGAATTGGGGATGGATAAGAGTTCTTCTCCACTCTTTAATTAATCCACTTTTGCCATCCTTTTGATTTTACTAAAAGATGTAGTCTGTGTTGAATAGATAACAACTCTAAATGTATTTCTCAACTCTCACTAGGTAGATGCCGTGGAATATCACCAAAGTAGCTAGTTAGAATGACCGATGAAAGTTAAAAGCACTTTGTAAACACACTATACGTATCTCAAGTACAATTTGTGTTCAACAGACGTCGTCGAGTAGTTCGTTAATTTGTACATTGCTGCTTGTAATGACTCCTTTACAACTATAGCGTGAACGATGTGTATTGGTACTTCGACAAAGGGAAATGGGAGTAGCCACTGTTCAGTTTTCACACAGTTCAATGCCGTTGTTCTTGACAATAACATGCTAAAGTTCTCGTCACAACTTAATAACAAGTAAGTCTCTATTGCTCCTTGAAACTCAGTATTATTTCTCAAAGTATAGACACGAGACCTGCTATTATTGTTACTTGCCTTTGCGACTCGGTAATAAAAAACAACAGCCTTGTATTACGTGTAGGTAGGTACGAGTACATTTTTCTTTTGCGATAATATTATGCTTATATTGACGTGCATTCATAGTTTCAGGAAAAATAACAAAATGTGAGTAATTATGTACTTACTTAATTTCATTATTTATTAACTTAACTAAAGAGGTCTCGATTTACCATTTAGAGTATTAATATTACAAATAAGACATTTTCTTGATTTTATAAGCTCACGCAGCATTCTTCGCAGCGAAGCTTACAACAAAGTTCCTTAAAGTTTATCTTTTATGTTAAGTACTACACTTTTTTTTATTACACTTTCGATATGAATAATAATATAATTATTGGTATAGCATCATTTCAATGCTCAAGATTACTTAGATATTCCACATCATAAATGCTGCTCTACAATACCAATAGCACTATCAGATATGAAAAACCTGCATCAATCATTGTTACATTCCTATTTGTTGTGATTGGCGGATTTTAGGGCATTCTTGCCCCATTTATGGATTTTGTGCCTATCAGAAGTACACTATAACAATTATTTTTATATAATAAAGCCGCAGTATAATCAACATTGCCCACCGAGTAGTATGTGATATTGCCCAACAACACCTTCCACATTACAAACACAAAATGCATAACTCAGAACAAATGACGTTCTATTCAAAAACAGACAATTATAAAAGTAAGAATACAACACTCTGTACAGCCTGTAGGTACTGGTATTGTTAGAGCAACATACACCAGTGGGGCTACTACCATCGCTTAATTAAAGCAGTATTATTTCAAAATGACAGTTTATGTCACGTATCTTGGCATCCCTGAAATAAGGATTGTATTTATAAAACACGAACGTCAACAATTTTAAAACAATACGGCTTTGTGCGATGGTAGTATGCCCCCAGCAGTATACTTACACCCGCGCGTCGCCCTTGCAAAAGTAGCTAGGTATATCGTAGCGGGGCTTCGCTCGGAAACATGGCGTCCAATTTCCAAGTACAGTGAAATGCATCGCTAAATATAGGCCGTCGGGAAGCGAAGCACCTAGTTGTGCGTGGTCAGGATCGTTCCCCTTCCCCCCTCCCACAAAACCTCCCACACCCACCCTAGCCGCATCCAGGGCTGCCAGCTTGAGGACCCGTGCTAACTCCATGCTGCGAAACATTCATATTGCACATTGGATTGTATGGTTTTATGTTGAATACATAAATGTATTTAAGTTAATAGAGCAGTGATATCTAGTGGTTTTAATGTTTGAACTCCCGATCGAGTAGACGGGGGTTCGAACTTAGTATTACTAACTATTTTACGAGTAGGTACATGTAGGTACATTTCACTTGTTATACCTAGCTGTGTAGGAAAATATCGTGAGGAACATCATAGCTCGCAACTTAACTCAAGGGCTAAGTCTGTTTTCTATTTGAAACTGACATTCTGTCCATCTATAATAGGTATCGTCCTTTTTCTATGTTCTAATTAAACCTGTTGTGATTTTGCATACTATAAGACTAGTGCTAGATTTATAAGATTCATGGTGGAAATGACGAGGGCCTGCACTACCTAACTCTTCAGTTTCGTCATATGGTCTAATTTGTATGATAATCATTCTTATAGTATACTTTTCCATGCATAACAGGTATTTAGTACATGGTACAAGACAAGCCGTGCCGCACTCTACTATAGCTAAACTCCAATGAATTATTTTGCAATATTACAGTATGACTGAGGCAGAGTTATTTATTTAGAAACGCCTCAGTCGACCGGACGTTGTTGATTATTTGCATACTCCTTTGTATCTATTTCTGTCGCACTCTGGTATGAGTGCGACAGATCCAAATCGCATTAGTTATAAGGCATTCGTGGGGATTATCGCAGAACCGCGTTAAATCTAAATTAAGAGGGTGACAAAGGTTGTTTGTTATTTAATTCCTTTTGTAAATGGGCTTCAACGGATACGTTGCGCAATTTGGAACTTGGTTTAAAAAGCAGCTACTAAAGTCAAGTGCCAGAACCCAGAGCCGCTAAGCTACAGGTATCCTATTTATGAAGATAACCATATCGATACAGCTACGACTCATAACGATACAGCTCCCATACAACGAACTGTATCGTTATGAGAAGCAAACACGAAAGAGGGTTCAATTCGATATAGTTGTCACATTCGAAATTGGAACTTTTCGATGCTGGAGTAGATAAAGGTTTTTACGCCATTCCCTCTATTATTAAATAGATGATACACGCGACTTCGTTCGCATGGATTGATGTTTCATAATTCCCGTGGGAACTCTTCAATGTTCCGGGATAAAAAGTATGCCTATGTCATCCCATCATGTCATGGATGTAACCTATCTCTGTACCAAATCTCATCAAAATCGGTTGAGTAGTTGGGCCGTGAAAGCGTAACAGACAGACTCACTTTCACATTTATAATATTAGTATGGATATTAGTATGCATTTAATAATTTTTTTATCCCCCACCCTCGTTAGACTGACTCGTTGACTGCGATCTCACTCGGTGGTAAGTAATGATGCGGTCTAAGACGGTAGTTTGCTTTGAATTTATATCCAGTGTCACTCGGAATGATGTAAGGATTCTAACGATACCCAATACATCTAAATCGATTTAGGCATTTTGAAGTTATGGGTGAATAAAGAAACCCACATACATGAACTCTGAAACATTACACTCCTTTCTTGGGCAGTCGTGCAAGCTTTAGCACCCAAGTGTCATCTGGGCGCACTGTAGAGTTATTTTTTGTCTGCTACTAAATATTATAAAGTCTATGGCTGCTACACAACCTGAAATATATCATGTCTTATGGGCGTAAATTGAAATTTACTTAAAATTTATGCCAACCCTTATTTTCTTATATACCTACTATGGGAAACCTTAGTATATTGTGCGCACGTCGTTGTGGACATTTACGCATGCATAAACTGTTAGCAATCCGTATATATGTGGCTACATAAATTCAAAGAATAATAACCCTTAACGCTTAAGTAACAATGTGAATTATCCGATACAGAGCATGCCTATCTAAGGGTGGCGGATTAAAAAGTCTGGACGGCCGGTGGGAAAACGAGACGCATAATATTGGTGCTATAGGTCAGGAAACAACTGTAAACTAGCAACTTGCGGCAGAAAAAGGTGTGATTTTAAATTGCAATTGTTCTCCCTTGTGACAGAACTTACGTTCAGAATTGTCTTGGTTTTTTTTTTATAATATAATAAACAGGTTTCCATACGTATTAAAAAAAACATAAAGTACGTTTAGCCACTACAAATTATAGTGTAAATTACAAATTACTCGTAGTGGGTATTTCGTCTATACTTATTGGGTAGGTAATTATTAGGTTTGGTATTGGAAGGAAAACTAAAGAATGCGTTCTCCGATAAAAGACATCATAAATCCGAAAGATCATTCCTTTCATATTTCGTAATTACTGAATACGCTACGTTAAAGTAGCTGTGGCAAAAAAGAAAGGGTTAAGTAAATAAAAAACACGTAGTAGGTAAATACTATCTATCTTAAATTTTCTGATATAAAAAGGAAAAAAAAATGCAGTGAAACACATAATTATGGATAATTCAGATAATACATATGTCAGTATATCTAATATTATGGTAACTATTAAAAAATAAATCGTAACTATTAAATAATATTGATCAACTATACCAGGTGTCATACTACCAACGCTTAAAACAGTATTATTTTAAAATTGCACTTTTTATCACGTACCTTGACGTCCCTAAAATAAGGATTATAATTCCGAAACAAGAACGTCAACAATATTAAAATAAAGTTGCTTTAAGCGACGGTAGTAAGGCCCCTGGTCAAAAGAACAACATTAATATAAACCAGGTCCCAATCAAAAGAAATGTGGTAATAACCGCTTGCAAACGTTCGAAATTGTAGTATTAATATATATATACTATAGTGATCTGCGAAACTTACGAAATATAACCTTTTCCATTTTGATTAAGAGAAAATATAAAAAACTAGATGTCGTAGATGATGCCCGCGACTTCGTCCGCGTGGATTAAGTTTTTTCCATTCCCGCGGGAACTCCTTATCCGGGATAAAAACTATGTCCTTCCCCGGGATACAACCTATCCCTGTACCAAATTTCATCAAAATCGGTTGAAAAGATGGTCCGGGAAAGCGTAGCAGACAGACAGACAGACATTTCGCATTTATAATAATATTAGTATGGTTAGCTACCATTTACTAGGTGAGCTGTATTAATTTCATTTGAAAACATTAATAGTACATTGGTGGTATAATATTCCTGATAACATTAAGATTATATTGCGCACTAAAAAGAAATACATAGGTAACATTATTAAAATGATTTATTACATTTTTTACATAACACAGCCATTATATACAAAGCTAACGAGGTCGCGAACCCACGCACCTACACATACTGAAACTGAACACGTTGATGTGTGCATCCATACTTCCATACTAATAGTATTATAAATGCGAAAGTGTGTCTGTCTGTCTGTCTGCCTGTCTGCTACGCTTTCACAGCCCAACTACTCCACCGATTATGATGTTGGTACAGAGATAGGTTACATCCCGGGGACAGGACACTTTTCATCCTGGAAAATTGAAGAGTTCCCGCGGACATAAAAAAACTTATATCTTCAACCGATTTTCATGAGATTTGGTATAGGGATAGTTGGTATCCAGGGGAAGGACATGGGCTACTTTTTATCCCGGAGAATTAAAGAGTTCCCGCGGGAATCAAAAATCTTAATCCACGCGGACGAAGTCGCGGGCATCATCTAGTAAGATATATAAACACGTCTTGCGCACACATACATATGATCGTACAATTTGCATGCCGTAGATGTAAGCAATATGGCAGCCGGCTTCCAATAGAATACTCGATCAGTATGTCAGTTTTACGATACAGTGTAAGTTTGTGTTTTGAAATAACACTAAACTACTTTAGAATGTCTAGCCTTTGGTTTATCAGTGAATTAATACGAATTTAAGTTCACGCTATATGGCTAAAAGACAAACTAATTCATTGTTTCAACCAAAACAATTTATAAATAACCGTGGTAGAAGTCAATATAGGTCAATTCAATTTATTCGTACGAAATAGACACGTTAATTGAAACTAGATGAAACGTCGCAGTGACTTCGCGACCAAGCTCTTTAAATAAAGATTAATAAAATAAAAAATAACAGTCCAAAATCAATGATATGTGAAGACTCTACCACCTGTTCGGAAAGAAGATTCTAACGAGAAGAACTGGCAATAAACTCAGCAGAAGAATTTACTGTAAATTCTTTTATTATTATTTATTATATAATATTATTATTAATACTTGTGAGAGAAAGTCAGAGTAACTAGACCCGGCTAATAAGCTAATTTTAAATTATATCAATAACAATTAATTGACAGTATACAGTACCACGGTCTTTGAGCTCTACATTTATATGTGCAAATGATTGAGGTCAAAATACAGTGTTGTAATATTATGACACCAAGTTGCGTAAGAAAGTGTCGTTTACCCCGTGGCCTTCGCGTATATTTCATAGACCAATATTGGCATCATTCACAAGTACTACACGATTTTATGTTTTATAATTATTATATACCTACATAATATATCTAACTTATTTGTGAGTTACTAGAATATGATATTCAAGAATTTATCCACGTACATTTTTTTTTTTTAATCCCGTGGGAATTCTATAATTTTCCGGAATGAAAAGTAGCCTGCGTCCCTCTCCAGATGTTTAATTACATAAACCTACATAAAACAATCACATACTTAACTCCGTTGCGGTGTGATTGAAACACAAACAAAGACAATTATGCATTTTTAATAATATAATAATTAGAACATAAATACATACACTGATAAGTTGGAAATATTTGTAGGATAACTGCAGAGGGCGGAAAATGTTATAATATAATTATGTATTAATTAGTATAATGTCTTTGGGTGAAAGTTATTAGTATATTCGTAACTAAAAGACTTTAATATTATGAATGAAACTAATTTACCAACTTCTATGTTGTTTCAGATTACAACGCCGCCCCGCTGTTCGCCTCGGAAAACGCCTCCAGTGGTAAGGAACATAATACAAAATTATTTAAGTTATTGCCTAATTAAAGTTTACGAATGTTATATAAATTGTTGTAAAGTTGAAAATAACCGAATTTTGAGCAATAGTCGTTTTTTCATCAGCCCTATAAAAATCATTACAATATAAACTGACTATAATGAAAGCACGTGTCCCATTAAAATCATTACAACGCTGTCATTTCTGCATTTCCCGTCTGCTCTATGATAAAGATTTGCACAAGCACTGATAAGGCGTGATTGGACGATTCCAATGCGACTATAGGTTGTTAACCCAGTGAGATAAGATATCGCAGTCGGCGCGCGTGTCGACTGTCGACCGTCCTACATACTTCCGCGCCGGCAGAAGGTTTCGCTGTAAGATTTGTTTTAAATTTGTTTATACTTAGCTATCAAGGTCATCTGCACTTATCGTCATCCATGGCTGTGTCTTGTCATGTGTGGCTTGGATAGCTACTAAAACGTAGACATTCCACCACCACCACCAATACATCATAGGAGAGAGGGAATTAGAGCTTAGACCCACCACGCTGCTCCAATGCGGGTTGGCGGGCTTTAACGACTATTATCATGTTAGTGATAATAACCGGGACCGACGGCTTAACGTGCTCTCCGAGGCACGGGGGTGAAACACCGCCAAGACGTAGACATTCGCTAAGAAAGGATTTTTGAAAATTCAACTCCTAAGGGGGCTGGGCCTAAAATAGGGGTTTTGAAATTTTTTGTAGTCCACGCGGACGAAGTCGCGGGCATAAGCTAGGGCTTTATGTACGCGTACTAGACTGCTAGTAGACCCTTCGGGATATTGTCGGTGGTTCTCCTATGAATCTACTAATTTCTGAGGGCTATGCTTGTAATGTCCATACGTGATCAAATCAGAAACTTCAGCAATATATTTAACAAATTAAGGTAGAATCACGTTCGCGTTTGGTCGTTTAGCCGCGCTCGGATTCCTATACAATTCAGTCAAACGACATTTCGAACAGCCGTCTTCGGACAAATTCTATAGTTCAAACCATAGATTAATTATAAACCAAGTATATATTGTCTTTGGTTCAAACTAACTTATACAATTCAGGTCAGACATGCCTGTCATGCCGTTATTTTAGTGTAAATTAAGAAATTTGGGTAACAACTTGTTTACAAACTATACCTAATATAACCGTCAATTTATTGGTTGTGGTCGGAAATACATAATATGGTTTAGTATGTATGAATAAATAAATTGTTGTTTTCTATTCATATAAACTTTAAAAGTGCTTTTGCGTCGAATGAATCTACCACTGGTTCGGAATTCCGTTCCGTAGGTATGTTCCTATTATATTCTGTTTTGATTCGTATTTTTTAACGATTCATAAGCGAGTGAACATGCTCAATTCTTGCAAGATTATCGAGTGACCGAGTCGATCTGTGAACGTAACAAAGTCTTTCGAATTCCCGAATACAGGCGAACGATATTAACATGCGTTTTAGTATAACTGGTTTTCATCACCATGACGCGATCATTACAAGATATTTAACATATTGGACTCGGAGGCTCAGGCGGTTATTAAATGAAAGTCGACAGTGTCACTGACCTCGTGGAAACGTATATTATTAGAAATAGACGTATGAAAATAACTTTCTCTTGGAAACTATGAATGGTGTCTGATTTCTGAAACTGCAATTAACTTCATAAGAATGTGTGTCGGAGTTAGTATACCTATTTTCTCTATTGGGGCTATTTACATTTTATATCGTAATAATTTACATGGTCAGCATGTTCGACTGCGGCCGACGAGGTCAATAAGTATTGGGTTACATCCATCCAAACTTTCGCATTTATAATATTAGTATAGATATGAGGTTTTCCTTCGTAACAGATAAATGTATATTTTCAGAAAATCTTACTAATATTATTAAAATATAAATGCGAAAGTTTGGATGGATGTATGGATGCATGGATGTATGGATGGATGTATGGATGTTTGTTTCTCAATCACGCCCCAGCAGCTGAACGGATCTGGTTGAAATTTTGCACAGAGCTAGATTATAGTCTGGAATAGCACATAGGCTACTTTTTATCCCGGAAAATTAAAGAGTTCCCGCGGGAATCAAAATACCTCAAACCACGCAGACGAAGTCGCGGGCATTCGCTAGTAATGTTATAAGTAGGTCCAGGTATACAAAAGTCTAGATAAATTGATGCAATACTTAGTCACTTCGTTTTCCTATTGGGTACCTACTGCTATACACAAAATCGGTACCTAACTCGTAAAGTAGATAGTATACCACCACAGTTACCAAGAGAGAATAAATGTTTTTAAATCATCCAATAGGTACAAAGGAAAGCCGGATAAGCCTTAATAAAATTGAACGATAAAATTCATATGAGTCTCCACATCGTGATTTGACTTTGAAAACCATCCAGGTGTGCTTCCGAAGATTGCTTTCAACAAACTTTCAATGTACTTTTTATTCTATTAAGTTAGCCCTTGACTGCGATCTCACCTGATAGTAAGTGATGATGCAGCCCAAGATGGTAGCGAGCTATCCTGTTAGGGGTATGGCAGTTATATTAAACCCATACCCCTATAGTTGGTCTCTACACACTGGAACGCTAAATCGCTTGGCGGTACGTCTTTGCCGGTAGGGTGGTAACTAAACTAGTCAAGTAGTCACATACATAATCCTTCAATTTTATTGGTAGTACTTGATGTGTGTCTACAATCTGCGATTATCTGAGTGCATGATCTTATCTAATACTAGCTGACGCCCGCGACTTCGTCCGCGTGGATTGAGGTTTTTTTGTTTTCCGCGGGAACTCTTAAATTTTCCGGGATAAAAAGTAGCCTATGTGTTCTTCCAGGCTATAATCTATCACTGTGCCAAATTTCACCCAGATCCGTTCAGCTGTTCTGGTGTGATTGAGCAACAAACATCCATCCATACATCCATCCATCCATATATCCATCCATCCAAACTGTCACGTTTATGCCTAATATATAAAAAATAAAAAAGTATCTCTATACTTAGCTATTTTTCTAATATTTTAAGTAAGTATAGATAGCTATCCGATAATCTAAATGACTAGAGTGGCACGGATCACGTAAAATATCTGGGGATAAAAGCAAGGTGATTATAATAGCACAGCACAGATTGCATTAATCCGGTTATCACCAGCTCTCGGTGTCGAGTATAGCATATTGGTCGGTTTTCGAACGGGAAGTTGAATAGAGATCGTATGAATACATGACTGATGCAATACAGCATGAAACTGCGTCTATGAAAACAGGATGCCCGATGCAGTGGTGTCAGATTGTTAACCGACTTCCAAAAAAGGAGTAGGTTCTCAATTCAGCGCGTATGTTTTTTCAACCGACTTCAAAAAAAGGAGGAGGTTCTCAATTCGACTGTACTTTTTTTTTATGTTTGTTACCTCAGAACTTTTGACTGGGTGGACCGATTTGGATGATTCTTTTTTTATTTGAAAGAGCATACTTCCCATGGGGTCCCATATAAATTTTATCGAAATCGGTCAGCCAGATCCGTTCAGCCGTTGGAGCGTGATTGAGTAATAAACATCCATACATCCATACATCCATCCAAACTTTCGCATTTATAATATTAGTAAGCAGTAAGATAAGATTAGCGAGATTCTCAAAATAAATAAAATGACTGAAAAGTGATGGTAAAGTATAAATTCATGCAAAGGCTTATGTAAATAATAATTGAGCTTACTTTATGAATAGGCAACCCTACCATAGACTCACTTGTTCCATTGTTATTTCGCATCAATTCGTGTTGGAACAATGCTACAATACATTTTATTAATATAAATAGAACTAGTATTCCGATTTTATCTGTGTAACGAATTAGGGACCACGAACGGTTGACATTATTCGTTTTTCATTCGACCAGATAAACAGCTCAAGGGCTCCACACGCGTTAAGGCGATCGAGACTTCAAATACAAACCGCAATTCGCAAACCGCAGCGGCTGACCGTACTGTATAGCTTTGTATTTTGTGTGGAAAACATTTGAAACGCAATGAAAAGACTCTTGCTGTCTTATCCATCGATATAATATGTAGGTACTAGATCGGCCCTTTCATAGAAAAAAAGTTGAGCGTTCGACTTGTAGGGCATGCCCCTCACCTGTATAAGCCTGTCCTTGTCCCTGCCATAGCGCCGTCCCGCTTTTCAGACTAGGTGGTGTTAGTAAAATAAGTCCACATTCTTTGTTTGACAGGGTTCGTCTATGTAAATTGAGGTCGTTGGTCTAATCCTTTACAAACCAAGCTAGTCTAATACTTATGTACTAATAATGTAAGTAGGCCGTGAACATTTTTAGAGCCCTTTCAAATGAAATATTATATTACTGACCTTTCGACGCTCCACGAAAACATTTCGTACATATTGGTCAAGTGTAAGGTAGCCACTGAGTAGAGGAATATAAATCTTTAACTTCGAAGACTCTTCCTATTTTAGAATCATGCAACCTTCGCTAGCTCAGTAGATAGTAATGCAATACATTGGCCTACCAGAGACTGCTACTTATACCTTCCCAGTACTTGCCGGACTTTATATGGAAGGTACAATTAATTATTAGGATGTTTGGGAGTCCTACAGGGCATCTTTCTTACCCAAACAGGCTCACAGTAGGTACGAAGGCCCCATTATGATCTTACGGTGCGATTCCATTAGAGTGCAGCACTGTGACAAAATATATTCGCAGTGTTCTTTTTCTCATCCACTCGAGATGAAAATATTCGTGTACACATTTACCCGTGTAATTGTACCGCACAAATATCAGCACACGATTTAGGTGGAATCGCACCATTATGGTAACAAAATTATATAATTATTTTAATATGAGTTTTATATCCTGATTTGTCAGTTTTAAAAGTGGTAGCCCTATTCGAGCGGACCCATTGTCCCGCTCTCAATGCGTGAAAAGTACAGACAAGAGGTCATATACCCCGAATAAGATAATACGTGTTTTTCTCGTATCAGGTTCATAGTTAATGGGTGTCTTAGTTTTTGGTAATTTTTCATATTACTTGAAGAGTATTAGTGGTGCTTTATCCAACTGTTTAAACAGAACATTATATTAGTTATGGCGGAATATATTGTAGGCATTAACACTACTGGTTTGCGATTTTGTCATTAAAATCTGTTTTTTATCGGTCAAGCCACAATAGTTCCCATGGTTATCACAATAATTAACAATATTCTGAACATGTAAAACGACTGGCTTTTGACCCACGGCTTGGTCCTCTTTTTCAGACGACCAGACGTTTTTTAGGGATTTTTAAGATCCCGCGTGAGTTTCCCAAAAGCGTTCCTGAGTTCGTCGTAAAGAGAAGTTCGTAACAAAACCTCTAACTGGACCCAGAAAGTTGAGATTTCTCCACATAGATGCCACCGTGATTGAATTTCCAGAAATTCCATCCAAACGAAGACATAAAATCTTGATAATATTATTTATTGACCATCTGCCAAAAAAACCGCAGAGTTCTACCGCATGACTAAAAAATGTGGTTCTACGATCTGGGACCATACTGCCAACGCAATATTTTTTCATTATTGTTGACTTTCGTGTTTTAGAATTATAATCCTTATTTTAGGAACTTCAAGGTGCGTGAAGTCAAACTGTAATTTTGAGTAATATTACTTCAGTATTGCTTTAAGCGTTGGCAGTATGGCCAGGGATCTATGCAATGGAACAGCAATGTCAAGCTAGTCGCAGAGATGCAAGCTCTCCCGGGCGAGTGAAATCGAAAGTACATTAACCGGTTCAAGGGTACGCGCGACCCGGTCGCTTCGTCCGGGATTCGAGCACTCTTGTTGGACTTTGTGAACTTTGTAACTTAATTTCCTTGTAAGATTATTTTTCCGCGTTTGATTGTTTCAATTAGTTTTAATCTTATTTAAACCCTTTTATGTGAGAGATGTTTTATGTCATTTTTTTATGTATTTTTTTTATATGGTGCGAAATTATGTCTGTCTGCCACGCTTTCAGGGCTCAACCGTTCAACCGATTTTGATGAAATTTGGTACAGGGCAGGTTTGGTGTGGGCAGGATGTATCCTGGGGAAGGACATAGGCTCCTTTTTATCCCGGAAAATCAATTAGTTTCCGCCGGAAATGAAAAAAATTTAATCCACGCCGACGAAGTCGCGGGCATCATCTAGTGGTTAATATTTGTAGGATATACAAACATCGTTACGTTATTATTGCTGATATAATATTTAGGCAGCGGAATCGCTGAAGCGTGTCTAATATCTGTCGTTAAAGTGTCGCAAGTGATATGTACCTATCAAACGTCGTCGGCTTGTTGACCCATATAATATTAGGGTGCCCTTCCACCCGAGATGTACTACGTAGCTAAGCTATGGACGTGTGCAGTGGCGTGCACAGAAGGCGTGGTTTGAAGGTGGGGTAGGCATTAGTTGGTCAGAATACCTGTTTACTAACTACATATTTTGGTGAAAAATTAGCATTGACGTATTTTTTCTGGGTAAGCAGTGCTTTTACGCCTCTATGAACTGCACGCCACTGGATGTGTGTCAAACCCACCAGTAGGAGCGCCTTATCTTACATCAAGCGATCTTAACTATGGAAATGAAGCGCTCTATAAGTAGGTTTGGCCTACATTCACAGCTAAGCAACGTAGCACATCCCTGGTGGAAAGGCACCCTTAAAGTGTTGTTGTACAAATTAAGCATAACATTTGGACAGGTGACGCGTGTAAGGGTGGTGGAAACGTGTGGGATTATCTAAAAGTACATAACTATTATGTAACTAGATCAACTAAAGGCTAAGGTTTCGAAACTTAGAACCAAGGGAAGGTTAGTAGATAAGCAGACATAAATAAGAAAATGTTATTTGCTAATGGCTCTTCTTTTGCGTTTTTAACTTTTTAATATGAATTAGCTCTTCAATCCTGCAACACAGAGAAAGCATGTCGATAGTGCAGCCAATGGCATGGAAACTGAATGGCAGCACGTCACACTGGACGCGCGTGTAACCGTGTACTGATTTCTATACAAGGAACTGAAGCATGCGCCAACGCGATTGCAAGAGCGCATTATCGCGCGCTATCAAAATATGCGATCGCCTTCATTGAGTTCTCTATGATTCCTTGTATTGAAATACCTACTTATAATTGTTTCAACTTGCCTTTAGGTTTCAACCTAAACAGTGCTAAAGTTCCGAGTATGTGCCCACCTTTGTGATATTGTAGGATCGGTTTTAAGGCCCTGTGTAGCGCAAAAGGGGGGTCTTAAAAGCAGTGTATCCATAAAACGGTGACATAATGTATGCTTGTAAAAATAATTTGCGGTTTTCAAGACCTTTAAGCAGCCATTGACGCATCTCAAAACACAATTTAAAAAAATCTCTGCATTGAAATTTATTTTAAACATACCTCAAAATCTACCTTTTAAAGCAATTTTTCTCCTTATCGAAACCAATAATTAGCTTTAGAAATATAAGATAAAATTCATATTTCTATATCAAACACATTGTCGGATTCATTTGTATTGAAAAGTTTTTTTTTACAAATGATTTCATGCAGTTTTTGCGACATACGCTTGCTCGAATTCACCCCCCCGCGCCTGTGGGTTTCATCTCGTGAGCTCACAGCGCCTTAACGACGTAAAGCCCGCTATCTGGTTTTAGGCCACCGGCTTTGGTGTGTAGTCTCCCTAACAATAGATTTAATTATATGGCAGTTGTGACGTACCAGAAATTCCGACTCCTACACAGAATCGCGCCGACCCAATTCCACTTACGTAGAATTCGCGAGGAAAGTTAAGTAAGCATCCTTCCGACCCACAGCCGACCCGTGTAGCTGTTACGACTGCTTATCGATTGTACCCGAGAGATTTAGGTTAGAGTCTGTCGGGTCAAAGGTCACGGGTATCGGGTAGGTCACCTCAAATTACAATAAATCATCCTTCCGCCCGAGCTGTAACTTTTTCGACCTTTACGAAGGTTGTATAATATGAGTGGGCTTAGAAGCCTTAGATAAATGACGGGCAATGGTATACATAGACATACATCATTACTTTTTCATCATACCTATTCGAAAAACGAATATTGGCTTCAGAGGATAGCGGGAGCAAAATGTAATTTTTAGGCCCATGGGACTTTTCATTTCTGTCCTGATTGGTCCGCGTTCGTGCTTCTGATTGGTGCTTAAACGTATAGGTAATGTCCATACATAGTAGTTGATACTCCCAGCTTTTTCTCATACGTAATGATGAAAAATAGTGTGTGTCACTCGGGGCCAAATTTTTTGTTCTCGGGCGGCGTATATTGAATTCCTCGCTACGCTCAGGGTTCTACTTTAGAATCCTTCACTTCGCTCTGAATTCAAAATAGCGCCCTCGGGGAACAACAATTTGCTTTGGCCCCATATAACACAAATAACTATTAACTAAACAACTAAAGACCATTGCATATCTACCTGGCCCTGGTATCTGTACCCCTTTACATTCAAGCACTATCACGTTACTAATTGTATCATCTGCAGCCTCCTACAATGGACTTATAAATACTGCTACATAATTCTGAATCTGCATGCTGCAATCCCAGTGGCCTTCATTTTTAAGTCATCTATGTGTAATGTGACTGTGTGGACTGCCTCGTTGGTCTTAGCGGTTAGCGGTATTTCCGGTCGGGCATAAAAATTGTTAGGTATTGGGTTTTTCAATTAAGAAATTCTCAGTGCCAGCCCGGAGTTGGAAGTTGGCGGTGTTTCACCCCCGTGCCTCGGAGAGCACGTTAAGCCGTCGGTCCCGGTTATTATCACTAACATGATAATAGTCGTTAAAGCCCGCCAACCCGCATTGGAGCAGCGTGGTGGTTCTAAGCTCTAATTCCCTCTCTCCTATGAGAGCGGAGGCCTGTGCCAAGCTGTGGGACATTAATAGACTGTAGTGGTGGTGGTGGTGGATGTGTAATGTGAGTAAAACTTGCAAAGTTGCAAACAACCATTGCAGAATATTGAAAGCTTTTCTTTTATCCTTCCTCGTCCATCGATGCGAGAGACTGATTATATTTTTAAGAATATTGACTGTTAACTTAGATTTATGATTGATTCAATAAATATTGGACCTTTCAGCTTTATAGGAAATCCGCGACCCCATAACATGCGAATTTGGAAACGATTATTCCATTAGAAACCAAATTTTCTTTAGAACATATCAACCTATTAGTCTTCATCATCATCATCATCAGCACGGAATAACAGGAGCACAGACGTACAATGATATTACCTAAAGCTTAGTAGATCTGAGTAAACCATCCATTTGTAGGCATTTACTAACTACTGAGTACTGGCACATAAGTATTACAGTTACCTAGTATTTCTCCTAGCATTTTTGCAATATTCCATTACTCACATCGTTCTATAAGCAGGCATTAATTAAGTTCTACCCTCACCAAAAAATATAATTTTTCACAAGATTTTAATACAGTACCAGCAGTTCTAGCAGGTTAACAAAGGACAGTGTACCTAAGTTACCTTAGCTTACCTGCTGTAGTTAGGTACATATATAGGGAATCACGTTAGTCGTCTCTCAGCCCAGCAAGGCGCGTATATTGATTGTAGCTCGGATCTAGGTTACAGAGGTCAAGGGTCACGGGTAGGTCACCTGCAATATGTCTTTGTGTAACATGAGTACTGACTACTTAGTTACTGATGCATCTTTCTCTCTTATTTACACCGCCTTTCACACATTTAGGTGCGAAATTCCGATCGGAATTTTGCTATCTTTGTGCTAACTAATTTTACTACTTACTGTCAGTTAAAATTTGATTGGGTCGTTATTAGATGGTATAAAACTTGTTAGCAGTACATTTCGATCTATCTGTAGTCTATAATTTAATATAAAAAATTATTTTTAAACAACCGACTTCAAACTCCCGCGCCAACTTTACAACAAGCACACGCTATACAAAGTACTTATTTTATTGTTGATATTTTAAAAACCGCTCGACCGATTTCGATAAAATTTATATGGGACCACTTTGGAAGTATGCCCTTTCAATTAAAAAAAGAATCATCCAAATCGGTTCACCCAGTCAAAAGTTCACAGGTAACAAACATTAAAAAAAAAAAAATGCAGTCGAATTGAGAACCTCCTCCTTTTTTTGAAGTCGGTCGAAAATTAAAACATGTAGCCCGCTTTCATCTCAGACTCTCTTGAAGTACGGTCCTGGGGTACCTATACCTATCGAGTGAAGGAAAATGCATGCGTGAGATTTCTATGAAAAGTTCTCAAGGACGTGAGAGGTCTGCCGATCCGGCATCCGCACTTGGCTAGCGTTTTAGACTATGGCCTAAAGCCCTAAACCTTTCTCAATCAGAGCGGTTATCCGTGCCGGAGGCAGTGGACCAGCTATGCTATGATGATGAACGCTGACAGAGGACAATCGATCGAGAATATTCTACAGAAGGTACCTACTCAATAACTTTGTCTTGACCACACACTACAACAATGTAATCAAGACAAAGCAAAATGTTTAACACATAATTTTGTAACCTATTTAATGGGCCGATGTTTAGCAACTTTGAAGGTATATTTAGAAAATAAACTACAAAAATATATCTACGTCTTACATGGTTAGGATTATGAACAAAATCATTGACTTTAATATGCGGCCATAAAAACAGGCAATCATGCAAGAAAAAAATAATAAGCACTGTAACTCATCTCTTATGAACTGGAATTAAGATAATTGTAGGCAATTATTACAAATGGTATATTCTGCAATAACAACAAAACACAAGAATACTTTCGCCATGTCTTTACCTAAAGCTTTCTAAATAATAAAAACACCAAATGAGACAAGTTCAGCTATAGAATCTCCAATTGCTAGACAATCATATGATTACGACCATCGCATACAATTGCATGCCCGCGATTTAGGTCTTGACGACCTCCCTGGCGCAGTAATGACTTATGTGTTATTTCAGACTATAATTGTCAGCTTTGTGTTTAAAATTGAATTGAAATTTTGGAAAAGATAAAAGATTGTGTATTTGTTTAGTGATGAAGGTTTAATGGTTCGTTCTTTGGCGGGGATACGCCATATTGGAATTATTAACATATAAATACGAGTATTTTGACGTTTGAAAGTTAGTCTCCTACCGGCAGACTTAGCGATTATTGAATACTTTTGTGTTTAGATCGCAATTCGATTAGAGCTTAGCAGTAGCAACTGCAGTCTGATCAAATGATTAATTTATTGTTGTTGTGACGCTTTGGCCAAGTTTTATACTTAACTGTTTACATTAAATCTCTCGTGAAACCGCTACACGTTGTGACCATTCGCTTTTGCAAGCTTAAAGAGAGTAAAAACATATTTAAAAGTAATTTAATTATTTGCCCACTTCTAGAATTATGCTTACATAATCTATCTTTGTGCCAAATTTCATCCAGATCAGTTCAGACGTTCTGGTGTGATTGAGTAACAAACATCCATTTGTGGATTTTTGGTTCCCGTGGGAACTCTTTAATTTTCCGGGATAAAAAGTAGCCTATGTTGGTACTTATTATTCCAGACAGAAATCTATTTCTGTGCCAAATTACACTCCTGATCCGTTAAGCCGTTTTTATTTGATTGAGTACCAAACATCCATCCATACATCCATCCATCCATCCATACATCCATTCATCCGTCCATCCATCCATCCAAACATTCGCATTTATAATATTAGTATAGATTGTAAACCATATACCTGACCATACATCACTAACTGCTATTTAGGACCACCGGCAAACCAAAGCCTTACCTTGAAAACAATGTAACTAATACTATGGTTCAATACAAAGTGGTATTCCAAAGTGAAATACGACCAACGACGAACGACCTCTTGCTAGAAATTATGTATAAGATGCCATAGCTGAATTTAAATTGGTCGTGTAAACTGAAACATTGTTGATACTTTCTCACGCTTTGAATTCACAAAGCCAATTTTCCACAACAGCAAAAATAACACGAATTCAATTAGGGTGTGTTTTCTATTTGGCGAGAGGGAATTTATGGGTGTGTGTGTGTGAGCCAATCAGCAGATGAGGGGAATTGCGGGAGGAATGGTACACTAAACAAATTCATTCGGGTTTCGGAACGAACTTTTCAGTCTCTAATCCGGTCTATTCCGCTATAGTCTTGCCGGTTCTTCTTAGTAGAGTTTGCTTTCTGAACCAGAAAAGAGTGGTAGAGTCAAATCATAACGTAAAATAAGTAAGAGACACTTGTAAAAAAATAAAATAAAAAAATAAAAATAAAATACCTATTTTATTAGCCGGAATATGGGTACAGATATAGGCCTTAAAAATAATATTTCCCTTACATATCCTACCATACAATGGTGTGCAAATGTTTATGTATTTTTGAGTTTAAATTTCATTAGATCATAGGTAAATGTCATAATATAATCATCATAATATATATCATTATCATATATTTCCTATAAGGAATAAATAAATTGAGTATTGAGTATTTATTGCTCCCAGTTTGCATTGTTTGCATTATTGTGATTTTTTATCTGTCATTTTTTCGAATACATTAACTTCCTCGTACGTATTTATATTTTATTTAGTCCAAATCATAAGAGCCGTTTCGAGAATCTGTTCCATATGTGAACTAACGCTGGAACTCGGGGATAACAAGTATATACTTTCTAAATATAGATATGGTACAATGGTACCAATTTTGCTTGTAGTTAATCTCCAAACTATACCGATTTGGCAGGTCTAAATATATTGCTGACCTTTTCATAATGCACCATGTAAAAAGGATAAGCAATAGCTTTAATCTATATCTCTACTAGTCAATTTAGTTCAA
The DNA here is from genome assembly GCA_963932025.1 of Erebia epiphron. Taxonomy (NCBI): domain Eukaryota; kingdom Metazoa; phylum Arthropoda; class Insecta; order Lepidoptera; family Nymphalidae; genus Erebia; species Erebia epiphron. Next base: position 36,958,155 of record OZ009948.1, on the reverse strand, counting down.
TTTATGAATTGTGTACAACAAAATTAGCCTCATTATATAAATAAAAAACCAATCGTTACAGATTTTCGAGAAACCGATTATTGTATGCTTCGCTACATCGACATAATATGTATAGTTAGATCGGCAGTTTTATTTTTTATTCGGAGCTTGTTTGTGACGGGTTTTTCTTGTCATAGACAAATCGGTTTGCAGACGGAGGATTTATTAAAACACTTTGTCATGTCCATAGGATTAAAATATTGTATTAAGGTGTAAAAAATACTCTTTAAAAATGGTTTTAAGAACATGAATACAAAATTTAATAAAATCTTTTGCATAAATCAGAACACCTAATATAAGTTTTGTTTATTCAAATAGGTACTTTTTTTCAAAGCCTTTCATGTTTTCACATCGTCAAGTAAATCTGTCACTGGTTCGGCATGTACTTCGATAGGCATAGTAATATAGTAGCGTACATGCTACAACAATCCTCTCTAGAACAACAGTATCACTGCAGTCGTCAAAAAAGTTCCACCAAATAAAAAGTAGGAACTATTTCGAAATTTATATGCATATAGGTTCCCAGAACACAAAAACGGCGAGATGAGATGTTATACCAACTAGGTATTTGTGGGTTGCGGTGAGAGTTGACTATAGCATCGATAGGCTGAGCTGGCGTCACAGAAATATCCGCGCTAGAAGGAATTTCATTAAATATAATTTCATTAAAATATATCTGACTTTTATGACTGCTGGAACGGGAAGATGATTTGGCGCAAAATCTCAAATAGACTCCTTTTTTATATACTTACAATAAGAAATCGACGGAAATCTGATCATCAATCAACCGACAGACTTTTATTCACGAACATCGGATAGTAAAATGAGTGTTGAATTTTGGTGAAAAAATTCCCTTAATAGCAGGATGTAAATACGATGTTTGGAGATTATTAAAGGAAAAATTTATTGAAGAGAACCTGGGATGAAGAACAGTAGCGTGTAGTTCATAGATGCATAAAAGCACTGCTTACCCAAATGGAAATAAGTCAATGTTCATTTTTCATCAAAACTAACTAATGCCTACCTTAGCTTCAAAACCTGTGCACGCCAGTGATGAAGAACAATAGTATTGATATCCTATGGCATAGTAGTAGTGACTAATTCTCCCGATTCTTCCTTAATGGATAATGTAGATATTTAAGAAACCGTGACGTTTTCTAATATTTTAACGGAGCTGGAGTTAACTTGTACAAATTTAAATAAATCTAAGTTTCCACGGCCATACTTTTGGCTACCGATAATAAACAGGCAATTATTTTGCCTGTCAAGAATAAAACCCATAAACCATAATAATAATTTACCAAGAAGAGTTCACAAGAATAATTACCGCGTCCTAAAAACAATTCTAAACAGTTTTGATTAATGTGCCCGACTAACCTGCATAGCCACTTCGAGCTATCTTATACCCTTGTAGACGCAGTCGAGCCGAAACGAGGGCGACGGATCGATACCAGACCCAGACACAACAGGCCTGGCGGCCGCGCAATGCGAGCCTCCTTGCGTCTTGCCTTGTGTCTTGCGCCTCGAGGCCTCGTTCGCAAACAACAAGGAGGCTAATTCTGTTTTACAGCAGAACTAAACGAAACTAAAATGGCAGCTCTATTTACATTGCTATTTACTCAGAAGGAAGAAGTCATGCCTACGTAACATAAGGGAGTGGACGGGTAGGTATAAAAACCATCGGAGAACTATTCCGCCTAGCCATGGACAAGGAGAAGTTTAGTAAACTGACTGCTGACCTTCAGTAATGGAGAGGCACATGAAGAAGAAGAAGAATTTATATCCCATCATAATACAGGGAGTATTATACAGCAAAAAGAGACAGAAAGAGGCAGCACAAGTCATATCAGCCTCAGGTCTCAATCAGCTGTACCATTAAGCGTCTTTGTTTGATGCATCGCTTCCTATAGAGGAATGTTCTTATTGCGTGATAGTTAATTAATATAAACAGTTGTGTTGGTTTAAACTATAATTTGTTATACTTACGTCTATGCAGGAAGACATGTGCAGTGTTATTGTTTGCGATGGTGCATCTGTATCTATATTGAAAATTTATTTGTATTATTTGGACAATACTTGTCTTTCAAATACGGTATTTTTCATAAAATGTCTTCTTCTCTTAAAAGGCCCCTACATCTTCATAAAAGTAATTACCAATTTCAAGCGTGTACATATACTTTTTGGCATGAGCAATATTAATAGCATAGCAAATAACGATTTTCTTCAAATAATCTGTAGCTACTTTTTCAATATTATTAACCTCTTGTTACTATTCCAGATGTTTATTACATCCGGAATAGTAACATGACATGTAGGATGTAATAAGACATGTTTATATTTCATATTAACATAATAAGATTTAGGATTGTTTGCATGAATTCTTCCATTCCAATACACTTTTATTGCACATTCAGAATTTAAGCATTGACTTTTATTACACCTTTATATAATATGTACCCTACTACCTTTCCCCCATTATAGGAATCAGAACTCCTTTGTTCCTTCAATATTCATTGCTTTATGATATTTGCGTAGATAAGCAATAAAATATAAAATATTGTTACGACTTCCCATTTTATAGGTATGCAAACTCTTAGCTTTGAACCATTTTGAACTGCCCCGCTGTGGTAGTATGAGATATTTTTCGATTTTATTGCACCTGAAATAATAATTGTTTAACAACTTCAAAAAAATTATTACAAGGTCTTTATTCTTATTGATAAAACACTTACAGTTGCCCAAAAAATATAGTTAGTCTGTTTCTTTTAATGAGCTGAATTCTTAACGCAAATTCGTAAAACCATTACAGCCCATTAACGTCGCACTGCTGGACACAGGCCTCCACTCTCATAGGTTAGAGGGAATTAGAGCTTAGACCCACCACGCTGCTCCAATGCGGGTTGGCGGGCTTTAACGACTATTATCATGTCATTGATAATAACCGGGACCGACGGCTTAACGTGCTCTCTGAAGCACGGGGGTGAAACACCGCCAACTTCCTAACTCCGGGATAGTACTGATAATTTCTAGTCAGAAAACCCAACGCATATTATTATTATGGCCCGACCCGGGACTCGAACCCGGGATCTCGTCGGCCGCAGTCGAACATGCTGACCGCTAGACCAACTAGTTAGTTAAACTTAATTCTTTAAAAAATAAGTTTAAATGTACTCAATAGTTAAAAATTATGTTTTAATCTCTAGAAAGGATTTCGACTGCATCAGACTCATTGAATTCAGATGTTCTGACTCATAATATCCCTATTCATTGTAGAATCTAATTAAAGTACTTTAATCGTAGATTTTAATTTGCGAAAACCAATCCATGAGGAAATCATTAAGGTCAATTGGATTAATGTTGTTTACTCTGAGCAGAATTGTCGGAGGCCTAATTAAACAGCTCTTATTGTCTTAAGACACGAGAATTGATCATTTGCGAAATGATTTCAGTGGATACATTAACAAAAAAAACTACCATCATCATGAAAAACATATATCCGTCTAATTACTCTATATACATATCCATACTAATATTAAGAATGCGAAAGTGTCTGTTTGTCTGTCTGCTACGGTTTAGCGGCCTATTTCTGAAACCGATTTTGATGAAATTTGGTATAGAGGTAAGTTACATTCCGAGGAAGGATGTACGGGAGCAGGTGTTATGGCTCGACCGTAACAAAGGATGATCATCCTCCGAGCGGGTGTTGTGCTCAGGGAGTGGGGACCACTGGTCCGACCATTCATCTTTGGAGGTCGTATAATATAGCGTAATTCAGAGAAAATTTCGTAAGCGTGAGTTAGGCTCTTCGTGGGCGCGTGCATCGTACTAGTAATGCCATCTATTGGATTATGTGCGGACTGCGAAGACCGCCACAACGACATAGACTTTTTATCCCGTAAAATTACGGAGTTCTCCTGGGAATTAAATAACGTAATCAGGACGGACGAAGTCGCGGGTAACATCTAGTACTCATATAAATATGCTAAAACATCATTCACAGATAATACATCATACATGCGGGAATATGCAAACATTCACACCATTACCTGGATCAAAAATAAATCCTAAACGAAATTGAAAGTAATATTTTAATTCTGAGTCGGCAGCTACACGCAATCTCGTTGTATATCCCCTATTTTCGCAGATTTATTTAATCAAGTAAATGAGAAAAATTACACGAACACGCCACATTTTATGTTGCAGAAAATTCTCCCCGCTTTACGTTCCTTTCTTTTAAAATAACTGTATCTTTTCGTTTAGATATGGGAATGCAGAGTTTTGGTGCGCTGGTGTCGGCTATTGCCCATTTGGATGCAAAATTCAACGCGCACGGCTGGCGTCAGACGTCCAAAGCATCCAGCTTCGTCTTATTCTGCATACAAACTTCCAAATTAAAACATTCTGAATCAGATCTAACAGCGAACATAGCAAAATTATATTTTGTTACAGACTAGACATAAGATATCTCTGATATGAAAATTAAAAGAGCTATTTAGAAACCGCATAAATTGCATCAACATAAATCTATACTAATATTTTAAATAGGAAAATTTGGATGGAAGGATGGATGGATGGATGGATGTTTGTTACTCAACCACGCCGGAACGGCTAAACGGATCTGGATTTGTCACGCCAAAAGGAAAAAAAATTGGCACAGAGATAGATTGTAATTTCTAGTCCGAAATAACACATAGGCTACTTTATATCCCGGAAAATTAAAGAGTTCCTGCGAGAGCCAAAAAACCTCAATCCACGCCGGCGAAGTCACGGGCATCGGTTAGTTTAAAAGACAAAGTGAATTTGTAACTGTTTCTGTTATCATCATTCAGGATTTTCACTCTCTGATTTGCTAATGGTTTTTTCAGTTATCACTATGAACTCAGACAATACTGAATTTATAACGAGTATATCAAACTTGAGAGTGATAAATTCAAGACTACTTCTCAGCAATATCGAATCGGTGGGTTGCCAGTACCACATACTGCATTAGATTGGTAATTAAATATACAGATAATAAATCCAACACCTCGGGTAGAGTAGGTGGTTATTTACGACCGCCATAAAAAGATACAAAGGACACCATCAAGATAAGTTCAAGCAATTAAAGCCGAGTGCAGATTTAGTGCACGTGAGTAATGCACTTACTCATTACTTTTATGAAGCATAAAATATTATTCAAATATTTTATTGGAGTCCGCAATTTTTGAAGTGAAACTTCTTTAGAATCTTTGTGATTTGAAAATCCGATGAAACGAAAAACGAAACGGAAAAGCGACACAAACAAATTCATAATAGGTTTAGCCTGCGAGAGAATGAGATAGAATACAAGTTATATTTATCTCATTCTCTCGTAGGCTACTTTTCTGAAGTTTCACTTCTGCCGTGTGGGAATTGCACTCACACACTTTTTTGTGGTAATCTTACTGTGAAAATCCTACAGCTCTACCCAATCTTAAATTTGGTATGCAAGCAATACATTGACTGTACGAAAACAAATTTAGGGCTCTATGATGTTGCATGTTATTTAAGTGATGCTATTTTTCACAATAATAGTATTTGTTGCAATATTCTTTTATGTTACTTCGATAACAAATCTCGATGTATTGGACTATTTTACAGTAATAACAAATCAGTCGATTTGTAAACATTTTCTGTATGCATTATACTTCGTATCTCATCGCTATAACATTCAGATATTTATTCCGAGAAACGTAAAACTGAATAGGAAAATACTGAAGAACATAAAAATGGTGTTCAATAATACTCTGAACACTTGTATGAACGTGAATACTGTTACATAAAATAAGCATCAAACTATTATACAAACAGTCTAAGTTAGCGACACGATTTGAACTTGTCTTTGTGCAAGAAGTTCTGACATTAAAGAGCTCAGAATTATTACTTCTTCTTCTTATTATTATATCTTCTTGTTATTACTTCAGCAATCGAGAATCTTATTTTAATTTAAACAAAATGGACAACAATATGTGTGTGATTACTGTTACTAATTTTTATGCACAGACCACTACAACGTTAAGTATTTGGTGTTTATGTTTAAACACAGTTAACCTTAATGTTAATAATGAAACATGATTTTATTTTGTACTTTATTAATTCATGCAATTTTGTACTCTAGCTACTACAAGACACAAAAACCATTCCTCTAGCGCTTAAGACACTCGTCGTCGTCGTCGTCGTCAACCGATGGACGTCCACTGCTGGACATAGGTCTCTTGAAGGGTCCTCCACAAGCTACGGTCTTGCGCCGCCTGGATCCAGCGACTCCCTGCGACTCTCTTGATGTCGTCCGTCCATCGTGTGGGGGGTCTGCCGACGCTACGCCTTCCAGTGCGGGGTCGCCATTCCAGCACTTTGGGACCCCAACGCCCATCGATTCTCCGAACTATGTGCCCTGCCCATTGCCACTTCAGCTTCGCAACTCTTCGGGCTATATCGGTGACTCTGGTTCTCCTACGGATCTCTTCATTTCTGATTTGATCACGTAGGGACACTCCCAACATAGCCCTCTCCATCTTAAGACACTAATTAGCAATAATTCGACGACGTGATTCGACTATGGTTTATACTTAAACTACAAAAAGGTAAATTTTTGTAGTTTAAGTGCAATTTAAAATTTAAAAATTATGATGATAACATCATGGGGTGAAAATTATATAATTTTACCCCCACCGATTGATAATTGGATGGGTAAAATAACATTAAAACATACATAAAAGGAACATAATATGCAATAACGAAATGTCATGTAGACGTCTGAGATCCTATGAAGATGAGACGCGACTCTTCTTTTGCAAGAAGCCTTAAATGGTCGCAACTCTTTCTTAATCATCATGACACATGGTGCTGTTTTAAATCTTTCATGTCACAATGCTATTATCGGCAGAGCTATCCAGCTTACGTTTAATCGTGTAATTTCATACAGGTCTTTCGTAATATATAACGAAGTCGTGTCAGGCGCCATCTTATGATTAAGTACCTACCTACTTTGTGAGACTTATTCTTATTATAATACTAGACGATGCCCACGACTTCGTCCGAGTAGATTAAGATTTTTCGATTCCCGCGGGAACTCGTTAATTTTCCGGGATAAAAAGTAGCCTACGTCCTTCCCCAGGATGTAATCGGTTGAGTAGTTAGGCCGTGAAAGCGTAGCACACACACAGACAAACAGACAGACACGCTTTCGCAATTATACTATTAGTATGGAATTTATATAAAAAAAATCGCATCAATTTAATAAAATCAAAGTTCTTCAAGGATGTTAAAATTGTCTTTGCTTTTCATACAGTTTGGTCGTTTTATGTTTGTTTTGTATTTTATTCAGTGATGTAGGAATACACATTCAGTAGTTTTCAGTGATGTAGGAATGCACATTCAGTAGATTTCTCTAAGATTTTTCTTATTTCAACCCTTGTTCAGCTGTATTTGACTATATTTCGGTACAATGGTTGTCTATAAAAGGATGATTAGGTAGGTACATCCTTTAATCCTTTAATCTAATCCTTTGGTACAATGACTTTCGTTGTTATAGGTCTTCATATTATTATTAGATCTCTATTTTTTCAATATTTTACTTGTTAACTTGATAAAATAGATCTTTCACTTTCTTTTTTAATAAATATGTCTAGAGTCATATAACGTATTCCCGGGTTTCCAAAAGCATATACTGTGAATGCGCCGATAAAACTGCGACGTGATTCCTTCACTGGATTTTCCAATCTTTTATTCTCCTTTCGGTCGTCACTAGCTGTGGCATAAGACGTTTTAAGGCGACGAGCGCAGAAACTATCGTCTGGTGGGAATATCAGTGGCATTCACATTTTGAGTGAATCGAGAAATCGGATTATCAAAGCACTAGCATGCGGATATCAGAAATATTTATATTGGTAGTTTTCGATGACACCGTGGAGGTTGCAGATTTTGTTCTAGTCCAAACATTATCACGTCTACACTTACCTACGCTCCCAGTGCTTGTAATATCCATACTTCCATACTAATATTAGTTCCATACTAACTAATAATGTCCGTCTGTCTGTCTGTCTGTCTGCTACGCTTTCACGACCCATCTATTCAACCGATTTTGATGAAATTTGGTACAGGGATAGTTTGTATCCCGGGGAAGGACATAGGCTACTTTTTATCCCGGAAAATTAAAGAGTTCCAGCGGGAATAAAAAAATCTTAATCCACGCGGAAGAAGTCGCGGGCATCATCTAGTTTTAAATAATTTAGTACTGTAGGATAACATGAAGGGCTCGGTAGTGGTGCAGACAATACAATGAAAGTGAAGTGTTTGAAGTTAAGAAATCTAGTCAGTCCTTGAAAATTCTCTAGAGCGCTGCATAACTAACGTAATGTAAAGAGATTCGCGGCAACGTTATTTAACTTTTTAATTTATTTAATGAAATTTGTGCTTGTCTGCTATGGATATAAAAGGCGACAGCGCTCGTACAAAATTAAAATTCCCTCCGTTTCATTATATTTCATCTTACACTTTGCTCATATCCATACTAGGTAATACTATATGAAAGTGTGTATGTCTGTCTGCTACGCTTTCACGGTCCATCTATTCAACCGATTTTGACGAAATTTGGTACAGGTATAGGTTGTATCCCGGAAAATTAAAGAGTTCCCGAGGGAATCAAACGAAAAAAAATCCACGCGGACGAAGTCGCGGGCATAATCTAATTTGTTATAATTTATGCAGTTTGTAACTGATACCTACTGTTAAAATAATAAAATTAATATAAAACTTGAACAAAAAAAAATATAACAATGGCATGGAATTCCTATTACGTAAATAAGTTAACTATCGAGGGACTTACATCCCGTGAGAATGATAACAATTTGCCCGTCGTCACCCGACTCCCGAGGCCGGTATACGCACGATTGTTTTAATAATTCATGAAGTCCGCGCGTCCGCTGTGCCGAACACTCTAATTACGGTGAACAACACAATTGACTTATTCCCACCTCGCTCGGTTATCGAACTCACCTCCTAGGACCATTACGCCTTTGCCCTTTACAATCATGATAACAAGGTCGTTAGACCATCAATGACGCAATAAAATGGCGGTGACCTCGCCGAATATATCACGGAACACGCTGTGCCACTCGTAAATTCTATTTCCGCGTCGACAATTCCCTGTGTTTGGGAAATACAATACGTATTCACAAGCATTGCATACAGATTGCAATCTTTCATTTACGTCGCGACAAGCTGACTGCATTTATTCATCATTTCAAATGATACTGTCTTCAGATAAACTGATTTTCAATCTGCATAATATATAACACAATAATCTTTATCTACTCCAGCATCGAAAAGTTCCAATTTCGAATTTGACAACTATATCGAATTGAACCCTCTTTCGTGTTTGCTTCTCATAACGATACAGTTCGTTGTATGGGAGCTGTATCGATGAGTCGTAGCTGTATCGATATGGTTATCTTCATAAATAGGATACCTATAGCTTAGCGGCTCTGGGTTCTGGCACTTGATTGATTTGACTTTTTTATTAATTTATAAAGTAAAAAATTATAAAGACGTCCTTGTCGTAGATAAAATCTTGTATGCAACTGTACGTAATTAGTCATTTTAATTCTCGTACTATCCTATTTTGATACTCGGCAAGCCTCGTATCAAAAAACAGCACTCGAATTAAAATGACCCTCATTACGATACAGTTGCATAAATAGCTATTATTTCCTTTAAGTTTGAATCTGACAAACGGGAATATGTTAATATTCTCATGAAACTTACTCGTATATCTTTTTTTTAAAGGTTGTAAGTTATTGAAATTGATACGAAAAATTTAAATTAAAATGTATCATATTACTGCGTATATTAATTTTGTTATTAAAGAACGTAAGAGAAGCCGATATAAAATCTTTCGATTGCTCTCGAAGTCTCGACGTATTTTACTCCAACATTATCGTAATGAGCCATAAAAGTTTATCGCTCCTCGTAAAAACACATCCTCTGTTTGGTCCGAAGGCTTGATGCAACGAGGCGAGAACGTCGCTCTTACGACGTGGGCGACGATCTGCGATCTCATACTAAATTGAACAACGCATGTGGAAAATACAGGTACAAGACTTGAGAAATTTTCCTATTGAACGAAATCGTGCAAATAAATGATCGTGCGATTGTTGCTAGCAGGTTGAGAGACTATTTGTTTAATTAATTATGTCTCCGATGAAGCGACTCATAATAATAAAAAATTATGATAGAACTTCACTTACAGGTACCTAAGTTCGTTTAATCACTAACCTTAAATACCTACATTGAAATTTTAACGTACAAAGGTGAATCATTTCAAATTAATTATAGAGCTCTGTAAGCTATTTACATGAGTATTATGATCTTACAGTCCGATTTCTTCATTATTTACTTTTAGCATTCTGCAGCAATATTATTTCAGTTAATAGATTAAAATAAATTAAAAAAACATACGCGCCGAATTGAGAACCTTTTTTAGAAGTCGGTTTAAAATAGCCGATTCAAGCGACTTTGTCTGCGTGGATTGAGGTTTTTTGGTTCCCGCGGGAACTCTTTAATTTTATGGGATAAAAAGTAGCCTGTGTGTTATTCCAGACTATAATCTATCTATGTGCCAAATTTCCTCCAGATTCATTCATCCCTTCAGGCGTGATTGAGGAACAAACATCCATCCATCCATCTAAACGTTAGAATTTATCAGCCCCGATATTCGTAGTACCTTGACCGTAAATGTCGTAAAATCAAGGATAGTCAAATTCACGGTGTCGTCTATGCTAAAATTTCTGCAATGAATAATTAAGATAGTAGGTATTTTTTTCACACGGAACACCAATCTTTGGCCCTCTATTCCTTCCTGTTATTATTAGCATGTGCTGGCACAAACAAAAGCCACACCAAACCAAAGAACAACAATTCAATGACAAATTTTCGTTTTTTTTTTTTTATCCACTACAAGTTAGCCCTTGATTGCGATATCACCTAATGGTAAGTGATGATGCAGTCTAAGATGATAGCGGGCTAACCTGTTAGGGGCATGGCAGTTATATTAAACCCATACCCCTATTCGGTTTCTACACGGCATCGTACCAGAACGCGAAATCGCTTGGCGGCACGTCTTTGCCGGTAGGGTGGTAACTAGCCATGGCCGAAGCCTCCCACCAGGCCAGACCAGGGAAAATTCAGAAATTATAAATTCCCAAATTGACCCTGCCGGGGATCGAACGCGACACCTCCGCACGTTAAGGCAACAGCGCTACACACTGCGCCACGGAGCTGCCAAACCAAAACCAAAAATAATCTCGCTGATCTATGTGATTATCTGTTGTTTCTACGACAAATACGCCGTATCGGCGTTCGCAGAGAGTCAATAGAAAGCTCGACATTGGGCCGGTATGGAAGTGGGTTGGTGCAGGCAAGGCGCAAGTAGGTGAGCGTGTCGAGGCCGTGACGTCAGACGCTTTCTCTGCGCCCGCGTCCGTTGTGCAACGGCGGCTTGCTTTCGCGATGCGTTTTTCGGAATTCGGAGTACCTAGCTGCCTCTTCGTTTTGCTGATGGTTTTGCTCTGTTCGTTTTACGAAGACGCTATCAAACAATCATAGTTCCTTAGTTAAGATGATTTGTGAAACGGTGATAGTAAAAATTAAAAAAACCCGAGTTTGTTGTGGGCTCTTCGCAGACCAGGGCGCGTTTGGAACCCTCGTAGCTTTAGTTTTAAAATACCGTAACTGATTATCACCATCATGTTTTATAAGTAAGTAATTTTTAACGTCAATAAGTGTACCCACAGTGTACCTGTATTGAATAAATGAATTGATTGATTGACTTATTGATCAATCAAAAGATTTGGTGATTTTTGAGCGTCAATAAAATAAGTATAAGACGTGGTGGTGATCGAGGCGCAGGGTGATAGGCCAAGTGCCGGCCTACCGACACAGTATGAATGTTTACATCAAACATTTCACGATGTTTTTAGTTTTCCCTCCCTCATTGAGGTCCGCGTCAACTATACTTCTATACTTAGATGGGAAAGTTTGGATGGATGGATGGATGTTTGTTACTCAATCACGCCAGAATGACAAAACGGATCTGGATGTTTGGCAGACAGATAAATTATAGTCTGGAATAAAATATAGGCTACTTTTTAACCCAGAAAATTCAAGAGTTCCCGCGGTAACCATCAATCCACGCGGACGAAGTCGCGGGAAGCAGCCAGTAGTAATATAACGAAGCTAATATATAGCTAACCAGTGTTTCACCACTGGCAAAGACAATACTTGGTTTATAATTAATCTATGCCACTGGTTAAACTCATGAATATGATGACAACCTGCAAGTTTCAAGTATCTAAGAGAAATGGTAGTGGTGATAAAGAGGTTCGAAAATTACATAAAAACGGGACCTGCTCACTCACTCATCAAAATAATTATGAAGCACTTCACTTTCACTCACTCACTCATCAAAATAATTATGAAGCATGAAGCAGCGAATCCCGGGTACATAAAAAGTTAAAATGTCCTAGGCTGATGCATTTTACTGTGTAACTAAATAAAGTGCAAAAGTACGCTTCGTCTACGGAGATTCAGTTTAAAAATTTAGTTAGCCTGTTTGGCCCAGCTCTACACAACGACTACTAAACATATTTTAATGATATTCATAAAACTGTACAACAAAGCTATATGTACTCGTCTTAGTTTCATCAAAATCGGTGCTCTATTTAAGGCGATAATTATGGACTTCTAAAATTTTCTGGCAAGTGGTGATGATTGATATTGCTGGTATTGAATTTTAAATACTTAGTTAAACAAGAAGTGAGATCAAAATGGCCAACTTCCTATCACGAATATTGACCATTTAAAGTACTGAAATCAAAATTATGGCCAAGTACTTTGATAGGCTTTTGTTGGCTTGGCGGCATTTTTAAGCCACATATAATTATTTACTAGCTGATGCCTGTGACTCCGTCCGCGTGATTTAAGTTTTTTTCGATTACCTCGGGAACTCCCTAATTTTCCAAGATAAAAAGTAGCCTATGGCACTCTCTAGTTCCTCAACTATACCCATGCCAAAATCCGTTGCTCTGTTGCGGCGTTATTGGAGGACAAACCAACAACAAACACACTTTCGCATTTATAATATTAGTACGATTCAAAGGCATAAAAATTATGACTAGTCAACAGAATCCTAGCTTTAGCTGTGTCACCAAAATTTTCCACGCTGTTGAATTGTGAATGGAAAAGTAGACACAAGATGTAGTGCGCGATTTCATCAACATGTTTACCATTCACTATACGTCATGCAACAAAAAAACTTATAAGCTCAATAAACGGCCCTATAAAGCGATTGGTTCGCAGTTAAAATAACAAGAAAAGTAACTAGGTACAGTTAAAATAACAAGAAAAGTAACTACTACTTCATGCATTTCGTTTTATGTCTTTACAACCAAGCTTTACAACCTCGATCCAACAAGCAATGGATATTGAAGATTTCTCGTTATCATGATCAACTGCAGACGTGTTACCTAACCTACTTCGTGACAAAGAGTGCTTGTTTTGTGGTAGTTTATTTACAAAAAGCAGCCAAGGTCGTGATATATGAGGTTGTAAGCAGCATGCAATGGCGAGTCAATAAATTTATGATTTATTTTACTGAAGGTTTGAGATCAATTTTTCGCTGTGATGTCAAATTCTAGATATTACTATATGTCTATTATTTTAGTCGTGTTAGTCATAATCATACATATACATATTTAGTTATTATCTTTGTCATACAGTACCTGTAGCTATTACTTTAATATATGATGAGGCAGACCGTGATTTTTTAACCGCTGTTAATTATCCATTAGGTACCTACTAGTAGTAGGTACCTAATCTTACTAATATTATAAATGCGAAAGTTTGGATGGATGTATGGATGTTTGTTTCACGCGCTAACGGCTGAACGGATCTGGCTGAAATTTGGCACAGAGATAGATTATAGCCTGAAATAGCACATACTTTTTATCCCGGAAAATTAAGGAGTTCCCGTGGGAACCGAAAAACCTCAATCCACGCGGACGAAGTCGCGGGCATTAGCTAGTGGATAATAAACAGCGGTAGTAGGCTACTAACAGTAGGCTACTACCTAGTATCTTCACACTAAACTCGTGAAAATTTATACATACTATAAATATCAAAGCTATTATAGCTATATACCGTAGCACCGGGCCGCCGTTTTAAACTTAAAAACACGTAGGTTTTCTCTATGATATCTATCTACCTATAAATTGAACTATTGAACTATCGATAAATTGAAATCTTTATAAAAACTACACCCACGTGGAAGAGATCGAGGGCAAAATCTTATTTTAAGTCAAATTAAAGGTGCTTTCTTTAGGTAATATACCTACACTAACATAAAACCATAGAGTCAAGAGCAGCAGCTAGCTTGTAGTCAATTAAAAAAAACTTAAATTATAAGGACTAAAGGTAGCAACACGTGTAGAGAGCAGATACCTTTTTAGAGTAAACGCACTTTTGTAGACGTTCACAGGATTTTCCGTTAAATGACTTAATCCCAGATGAAAGTACGAGTAAGTACATTGTATACTAATACTGCTAAGAGGCGACTGGGATTAATAAGTATGAGATGTACGTGGGTTGTTTCGAAATTGCTTGTTACGGGTGCTTGAGTAAATTTAATTTAACTTCTCTGCTGAGAAGTTCATAAACCAAACAAATTGTAAAAGAAAATTAACTTTAGAACATGTTAAATAACAATATTTTGAAAAATCTTTTTTAAAGCGGTTCACTTCACCGTATAACACCTTATCAGTTTCCTCTACATAATATATTTTACATACTGGACAATCGCTGGGGTCGCAGGAATCTTAACTCATGAAAACGGTTTCGAGATAAAAATTCTTTAGACACAAACTTAGCTGACCCGGTGGCCAAAATTAGTTTTTTTTTTAATGGCCGTTTAGTTTTTGTTTTTATCTTATTTTTCATATATACTAGCGACGCTGTCACCGGGTCAGAACTCAGATAAGTTTGTTGGACAGAATTATTGCGGCAGAATTAGACGGTTCACAAATAAATCTTAAATGACGGTTCATGCTGCATCAAAAATGAAGATTGTCTTCCAGTGCTTATCTCATCAAATAGTTAGCTCTCTGTATGTACCTCAGTGGTACTATTTCTTGGAAGGCAGTCACTGGTTTAGCCATGAAATGCCGTAAAAAGGTTATGCCAGAAGTAAGAAGGTGTTTGTTTGCTAGTTTATTAGAGCTTGTAATAATTAGATTATCACGTTTTCACCTTAATTAATTAAGTACGTGTCGTGTATATGAACCTGGAGTCCTTCGGCTCAACTTAACCAATCAACCTTTAGCTTACAATGGCTTTTAATTTAGGTCATAATTGTTTCACGAGATCAAGATATTACACGAACTTATTTCATTGGAATTAATTAGAAGTTTTGGATTTATTTCACTGGCGCATGTTTGCTTTTTAATCGAATATTTTTAATTATGTCGCGTCATTTTGCCTGTAAAAAATAGTTATGAAAAACCATAAAATAAAAGTTAAAGAAGCCTGATATTTAAAAGTTAGAATACTTTTTGAAATCATACCACGCGACCAGCAGGGCTTAGTCTCAAGAATGTAAAAACATGATTAATATTTTCATGTCATGATCTATATTCTATTCACAATTGAATAGAAAAGTCGTTTTAGTTCAATAATATTTCTTTACAAAGTACTATCGAATCTTATTCAAATTAATCTACAATTATTTTTGAATGAACTTAAGATGGAGAAATCAGAAAAGAGAAGTTTTCACCCTCGCTTACTTTAGATGAGGTATTTGATTAGGTATTATGTTGGTGGCGTAGTTTTCAAACCTTGCGTTCACCACAGAATAGGTAAAGCCTTACCAAAGTGCTTCGGCTCTAATATGTTAAGTAGTATACTAATCCTCCAGAAAGACAGACTTTCATTAACCACATTTTGGTTTTGTCCGCAGAAGTGTGGAGCGCGAACGGCGGGGGCGGCGCGACAGCATGCGGTAGCAGCGGCATGGACCTGAAACACGAGGTGGCGTACCGGGGCATCCCGGGCCAGGTGAAGGCCGAGCCGGGGGTCAGTCATAACGGGCACCCCAACGGGCACGTGCGCGACTGGATGGCCGGCGGGGGGTCGCCGTCGCCGGCAGCCGCGCAGCCGCAGCCGAACGGATATTCCTCGCCGCTGTCCTCGGGCAGCTACGGCCCGTATAGCCCCAATGGAAAAATAGGTAAGTCCATATGAAAGGAAAAGGTGACTGATTGACTGATCTATCAACGCATAGCTCAAACCACTGGACTGAAATTTGGCATACTAATAACTATTATGACTTAGGCATCCGCTAAGAAAGGATTTTGGAAAATACAACTCCTAAAGGGGTAAAATAGGGCTTTGAAATTTGTATGAAAGTGGAACCTAACGTGAGCGAAGCCGCGGGCAAAAGCTAGTTCAATTATACGTTTTTAAAAAACTATCTGCAATATTATCAGTCTATCTGGAACAAATTATTATTCTATTCTTACTAGAAATTCTCTGAAGCTGTCGGTGGTGGTTCACCCCATACTTCGGAGAGCACCAACTGTGTTTGCGCGCACACTTATGCGCTGTTATATATTACTAGCTGATGTCCGCGACTCCGTCCGCGTGGAGGTATCAAAAATAGATAGTAGGCGATTCTCAGACCTACTGAATATGCATATTAAATTTCATAAAATCGGTCAAGCCGTTTCGGAGGAGTATGGTAACTAACATTGTGACACGAGAATTTTATACATAGAGAGAAGAAGATGTTCCACGCAGATGGCAAATCACTGTGGAAATGTAAATAAATTTATCTACTCCAGCATCGAAAAGTTCCAATTTCGAATTTGGCAACTATATCGAATTAAACCCTCTTTCGTGTTTGCTTCTCATAACGATACAGTTCGTTGTATGGGAGCTGTATCGTTATGAGTCGTAGCTGTATCGATATGGTTATCTTCATAAATAGGATACCTATAGCTTAGCGGCTCTGGGTTCTGGCACTTTTGGTTTTTATTAATTTATAAAGTAAAAAATTATAAAGACGTCCTTGTCGTAGATAAAATCTTGTATGCAACTGTACGTAATTAGTCATTTTAATTCTCGTACTATCCTATTTTGATACTCGGCAAGCCTCGTATCAAAAAACAGCACTCGAATTAAAATGACTCTCATTACGATACAGTTACATAATTAATAGCTATTGCAGTACCCATTTACCTTAAATAAAAAGACTTAAATATACTGTAAGAAACTAAACAATCAGAAACCAGAATCGAGTCTTCTGGCGCAGCTAATTCAAAAACAGCTGGGGAAGGACAAAATATGAGACTGCGTTGAGCATTTTTAACAAATATTATACAGTCAAAAGCACTAGAAAAGTACTTTTACTGAGAGTTTGATCTATCACTTTTCAACTTTATTTCCAGTTATAGTAGTTTTCCGGATAATAGTTCTGACTGTAACTTAATACTAATTATGTACTTAAAAATATGAAACACTATGTATTTCACACTGTGTAAGCAAGTATAATATATTATACTTAATATGATATTTTAACTACATAATTCAGTTTCTAATGCAGGTAAATCATTTCATAAAGTTGTTATTCACGGTTTCTTTTGAACTTTTACCGTGAAACCATTTATATTATAATGGCAAGTAAATAAACGAAAGCCTTATTAATGCTACAAAAATATTGCCTCTTCATTCCTCCGAAAAGAATTTCTTTGATGACTTCGGAGAAATCTATCGCGATAATATCGCGAAATAAAAAGTTATAAGTATTGGCGCTTAGTAGGTAGGTATATTATATAATAATATTTTTACCTGGTTCATGATGATTCGCACGGGCGGTCGTAGGTTCTAACTTCTAACCAGGGATGTAACGGAGGTAAATTTATCGGAACCGAAGTCGGAGTCCGAGTTTTTAAACTTGATTTATCGGAGTCAGAACCGGAGTCGGAGGCAGAGTCGGAGTCCGAGGCAGATTCAGAAGTGGTCACTAGATAGATATTTTTCATTTAAGAACAAATAAAAACATCATTCAGTCAACCTTCTTTCCTTTCGGAAGGCGGGGGTGGCGGGGGACTCGCAACGCGACGGGTATGAACCAGTTCGTAACGGTCGACGCAGGCCGCCGTCGCTATTTGTTATGCTTCGACCTCCGATGAAAACCTCCGATTTAAAAGTTTCGGAGCCGAAATCGAAACCGAAGGTGTAATAATAATCCGAAGTTCCGACTTAACGGAATCGGAGTCGAAGCTCCGTAACATCCCTGCTTATAACCAAGGCACTGCTCACTAACTCATAGCCCATAGGTACTAATATTATATATTTGAAAGTCTGTCTGGCGGTCGGCTACGCTTCTATGCAACGGCCGATTTTTCCACATAATTTTGCGTTTGTAACATGCTCGCGACTTCGTCTTCTTAATCCCCGGTCAGTCATTCACCGGGATGCAATCTGTCATTATACGAAATTTAACCAAGATCGGTTAAAAAGATGGGCCGTTAAAGCGTAGCAGACAGACAGACGGACAGATAGACAGACACACTGTCGCATTAATAATATTAGTATGGATCTTATGTAACCGGTTTTAAATCACATTATTATTTGGAATTTGACCGACTAGTTTCGAATCTATACGGGGTCCTTTTTCATGATTTTCAATTTGTGTTAATCTTCCATGCCATCCAATCCAACCTTTAGTTTCGGTGGATATTTGAATGAATGAACACAACCTGAAAAACGCAGTCGACTGTGGGATGTCTCATGATAATTATGTTGTTCTATTTTTGCTGAAAAACATATTTTCCAATGAAATGAAAACTACGCAACCAAAGATTCATTGAAAACAGAAAAATAAGCCCACTCCATACCCACATTATCAATTTCTTTCCGCATTACTAATTAACAGCGGGGTACTCGATTTCCTACTTAGCCCACATACTGTTTACAGAGAGCGTTCCTTAAAAGCCTCCAGCAATCAACGGCAGAGCGTGTGGGCTGTCATCGCTTATTGCTATTATACAGTCACCATTGTAGAAGGTTAAATAGGCTTTGTAAGAGAAAGAGGAAGTCTGAAAGAAGGTAAATAATGGAAAATTACATGCCAGAAAAGTATAATTATTTACGATTCTTTATAAATCACAACTGCTGTAGGCCCAAATATCTTGAGTAGGTATAGAATAGAAATTTTCTCGAGTACCTATGTAGGTTTTCAGTACCTATATTGTCCAACCATTTATTTTACTTTTGACATAAGCACGTCTATGAAGTGTCATAATTATTGACAGGCAACCATCGAAAAAAAATGCAATACTCCATAGACGCATATCGCGTGTGTTTTACAATAGTGTTGAGCAAAGATAAATGTCTAATGTGTCAAATCGATTAAAACTTCTTCATAAAGAAAGTCGATTGTTATCAAAAATCGAGTCAGTAACGCATTAGAACATCATTGAATCGAGCTGCCAAAAGTAAAATAAATAGTTGGATAAATTATAAGTGGAAATTCGGTATTCGGATCCTATACCTACCCAGCTTAGCTTCAAAATTATAAAATACTAGATGATTCCCACGACTTCGTCCGCGTGGTTTAAGTTTATTCGATTCCCGCAGGAACTCCTTAATTTTCCGGCATAAAAAGTAGCCTATGTCACTCTCCAGGTCCTCAACTATACCCATGCCAAAAATCACGTCGATCCGTTGCTCCGTTGCGGCCTGATTGATGGACAAACCAACAAACCAACAAACAAACTGACTTTCGCATTTATAATATTAGTATGATCTCACGCCTATAGAGATGTTTACTGCATTCAATGTGAAACATGCTTCAGCCTTGACCAAGTGAGATTCATGATAACCTTCATAGTATTTTTAACAAGCAGATGCCATTAACCCGAAAAGGCTATCTGATGTTGTTTTAAAGAATCAAAAAGGTCATACAACTTCTCTGCACATTAAAAACGCATACACGGTGGGGACCAGACAAGACAACACGTCCTTATTTTTTATACGACTGCCTGAAAAAAGGAGTATATTGTTAAATATATATATATATATATATATATATATATATATATATATATATATATATATATATATAATATTATTAAATCTAAACACTGGATAAACATTTTAATAGGTATACTTTTTAATTCAGCAATTTACACGAACCACACATTCACCATTAATACAAACAATCATAGAGTCCCCGACCAGTGTTGCCACTCTACAAAACCATAGAAGTGATACCCTATGCAATCCCTTTATATATATTATATATATATATATATAGGCTAGCGCTTGGCTGCAATCAGACTTGCTTGCAAGTGGTGATGCAGCCTAAGGTGGAGCGCGCTTGCCTAGAAGATGTCCATTCACTCTTGATTTGAAGGTATCTCTCGTATATTAAAAGAAAAGGGTAAAACGGAACAACACGGAAAAGGAAGGGGGAATAAGGGGGGAACATTGTCTTGCAGCCTCTGACACTTTGAAACTACACAATATTACGGAAATCAACAAACCACAGAAACAGATATTACTTTCCAGAACGTTTCTTTCAAATGAGATTCAAACTTCGTGTGTATGGAGCGCTTGAGTGCGCTCGAAGTGAACTCCTGTTTAAGGATGTATATGTTAATGATTAATGATTTTTCCGATACTTATGGACGGATAAGTAAGAAAGACTCCAAGGTTTTGGAACACTCTCTCTCTCTCTGCGTCCTATTTCCCATTACTGAGGGTCGTGACCCCATTCCATTAATCACATAATGGCAATTTCTTGGGATAATAATGTGGTTTTTTCCCAGGTCCTTCCTCATACAACTCGAATCGACAACATTGGAACAGACTCATTTACATATTTGCACGCGGTTTTATATATTTGCCGTATATTTTCTACACACAACTTAGCTACAGTGGAAGAAGAATATTAGTCATGGACGTCTATGTACTATAAAACTTAAATTAAAATAAGAAAATCTTTATTAATTATTGAAAATGCTTGTGCCTAGTGGGCGTCAAAAACTTACAACGACAAAAAAGTATCTGTCGACAAGTTTTTCTATAATTTTTTAAGCAACAATACGGTTTGTCTTTCAGTTTTATAATGACGCACCTAAACGGTAGGCATAACTATATAATAAGAGTAGCATAGTATGATTAGCATAATACGTCAACCTCAAACAATCAAGCAGAATTTGGTAGGCAACTCAAATATTGACTAACCTCTAACCAGAGTGACACCACTGACACCACGCAGCCAAGGTCGTGTCTTTTATTATCGCATTCCTAACCTAAAACAAATCTCTGGAATTATGACATTAAAGACCTCATTTGCCAAGCCCGTGTTCGCCAATAGTGGATCGTGTTAATTTGGCTGGTGGTTTATCTTCGTTAAACGTTTTTTCCGTATCGCTATCGTGCCAAACCCGATAATGAGGGCAATGACCTAAGTAGCGTGATGTACCGAGATAACAGTGCTTGTAATTTTTACTGAATTTATGTGCATTAGGATTTTAGTTAAGAATTTCGGTTCAATCTTACTTACTTTGATTGCTAAGCATCAATTCGCAATAGCGTACCTAACTACCTACGAGTATACCTGCAAATAAAATTCAAAGATTCAAAATCCAAATGTTTTTTATTCAAATTTTTTCAAACACTTTTTACAAGTGCTTATGAATAGTCAAATGAATCTACTACTGGTTCGGAATACCGTACCTAACGTTATACGCCTTCCCAATGCGGTTTTTTTATCAACTACAAGTTACTTAGCCCTTGACTGCGATCTCACCTACGTGATGATGTAGTCTAAGATGGTAGCGCGCTAACCTGTTAGGGGTATGGCAGTTATATTAAACCCATACCCCTAATCAATTTCTACACGGCATTGTACCGGAACGCTAAATTGCTTGACGGCACGTCTTTGCCGGTGGGGTGACAACTAGCCACGGCCGAAGCTTCCAGATCCAGGCTAGACCAGGGAAAATTCAAAAATTATAAATTTCCAGATTGACTATGCCGGAGATCGAACCCGGGACCTCCCACGTTAAGATAATAGCGCTGAACACTGCGCCAGAGCGCTATGATGAAATATATTGGGAAGTTCCGAGTTTGAACTTGTAATTTCTGAATTTTATCTGGTCTTGTCTGGTCTGGTGAGAGGTTTCGGCCGTGGCTAGTTACCATCCTACCGGTAAAGACGTGCTTCTAAGTGATTATTCCGGTACCATATCGAATAGAAACCGATTAGGGGTATGTGCCATGCTCCCAACTAAGCCCGCTACCATCTTAGACTGCATCATCACTTACGGCTTACCAACAGGTACAAAGTTAACTTGTAATGTATATAATTAAAAAAACAGGTCTGGTCTGGTCTGGTGGGAAGCTTCGGCCTTGGCTAGTAATGACGTCATAACACCATCAGTATCGCGCCTGCTATCGGATATTTAGTTATTAGTTTCGTTAATACATAGGTAATAATCACTTCTTCAAATAATTCATTTTTATCGTATCGGTATGCTAATTGGTAGCTTTGTTGCCATGGGTAATGGAAATATTTTTTACTAGATGATGCCCGCGACTTCGTCCGCGTGGATTAAGATTTTTGATTCCCTATGTCCTTCCCCGGGATATAACCTATTCCTGTACCAAATTTCATCAAAATCAGTTCAACAGATGGGCTGTGAAAGCGTAGCAGACAGACAGACAGACACACTTTGGCATTTACCTATAATATTAGTATAGTCAAAGACAATATATAAACCAGTATAAGACTGTTCACTTCATACATTCAATCAAAGCTCGCTAAATGCGCATTAAAGTCACCGGTACCTTGTAGTTCTTCGCACAATCTGAGATGGCGTAACTGTGCAAGCTGTTTGTTAAAATTAGTTGAATGGAAATTTGCTATTTGCTTAAGTGATTTTATCAAATTTTTGTATTTTGATAATTTTATATAAATAATTAATACAAATTGAACCAAGAAAATACGATATTTCACCGATTTTACTATAATCATATAAAGAGCGATCCTGGTAGCGCCATCTAACGATAGTATTAACCTAGAATTTTTTTTATAAGGGAGTTAGCAATCTATACTTGGTATTTTAATTAATCTATGGTATAGTACGCGATACTTGAATTTAAACTGACCGCAACGTGGGAGGTTGCTAGTTCGCGAGTGTCCGCTAATGAATCTGTGAAAACAATGACTTGAATACTAGGCTCAAGACATATTGGCGAACACTGGAAGCAATACCTCACATCATTTTAAAAATGTTTCTAAAAGTAGCATCATCATCAGCATCACATCACATCAACCTATTGCCGGCTCTACTAATAAGCACGAGTCTCTTTTAAAATAAGGTTTTTTGGCCATAGTCCATCAAACTGGCTAAATGTGTATTGGCAGGCTTTACATACCATTGAGACCATTATGAAGAAGAAGAACCCTCGGGAATGCAAGTTTCCTAACGATGTATTCCTTAACTGTTAAAGCTATAGTGATATTTAATTCAAACGCCTATACCTAACTCCGGAAAGTTTGGAGTGCATGCCCGGGGATCGAACTTTGAGGGGGTACTTGCAAGACGTGGAAGTTTACGCGGTTTCGTGCGGCTGGTTTTTTCCCGGCCAATTTCAAAGGAAATCAGCCAAATGAGCAAGAGATAATTTTATTAAAATGCACAAGTGTGCTCGCTGGCTCAGATACATTCCCTATTCCTAAACTCTTGTAGTGCACCGATGGGAATTGGGATCTGACACGTCAGAAAAGAGCTATTATAACAATATTATCTTAGATTGCATCATCACTTACCACCAGGTGAGATCACAGTCATTGGCTAACTTGTAGTTGATAAAGAAAAAGCGCGGGCAGTGGGACCATGAGTGCTTTGGCTGCTATACATGGTAGCCATTAGATATGGGACTTGGGAGTCATCCCAATCAACGCTAAATTTAGGTAATGAGCTCAAACCTGTCACAGAGAGAACCCTGATTTAAAAAAAACATATATGTACCTACAGCACGTAAACTAAGGTAACTCAGATACACTATCCTATACCAATTTACCAGCTAAGACTACTACTAACTACTAAAATCTTGTAAAAAATGATATTTTTTTAATTTTATTCATTATTAAAACAACTTAAACTGACGCTATCCATAATACTCAAAAGAGTTCTAATCAAAAAAAAAACCAGTTTCCGAGAACCAATTAAGAGCAACTTGTCTCGAAATATTCGCGTAGCCGCTAAAAGCATCGTGTTGCTCGGCGTCCCTCATTAATTCCTCGTTAAGATTTATTTCATGACACAGCCAGCAAGCTCTTCGCGAAATAAAGCACTGCTGATATTATCTTAATCCACATTATCTAAACTTAAGGGCCCAACCACACACGATAGATTTATCACCGGCGCGGCGCGTTTGATTGCTTCTTGGACGCTCGATTCTGCGAACTTATAATTTCCCGCATAATATCTAGGTATCAGAAGCTGTACAACTTCTGGTACTAGCTATCAAATGTGAGGAATAATAATAAAATAATAAAATATCTTTATTTGCAAAAATTACATAAGTTAATTACATTAATAATTTGGCCTCTATCTCCCAAAAAAGTAAAAACTGTGTTATGGGTGCTAGTGCCTTCCCTATTACATAGGTGCTTTTTTTGCAATTTATTTAAATATTATTAGCTACTGTTGACATGCAAAATAAAATACAATTATAAAGACGTGTACATGTGTGGGTGTGTGTGAGTAGTGTTTGTGTGGGTGTGGTGTGTGTGTGTGTATGTGTGGGTGGGTATGCTTGTGTGTGTGTAAGCTAGTGCTAGTGTTTGTTTGTGACTAAGCGAATCTATACTAATATTATAAATGCATAAGTTTATATGGATGGATGGATGGATGGACGTTTATTATTCAATCGCGCCAGAACGGCTGAACGGATCTAGATGAAATTCGGCACAGAGATAGATCATAGTCTGGAATAACCCAGGCTACCTTTTTATCCCGGAAAACTAAGTTTCCGCGGGAACCAAAAAATAAACTTAATGCATGCGGACGTAGACGCGGGTGTCAGTTAGTAAGTATAGGTACCTACATATTTGGACGCTGTCACAACTATTTACTAAAGTTCTATCAACTAACTACACTTCCGAAAACACGCTAAGTACCTACGCTTCTTGTTGCCAGATCTCAGCGTAAAAAATAGGTTAGTATTGTGTGTGGTTTGGCTCTAAGCTCACCAAAAACTTGAGTTAACTCGACAAAAAATATAGGCACGAATAAATTCGCCAATGGGACCGGATGTGGCATAGATTTTGCTGTGTTTATTTCTTTAGTCGTTTTGTCGTTTTGTTGTTATGGACGAACATCTATATTGTTACTACATAAATATAGGTATCTGAATCGTTTATATGTATCTAGTATTTTTTCGACTAAATTATCTGAATCAATTGGATTTAACTACCTATACTTAATAATTATATTCTGGTCGACAAAGTTTTCTTACGAAAATTATTAAATGATGATGACTTCAAGACAAGAGTGAATAGGCAGCTTTTAGGCCACCAATCTGTTCTTCATCGTTGCTTTCCTTAAGGCATGTTTATTATCAAGCGCAAGTCGTAGGAGGGGAAAATTCTCAAGCCTATCTTCTAAGTTCCAATAACAATAACAAGCTATTATTATAACAAAATATCAGGTCACAGACAAAGTTGTTTTGTACAATGAATTTATTTACAAAAAATCTTTAGCAATAGCATCGTTGCATTGGCTACTAATCAAAAATGACTTGCACGTTGCACCACAGAAAAACAGTTGATCAAACTAAAAACAAAGAGTTCTGTTGAATTTCATGCAGTCGCTTTGATCATGCAATGATAAGCAAACACCCGCACACGTTCCTACAACCCATTTAAAACCAATGCAGTGATCAAAGAATTCTAATTTAATTTTCGAGACGGTCGCGACTCGCAATGCAGCGTGGGATGCACTGAAACGCTAATATTTTACAGTGCACTAAAAATAAGACTTTTACTGAGAGTCACAAGAACAGGAAATTGTAATTATTATTTTCATTTTATTTCCAACGTCTTTACGACAATATCGCAAACGCAAACGCGCAAAATTGCGTAAAATTATGAATAATTTATTTATCTCGGCCATAAAAATCCACTTTTTCTCAGGGAACGAATGAAATTACTGTTAAATAATGCTTTTATGACGTCAATTTTAGTAATAATTTATAGTTTCATACTCGTACCTTTACTAACCTAACCTACTACTAACCTAACGTTTGACCTATAGAAATCTGTCAATTAGGAGAAATAATAAGTAAATCCAATTTTTTTAAAGCATAATTTTTAAATAAAGAATACAACAAGAATCTACTACTTTCGATGACGAAATTGCCTACTAGGTATATTAAAACGTAGAACTATAAATTATATCAAATAAATATTATAAATGCGAAAGTTTGGATGGATGGATGTATGGATGGATGTATGGATGGATGCATGGATGGATGGCGGCTGAACGGATCTGGATGAAATTTGGCACAGAGATAGATTATTATAGTCTGGAATGACACATAGGCTTTTTATCCCGGAAAATTGAGGAGTTCCCGCGGGAACCGAAAAACCTCAATCCACGCGGACGACGTCGCGGGCATTAGCTAGTGAGTAATATTCTGTGATTAAATCTATATTGCTTTTAGATATTAGGTTTTTAATTGAAACTAAAGTTATTTTGCCCAATAATTTACTACTTAACAATCTGATGCGATGACTGATATCTACAACTTACAAGTAGGTACACGTACGAGTATGACTGATGTATTAATAGATAGACAGATAAAAACTTACTTTCACAATTCCCAGGCGCGGCGTAGCGACCTCGTTAAAGCGTCGCGTCGTTTCCAGTTTGTTATCACATCGTAGATAAACATCGTTCGGCCTAGGTGGCTTCTTAATTAAAATATATTCCAACCTTAGTTGTCGATTATTGATATGTCAATCAAACCTAACCTTTTAAAATATACTTTGTTCAATTTTAATGAGCAAGGTCCTGATGATAATCTTTCCTTCAGGAATAAACAAGGTAACTACCATAACTACAGTTTAAAAAAAATATTTATGGTTTCCCGCAGAATAATACATAGGTACAGGACATTTATTATGGTAAGCAAGCATAATACATACCATACCAATGCTGTGTACCTACTCATCCTTCTTATGATGTGCTTTATACAACTAAACTTTTTTAAACGACTGCCAAAAAGGGGTATTACGTTCTCAATTCGGCGTAATTATTCTATGTGTGTTCCCCGAGTTCTCCAAGATTTCAAGACTGCGATTTGCATAATAATATGTGTCTGTAAGTTTCACTGTGCCATTGGAGCCTCCTTAGAAGTTCGACTCCAGACTTATTCGGTTTAATTCGATTAAGTTCGACTTACAGAAATTGTAAAACAACGGAATCGATTAAAAACAGACTACTTACTCAGGGAAGTTGCCTCAAAAACATTTTACTTATCTACATAATTTACTACGGCAACCTTGATCGAGAAATAAGATTGCTTGTCGACGAAGTAATCCCGTATTAACCTTCAAAACAGATCCGTCCAATAGAAATAACTCTAAAAATATGTGCACACGATAAAATATCCCCTAGTGGTTAAGTTTACGATGCGACCGTGAGCTACAGATGTATCGAGATTCGAGCAGGTAAGTATAAAATTTCTGAGTTTCCAAATTATATTATGTCTGTTTGAACTTGGATATATTTTAAACTAGTTATAACTTCTGCAGCATAAAATTCAGGCCATGATATAGGTATCTCAGGTTTTAGATATATTTTTTTTACTAAATATGTACTATCGAAATACTGTCCACGAATTCATCCGCGTGTATGAAACGATTTTCAACTCTTCAATTTTCTCGGAGAGAAAGTATCCTTTTATATTGCCTATAGGATGCAATCTATATCAGTACCAAGTTTATAAACATCGGTTGAACAGATGGGCCGTTAAAGCGTCTCAGACAAACGGATAGACAGACACACTTTCGAATTAATAAAATTAGTATAGATTTGTGAGAATGTAACTGAGTGCTAGCTCGCGATATGCACATAAACAAGCCAATTCTGCCAATAAAGAAACTCAATAAGAAGCAATAATACAGGGAACTAGAGATATCACAATAAAGACTACATTTTGCTCTGAGATTTATAAACATTAAACATATTATTGGCAATATTGGTGGATTCCTTTTGAAAATAGTTATTTTTGCGAAAGATTTAATGCCAAATAAATTTCGCCTAACGATCCGGAATAAAAATGTATGACAGAAATAGAAGGGGTAGAATAAATTCGTCAATTAACAATAATTATGTACGACCAATTTATTTATTGAATGCGCAATATAGGTACCAACTCACTCTCTCTCTCTCAGGTACCAACACGTGTTATAAATCCATTAGATTGGTAGATTTACTGTGTATTCATGTTATCCGTAAACCTGTCTAGGCTTAGCATCTAAGGACTAATAATAATATTTTCATCCCACCATCTCGGAAAGAGTATTTTTAATCTTCGATATCTGAATGCAAAAGCCGGTATTATCCTCTTGAAGATAAAGTAAATTGAATTTAGAACATCGTGTGCACATTAGTAAATATCACTCGTCTATGAAGTTTGTGAATTCAAAACATCATTAAAACCTATTTACTTCTACCTCTATGGTGCCGAATTTCCATACAACCTTTTTTAATTTGTTAAAAACTCACACTCGTAACCTTCTTGGTGTACTTTTTTAATTTGCTTTGCGCGCACCATTTTCTTTCACGTCATGTCATTTCCTCGCTGAGGTGGGATGAAAAGTTACGTGTTGCACTCGAGTGAAAAGATTTTTCACCTCGTGCTCTTTTGATTCCCTCGCTGACGCTCAGGATTCTAATTTTTGAACCACTCGCTGCGCTCATGATTCAATTTTAAAATCCTTCGCTTGCTCGGTCATCAAAATTGAGCACGCGGTTAAAAAACAACTTTTCACTCTTGTATAACAAATAACTATTTCATCCCACCATCTCGGAAAGAGTATTTTTAATCTTCGATATCTGAATGCAAAAGCCGTTATTACTTATCCTCTTGAGGATAAAGTAAATTGAATTTAGAACATCGTGTGCACGTTAGTAAATATCGTCTATGAAGTTTGTGAATTCAAAACATCATTATAACCTATTTACTTCTACCTCTATGGTGCCGAATTTCCATACAACCTTTTTTAATTTGTTAAAAAGTCACACTCGTAACCTTCTTGGTGTACTTTATTAATTTGCTTTGCGCGCACCATTTTCTTTCACGTCATGTCATTTCCTCGCTGAGGTGGGATGAAAAGTTACGTGTTGCACTCGAGTGAAAAGATTTTTCACCTCGTGCTCTTTTGATTCCCTCGCTGACGCTCAGGATTCTAATTTTTGAACCACTCGCTGCGCTCGTGATTCAATTTTAGAATCCTTCGCTTGCTCGGTCATCAAAATTGAGCACGCGGTTAAAAAACAACTTTTCACTCTTGTATAACAAATAACTATTTCAACATCTCAAAGGGCTCCCAACAATTATACTGTTAGCAATATTTTTTAAAATTTGAATTAGTCATTGCTGATTGCCTACTCTTTATTAGTAATATATGTATATATTTTTAGGACACAGTACGAGTTAGGAAATCCTCTGAAATCTTGATAATTTAATAGCAAAGTTTTAGGTTGGTCTAAGTATTTTCCCTTGATCATCATACTAATATTATAAATGCGAAAGTGTGTTTGTTTGTTGGTTTGTTGGTTTCTCCTTCAATCACGCTGCAACGGAGCAACTGATCGACGTGATTTTTGGCATGGGTATATTTGAGGACCTGGAGAGTGACATAGACTACTTTTTATCCCGGAAAATTAAGGAGTTCCCGTGGGAATCAAAAAAACATATTCCACGCGGACGGATATACTATATTTTCAATTCATCAGCTATACCAGTGCGTTAATTTATAGCGACAGTGATGGTGATGGACATTTAACAAATTAGTTTACAATTTGGGATTCGACAGCAAGAAATTAAATTAAATTAAATTTTATTAGCACGAAACATTGTGAACAAAAGTTTAATTATAATATATTTAATATTTAATATCATAATGGTTTCGTTGATTATCAATTTCTAAGCCATCTAAAATTAATTTGGTGTTGCTTAAATTTCGTAAGAGTATTGCAATGCTTATTATTTTCCAATAAAGAACCCAAATTGAATCTAATCTCTAGCAGAACCAATTCATTTGACACGCAATTAAAGGAAATAATTGTTTTGACAGTATGCAAACTTTGTAAAAATTGAAAAAATGCCTAAACATCAAGTTTGTGTGAAGCTCCACTATGAACAAGAAGCTGAGGTAGGTAGGTAGGTACATAAAAATAGACTTAAATAAGTAGCATCACAATTGAAAATATTTTTCAATTCAATAGGATGACCATGTCATACTTCATACTAATATTATAAATGCAAAAGTAGGTTTTTTGTTGGTTTTTTAGTTTGTCCTTCAATCATACCGCAACAGAGCAACGGATCGACTTGATTTTTTGCCTAGGTATAATTGAGGAACTGGAGAGGCTAATTTTTATCACGGAAAATTAAAGAGTAACTTTAACCACGCGGGCGAATCGGCTAGTTTAAGATAAACCTCGATCACCCAAAATATAAATCTCTCTTAAAACTCTGACATAAAAAATATGAACTTATCTTGTGGTACCCACATTTTCTTCTTAAAAAAGATCTACACAAAACAGTATAGGTATAGTTGCTGTATATAGTTGCCCAAAATATAATGCTTTCCCGTAGATTTCGTAATGTCTATTGTGTAAGGGTACAGAGGCCAAGGCCGGCGGTATCGCATGGTTTGAAGTTTGAACCCGTGTGAACCCGCGTGAGGCAATTATAGTATCGCCTATTTAGTTAGAACCACCAACCGTGTACATTTCTTGGGAGCCCAATTTCGAATTTTTTTGTGGGAATATAACATATACCTAATTGTTAAAGATAAGGAAATGTAAAAGAGGAATATTCATATTCCCAGGAAGTATTCCCCTCCAATTAAAAGTATTTAAAGAAGATATTGAGGCATTCAAGGTAGCGTTCCTTTTAATGGTTTGTAGATACAAATTCCATACAATTATCTCTCACAGGTTTTCATTTCATTTCAAACGAAATTGTTTATTGCATCAGATCACAAAAACTCAAGGGCAAGAATGAATAATTATACCTATTTACGACATTTTATGAAATAAATATCAAAAACCGCTAAGGTGTGGAACACCCTTCCAGTGCACGTGTTTTCTGCCACGTATAACTCAGGTACCTTCAAGGCAAAAGTGAATAGGCATCTTCTAGGCAAGCGCGTTCCAACCTAGACCTCGTCATTGCTTTGCACTAAGCGTGATTGTCGTCAAGCGCAAGCCTATCTCCCAAGAAAAAAAATGAATAGGTACTTTAGTGAAATAGTATTACGCCTAGGTAATACAGGTGCTTACCCACCTTTGTGGCCTTTGGGAAAACGACACCTATTATCATGTTTCTAAAGCTGACAGTCTAGAGAAGTCGTTAGAAATATTTTTATATCCTAAGTTATTCCAGAATTGCCTTAATGGAAAACTGAAAGGTAGCCCACTTTGCTTAAAATAAATTATATTTGATTTCATCGTTGCAAATAATAAAACCAAAGCTTAATCCAAAATCGTCTAAAGAAGGGCAGAAGGCACCAACTTAAACGCCCGTTAAATCTTGTTAAATATATAACACCAGAGTTTCCAATATTAGACTCTATGTAACAATAGTCTATACAATGCAAGACAATTATCTGTTTAATCTATGGCCTGCGTGGTTTAAGGTGGGAATAGAGGTCTATGGTCCGGTCGGTAATGGCGTTACGTCTGTGTTTGTGTAAATGGCTAAATTAAATATAATAATAAACAAAGAGAATATAATCACTACGTTTTTATTGATAACCAGTGTTTCCTTCTAATACCAATAAAAGGAAAAATTAACCTAGCTTTTGCGGTCAATAAATTAAGCGTAAACTTTTTAAACGTTTCGTTAATTTTAAAATATGTGACAAAATTTTCCACTTTTAAAAATAGAACGATGGCAATTGGCAACCCTACCGCACTTAATGTGAACGGTCTAATCTACCGCTCGTTAGCGCTGATTACGCCCCTATAAAAAGGTTTATTGATATAATCTTAAAGAATGATCAGTTTGTTAGTGGGCAGGGAATTTCTATTAATCATACGTATTTTTTATTCCATTACCGGTGGTCTAACGATGTGCACTGCATCCTAAAAGATATGTTACGTATTTTTCCGGAACCATAACTTTTCGCACTAACTCGAATAAAAACGCGATTTTCAACTTTCTTAGTTGGTTTCCTGCAATCAAAGGTATAAAACATTCCACCAATGATAAAGTTAATGTATGTGACATGAAATGATGATAAATTAATAAACTAAACAATATAAGGTAGTGACGTGTAAGACAGAGGCATTAAGCTACTGCTTACCCTTATAGTTAAAAAATCTCAGTGCATAATTTTCATCATTCCCTGCCTGAAAGTTTGTAACTATGTAACACCACAGTAATAATATTATAGATACCAATACTGTGGTAACTGCCTACCCGGGCTCCGAATACTGTGCACGCCACTGTAATTAGGTAACACTAAATTGAAAAAAAACATGTTTTTCAACTTTCTTAGTTAGTTTCCTGCAATCAAAGGTATAAAACATTCGACCAATGATAAAGTTAATGTATGAAACATGAAATGATGATACCTGAGAAACTATAATTAAGTAACTGTAACCAAACTGAGAGTCTTTCAGCAAGCCCTATAGCAGCTTTTCAAGTTATAGACTGCCTAGTTTAGAGTTATTAAATCGTAGGTATTTTGTCTATCTTAAAATAGTTCATACCTAGGCTGTATGTTTTACTAGACGATGCCCGATCGAGGTTTTCAGTTCACGCGGGAACTCTTTAATTTTCGGGAAAAAAAGTCTTTGTGTTAATTCAGGTTCTAAGCTACTAGCTGATGCCCTCGACTTCGTCCGCATGGAATAAGTTTTTCAATTCGCACGGGTACTCCTCAATTTTCCGGGATAAAGGTATATATGTCACTCTCCAGGTCCTCGACTATATCCATGTAAAAAAATCATGTCGATCCGTGTTGCGACGTGATTGAAGGATAAACCAACCAACCAAGAAACAAACACAATTTCTCATTTATAATATTGAGTATGTTAGTTTATCATTTAAAATAATATATTTCCGGCAACGCATAGTTTACTTGCAAAAGCTTGCACTAGGCCCATAATTAAGACAGGGAGCCCTTCAAAGAAGTAAGTCTCAAAGCTATAATAGTAGATTATTCACCACGGGGGTAATGCGATGTATTATGTCACGGGCGCCGGGATAAATCCCAAGCGGAACGAGGGATTTTAGAGTAACTCCCGAGCGTAGCGAGGGTGTTGCATCTAGAATCCTGAGAGTAGCGCGGGAATTAGGGGCGCCCAAGATTAATACAGCATTACCCCTACGGTGAATACTCTACTTTTCACACCTCGCGATACAACCACTTCTTTCAGCTAGCGTGGCCTACTCGATTTGACAAACAAATGTCGTCAGTGCGAATCTAGTGGGCCATGGCTTCGGTTTTCGAAAATCGAGTTGGCCGCGCCTGCTGAGAACACATTCTGTTTACCGAAATTAGACTTTATGGATATAGCAATAAGAATTATGAATAAAACCTCTTTGGAATGAATAGAATTTCCTTCAGATCTTGCTTCAGATGCGCGATGATTCTAAATTTAAATCACATTATAACCCTAGGGAATAATGGATTTCAGTACAACATTATAACCCTAGGGATTTAATGTCTTACTTTAACCTTAGATAACAGGCCATGTAATAAGGCGTTGTTGAGCGAGTGGTGTGAAAAAACTTTTCCATGATAAAATTGCGTTACGTCATTTATTTTTCAACGTTCGCTACCTACCTACCTATCCCTACCATCTAATAGTAGATCGTATGGTAGATAGCACACCTACAATGTGTTATGATTTAAAAAACGATTGCCATACTTCTATTAAGAACGGGGCCTAGATCCTATAGGGCTAGGCTATACATAACATACCTATAACATTGTTGATTATTTAATAAAAGTTAGGTACATAATTATATTAAAACCGCTTTCGATTTTAAACATCGACTAGTACTGTCAACAACTTCTACATATTGCAATGCAATTAACAAGGCATTTGCATGATAAAGCCAAAGTTTGAAAGTTATATAGAAACGTTAGTGACTAGTAATTCCTAACGTGCAATAATGGGAGACGTGCAGGTATGGCCTTGCGCGAAAGAATGAGTAGTGCTAAGTTTATGCAACTTTGCTAATTGTTTAGATGGGCATTAGGTACAGATTACAGAACTACAGAATAGTCAATATAGTGCGATTTTGATTTGTTTCAACTACTATAGTGTTGTTAACAACGAACGTCATGATGAATTCTTTGAAATAAATTTTTACCACTAAGCGTAAAGCGTAAAATGATAGGAGTACGACATAATATTTATTACTATTACTAGCTGATGCCCGCGACTTCGTCCTTAATTTTCCGAGATATGTCACTCTCGTCCTAAACTAACTATACCTACCCATGCCAAAAATCACGTCAATGCGTTGCATCTGTTGCGGCGCGATTGAAGGAGAGACCAACAAACAAACAAACAAACAAACAAACAAACAAACAAACAAACAAACAAAAATAACAAACAAACACTTTCGCATTTACAATATTAGTATAATGAAATGGTTATGTTCAATTTAGAATCAACAGTTATAAGGGTTATATTCTTAAAACTCTGCGTTGATAAGCTGTGAATAAAATAATTTATGGTTCCTAAGCAACAGCTAAAAAACGTAGCTAAATACCTACACATTAATTAATATATTTAGATATATATTATGTTTTAGAAGTTCCTACCGCTGTCAAAATATTATGCCCATTTATTCCGTGATTTATATAAGTAGGCACAAGTACTTATTTACTGTGAATAAAATAATTTATGGTTCCTGAAAAACAGCTAACAAACGTAGCTAAATACCTACACATACTTACAAATTAAAATATTTAGATACATATATATTATGTTTTAGAAGTTCCTACCGCTGTCAAAATATTATGCCTATTTATTCCGTGATTTATATAAGTAGGCACAAGTATTTATTTTTTATCATACAAAAAAAGTTACGCCAAACCATTCATGATAAGTATTACGTGTACCTATATTATAATGTAGACAATGACGAGTTTTTGACATTTGATTGGCACTTAAAGATGAAAAGAGCTTCCTGCCAATCTGAGGTATGTCAGTTGTTGTATGACAAACCCACTCACTTAATTAAATTGGCATCTGTATACAGTCGGCATCATATCGGAACTTCATCATTCAATTATAATCAATAAATTCTCTAGGTAGGTACTGCCAATTAGTTAAACCCTCCATAAAAACATATATTTTTTTGATCACACAAATGTTTACAAACAGGTATTTTGGTATATTTCTGTTTCTTTGTACATGGGATTTTTCGTCACTGAAAACTTGAATTTGTAATTATGAAATAATCTTTCAAAATTCCAATAAAAAACTGCAATAAACTCGCAAAGGCTTTTAAAATATTTTATTCAAAAAATATTTTTTCAGTATGTAAACTCGTCCGTTTACAGAATTGTCAGTAATGAAACGGTAGAAAATTAAAAAGAAAATATTTCCTTTCTACTTGAAAAATTGTTGGAGCAACGCCCAATTACATGGCCTGTTAAGGTTATTCTTCTTCTATTAATCTAAGGTTAAAGTAAGACATTAAATCCCTAGGGTTATAATGTTGTACTGAAATCCATTATTCCCTAGGGTTATAATGTGATTTGAATTTAGAATTATCGCGCATCTGAAGCAAGATCTGAAGGAAATTCTATTCATTCCAAAGAGGTTTTATTCATAATTCTTATTGCTATATGCATAAAGTCTAATTTCGGTAAACAGAATGTGTTCTCAGCAGGCGCGGCCAACTCGATTTTCGAAAACCGAAGCCGTGGCCCACTAGATTCGCACTGACGACATTTGTTTGTCAAATCGAGTAGGCCACGCCAGCTGAAAGAAGTGGTTGTATCGCGAGGTGTGAAAAGTAGAGTTGAATACTCTACTTTTCACACCTCGTACCGTAGGGGTAATGTTGTATTATTAATCTTGGGCGCCCCTAATTCCCGCGCTACTCTCAGGATTCTAGATGCAACACCCTCGCTACGCTCGGGAGTTACTCTAAAATCCCTCGTTCCGCTTGGGATTTATCCCGGCGCCCGTGACATAATACATCGCATTACCCCCGTGGTGAATAATCTACTATTTAACTGCAGTATTATATCATGTAGGTAAAACTGCAATATTATAGCTACTTCCTATAACCTACTCGCTGAATTCCTAGCATGAATGAGCCCCCCTACGCTGTCAGGCATTGTCCTACGGTCAACAAACAGGGCAACGCGACACGGCGCGACCCGTTACGGAAATGTCAAACAGTGCTACAGTAGGTGACCCTTCACTGGGTCTACGATGTCGCGTAGATAAGGTAGTCATTTTCTATGGAGTCGTATTGAACGCGACGGGATTGCGTCACGTCGCTTTCGTCGCTCACCTAGGACTCATGTGTGCGATCTATAGAGCGAACTTTTACTTTGCTTAGACTTAAGACGTGGTTAAAATGCGACAGATTTATGTTACTCACATAATTCCATCACGTTTTAACTTTATGTAAAGTCTGAACCAAGTCAAAGTACGCTCTTTAGATCTCAGCAATAGTGAAAGATTAGGCCCGCTCAAGTCTCAAAAAGGGACGTACACAAACACACGCTTGCAAGCGCCAAAAGTATGTGTCATTTTGACACTAGGATGTGGACATAATGTAGCCCGCTCTCGCGTGGGACTACTATTGCTATGAAGCGCGTGGGGACTAACTTGGGACTAACCTACGAGTATACATGCTAGGCCGGCAGCAGTGTCTTTGGAAAAACCGACAGCCATCGATTTACCAACTAAGGATACAACATTACCTACAAAATAATACTCAAAAAGCGTCCACAATCGCTTATACAATCGCAGCTATATATAATACAGACTGAGACACCAAACGGTTCACAAAAACCAACCATATAGATTCATACTTAGGGTTAAATCTTGTAATAAAAGTTCGACACATACGACATTTTGCAATGAATCAGCGGAAGACTTTCTGTGTTCCGAAGTAAAGTGATATAGGAGTCGACAAATTTGTATTTGATATTTTTTTTTTTTTTTTTACTTTATTGGTGATGATGATTTTATGAAAATTATCTTTATGTATTTGTGTGTTTATGTGTTATTATGTATTAAATATTTTATTTACGTATTTTATCTAAATATAACACAGTTACTTCTTGGCAGGATAAAAATTTCATTAAGTAGTAACATGTCGCGGGTTCGAATCCCTCTCACGAAATTCACGAATTGAATTCCATACTAATATTATAAATGCGAAAGTGTGTTTGTCTGTCTGTCTGTTTGTCTGCTACCCTTTAACGGCCCATCTTTTCAACCAATTTTAATGAAATATGGTATAGGGATAGATTACATCCCGGAGAAGGATATAGGCTACTTTTTTAACCGACTTTCAATAAAGGAGGAGGTTCTAAATACGGTGCGTATAAAAAAAATGTACACCGATTTCGAAGATCTGTCTGTCTGTCTGCTACGCTATCCCATCATTTCAACTGATTTTGCTGAAATTTGGTATGTAGTTTATATCCTGGGGAAGGATATAGGCTACGTTTTATCCCGGAAAATTAGGGAGAATCTAGTCTAGTTCTTAATAAATACAAAAACTAGTGACAAAAAATGAATAAAAGTACCTTGAAATATATTTAACTACGAGTACCTAACTTATAAACCTGTCTTTTAGAAGTATGCTTTTTTTCAATGTTTAATGTCTACATATAGTGTAGACATACATATACGTCTATATATTTTTCAATAATGGCCTTGCTCAAATCATATAAAGTTCGCGCGCGAGTTGAATGCAGAGTAAATGTATGGTGACACATATATTTATTCTGCATTCAACTAGCGCGCGAACTGTACATGGTGAAATTGTGTTCAAGTGTGGGCATCGGATATTGTAAATAAATTAATATTATTTTTTAATTAATATTATTACAAGAAACTGCAATATTTTTAAAGTTTGCGATATAGTTACCCAAAAATCGATAAAAAAAAATTGTTCAATAGAAAAAAAAATATGGCATCGTTCTTTAAGAGATTGACAACGGTTTCTTTTTCTATGATGATTATCATAACTGCCAGATATCGATTTTGAAAGAATTATTTCTTATCTAAGGAATTCGACACGGTTTTTACACTACTTACCAATTTTAAATATACCCATATTAATTTATTAAAAAAATGGGCACTTTAATTGTACCAGCTTACAACTTCAATATAAGAAAAATAAAAAATTAACTACTCCATATTTTTTGTATCCATTTCGCTAAGACGCGCCTCTATCGCGTTCTCTATTGGCCCGTAAGCGTG
Source organism: Erebia epiphron (assembly GCA_963932025.1). Lineage (NCBI taxonomy): Eukaryota > Metazoa > Arthropoda > Insecta > Lepidoptera > Nymphalidae > Erebia > Erebia epiphron. Next base: position 36,919,309 of record OZ009948.1, on the reverse strand, counting down.
TGAATGCGATAGCTGCTCATTTGAAATATTGTAATTATGATGACAAAATAATTAATTTAGGTAAGATTGTGTGATTATTTCGCTAGTATACCGTAAAGTAAATGTATATAAAGTATTTCCTAACCTAAAATATGATACTCCATCGTTTTTTTCGCATCTTTCGGATTGTTGTCGCTTGGTGTACTCATGCGCGACTGAGGTGAGAACTGTTCATATTATCTATTTATGAACAGTTTGACCGTGCCGTTTTTTGCGCTTCGATGGTGCGTCTAAGGTATTGGTAAGTCAATGCCGACAGCTAAACCTATCGTCTAATGGACGCTTTACACTGCACATGCAACATGTGTTGTACATGTGCACACAAAAGGTCAATTTGATTTCGCACCACGGCAACGGAAATGGCCGGCTCACCCTCGTTGTGTGAGCGCGAATAATGACGCGCACGCGCATGCAAACGACTGTGGAGCCGTGAGAGGAATTGATGCGCATTATGCCGTGTTCAAGTGACTAACAATAATGGGTAAAATAAAACAAAGTAATCCGTGGCTCCGTTGCCGCATTATTGAAGAATTAGGTGGTGCCTTTCCAGTTTCCACCAAAGGTGTTCTACTTATGTACGGATTTGTGTCAAATCCACCGCCGCGTTTGATATAACATCTAGCGATCTTAGCTATGAAACTCAGGCACTCTTATTAGTGGGTTGGACACACATGCACATCCATGTTTGTGTTCGAGTATTGTTTCGTGGCAATAGAGCATGAAATAAGTAACTTACCTAGATACGTGCATTGTAACAAAATCGTAGAGGGTTATGATCCAGCCCTCTAATACGATTTAGAGCACGGGTATCCTCTACGACGCTGGCCGATTGCGGATTGGCAAAAACACCTTTCAAAACATTTTCGAGAACTCTCAGGCTGACTATGTCACGATGTTTTCCTTCAACAGCAAGTAGGTATATCATGTTTGTGCACATAACTCCGAAAAGTAAGATGTGCCCAGGGATCGAACTTCGGACCCTTGGATAGGAAGCCGAAGTTTTAACCACTACCACCGATATTCACATTTATCTAGTCTAATAGAATGACTGCGTCAGCGTAGCTAAAGTCAGCTAAGTACTGATCGATAGCAACACTTCATTAGATGTCAGGAACAACGACCTCAATTTACATAGACGGGCCCTGCCAAACAAAGAATGTGGACCTATTTTACTAACGCCATCTAGTCTGAAAAGCGGGACAGCGCTATAGCGGGGACAAGGACAGGGCTATACAGGTTAGGAGCGTGCTCTAAAGGTTGGGCGCCCAATTTTTTTATATGAAAGGGCCCGTCTAGTACCTACATAATATATATATCGATTGTCAGGAAACATTTATTTTGGTCTGCAGTTATTTTTACTCGACCGTTATACCTGACCTTTGGCATTTTAACAATTATTCATGAGGCATAATGAGCCATAAAAGGCCTTTCAGATAAACAACTCCCGAAATAAATTACTGTATAAAACATTGTTGCCACTTTGTAGAGAACGCTCTACTGAAATGGTCTGTAAATCTGATTTATTACGCGCCTTAGTATATTTTCTTATATTTAAGGGGTTAAAATATTAAGTCTAAGATTTTTAATGCAGCTTATCAGCTGTAATCAGGTCAGGGAAAACAGTAAAATATTTCTGCGAAATATTGACCTTTTTAAGACTTTCTCTTTTTGTCTTCTTTTTATTTTTCTTCATTTTACCCTGATAATAATTAAGTTAAGTACCTAATCTAGGTATGATGACGTGTATGATAGTTTAAAGTTGAAACTCGTTTTTATTTTTAAAGGTAGATAAAAGTATAGAAATGATTACTGATTTTGACAAATAGTTATTAATTTATAAGTAAATTAGTGAATGACCTATTGCCATTACCTATAGCAGAGATTATAGTTCATCTCTGCCTATAGAGTTAGAGATGGGACTTTGCCAAAATAAAAATAGCGCGGAGGGCTGGGACAGCTATAATAGCCGTATAAATACATTAGGTATATAACACATGCACAATTACACATGTACAATTACACATGTACAATTTAACTGCCTCGTTGGTCTAGCTCTAGTGGTTAGCATGTTCGACTGCGGCCGACGAGGTCTCGGATTCGAGACCGCCGTAGCTGAAATTCGATCGGGAGGACATTATAATGGTACATGTGATAGAACAGAGTAGTCTCAGTTCAACCCGTAACCGGTTCACAGCTGAGCACAAGTCTCTTCTCAGAATGAGAAGGGTTTGGCCATAATCCACCACGCTGGTCAAGTGCAGATTGGCAAAGTTCACACACCGTTGAGAAAATTTTGACGAACTTCTAGACTTTAATATAACCATCATACCCTTACAGGTTAGCCCTCTACCTTATTTGGCTGCATCATCAGTCATCACTGACACTGACACACAGTTAAGCGAGATTGCAGTCAAGACCTAACTTGTAGCGGATAAAAAAATTATATGATGGTTTATTGTTAAGAACCAATTTGTAAAATGTAGCACGCGAGCATGGTTCCCAAAGGACCTCGCACATCAAATATCAAATCAATTCATACGCACGGCCACTGTGAGCCTGAAACAAATGGGTCGTGGGGCAGGTCACGATTGGAATTGGGCCACTCGTGCCGCCGCCCTACTTTACCCGGGAAGGCCGCCGACGACACGAGTACGGGGCAGGCATACCTACTTGATCAGAACTTCATAGAATATTAATAAAATTTCACAATTACTTTGCAATAGCACTTAACTTGAAAATCGGTGTTGATTTCAGCCGAGAGCCTTATCTATTGGATCCAAGCTCTTTACTAGGCTTTTGTTGGCGTGGCGACATTTTGAATCCACGTTATTAACAAAGACGTATAAAAAATTGATGCCAAGCCAGCAAAGAACTTGGTCATAATTTTGATTTCAGTATTTTAATTGGCCAATATTTTTAATAGGAAGTTGGCCATATAATTTCACATTATACTTAATGTTTTGTCTGCGATAAAAGCGACTTTAGAAAATTTAAATTTATAGGTTAAAGATTACTTGGTTATTAAAACGTCGGTCCGAAGTTTAAATATTTAATTTAAAGTATCAATATGCGGAATTTCATGCAAATCATGTTCATGTACGCAGGTACTGTAATCGGTAGTGAAATTTAAACATGTAGGTCATAGGGGAGGTTGAGTGTGTGCCCTAATTCAACCTGAATTAGGACACTCGTGCGCGGTGCCAGTGTCCTATTTATTCTATTCCTAGGACAAGCCACATCTGTTAGGACAACAACACACTACAAACTGACAAAACTTCCGCGTCGTATAGAATTGAAAACACGTTTCGTCCTATCGCGATAGTCTGTGTAGCTCCATAGATACCTGGTTTTTGTCCTTTACACATTTTTTTTGTCTGTAGTAGGTATATATCATGTTTCCTTCGCGAGTTGTGACCAAATATAATTCAAGCTTTTCGTTCTTAACTCTCGTAGAACTTATTTTCATACTGCACCCAAGGTTACCACCACTTTTAATGGAGACGACCTCAGTCGTAACGTTAATGTTAACGATGCTTTTACGGATAGTTAGATTTCCATTGTTAAAGTAATCTACGAAATTAAGCTCGCTGGTATGCTACACTAACTGGCGGTTAGTCTTTTGAGAGTGCTTAAACAAAAAGCTAAATAGGTTTTGAATACCTAAAAATCTATTATGCATTCTTGAGTCACGCGAACAGAATAAGGTAGGTTTATAATGTAAGTAGCATATAAGGGCAAACAAAACATTTAAATGTGTCAAAAATTAACATAATTGTAATTCATTATTTTTGTGACTATGGACAATATAGTTGATTACCTTACTTCTTACTAATAATATAAATGCGAAAGTTTGGATGGATGTATGGATGTATGCATGGATGTATGGATGTTTGTTACTCAATCACACCCCAACGGCGGGACGGATCTGGCTGAAATTTGGCACAGAGATAGATTATAGTCTGGAATAGCACATAGCAAAAAACCTCAAACCACGCAGACGAAGTCGCGGGCATCCGCTAGTTACAAAATAAATATTTTTTATGGCTAAATACAGCGAAGTTTTTCCCTTAACGCTGTGGGCACTAGGTTAGTTAGGATTTGCTGTGTAGCCAAAAATAGGCTAGCAAATAACTTGGTCATAATTTTGATCTCAGTAGGTACTTCAATTGGCCAATATTATTGATACCAAGTTGGCCATATATGGTCAATCTGTAATATTTTGTCTGGGATTTTAATACACAGCTATATGTTAGCAACTTCGTCAGTAGTAGTTTCTGACAGCTGGTAAAAGAAATAAGTTACCTACAAACTTAATCAATAAAAATAATAGAATGACTTACCAACTCCATGTACTAAGTTTGACTTGAGCTTAAATATATCGCCAAGACATGCAATCTATCGGGTATGCGATACCGCCTTAAATATATATAAACTGGGTTCGAGTAGTTAGGTACCATATAAATTTGACAAATAAATGCATGCAGTAACTTTGTACCGTGTTAACATGTTTCTACAGTAACAGACATGAGATATTCCTAGTAATGGTAACTAGTAACCAACACATTTACTGTAGACCTTCAGTAGAGGATACTCAATACTGAAAACTATATAACCTACACTAGTCACTAGGTATCTCTAGGGTAGGGACTAGGGGCATGGAGGGCTGTGGTCTCCTTTTGTGACGTTGTCATACTCAAAAAAGAGACTGCTGAGCGGGATTGAGAACGTACCAATACCGCTCGGAGACAGAGGCAGCAGGGCGATTACGACCGACGCCCTGTACGCTTACTCTGAGTCTTAACATTGCAATTACGATTGATCGACGTGAGAGCTCACCACGCCAAGCGTCAAAGTAAAATGAACCTTAACTGTATTAGTTTAGAGCTCATTTCATCATTTCGTGTATTTATTCACAGCCAGCGCTTCAAACGCTGAATTTGTGACTTTAAAGCAAGAGCTTTTGGGTCCATTTTACTTTGACGCTTGGCGTGGTGAGCTCTCACGTCGATCAATCGTATTTGCAATGTTAAAACTCAGAGTAAGCGTACTGTTCAAAATATCCGAAGGGACATCGGAGTCGCGAGCGGCTGAAAGTGGGGCTTCGGCCGCTCATCTCTATCTATAAGCGACTCTAGGATTCATGTAGTGTTATTATGGTAACACGCCATTTTAGTACCATATTATATCCAGCATGTAACTGTCAATAAAGTGGTGTACACGCTTAAACCCAAGTGAATTACAGAGAATGAGAAATACAGAATATTGTTGACTAGAGAACGAACAAGAATACAGAATGTTGTTGACTAGAGAACGAACAAGCAAGCGAACGGAGAAAAAGGAAGTGTTTTTATTATTTAACTAGATGATGCCGCGGTTTCGCCCGCGTGGATTAAGTTTTTTGTTATTCCCGCGGGAACTCCTTAATTTCCTGGGATAAAAAGTAGCCTATGTCACTCTTCATGTCCTCAACTATACCCATGCCAAAAATCACGTCAATCCGTTGCTCCGTTGCGGCGTGATTGAAGGACAAACCAACCAACCAATAAACCAACAAACAAACACACTTTCGCATTTATAATATTAGCATGATTCCTTCTTGTATTCTTCTTGTATTTATCGTAATATTCAGAGCTATTTATTTCACACGTTATCGAAGTCTTGACGTCTGTGTACTGAATTTTCCGGAACACTGCAGGCGGACGCGTCGTCCTTGAATACCGATGAGGGCCTCATGTGTATGGATGCAGTGCAATCCCTAGCCACTAGTGAAAGCGGTTGTCGATGTTTATCTCCACCTTCGCGATAAAATGTTCAGCTTTTGAACAGTCTATTTCCTAAGTAGAACATTTTATGTTCACTAGAAACTTAATAATAATATACTTTTTTTTATCCACTACAAGTTAGCCCTTCTGCAGCTTGCCACCATTCCACGCGGGCATGATTTATAATATAGTAATTAGGATAAGCTAGCTAGCATTAAGTTCTATTGTATTATTTTCAAGTTAGCCCTTGACTGCGATCTCACCTGATGGTAAGTTATCATAACTTACCATCAGGTGAGATCGCTAAGTCAGTCTAAGATGGTAGCGGGCTAACATGTTAGGGGCATGGCAATTATATTAAACCCATACCCCTATTCGGTTTCTACACGGCATCGCACCGGAACGCTAAATCGCTTGGCGGCACGTCTTTGCCGGTAGGGTGGTAACTAGCCACGGCCGAAGCCTCCCACCAGGCCAGACCAGGCAAAATTCAGAAATTATAAATTCCAAATTGACACTGCCGGGGATCGAACCCGGGACCTCCGCACGTTAAGACAACAGCGCTACACACGCGCCAGGGAGGTTGTCAAAATAAAATACTTGGTGCCAAATAATAATATACTTGGTGCTGGTAGCTATACCTACCTACTCGATTGATCGTGTTATGCTATCGGTTCCGTGTCTTAGGTCCACCTAGCGATGGGTTACCAAAAGTACGTTTTCCGATAGATGTAGAGTAGTAATTAGATATTTTTAGTAATTATTATTTACATTCCAAAGTAAACACATCAATTATTATTTGTGTAATATTTTGTGTGTTTTCAAACATTATAATCAACGGTATATAGAAATGCTAAGCACAAAATATTACTTAGGTATATAGAAATATATACCTACTAATCATGCTATTGCATAAAGTTAAGCGAAAATTCTATGTCTATAGAGACTTGCACCGCTAGTAATTAGCGAAAGTAGTTTTCGATTATAATCTCGACGTTCGATAATTATTATTGCCCGCAATAAACTGGAGCAAACTTTTTGTTCACATCTATGTACCCGGCATTTAACATTCTTCGTTAACATTAAAGTTAAGTATAGTGTTTATATAGTTATTTAGTATAGTTTGGTACATTTCTATTACTTAAATATCGGATTTTTGCCAACTAAGTTGCGTATTGATGATTGTCCATTTCTGGAAACAGTAGTCCCAGTAGGACTTCAAAAAGGATTTTTTCACATTACTGTGCAAGTGAGGATGCCCCATCCTCACTTATGGTGCCCAGACTTGGTCTTTGACGGATCATCAAAAGTCCACACTCGGAGTTTGCCAGAGAGCAATGGAGCGCAGTATTCTAGGAATAAAACGGGCTGATCATGTTAAAAACACCCACAGACCATACAACCAATTGACTGAGCATAGCGTGCCCCCTCACCAGCCAAACGTTAGCACTATCAGTACTAACGCTACGTTTTGTGCCTATAGCCGCCCTCAGTACGTATTCGACCGTGATTCGGAAATTGATCGAGTAAAAAACGAAAAATAGGCCTCTCTGTAGCATTAAATGGCGTGGAAAGAGAAGCAATACCTCCAGCTATGTAAAGGACGGGATAATATTACATAAGTAAGTAGTTTTGTAATAATAAATGAAAATTATCAATACGCAAAAAAATAAAAAACATAAAAATATTTACCAAAATGAAAAGGAACCCGTTGATGTCTTTCAGTTTTTCTTTGTCTTTCACATGTAGTTCTACATATCTCCGTCTCTTCCACGCATAGCCCAGTGTAGCCCGTGTATTATCGATAGCCTTAGACTACTTGAATGCCAATAAATTAATTGACTGAGTAAAAACTTATATTTCATTAAATTCCGGACAATTCTGAAGTAGAAGAACAGGTTAGATGTCTATTATTTATTTGATTAAAAGTTGTTGTTGAAAACTTAAGTTCTTTAGTATAGAACTTGGGCACTTGGGCAATTAAAAAAAAATTATATATCAGAAAATTATCTATAATCATACATATGGTTGTCTTTTGCTGTTTGAATACAATTATTTGTATTGACTTTCCAATGGTAATTTTTATCGATATATTTTTGTCGCGCAGCGGGCAGCCCAAGTGCCGCGGTAACAAGTAAGTTGACCTTGAGCCAGCCAATAAGAAATGCTATTATTACCTCGTCCCCCACCTGAAAGTGGTGAGATGTGTTTCAAAGCGAAAATGTGGCTATTAGATCTCAATAGGTTTACTACTCGGTGAAAACACCACACTGCGCTCCACGACGAGAATCACAGATGTTGGAGACAAAGCGGCAAAACTGAAGTGGGACTGGGCCGGACATGTGATGCGCATGCCCGACGACTTGTGGGCAAAGGCTACAACACACTGGGTGCCACAAAATTCAAAAAGACGTCGAGGAAGGCCGAGGCGCCGCTGGCGCGATGAACTCGATGCCTTTATAAAGGACTGGCCCCAAATATCTATGGACCGAGATAAATGGAAGGATGAAAGGGAGGCCTTTGCCCAACATTGGGACACCACAGGCTGCCAATAATAATAATACTGTGCAAGTATGGAGTTTTTGAGATCGTCTGTCCACCTATAAATGGGGAAGGCATTTGACATTTGCAAGGCAGCGTCATTTTTTGCACTAAAATGGAAACACCACGAGAAGCATAACAAAGAATACGCCGACTGAACTACATACATGATATCTCCGTACTTATCAGCTATTTGAGCGGGGTCTAGAATTTTTTACTTTACATGTAAGTTTTGTGATATTGAATCTCTATATAATCTATGACGAAAACGAGAAACTTTCAGAAATTCTATCCTGACGAATACGGGGCGGGTTGGCGTTAATAAAATATTAATATTAAGTATAATTAATCGATATTTTCGTATCGATACGGTGACAATCACTAGAAGCTTACGCGCTCACGAAATTAATCTCGATTAAGTCATGTTTAAAGGAATCGCTTCTCAATGCGTTCTCTGAATTATAATAGTCTCTTACCGTTTCACCTTCCCGGTAAAGGTGAAACATTACCATTAAACATTGTATAAATAAAAAGGATTTTAAAAAAACACTTACCTATCGATTTACTACAGGCTGCAAAAGGACCATCGTTGCACAGGTAGTACTTATTAATAGATATAACTAAGCTTCGGTCACTCCCAGCCAGAAAACAAAACTTTCGGCCAAACCTCCGAATTGGGCCGAAGTTATGGCCGAACTAGCAAGCGCCGAAATTGAGCGAACTGTTAATCTATGCCAAGTTCAATAAGACAATTACTGTTACCAAAAACAACTTTAAAACATTATTTTATTCACTTTTAACCCATCTTGAACTGAATTTCTTAGGGTTATCAAACCTTCGACTTCGTCTTCGGCCAGAAATCTACATTCGATTGTACACTAGTATAGTTCGCGCATGAATTGAATGTAGAGCAAATGTATGTTGACACATACATTTACTCTGCATTCAACTCGTGCGCGTACTGTAGTTAGTAGATTGCGTTAGCATAGATAGTTTTTATAAGTTTTATATAAGTTGAATAAACCTTGAAAATTCGTTCGGTAAACAACTTCCTTTTCGATGTTTTTTCCAAATTCAATGTTGGCAGAAAATGAAAAACATTTGAAATTCGAATCACTAAACAACACACGCGGACGTAGGTACTTACCTTACATACTTAGAGAATAGAATCCTAATCTTTTACTTCTTTACAGGATTTATAGCACCGCACCTCTGAGTGGTGGATATTTCGATCTTCGTGTAGTTTTAAATGCTCGAAGAGTTTAATCGACAAGTAATTATTTAGAAAATCTAGTTTAATTTCTATTTGGTTGTGGGGCCATTTAAGTATTCAAATTAAGTTTAGCCAGGAAATACGGCAAAATACATTTTATTAAACTGTTATACCTAAGTTTGTGATTGAAAGTCTTAATTTATTATAATACTGTAATTTTTGGTAAGGCGGAAACACAAAAAGTCCGCGCGCACACTGATTTGGTAAAGAGCTGACCAGACTATCACGACAGGACAAAATTGTTTCTCCTGTCCTATCCGTAGTGTGTTTAGTTTCAAAACTTTGTTTACTGGAAAAGTTAGTGCCCGAGCTTATTATAATGGTAGGTAACGAAACTTTTGTTAAAAATTAAGCCGGTTCAGAATTTTATTTATTGCCATCCATATCTACATACATAAAAGCGCATTTTGCAAGGCATGATTGATAACATTCAACCTCTACAGTCTACATAATATCGACGGCCTTTATTTATTCAAGAATCTGCAATAAAATTTCTAAAAATACCTACTACCTTGTTCCAGGTAAGCGAAAACTTGTATAATCTGGCGCTGTTGAAACCACTTGTCAAAGGTAAGACTACTTTTATTTCTTGGAAAATGGTAGACCATTTTCTGTATAGAATGAACTTCGATCCGAATTTCGTTACGCAGTACCTATTCAGTTTCAAAGTACAGCTAAGTAATAGGCATCTACCTAGATACCTATCCACTTATATCTGTTCATTTTATCTATCCTGCCGACAGTAGGTAGGTATGGAAGCCTTAGGACTAGGGCATGCAGTCGATACTGCTTCTGAGTACCGGGAATTTTCGGACCGATACTGGCATAGAACCGGGAATTCCCGGTACCTTCGATACTTTCGATACTACCATAAATTATCACAAAACAAGGCAAATACATTACAGAAAGTATGAAATAGACCAACTATTTGACATAATATATAAAATGTCGCGTAATATTTCCACACAGGATCATAAATTCATGATTTTTAATGAACTTGTGCAATAATTCGCATCGTTCCAAATTTCAAACTTTTATTGTAGTTCAACGCGAAGGGCCGGCGTATAGGTTTTACAGTAATAGCGTGGGACATCTTGTCTGAAAATACACTTCGAAAAGCTGTTTTTTTGTATCGTGATAAGCTTATAATTTTATTTTTATAGCAATTAAATGCCTCAATCAATTTATTACTACAAGCAGTTTCTAGAAAAAAGCCTTGAGGGACAGAGGGACAACAAAGTGATCCTTAAAGGGTCGTTCTTTTTAATATGGCATACGCAGTAACCTCACCTCAACGAATAACAAATATACCTATAACTGTAAAACCTATACGCCGGCCCTTCGCGTTGAACTACAATAAAAGTTTGAAATTTGGAACGATGCGAATTATTGCACAAGTTCATTAAAAATCATGAATTTATGATCCTGTGTGGAAATATTACGCGACATTTGTCGTATTATGTCAAATAGTTGGTCTATTTCATACTTCCCCACTACCACTACAACCTATTAACGTCCCACTGCTGGGCACAGGCCTCCACTCTCATAGGCGAGAGGGAATTAGAGCTTAGACCCACCACGCTGCTCCAATGCGGGTTGGCGGGCTTTAACGACTATTATCATGTTAGTGATAAAAACCGGGACCGACGGCTTAACGTGCTCTCCGAGGCACGGGGGTGAAACACCGCCAACTTCCAACTCCGGGCTTGCACTGAGAATTTCTTAATTGAAAAACCCAATACCTAACAATTTTTATGCCCGACCGGGAATCGAACCCAGGACCTCGTGATCCGCAGTCGACTACGCTAACCGCTAGGCAGTCATTCATACTTACTGTAATGTATTTGCCTTGTTTAGTGTTAATTTATGGTAGTATCGAAAGTACCGAGAATTCCCGGTTCTATGCCAGTATCGGTCCGAAAATTCCCGGTACTCAGAAGCAGTATCGACTGCATGACCTAATCGGTTGGTCGATTGGTTGGCCAATCGGTTGGTTGATTGGTTGGTCGAACGGTTGGTCGATTAGTTGGTCGATGGGTTAATCGATCGGTTGGTCGATTGGTTTTATCGATCGGTTCATTGGTCGTCCAAATGGTTGGCCGATTGGTTGTCCGATTAGTTGGTGGATTGGTTGGTCGATAGGTTGGTCGATTGGTTGGTTGATCGGTTGGTCGATTGGTTGTTCGATCGGTTAGTTGATTGGTTGGTCGATCGGTTGGTCGATTGGTTTGATCGATCGGTTGGACGATTGGTTGGCCAGTTGGTTGTCCGATAGGTTGGTCGATTGGTTGGTCGACCAGTTGGTCGCTCAGTTGGTCGTTTGGTTGGTCGACCGGTTGGTCTATCGGTTGATCGATTGGTTGAACGATCGGTTAGCCGATTGGTTGGTCGATCGGTAGGTCGATTGGTTGTCCGATTGGTTGGCCGATTGGTTGTCCGATTGGTTGGTCGATTGGTTGGTCAATCGGTTGGTCGATCGGTTCATTGGTTGGCTGATTGGTTGGTCGATTGGTTGGCTGATTGGTTGGCCGATTGGTTGTCTGATTGGTTGGCTGGTTGGTTGGTCAATCGGTCGGTCAATTGGTTGGTCGATCGGTTGGTCGATTCTGGGTTCTGGGTGGGTTCGGTACCTCTTAGTATTTCTATGTCTCCAACCACCGTCCTCTCCGTGCGTGTGGTTCACTATAGGATCTTCCTATCATGTTTCCTATCAGCCACTAAGAGCCTCCAGTTTACTGTCTAGAATCCAGTTCCATACATCAAGATTGGACTGACCACAGTCTTGGTTTTTTCACTAATTATCTTGGTATATAAGATTTAACGGAAAAACGCTGAGCATTTTAGAGAATTATGAATTCTTCCCCTCTGCCGTTGGTGTCAATGACAGTGGAGTCAAAAATCAAAAATTTAGCAGCCATAATCCTGGTGCTTATGAGGTATATTTTATATTACAGTAAACTGAGTCATTCAATTTTCTTTCTTTTTTTTTGAAACTAAACTTTGAACTGAAATATAATACGATTATCAGAGTACCATAATTAATCTACTGTAACTCATTAAAGCAGAACAAATTTTATTGGAGTGACAGATTCATCAATTAATTGATCTTCAAAAAAGCTGGTAAATAATATTTAGAAAGACTCAAAGTAAAAATAGGATTTTTTATACTAAAACCTCGAATTTGTGATCATAAAATACAGTGTAGTGAACGAAGTTCTTGTTACATTCAGAAATATCCGCACTTAATTTGAGAAGTAATCTATTTAATTCGAGTCTCGAAAGTATCAAAAGTACCGGTTTTGTGGTGTGGAGAACCGGGACTGAAAATATTCAGATGTCTCGGGAATTCCCGGTACTTTTGATACCGGTAATTCCCGGTAACATGCCCTACTTAGGACGGTGTAAGTTTTTAAGTTCCAAGACGAAGTTTCTTACGTTTTCCTCGAAGACGCCGGTCCAAACAGACCATACGGTTGTAATTGTATTAGAAAATGTAGTTAGTACCAAAAACAACTAAGTTGGTTTTAATTACTAAGTATAAAAACAAACTAAGTATAACTAAACCAGAATAAAGATGTTTGAAATTAGTGTCAACCTTATCAGGATGTCCTGTAAGAAGGACATTGAGATTTTAATGTTTTCTTCTACTTACCACACCAACTAAAACTTTCTTCTAAAATATAGTAAATACACTATCTATAGCCTATACTTATATCATTATGGATAGATATGGGTTAATGGATGTTTGTTATTCATTCACGCCAGAATGGCTTATCGGATCTGGATGAAATTAGGCACAGAGATAATACATAGGCTACTTTTTATCCCGGAAAATTAATGAATTCCCAGGTGGACCAAAAAGCCTCAATCCACGAGGACGTAGTCGCGGGCATAAAGCTAGTTAACGTATAATATTTAAATTTTATCCATACTAAATATTATAAAAGCGAAAGTGTGTATGTCTGTCTGTCTGTCTGTCTCTGTCTGCTACGCTTTCACGGCCCATCTGTTCATCTTGTTCAATGTTGATGAAAATTGGTACGGGGATCCCGGAAAATTCAAGAGTTCCCTCGGGAATCAAAAAGCTATAATATTGTATGCACAATGACACAAATTATCGAAAATAGTAAAGACACTAAACAATGCCAAAACGATTTCTCGATCTCGGTAGCTCGACGCCTACTTACCTAACAAGAAGTAAAACCGCACAAAGAGGGCAAATAATATATTTATTACATTAGAAAGTATTGAGGTAAGCCGCCACACCGCCCTCCTGTTTAAATCTAGATAAAACATAGGTACGTATTTACAACGCGTTTCACTAAAGATAAAATTACGTATGAAGTTAGATTTTAATAAGCCAGGTGCCTAAGAAATGTTTACGGGTAGGTTATCGGAGTTACATTTTGGTTAGCTAAGGGATAGCTCATTTTAAAAAAAATTAGGTTTTGAAAACCTTTTGATAATAATTAGGATTTTATGAATCTACTTTGTAATTTGTAATACTTATATTAGACTAGATGATGCCCGCGATTTCGACCGCGTGGATTAAGGTTTTTTGATTCCCGCGGGAACTCTTTAATTTTCCGGGATTAATGTATATGTCCTTCCCCGGGATGTGAACTAACTCTGTACCAATTTTCATCAAAATCGGTTGAGTATTTGGGCCGTGAAAGCGTAGCAGACTTACTTTCGCATTTATAATATTAGTAAGTATGGATATTAGTATGGACATTAACTATGGATAATATGGATTAACACTTAACAGACGTGAGAACACCCATAAAAAAAGTATTCCATGATATCTAGATATTTAAAATAGTAAGGTCCTGTATTTCCCCACTCAATGATAAGGTCCTTTTAAAAGGACAATAAAATGATTGTAACATTTTATGATAATCAACAATAGATACCAATTTGCCGGTTCGCCGCCGCCGGAGGGCGTAGATGTCGCGAAACAATAGCATGTCGCGTCGCACCCTCTATTGTCATATGACATTTACCCATAGCGTAGCATTTACTATTATCACAATATAATTAATATGCCAGTGGTTTATACATTATGTACTTACAAGTAATTTAGTGATCAAAAAATTATATAGGTAAAGGATAATTTTCAAATTATAATTTAAAAAACCGGTCAAGTGCGAGTCGGACTCGCGCACCGAGGGTTCCGTACAAACATTAAATATAAGTTTTATATTAAATAGATTTTGAGTTGATTGAATGAAAGGTAAATTGCGTTTTACGATTTATGACGTATTAAAAAAAATCTACTTACTAGATCTCGTTCAAACCAATTTTCGGTGGAAGTTTATATGGTAATGTACATCATAATAATATATTTTTTTTAGTTTTATCATTCTCTTATTTTAGAAGTTACAGGGGGGGGGGGGGACACACACACATTTTACCACTTTGGAAGTGTCTCTCGCGCAAACTATTCAGTTTAGAAAAAAATGATATTACAAACCTCAATATCATTTTTGAAGACCTATCCATAGTAACCCCACACGTATGGGTTAGATGAAAAAAAAATTTTTGAGTTTCAGTTCTAAGTATGGGGGACCCCCAAAATTTATTGTTTTTTTTCTATTTTTGTAAGAAACTCTTAATGCGGTTCACAGAATTCATCTACTTACCAAGTTTCAACAGTATAGTTCTTATAGTTTCGGAAAAAAGTGACTGTGACATACGGACGGACAGACAGACAGACAGACATGACGAATCTATAAGGGTTCCGTTTTTGCCAAATTTGGCTACGGAACCCTAAAAATCGACCCGTGCCAGTCTTAAATATGAGTTCAAAATAAGTACTTACCAATATCTTCAAAATAAGTACACCAAAAATACTGACTTACGTTTCTGGTCACCTAGCAGGTATTAGTTTTAATAGTTTTACAAAGAAAAAGTTTTAAGGGTGCTGATGACAAAATACGTTTTATTTAACCAAACTCGTTTTCTATTTCTGCTGCATTCGTTCACTTTCAGCAATGATAAGTTGTACCTACACGAGTGCGTAAGTTCAAAAACAAAACAAAAAGTAGGGACACACAGCGGTTTCTATTCCTATTGAAATAAAGTTTAAAACAGCACAATTTCTCACGGTAGCCCACAGTGGATGTTCGCATTGAATTTCATTAGGCCGGTTCATTTGACGGCCATTGAGTAATGGCCCGATGAGATCACTTTCAAATGGTGCTAATTTAAACCACCCGACAACCCTGAGAGTCGTTACACTTAGTTATCTTGCATTATGCTTTAGTGCTCTATCTGAAGAAGTAGAAATGTACCCATTAACTCGGTGTTACTCTTGGAGCACTTCAAACTGGTAAAAAATACTACTTATCTACATTTTTAATTTACTACATTTTATACCTATACCACACTCCCAAAATAATCAAAGGACAAAATATCTAATCGTATTGCTAAGTTTGATGTTAGTAGGTAATAGTAGAAGCCCTACTACAACTAGTAGGGCTCAAATTGTTCATAAACACAAGTCCCAACTATTTGTGTTAGCTAGTGAATAGAGGACGTGTACAGAATTTATAATATTATTAGTAATCAAAATATGCATGGGATTACTTTTTAATTTTTCCTACGAGCGCCATCTATGACGAGACCTTCGAACTGTATCGCTGTAGCACGTCGTGTCGACATTGACCGCTAGGTGGTGATAATAGTACTTGTTGTGAATGACGCGCGCGGTAAATGAACGTTCTTGACTTGCCACTTGAGTTCATTTCAACCGCGCCGGCACAACACTGGAAATCGTGCCGTAGATTGAACTCGCGTGCCAGCGTTACCTTGGTTACATTTTGTACATAATAGACGTGTTTCATTATATAGTATGCATAATATATTATATTATATATACTAATATTATAAATGAGAAAGTTTGGATGGATGTATGGATGGATGTTTGTTACTCAATCACGCTCCAACAGCTGAACGGATCTGGATGAAATTTGGCACAGAGATAGATTATAGACTGGAATAACACTTAAGCTACTTTTTATCCCGAAAAATTACTTAAATAGTTCCCGCGGGAACCGAAACACCTCAATCCACGCGGACGAAGTCGCGGGCATGAGCTAGTTAGATATAACTTGTGGATATTTATGTAGTAGGTACTTATATTGTGATATATATACAAAATACTTTTCACAATTGAGACTTATACATAGAAAGTTATTTTTTTGTTAATAAAAATAACGTAGGAAGGTTATTATTATTAGCAATGTTATTTTTTTTTTAATATTAAATTAATTCGATCCTTTCACAATTATTACTAAAAAAAGTTAATACTTATCACTTGATTATTTCTAATTTTCTCATGTTTCGTCTTCTTTCAAAAGATGGCGTTACTTGTCATAACCCGGTCCTTTAACTGTCACTTTTAAGGAAATAGATTGCGTTCTATAAACCTATATAGATTGCGATCTACCCTTGTCGGTGGCTACAAGGAATTGTTGCAATTTTAAGTAGGTATGATAATAATTATCTTCTAATAATCAGGGTAGAAACATTATCATCAAGGATCATTTGTCTGCATCAATTTACAAATGCTTATTTAGTACCTAACTACTTGTGATATATAATTATTATCCGTTCGGATGCGTACCTAGGTACATCTTAGAGTGAAATCCAGGCGTGAGAAAAGAAATATTTATAACAGGAAGCGTAGTTTATAGTAAATAGTAGGTGCTAAGGTTTTGCAATATTAATAAATGGCTCTTTTCATCAGTCATCAGCATCATCGTAGCTCCTGGTGCAGTACCTAATGATGTCATCTCTGAACATTGTGATTAATGCCTGGGTCGCGCATCGTTTATAAATTATTCTCGGACGTTATCCGTCGATCTCTAATTGAAGGAATTGTTGCAATTTATGTAATAGTACACGTCTTCTGAGGAGTGAATTGAGCAATTAGGTGCCGTCTAGCGCTTGATAAAGAAGCAATGAAAAGGATAAAGTTCAACGATTTGTCCATTCTGTGGGCAATTTTTTAATTCTACTTTGCTACCTATTTAATTGATTATTAGAATACCTAATCCTTGTTTTAGCTAAATTACATTTATATGGAGCTTTCGGTCATCACATTGGTTTGTTAAGAAAATGATAAAGCTAGAATTTGTACTAACCACTAAAATTAATAGGTCCGTAAAATTTATGCTAAATCGATCCAGTCCGCCCCAATTCTTACTTCCGCGGCTTTTACTTTGACGCTTTGACGTTACGTTTCAACTCATAAAACGGGGAATAAATAGAAACAATTAGACGTCTGTTTCACATTTAGACCACACATTGTGCTTGTAATGTTTACTTAGGGCCTAGTTCATATGAACAATGTAAGGCATGGGCCTCACTGCTTGTATTTAAAATAATATATTTTCTTAAGTGTAAACTCGACTTATCTTACGTAGGAAATCTATAAGGTTCTAGTCTCACCTGATTACTTAGTAGATTGATTACAGCATTTAATAAATATACCTATCATGACCTTGTGCCCACGACTTCAACTGCGGGGCTTTATAATTTTATATACCTAGGTATTTTTTAATTGACTCGACAAGTCAGCATCTTAGATTTCCCGTTAAATTAACATAGTGCCTCAGCCCGTGGCCAGGATGCAAGCTTAGTCTGTCATAGGTACGTAACAGATAGACAGACAGACAGAAAGATAGACTGACACACTATGCTATTGTATATATTAAATTTAAAAAAATAGTTTTTTTTTTTTAAATCCTATTATAGACTAGAGCTTGGCTGCAATCTGACTTGCTTGCAAGTGGTGAAGCAGCCTAAATTTATTTTAAAATTAATGAAATTATTATGTATTAGAGGTAGAGAAGTGTTAATAAATAAACATTTAAATTAATACGTTAATAACACATTTTAGATACAGCACAATATGCCACCGTATGGGGATACAAACATGAAATATTAATGTAATCACTGTACTGTTTTGTATGCTGATTGATTTTATATTATGAACTTATGAATGGACATTATGATCAACCGGAAGCGCGCTTTGATCCAACGTACCTATAGGTATATGGGCACCAGAGGCCCAATCAGGGCTACCGCGTTTAAATTCGCCGCTAGGGGCGCTAGTGTAGTGTGAGGTCCACGAAATGTCAAATATCACTGGGCTTTTATCGCGGGTCTAATTATTTAATTATTGTTATGAATATTTAGCAATAACCGATTAATTATGGAAGATGTAAGATACGTGCCAAAGAATGCCAGTGCTCTGTGCTTAGAAAGCGTAGCTAAGAAAAATAGGTGCAAAATTAAGCGGATTCTTTCGAACAGCTAATTCATAGGTTAGTATTTCCCTGGTTCCTGTATGTTCACTATTTAAAAAAGAGTTCTTTTTTTCAGAAATATGCTTGTTTACCGAATATACAGCTATACTTCAGGACCTTACTCGCAAGTGGCGCCAACTAGTGAGCATAAAAACGGTAGCCCTCATTATTTTCTAAGCAATCGTAATCCTTTGACAGTATTACTCGAACTGTTTAAGGAGTTCATGTAACATGCTTTTTGACATACAGAAATCTATGAACTCCTTAAACAGGTCGAATTTTCTGTGAAGCAAATTGTTTCATTTCAGGATCAAATTTACCAATATCTAACATATTATTGACACACAAACAATTCGACACCCTATGACTACGGAACCCTAATAAACGATTTTCGTATTTTGTTTCCTTTACTTGTGCTATGAGACCTTGCTTCTTACCAAATTATATGATTCTAGGTCAACGAGAAGTACCCTTTAGGTTTTGATTTATTGGTGAGTGTCAAAATACGAAATGCAATTAGATATATGATATATCCTCATTCAGAGAGTAGTCCCGTTATTAGTAGTGGACTAGATATTAAAAGGAATAACCACCGAACGCTACTATCTGCAAAATCAACGTCCCAACCAAAATGATACTATCCAAACAAAAGGATTACAATATTAAAATCGCGATATAGATACGTTCGTTTTATTGCTCTACGTTGCACGTCGCCAGTGGACGCTCAGCATTATTCGCCTATAAAAGAGAACGTAAAATTTAATGTCACTAGGAATATGGGGACTTAGTTCTCTGGGAAAGATATGAAAACCGTCTCGGACACGCCATTTCAACTTGGGCAATAATAAAGTGTTAAGTGCTGGACATACACAAAGCGCGGCGGTGGCAGCGTTGCAGGATGTTCGAGGTTACGCTGATATAAGCAACTTTTCCACTTATATCACTTGCATTTTCATTTCGAATCATCCTTCTGTTGGAACGTAAATCTTTTTGAGCGTAATCAATCCACACTTTTCCAGCCGGCTACGAGACCAGTGATTCATTTAGACAACTATGGCAATCCGAAACAGTGGTAGATTCACTCGACGAAGGAATGGCATTCCAAACCAGTGACAGATTCACTCGACGATTCAAAAGCACTCGTAATAAGTTTTTTGAACAAAAAAATATGAGTTTGAGTTTATGAATAGGAACTGTATCACGCACTTCTTCGCTCATTAAGTATTAGTCAGAACTACCTCATAAAGTTTTGTTAAATTGAAACTTTTAAACATAAAGTGATACTTTTATTGCAGTTTCTAATAATAATAACTGCGTAGGCCACGATCCCGTACTGCGTTATGTTTGACCAAGTATTTACATCCAGTCCCGCGTTTTGTTTATCCACGTCTTTATTACCTCTAGCTGGAGCGGAGCGGTTCCACTAAAAACATGAGTCATTTCGACACTTGGGCCAGTGAAAATATTCTCACGTTGTAAGTTTCCATTTTGGTGTAGGTATTTTGTTTTATTTAACTCTGAAGTTAGAAGGTACCTACTACCTACCTATTACATGCAGAGATAATAGGTACCTGGTACCTACTTATCTTTTCAACGATAGAGTGATCAGTGGATAGAGTTTATTTAATACCTGCTTGCTTGAATTTTGTAAGTTACTTTTATTAGTGCTTATATACTCATACATTTCACCGATCATATACTTATTGTTTCTTTTATTCCTAATGTATTCTAGTGCACATAATCACTTTGTTAAAGCAATGCGATATAATGTATTCTGTGTGGTATTCCATTAATTAAAGGTACAATCAAATTAATCGATTCTGAATTCTTTACCTATAAAATTAATAAAAACGAAGTACCTAAAACTAATAAAAATATTTAAAACAAAGAATGTAAGCATAAAATAGAAGTATTTCTTAAGTACCTACTTATTTATGTTTCGCAATGTTATTTTATCCTGTAGGTACAATAAATGCCTATCATGTTGATCAATCAATTCTCATAATCTACAGCATAGAGACAAAATGATTATACCATTAGCACCATAGCCTGAGGGGCAAGGAGACTGGTTAATACCTATCCTTGACATTTAGCTGTGACCACGCTGTGAACAAAAAGTAACATCCAATGTGATAAATAAGCCATGGAATGATATGTTTATTTCTACTGAATAATTATTTATTTATCACACTATCCATTTATCAAAATTCAACCTACCTGTGTACCTACTGCAGATTCAATTTGTATATTTTCACTTCAAGTTTTTCTTACAAAGCTTTAATAAAATAACTTGATAATGCCCGCGACTTCGTCTGCGTGGATTAAGTTTTTTCAATTCCCGCGGAAACTCCTTAGTTTTTCGGGATAAAAAGTACCATATGTCCTTGCCCGGGATACAACCTATCCCTGTACTAAATTTCATCAAAATCGCTTGAACAGGTGGGCCGTGAAAGCGTAGCAGACAGACAGACAGACAGACAGACCGACTGAAAGACCGACAGAAAGACAGACACACTTTCGGATTAACAGTATTAGTATGGACTAGTATGGATTATAATAATTTATAAGTTATAACTATAAACATTCTTTACCGAGAGCTAATAGCTGTTATTTGTTATGTACAAGAGTGAAAAGTTGTTTTTTAACCGCGTGCTCAATTTTGATGACCGAGCAAGCGAAGGATTCTAAAATTAGAATCAAAATCAAAAGAGCACGAGGTGAAAAATCTTTTCACTCGAGTGCAACACGTAACTTTTCATCCCACCTCAGTGAGGAAATGACATGACGTGAAAGAAAATGGTGCGCGCAAAGCAAATTAAAAACCGGGCAAGTGCGAGTCGGACTCGCGCACGAAGGGTTCCGTACCATTATTAATAAATAATTACCTTTGTTAATGAACCGCAAGACTAACTTTGTTTGTAGAGGTTTATTGTTAATATAAAAAAAACTATGCTAGTTAGAGCATTGGCTATAGTTTTCCTGTAAAATATACGTAAATTCCTATTGACCATAATTATTTCAAATTTTTCGATTGGTAAACTCCGGAGATAAGGGGGGGGGAACGGTATTTTTTTAGACATTTTCCCCGATAAATCAAAAACTATCATAACTAAAAATAATTAAAAATCTGTTTTAGAATGTACAAAGTAAACCCTTTCATACGATACCCCACACAGTACAGTTATCTCACTTTTAAATTTCAACCCTCAGATTTTCCCCCCTTTTTAAATAAGAACAAAAATAATTTCCAATTTTTTTTAATTCCAGTGTCTTTGGGCCACTAATATACACAACTATTCCAAATTTCATGTCGATAGCTTCAGTAGTTACTGAAATAATCGAGTGTGACGGACGGACAGACGGACAGACGGACAGACGGACAGACGGACAGACAGACGGAGAAAGTCGCACCATAAGGGTTCCATTTTACCATTTTGGTACGGAACCCTAAAAAGTACACCAAGAAGCAGTGTGAGTTTTTAACCAATTAAAAAAGGTTGTATGGAAATTCGGCACCATAGAGGTAGAAGTAAATAGGTTTTAATGATGTTTTGAATTCACAAACTTCATAGACGAGTGATATTTACTTACGTGCACACGATGTTCTAAATTCAATTTACTTTATCCTCAAGAGGATAATAACGGCTTTTGCATTCAGATATCGAAGATTAAAAATACTCTTTCCGAGATGGTGGGATGAAAAAGTTTTTTTTATTTTTAAGATAAAATAAAGGAAACACGTCTTTCGTAATTATGAAGTGAGAGCTTTAATTTCGTTTCGATCTATACACACAAACCTACCCACACATTTTTTTTAATAAACGTCTGTGAGGTTGAGGCCTTGATTCCCTTGAATTGGATTTTACTGTAGGACTGTTTGAAGGTCAGAGACACTCCATTGAGCAAATATTAATATCTAAAGTAAACAGTTTGTTTGACGGTATACCTACCTATCTACCCCATCTTTTGAGTGCTTACTTACATTGAGTGAAGTATTTTTGTCCATTCAACCATTCAATACTCTAAAATAGGAACGTGCGAAGAGGGTGGTCTGACCTAATTGATTACTAAGACGTACGTAAGCTTAGGAATAATATTAAATGCTTTTGTATTGGATAGAAAATAAAATCTAGCTATCTCGCAAATTGTCCTTTGATTTAATGTCTAGACTCTAGGCACTAGACTCTAAGACCAAGTACTTATATTATGAAGCACAAAGCCGAATTATCAATTAATTATTGATAGAAGTGTTTATATACTTACTTAGTTTTTTTCACGCTAAATTATATTCGGAAGCTTTTTATAAATTATTATTATTACAGGTAACAATACCTCGGTCAAAGACCAGCTTCGAATCCAACTCGTGTATGTAAATACATTTCATTAGAATATCAACGAAATTTATTTAGGGTCGTTAAGTAGATACACACCTACATTAAAATACGAAATGAAAATTTGCGTTTCCAAGCCGTGGGTTGTTTGCAATGAGGAGTTCGCACTCGTAAGGAGTGGTCAAACACGGGTTTGAACGGGTTATCTTGAGAAGTCGAATACGTACGTATAGGTCCTAGATACATGTAAGTTCGAGTAGGTAGTCATGTTGCGAACCAATTTTTAGGGTTCCGTACCAAAATGGTAAAATGGAACCCTTATGGTGCGACTTTCTCCGTCTGTCTGTCCGTCTGTCCGTCTGTCCGTCTGTCCGTCTGTCCGTCTGTCCGTCCGTCACACTCGATTATTTTAGTAACTACCGAAGCTATCGACATGAAATTTGGAATAGTTGTGTATATTAGTGGCCCAAAGACACTGGAATTAAAAAAAATTGGAAATTATTTTTGTTCTTATTTAAAAAGAGGGGAAAATCTGAGGGTTGAAATTTAAAAGTGAGATAACTGTACTGTGTGGGGTATCATATGAAAGGGTTTACTTTGTACATTCTAAAACAGATTTTTAATTATTTTTAGTTATGATAGTTTTTGATTTATCGGGGAAAATGTCTAAAAAAATACCGTTCCCCCCCCTTATCTCCGGAGTTTACAGATCGAAAAATTTGAAATAATTATGGTCAATAGGAATTTACGTATATTTTACAGGAAAAAACATAGCCAATGCTCTAACAAGCATAGTTTTTTTGATATTAACAATAAACCTCTACAAACAAAGTTAGTCTTGCGGTTCATTAAGAAAGGTAATTATTTATTAATAATGGTACGGAACCCTTCGTGCGCGAGTCCGACTCGCACTTGCCCGGTTTTTTTGTATGCCTACCTTTATGTACTTACATTAAATAGAATTTATGTGTTATATACGTCATGTCAAGTAAGCAAAGTATTTCTTTCTTAGGTAGCTATTTAGTTATTTACAGTTTCGCAGTACTTTCGCAACTATTGCACTTTTGAGTTTGACTAACGTGGATTAGGTTCGAACTTCGAATAATCTTTCTACCGTTTGTGATCACTGCTAGTCATAACATAATAGGTATGTACCATTCAAATCAAATCAAATGTTTTGTTTATTCAAATAAACTTTTACAAGTACTTTTGAATCGTCAAGTGAATCTACCACTGGTTCGGAATGATCCTCTATCATTTACATAATCTTCAACAGTATAGTATGCTTTTTTTAGGAGCATACTTTGAATGAATTTCTTAAATTTGTGTATACCTAGGCAAGTTTAAAATAGGTTGTGGAATTTTGTTAAAGAAAGAATTCCGAAATCGCGCCACCCGATGATAATAATAATTTGACTTCCCGAATCCACCACTTTAGGTCCAGCGGGCTATAGTTTGCCTCACTATACCGAAGAAAATTCGGAGATAAATGAAATTAGCGAAAAGTTTTAACGACATACGGTCTACTATATGTGGAACTCTTTCGCTTTTTCTCATTGATCCGCAGAATTTTCATTGTAAACTGAGACATCAAGATTTTAAGGTTAGTAGGTATATAAGATAAGATTTTAATGGACAGGGGTCGTGACCCCTGTCCATTATTAATCTCATAATGATAGGGGTTTTCTCGGGATAATAATGTGGTGGGTTCCCAGGTCCTTCCGCATTCCACAAGTTTTGTTATTCTCCTAGACAAATTAGCCCTTATCCCTTGACTGCGATCTCACTGGATTAGGCTGTTTCAGCGTTTTTGATATTTTTTCTATACCTATTTCGATGATTAGTGTACACGAATTCTTTGACATGAAAAATTATTTGTCTTGCATGATCTGACTACATCCCGCTCAGAGTTTGCAGGAGATATGAGCAATAAGTACGTACCTACCTACATTATTTTACACAGTAAAAAATTTATGTATTCAACTATTTACGGATTCCTTTGACGTCATCTCCTGAACTGCTGTTTTCATTGACAGTCAATGATCTTCGCTCGCATGCGTCTGAAATTTATGGTTTTTCAGTTTTATAACTTTCATTCTTATTTTATCTATCTATCTATCTTTTAAAAGGTTAAAATTTCTCACAATTATAGTGATAGTTAATATTTTACCATCTATTTAGGTCCCTTATTATATTTTTGAAGTGAAACTTCTTTAGAATCGTTGTGATATGAAAATTCGATGAAACCAAAAAGCGACACCAAAAAGAGACAAACATATTCATAATAGAAATTAGCCTGCGAGAGAATGAGATAGAATACAAGTTATATTTATCTCTCTCTCGTAGGCTACTTTTCTAAGTTTCATTTCTGCCGTGTGTGAATTGCACACACACGCTTTTTTATTTATTCTACACTAGCTGACTAGCTGATGCCGGCGACTTCGTCCACGTGGTTTAAGTTTTTGTTATTCCCGCGGGAACTCCTTAATTTTCCGGGATAAAAAGTAGCCTATGTCACTCTCCAGGTCCTCAACTATACCCGTGACAAAAATCAGGTCGATACGTTGCTCAGCTGCGGCGTGATTGAAGGACAAACCAACAAACCAACAAAGCAACAAACAAACACACTTTCGCATAATTATAATGTTAGTATGATTTTAAAGTTAAGATGTTTTAGGCATAGTCCGTTTCTAACGGACTTACCGAGGACTACATTATGTTTACAACATACCTATTAGTAGACTAATAGTTAGTTAGTAGTAAAGGTATATTTGACTAACGAGTTGAAGCTAGTTGCACTGTACGGCACGCGTGCCGGGGAAAGCGAGCCGGTCGTTGACCCCGGCTAAATTCGGCCAAGGTCTGTCGGGACATCTATTGTCCCCTCGTTTCGTTCTGGTACGAGATCTGTTTGTTTTATGTATGTAGTTTAAACAAAATGATGTACTAAGCGGAAGACGGGCTGATGGCTTGTCAAATATGAATTACTAGACTCTAGATGATGCCCGCGACTTCGTCTGGGAACTCTTTAATTTTATGGGGATATTATAAAGTAGCCTGTACTGCCCCGGGATGCATCATGCAACCGTAATCTGACCTATCTCTATACAAAATCCATCAAAATCTGTTAAAAAGATGGGCCGTTAAAGCGCACCAGACAGACAGACACACTTTCGCATTTACATTATGTATGGATTAGAAAGAAAACAAGTTTCCGTCACGTACCGGATATAAGGTACAGGGTCTAATAATCTCTTACTTATAAAGTTTTAGTTTAGTATTTAAAATTCGTAGATCAAAAGTTGTCCAGTATTAAGTAATTACAAAAACTCCCTTTAGGTTTTTTAATTTATCTTGTACCTACTAGCTGATGCCCGCGACTTCGTGCGCATGGAATAAGTTTTTTTTAATCCCACGAGAACTACTCAATTTTACGGGATAGCCTATGCCACTCTCCAGGTCCTCAGCTATACCCATGGAAAAAATCACGGTGATCTGTTGCTCTGTTGCAGCATTGAAGGACAAAATAACAAACCAATAAACCAACAAACAAACACACTTTCGCATTTATAATATTAGTATGATGTCGAATTACCCTGATTTTTAGGGTTCCGTACCCAAAGGGTAAAAACGGGACCCTATTACTAAGACTCCGCTGTCTGTCTGTCTGTCTGTCTGTCTGTCTGTCTGTCTGTCTGTCTGTCTGTCTGTCTGTCTCCAGGCTGTATCTCATAGACCGTGATAGCTAGAAAGCTGAAATTTTCACAAATGATGTATTTCCGTTGCCGCTATAACAACAAATACTAAAAATTAAAAAAATATATATATTAAGGTGGGTCCCCATACAATAAACGTGTTTTTTTCGTATTTTTTTGCTCAATATTAAAAACGGTAACAGGTAGACGGTTCAAATTTTCACAGAATATTAACTTGTATATTACCTTTCAAAATAAATAATTAAATATCAATAAAGTAAATATTAAAGGGGGGCTCCCCTTTAATATTTACTTTTGATATTAACAGTAAACCTCTACAAACAAAGTTAGTTTTGCGGTTCATTAACAAAGGTAATTATACCTACTTCTTGAGTACGGAACCCTCGG
Organism: Erebia epiphron; assembly: GCA_963932025.1. Lineage (NCBI taxonomy): Eukaryota > Metazoa > Arthropoda > Insecta > Lepidoptera > Nymphalidae > Erebia > Erebia epiphron. The sequence continues at coordinate 36,891,946 of OZ009948.1, read as the reverse complement.
TGCGCGAGTCCGACTCGCACTTGGCCGGTTTTTTAATTGGCAGACATGTTGCAGGTAATCATAATGTCTTTCCAATAGGGATTCAATTTACCAAATCGCTCTTTTGTTATTGTAATTTTGTCAATCTTGGTTCTATACTGACACCAAGTGAGCAAATAAGCAAGTAAAATACGACGTTACAAGGGTAACTGAAACAAATTGGCCGCCGACCCAGATTAAATTGCTTTAGGAGACTCCCCTGAGACACAAAGGGATTTGCTTATATTAATGATAGGTACTTTCAGCGTACTGGGGGGTTACTACTTCCGCTTAAAGCAGTATGGTTTTAAAATGCAGGTTTATGTCACGTACCTCGAAGTCCCTAAAATAAGGATTATAATTCTAAAATAGAACTAAGTATCTAAAGCCTAAGCCAGTAGAATCCCGGTGGTAGAGCCATTTTTATAAGTGACAGGTAAAATTTTCTTCTACATGAAATAAAACATTTCATTTCAATATAAACGAGTTTTATAACGTATGAACTATGAAGTCCTATATAAAACTGTCCAAACTGATGCAAAATAAAATCCTATCATATCAACAGAGCTCTAAATTTTACACTTCTATGCAGATGAAGAGTTATATCAGAGTAAAAGAAGAGTAGAAGAGACCATAGTTCTGATAGATCCTAGCGTCCTTAAAGCACCCCCAAGCAACTTGACACTGATAAACATTTTCAACATTGCACGCTCTAATAATAACGCAGCTCTGTTGCGGTCGACGGATCAACAAAGTAAAGGAGGCTGTGGATCAACCGAATAGAAACACGATACCCAGCTAGCTAGACGCCTGCTAGGGTATAACTAGGTGCTATTATAGGTATGTGCTATAATTGTGTGGCTAGGGGGATGAAAAACAGATTTCTGGGCGATAGCGTCACTATCGTATCTCGGGCTTTCTCTATAAACATTTTCCATGGCTTTTAATAACACAAATGTACCATCTGGTACCTACATATTTATGGTATTTATAAACAGAGATCATAAGGAAACAAGTTCGGACGTAAAGTTTATATCGCCGGGCGGGAAAGTTATAAAACCGATCCAGTGATTCAAACGATCATCGAACCTCGCGTTTAAAATCGGCCAAGGTTCCCCGGGTTGCCGACCTCCGGGTTCTAGAAGAAATCCATGAATCGACATACCCGGCGTTCTTTAACATATTGTGCGAACTGTGAATTTATTGGGTGTTTCTCATAGCAGCATTCCGATGGTAAATAATGCAATAAAAGGTCCTCTGGAAGTCTGGATACAATATGAAAAGTAAAATCGAATGGCGTAGAGTTTGTCGAACCGGGTCTATATCCAGCCAAGGCCTCTGGTTGAAGGGCGGCCCGTCCGACTGCCGACCGCTTTGTACCGGCTGGGCCGTTTACATCGCCCGCGCCGCCCTCTCCCCCCGCCGATAACAAAGGCTTCGTGACTACCTCACTGACTCATATCTAGAGGTGCATTACTTTCTTTGCAAGGTGAAAAGATTATCAACGAATAGCTTTATTTACATATTTTTTTATTGTTTAACGGTAACAACTATCAATTAACCTACGCATGATAAAGATTTGTTAGGTAGAGGAGATACCTATGCACACTATGCAGACAGGTACTCTAAAGAATAGAGAGACAGACACACTTTCGCATTTATTATATTAGTATGGATATAAGTATAAAAGGAAAAGGTGGCTGACTGACTGATCTATAAAATTAGGTATGGTTTGCGCTGGAATTTGGCATACAGAAAGCTATTATTAGGCATCCGCTAAGAAAAGGATTTTTAAAATTATGAAAATTGAACTTAAAAAAACTTGAACGAAGCCGCGGGACCAAAGTATTTTTTTTAATTTAGTGTTTAGATTCACACTTTGATGGGTATTTGAAAAGTCTAGAATTTATAAGAACGACCTGTACTAGACACAAATTTGAAATTGATTGCTCCTAATGATGATAATGTAATTTTAGTCACTGACCATGACCAAACGTTACCTCCTTGGTCGTCAGTTCATTGGCACTTGGCATTGGCAGTACTTAAGTGGCACAGCTTTTACACAATCATACTCTAATATTATAAATGCGAAAGTGTGTTTGTTTGTTGGTTTGTTGGTTTGTTGGTTTGTTGGTTTGTCCTTCAATCACGCCGCAACGGAGCAACGGATCGACGTAATTTTTAGCATGGGTATAGTTGAGGACCTGGAGAGTGACATAGGCTACTTTTTATCCCGGAAAATCAAGGATTTCCCGTGGGAATCAAAAAAACATATTCCACGCGGACGAAGTCGCGGGCATCAGCTAGTTTTTACTTTTGAAATAATATTATGCAGCAGTACCTACTGTTACAGATTATACTATTTCGAGGTTATAATAATAATAATAAATTTATGCTGATAATAATAATAAATAACAGATAGTAGTGGAAATTACGTAAAAGCTAGACTTTTTTTTCCCTACTTACTAAGTTTTACTCTGGTCTTCAAGATCTCCAATTACCTACCTGCTGTACTCTGTAGTTTTCTCTTTTCATTGGTAGCTATTTTTGCCTGAATTTTTTTCACTGCTGCGTCTTCAAGCAAATGGAAATGGATAAAATCCTGATATAAATTTCTTATACTCGTCCCAAAGTTAAAATAGACTTGGGAAGCAATAAATAAATAAATAAAATAAAATAAAATAAATTTATAGGCACCTATTCATTCTTTGTTTTAAAATATAAAAAGGAGAATCAGCGCGAACGTTTTCTTTTTCAAATCAAGTTCTCGTATAGCAAAAAAAAAAGTTGGTTTCTTGTAATAAGCTCGTTCAACTCTGTGGGAACACGGTAGGGGCTCACCGCAAGCGCCATAACAACTGGCCAGGCTCGGTGGAGCAAAACCGCGTCTAGACTACGCCTGTTTAGTTATTAGCACCCCACCCATTATACGTAGATCTGCAATATCCTCTTACTTTCCTTTACATTACGAGATTTAATAAACTCTGGTGATTCTCGCGGAGGTACACCGGCTTTCTCCTATAAGGTCATTCTAAATGTTCCACAACGAAAGCAGGTTACATGGTGCAGAGATTTTAAGTATTGGCTCCGGGATAATTTATTTAAAAAGTAATTAAGAGTCCCACTCAGAATCCTCTCTCTAATTAATAGGTAACTTTGGGGGCCAGTTCAGAAGTAATAATAAGTAATAACATGAGATAAAAATCTCCATGATAGACTAATTTAAGGTGCACATGTGACTAATAGGTACCTACTAAAAATGTATGATCCTGTGCCTTGTGCCGTAAGTCACAGCGTACTAATTTTACCATCAAGTCCTATCTGGATGTATAAACCTGTCCCCAATTAGAATAAAAAGAATAAAAAACAATTAAACAGTCCTTCGGCTCCAGAATATATTTTATTAAAGCACGCTCGAAATTTTGAAATGCATCTAATTTTGTTTTTGACCTTACTCCTCGTTCCGTGTATCACATCGGGTGGTCTCCACTCCTGATGTTAATCAAATTCTTACGCCATAAAATACGGTGTACATCGCCAATATTTTACGCCCCGCTTCCGGACCCTGGTCATAATGTTAATTAATCCGAAAATTCATTTTTTTAATTGTCCTCGAACCAACACAGCTCTACTCGAACTTGATTAAAATTAAATGTGACTAATTCTCTAACAGTGTATTATGATATTATTTAAAAAAAGATCTTTTTGAAAATTCAGACTTCAAAGGTTCATTAAGATTATGAAAAGTAAAAGTTCAGAAAGCATTTCCCTATATGGATTTTTTTTTGGGAGCAAACAGGTTTGCATTGAAGTTAAATTCTAGAAAGCTTAATTTTGTGAAAGATCTTGAGTTGAGGACTAGAGTCTAAAGGACGGAGTTCACGTATAATCAATATTGGCCGGTACCCGTACTTTTCGCAACTCTCAAACTACCTATATGCATCGTCCAAACTGGTTTCGAATATTCCGGTTGACATTACCGCAAATATTTTATCGAAAGACGATAAATGGTAGGAGGCATAGTAGTTGGTAGTAAATCGTGACATTTAAAATGTTTTGAATCGCTTGCATAGTAAATAACGTACACAAAAACCTGACACAGTAAAGCAAAGAACTAAACTAATATTTAATACAAACTAATAACTTAATGAGTAGATAAGGTGAACGATATGAGCGTAGGGCGTTAACCCCGACCTGCCCCAATGTTTTTCGCATGGCTGATACAGTGGGTAGGTACTTACACGTACATTGTACTTTGGCATGACAATGCGAGGCCGAAGCAAAAATTGCTTTCCGCGACGCGGTCGTGTGGTTCCCTTAATGACCTATATACGCTCCCCTGTCACTTAGGGTTTACAGTGGAGTGCCTACCGCCTGTGCCTGGACCTGACCTGCCTCAACTGCGACGTGATTGCGTTCGCAAACTAAAATAACCGGGACGCAAGTCAGCTGTCCCGCATACTTATCCATTTCCGTGTTACTTTCAGAGTTGTATTCATTTATAATGATTGGTGTTATTGAGTTATGACGAAATCATTTATAGATCGGTAAATTACCGGTAAGTCATTTATAGATCTAAAGGGTAATTTGCAACTATGAAAATAGTAAAGGGTATATTTTGGAGTAAAATAGTTGTTGCTGCATCAAAGATATTTAAATTGAACCTGAAGTACGTGTGCGTTTGTAGAAAGACGTGTTGGTGTGACTACATACGTGACTTTCGACCTGAACGAATTATCAAAAATGTTCGTATCCCAAAAATTTAAAAATTCAAACAATAATTACTTGCTCCAATAAAATTTGAAGGAATTATAATTATTGTTGTCTTCACTTTGATCTGTATTAGCCCTGGAGGGTTAAAACGGTTGGGCATTCCAGTTCGTGCTATAATTATTTTTCTTATCGATTTTTCCACACCAAGGTCACTTATCTCTGTCTGGAGTTCAAGCACCCAGTATTGATTAGGTCTACCGAGAACTGTTAATGTTAAACATCCGAAAATAACACTTAACTGCCTAAAGGAATGTTAACATCTTATTTTATTACAGTATTATTATTTTTTTTCTTTTCAAATCGACTTTTACAACTGAGAATATACTATGAATAATAATAATTTTAAAGCTTTTTGTTTACAAACCCTAGAATGCAATTTCAGAATTACTTCCAGGTTCTTGACATCAATTTCTAGCTTTATTAGCATAAACAACTTATAAAAGGCAATAGCATGCTGTTCTTACCATAAAAGATCTGTTAAAATATACAATTAATCCTCTCGTGGTTCATAATATATTTCTTTCTTTACAAAATTATAGACACTAAAACCTTCTATAAGCTTAGGTACATAAAACTATGCCATCGTACTAATGCATTACTCCTGCAAGATTAATTAAGTTAATTCCAGCTTTGAGGGTTACAAATGCCATGAAATATTATACCCCTAATAAAATGTTAAAACTCTTCAATAGTAATTTGTGTAGTAGTAAATTTTAATTCACTAATTCCTCTCTAATTTCTAGTAATAAAATAGCCGATGCCACTGCCTTTGGACATTATAATTTAAAGAATATAGACCCTGATGTATTTTATATATGTTATTTGTATATAATGTTTTTAGTGATGTACTAATAGACTAATTATTAAGTGTTATATTAATGTAATCTTGGAATTGTAAAAACTTATTGTATTACCTTTTGAACTGTGAATCATGTAGATTGTATATTTTTGTTTTAATAATAAATAATAAATAAAAAAAATACTTATAATGTCGATTTGTTTTAATAATAGCTATTAAAACAAATCGTCATTACTATACTCAATGTACCTAATGCATAACGATTTATTTAAGATGTTATTGCAAAAAATTGATTAAAGAAATACTTTATCAACGTTTAAGGTAAGTATTCTACTTTTAACAAATAATACTACACTCAATGTATACCTATTGCACATTGCCAACTGTTCAAATATTATTTGCATAGTTGAGGTTATGGCGTAATGCGCTTATAATTATTCTTGAATAATATGTAAAATATTTATAACAGCTCGTGTTAAAATATTAATTACATCGTGAATAATAAAAAGTTCAACGAACCTCTCTATAGTCTATAGATTAATCGAAATATATAAAATACATAATTAAAATTATAGTCAAAGCATAGATTTAGGATAGGTCTCCGCTGCTCAGTGGAGAGTTGGAGACCAATCCTAAATCTACGAGTCAAAGTTACGATAGATAAATGATGAACATAAACTATTTAGCCATTTGCCCTACTTAATATTATAAGTTGTAAGTAGAAAAGGACGTGTGTTCGAGACTGTAGTAAAAATATTGATCGAAGACAGGGTGTGCATGCAAGTATGGCACGGAACTACTTCGGCGTCCATTATTGATTGGCAGAACGATGCATCGTATTGTTTGAGGGATCGATTCCTGCGCGTCTGTGTCGCCCCCGCTTCTATTTTTACCGCTTCATTGCTTACTCCCCTCGCTGCCTGCTTCCTGCCTTTTATTAAACTATCTGTATGTTAATTAACAACGGCCTCGCCGCTCGGCCTGCCTCTGTTTATTTTTCTGTTAGCTTGCCTCTATGAAACGTTATTTGCTATTTAAGGAGATCCTATTTGAAACGTACTTGAGTGCGTTCGTTGGCGCATATTTTTACAGCTGCATCTATAACAAGTTTTTTTCCAGTTCCATCATAACGATCCAGGCTGCTATAATGTCACATATTATATCCTTTTATTTTTCGAGGCCTTCAACTACATTAATTAGTGTTCGCTGCACGTTGTCGATCCCAACTCCGCACTAGTCCTTTCTTGTTCTACCTTCAAGGATAATTTTATGGTCGTCTCTTTCTACAGGGGCATCTGGTATACATAAACCTGCGTCTGTTTACGTTATGTCTATGTATCGTTTGTCTGTGTGCGAGTCTAGGGGTGCGAGCATGTGTTAGTAGCGTGGCGTTGCGTCTACAGCTGTTGTGGGTTTGTAGAGCCAAGCCGCTATCGACTCTTCTAAATTTATGCTTCCTCATGACCTACGCCCCGACTTTGGTATAGAAACATTAAAATCGTGACTCGAGACCACTTAAAATTCTTTGCAGGACCTCGTATAAACAAGGAATCTATTCAAATGTCTTGTAGCATTTCTATTCATGCCCATGACATTGCTATTAAAATATGTTTATTGACCATAACACTGTAGGAGACTTAAAGTTTTTATTTTTTATGAATCCCACGTTAATGAATCACATATGTTATTGCTTATGTCGTCAGCGTCATTAAAGCAATTGTCGAAGAGGAAAATAATGATGTTATTATCCACGGCTCTTTTGTTCCGGATCGTGTGTACCGGAATGGTTTCTGTGGCAGCCCATCTTGCACTTGTCTCATACACCACAATAGTTAAACAGCTGCCGAGAGGTCAACGACACCGCGCTAGTGCAAATTGTATAGATACACATTTAAGCAGCAAAAAATAACGACCGTTTGGATCCCTTTACCTGTTCAAGGAAAGGAATGTAGAAATGTGGCTGATTGAGATAGCAGTGATTCTATTTTGAATTTATTGTTTTAATATCACATTTCTGATTATTTAATTTATTCTTCTTTGTCTTTGTTCATGAACTGTTCATATTCATGTTAGGTATGTTTTTTTATTCACGATATTCAGTAATAGAAAAAATACTGTTAAAGTTCAGGCTTTTAAGTGTAGTCTTTCGACTCAGTTATTTCATTTATTTTCGTTATTTCTACAGCTTTAGTCGACGTGATCTATACGGGTACCCTGACAATTTTAAGGTGACGTCACTTACAAACCATGGGGTCGATGCACGGCCCCTTACCTGCATTTTTTATTGCATACCTTCGTGACGCAAGCAGTCTACAAAAGGGACAGTACTAACAACGTTTACTACAGAAATCTCCTTACTGTCTAATTTATCCTGAACTACCTTTTAAAATGAGATAAAATTTTACAACTTTACTGGTATTACTTTACTTGGATGATGAGTAAGGAAACTAGTTTGGCTTTTATCGATGCAATTACTATGAAAAAGCAATAAACCTAAACATTATTATTATACTGCAAATTGATACAACACTCGTAAAAGAGTAGATTAGATGTTGAGCGAAATTATTATACCTACATCTGGCCGAGGTAAAATAAGCTTTAAAAATAAATTATAGCTATGTATCTTAAGATGCTCAGGGTGTATATTTTATTAATAAATTCTAGGCCAAGCGATTAAAATAGTAGATTAATTTCGAGCAATAAGCAATTCTATGAAAAACTCGACTATGGTTTGAGCCTTTTTAACTTGAAAAACTAAAAACTTGCGTCTACTAGCTAATTTTAGCATTATTATTTAATTAGGAACGTTTAGGTACAAAATGTTTGAATAACTTTTTTTGCAGCAGTCAAGTTGGCCAACCGGGAACATCCTTGTCCCAGAGCCCTACTTGAACCAACGGGGTTCCCGTTGCGCAAGCCGTCGCAGGTCGCTGATCCCTACAATTGGGCCGACCAAAAATGTGTCAAGTTGAAATCGGGTCATTCACCCCGAATGTTTACCTCTTTCGCGACGCAATGCCGTGACGTAATTTCTTTAATCGCAACACTGGGTAATGCGTGAGAGTTTTGAGACCGCGCCGCCTTTGTTTTGGTTTTAAAACTTTTCGTTGCGGTTACACAAGAAAAAATATTTTACTAGCACGAAAAACTTTTATTTTGGTCATACTCTTTTAGAAGTTAAAATCGTTTCAAATCGTAGTACATTAAATGCTACAGAAGTAAGTAATTAATGAAGCATGGCATGCATAAACATATTTGCTAAGTCTCTTCTTAATCTTGGACATATTATTAACTGAGCGAACAGAAACCTTGCAAAGTATATTCTACATGTTCCTTTTGTAATTGTATCGAGAAAAAGTGTAACTGCTAAAGGCTCCTGTATCCTTTATAAAACTATTTATAGCCGTGTTCGCAGACAAACTTCATTCTTCGAGTTTAAAAACGAGTTTAGTCGAGACCTGCCTTGCCTTAAGTTATACCTTATAATGTGGCTTAAACAGTCAGGTACTTGCTATTCACGAGTTGTGCCTCCGAGTAGAAAAGAAATAATTGTAATGGTGTCTACGTGAGAAATAAATAATTCATGGCAATCTTTTGAAAAATATTATGGTCGGACGGCGCGGGCGCATTATACTTGTAGATTCCGGCAGACTTATTCCTATCTCTGCTGGCTATAAAACTCATGCTTGTAAACGTTGGAGCCTGAGATTTATTAGTTAAATCACGCAACTGACTGATTCTTAACCGTATAAGTTCAGGTCAATTAAATGTTTTATTATTGTAACTAATTTTGATTCGACTTTCACTCTTTTGCAATATTCTTTCCACAATCATCAATCACTCCACAATCTTTAGGTATGCGCTAAGCTTTGAATTAATACGCATATTGCATATTAACAATTCCGTATTTACGAGAACCCCTAAGGGAGTGTATAGTAATCAAAGTTATAATTAACTTAACCAAGCCAATGAATCTTTCTAAAGTTTAATGACGTTTTAAATTACTCTTACAGCCTCAGGAACGTAATAAATATAGAATTAGTGCTACATGTACATAACGTTGGTTAACATTTAGCATGCAAAATGTCGCTACTCGCTATGGTTCACTTTTTACTAGCATGTCTGTGCTAGCATTATATTTGCAGATTAAAAAAATATTCAAAATCGACTTGCAGCTGACTATAAATCTGACTCTAGCCCCAAATAATGTCAACGGCAATACAACTACAAAAAATAATTGATAATATCTATTCAGACTCATCAACCATTGTACGTATTCGGTTTCCATGTGTACAATGCATTCATTGATGTAGAGATAGCACACGTCGCCCATGGCAACGGGAATAATGCAGGGGATGCTACCCCTCTCGGCTCACCCACAAAATTCCGACTGACGGAAATCCCCCGGCGAAGATTTTTTTTACTAAATTCTGTTAGCACATTATTCAGTGTCGCGTGTAGTTTGGTCCTTCAATTTTAAAATTTCACTATAATTAAACGTAAAAGTTAGGTTAAGTTACAAAATTGGTACATGACAAAAATCCAATTCCGACTTTCATTTACTTGATGAGTAAGATCAAGGAGACTCCGGCAAATGTTGGAAATATGTAGGAGGAATTCTCTAGTATTAGATTTGCTATATTAAGACTTGAATCTCCGCCCTGCGGTGTCTCAATTTCTATCCAGACCATTTACTATAAAAGTTTCACTCCTCCGTATAAACCCGCTACGTTGAATAAGGTGAAAAATTCCAAATTGAACGAGCAAAGTGAGTAAATTTTCCAGTAAGCTGATGCACTTCTACACTTTCTTAGAAATTTTAAAATCTTTGCTTTAGCGAAACGATGCAGTAAGAAACAGTTTGTATTCGGTAACAAACTAGAACTTCTAAATACGTAAACGTTCACCCTCCTAATGTTGAAACCATTTGGTGTGTATTCAAAATAACATCTATGCGTCTTTTGTTAACGCTCAATATCCCACGCCACTAGAGATAAGAAGAATGCCTTAGCTCGTACAAAAAAAAACTAATCTAAAATGCGACGTGGTCTGCACGAAGGATAACAAAACAACAAAGATTATGCAACATCCTGCTATATGACCGCACGTTAGGGAGGGTTAGATATTATAAAATTTGTGTATAGCCTGAGCTCGCATTTAGTCTGTTGTGGCCTTGATTTTTTCCAAGCCGGCGAAGCTGGCCTCGAGCCGGCAGGTGATTAGGTTACATAAACTAAGTCCTTCCCCACTTCCTGCTGGCGCGCTTTGCAGTTGTCGGAGGCTTCTAAGAAAAAGCCGAATTCGCAGCCCGCCCCTATTGTTATTCTCGTGTTGTTTTCCAAGTCGTACGCACTTAGGCTCCTCATCCACGCCATGATGTACCTACAACATGATCAAAAAATCTCTACCTATATATAAAATCAATTGCTGCTCGTTTGTCTCGCTAAAACTCGAGAACGGCTTGACCGATTTAGATGAAATTTTATGTGTGTGTTTGAGTGGGTCCAGGAATGGTTTATATTCATAATTGGACCCGATAGGGGGCGCTGCAATCGGGTTTAAGGTTCTGGGCAGGACAACGTCTGCCGGGCCCACTAGTTAAATATAAAATTTTTGCTGATAAGGTAAATAAAAACCAGACATTGCGAAAATGAATCTCCCTCACCGGCTCGAGTGAATTAATTACCCATGAAGATTTATAAGTTGCCACTTGCCATTAATCTGACTGGTAGGTATATTAAGCTCTAATTTGAGTTTAAATTAATTTTACGAGGTCATTATCTTGAAAGTTTCTTTATAAAAATGATAACTTGTAAGTGGTCATGCTGCCTTATGTAGGTATGTAGTGGAGACCAGCATCAAACTGGTTTGGCCGCACGCGATCCGGCTCCAACGAAGGGACGTGCAACGAGTAAAAAGAAACCTAAATGCACCTCTAGGAAACGCTGACCTTGGACGCAAGAGGCACGGCACCTGGCGTTTTTATCTGTCCTTCGTAAAATTTGCGCACCACTTTATAACGCTTCCACGTTTATTGTTAGAGTATTTAGGGTAAAGAGTTAACTTAAGCGTAAGGGTTTTTGTGAACAAATAATCATCTAAATCTAAATATATAAAAGGAAAGATGACTGACTGATCTATCAACGCACAGCTCTAACCACTGGACGGATCAGGCTGAAATTTGGCAAAGAGATAGAGCTATTATGAAGTAAAATAGGGGTTTGTTAGTGTAGTTCACGCGGACGAAGTCGCGGGCAAAAGCTAGCTGTTCAATAATAAGGAACTGCTCTAAATAAATTGGAACCCTAATTTTAGCTGCAGATTATTATAGTTGTTCCACTCAAGGCGTGGGATATGTCACCAGTGTGACAGTGGCGCGCTTTCATTGCAATGATACTCGTATGTCGGTCGTAGTGGTTGCGTAACCGGTGTCGAGTCATGAGGAAAGTGAATGCAGCATTTCGAGGTCGCGTAGAAAGTTGCCGCGGCGCCGCCCTCCGCCTCCTGAGCTAAGGAGACAATCTTTACTAGCGCGCTCTTTACAAACATAACAAACTTGAATGCACTTGGCCTCACAAATCTCGTGAATGGTAAAGTTGAGTCGTCGATCCAAACTCACGACTTCGAAGAACAATATGCAAAACTACACGTTCACGCGATATTCTCGGCCAATTTAGAAGTCACGCAACAATGTTACACATCTCATAGATTTTTTTACTAAAATGTTTTATCCGAAACCTATTAATAGGTTGCATAATAAGATATTCAACTCAGAATCCTTTCCGAAATAAGCAGTACTAAAGAATGTCAAGGAGTTTTGCACAAAAAGTTACACGTGCCGGCCAGAACAATCGCTCAGGGCTATTGAAATTTTGACCGTGGCTGGTCGACCCGGCTCGGATATAATAGGACATCGATTCTCCTGTCGGTGTTAAAGAAAAGAGAAGAGTAGATACAGACAAAATGAAGGAAAATAAAATCTTTGCTTGCTTCCTCACAGATTTACTTTTCATTGGCTCGTACATTTCTTGTTTATTGCCCATGAGAGACCAATGTGAATCTAGTTTTTGGGCTCTTGAGTTTTATAGCTATGCGAGTGTATTTCGAAACGAGTTACTCAAAGGAACATTATTTTGTTATTATTTAATTTTTCATTTTATAGGAAAGTAATAGCCATCAGCCTTCATCTTAGACTTATCCTACTTTACTATTTAACCGCCCACATTGTATCCCCCCTTAAAGTTCCATCCAGGGACTCAGAATACTAAGTAGCCTCACAATAAACAGCTAACAATAGCGGCTATAAAAAGCAACCTGACGAACAAAATGCAGGAGCTCCTTGTTCAGTAGAGCAATGGTTCTTTGTCAAGAAATATTGTAGGTTTTTAGATTTTTATTCGATCACTAAGATCTCATAATAGTCTGCATAGCCGAACTATGAATAAAAGCATTTATTTATATCTTAATTCACTACATTTTTAGTCTGTAATATTAAATAACATCATGGCTGTCAATTGCTAAACTTTTAAATACTGTAAAATATTATACTTGTTAATTACTTACCTGTATAAATTTATTTTACGGGTAAGGAATTCTTAATTATTTATTAGCAGTATAATGTTTCATCAAACAATAATTCCCTACTTCGCGTTCGCATGTATCGTGCTCACGTATTCATTTGCATATAAGACGGAAGAGGGTTTCGATGTTTTAATTTTTAGTGGTCCTTTTTTAAGACCATTGTCCGAAGTCCTTACTGTAGTCGTGAGCAGCTTATTTTGCATTACCTTACAAGGAAGGTCTGTCTCTGCCAATTATAGTGGTAACTTTGTAAGATACCTTCTTGAAAGCTTTCAGATTTAACAAAGTATGAGTGTCCATATTTTTGTTTTGACATACTAGTCATTATCGCAATAATAATGTCCTCCCGACCAAATTTCGGCCTCGGCGGCCTATCTCTAGAGAGATTAGCCATCTGCACGGGAGATATCATAGTGCACAATTGTGTGCGCATACACAGGTGCACTCTCTGTTCCTTTACTCTCATAGCCCGATAAGATGGAAAATTGGACATGACCGGAGAAAGATCAGGCTCAGGACCGACGGCTTAACCTCTCCGAGGACGGGGGTGAAACACCACCAACTTCTTAGCTCCGGGCTAGTACTGAGAATTTCTAGTCAGAAAAACGCAATACTTAATTATGGTCCGAACCGGGACCTCGACGGCCGCAGTCGAACATGCTAACCACCAGGCCAACGAGGCAGTAGTATCGCAAAAAAAGTAATACAAGTCGAGCATTGAATATTTAAGTTAAACAGAAATTCATCTTCAATCTGTATTTAAATGTTGAAATAGGTATGTCTAGATTCAAACTTGGATCAATATTGTGTACTGTTAAAAGTTAAAAATTGCTCTCATCTACCATTAACGATCTCAAGTGCCAGTCTAGAGCCAGGAAGGCATCGTTATCTGTCAAGTCTCACATCAAGTGTCCCGCTTATCTCCCCACATGTTTGATCAGGTGCCCGTGAGGATGCTAACACAAACCACACTATCACTATCCACCAACCCACGCTTCCATTCAAGGTCTCAACTTCGGCCATAGCTTTGACCATGAAAACGGGTCCTGTTTCCAATATTTTTTGAACTATTTACACTTTGCACATGTAAACAAGATTTAAAAATCTTAAATATCTCAAACATTTCCCATAATGCGATACTACTCGTAAAAGATGAAATATATAAGACAAATGATGATCAAAAAATTCAATTCAGTAAAATATTCTTCCTCGATTTAGATTTTTGATCCTTATTAACTTTTTACGTGTTGTCGTGCCATTTCGTACCAACATCAAGATTTTAATATCATATTTTCTAGTTAACATTTTATACGTGCCTTCTATATTTTAGTTTATTTTGAAATAAGTACATAATTATCATAATATTATTATAGTGACAGGAAGTGAGGCATTATTAATTGTAGATTCAAATATTTTTTATAATGTCTTTGAAGGCCAGAATTTTAATCAGATTAGTTGACGACGGACGTTAAATTATTAAACGTCGGATTTGCTGACGGCTTCAGAAAGGTTAGTTGGCATGAATGTCAACGATTATAACATTCTTTGTGCGGTGTTATAAGTTTGGGTTCCGTAATCAAAATTTATTTTTATTTTTTTATCCAGTTTATTCTAATTTGAGATTTATATAACAGTTACTACAATTAAGATAATATTTACTGCATAAATAAACTCTTTAAATAAAATTATGTATTTTACATCCATTCATCATGCATCCTTCCAAACAATATGATTTGGTTGTTAGTAGTTACGTATATGAAATACTAATACATTGAAAGAAAAAGTAAGTAATAATAAAGTCAATAGAACACCGCAAATAGCCGTTATTAACAACACATTAAACATAATAAAATTAAAAAATGGGGTCGGCGCGCGCGCATGATTCAGATTTCAGACATTCTCTGGCTTTTACTTAAGGAAACTTTACCACCGCCTTCTAAGAATCAAGAGGAAATTGTGCCGAGTCCGTCCACGGACAAAATTATATATGACGTAAGCCCTGAGGGATTTGATCTTAGTTTGACATTGCCACGGAAGGGCAAAAAAGGGTTACGAAACATCTGTTACATATTTAGACCTCCGATGTTACTTAATGGGGCTTATAAAACACTAACTTTGTATATAACGTTGCACATTATATTATAACGTTTTCGTTTCGTATTTTTTTAATATATTAGAATATGATTAATTATGCTAATGTGCTGATTTTTTAATGAAAACTTCCTAAATTGAAATAATATGTCTATTCTATTTAAGTTAGTAGGTATCTTTAAAGAACTTCTATTTCAAGATCACTCTTAATGTAGACCAATTTACTGCCCTATCTGTTCTCATTACTCACGAATCACGATCTCATTATTAATACATAACGATACGTTCAAAAGAGCATTTATTTCGGTTCGCCAAAAGCAAAAATAAGTTTGGCTCATGCCATTAATGTCGGTTTATCGGCCATTGAGATCATTCTCTTGAGAGAAATCAAAACAAGCCGCTGACCCAAATGGGGAGGGACACTGCCAATTTATCCCGCTAGGTGTCGCATCGTCGCTGGTGTTGTTTACCTGTCAAACACCATATATTTTTACGCGATAGTTTATTTTTCTTAGATTAATTCATTTTAATTTGCATTCAAATGTAATAAATAATAAAGGCGCATACCGTTTTCTTAGACTATGGTACAAAGCCTTGCGCCAACAAAATTGGAAATACAGTTCATCGGCTAGGTTATGTTGCGCTCACTTTAGACCTGACGATTATTATGGAAAGAGCACAATACACTGGTTTTTATCCCAGATTCAATTAAAATAGGACGCCTAAATACTAAGATTATGTACGCAAATGAATCTGACAGTTACCAGCGAGGGTGGCGCCATCTGATATTAGCTTTGCCTGTGCCTCCCCATTGATGGTAAAATGGCAGATAATAATATGGTCTTGGTAGGCTTAATTATTCTCTTGTTTTTGTGTTTAACTAGCATTTATCTTCAATAGCATCTGTTGGAAACTCTAAAATGGAACTTACATTCTTGTCTACATGTCATAAATGTAAATAGGTATCAGAAATGACAGTTGTACGAGTCGGACCACTTAAGACCGGCGCAGCCCATGTCTGTGTTTTATTTTGATACTAGATGATTCCCGCGACTTCGTCCGCGTGGACCAAGTTTTTTTCGATTCCCGCGGGAACTCTTGAATTTTCCGGGATAAAATTTAGCCTTTGTCCTTCCCCGGGATACAACCTACCCCTGTACCAAATTTCATCAAAATCGGTTGAGTATTTGGGCCGTGAAAGCGTAGCAGACAGACAGACGGACACATTTTCGCATTTATCATATTAAGTATGGATAATAGAATATCGGTCACATCGCAAAAGATTAAATGTGTCCAGTCACCAGTGTCCTTAAAACACAATAGGTACACATAATAAGCCGGTATAACTGTATCCGTGCTTTGTGACAGGTAGATGTGCCTGACTAAATGTGACGCAAACGATCAAAATGTATATGTCACTGTAAGATTGCAAAAACCGTTAGATTATAATCCAACTAGCGATATTGTAAACTGTCGACGGATTGTGAACCGTTCAATGTTCCGAGTGTCAATTTTTGATATATTCATTGTATTTATGTTTTCTTGTCTCTTTCTAGTAGGTTAGGTTAGGGTTCGACGGGCACTTAGGTTTTATCGGGTTAATATATCTAACAGATTACAATCTACCGAAAAATAATGCGTTAAATTGTAATCATTCGACAGTTTACAATTTCGCGAGTTAGATTATAAGCTAACGGTTTTAACAATCTTACGGTGACATATACACAGAAAAAAATATTTCTGTATAATATGTGAAAGAAACACCAGTAGCATATTATAATGTAAAACTTGCATAACTCATTGTTACAGTCTCAGTTGTTGTGATCGGTTGAATTTATGGTATTCTTGGTGTGTCAATGGATTTTGGCCAATAGCGGAAGAGTGTTAACCAATCAAAGGTGATCGCAATCGTTACCCTGTTGCTGTCACGTTTACATAATAAGGCCTCAGAAATATCACATCTGTTAACAGTAGTATCAGAGATAATTAAATTGGATAAAAAACTAGTTGCTCAGTGAATAGCCCAAACCATCTTACAATAGGTAAATCGATGTATTTTTAAAACTAAACAATTAACTAATACAGAATAATATGTTACGTAGGTAGATAAATAGGTAATGCATATAACAGGGGTATTAGTGGGTTACCGTGCGACTACCGCACGTGAAGTGAAACGTTGCCGCATAGCGAATATTATAACTTCATGATCATACTAATATTATAAATGCGAAAGTGTGTTTGTTTGTTGGTTTGTTGCGGCGTGATTGAAAGACAAACTCTTTCAATCACGCCGCAACGGAGCCACGGATCGACGTGATTTTTGGCATGGGTATAGTTGAGGACCTGGAGAGTGACATAGGCTACTTTTTATCCCGGAAAATTAGGGAGTTCCCGAGGGAATAAAAAAAAACTTAAACCACGTGGACGAAGTCGCGGGCATCAGCTAGTACTATATATTAATAGAGCAAATAACGATAGGAAGTCGTTTTATTAATTAGCGATTAAATGTTTAACTTCAAATTGTTAGTCAAGGTCTAATTTCCAATAGAATTAATTGTTGGTTGATTTTGGTAGAAGGCTTTTGCCAAAAGAATAACAATAATAGGGATGGTGATAATTCAATGAAATCAGCATCAGCAATTCTTTATCAAACTATTTACCTGTTCTGTGCTTTTGGTATGGAAGTTTGTATGAAATAGATAGTTGTGAGTTGTGACGTCATCAAATTTCAACACACTTTTTTCTTTAATCGATAGTTTAAAATCTTATTAAATATAAAACTAACACAATATGTACATTTTAGGACTTTTGGTCCCACAATTTAACAATTAGTAAGAAATAATTTATTTTTGATAATAAGAGTTTTTATCTATAGATAAACTTTTATTTTCTTTTAACAAGAAAGTGAATTATTTTTTTATCCTAAGCGTAAAATTTAGCTAAAGTTTGAAGAGCAGCAGTTCAATCAAGATTATTAGGAAGCACTCAGCTCTGAACAATTCTCGTTACCTTCGTTTTATCTAAAATTATTGAATTATATAACTCTATCTCTCAGATTCCACTTCAAGTTCTACTCATTCCAGAAGTTTGTGACCATTACTTAGTTAAACAATCCTGCATAATTTTGTAAAGCTTAAAACTATTTTGGTCTATTAGAGTTTGAAATGTACCTACATAGTTTCATCGTTCTTGCAGAATCAGACGAAAGAGTCCAATAGAATATTATGATTACAATCAATTAATACGAATTATCAGAGAAGATGAATTATTATCAATTAGCAACAACAAGACTTGTTACGTTTGAATGTCACTGTAGCGTTGCTACCCAGTAGTGAGGAAACAAAAAAGAGTATTATCATGGATCCGCGCTCATAGATCAGAACTAATTATTCTCCCCAGTGTAAAAACCGTACTCAATTCCCATGACTAGAATCGTGAGGCAATGTGGAAGCTTAACAATCATAAAATAATTGCGATTTTTATAATAATATAAATGATTTAGTTATACGAGTATCTATACTCACTTGACTTAGTATTATAAATGCGAAAGTTTGAATGGATGGATGGATGTTTGTTACTCAATCACGCCAGAACGGCTTAACGGATCTGGGTGAAATTTGGCACAGAGATAGATTATAGTCTGTAATAACACATGCTAAATAGGCTAGTTTAAATTCAAGAGTTCCGCGGGAACCAAAAAACTTCAATTCATGGGGACGAAGTCACGGGCGTCAGCTAGTTTATTTGTATTAATCCATATAATATTGATTAGCTGCTTATTAAAAGTGTTCACAAATAATAAACAAAAAATATATTTTTTAATATAAAAATTTTAAGGGTCGGCAATTGCAGTAAATTTTAGATTTCTTAGAAATTTTATATAAAACCAGAATTATTTATCCTTATGACGTGAAAGGTTCCTTGAATTTCGCATCGCCAGGTTCATTCACTTCTTGTGATGTTTGATACACTCGTCATACAGTCTGATGAACATTAGTGTTTAATATCAAGGAATGAAGGGTTACGTGAATAAATTATTTTGGAATTCGATAAAAGAACATCTCAGTCAACATTACGAAATACGAATACAAACATATTTAAACGAAGCAGAAAAGAAACCTAGCATCAAAATGTGATCTGTTGTATTAGATATTTTAAAGCTTGGAAGGAAAAAAATATAGATAATGTCCCCCAGGCAAACGGCATTCCAAGAGGTTTTTTTGGCTCGGCTTGATAAATATTTAGCCTCCAAAGTCTTTGAGACACAACGTGACGTAATGCAACGTGAGATTCACATTGAATGCTTTTTGAAGAGCAATTAGGAAAAGGCTCTGTTTTATATGTGGTATGAAAAATTACACAAAAGACTTAAGGTTTCTTCTCTGTTTTACATGTGGTATGAAAAATTACACAAAGACGTACACGATTTACTGATTAAACTCTATAGATGATACAATGATTAGACAAATTGTGTAAGTAATCAATAAAGTTAATGCTTGTAATGTTCGAGGAATAATGAGTCAAGATTTTAATTGTGTAGGAATAAGTAATTAAATGGATAAACTGGGCTTTGACGTTGATCAATAGATACGGTAGTATTGACACGTTTAGTACTTACCTGTACCTAAGACTAGTTTCACTATTACAGTCCTACGAATAATAAAAACCCGGCCATTTGCGAGCCCGACTCGCGCACTAAGGGTTCTGTGCCTTGGAAGGATTTGGTTTAATTATTGTTAATCGAATTCTAAAAAATGAAGACGGCGGCGTGCAAGTTTACAATTAAAGTACGCAAAATTTTTTTTTGTAAACAGTACCTACTCCTAGTATGGTATGGTTTACCACTGATTTGAAACTATCCTAGTTTTAATAGACTTCGTTTTAGTTTTCCTCTACAGTTAACAAACATTTCTAAAAAAACCCCTTTTATTTTGGACCGCAAAACGAAGTTTTTTTTTGTAAAGGCTGATTTCAAAAAAAAAATACTAGCTAGAAACTTAGTTTTTAATATTTTTCAAGTATCGAATAAAAAAAGTTTATCTGTATTGTGTTTGCTTTGCTTGGCTTCCTACGAGATATTAAAACCAAGTGACAAGTTCCTACTTGAGATCTTGATCACGGATCAATAAAGACAAGAATTCTTTCAACAGAGCAAATCGGAGCGAGCAATCATTTGTTATACTGCTGCATTCACTAAACAGACTTTGTTTTTACGTCACAAATGTGAAACTTTTACGTCATCTAAACTGAAAATAATGAAACTCCCTGTCACATAATATGGAAACCTTGAGCTTGTTATTCCGAACGGAAATAAACGTATGATGTATTTACGGAATCCCGATTCGATATTCCGAATCGGAATTTCGAAACGGAATTCAGAATGTATGTGGCGGGCCTTAAGTAAACCTCAAGTCAAACGCACAAACACCAGTTCCATTCATCTAAGCCTTAAATTATTATAGCCAAAATCATTACGCCAACCGAAAATGATTTCCTACTTGCGACCTTGATCATGGCAGACCTTGAATTGAGGATTTGTTCAACTTAGAGCGAGCAATGCGCCGCGGCGCTGCGTTCACTAAACTTTGGGATTACGTCACTCCGTATTTTGGTGAATACACTTTAGAATTTAGATGAATAGCCTCCATCAAAAGTTCTACGTTCGGAGTATTGCCTCGATTTTCACAGTTTAGTTGTAAAATAGTCTCTTATACTACATTGTTTATACATTGTGAAGGTTTTGTAATGATTTTTGATATCAATGTAACTTGAAAGACCATTGAACTTCTTCATTAATGAATAGGTTAGGTGTTTATTATGATTTATAGAGTTATTATTTTGCATTGAATTTATCTTTTCTGATGCTAATGAGACTGGGCTTGGAAGCGTTGATTTATGTTTTTAATTTATTCTTAATTCATCGATTGTCATGGAAATGTTTTCTAATTATCTACCTACATGAAACATGTTTAGGAATGAGAAGATGTGAATGATTAAATGCTTGCAACACTATTGCGAAATTTTAATTCGTCACTTTCTACTTCCATTATCAATTCGTTAGATTTAAAAATGTTTCTTTACTTTTTTTACTGTATTCAACAACTACCTCAACTTACATAGACGGGCCGTGTCAAACAAAAATAGTGAACTTATTTTATTGACATCATCTAGTCTGAAAAGCGGGACAGCGCTATGGCGGGAACAAGGTCGGGCTTATACAGGTGAGGGGCACGCCCAACTTTTTTTCTATGAAAGGGCCCATCTAGTACCTACATATAATATATCGATGGTATTTAATATTACTGTGTTTTTCTAAATTCAGTAGATTGCAAATCAGCTGAGACGTTCTGAATTAGGACAAGTTTCAGGTTATCAATATTATAACCAGTTCTCTATTGTGAATTGCTAAATAAATGTAATAGATCTATTTGTGCAAGAACAGTATCACCCTAAAATACATTAGCCGTAGAATGTGAGTAATTGAGTATCACAGATTTACATCCCACCACAGCATCCCACCCACTCGCCTCTAAGATGACAAATATCGCGATGCCTCGCCTCGTCGAAATATTCTTGACAAACACATTAAGGACTTGAAAAAAACGCTAATAGCGTTCGGCTTTGAGTCGGTGCACACACAACATTAAAAAAATGAGATTAAAGGAGATGAACAATTTCAGACACATTTTTATGAAGATTACGAGCACTTGAAGCGTGAAATACAAGGATTTTTGTTAAAATAGTACCTACACAAAACTTATTTCATCTACTGAAATACGATAATGATAGATCAAGTGACCAAAACTTCACTGGTTAGATCCTAGACGATGAAAACACAGAGGTAGTATATGAAAAGTTGAGAGCAACTTTTAATGAAAACGAAATATTTTCTGTATACTTAAGCATACTTACTTCAAATATTTTCTGAAAACTTTCTTATTTTTCTTCTAGATTATTCGATCAAGAGCAAGGATTTTTTTAATTCGGAAAGACGCAAAACGATTCGATACTGTGAGATATCATACTTATTTATTAACGCGTAGATATCACCTTATTTGTACTTCTTCAATGTCACCGAGTTGCTGAGAGGGCAACGGACCCAATATCTGTATACACACACACACGTTAAATCACGTATAGAAGCGTTGTTTTATATCAACTCACACTAACAATGATGTGTTTTCTATCTGCAGCTAGGGTTGGCATAAAATAATCTGGAGAATTACTCCAAATCTGTAACCTACAACTAATATTGTAACTATCATCCACTAATATTGTAACATCTGCTATCTCGTGGCAGTTCATTTTCAATTCATACAAACTTGTATTTAAAATTTAATTGTTATCAGATAATAGGCTCTGATCATAACTGTTAAAGGAATATAATGTTAAAAGATGTACCTATTTATACAGGTACAAATTTTTTTTTTCAAGTGACACTTATCTTTCGTTCTAAAAACACGGATTGTACTGCTGATAAAATGGGAATTATAATTCATTGCCCTTGCTCTTTATCTGTCATGTCTACGTACCTACTTGTCGTTAAAATTAATACCAAGTTCAGAAATATTTATGGAATTTTATCAGTCAAATGTGATACAGAGTGCATTAAATTGCTTATTTTATAATTAATTTCTCCCAATTATAATTTCATAAACATTAATTCAAATTAAACTTACTATCACAGATTTAATAATTACTCGGTCACTTATTTTCACAATTTGTTTAAGTTGGAAATGTGTATTAACTTAATTTTTTTCAAACAAACTTTAAAATAATGCAATTTTATATTATGCGAAAGTGTGTCTGTCTGTCTGTCTGCTACACTTTAACGGCCCATCTTTTCAAAGAATACCGGGGGAAAGCCCGGGGAAAAATATAGGTTTCTTTGTATCCCGGAAAATTAAGGAGTTTCCGCGGGAATAATAAAACTGAATTCACGCGGACAAAGTTGCGGGCATCATCTAATATTCTATATAACATTAAGTCCGTTTAAGTCAAAATAATGAGGATATAATAAATCAAATTGATTATTTGGTGTTAAATCAAATTGATTATTTGATTGAGATGCATGTTCTGTGCCACAAAAGTATAAGTAGGTTTTAATAGAGATATCGATCTGATTACAATTTACTAGACATAGACAACTTATATAGTTGACTAGACTCAATGTGAAAATGCAGAAAGAGGGTATACCAACGACCTCAATTTGCATAGACGGGCCCTGTCAAACAAAGAATGTGGACTTATTTTACGAACGCCTTCTAGTTTGAAAAGCGGGACAGCGCGAGCGCTATGGCGGAGACAAGGACAGGTTTATACAGATGAGGGGCATACCCTACAAGTCAGACGCCCAACTTTTTTCAATGAAAGGGCCTATCTAGTACCTACATATACGAGTATATCGATGGGGTATACACATATTTGTCAAAAGCAATTTTTCGAGAACCTACCTAACGAAAAACTTATTCTGATAAATATTACGTAAACAGATTATTATATGTTGAAAAGTTTTTGGTAGCGAGTAAAGCCTGACGAAGCCTGGCTGCTTAAGATATAATTGCTTAATTCAGTTGGAAAGGAGCAAAGAAAGTTTTGATTAGCTTCGAACAAGTTATTGAAATACCAGCGGGAATAATTCCAGAAAATACTAGTTACTTTATTGGTGTCTTGCTATATGTGACTAGCATAGTAGGGAAATATGGAGGAGGGAATGGAGGGATAGCTAAGGTTCTTCAATTAGTAACTTGATAACCTTTTGTGCGTTTTAAGAATTTCGCCGAAGTTGGATATTATCACCGATATTAAGAGACTTGGCGGCCTTTGTCTAGGCTGAGGAGTTTTCTATTTTTATGCTGTTATATTTTTTTGTGAATATGATCTGATATTTATGTACCTGACTACCTCGTTGGTCTAGTGGTTAGCATAGTCGACTGCGGATCACGAGGTCCTGGGTTCGATTCCCGGTCGGGCATAAAAAGTTAGGTATTGGGTTTTTCAATTAAGAAATTCTCAGTGCCAGCCCGGAGTTCGAAGTTGGCGGTGTTTCAACCCCGTGCCTCGGAGAGCACGTTAAGCCGTCGGTCCCGGTTATTATCACTAACATGATAATAGTCGTTAAAGCCCGCCAACCCGCATTGGAGCAGCGTGGTGGGTCTAAGCTCTAATTCCCGCTCTCCTATGAGAGTGGAGGCCTGTGCCCAGCAGTGGGACGTTAATAGGCTGTAATGATGATTGGATGAGGATTTATGTACCTAATCTAATTATTTTTCATAATGCGCAATCTTAATGTTTTGCACTCAATTGCCTTCACATACACTTTTGTCATAATATTCTTTTAGAGTGGATGTATGTTAAGCCTAGCGGACTTATAATTCTACAAAGTTATTTGTCCAGTCCAATTACTTTGACGATGATTATCATTTCACTTATGGCGTGGAAAGAAGAAATCTCAATATATATATCTGTGATCACCGAGTAGTAAACCTATACATAAGGGTACGAGGCTGACGCCTTGTATGCTAAATACACAGCAAGATAAATGTCAAATGAAGGCCTGGCCATAGCCGAAGATGCTGGCTTCATCGGTGGTTCAAAATAAACACCGGTCACCGTTTAGGACAACGATGAACAAAATCCAGTTAAAATGGTTTTGACTGGATTATGCCAACCTTGCCAACCTTTTTAACTGAGCGCGCTGTTGTCTTAAGGTGCGGGAGGTCCCGGGTTCGATCCCCGGCAAGGTCAATTTGGGAATTTATAATATCTGAATTTTCCCTGTTCTGGCTTGGTAGGCGGCTTCGGCCGTGGCTAGTTACCACGCTACCGGCAAAGGCGTGCCGCTAAGCGATTTAGCGTTCCGGCACGATGCCGTGTAGAAACCGATTAGGGGTATGGGTTTAATATAACTGTCATGCTCCTAGGTATAGGTTAGCCCTCTACCATCTTAGACTGCATCATCGCTTACTATCAGGTGAGATCGCAGTCAAGGGCTAACTTGTAGTGGATAAAAAAAACCTTCTATAAGAGATGACACTATAAGAAAAAGATACTGATATATAAACTTGGGCTGTTCTCAAACATACTCAAATAATAACATTTCTTCTTAAGGGTCGAAGTACTGAAACATTGTTTTCTGTTCCGACGTTTTAGGATAGGAAAAATGAAAATTTCATTACTAAATTAATACCATTTGCTACTCAGTTAAATGAAGTATGACGTAATTAAAAAAAGTGGTCATAAAATCGTATAGTAACTGCAGAAAATTATCGAGAAATTCATGGAAAACTCAAAAAAGGCGTTATCGCGTTCCGACTATTGTGATTTAATCTGAGACCTTATTTAAACAAAAGTTATTTCAAATTAATCATTAAAGATCAAGGAACACTTTAATTAAACAATATTTTCAATACAACTTAAAGTTTTTGTACAATCTGGTTGCAAAGATCCCTCATACGAATTTTTCATACAAATTTACACTGGCTCGTCCAACCCAAATGTCAAAACTTATAGCCTAAGAGATAACTGTATTTGTGGTAACTATTTTTTGGTAACTATAATTATATCTCCTTACTATTAATTTCCATGTTTCAGATTTATGTTAGTATTATCACAGGTGGTCTAAGAGGTGATATACGTAAATTAAAATACTCGTAACTTAAATGGGAGATATTTAAACACTACACATTATCACATCAAAGCGGCGACACTTGAGCTATTTTTTACACATGACGGAACGGACGGTATATATTATTATGTGTTTGCCCTAAGAGGTTGTGCGATTGTTTGTTTGTTTGTGTACTTTTTAGTTACCATTTTCCTGGAAAACTACTGGACCGATTAGTATGCAGTTTATTGCAATAGATATGCATAACTTCTGTCAAGGTTCTTGAATATGTTTTAGGGCCATAGTCCACTAAGCTGAGCTGCAATTTTGATTTTAATTTTTCAATATGTTTCCATTTTTCTGAAAAAGTACTGGGCTCATTGAGATGCGGTGTTTTGCATTAGATATGTATAGCTTGTGAAAAAGTTCTTTAGATTTAGATATATTTTAAGTTATCGTGCTATCGTGCGCGCTCCTATCGTGTTTTTTTATTATGTTACCTTTTTTCTGGAAAACTACTTTGCTGATTTAGATGCGGTTTAAAAAAAATATGTTTAGCTTCTGAGAAGGTTCTTAGATATGTTTTAGGGCCATAGTCCACCAAGCTGTGCTGCAATCGTGATTTGGTAGGTGGTCGAACTCCTTCTCATCGTAAACCCGTCGTGTTTGGACTCTTTTGATTTGCCTTGACAAGCGCTAACCTAGATGCTGTGGTCACAGGAACTCCAGTTTTTTATCCATTATATTTTATAACGTATTTTTTGAACTGATATATTTTAACATTTATTTATCAGAATATTAAAGTTTGACACAATTTGACACCTCTACTCATTACCATTTGGCCATAGTCCAACGCGGTCAAACTGCGCAAAAAAAGCAGTCAAAAAAACTACTGAACCGACAAAGATGCAGTTTTGTGTTCATAAAACTACTTCTGCGAAGATCTAATTGTTGTTACAAAGTTATAAGGTCACAAATTATAATGGAGCGCTGCAGTTCGTCGTGGGTTTTTTTTAAATTTTAAATTTATTACTTGACGTAAGTACTACTTGACGTACTTAACGACGTATTATTTCTTTGAGAGGCAATATCTAGTAAACGCCCCGATGAATAGAGTCAATTTTTATACTGGTTACTTAGGTACAGCGCATACTTTAATACTATACTAGAATAAGCCTTCCTAGTTATTGGTCATTTCTGGTAACAATAACTCGTCTTTGAGCGGCGATAAGTAGTCAGGTCCCCAGCCGCTTGCAGGCAGACCATCACAAATTCCACCAGACGATAGTTACTGTTGTGAATGATACGAGCACTTGATGAGAACTGACATTTATTATTACTGAAATATATAACAATATTATATAAAATTCACATCATCTTTCCCTTTTATTTTTTAATGTATATTATAAGTACATCTAGTTTTATTATAATTTTATAATTGGCTTAGATATGTTATTATATTTAAACAATACCTACGTATCTAATCCTAATTTATTTTTACTGAAATACCAACATAACAATATTATATAAAAATCATATTAACTGAAATACCAACATAACAATATTATATGAAAATCACATCAGCAGCTATCTCCTAGCCTATATATTTTTTGAAAGCTTGCCCCCTTAAGACCACGTGCCGCGGTGGACCGAAACGGCGATGGCTGCGTACTGGGTCACGGCGTACTCTTGCACAACTACACCGTTTTCTCTCAGATCCAAGTTTAACCGTCACGGATTAACATTTAGATGTTATTCTATTTAACAACAAATTGTGTAACGTCGTAACTGACGTCTAAAAAAAAGAAACGAATCAATTTAAATAAAATTTAAGCCCTCTGAATCACCGTTTCTTTTCGTTCTTTCTTTAGCGAAGGTTAGTGTTAAATACTTCAAATTCAAAGAGATCAATCATGCAGCAAAAATCCAAATGTTATAAAGTTTAAAAATTTTGATCAGAACCCAGGGAATGCAGATTCCATACATATACTTTGTTATCTTAGTCTGATAACGAATAGGTACCATTTATCACATGCTGTCACATCTGTTATCAAATTTATAGAAAAAAAAACTTATTGCGTTAATGCTGAAGGTTGGTACAATCAACAAACTCAACGACATTCAACAATTTTATTTTTATAGAATAGGTACTAGATGATTCCCGGAAAATTGAGGAGTTCCCGTGGGAACATAAAAAAAACGTATTCCACGCGGACGAAGTCGCGGGCATCAGCTAGAAAACCAATAAACCAACAAACACACTTTTGCATTTATAATATTAGTATGATTTGTAAAGAATGGTATTCCTCATCTCAAACAATAAAAAGAAAAGTCCTTATTTGCTCACTCACTGACTTATCAAGACACGCACAGCCAAAAAAGATCCTTGGACTTAGAAAACCGAAATTATACGGAGCCTTTATACCTAATGTAGGCAAGGATAAAGACCGGATTTTTTCAAATTCTCACGGAACCAAACCCGCGGGCGATTGCAAGAGACTCTCCCTGTGCTCCCTCAGAGACTCTGAAAAAGCGCATTACTCTGATTAAGTAGGTACCAGAAACTTGGGCAGTAATCAATCCATCGTTATACAGACTATCCTGCGAAAAATAACAGCACCTACATAATTGCAACTTGTAAGACCGTTAATATAAAGATAATACTTTAATAATAATAATAATGGGAGTCGTTCACACCAATGCGTAATCTGCATACGTAAATGTCATCAAAACTTCGTTGTTTATAAATCATGAAGTTCTGTAATAGGTACGTGTGATAGGAATGCAATTAATAGTGACATTATTATCTGAATAATATTTAAATTGTTTTTCTTACAAAAACCAACAGTTTTAGTAACATTGATTTTTGGTTTTCTGTTATTATATACAACATGTTATAATTTTTACTAACCTAACTTTTTAATATCTATTTCAATATAATCCATACTCCATACTAATATTATAAATGCGAAAGTGTGTCTGTCTGTCTGTCTGCTACGCTTTCACGGCCCATCTGTTCAACCGATTTTGATGAAATTTGGTACAGGGATAGGTTGTATCCCGGGGAAGGACATAGGCTACTTTTTATCCCGGAAAATTTAAGAGTTCCCGCGGGAATCGAAAAAATTTGGTCCACGCGGGAATCATCTAGTTACTTATATATTCATACTAATGCACAAATCGTTTACGTTCCAGCATTCATTTAGACATTTGTTAGACATTACATCTTTATTTATGCGTTCTTTTTTGAGAATTCAAATGAGTTTAAAATTATTGATTATATTATATAACTGATCGCTCAACTACTTTAGCTTAGCAGTTAGTCCGCAAATTATAAAGAAACTTCAAGATGTTTTGTTACGCGGTCTGACAGTCAGCCGGCTATGTCGCTATTTATGAATTCTAAACAGGTGCTTAGGGCGGCGCAGGTGTCGCATTGTCGACTTTATGCTATGACCTTTGCATAAGAAATACAGTTTTGCACCGTAGCACATAGTATTTGTATGCTAGATTTCTACGAATTTTATTGATGCGAAGGGTATCTCTAACGTACTTTTTGAGCGAGAAACGTGACTATATTATCTACTACTCCAAACATTGAGTTCGGATGTTTTTGAGATGGCATCTAGTCTAAAATTGAACCGGCCTCAAATGTTTTGCAAATTGGATGTATACAAATTAGTCGTCGTTCAGTCACGGCTATACGCCATGAATTCTACGGTCGGATTTTGGCCAATTTATATTTTAAAAATATTTAAATGAGACGATTCCGATTCTGTTGTACACCATCTTTATACCCATTACTATCCCTTTAATAATATTCCCAGCGAAAATGCCTGGCAGCACTAGATTTTGAGCTGCCATTTTATTTAGTATTATTATTTATTATACATTTAAACAGATAGAAATACCTAATATAGAACATAATATACATTATCTGTCTGTGTAACTGGTAAGTACATCCAAATATTCTTATTACTATGTATGTATTAGTTTATTAAGGCGAACTCGCCATCCTCACCATAAACGCCAAGTTTTTTAAAGGATGGCTCTGATATTAAGATTTGTAAGTTGTAAAGTTGGTTTTGATCAATAAAAAAAAAAAAAGACCGCGAACGCGGCCAATACGCAGCTTTTAAAATTTTACTATTTAGGGAGGTACTCCGGCCATTTTAATACCATTTGGAGATTTGGCTAGCGAAAAGATTTCGTAAGAAACAACCTCATCTACATAATACTGCATTGTTCTACATCTGCTGTATTATTCAGATAAATACTCCTAAGAGTATACCGAACTGAATTTCAATCTGGATTTTCTATAAATAATCTAAAAACAATGATTATCCTTCCAGTAGTTTCAGAGAAGTTATAATCTAAGTTGTTTTATTAATTGCCTATTATTATGATGACTATCAAATTTATCGATTGAAATTAGCTGT
Source organism: Erebia epiphron (assembly GCA_963932025.1). Taxonomy (NCBI): domain Eukaryota; kingdom Metazoa; phylum Arthropoda; class Insecta; order Lepidoptera; family Nymphalidae; genus Erebia; species Erebia epiphron. The sequence goes on along the minus strand of OZ009948.1, from coordinate 36,861,639 downwards.
ATTTACAAAGATTCAATCCGAAAAAAATCATGTACTAATGTATTTTCATACGTTCTATTACCCATACAGCTACCTACCTATATTTTTTGCTTATTCAAATAATAAATGATTCTATTTACGCAAAACCTCGGTAAGTACTTTTAATGGACCTGAATTGCAATAATCTCCATCACTCACCATAATTTGCTCTGCGGTTTATACCATTTGTGTCAAATTTTTTTGCTATCAAAATTTGGCAGTGACGTATCTAATTTACGATCGACAGGCGAAAAAATAAGGCAAAGAATAAATCAAATCACGTTCAGATTGCTTTTGGTGATAAAACAATTTTTAAATTAACATTTTTTATTATTGCGATAGGTAGGTACTATAAAAATAAATTATGGGCAAAATTGAATATTGATTGAAAATTTAATATTTCTATGTTTTATCAGGAACCAACTCGATTTCTGCCAGATATCGTCGTCGTCGTCGTCGTCAACCGATGGACGTCCACTGCTGGACATAGGTCTCTTGTAGGGTCCTCCACAAGCCACGGTCTTGCGCTGCCAGATATAATAAGTATAAATTCATAGATTTAGGATTGGTCTCGCTTCGTAAGACCAATCCTAAATTATACCCTTCTCAAAGGATAATGCAAAAGGATAAAGCTCGGTGTTTGAAAATATATGATTCGGTAAGTAAATGAAGAGTACTGATTACGCTTACGAAATAAATTTTGTTTACATTTAATGTAATAAATAGAAAATAATGGAAAATAATGTTGATTTAAACTAACTAATTATTTAAACGAACAAAGGACAGCCTCATTGCAGCGGTTTGGATATTAATGTTTAGTTTTTAATGTACCTACCTATTTCATAGTTTAGTTTTAGTTTGATATTATAGAATGGTATGTTTTATTATACAAATGGGATAAAAATTTTACACATTATGTACACTAATGACCACATCTACTAGGACTAAAAGGAAAATTTTGAACAAAATATAGTTTGTTGTAAACTACGAGTGCATTAGACTTTAGGCTTTACAGTAAAATAAGATAAAGTTCATAAACCAACCCTTGCTCATAAAAATACTACCACAGACGATGATTTTTTCACCATATTATATTTTTTTGGAAATTATAAGGAAAACCGAATTAAGGACTGATAAATCGAACACACAAGCAGACTTTTTAAGGTAGCTCTTGAAGGCGATCTCGCCTGATGGTAAGTGATGATGCAGTCTAAGGTGTTAGCGGGCATGGCGGTTATTTTAAACCCATACCCCTAATCGGTTTCTACACGGCATCGTACCGGAACTCTAAATCAAGCCTTGAAGTGATCAAGGTTGCCTTTAAGAGATCGCTGTTTAAGCGATAAGGCCGCCTGTTGTGCCATGTCCATTAGATTATTATATCTGTTGTATTTTATTTTTTTGTATGGTGTACAATAAAGTATATTTTACTTTACTTTTACTTTACTTTACTTTCAATCGCTTGGCGGCACGTCTTTGCCTGTAGGGTGGTAAATGGGTGGTAACTACCCACGGCCAAAGCCTGCCACCAGACCAACCAGGCCACCTGGTTTTATTTTTAAACTACTAAAAGCAAAACTTTCTAGCTGAGTACAAAAAATCAATGAACTACTTATTCCTGAAAATCAAATTCTATTTACGAGGAAAACCGTTCAAGCGGTTGCAATAAAGAGAGTTGTAACAAGCGATTAGCGATGCGGTTGTTATCAATGTAAGTAGTCCAAGGGCGGACACGATAACAAGGACCCTGCATCGGAGAAACGTTGCCTTTTAACTAACTATCTATTTTCTCTTTTCAATAGTTTTATCCGAGTAAAACACTATAAGTATCTAGTATCTATCCCTCTGCTGTGCACAGACCTCCACTCTCATAGGAGAGAGGGAATTAGAGCTTAGACTCACCATGCTACTCCAATGCGGGTTGGCGGGCTTTTTTAGTATTTTAATACTTTTGTCTTTTGTATTAAAAATTTCCCACAACACCATTTTATTTTTTTCATACGGAAATTTTATAACAATAATATGGTCTAGCTTATAACAATTATGGTCTAGCATCATTTATGCCTGGGATATACTTTGATTCTTTTTACTGGGATTATTTTGACTTAATTTTCTTATTTTCAACCCTATAATTATTAACGTCATACATAAATAAAGTAAATATTATTCAAATGTTAAACGTCCACGTAATTACGCCATCCATCAATATAAAGAAATATTGTGTCTTCACTGAATAACCAATTATTTTGTACCTACAAATTAAATCAATTATTCATTACATAGGTACCCCAACAATTATTTAAACCTGACAGAAAAGGACAAAACTACATACTGATAAAGGTTATATTCAATATTTTGCATTGTTAACTTTGACGATGACACCAACAACCACCTGTAATTTATTGAAAATTTTATCAAAAATTCTACGAGCTTTTGTATTTTGCAAACTCTATATTTAACAAAAGACAATCACATGTTTGTGACGCTCATTTGCGTTGGGTATTGTTATAAAATTTTGTTCGGTCGATGACTTTTCATGGTATAAAAAAATGGCAGTTCTCATAACGTACATAAACTTGTTTGATTTATTCAAATAAGTCTTTCGCAATCGCTTTAACTTCCTTTCTATATAAAATCCTTTGCTCAAGAAGGTCCATAATTTGTTCGGAATGTTGTTCTTTGTGGAATAGTCTTATTTCACACACACATCAACATCTATCACATGGGCTACTTACTAATTACTATACGCTACTGGTTCGTTCTGGAGGCTTGCGGAAGTCAGGTGAGAATCTGGTATTAAACTAGTAGCTTTTAAAATCTGGTTTAGAATCATTATTCTAGCTTCTAGTTAAATACTAGAGCTGTAGCGAACCGTATGTATTCGGTACTGAGTAACGGGTGCGCCATCCAGTACCGAGTAACGAAACGTTACTCACGAATGCATTTCGTTACTCGCATGCATTTTGTTACTCGCATTTTTCGTTGTATGGGTGAATTTAAAAACTTACGTTATAAAGAACCTATTTTTGGCTTTTTCATAGCATCTTATGAGGTATCAGAAGTAACGAATAACGTAACGATACGATAGTAACGAGTCGCATTTTTCGTTGTATGGGTGAATTTAAAAATTTACGTTTTAAAGAACCTATTTGTGGCTTTTTCATAGCATCTTATGAGGTATCAGAAGTAACGAGTAACGTAACGATACGATAGTAACGAGTACTAATTGTTATAGTAACGAATACATACGGGTACGCTTTTTTTCGTTACTTTTACACCTCTATTAAATACCAGGAAGGAATACAACGAGGCTGTAATAGGCTGTTGAAGATGATTTATTTGCCTAGACAACTGATATTTTGAACGGACTACGTTATACTGGAATTGACTGAGAACTTTCGTTTGAAATATAAACAGATGGTTTATCGTTGAACAAATCACCGCCAGCTAATCCGAGCACATTAAAGCTGGAAGGTCGTCTGATAAAGGAATGCATCGTTTCCATTGTATATGTATAGAGGTCACAACAGCTGATAACAGTATCACGACCTCGTGAACAAGGAAGCAGCAAGCCCAATATTACTTTACCGAATTACGACGATGTTTGGTTAACAAACGAACGTTTCACATGAAGTCCTAACATTTTTTGTCAGTTCAATACTGTAAACATGTCTCCGACTAAGGAGTTTCAAGGTTGACCTCGTAGATAAAGGTGCGATAATTTGGAGCATGTCGTTATTGCGTCAAAATAACGATACGTTCTAGATGATTATACAATAACTAAGTCGTAAGATTTTTGGTGGGATTACACCGAAAGAGGTCATGAACTTTACGTTTATGTGTACATATCATTCGTCTGCCATCTAGCTTAAAATAAACTTGAGTCTTAACATAATATAAAAGTAAATCTTTCGCAATGTTGTAATGGTGGTGTATTTTGTAAGTTTTACCGCTTGGCTAGCTTGACTTTGTCCATAAAAAGCTCAGAGGTTATGTAATAAATGTTACATATGGAACATTTCAACGTGGGTTTGGTAATTTTATACATTTTATTTTCATTAATATGTCTTATTCAACTGACTCTTTCTCATGATACCTTTTAAACATAAACATAATATATTATTATTCATGAGAAGTGACCAAATTACTGTAACTGTATGCCATCCGTAACAAGCCCAATAATTTTAAAATCTCTGTAAATTTCATAATGGGGAACCACTCAAAACGAATTCTAATTTAAAGGTTGCTTTCCTCCGCCCTTTCAAATTAATACTATCTGAACTTGTGAGAGTTTCTTATAAAAAAAAATTGTTGTCTACTCAAATCAGCAATCTGAAGTAATTGCTGCACTACAAATAGCGCAGCGTCGAGTTAATAGAATAATGCTCCCTCCACAGCCTTGTCCCCGTTCGGTGACCCAGTTGCATGTCCTGAACAGGATGGTCTTTTTGCGTCAGAAATTACGGCATGGGAAGATACTAACCTCTCTAGAGTTTTTAGACATTCCCCCAACTCTCTGCCAAATAAGTTTCTCGCATGCTGTGACTCACTATAAATTTGCGTATGATAATATTTATAGGTCCATTAATTTCTTACTACCATTTTCTTTACTGTTTCTATTGCGATATGATAGTTCTTAAATGCAACAGTATTTAAAGTTAGCTTTGCTGATTCGATTAGCGCTATCCACATATTATGGAGGCCATTGTTCACAAGAAGAATCTCGTAATAAGTTATAGCAACATTTTTAGTTTTGCCAGTTTAACTCACGTTTCATTAGCAATACTTATTACCTTTATTGACATGTTCTAAGGATTCTTGTTCAATGTAGACTACGTTGTCTACGGTAATGGTTAGTGTTATCAGTTTTTGAAAGACTCGTTTGTCACGTATTAACTTTTAAGCAAAGTAATGATATGAGTTCATAGCCATGCGTGTTGTTTCTTATAAACCTGCATTTATGTGTACGGTGTTATTAATAATTAAATTATAGAGTAGTAACCAACTTGTAATTATTATGCTGAAATATCGTAAAACATTTTATTCTACAGTTCTCTCAAGATCTGAAATTTCAGTTGGTAAACTGAATTTTTTTTTTCATTATAATTGACTCATTCAATTGTTTTGATAACATTTATTAGGTACGTAGTATTATAATATTTGCAAACACAACCAACTTTATACACTAAACAAAATATATCACTGTAATAAAGGTCATTCATGTTAGTCAGAAGATTGGTTGATACGTCATTGCGTAGTGTCAAAAATCTCCGTTGGGCTTCAATTTCGGCTCATATCAAGCGGCGGTGCCGGTGGTGTTTTCCAACAGCCACTGTGTCACGAATACCTATTTCATAACCTTTGGAAATTATAAATAGAGCGTAATGGAATGACGCTGTGCTGTGTGCAGTGTTCAGATGTGTCACATTGATTCAGGCGCGGTCGGGTCAAGGCTGACGGCCCGATTCGATGACCCGGTTACATGCTCCCAATACAATTTTGTCAATGACTTCTAGGATTTGGATCAACGGAATTTTCTGGTGCAGCTTAACTCCTTTTATTTGATATAATTTCAATACTTCTTAAGATCAAATCCTATAAGGTAGATGTAGGTATATTTTAGATTTTGTTTATTCTGGCTTCCCATTGTTCAGACTTTTTATTAAGTACTAGATGATTCCCGCGACTTCGTCCGCGTGGATTAAGATTTTTTGATTAGACAGACAGACAGATAGACAGACAGACAGACAGACAGACAGACACACTTTTGCATATATAATATTGGTATGGACTAGATGATTCCCGCGACTTCGTCCGCGTGGATTAAGATTTTTTGATTCCCGCGGGAACTCTTTAATTGTCCGGGATAAAAAGTAGCCTGTCTTTCCCCGGGATACAACCTACCCCTGTACTAAATTTCATCAAAATCGGTTGAACGGATGAGCCGTGAAAGCGTAGCAGACAGACCAGACAGACAGACAGACACACTTTTGCATTTATAATATTAGTATGGATTTTATTAAATCTTAGAATTTACAGCTTATCAGTCTTCGTGAACCGTGGACTGCCGGACTTGAACTTTTATCGCTCTATCCAAAATGAATTTGTCACCCGACATCAAATGCATTGCAATATTTTAAGTTTTTCTCAATGCATTGAAATTAATCCAATTTTATGAGCATTTTTGTTGCTGCACAGTGGCGCACAGTACCGCATACGACGAAATCGACCATTACGAATACGATCCAAAATAGTTGTTAAACATTTCGATGTATTGTAATTTACAAGTGAATACGAACCTTTTTAATTTAGCCGACTTGCGTGATTTCGAGCAATCGAATAAAGATAATTATAGAGAATGAACTTTTGGCTGAGTTAAATATTGAAATCGCCATAGAGTGTGGAACTAACTTTATAGGATTTGATTCATGATTTTTGATTTTTTTAGGGTTCCGTAGCCAAATTTGGCAAAAACGGAACCCTTATAGATTCGTCATGTCTGTCTGTCCGTCTGTCTGTCCGTCCGTATGTCACAGCCACTTTTTTCCGAAACTATAAGAACTATACTGTTGAAACTTGGTAAGTAGATGTATTCTGTAAACCGCATTAAGATTTTCTTACAAAAATAGAAAAAAAACAATAAATTTTGGGGTTCCCCATACTTAGAACTGAAACTCAAAAAATTTTTTTTCATCTAACCCATACGTGTGGGGTATCTATGGATAGGTCTTCAAAAATGATATTGAGGTTTGTAATATCATTTTTTTCTAAACTGAATAGTTTGCGCGAGAGACACTTCCAAAGTGGTAAAATGTGTGTCCCCCCCCTGTAACTTCTAAAATAAGAGAATGATAAAACTAAAAAAAATATATGATGTACATTACCATGCAAACTTCCACCGAAAATTGGTTTGAACGAGATCTAGTTAGTAGTTTTTATAATAATTTAAAATTTACTACATGTTTGTACGGAACCCTCGGTGCACCAGTCCGACTCGCGCTTGGCCGGTTTTTATACAGACTATTACTCGTACATTCCTCGTCTGGGTGCATTGTATTACGTAATTGCTAACGACAAGCGTTTGTTATCGCATTTCAAGGGCACGTCCACTGATGCAGGCAACCAAGTTGTTCATGACATGAGTATTATCGTCGACATAACGTTTAACCATAGATACTGCTCGTGCATTCCATAGATAACGCTTCTAATGTCGACTTTGATGTCTTGAAACAATAAAGTAAAAATTGAGCTCTTCGGTTATTTTTATAGAAGTTATTATTTCAAGGAGTTTCTCAGTAGCTTTGTTTAACAAACCATCTCTTTTCTACTCTCTAGGTATTTAGATTGAATATTAAATTGCATCCATTTAATAATAAGCACTGTGGGTAGATGAAGTATTCATTATCTATGCTAAGGCGTACTTCCCACTCGCGACTATAGCCCATCATTTATCTAAAGATTTAACGACGGTTTTTTGCATAGTCTCATAGACAGATAACAAATTGTGTACAGTGCCAGTTAACGCTTGTTTATAAACGTTCGGTAATAACAAAGACGTAAAGTGGATGATTTACAGTCACGGAAGCAGTTAACTGTGGAGGAGACAACGGGGGCAGACAAAATGTAGGATATTCTGATTGATAGACGTCAGACTTATCACTTCCGACAGCCTCAGAGTGAGCTATTTTGTAGAACATCCTGAATCAGTTAATTAGGTTCCTTTTATCAACATTTTCGGCACTTCAAAGCTAGATGCCAACTCAATAGGGTGGTCAAATAGAAATATTACTAAACTTAATCTAACATTATCAATTGGTTAATGTGTAAAAAAATGTTGAAGATGAAGACGTTTCAAATTATTACCATTAATAAAAAATAGTACGAAACTACAAATAAATTGAAATATGAATGTGAACATCAAGCCAAGAAAGGCCGCATGACATAAAATATGGAATGGAAAGATAAGGCTAGGAAAAAATTATAGTAGCTGTAATTAAGGCGATAGTAACCGTTGAAATGTCAGACTTAATGTGCAGTATAGACAGTAAAAAAAGGCTCATGCGCTCGCGACGTGATCCGAGTCTTTAGAACTTGTGAGTCGAACACGGGAGTCCACATTGTTACGAAGGCAGCTGCAAAGACATTAACATTGTAAAGTCCCTTTTTATGGAGTGAAACACTTAATAATGAAAGCAGGCGTAAAAGTAAAGGATTACACACGGCTTTTCATATAGTATTTCAGTTTAAGCCATTTCAGTATAACACTACTTTCAAAATCAAAACTTTGAGTCGTTTTTTTTAAAGGTTATAAAAATGTGAAATTATAATGGCCAACTGCCTATCAAAAATATTGGCCATTTAAAGTACTGAGATCAGAATTATGACCAAGTTCTTTGCTAGGTTTTTTAGCTAGGCATCATTTCTTTACGCTTTTGAAAATGTGGATTTTATACAAAATAAAAATAACGCCAAGGCAACAAAAGCCTAGCAAAGAAATTGGTTGTAATTTTGATCTCAGTACTTTGGGGATATCTTATCTTAAGGGATATCACTTCTTTTTTCGAAGCATTAAAAAAATACCGTCAGTATTCAATACGTTCTAATTTCACAATGCTGGTTTAAACTTAAGACCCACCGAAGATGACCCCTTGCTATAAATGTTAAATAATGGTACAATATACCTACTTGATAAATTACATTAACCTCAAGCTTTCATGTACCATCCAGATAGAGCCTCAGAAATGATTTATATTTTATAATTTCTGCGGCCGTTACTAAAGGGCAGCACCTCGATTCAACCATCCATTCGCTCCACTGCACCACTGTCGGTTATGTTCAATAATTAAGAGTCAAGGTTGCGCCATTCTTCTTGTTTATCGTATAATAGCTGTGTCTTTAATTATAGACTCCTTTTTTCATAATAAATTTTGCTTCGATGCCATCTTGTACCTTAAATTATTACGCATTTGTGGTGCTGCTTTATTACACCTACGTTTATAAAAGTGTAAAGAACAGTGACTTTTATGCTTAGAGTGTAAACTTGAGCTATACAGGGTGCAGGAAACTACTCTTATGACCCGATACGGTTGTAAAATTCTCGCATTACTCTTGGGTATGGCAGGAGTTTAAACGTGTGCACATTGGCGACGCGACGCCATGCAACGCTGCACCGCACGACCATTTTTATTCTCGAGAAACAATAGCGGCATGGCGATGCTAATGCCGGCTTGGTTGTTGTTCTTCAATAGCAACAAGTTATATGCAATAAATTGAATATAGAAACATATAGCCGTCGCTCGCAGCGCGTTTGAATTGTACCCAACACGCTTGAGTAATACAATCCTAGTATTTGCACTTAACTATTTTCATACTCGTCGTGTTATATGCAGGGACATTTTATCGTGTAACATTGAGGGGCCGTGTGTTGTTCCTTTGTACGTGACTTCGGCTGCGTTTAGGATATTGCTTATTCTGTGTGTATATTTTCTTGCCGCAATTATTTTTTCTTTGTTTTACCTATTCCTAAAGTCCTAAATGTGTAAAGCACAATTTTCTTAACAAAATGCTTGTTAAAAACTAAAATCAGGCGGTGAGGTTAGTGAATTGACTAACATAAAGTAACCAGCCAAGTCAGCAAAGGCTATGCAATGCTTTGTCATTACATCTACTAATTAAGTAATGATTTGAACAAGTTAAAGCATATTATCTAAGAAAATATCCGAATACGTAAATCCCTTTCTAGTGAGAAGGCCCAGTGTCTTGGCGATTGTCCAGTACAGCATCTAGGACAAGCGCTCGTAGGTGTCTATCTAGAAACCGTTGTTGGCAATCTCCTTCATGGGCGATCCGGAATTCGCTAGGCTCGCAGTGCGAGCCTCACACATTGCATAAAAATATATTCACGACTTCACGAGTCACCTTAGGCGCGAGTATTAGCAAAAAAAATAAAGGAAACCAATCAGAAGCGACAAATTAAGATATTCCGAAGACTTAGGACGTAGGTCACGCTTAATTTTTGTCATTAAAATTAAGCTGCAATCAATTTTAAAATTCTTCTCAAATTTTCGATTAATTTCCTTGATTGATGTTGAAGGCTTGATGCTTTTATTTAACTTGCAATGTTTGTGGGTTTGTTTAGGTCAAATCTTGCAACTGATTTATTTTAAAACCGTTATCCCCAACCGATTAAGCTGAAATTTTACATACACGTTTAGTTTGGATGACGTCATTCTAAATCTAATATGGCTGACTCCCAAAGATGGCGGATTAGTAATTTTAAATGCACTCCCATGGTATCAATTAAAAGGGTTTGCTGAGAAGAATAAGAAAAATAAAATAAAAAACAACACTAATTTCAATATGGCGGACGATAAAAGTTTGTTAAAATTGTCTTATGATTTAAGACTTATTATAAATAATAATTTCGTTGGACTACCAACCTACACTCTCCCGTCCTTGCTTTTGTTTTATAACTGCCATGCCCCTAACAGGTTAGCCCGCTACCATCTTAGACTGCATCGTCACTTACTCAGGTGAGATCGCAGTCTAACTTGTAGTGGATAAAAAAGAATTACCACAGAGTAAAATTATAACAGCAAACCTTTAATTGTCTACCTGCTCATGTTCTTGCATATTGCTACTTATTGGCCATGACCGTGGCTTGCAATTAGATATAATTATCTTCAATTTGTACCACTATCATTGTTATTCCTGGTTGTCTGACGTGATGTCGGTAACTCATCAGGCAATTATTTTACTTTATAAATAATTGAACTCTAAAATAAAATAAAAAATTCACAAATTTCATTAGACCGTTACTAAATACGGTAACGTGTAATTAATCATCGCTTCTTATGTTTTATTCACAACAATGGGTACACATCTGGTATAATTAAAGATCTAAATTAAAACTATGATCTGGTTCCGACAGTAAAACACACATGTATTATTTTTTGTTTCAATTAGCAACCATTATTATTTTGTCTAATTGCAAAGTTGGCAAAGATGCCGAAGACGTCCCAGCTTGTCAGTCCGGTTCTATATTAAACTCTTAAACTTTTGGCAAATTCCCTAACACCTAGCTGGAGTCAACGCTTCCTCTGACAGCCGACATGGCACAAGTCAGAAAAATAAATAGATACTTAGTTTAGCAGAGTAAAATTGTAAAAAAACGTTTGTCTACATATTGTTCCGCTCTGATCATGAGAAATGATTCTTTCCACCTACAGTTTAACTAATTTGTTTTTCAATTTTAAAGTGCTATATTTAATATATCATGTTAATGACCTTATTGTAACATAATACCTACGAATATGTAACAATATGTAAAGAAAGCTTTCACCTATTAAAGCGATATGAACATTTTCAGAAAAATTTCAAATTGATTGAGAACGCGAGGCTTTTACTCGGTAACAATGTTGTCCCAATTCCATATTGAATCATAACTACCCTGATGCGAGGACAATACGTTACGCAACCAATGTATTATACGGTAGGCGGCTGATGTTGCACTTTACTCTCATATTGTATCCTTTAAGTGTAATGTGGTAAGAACTGTATTGTTTTGTTTGTACCATTGTGTTACTAATTGTACACATCTGAAGTCAAATCACGCGCACCGTACAACGGTCGACGTCGCATCGATGCATTGCTGCTGACCTATTTGTGTCTAGCAAATACTATTTGAATTGCAAGTGTTATCATATGTAATTTCATTGTGTGTAATGTGCTTACTTACGCGGTATACAAATTCCGAATCGCTCAAAATATTCTCACGTTATTCATTGGAAGAATCATTATGTCCAATATCCTGTTCATTACTTGAATAATAATTATTTATCGCACTCTCCGGTTCGTGTTTATTTTCGTCGATGTCCTGACATCTTCGAGAATTATTTGAACATGCTCCCAATAAAGAGTCCAACATAAACACATAAAATAAACATCGACATCACGCATTAAGATTGTTATTTGCAAAAAATAACCTGTTCCTGCGAGAAAACTCGTAAATTAGACCATAAAGTACTGCCCGGTCTGGTCTCAATTATTATTTTTCTGACTTTAATAATGATTAATGATTTACTTTACGCATTTTAGGAGCAAAAATAACTTAAAAATAGTGTGTAAAGCCATATTTTTAAAATTTTGATTTTCAGTCCTAAAGTCCTGCCGTGATTCTGTTTTAGTTGTTAGGCTGGATTCAAATTCATCTTCAATTGGTATGAAACACGCACCGATATCATAAATCATTTTCACAGCGTTTACAGCACATTGCCAGTTCATGGACAGACCTCAATCGCATCTATCACTTCTCGGACTCGCTAGTTATATCACGTAAATGATAGGATTTGATCTTCCAGCTATAAAATATCTTATAGTACTTTATTGACTATGCCAAAACGATCCTTATGCTCTAAGACTTTGGCCTTACATTTTAATATCAATCACATTTCACAATCATGGCATGTGTATATAGATGAAAAGTGTGAAGCAATGGCACTTGCAAGCGAAAGTAAAGCTAAGGTTCTTCACTCAAAGGCTAGCTTCATCTGACATTTTATATGCATTGTGTATAGATATTATGCAAGTGTTCATGTGACTGCGAAGAACAGAACGGTTCCTTACCAGGTCACATTAGTGAGCATGACATCAGTGACTGTCAAGTGCATAGGAGTCAATGAACAGGATTTGAGCATTGTGTATGCAATAGATGCCTTGACTTCCTCTAGCTGTACCTAATGGCTACTTTAGCCAGAGACATTGACAACGTCCTAATATGTCAGTTTGGAATTCCCAATATATTTGCAAAAGTTGCAAATGTACAGAATTACTTTATGAAATTAAAAAAATAATATATGATGAAGATAATGCCACCGTAAAGGTTCATGACCACATGATCATAGCAATTAAAGGACTGGATAGTGGCATCGGTTACCGGAGGCACGGTTACCTTATTATTCTGCTATAAAGCGTGACGAATAGCCAGTCCTATGCAGGTATTTAAGACTATGCAGCCGGCGTGTTAGCCTGGCCATTATCTTTTAATACCATCGTCTTTATTATGCGCTATATTTTTTGCACTGGTAGCGAGGCGCGGCAGGCATCGCGAGTCGCCGACACGGGTTTGATAACCTGGAGACCTTGGTCTTAATTGCGCTTCAGCAGACCATTCCGCCGCGGCCACTTTTTATGCGCCTGCATCACTAGTAAAAACACGACAACGGCTACCCACCCGACTTAAAAAGGTGCGACAAGTCAAGGAAAATTCGAACCGGTTGCACTCATACAAACTTGTCGTATAATCGAGGGCTCTACCAAGAAAGCAACTCTTAATTGCGGTGATCCATTATAGATTCAGCTAGATAATGACTAAAACTTGATATTTTACCATTCAATTCGTTATTATTAACTGACTTTGATGATGACTGCGACTTCGTCCGCGTTGTTCAAGTTTTTTATTCCCGCAAGAACTTTTTAATTTTCCGGGATAAAATGTAGCCTATGTCCTTCCCCGGCCCCCGGGACACAACCTATCTGTATACCAAATTTATAGGTATTATATATTGTATCAATAACATTAACATGATTCCTTAATTTGTTACAGGTAAGAAAGCAGAGCGGAGAATCATCATCAATAGATCCCTCCGCCGCAAATAAAAGCTTTCATGAAAATATGATATGATCAGTAAGTTTTTATACCATAAATAGAGCTGGTAAGTTTTTATTAAGTAATTAAGAGTGCCGAGGTTTTTTATACCTGCTTTGTGTTTATAAACACTGTAAAGCAAGAATCTGACGGTATATTACTGATTTCTTCTGTGACTGCCAACATTAGTGCAACTTGACTTTTTCTTAGTTTAGAATAGAATTTCTTAGTTTAGTGGTAACAACTGAAATATTGCTCTAAGTCACAGACCATATTACAATCTAAGTGCATCGAAAAATTAACAGTAATCACAGACTTATAAAGGACTGTCTGAACTCTGAATAAACAAAGGATGTGGTTTTGACTGAATCCGGCCAGACCGTACCTTCGTTTGGCCTAGGCCTCAAAGAAAAACGCATAAGCAATAAATTAAACATATATTCATTTTGAACGCAGAAGCATGCCAACTTCAAGAAAGAGTTCTGTCCTCCAATGAAACCTCAGGTCTATGTTGTTTAGGAGTTACAACATTTTGTTTCATATTTCAAATACTTGCTCTTTTTTGCCCAGCAATGCGATTCATCTTAGTGATGGTTTAGAGCGAATTGTAGTGGTAAGAACTAGGTTGTAGGGGGAACCAATCGAGCACTTACTGCACGCACGACTGGACAACCTCACGACTCTGTCTCTGTTCAAACAGTACAGGCGGGAACAAAAACCCATTGTTATTATTTTGACTTGTCATGATTTTAGGTGGATCGATATCGCTGACGCATAATGCCTTTGGGGATTTTCGAATTAACAAGCTTGTTTTAGGTACACTATCTTTACATTTACTAAACTATAAAAGAGATAACATACCTACATAGCACATTTAGATTTTTGACGACCTCCGTGGCGCTGCCGTGTTGAGCGCTTTTGCCTTTACGTGCGGAGGTCCCGGGTTCGATCCCCGGCAGGGTTTGGAAATTCATAATTTCTGAATTTCCCTGGTCTGGCCTGGTGGGAGGCTTCGGCCGTGGCTAGTTACCACCCTACCGGCAAAAACGTGCCGCCAAGCGATTTAGCGTTCCGGTACGTTGCCGTGTAGAAACCGAATATGGTTATGGGTTTAATATAACTGCCATGCCCCTAACAGGTTAGCCCGCTACCATCTTAGACTGCATCATCACTTACCATCAGGTGAGATCGCAGTCAAGGGCTACCTTGTAGTGGATAAAAAAGAAAGATAGACGGTCTCATTTTAGCTTACTTTAGATTGCGTACAATAATTGATAGAACTGAGAGCCGCAGAACTTTAAGATTATTTAGATCCCTATTAATGACTAGGTACATTTCTATTTTCTACCTAGTTTGTGTCTAAAATTTATTTTTCATTTGTTAGTTGGAATAGTGTAAGTCGCTTCATTTACCCAGTGTAGTTTTCTGCGATTTGTTGAAGTGAAAGAAATCTCAATAGAAAGTAATGACTTTACTAAGATTTGAATGTGTTATTCGTGTTTGTATTTCTTATTTTCTTGGCTCTTGATATTACACAAAAAAAAATGTTCTACCATTGACTATGAGGGACTTGATCTGTGCTTCTAATTTACCCTAATAATTCTTTAAGTTAAAAAATACTTCCCTTAACTTTCCGATACAGGTACTTACTATGTTAGAACATTTAGTCGAGAAAACTATAAGTTTTAATTTTGTTGTTTTGCCAAATATTCTAATCCTAAATGTTGTGGTCAGCAATATTTATTTCTTAATCTTATCCACACATTAATAAACCTAAAACAATCTAGAAGAGGCCATTAAGTAAATTAAACTAGTAGGAAAATAATAAGATCTTTTTTAGTGTGAAAAATCGCCTTAATGATTGAAAATTAATCATAGCGTAGATGGGCGAAGTGTACAAATTAGCTTAACGCCCAAAATAATGGATGGAAAATTAAAACTGATAAATTATTCATTTTCTTGGACCATTGAACGCTATGCAGATAATAAATAGAATAATGCTGATCACAGATACGGATTCACATAGGGTTGCCAGCATTTCTTCAGCGAAATATAGTATTTTTCAGACTAAGCTATAAAAAATATATATTTTTTAAATTTTTTGTCTAAAAATAAAAGTGTGATACGCTTTATCACATTCAATTTTAAATTAATGTAAATCAAAAGCTCGTGTTTTAAAATATAGTATTTTTGGGTACTACATGTGCTTCTTCCACTGTTAGTACGCAGACCCGAAATACAGTACAATACTATATATTATAGTACGGTTGGCAACCCAAGATTCACACTACATACTCCCAGCCACTGCCGCACGTTTAACACTCCGAAAAGGATTTCAATCCTGGGAATCTGGAATAGGATGTTGTTCCTCACAAGTTCTTCAGTATGTTAACAACTTACACAGTAGGTAGTTACTACGCATGGTATTACATCTCTACTTCCGAACTTAAGGTAGGTAGGTACATTAGAGTTTAGGATATTAGCAGCGACTGGATCGCCAGGGTGTTCTGTATAGCGTCATTCCTAGTTTCATTGGATAGGTACTAAATATTATGACTTGAACAATGCATGTGTAAAGCGGTTCTGGCACCTTGGTCAGTGGTCTAGGACCTAGGTAAGCGATCAGTGAAACTGGGCAGTGTAGCGAATACTCGATATGCGTATTTCCAAAACATGGAGGTCAATGATCCGCGCGGACACGTGATCCGATGACGAGAGCATGACGCCTACGTCATACCTACCGCCTAATCTAATCTACGGCAATTTCGGACGCTCTATAACTTACCTACACTGTATTGCATATTGCATGCTGATTTCTAGACTTCTTTTACTAATCTATGTATGGTAGATACTTACCAAGTGCCTACCTTCGTAGCTAATCTTCTGATTTCATTATATTCGAAATTCGAATGACTACTATGGTGTTTTATACGGTTTTTTTAGACCGTTTATGGTAGGTACCTTTACTTTTCTTCTTGTATATTGTTTTGATTGATAAATTCTAGACAGATAATAAAGTAAGCCATCGCAAAAACACAGATAACCTACATGCAATTTAGGTCGACTACCATCGCGCCAATTTCGGTAACGGCCTTACCTTTATCATCTTAAGTCCAGACGCATGATGGTAAACTACGGTCTACATTGTGAAAAAAAAAAATTAAGTAATACTCTAAACAGCCGTTTGTAAACCCAAGGCGTAGGCGAGGGTTTACAATCGTAGCGAGTTAGTGTGACTGTGTTTGTAAGTAATAAAAGGGTTGTCTGGAGGAGATCACTTTTAGTGATAAGACCGCCTAAGCGCACTTGTTTTTGCTTGTTTACTTTAGTATTATTTTTTAATGTTATGTGTGGCAATAAAATTGTCTATCTATCTATTTATCTAACTGGAATGTGTAAGGATCAAGTAAGTAGTAAGTACCTATCACACAACATTTTTAATACATTTTTTGGCAAACAGCAACCATGAAATTCAACGGTGAAATCAATGAATGAATATTTTGGAATTCGACCCGAACATTAATTATTATCAACATAAAAAACTGCAAAAATTTTGTTTTTTTTTTAATTCATACGGTAATTTTAACTTTTAAGTCTATTTGTATTGGAAGTGCATTTTTCGAGCAATAATATTGAAAAATGGTTTAGGCACACGGTGCCCACGGTTTGGTTAGGTACCTACTCTGTGGTTTAGGTACATCGTGTGTTTGTAGGCTACCCACTGGCTGAAAGATTTGATGGCTAGAGCCAAGTGCCGTGATCGTGAAGCTATCCTTCCAAATCCATAGGAATATCCATGGGATATTTACGAAAAGGTGTTGATAGTAAATAGGTAACTTAATAGGTTTATAGTTATACTTTATAGGTATTTTATATTTATAAGTAAAAAATAGGATTGAGTTTTGGTTTTCAATAAGTACTTACCTATAATAATAACAATAATAATAATTAGTGTATAAAAAAATTTTGTATTCCTACTCAGGTAAGAAATTAAAATGGAATAAACTTCGACTTCGCCCGTTTTTACAATAATATTAATTATTATGCCTACCTACCAAATTGGCTTTTGCCGTCAAACTCGAGAGTCGAGAGTCGAGTCGAGAGTCGAGACCGAGCCGTAAGGCAAGTGTTTACCATTGTCCATTGATCACAATCGGGCTACCATCCTTGTAGAGGTAACTATTACAAAGTACCTAGGTAGGTACCTAAGTGTATAATAATTATTAGTACTCAGGTAATTACTTTAAATATAAGTAGATTAACTATCTTAGTTTGTACAATACTAGGTTGGTAGGTTAAGAAGTTTCGTAACATCGAACTTGCTTTGATAAAGAAAGAAATGAAAAATTTACACCATAAAATAAAACGATGTGATGTGTTATCGGCGCGCTACATTCTGTCGCCCGGTGACTTGGACTTTCTGTGCCACGGCTGCGCGCCGGCGGCGGGCGCGGGGGGCGGCGCTGCGGGCGCGGGGCGGTGTGACGTCACGCTCGACCGTGGCAGTGAGTAGTGAGAGCGGCCGCGTCGCTTGTTCGCTCGCTCTACGTACTCCGTTGACGACGGTCGCACGCGTGCATCGTGCTGTAAATTCTCATCAAAGTTCGCGGTAACTTTGCGATTCAAATAACCGCATCGTGCGAAATCGTTGACAGTTTTCAGTTATCACCTTTCGGTCGTAGTGCAAAGTGCTAGCAAGGATTTCCTGTAAAGGATAAAACTCAAAATCTTATTGGATTGAACACGAAGCCGGTTCGCGGCGAGAAACGATTCGTTTCGGTTTCGACGCCGCGGAGACTAGTGTATGTAATAGCGTTAGTTATAGTGCGAAGCAAAAGTGAAGTGTCGGAGGAGCGTAGGATGTCCGTCGGCAGTCGAGGATCTGAGGGCTGACACGCTCTTCGACATGAGACGCCGCTGGTCAAACAACGGAGGCTTCCCGCTGCGTATGCTCGAAGAGAGCTCCTCGGAAGTGACCTCGTCCTCGGCCCTAGGGCTGCAAGCGGCTATGGTGATGTCTCCAGACTCTCTCGCGTCCCCGGAGTACGGCGGGCTGGATATTTGGGGCTACGACGAGAGCATGACGTACAACACCGCTCAGACGCTGCTGGGAAACGCGTGCACTCTGCAGCAGCAGCAACAACAACCCACGCAGCCGCTGCCGTCCATGCCGCTGCCGATGCCGCCGACGACACCTAAATCGGAGAACGAATCTATATCATCAGGTCAGACATCAGAATTTTTCACAATTTAGCTGATGTACCTACTCATCCGCGTGGATTGAGTGTATGCGGAAACTTGATTTTTTGAGATATTATAATTAGTTTTCTATGTACGCGTTAGCATGCAAGCTATCTCTTTCCAAATTTCGTCGAGATCTATCGGGTTTCTATTGTTACTATGAAACTTGAAATTAGAGTAACTATCGAGTGCAAGTTCAAAGAGCAAGGTAGTGTTGTTGTTTCGCCGTTGAGGCCGGTGCCGACTGCCGGCGTAGAGCCAGCCTCTCAGAGTCTGGCGGTGGCGCTGTCATCGACCTTTGGCCCGGATACCTTGACCGGGCGGGCGGCCGATGTCTCCGCTCCGTGCTCGGTGCACAATACTGATAAAATCCTAATGTTTTGTTTACATTCACTGATTCCGTGAGTTAGGCAACAGATTAAATAATAGTTGGTTAGGTTTGGGTTAGCCGCTCACAATATTATATCCTTTTGTGACCACTTGCCTTGTGTAACAACTGCTTAAATAATAATCGTTTGAAGTGCTTGGTTACCTACTCATTAATCACAGCTGATAGCTAGGCAGATAATTAGTTACTAGATACCTAAGCGCTTTTTGAAACTTTGTACATACCTACCTAACTTATAATTTTCTAGTTAGAATTTTCCGATCAATAGTAACAGGTACTTACTACTTACTTAGTACTTAGCTAGTTACTTACAGTAAATGCCATGATCATAATCACGATGTCTCTGATGATAATTAAAAAATAATACCTATAGGTACCTAGGTATTCTATTTACTTAGGTATTCCAACTTTGCTTACCTACCTATCAGCTTTAAGCAAAGTTCGTGTAGATTCCTAATAGGCAAAAGAGATACAATTTGTAAAATTTGTAGAGACAGCTAGTTATGTCTGAGTAGCGAGTATCTATTTGGTAGGTCTACCCCGTTGGTGGTAGAGAATTAACCCAGAAGGAATCCACCTAGTTGGGTACCTAACCGAGAGTTAACTACTTGCTACCTACCTCCCTTGATAAGAATACTTGCCTATTTACGAGTAAGTACTTAGTACTCACCCTTATTTTACTTAAAATAATTGTATGTGTTACCTTTTTAATCGTTTCTAACCTACACTTTCCATCTAGTTAGGTAGGTAGGTATGTTCCGAAATCGTCGATTGACCTTCGGTAAACCGATGCTTGAAAATTCGTATGAAAGTTAAATTTAAATATCTAAGTAAGTAACTACTTTAATAAGTAACTACATTTATAAGTTACATTACATACCTAGCTAAGTAGGTACCAAGTTATTTTCTTTTCTGCAATAATACGTAGGTAGTTAATCAATTACTATTTAAATAGCACGTAACTAAAACTAAACTAAGTATATGACCTACCTACCTACCTACTTAGTTACTTGCTTATCTGTAACTGCTCTGCTAACTGACCTACCTATCTACCTATATCTTTCGTTATAGCACAGGTGTGCCGAGCAGTTCTATCTATATGCATCTATTCTCAGTAAACAATTGCTGCCTATGTTTGATTAGTGAACGCTAAATAACTCATAAGACGTAGGAGGACCGAGGAACACACTACACAGGTAGGTAACTATGAGTAATCCTTATCGCGAGTCGCGACACATCCAAGGTTGGCGTGGAAAATTTAACCATAGCTTGTAAGTTGTACTGTACCAGCCCGGAAACACATTCCTACCCTACCAGTTTTTACAAAAAACAAAAAAACGGCTATAATACACGTAATATAGATCTATAATAGGTATATGATTTAAGAATAATAATAAATTAACTATCTACGTAAGTACCTGCTTACAAATGTATAGCTGTTAATCAATGCCATGTTTAGTTATTTCATCTAAGTTGCCTTTTGAGTAGCCTACGTAGTATCTAGATTTACCTAGGGCCACGCGAGACACGAATTTATATATTTACTAGAACTAGATGATGCCCGCGACATCGTCCGCATGTAGGTATTTGATTCCCGCGGGAACTCCTTGATTTTCCGCGATAAAAAGTAGCCTATGTCCTTCCCCGGGATGCAACCTATCTGTACCAAATTACATCAGAATCGGTTGAACGGTTGGGCCGTGAAAGCATAGCAGACAGACCGACACTTTCGTATTTATAACTAGATGATTCCCGCGATTTCGTTCGCGTGGACCAAGTTTTTTTCGATTCCCGCGGGAACTCTTGAATTTTCCGGGATAAAAGTAGCCTATGTCCTTCCTCGGGATACAACCTACCCCTGTGCCAAATATCATTAAAATCGGTTGAGCAGATAATTTTTTTGATTACCGCGGGAACCTTTGAATTTTCCAGGATAAAAAGTAGCCTATGTCCTTCCCCGGGATATAACCTATCCCAGTACCAAATTTCATCCAAATCGGTTGAACAGATGGGCCGTGAAAGCGTAGCAGACAGACAGACAGACACACTTTCGCATTTATAATATTAGTATGGATATTAGTATGGATTTACTACCTCATTGATATTAAATTGTTATATAACGTACTGGACTAAAAATACAAGATAAAATATAGATTTAAGTACAAGATATCATTGACCGATTAACCCAACACGACACAACAATACAACATAAAGTTTCATTCAGGAACATCATTATTACTCAAAACGAATTATTTCTTATCAGTGGATTCAAGGTTGACGTTGAAAAATTAACTTAAGTAACTACTTAGTACAAAATCTACATTGGGTACTTAATCTGCTTTAAGTATTGGATGCTCAAAGATGTTCAGTAATAATTCTAGAGGAAAATTTACTTACCTATGTGAGTAAATCGATCTTAATTAACTACTGCAACAATACTTTAACGGTAACAATGAAATCACATTGTTACAAGGATTTAAGGACTAGATGGGTTTAGAAGACTAGTTTAACTAGTTCCTTAAATGTTTATTCCTGGTCTACATTGGGAAAGGTCGTAGGTAGGTAGTAAAAAACTAGGTATCAAACGAGTTCTACAAATTACAATACATTGACCCAACAAACGTTTAAAATACCTATTTAGAGTTTAGACACCGGCGTGTAAACTCTCGTTATCGCACCTCGTTCACGGTTAACGTGGCACGTTTAACGCTAACACCGGTCCGGAAAAGCATTCCATTTTATCCAACATCAGTAGTTATTAGTTAATGGCAACAATTAACTAACTAGTTAGCGCTGATTAAAAAAAATCGCACGATCTATGGATCTAAATATAAGTTTAAGTCTGAAGTAGGTAATTTTTTAATTAGTATCCTAGCAACTCCTTCTCAATAGGTTGTAACTTGTAAGATTATTAACCCGATAGAACCTAAGTGTTATTTATGTCGAACCCTAACCTAACCTACAAGAAAGAGACAAGAAAACGTAAATACAATGAATATTTCAAAAATTGACACTTAAATCATTGAACGGTTCACAATCTTTCGACTGTTTACAATCTATCGAAAAAAAACGTTAGATTACAATCTTACGGTTTTTACAATCTTACGGTGACATATAATATATCCTATCACATTTAAATCCTAGGCCAAACTAATGGCTACGTACCAAATTGAGGTAGGTACGTTGCATTGGTCGAAGGAATATAAACTTACGCATAAGTATCTAATAATCTATCTATAACATAATGCAATTCCTTAGATAAAGTGACCAAGTCAGCTCTGACATGAGAGAAGATAAAGTGATTGAGAGACAATAGACTAAAAAACAGTTGCTCTAGACTGGGCAACTCGGGCAAGGATATGCCAGAAAGTTGTCCCCATCTAGTGGGATAACATAGTTGAAGAAAAAGAAGTTAGAAGAGTCCATAAACACTGAAGAACGGAATTTAAGGTCTTGTATTTTTATGCCCCATTTCTCCTTGCTCTACTACGTTTAATTTGTGACAGCTAACATCCCGCGTGTATTTATATAGCGCTACATAGGCTCTTATAAATACGTTGTCACGTTTCAGAACATTACTTAATCTATCATCAATCTACGAGGGAGAAATGGATGGGGGGAGTTGGAGGGCCGCTCCCTCCACCATTTACCCGACTAGTGTACCTTTAGGGTTGCCATCTCTAACATCACTAATTTGAGTATTAAAAAGCTATCGTAAATGGTACGCTCTACTCATTTAGAAAAGTAACAATTTTCAATTTTCTTTCTTTTTCGTGTTTCAACATTTCTTAGAATATTGCAGTTTAGACTTTAAGGCAAGAAGTCTGGTCGAGTCACCAACTCAAATAAGTCTGTGGACCTTAAAAACGGGCTAGCAACTATTTTTTCTAACATCAATCCAACACATTTGAGCCGTTTTCTTATTAGGATATTTTTTTTTGGATAATTTTACAGGATAAGTAAACATGTAAATAAGATTCAATTTCTCACGGAAACTGGAAAAAACACTAGCTACGAAGATTTAAGGCTAGGGAGAAGTTACAAATCTGTGAGAACGAAAACATGTGATCGCAATCAGCAGCCCTTGTCATCCGGCCTACGATTTATTTTTAGCTCTCTGAAAGCAACTAAAATATCATATTATCATTAGGTATTAAGTAATCTTCTGAAGAAAGAATAAGAATCTAAAAAGTAAATAAATTCGCCAATTCACGGCATCACTATTCACTTAACTACAATGAAAGCTTTTTGGCTGAAAATAAGAGGAAACTCGCCTTAAACGTTACTAGACGTTTTTAAACCCTCCCACTGGGGTTACCCCCCTTATTGTATAAAGGTTAATCAATTTCTAAAATAAGTAAGTAGGTAGATGATGGCTTCTTTCCAGTCATGTATTGTGATTAAAAGCGATTTTAAATCAGAAATAATAATGTTTTCGTTAAAGAATAACGTAAAAGGGTAAAACTAGTCTTCTTATATTAGTTAGTTACTTAATTTATATTAAGTACTTACTTAAACACTATGAAATTATTTACCTACTAGATAATTCCCGCAAATTCGTCCGCGTGGATTAAGGTTTTTTGATTCCTGCGGGAGCTCTTTAATTTTCCGGGATTAAAAAGTAACCTATATCCTTCCCCGGAATACATACTATCCTTATACCAAATTTCATCAAAATCGGTTGAACAGATGGGCCGTGAAAGCGTAGCAGACAGACAGACACACTTTCGCATTAATAATATTATAGTATGGATACATAAATATATAATAATACATATAGTATGGATTCGGGTTAGTTATACGACAGTAGTAAGTAAGTTACTTATTAGGCATGCGACTATGCTACAATTTAGTAATTTGGATGCAAGAGTTTCAAAGATGCTGCGCTGATGCCGTGCCGGTCCGACCGGTTTAGAGGCCACTGGTGGTAAATCGCGTCTACATAATACTTATAATATTATGTACCTATATGATATTTAAATGTTATAGTTATAAATAAATAAAAACTTTATTGCTTTTACTATTGTTGTGACTATTATCCATGCTAATATTATAAATGCGAAAGTGTGTCTGTCTGTCTGTCTGTCTGTCTGTCTGTCTGTCTGTCTGTCTGCTACGCTTTCACGGCCCATCTATTCGACCGATTTTGATGAAATTTGGTACAGGGATAGTGTATATCCTGGGGAGACATAGGCCACTTTTTATTCCGGAAAATTCAAGAGTTCCCGCGGGAATCGAAAAAATTTATCTGTTCAACCGATTTTAATGAAATTTGGTACAGGGGTAGGTTATATCCCGGGGAAGGACATAGGCTACTTTTTATCCCGGAAAATTCAAGAGTTTCCGCGGGAATCGAAAAAACTTGGTCCACGCGGACGAAGTCGCGGGAATCATCTAGTGTACAATAAGTGCACTTGTTCTATATCTGTGCTAAAACCTAACACCAAGCAAAAGGTAACAAACTCAGCATTACCGAGCACTGGCAGTGGCAACAATGCTCGGCGCTGGTTTTCAGTTTATACCTATAGATTAGTTACATATACCTATTGAAATGCTATGTATTAGTTACCTACTTAACTACTGGATGGTACTCAAGTAAAATATGTTATTAACAAGCCGTTAATAACATATTTTACAATATAGTTTGTAGTTTTGTAGTTTACAATGTCGATACCTAATTTACAAATTTAAAAGTGAAGCAACTAGTGAATATAATAAGAACCAGATACTTAAAGTAGTAAGTAAGTAATTATCTTCAGCGAACTTAAGCTGCATAAACTAATTATTAATTAAAATAATAAATTAGTTACACATTAAAGTTATACTCTACTTTTTTAAAGTACGTGAACTTACACCTGTACTTTTTAACCGACTTCCAAAAAAGGAGGAGGTTCTCATTTCGGGGCGTATTTTTTTTTTAATTTTTATAGAGTTAATATAACTAGACAAGTAAATCTTATAACAACATGAAGTGTATAATATGTGTGTGTACCTACAAGGTGACATTTTTCTCTGCGATGAATTCCTCCCACATCCTTTTAGTTACGCTTTACCTATATACTCGTATTTCAATCAATCGAACAAATAAGTGACTAGGTATATTTCCGACAAAACGTGTAGGTTTGTGCTAAGTAACGTGTTTTGTATGTGGTGTCACAATCTTCCTATAAATAATATTATTATGTCAATTACTAAGTACCTGTTACTACAAAAATGTCCTTACTTAACATTGAATAAGTTGAAGCATATAGGAAGATTACGGACTCACTTAATTGATAAGTAACTAGGATTAACATATGAATTAATAATTACCAAAAAGTAGTCACACCCAGATATCTTTACAACTAACTATTCGCATAATATTCTGACGACCTCCGTGGCGCAGTGTTGAGCGCTGTTGCCTTAACGTGCGGAGGTCCCGGGTTCGATCCACGGCAGGGTTTGGAAATTTATAATTTCTGAATCCTGGTTTGTCCTGGTAGGAGGCTTCGGCCGTGGCTAGTTATCACCCTACCGGCAAAGACGTGCCGCCAAGCGATTTAGCGTTCCGGTACGATGCCGTGTAGAAACCGAATAGGGGTATGGGTTTAATATAACTGCCATGCCCCTAACAGGTTAGCCCGCCACCATCTTAGACTGCATCATCACTTACCATCGCAGAGATCGCAGTCAAGGGCTAACCTGTAGTGGATAAAAAAAAAACTAGTTACAAAGCATAGATTTGAAAACTGTCTGGTTCGAGGTTACTCACATCATTCACTTAGCACCTATTTTAAAAAGCATGGCTCATGGAAAATATAATATGCGCTCTATTACTTATCAAGAAATTGGTCCATTCAAAACCAATTTTCTCCAGACAGCGACAACTACGGCGGCGGTCATGTTTTTTTTCCCGTGTAGGTAATATTATTTCATTTCTTGTAACTAAAACTAAGTTGTTACATACTTACTTACTTGATACATTTCAGAGGGTAGTTTTTCTCTCTACAAAGTTGATTTCAGCTATCGAGGAGTTAACTGGTTAAGTAATTAAATTCTCACTATTACTTGCACTCTCTCACTATTATTAATTCTCACTATTACTCACTATTACAGTTTCGAGTTACGGCCTATTTACTTAAGTAATTAATAATTTGAAAAATAAAACAGTACTTAAGGTATTTTTATTGTTAGGTAATAGTATGTACGAACCACGTACATAGGTATACTTAAGTACTTAATTGCTATGAAATGTTGATTGTGTAGATTGTAGTTAGCGATCACCATATCAGTCAGTCAATTTTCTTTAAGTGGCAGCGAAGCAATAGATTATGCTTTTCACATACTTAACTATCTTAGTTAATTGACTTATTGTTTTCTTTTTGCTTTCCATCTCGCAAGTCTCTACGCTTTAGCAACCTTGTTATAGTTAGTACAAGTAATTACTTCGATATCTACAAACACTTAGTTAAGTAAGTAGGGACTAGGGACTTACTATATAAAAACTCTTAAACTTTGCATAGAATTAGGTGTTTGTAAGTAAAATAATTGAGCATGTACGTATACCAATAGGACGTATCAAGTAACCGAAACCCCTCGCAAATAAAAAAAAACGTAAAGGTCGTGCAAATTATTTCGTATTCTTATTAGGTATTATGATAAATACTTCGCTGAGTGCTGCATTTTTCTAAATATAATCTTATCTGTATTATGTAACTGACTATTAATTGTTAAACAAATCACGTCCTTATGGAATGGAAGCAAGAATGCCACCTGCGTTTAGTGTTTTAAATAAGGTTTACGCACAGACTAAATACTTTGAGACGTTTGTTAAATTATTACTTAATTATAACTTGTATCAGGGTTTCTAAAAATATGATAAACGTTTCTAATAAAAATCTAAATATTAAGTAACTAAGTAAGTATGTACTTACTTAATTCTGTATAATTAGGGTTCCGTACCAAAATGGTAAAATGGAACCCTTATGGTGCGACTTTCTCCGTCTGTCTGTCCGTCTGTCCGTCTGTCCGTCCGTCACACTCGATTATTTCAGTAACTACCGAAGCTATCGACATGAAATTTGGAATAGTTGTGTATATTAGTGGCCCAAAGACACTGGAATTAAAAAAAATTAGAAATTATTTTTGTTCTTATTTAAAAAGGGGGGAAAATCTGAGGGTTGAAATTTAAAAGTGAGATAACTGTACTGTGTGGGGTATCATATGAAAGGGTTTACTTTGTATATTCTAAAACAGATTTTTAATTATTTTTAGTTATGATAGTTTTTGATTTATCGGGGAAAATGTCTAAAAAAATACCATTTCCCCCCCCCCCCCCCCCCTTATCTCCGGAGTTTACCAATCGAAAAATTTGAAATAATTATGGTCAATAGGAATTTACGTATATTTTACAGGAAAACTATAGCCAATGCTCTAACTAGCATAGTTTTTTTGATATTAACAATAAACCTCTACAAACAAAGTTAGTCTTGCGGTTCATTAACAAAGGTAATTATTTATTAATAATGGTACGGAACCCTTCGTGCGCGAGTCCGACTCGCACTTGCCCGGTTTTTTTTTCTAAACATATGCTATTTTCATTTGTAGGTACTTAAGTCGTTAAGAGTACCTTAATGTTTAATTAGTTATGTGAGTATGACGTGTCTATGAGATTAATAGTTATAATTCTAAATTACTAATCATATTCATCCGTCACAACTTAAAAACAATAAATTATAACGTGAATTGCCGAAAGTTCTGGTAAAATTGGATAGAGTATGAAGTTCAAATATTTAGCTGTTATTGCCAGTTTGAATAAATATCGGATCTGAGGGTGGACATTAAGTAAATTAAAGACATAAATATCAAGTAATTTAACTAGATATTTAAGTACTCAAATAAAAGTAAGTAAGTAACGGCCGGTTTCTGAATTGAGAATTTCATGTTGAGTCTGTCTCAAAGACTACTTGAGGACTAATGCAGCAAATTTTTGTTTCTGAATTGATTTTGGGCCGGTTTCTGAATTAACATTCAAGCTAGCAACAGCAAGTTCCAACTCCCAAAGCTTACACAATATCAATTCAGGAACAAAAATTGGCTTAATTAGTCCTTAAGTATAGTCTTTGAGACAGACTCAACGTGAAATTCTCACTTCAGAAACCGGCCGTAAGTAAGTTGTATAATATTAAGTATAATGTGCGTAAGTGTACCGAATTATTTTTCGATATATATAGTATACTTAGTTATTTTGTGTTGTACATGTACCTACTTAAGTCAGTGATCGCCAAAATAATGCGGATAAAATAATATGTTTTCACAGTTTGTTTAACTTTAACTGTCGCATTTACTTTGATGGATCACGCCCTGCTGCCACGATAGAGAGCAAATTAGAGTGAGAATAGGAAATATTTGTATATTATATTTTAAGTAATATTAATTCAGTAGGTAATTGTTTTCAGTATATTTAACTCAATACCTTGCTGATTACCAACATGCGATCTCTGATTAGGTATTTTACTTTGACATTTATTACAATATAACTACGTATAACATTACTTAAGTATTATTCTGTTACTAACTCTGCTCAAATCAAAAGTAGCATATGTCCTTCCCGAGGAACCTATCCCTGTACCAAATTTCATCAAAATCGGTTTGACAGGTGGGCCGTGAAAGCGTAGCAGACAGACAGACACACTTTCGCATTTATAACATTAGTATGGATATTTACTTACTGAATTAATTATGCATTTAAAGAGCGGTTTAATCTAGGTAACTACTTTACTTGCGTTGGTAATACCATGTGCTGATTATCCTCTACTTAATAAAGTAGCCCGCATCATGTCGACAAATACATCAATAAAACTTCTCTCTAAGTCACGGAGAATTAAACTATCAGTGGTAAATCGTGTAGCAACAAAAACATGCGGGTTTGTTACTCATAATATAATTATGTAATACGTAAAAATTTGTTACGAAAAAATTGGTCCCAATTTGGTAACTTCATGGCAGTAGTATATGATATACTCGTATACCTAATACCTAGTTAACGAAGTGAAAAATATCATAGCTAAGCAGGATTTACAAGTTTACAAAAATGATAACTACTTGACACTCGGAAGACTACAAAAAATCTATAAGTGCAATTACTATCAAAATCGGTTCAGCCATTTTTTCTGTAATGTGACACAAAGGAATGCAACCTTTGAAGCCTCGTAAATCCTAAATGATCGTTAAAATGAGAAAATGATCAAAGAAACCTAACTATGATTTTGCAAAACCTTTTCATCGATACCCCACTTGCCATCGTGCATCGACTTTTATTTTTTAATTTGTTACATTATGGCTTCTAGACGGCGCCATTTTGTATTTTCTCAAATTTGGCTTCCACAGTGACACTCTAATGATATATTGGGCACAAACTGGTGCAAGAATCATCAAAATCGGTCCACGCGTTTAGGCTGTAGCTGTCCTGCAAGGAACATACAAACATATATAGACTGATGAACACATAACCCTGTGCGTTCCGCAGTCGCGTAAAAAGTATGTCCTTCCCAGGGATGTTACCTATCTCTGTACCAAATTTCATCAAACTCGGTTGAGTAGTTGGGCCGTGAAAGCGTAGCAGACAGACAGACAGACACACTTTTGCATTTATAATATTAGTATGGATAGTATGGATTAATTACTTAAGTAAGGTAACTAAGTATATTCTTTTAAGTAATAAGTAAAAGGGAAGGTAAGGCTTTCTGTGGTAACTAAAAGTAAGAATACCTACGTTACCATGATGTATTTAATATTTATTATGGGTTTTACTGTATTACAAGTAAGTAAGTATAATAATAATGTGTCTAGCCGCGTTATATCACCTGTCCAATAATATTAGATATAGCGTCTGACAGTACTTAATTTATTTAATACATTTTGATCCGACAGACACATTAGGTATTTTAGCCTTCGAAAATACAAATACATTACTAAATATAGGTAGGTAAGTAAGTAAATTTAGCTTATCAGAATACTTTCGAAGCTTAAATGAAAAGCTGGACAGCAAGAGGCCTCATTCGTAACGGGTAAGATCATTTGTTTACTTTACGCGCAACTTGGACCATGCTTTGGTCAATAAATCCATCTATTTTTGCCATGAGAAAATGCACCGTGTGCTGAGCACATGTAGGGCACACTTTCGTACCCCAGAGGCCCGATCTGAGGTGAATGTATCTACGTCCGAGTGGGGGCGCCAAGGTCAATGCGGTTTTTTGACACCTCAAAATATAAATAGTGGCGAATCGAACCATCATGTACCTAGCACGCTACGTTTGTTGTATTAAGTCACTTAGCCGGAAATTGTTTCGCGTTTCGAATAATCATTAATGCCGTCGCAATGACAGGGTTACGAACCCCGTCGTAGCTGAAGGCCCTTTGAGTGATTACAAATTCATTATTAAAGTCAAATTGGTCATTTGTATGAACAATAATTTCCTAGACCTAGGAATTTATTTTGCATTATTGATTAGTACGATAGTTATTGTTACAGTACAGAGGCACACAGAGGTAACCTAATATGCGATAATAATATATTAGCATTGTATTTGAGATTGGATATGGTTATAGGTTCTAAATTCAAATTTAGTGAAGATTAACTATACCCGTACTATACGTACTAATTATATTTTATATATCATTAAGTATATAAAATAACGGATTATTTAAAGCATTTATTATCCAAACTACTTATATTATAAATCCAAAAGTAATAAAGCGTCTCTGTCTGTCTGCTACGCTTTCATGGGCCCATCTTTTCAACCGATTTTGATGAAATTTGGCATAGAAGTAGGACTTTGCATGATACATGATGCATCCCGGGGAAGGACATAGGCTAGGTACTATATTTTTATTGCGGAAAATTTAAGAGGACACGTGGACGAAGTCGCGGGCATCATCGAATTAACTTACTAACAAATTATCACACATCAAAATTTAAATCAAAGTAACTGGTACTTAGACATCAAATTATCACACATCAAAATTTAAATCAAAGTAACTGGTACTTAGACTTAGTTATTACTAGACAACTTTGGCTGAAACTGGTTTTTAATTGTTAGTTTTTATTAAAGAGGTTACACAATAGAACAATAGATAGAATTTAGATACATATCTCTCTGTAGTCCGTAGCAGTCCGTAGTCTACTTTGTTTGTGTGGTTTTTTGTTAATAAATCGGATGTATCCGTGAAATTAATCGGTCACGATGAGACCGATAATTTTCAGCAATTCTATACTTAGTTTCTTACCTAAGAATTTATCTCGCAAAGACATGCAAAATCTCCAGCTCTTCTTACTAATATTATAAATGCGAAAGTTTGGATGGATGTATGGATGTTTGTTAGTCAATCACGCCCCAACAGCGTAACGGATCTGGCTGAAATTTGGCACAGAGATAGATTATAGTCTGGATAGACTTTTAATCCCGGAAAATTAAAGAGTTCCCGCGGGAACCACAAAACCTCGATCCACGCGTACGAAGTCGCGGGCATCAGCTAGTATTTTACAATGGAGAAGCGTAGCTCAGTTCTCAGATGGGTATTCCATTATTACGAGTATAATTTCTGTTTGTACTATTATAATACCTAATAGATGATGCCCGCGACTACGTCCGCGTGGATTAAGGTTTTTTGATTCTCGCGGGAACTCCTGTATTTTCCGGGATAAAAAGAGGGCTATGACCCTTCCCCGGGATACAACCTATCCCTGTACCAAATTTCATCAAAATCGGTTGAACAGATGGGCCGTGAAAGCGTAACAGACAGACAGACAGACACACTTTCGCATTTATAATATTAGTATGGATTCAATGTAGAGTTAAGTGAGAAATTAAGAATTTGAACAATTAAATTCTACTTATAGTTAGGTACTTACTTATTTGTATTCAATTCGTATGTTGGAGCATGAATTAATTGCCAGTAGGTAACTAGGTAGGTAAGAGACTGGGAACCTATTTTAAATGCTAAATTATTTTGCAATACCTAAGCTAGGTACATAAGGACTTAGTAGCTAACTAAATAGGTACCTACTACCTACATATATATCTAGTATGGAGTATGGATGAAGTAAGTAATTCTAAGATCTTGTACCTACTTGGTTTACATACCTAGTTATTTACTTGTGATAAAATATATAACATTTGAATGGCGTGAAACGCGATATCCTCTTCGTGAACGCGAGTCATGATTGATGATTCCTTAATCAAAAAGGTCGCTGACCTTTCTCCGTATAAAGAGAACATATAATATGACTTATCTGTTTAAATAATATCACATGTATTAACAAAAGTGGAACTATAATAATATGATGCCTTAACTAAAATCGTTTAGCTTGATTTCTATTGCAAATTTTAATTTCTATCGATTTATGTAATTGCATAGATATACATATTAAGTAAGTAGTAGATGATGCCCGCTACTTAGTCCGCGTGAATTAAGTTTTTTTGATTCGCGCGAGAACTTTTTAATTTTCCGGGATAAAAAGTAGCCTATGTCCTTCCTCGGGTTACAATCCCTGTACCAAATTTCATTCAAATCGGTTGAACAGGTGGACCGGTGAAGTGTAGCAAACAGACAGACATACACTTTCGCATTTATAATATTAGTATGGATGAGAGCAATTTCGAATCTCCGATATTTTTAGGACCAGCGCATACTCTCGACTTTATAAGCTCTCCGTCAGTAAGTAGGTATTTAAGTGTGATTATACTAAGGGCCGGTTTCTGAATTGAGAATTTCATGTTGAGTCTGTCTCAAAGACTACTTAAGGACTAATTAAGCAAATTTTTGTTTCTGAATTGATATTGCGCCGGTTTCTGAATTAAGCATTCAAGCAAAAACAGCAAGTTCCAACTCTCAAACCTTACACAATATCAATCCAGAAACAAAAATTTGCTTAATTAGTCCTTAAGTAGTCTTTGAGACAGACTCAACATGAAATTCTCAATTCAGAAATCGGCTAGTAACTTAGTATAATAGAGTACCTATACTGAAATCGATTGACTAAGTTAGGGTTTAATTTTAATATAACTGCCGAACACTACCAGGTTAGCCCTCTACCATTTTCAAGGACTTAGTAACTAGTATTTTTAAAATAAAATTTATAGCTAGGTTAATTAGGCGTTATTATTCTAAGTTCAGGGGGTTACTACCATCTGTTAAAACAGTATTATTTCAAAATGTTAGTTGAAAGTCACGTAACTACCTTGATGTTCCTAAATTGAGGATTATAGTTAAGTAAGCAATTAGGTAATCTAAAACATGAACGTCCACGCTTCACAATATTTAAACATTACGGCTTAAAGCGATGGTAGTATGCCTCCTGAACGGATCTATATGTCACCGTAAGATTGCAAAAACCGTTAGATTGTAATCCAACTAGCGATATTATAAACAGTCGACAGATTGTGAACCGTTCAATGTTCCGAGTGTCAATTTTTGAAATATTCATTGTATTTACGTTTTCTTGTCTCTTTCTTGTAGGTTAGGTTAGGGTTCGACATAAATAATCAGCTGCTGCAGGCCGGGCACTACCTGATTATAGGTTTTATCGGGTTAATATACATAACAGATTACAATCTACCGAAAAATAATACGTTAAATTGTAATCTGTCGACAGTTTACAATATCGCTAGTTAGATTACAATCCAACGGCCTTTGCAATCTTACGGTGACATATACATAAAGTTTAGCTAAGCGGGTTTTGGTGTTAGAAAATAGAATAATATAACTGCGTAGTTTAATTCAATTGGGACCCCCAAGCAGCTGGCGAATGAAGGGTGTACAGATTTTATTAATAGGCCCGTGATTTTGCAACCCTTTTGCTGTTTGTTGTAGTATCTATTGGTTCTGCTGGCCCCTATAATTTTCTATGTTCACGCATATGACGTTTAAATTCATAAGAAAAATCAATTTTATACTTATATTTTTAACTAGGTGTAGGTACCCCTAGTTTTTACGTCTGGAATACCTACTAAACAAAACTTATTTCTATACATCAAAATCTACAGGAACTTCTAGTAGCCAATACTAATAACTATTCAGAAAATGTAGAGAAAAGTTACTTACTACAGTTCGTGCAGAGGTTTAGAAGGTATGCTCCTAACTTATAGTTTTCAGTATCTGTAGCTCTAAACACAAATGATGGTTGTGATTGGCTGGATTTATAGTATTTTTGCTGGATAACCACTAGCGGAGGATTGTTAATCAATCATTATTATCTCTCGTGTTGTTTCAATGACTTTTAGATTGCTTACTGTAACGCTTCAAAGCTCCATTGTTTCGCTCCATTGACGGAAGTTAAAGCTTCAGAAGTAAACCAATAGGTAACTATCACAACAGAACACTGGCCTCCATGAGTACAGAGTAGTTAACTTTATTCCACTAGTATACTAAATTCCAGTTAACTATTTATTCTTCGGGCAGCTGTTTTTTACGAGTAAGTAACTCTATATTCAAAGTAAAAAAGGCTTTTTTAAAAGTTCTCAAAACATTTTATAGAAAAGTGGATCTAGGAAGGCATCGCAGCGGATATGCGGTCGAGTGCCCGTCGCGGTTGGCTGCGCTCGCGCTGCCATCGTCGCTATTAAAGACCTGGACAAACACGTCACATGACGGCAGCGTAGTGGCGGAACGAATGTCACACAGTAAAACAAACTGGCTTCAAGTATTTAGAGTTCTGACTCTGAGCAGAAGGTGATTTTTCGATCTATTTAGTGGTTTTATGTTAAACCTGGCTGGAGCGAGACGCAAGCACTTCTGCAACCATCGTCCAGCGCTCTTTTAACTCAAAACAACTGTACTGTAACTACTGTACAACTGAGATCCTACCTTAGTTAACTATCTGTTAGCAGTTAGGCGAATGTACCACAGACAAGTATGGAATTCGTGTATGGTTCATTATTATGTAGGTAGCTAATGAACTACCCTGTCTTACGCCTTCTAGGGACCTCGGTGGACACGTTGTCGTTGTACGTCTGCCGTCGCTCGTTGGGTTTGTCCAAGCCTTTTTCTACTATTAAGTACGAGTATTACTATCTCCCTTAGCCGTAATCACTTGGAGATAGAAAATCATGATACAGCAACAGGTTATATGTATTTTTTTAAACACAAAGAAATCTCTGTCAATGGTTCAAGTCTTAGCAAAAAGATACTAAGTGAGTGGGAGCAGAAGAGAAGTTAGTAACAGGAAGTTAGTAATAACAGAATATGATAATCTTATATTATTACGGTTGCTACTGACGCTGTCTCAGCTTATAACGTGACGTCCACTCCTGGACCACGGCATCTCGCAAGGATTTCTACAGAAAACTGGTTTGTGACGCTTGTGTCCAGGGTCTACCAACAAGTAATAACTCCTTCAAATCGTCACCTAGTGTAGAGCCTTTAATTTTCTGGTGCGTTTCGGATACATGATATATTATACCTACCTCCAGACGTTAGGGCTATCGGTTCTTCAATAGACCCGTCCAACGCCATTTTAACTTAACGACCCGATGAAATCCGTTCTACTGGTTGGTTGATTCATGAGCTGAGTCAGTTAATCTGGATCTCTTTATTATTTTATTTTTAATTTAACTATTTAATCGCCTTACGTCAACTTAACGTATTTTATGAGCGAATGACATTTCAAATAGACCGCTATCAGATTATAACAATGCCGTGGTTATAATCAACTCTGTAGATTTTTTATCCGCCATACCTACTAATGGTTCCATTTATCTTGCCGAGGGCATCTGTTATATATCGTAAAGTACATTCAAACAGACTTGGCTTTGTTGACTATAAGGCCTACCGCAGACAAGCCGTTTTTTACCTATTACTAAGTCCAGGCGTCTGTAAATGGAGAAGAGCGGCAGGCAGTTGCATATCCGATTTTACGTCGACTAAACGCACAGTCGTTTGCCCATGCTTTTTCGAAATTGTCAGCATATATCTTTCTCTCCGTCGAAAATCGGGCCAGGTTGGCGAGAATTGGGTATAGGATCAGAATTCTGTGGTTATTATAATTTTAGTCGCACTATGACAAATCCGTCGTCCGCGTTAGTTTAAGAACACTGTTCTATGTATCACTAAATCAAATTAGAATTTCATGCCATTATGGTTCTTATTTGAAAGCACTAAGACTAAATTGTATGGTCGAAAATTGTTTTAGGTACCTGCATTGATCCAAATCTACTGATCATAACGGAACTTCGGATCTGTTGAAAGCACTGTTGTCATAAGTTTGTGCTTGATACGGGTACTTAAGGAAAGAGCACGATTATCCTATTATATTGGGACCGGTTACATTTAAAGATGAACTCTGATGCAGCTTTTTCTATTGAATTAAGCGTGGATTAGATTCAAGACTGAGACAATTTCGTTGCTTTAAATTGTGTCAATTCTCGGTTATGAGGATGGCAGGAGGCTTCAGCATGTTTCCATCTTGCATCGCTAGGACCACATTTTATGTATCTGTGCTCGTTAAGTAATGTATACCTACCTACTTTCAGGTCAGATTGCAGTCGAGCGCCAACTAACAAAATTACTTAACTATGTACTTATTGCTTTGGATTATGGGTGTATTCAGCATTGGTAGGGTTCCTTCTGTAAGTTTCAGCATTCAACTTTTACAGCTTTTGCTCATTCGCGAATCGCGGGGTCTTTCTCATCTTATACAAAACTGTCACGTTGACAAACCATCGCAGCTGTCACTTAAAAATTTGTATGAATGGGATATCGAATAAAGACACTCGTGCAAAAATCCCACATCTAAAATGTCATATAGGTAATATGTTTTAGTTTAGTTAGCTAGGTATTTTACTGAAATAGATTTTTAAGACCGTGTTGTAAAGTACACGCCAAGATGTATGGGCGTTGAATTATGTCACTAGGAAAAGAAATAAGCAATGGAAAAGGAAACACGCCTACGCGTTTCGCATAACAGGCGTAGCTCACGTGCAGTACTTCCTCAAGTGCGCTGTAATAATATCAATACACGCTTGTATTGTATTGTTTAAAATTGTCCTTCGATACTGTTTACTATCAAGTGTTTAGATGCTTATTCCTTTTTGATGTTGTATTAGTGTTGATATTTCTATTCATCATACAACTGGCACTATTTAGCTTATCTTTATGAATATATTTTGCTCCTTGAAATAACCTATTTGCTATTAATGTATACTGAGTATAAATATTATACCTATACTTAAGTAATCTATATATATACAATTCAAAGTCCTGACTGACTGACTGACTGACTGACTGACTGACTGACTGACTGACTGACTTATATATCAACGCACAGCCTAAACCGCTAGGGTTAGAGACTTGAAATTTTGACAGTAGCTTCCTTTTGTGACGTAGGCGCTCACTAAGGTAGAATTTTTCAAAATTCCACCCCTAAGGGGGTGAAATAGGGGTTGAAAGTTTGTATGAAAGTCCGTCATTTCTCAAGTTATATCCATGAAACTTGGTATATAAGCTACCAGTAAAAAATAAAGAAATACGTGTTTCACAGTTTTCAAAAATTCTACCCCCGAAGGGGTGAAATAGGGGATGAAAGTTTAAATGAAAGTCCTTCATTTCTCTTCAGTTTAAACGAAGTCGCGGGCGTCCGCTAGTTAATTTATAAACTTACCTACAATTTGTTGTACATGTTATAAATGACTCAACTGCCAGTCTTTGCAATTGTTTGCAAATGCGACCGCGTGATGTACGAGTAAATTGTGTTTTAAATTTTACTGCATTTTAAATGAGTTACAAAAATATAATTCCCAAGCGCTTAATTCGGATCGACGAATATTTTCAATTGAATAGCTCCTACAGTCTTATTAAGTAAGTAAAATAAACCTAGACCGGATAGAATATCTTATTATCGGGATAATATTAATATTCCTTTTGGTACATGTGAAGCCGCCCCTTCACGCGTGTTCTTCGACGCTTTATGGTACCAACTTCGTATACGTACGACCCCCAAGAAATGCTTGATTCCTTGCTTTGATCCTCGTAAGTCGTACACCGTAGTGCTTGTTCGTAAGGTAAAACGCTGCAATATTTGTAGGTATTAAGTATACCTCGCACTCGTATCTTGTATCTTCAAAATTCTCCTGAAGATATAAGGGAATTACCAATAATATAATATAAAAAATTCTTTTTAAACAACCGACTTCAAACTCCCGCGCCAACTTTACAACAACAAGCACACGCTATACAAAGTACTTATTTTATTGTTGATATTTTTAAAACCGCTCAACCGATTTCGATAAAATTTATATGGGACCACTTGGGAAGTATGCCCTTTCAAATAAAAAAATAATCATCCAAATCGGTCCACCCAGTCAAAAGTTCTGAGGTAACAAACATTAAAAAAAACAGTCGAATTGAGAACCTCCTCCTTTTTTTGAAGTCGGTTGAAAACACGTAAACTTAATGAAAAATATGTAATGTCATATTACTCAACTTAATATGTAGGTACTTACTTACATAACATGCGGGTTGCCATTTCAGCACTTTTAAAGTTTTAACCTCAACATCTACTCTCGAACTATGTACGACTGCAATCTGCATAGTAAATACTGCTATGTGTAATATGTATGCATAGTTATTTTTGATTTCAGGTCAACAGAAGTTAATTGAAATATCACGATTCACGGCGTAGTTAACAAACATCTTCCTACTCATGTTCGCTCTAATGAAGCAAACATTCGCTCGACTTCAAAGAAAATATTTTTCACAAAAATAATGACTTGTAGGTAGTTATGAAAATATCTTCGTCGTGATGTAGAGAATTTTCGGCAATCATTTCATGAAACCATTTATATTACTTAGCGTCCTTTTGTAAATAATGTCTCTTTATATAAAAGCCAATTACGTTCTCAGATCTACGATAGGTATAATGGCGGTAATATAATAAAATAT
This sequence comes from Erebia epiphron, assembly GCA_963932025.1. Classification (NCBI taxonomy): domain Eukaryota; kingdom Metazoa; phylum Arthropoda; class Insecta; order Lepidoptera; family Nymphalidae; genus Erebia; species Erebia epiphron. The sequence goes on along the minus strand of OZ009948.1, from coordinate 36,822,430 downwards.
TTTATCGTAATCATTATGTTCTCAATCATCTCGTGAGTTAAAGACTGGAGATATTTATTCTACGAATCGTTAACTCTGAAATTAATAACCCTTAACATCAAAGCTATATATCTTATATCATCATAGCTGTCGCTAAACTAGAACTGTTTTTAATGGCGCTTTGGAATCAAAATTGTTTTGATATACTATAACTTATGTATGTATAGACTATTGATGGATACTTAAAAGTTTTGAGTGAAGTTAAAACACGGCTTACATGAATGTGTCTTAGGCAGCTGATACACGGACAGCTTGAAGCAGTCAGGGTGGACTGCTTCAAGCTGCAACTGCATTATGAACTACAGTCTTCTACGTACACACATACATGGAACCGCTCGAGCAGTTGCAGCTGCTTCGGGCGGTTGGCAGCAGTTATCAATGATAGCTTCAAGCTGTTGACTATGACTGCTTGAGCGGTCCGTGTATGTCGATCACTGGCTAACTGCTCGAGCAGTCCGTGTATGTCCGGCCTTACCTTAACCTCTCTTAAGTGACCCTTTACTTAATTGTGCATTTGCATTTAAAACTAATTCATAGTTGCTCATAAATTTTAAGGTTCCTCGGCCTTGATCGTTGTGCACCGCTGCACAGCGCGTTGGCATTCACCTTATCGTATGTTGAACTGTTCTATATCAAACCAATCAGAGATGAGTCTAAATTCAGAGCGGTTTTATGCTGCCACGAATAAAAATATCATGAGTGTATTTTTAAATGTATAGAAACGTCGGCTTCCAAACATACATCTGAAATCAGACGAATAATAACCGTTCGCTAGTTTTAAATACATTCGTGACGAATTACATTCCTTTTGTGAATGTGTGTGTATATGAAGCTTGATATACGAGGCAGTAGTCAAGGTCGACAATGTCATTGTACGAGCCCGACGCAAATTCACACACTGACACAACTCACACGCTGTGTGTAGTTGGAGCTATTGAAGTAATCTTATCATATAGGTCACCTTACACTGTAGATTATAAATATACTGATTGCAAGTAGACTGCTAAAGGAATTTGATGCACTGAACTCAAATAAGAGTGCTATTTGAATTTTTGTATCCCACTTTCAAAAATAACAAGCCTTATTTATTAGCAAGCATCATCAAGTTAATCTTATTTATTCTAATGCCAATCTTGTATAAATACCTAACCTTGAGGACTTGGAGTTTACCTGTTCTTTCTGCCAATAGCGTTAAAGTCAATGACACGTCAGTCTCGTATGTTTGTCATTACTCATTGTCGCAAAAAGTTGGTTAAACCTCGCTGCCAACATCAGCATCCGTGTCTATCCTAATTTTACTCTATTAAATTTGTATGTCTACATCAATGAAGATATTTTATCGCTCTCGTTTTTACAAGTTATATTCAGTCTATTTATGTCTACTTCATTTTTCAGTTTTTTGTCTAGCACTCGTAGCCAATTCTACGAGCAGTCATGTATAACTTTGGTTATGAAAGCAATTTCAAGAACCTAAAAATAGAAACTACAGTAAGCAGCAATAGTGAATACATCAAAATGGTAGGGTGAGGCAGAGACGAGGCGTGCAAACGATTGACGCGAACAGCGTCAGTTGTTTACAGTACTACCGCCTCAGGTTATTTACATCGGGGTCACAGACACGTCGAAGGAGACCGTCCTATCGTTATGATTTATCTAACAGAGCTGGTTTAACCTGCAAGCAGCGGGTGAACGCCGAATGCGAAGCGCGACAATGACCTCCTTTGACACCACGAGGTCGTTTATGCAATAGCCTAAGTGGGTGACTCCAGCAATAGCGCAGAATGTAGAGATGATTGAGCAAGGCCGCGCTTTGCAACAGCGTAACGTGTATAACGCAATTGATAACTTGTTAATTTAGTTTGGTAGAATTTCGCTGCTATTAGCCACATATTTTGTTGAATTTATTTATCATCAGCGAATTTTATCTGACGTGGATGATAACGACTTACTATCGGTGACACTTTTGTGGGGTCAACGATCTTTTTGTCCACGTGGTTACTTGTGAAATTTTTGTGGTTCGATTAAATTTAATGTTTTCTCTTTGATTTTGTAGATCTATGGTTTAGCAACCTGGGTTTAAATGCAAACGGAAATGCTCGGTTTAAGTGCTTTAAGTGAGAGTGTGAAGTGGGTTTTCCAAGTTAGTAATACTTGACTGTTTTTAAACATGTTTGTGATCTTATCGCATTCTCTGGCTCTACATTGAACCAGCCACATCGCTATACTTACAATGTAAAGAGATATTGATCAGAATTAAAAGCCGCGACGTTAGCTGCGTCCCGAAGCAATCTATCAATCCATATCTGAATCGTTCGACTGCTTTATTGTTTAGTTTAGATCTAACTTCTACAAGCAAAGCTTTTAATGATTTTTTGCTTTTCGTAATTCGATCATTTATACAATACAAAAGTTGTATCTTTTTAAATTATTTACGTATTATTCACCATTGTTCACTAAATAACCTTCACATAAAATATGCGGATACCTAATTTTACTTTTTTTTCTCAGAATACTTTAACTAAGTAACTAACTTACAGTAAGTAGTATATTTTTATAATGTTAAAGTATTCACCTGTGAAAATAATAATTTTAGCTTACTTTCATAGATTTCCATAACATTCAATAATGTTAGGGGTATGTCAGGGCTGTACTATTAGGGCCCATTTCGTTTCACAGTTACAATGGAACGTTGGTCGATTTCTATTTTATTATACAAGTTTAAACTAGGTACAAATCGCTGGTATATTTGAAAAGTTCCCTGGGAATGAAACAATATTAAATTCTGCGATTGAATTAAAACTAAAACATTAAGAAGATGGATGTTGCAAGGTCTATTTATATCTGGACGAGCCATAAACAGTGTGCCTGAAACCGGTCAGCCCAGCCGAGGAATGCTCTTGCTCTCGCTAACTACGCCAGCTTACACTGCTTGAGAGCGATTGCAAATGTAACTACCAACGAATAACGATAATATATTCGTTTCTGTACCACTGGTAACAGATTTTATCGATGGAATTTGCTATTGCATTTGCAATTCTGAAATGAAAATTATTCATTGAATAACTAGTTATAGATACTTAATACTACTTAATTAGGAACTAATAATCCACTAAGTACTATTTACTTAATGTTAATTCACCTAAAAAACTAAAATTGATTTATTAGAAAACGAAACATTGTGTTTTAATGTCAACAACTGAACTTAAAAGGACTTCAAGTTAAATTTGTTTCCCACTAAAATTACATCAATGTTGTTTCCACTTTCCAGCAAAATTTGCAAGTGCAACTCGTTTGTGTTTTACCCCGACATTTTACTTACTATATTCCTACAAGGTTCTTAATTGTACTTTTCGCTATACTTTAAAACTACCCATTTAACAGACTATAACTATGTTTAAAATCGTTCACTGCGTTAAAGGCCATCCTAACTGCAATCAGATGATAAGAATATTTCAAGTTCCTCCTTGGTATTAATATAAGCGATAATGGGTTGTTGGTGGCACCCGGGTGGGGTGCGAAAATTTGATGTCTCCGCATCGTCACCGCCGATCCATCCATCAAAATGACAGCACTGACTATTGTGGCCCCCGCTATACCTACCAGACCCTTCAGGAATAGTGTAGGCGTGTCTAAAAGGATTATTGGAGCCTAAATTTCGTTGCTATGATTCCTATCATTCAATTTTGTTTTATTTATCCAAAAATATTCTAAAAATTATAAATTTGAAAGTGCGTCTGTCTGTCTGTCTGCTTAGCTTTCACGGCTCATCTTTTCCACCGATTTTGATGAAATTTGGTACAGGGATAGGGGAAACACATAGGCTACTTTTTATCCCGGAAAAGTAGAGTTTCCGCGGGAATCAAAAAGATTTAATACACGCAGACGAAGTTGTGGGCATCATCTAGTAATATGTATTATGTAAGTACATAAGGAATAAATATGCCGAAGTCGTTATTTATAAATCGTTTATCATAAGGAATAAGTATTTTATGTTAACAACCTTCGTCGTAAAGTCGTCATTTTGAGAAACAAACTAACCCTTAATGTATCGGCTTAAATAAGGGTAAAACTTGCTTCACTAAGAAGATTAACAATAAATAAGAATCCATGCAAGAAAATCACAATCACTGTTAAATTTAATCGGACTAAGTTGAAACAGGCTGCATACTCAATAATAAAGAGTATAGAAATGTATCTTGAATTTCAGTCAACATTGTGAACAAGGTTAAAATATCCTTTAGTTAAATATAAGATAAGTGTGAAATAAGATTAAATGTGTTTATCGAGTCTCAGACGGTTACGGAGTGAACGCGGAGGGCGGACGACCTTCCGCCGGGCGTGGGCTGAGCCCATGACACAGTTCGCGAGATGCACAACTACCAGCCATTAAATTATTTCTGTCCCATATTTTCCATTTAAATAAATTAATGTTTCACGCACTTAGATTTCATATAAAAGTACCATAAACTATGTAGTTTTATCAGAAACCCGCATAGTTATTGCAAATCCAGTTCGATCTTCGACCCTCTTGATCTTTCGTAACTACTTAAGTAAGTACTATTTTTATTATACTTCGTCCAAATCTACAAAATTGGCGTATTTAATTATCAAACTTAATAATATTTAAACAATGAGTACCTACAGATTTTTTATTTCCCTCCAATGTAAAGAAAGTAAACGTTACAAACTTCCAATCTTCATATTAAGTAAATACTCGAGGCGTTATTCGTCAGCAAATTATAAAAGATTCTTCAATGTGGGCGTGTTTTTTACGCCAATTAATTATATAATTAGGTTTTTTACTGCTATCTATTAAAATATTGTTTTGCATAATAACATGTGCGCTAAATGGGTCCTTTTGTTTAACTCATCATTTGCCCGCATTTGCTTTGCCGAATATAAATTGCTTAAAAGTGTTAGCAACAATAATAGCCGCAAGTCCTCGCAATTCCTGTAAATGACTTGCCGATTTCTAATGGATGGTAATATTAAGATTTTTCGTCTTTGTTTTTGCTCGTTACGAAGATGAAGTCACGCTGAAGAGGCCCTGGCCCCTGATGTGATCTTGCAATATATTGTTTAAATAAGACATTGCTCAAGTATAATACTTGTGCTACAGCAACTACTTAGCTAACGTTGTATGCTTAGCTTGCTACAGCAACTACTTAGTTAACGTTGTACGCTTACGGCCGGTTTCTGAATTGAGAATTTCATGTTGAGTCTTCTCAAAGACTACTTAAGGACTAATTAAGCAAATTTTTGTTTCTGAATTGATATTGGGCCGGTTTCTGAATTAAGCATTCAAGCAAAAACAGCAAGCTCCAACTCTCAAACCTTACCCAATATCAATTAAGAAACAAAAATTTGCTTAATTAGTCCTTAAGTAGTCTTTGAGACAGACTCAACATGAAATTCTCAATTCAGAAACCGGTCTTTAGCAAACTAAAGTGTACCTATACATTTAAAGCTAAAAAAAAGCGATGGAATTATGTAAACTAGCACTTTATTGCTCTCTTGTTTGAATTATTGATATTGAAATAATATAGTTGAGGCTACTTATTATAATACGATATTCCAATAGTTATGAACGCATTAAACGAATAGATGACACGCAGCTGCCTGGTAATGATTATTATACTACCAATCTATTCGCATACGTTTTGAACTACCTAAGTATTTCATTGTCAATCAGGCGTTTGATAATAATTGGTTTGTTTGTAACATTACCTAATCAGTGTTCGTGTTTGGCGACAAATTCGTTGAAAACAAAGGCGTTCTTTGTCGGCCGATAAGCGTTCCGAAGTCGGCTTATCTCACAAATGATACCGGGTCACTTACCTCTACGCACCCGGATGGCTTGGCATATTAAACTACAAAACAACAGCGTGATTTCTTGTTCATATTTTTAATAACGAATACTTAAGTTTAAATTAAAAGTTACTTAATTTGTCTCCTTTACTTCGTTGGTACGTCTAAGATCATACAAAATTGAGCATACTTCTGAAATAATTGGATACTAGATGATGCCCGCGACTTCGTCCGCGTGGATTGGTGTTTTTTGTATACCGCGGGAACTCTTCCCCTATGCCTAGCCTATGTCCTTCCCTGGGATGTAACCTACCTCTGGACCAAATTTCATCCAAATCGTTTGAGTAGTTGGGCCGTGAAAGCGTAGCAGACAGACAGACACACTTTCGCATTTATGATATTAGTATGGATTCCTGAGTTTTCTCTTGTATTAACTCTACCTAGTTGTTATATTGTCATATTATGAATTATGATATGCAGTTTGCGTCTTGTTTCATGACTCATGTTCAAATACTTCATGTGCAATAAATAGGGAATGAACTATGACTCGTTTATTTACAAATACTAGACGTCTTTTAAAATTGCTTTTTTTTTATTTTACGATTCTAAAATCGGTGTTACAGAGATAGGAATCGCAAGACGTTGGTAGCTAAGTAGCGTAGTAAAGTAATAGTAACTACGAATTTAACAGCGGTACATACTTTATAATTGCGGTTAAGGTGCTAAATGAAAATGTCGTAATTACTAAGATATTCAATAAAAGCTACAGCTATGCCGATCAGTACGTAATAGGCAATACTTAAGTACTTATTGGTAATTTATGCCTAAATTCCTTTGAACCGGGGGACTCGACCTACATTGAAACGCACGTTTTCCTCGTTTAGTTAAGTCTTATCTTCTCGATTTGTGCAACGTTAATGACCTATAAAGCGAAATGTTTGTTTGTAAACCTTTGCTGGTAGGTAAATTTTCCTCATTATTGTCGCAAATTGTATTATTGTATCTGCTGGGAAACATGAGTTAATGTTTAAGTAGGTATATATATATATATATATATAGACCTAGCCTTATCCCATGTTAATTGGGGTCGGCTCACCTAACAATTTTTCTCCAAGCTGTTCGGTCTTGGGTCGTCATTGTGTCAATGTGGGCCGTTTTCAGGTCTACCCCGTCGTCTGGGTCCAGCGCTAACATTAATTACAGTTCTACGGCCGGTTTCTGAATTGAGAATTTCACGTTGAGTCTGTCTCAAAGACTACTTAAGGACTAATTAAGCAAATTTTTGTTTCTGAATTGATATTGGGCCGGTTTCTGAATTAAGCATTCAAGCAAAAACAGCAAGTTCTAACTCTCAAACCTTACCTACACAATATGAATTCTGAAACAAAAATTTGCTTAATTAGTCCTTAAGTAGTCTTTGAGACAGACTCAACATGAAATTCTCAATTCAGAAACCGGCCGCTAGTCATGTGATTTTGAGTTACTATTTAAGTAGGTACTATGACTAAATTCTTAGATAGTCAAGAAAAGTCCACAAGAAAACAATTCACATAGATCCCCTATTTTATACCCTCAACTCAAAACAAATAAACGAAATAACAGTTAGGAAGTGAAATAAATAAAAGCACTATTCGTTTTTACTATCTTTACAGGCAATGTTTTTGTAACAAGAAAATAATCAAAGAGCGGGAAAGTACAAACTGTGGAAAAGAAAAGAAACTGTATAGTGTGTTCCTCCAATAGCATTTTAAAGCAGCGAGCTTTAAACGACTCCAGTTATAGCATTTATGCAGTTTATGTAGATGCGCGTGCATGCCTATAATTTATAACCGATCAATAGACTGCTATTGTGGGGCGATTATATTATTATTCTAACCCAGATTTGACAGTGTGCCAGTTTTACACGGGGCGAATGCAAGGAGGTTAATGATTTCTTGGGCAATTGCCATCTGAACTGAACTCCTAAATTCATGATAAACCACTAGAGATATTTTTCCCGTGACACTATTTTCGCGCATAGTACTACTCATATGTGATTCTCGTAATATTTTGGGATGATTAACATTGTTATGATGGATAGATTCAATCTGCGTTTCATATCGAAAAAATATTGTTGTTATGACAATGTTAGTAATTACTTACATAAACTGATGCACTAGAGCCACCACTACCACTACCACTACTGCCCATTAACGTCCCACTGCTGGGCACAGGCCTCCTCTCTCATAGGAGAGAGGGAATTAGAGCTTAGACCCACCACACTGCTCCAATGCGGATTGGCGGGCTTTAACGACTATTATCGTGTTAGTGATAGTAACCGGGACGGACGGCTTAACGTGCTCACCGAGGCACGGGGGTGAAACACCGCCAATTTCCTAACTCCGGACTAGTGCTGAGAATTTCTAGTCAGAAAAACCTAACACTTATTATGGACCAACCCGGGACCTCGTCAGCCGCAGTCAAACATGCTAACCACTAGACCAACGAGGCAGTCACTAGAGCACATATTAAATAATTATAGTGCTGATATAGAGGTTCGCGCCAGTACTCGAAACATCGCCCTACTGTCTCAAATCCCAATTAACTAATTACGAAATATTTAATCACGTTTGAAAACAAAGAGTCGGTGAGTCGTTGACCCAGTTGGTTGTCTTTTTAATTGGCCCTTATGACGGCTACCAGTCGAGCGATAACACGTGCACGTCACCCAAATCCGCCTTGACCCGCTTACTGACTATAAAAGTTTCATAGAATCAGGTTAATAAATAAATAATACAAATTGTGGTTATATTATGAGTAATTGTACATCCGCAAAAAGTTGCCTGTCTGTCGGTATTCTACAGGATATACCTATTTCGGAGAGTGTGCCCAAGAACTATTCGATTTGGTTTTCTTGTCACCTTTTTATTATCGAATCGCAAGGCATCGACAAGGTCTGCACCCTTACGCAGTCGAAATTTCGCGGGCTCGTACGAATCGATTTGCTTCCTCGTTTCTAATTCGAACCGCTAGGATATGGAATGCCCTTCCGGCTTCCGTTCTCCCCTTCTCTTTTATAATATAGGTTCCTTCAAATCTAGAGTGAATAGGCATCTTCTAGGCAACCACCTTAGGCTGCATCACCACTTGCATGCAAGTCTGATTGCAGTCAAGCGCTAGCCTATATAATTAAAAAAAATATATGTAAATGCCATTGCCTATATTGTACTAGCAAGGGTTCACAGTGCAATGGACAAGTGTCAAGGGCGTCATAGAGTCGAGTCAATGCCTGTAGCGTAATGTAGGTAACGGACAACGATTATCTGCTCTAGCGATAAAATGCATTGTGGTTTGTCCTTATACAGAAAATGACTTACAGGATAGATGACTGGTGCTTGGAAGCACTTACCTACTTGCTGAATCATTATTGGAAACCTGGGTATATAATAAGTGGACAAAATAACTATATTAATGTAAATTGTAAATACCTCATGTACTTAATATACTAATTGACCTAGCGAAGCGAAGGTCTCGGAGTCTACTTGGGTGGATTGGCACGTGTGCGACTCTCCGTCCACCCGTCTGTTCGTCTTTCCGTCTGTCCGTCTGTCCGTCCGTCTGTCAGAGCCTTAGAACTTCCAAATTATATAATACTTAGTTATAGTACAGTATAGTTAGGTATAGTATGATATTAATAGCATCCCAGAAATCGTAGTTACATTATATTTCAAAAGTTTTGTGCCTACATCAGTTGTAGGTACATAAGGCCGTACTGCTCGGGAGTCGGGAGTTCGGGACGCAGTAAGTTATTTGGGTCATAAAGTGATTTAATTATTGGCTCAAAATATTTTTGGAAATACCTTCAGGAAACCCTTATATTAGTAAAGCTACATTTAATCTGTTCTTTTGCAAATGGGTGTCTACAGCCTAGAACTGAACACAAAGGCGGTGGAAATCATCATGGTAGGCGGAGATAAAAAATGCTCGTACAGCTACTTCAAAGAATTCTTAGACGATTCTCAGAAATTATGAGCTGTAATTTGTACAACATAGAGTTCATAGTACAGTGTACATTGTAAGTGTCAAGGACGTGTGCATAGCAGCTAAGAGCAGCGACGAAGGCAATGGTGTAATTAATGTAGGACCACGGACAGATCAAGGGCATTCTTATTACACACATGGTCTAACATCGTCGGAAAAACAAGCTTTATGTTTTTATTTTCAAGTTTCATACAATGTTGCAAGGAGACGTGTAGAAAATCTTATCCCTGTTTGGTTTGATTTTTTTGTAAAGGAACACTATCGTTTGGTTCAGTTTGGCCGAGTAAATAGGTAGATAGCCGTAGCTAAAGCATCTTATGAGGGGAGACATAATATTATAAGAATCTGTAGCCATTGAATAATTAATTCTATCAGGATTCAAGACTGATCTTGGAAGCGAAATCAAAGATAGAGAGGAAAAAAGTTTTAAATTTTATCTCAGAGATCCGAATTAAAACTTGAAACAAAAGAAAACGTGTAGCTAAAATAAGTAAAAGGAACTGAAAAGCGCTAGTTCATCCTGTTAAATACTTTGGCGCATGAGTCAACAGCTGTCAAAGGTTTCAAACCTCAGGAAACGATCCGGCAATAATTCTAATTATACCCCCCTTCCTTTACTATTTACCCATTCCAATGTTTACCAGAAAAGGCGCACTGGCGTGGGTGCACCTCGTGTACTAAATTAGGGAGCAGACAGAGACAAAAAACGTGACCGTGTGTTTATACGCCTGGGAAAAAAGAGAGGCTCAATGTAATCTGGCACCTAGCATAGCTATGGGATGGGGAACTGCGGCATATATCTGTTACGTTCACCTATGTACACTATGAACTGATGAGTGATGCCCATCATTTTCTACTTTAAAACTTGGGTGACGAAATGTAGAATGTTAAAATAATGTCGCTCGTCCCATTTTAATTTATTATATGAAAAAGCTACGTACACGTATGTGCTGCTACGATGATAACCGTCACTTTCTACGTCTTACGAAATGTAGAGAATTAAGTAGGTAAGTAGTTACCGGGAAAAACAGTAAAAATATTTTCGCTCGTATCGTTAATTCATTACTTGAACATAAGAAAGAGCCATGTGGAATAAATGAGAATATCATCGAATATCGAATAGGGAACTTATCCTATATAAACTTGAATTCGGGGCACCACAAATACAACAACTACATTACTTACTTTATTCGGGAGATAGAAATAAAAATTTAATAAAATGTAGAAATGGTTTAACTTGGATACCTACTGGGCAGACAATATAAAACGAGGAAAGACACTATTACCATGCAAAAAAACACAACAAACAAACATACTTTCGCATTCATAATATTAGCATGGATGGTCGAAATCGGCCACATCAAGTGAAACAAGCAGTAAAATTGTAACACAAGAATGATCGAGGAATTAATAAGGTGTTCGATGCAAAAAAAAAGTGAAGCACAACAAAAAAGATACACGTGATCGATGCATCGGTCGGGCGGAGATCGGATCACAATATTACTTTCTACAATACTTTCTAGCAAGAGATGTGGGCCGGAGCCGCAACTGGAGCGGTCGGTTTCACCGCGCGCCGGGAAAATTGGATTGAAATAGAAATCGCATGCGGTGGATATCGCCATTTTCACGTCACACGTTATCGGGGTGTATCGTGGAAACTTCGATTAAGTAGCTATTAATTTTTTAATGTGCACGATGTATCCGTTGTTTAACTTTTTTAGTAAAGAAGCTTTTCTCGGTGCTTGTTTGATGACTATAATTTGATCGTCCAATCTCAATACTTATAATATTACAAGTAAGACCGTTTCAAAGGTGTTTTAACACATTTACTTTTATTACACTTTTTACCTAAAACTCTACGGATATTATAAATGCGAAAGTATCCTACGTATGCGAGTCTATCCAGCGTAGGTATGTCTGTCTGTTACCTTTTCGCGGCTCATCTGTTCACTTTGATCCCGGAAAATTAATAGTTTCCACAAGATTTTAATAATTACTTAATCTCAACCTCAATTCAAGAATGTGTTCACATAATTCTGAATTCAATAATATACTCGTATTCACTCACTTAATGTAGTAGTTACCTATAGGTATGTCTGTAAAAGTCACAAATCTCAATTTTGAATTTTGTTCACTTTTCACCACACAAAATTCATCAAGCGGAGTGAAAGAAGTTTTCTGAAATGAAAACAGACTTATCAACATAACCCTATCTAGTATCTACTGAATACAAGTAAAACAATTCTGATTCTTTTTCATAGCATAATATAGGAGCATGGTTCGCTATCCCTAGCTAAAGCTAAATAAAGACAGAGGATGCAACAAAATAGCAGATGTGACGGTTTTCAGGCGCATAGAAAGTGTTTACATCCGCCGACAGATCGCTCCTCGGAGTGAATTACATCCGCACAATAGTCTGTACGTCACTGAAAGGAACGTGAAAACGTTCACGGAATTCTCGAATGGCCTTATTATTCTATAATATTACATATTTTTGGTATCGGTCGCGCGACTTTTTATGTCAATAAATAGTTTAACTATGTATATAATACAGAGTATAGTATTATTTTTCGACTTATCGTTGTCGTTAAAGTGTCAGGATATTAAATAGCAACATTATACTTTGATTTAAAAAATATCTGACTACTTACTTACTTGTATGTTTATGTCACCGTAAGATTGTAAAAACCGTAAGATTGTAATCTAACGCTTTTTATTTCGATAGATTGTAAACAGTCGAAAGATTGTGAACCGTTCAATGTTTTAAGTGTCAATTTTTGAAATATTCATTGTATTTACGTTTTCTTGTCTCTTTCTTGTAGGTTCGACGTAAACAATCAAGTAGTGCAGGCCGGGCACTTAGGTTATATCGGGTTAATAAACCTAACAGATTACAATCTACCCAAAATAATCCGTTATATTGTAATCATTCGACAGTTTACAATTTCGCGAGTTAAATTATAATCTAACGGTTTTTTAGAATCTTACGGTGACATATATACATTTAATAATACAGAGTATAGTATTATTTTTCGACTTATCGTTGTCGTTATAGTGTCAGGATATCAAATAGCAACATTATAGGTACTTACTTTGATTTAAAAAAATAATTGACTACTTACTTGTATGTATATGTCACCGTAAGATTGAAAAAACCGTTAGATTGTAATCCAACTAGCGATATTGTAAACTGTCGACGGATTGTGAACCGTTCAATGGTCCGAGTGTCAATTTTTGAAATATTCATTGTACTTATTTACGTTTTCTTGTCTCTTTCTTGTAGGTTAGGTTAGGGTTCGACATAAACGGGCCGGGCACTTAGGTTTTATCGGGTTTATATATCTAACAGATTACAATGTAACGAAAAATAATGCGTTTAATTGTAATCTGTCGAAAGTTTACAATATCGCTAGTTAGATTACAATCCAACGGCCTTTGCAATCTTAACTAAGCCACCGTCACCCATGTATGGTGACTCGATCAGAAGTTGCAGTAGATCGATACTTTTTTTAGTACATGATAATATTGTCATCATCTTTATCGTGTATCAATCAACCCTTTGCCGGCTCACTACTGAGCAGTGATCACTATTCACTAGTTTCCTCTCAGAATAAGTAGGGTCTGGTGTATGTATCATCCACATTTAGGGGAGATTAGTCCAAAACCGGGTATGGTGGTGAAATTTGGACATGACACTATAGCCTCTTACACGATTAAAATTTAGGCAAGCTAATAATAGCCTACATAATAAATGCCCTCTCTAATTCTTAATATTATAAATGCGAAAGTTTGGATGGATGTATCGATAGATGGATGGATGTTTGTTACTCAATCACGCCTGAACGGCGTAACAGTTCTGAAATTTGGCACAGAGGTAGATTATAGTCTGGAATAACACATAAGCTAGTTTTTATATCAAAAAACCTCAATTCACGTGGACGAAGTCGCGGGCAACAGCTAGTAGGCTATAAGCAAACATCACTGTACTTACCAAAAGTTGGTAGAGGTGATTAATATAACAGGCGTGTTGCTATGTTATGCTTACTTTCGCCGTACCCGAATTTCAATGAGGTGTGTGCTATAGGCTTGTGCAATACCTAAGTTTGGGCAACTTTCACTGGCTAGTGGGCGCTTACGCGGAGTGCCTGCAAATCGATTGCGTCGCCGTGGTTCTGAGGTCACAGTGAAAGTTGGTATTGTTCAATCGACATCACTTTGCAAGTCTTCGTTTCCTTTACAGTTTTCTATTGAATTGTTTTGTAGTGGGACTAAACTATTGCTTACAAGAAAGTGGCATGCTGTGGTTAATAAGAATATCTACTAATCTATACGACTACTAGCTGATGCCCGCGACTCCATCCGCGTGGAGGTATGAAAAATAGTTTACGTCCTATTCTCAGACCTACCGAATATACCTACACGAATTTCATAAGAATCGGTCAAGCCGTTTCGCAGGAGTTTTGTTACAAACACTGTGAAACGAGAATTTACTGTTCATATTCCGAACGAAAGTGACCTAAGCCAAGGCCACTTGCACAATACTGCATAAACTGATTTAGTTAAATTTTGTAATATTGATACTGACAATTATTGAAAAGTTTATTCCGGGGTTGACATGAAAGGGACAGGCATAGAAAGTTTTTAAACACATTTAGCGGCCTTGCGCAAATGCTTTTTAAAAAATACTTGAATTTTGAAGAAAACACAAATTTATTGCAACTTAATCAAGTTTTATTAAATTAACGAAACAAAATCATTGACCTTTAGTTATTTTGCTTGTAATTTACATAGCTATCTAACGAGACATTTATAATTAACAATTTTAAGCTAAGCTTTTAAGTATATTTCCTCAATATACGGATGTAGACGCAGTTTGACTTTTTGCTTATCTCAAATTATTAAACCTACACATGTACCGTTTTATTACCTATCCAGAGTTATTTTTCTCACGCAATCATTGATATAAAAATAAATTTATTCATTTCCGTGAGATTATCGCTTAGTATAATACGTTTAAAGTTCAATAGTAGTTATAGAATATTAAGTCATCAGGTAGGTACTAGGCATAGGTACGTTTTGTTACCAAAATAACTGTTCCTAATTCCTGCTGAGTTGTGAGACTGAATGAAAATTATTAAGAGCAGGTGTTGTTTGTAAACAATTCATTAGTATTACAGACGTTTATTAGACATCTAGTGACACCATTAACTGTTGTAAATTATTACTACTACAGTGTTACATCTGATTCCTCTACTTACGAAGGAAATATTTTACTATTCTCTTCATAAAGTTAAACTAGTTAGTAGTTAAACTAGTTAACTAGTACCTAACTAGTGACTCAAAAAAATAAAAATGAAAAATTTACGAGAAAATTATTGTTGTGTTGCCTCTTACACTTCATTCTGAGTGTTTTATTTTAGTCAGAGAGTGACTGGAAAGTGGTTAGAAAATAAATATTTACTTAACTATTTACGCTTTTAAACTTTCAAATTTCAATAAAAAGAAGTTTTAGTAAACTGTGAAACTAAGCTTTTGAGCCTTGGAGCGCATAATATCAAACCAACAATCGATACAAGTAATTCAGCCTGTTCACATAGTTTAACACCAAGTTTGGTATCACTTCAGAGAACAAATCCCAAAGAAGTGAAAAAGTCACATCGCGTGAGAGGAAAAACGAGTTATTATTAGCTTGTAGAGAATGAAGAATCGCGAGCTTGCTCCGAGCTAAGATGCTATCATAAATAATGTGGTACTGGTAGAGCGGCGAGTGCTGCGGAGCAGAGGGGCGTGGGAGCGGGGAGGGGAAGAGGGGGACGCAAGAGTCAAGGCCGCACGCTGCCCCCGGTCGACGCTCGCGCCCCACTTGTCGCTCGCAGCGCCCTCTCGCTCGCACAACCGAGCGAACCCGACGGTCGCCGAACCGGCACGAACTAGACCTTCTATGCGCCCGCGCAGAACAGCTGAGACGCAACAACATAACACACTGACTCGGTCATCCGTGCATTCAACTTTTGATTGGCTTTCTTTTTCATGATCAACCAATTTGATTTTTGGGTCTATTTATCACCCGATGCAAACAAATGCTAGTTATTAGTTTGAGCGCTTCGTCCGTCTGTTTGTCTGTGTGTCTGTGGAGGGAATCGTAGCGAATAAGTCAAAAGTCAAACGGAGATAACTGGGCATAATAATTTGGATGCGTTTTTTTAATTCGGAGCTGGAATATGTATCAGTCTTACAATTACTGTTGATTAATATTACGTAAATTAGTCTTATCGACTTTTTCCCGACCACAGTTCATTTATATTATGGTAACCTCTGACATGGTTAATAATTTTATTATATGTATTGCACAAAAAACAAGTCACAAAAAATAAAGAACAGTTTTTTTGCGATTAAATTGTTATTGGCTACTAGCTGATGCCCGCGACTTCGTACGCGTGGATTGAGGTTTTTAGGTTCCCGCGGGAACTCTTTCATTTTTCGGGATAAAAAGTAGCATATGTGCTATTCCAGACTATAATCTATCTCTGTGCCAAATTTCATCCAGATCCGTTCAGCCGTTGGGGCGTGATTGAGTAACAAACATCCATCCATCCATCCATCCATCCATCAGAACTTTCGCATTTATAATATTTATCTGATTGATTGATTGATTAGAAGTTATTAGTGGGTACTTGGGTAGGTATAATATGACCATTGTATAGTTCTTTTTGCCGCCTCAAATACATGCCAGAGCCTTGGCGAAATGATGATTTCATAAAATGATCTTAGTAGAGAGGATATCTGAAGCTATAAAAGAGACAAAGAGGCCTGCCTATCTTATTTACTCAAAACAACATTCCTGTATTAGCTCACATAAGGCCAGTATTTATAAAACTTTGTAATCAAAGATGGCCGTTAAAACGTGTCAGTTTATTTAATATCCCACATGATGTTCGATGGACCGAACCAGTTCTAACTTCTAGCCTTCTCGGACACTTTCTCCTCGCCCGATGAGCCATTGCGTCACCATAACCCACTAAATGTTATTTAATGTTACAAACCATCACACCTGAGTTCGCCATTTTTAGATGCAGTTAGGTCAGTCTTTTGTGGTTAGGTTATTTTTCGTTTGTTCAGCTTTTTGGATGTGATTTTCGTGCTCGTGATAAAGAGTGGAGTTATTTTATAGGTCCATACCTAGTAGGAACTTTATTGGCTACTAGATAATACCCGCGAGTCGCGACTTCGTTCGCGTTGATTTCGTTTCTTTTTTTATTTCCGCAGAATCTCGTTTTAATTTTAGCATATAATGTCCTTCCTAGGGATACAACCTATCTCCATACCAAATTTCATCAAAATCGGTTGAAAAAGCAAGTTAGCTTTAACGCTTTTTAACCTAATGATGATCCTATTTTTAACTAAAAGAAAAATATTATAAGTACTTTATTATACATGAACTTTTATAAATATGACTAGGTCGCAGTCATTGATAACCTCAAAATCTGTTTAAAGTTTCAACATAAAACTTTTTAACAATTCGATAAAATATCAGATCTTAAATTTTTTGTGTATTTTTTGTTGTTACCCTGAACAATAACCTTGTAGTTGATGTTGTTAACCTTTTCTTGACAAAAATATACAATATTGAAAAGTGTGCTAACTAAACTTAAAGGTGTGCGCAGTGTACTTACTACTTACTATGTTAATTGTTATTTAATACCATGAGATATTCCCAAATCTTCCTTATTGAAGATAGTTAAGTTTCGTTCTACCTTTCCCTACTGTCACATTCAGTCATGGAAGATGACCTAAAACCAGACGAAAATTGAAATTATACGCTTAAAATTACTTTAAAACTAACTTTACTTACCAGAAAATAGGAACGTTCGTTATTCTTAGCAAATTGGGCACCAAGAGCTCAGTACTCAGGCTAATATAAAAAAAAACAACGATTGTAGCCAACCGAAAAATTATGAATAAATATTTTAATTTGACGAGTTAAATCGTCTTTAACTACTAGAGTGATTGTTATAATGGCCCCTGACACCAACCGATCTCACGTGGGACTAGTTTTTTGGCACAAGTTATTTCAGCCGGTTACGCAACCAAACGCGCTAAAGGCCAGCGACCCGCGACAGCTCTGGTTAGTTAATGGCCTTAATAAAATGTAGGTGTATATATAAAAATTAATTAATAGAGAGGCTGAACAACCTTGCACGGGTCAGTTGTTTTGGTATACCTGCTAAGTAAATACCTATCAGATTTGGCGTTTTCATCTGTTAAATACTTACTTTATTCATTCAACTTTCTGTAGGTAATTGCTAACACTTGCCAAGGTACTTAGGTAATTGCTAACACTTGCCAAAGCTATCATCATTGAAGTCTTTTTAGTATTAGACGATATAAACATTGGCTGCTAATCTTAAAATAGTATGCCAGTGTCCTCCCGACCGAATTTCGGCCACGGCGGCCTGTCTCCAGAGAGATACCTAAGCCATCTGCGCGGGAGATATTATAGTGCACAAGTGTGTGCGCATACACAGGTGCACTCTCTATTCCTTTACTCTCATAGCCCTATGGGACGGAAAATCCGACACGACCGGAGAGAGATCAGGCGCAGGACCGACGGCTTTACATGCTCTCCGAAGCACGGGGGTGAAACACCGCCAACTTCCTAACTCCGGGCTAGTGCTGAGAATAATAACAGAATATCAAAGAATTTCCATGGCATTTGTACAAGCGGACGAAGGCGCGGGGCGCAGGTATTAATTTTAACTTATTTCCAATAACTATAGTCTAAAGAACTGGCGAAGAGTCTCGTGGTTGACAGCAGCAACGGATGCAGAAGCGTGTGGGGGCTGTAGAGTGCATAATGACCTGCCTAGCTATAAACCTAAGTATCTAACACATAACACACGCAACATATTATGCTCCTAGACAGGTACAATTTATTTCTGTCAGCGGAAGGTTAGGCAGAGAAAATTTTCATTAATGTCACACACCCCGCTTGACTTTTAAGGAGTTCCGACTGCCTGATTGACAATTGCCGATTTATTTTCCACTGCGCATCGCATACCCTACACCTACAAGCACGTCGAATACAAAACTGGTGCCAAAACTCATTTGTATGCGGACAGTGACTCTAGCCACCTTTTGTTTGTGCAGGAAACGTCCAAACTACCACCGAAAATCACTGTCGTATCTCGTTACCAACATAAAATATTTCGTAAAAGCCAAAATGAACAGAAAACGCGACAATTCATGTTCCACGCGGCTCTAAGAAGTGTACTAGGAAGCCTACCGCTTCCACACTGCAAGGAGACACTCATGCAGTCACTCGTTGACGGTTCGGAATTCGGACACTGGCTGCATACCGCATTGACATTATTTTTGACTGTGCTACGATCGCAATCGCAATCACCTCTTATTGTCCACTCTTTTGCTATTGGCCAGCAAGAATACCATAAATTACAACAATTCAAGTTCTAGCTAACAATGATTACTAGTAGGTACTATATGCCGGTGGTAAACTAGAGTTTAGTGCAGCTCTTTCGGACGCATCATACAGTTTTTGTATCACAAATTGTACATGCGTACCTTTGCCACCGCAACCGGTACACGATGTGATTACTGATTAGTGATATCCAACAGGCTAAACATTATTTATGTATCATTAATCAGCGTTGTTGAATTGAGAATTTCATGTTGAGTCTGTCTCAAAGACTACTTAAGGACTAATTAAGCAATTTTTGTTTCTGAATTGATATTGTGTAAGGTTTGATAGTTGGAACTTGCTGTTTTTGCTTGAATGCTTAATTCATAAACCGGCCCAATATCAATTCAGAAACAAAAATTTGCTTAATTAGTCCATAAGTAGTCTTTGAGACAGACACAACATGAAATTCTCAATTCAGAAACCGGCCGTTTCTCGCGGCTTTTCTAACTCAAAAACTCTCAAGAGAGACTATTGTCGCACTGCTTGTATTGGGCTCCAGTTGTCTGTGCAATTGCAGGCACCGCGGTGCCATCTTGAGTTTAGTGATTCAATAAAAGGGGCATTGCATCAAAAATAATATTATGAAGAAAATAAAGTGATCTTCACTCGTCCGCCGACTCTATAAATGGTTCGTGAAATGTATGCAAATTCTATAGCGTCCGATTTTAGATGTTTACCCGCTGGCGCCGTTGGGCCACTGGACTCAAGTTTCGTTTATTGCGCATTTGCATTAAAACCTGTTGTTGATATGTTATACATACAATTTTCGGGAGTAATACTAAGTGCTTTACATTCCAACTTGGTAGCTAAAACATTTTATGATTTCATCTTTACCTGGGAGATACTACTAGGTAGGGGAGACCGGGGATGGTTGACTAACTTTTGACTTAAGCCAGTATATCTCTGATGTTTAACTTAATATATCAAAAACAACAGTTGATACAGATAGAAGAACTATTCAGGTACCTAAAATACTAATTTATAACCTATATATTTATGATTATAATACTTATTTAGTTGATTTTCTAAACCCCTGACGCTTGGTCAACCTACTCCATATCCGGGGTAAGTTGGCCATAAGCATGGGGTAGGTTGACCTAGGCAGTAATCCCTATATATGTATACGAGTATATAAAATCGTTATCTAATCAACGCACAGCCTAAACCACTGGGGTTAGAAACTTGAAATTTTGACAGTAGGTTCCTTTTGTGACGTAGGCGCTCCTCAAGGAATGATTTTTCAAAATTCCACCCCTAAGGGGGTGAAATAGGGGATGAAAGTTTGTATGAAAGTCCATCATTTCTCAAGATAGCCATAGTTACTTCAACAACAATACAAGTATTTCAACGAAACTTGGTAATTTGGCTTTCGGCAAAAAATAAATAAGTACGTGTGTCACAGTTTTTCAAAATTCTACCCCCGAAGGGGTAAAATAGGGGTTGGAAGTTTGTATGAAAGTTCTTAATTTCTTAAGTTAAGACCATGAAACTTAGTATGTGAGCTATACCGGTTAAAAATAAAGAAATACGTGTTTCACAGTTTTTGAAAATTCAAAAAAAGCAACGGGTATTTTACACGGGTTATTGAGGACCTGGAGAGTGGCATAGGCTACTTTTTATCACGGAAAAGTAAGGAGTGCCTGTGGGAAAAGTTTCTAACTTTTTAGCTTTTGTTTAAGTTAACGATGCAACGTTTGTATGGAATTTGATATTTCTTTGATGTGGCGTTTAATATCGTTTATTATCGAAGATTACTCTTTCTATAGGATATCTTTTGGTATATCACGCCTTTCAGATTTCATTATGTACGTCCTCATTTTCTGTAAAAATACAACTTTAGTATGCGAGAGAAAACCATAATAGTGTAAACTTACATTGATGATACACATTAACCATTTGCCCACACAATTCTTTAAAATAATTATAAAATGTTATACTTTATTATTTAAAAGGGTTGGTTTTAATTAGTACTAATTAGTCTACCTGTGAATACGTTATATTGCTTGTGCTAGAGAAATAAACTAAACTAAATAGTATTTGTGGACAAAAATAGTGAAAAAGTGAATTAGTGCAAAGAATAACCTTGATTTATCGGCCAATAACTGTTAGCGCTTGCCTAGTATTAAAACTTACCGTGTTAAATACGTAACAAAATCCGTCAGTTAACGGAACTTTAAAACTTGAAATAAGGCGAACTTTGCGACTACAGAAGTGTTTGCACCCGATTAATTCGGTGGAAAGTGTAACAGAACTACGCGTTACTAGTATTAAGCACAAACTACAATAATTAGGACTTAAAAAACAAAGACCATCTATTACGAGTGCACCCATTATTACCAACTTTGTCACAATTAGTATCAAGTCCAAGTGTCAAAAAGTGCTTAAACTCATAACTTATCAGATTATATTATATTATAAAGATATATTATAATCCTAAAAACAACATAATCATTGTAAATTGTGAAAATTAAAATATTGAGGTTATCTGAGTGACTATATGAACAACATCAACTGACACTTGTCACTGTCAGTGCTACTGCCAGTGTCATAGAACTATAAACAATCAATTCTATCTAGGGTTGCTAACACAAAAAACCCCGATAGCGTTCCGTTCTACTCATAGAAATGGAGTCACAGTTACAAAACTTATTTGATAAACTTAAATTAGAAATGCAGCAGCAAACTAAAGAAATAACAAAAACCGTTATGGAAAAAATGGATGAACAACTTAAGCCGATTGTGGAAGAAAATAGGAGATTAAAACAGTCTTTGGAAATATTAGAAAATAAAATGGAAAATCAAAGAAAGGCTAATAACTTAATTGTTTTTGGCTTGGAAGAAAATGAAAAGTCTAATGTAGAACTAATAAAAAAAATAACAGAAGAATTAAAAAGCTCAGACATTGACCTAGATACCCGCGACTTTAACCAGGCAAAACGAGTTGGAAAAAGAGTGGAAAACCAAGGTAAACCAAGACCGGTGGTAATCTCAATGGTCAATAACTGGAAAAAATATGAGATCCTCAAGAATAAAAATAAAAAGAGTAAATTATACATAACAGAAGACTACCCTAAAAAAGTATTGGAAATAAGACGCTCACTTCAAAATAAACTTAAAGAAGAGAGAGAAAAGGGGAACTATGCAGTAATCAAATACGATAAACTAGTAGTCAAAGAAAAGGGAAGTTTTATTAAAAGGAAGAGGACATCGTCAACTCCCGACAAATGTTCTGCCGAAATGCCTGTTGAAGACAAGAAAACTGACAAACCTTCATCAAAAGTCAATAGAATGAATGCTTTCGACTTCATGAGGACCAGATCCAATTCTATCACAATCGACAAACCTAATAAACAATAGCAATTAATTAACCATAAAAAAAAATCAACATCAAAAACAAATAAGAACAACAACACCCATTTAACCCCAAGACGGCTGGTCACCGAGGGGTTATCTAAAGACCAATGCCCCCCTTCTATAATCCAAAAAGAAGAAACTACTGTAAATATACCACGTTTTAAGGAAAAGAATAATACTAGTAAATTACACATAGGAACATTCAATGTGAGAACTTTAAAAACACAAGAAAGGTTAACAGAGCTTTTGGAAGCGATTATGCATATAAAATGCGATATATTAGGACTGTGTGAAATAAGAAGAAAAGGAGAAGAAATTATTGAACTCAAAGAACACATATTTTATTACTACGGGATAGATACCAAGCAGAATGGAATAGGTTTTCTTATTAACTCAAAATGGAAGAATCAAATTGTTGAATTCAGAGCATTCTCAGATAGAATCGGATTACTAAAACTAAAATTCTCAAAACAACAAACAATGGCCATTCTACAAGTATACATGCCTACAAGTGATCATACCGATGAAGAAATAATCAATACATATGACCAACTTTCCAGTATTCTAGAAAACATAGATAGTAAAACAATCATAATACAAGGAGACTTCAATAGTAAGATTGGAAAACGACAATTTGAGGAAGAATCCAGACATATTGGAAATCATGGCTATGGTAATAGAAATGCTAGAGGCCAAATGTTGTTAAATTTTTGTAGAACGAACAACTTAAAAATAATGAACACATTTTATAAAAAACGTAATAACAGGAAATGGACATGGCTATCACCAGACTCAAAAACCAAAAATGAAATAGATTTCTTCCTATGCAAGACATCCAACATATTCCAAAATGTATACGTAGTAAACAATATAAAATTCTTCTCGGACCACAGATTACTACGAGCCACGATATTTACCGACAACCTAACAAAAAGGAAAAGACCTAAACCAAGAACTAAACCACATAGTGAGGTAGATCAAAAAGAATATTGTAAGAAACTAGAACATTTAATACAAAACATCCCTCACGAGATAAAGGGAAACGTACAAGAATATTACACAGAAATAGAAGAATGCATTAAAAAAGCAGAAGAAAGTGATATACCACAGCTAAATTCCAAAATTAATAAATTCTCAAATAAAACTAGGTTTTTAATACAAAAAAGAGCTACTCTAGGTATGAAGTCTAACAAAACACAAGAAGACAAACTAGAACTGAAGAATACAAACAAAAAGGTTAAAAGACTCATAAGAAAAGAAAAGAGACAGACATCAACAGCTGTTATAATAGACACATTACAAAGATCAGGATCAACTAAACTAATACAACAGACTCTAGAAAGAGATAGAAAATGGATTACTGGACTAGAGAAAACAACAGGAGAAGATGTAAAATCCAGAGACAAAATACTTGAGCTAGCCACAAAATTCTACAAAAACTTATATACAAGCACGATTAAAGATGCAAAAGAATATTTGGGAACAGATAACAACTGTAACACTAATGAAGACGATATACCAAAAATTATTACAAGAGAAGTTGAAACCGCATTGAATGGACTAAACATACATAAAGCTTCGGGGCCAGACAAAATTAGTGCTCGGAGCCTCAAAATAGGAAAAAGCATTCTTGCAAAGGTCTTGACCGATCTTTTTAATGAAATCCTAGATAATGAAGAACTACCCGCTCAGTGGAACAAATCTGAAATATCTTTAATCCACAAAAAAGGAAGTTACAAAGACATTAACAACTACAGACCCATAAGTATGATTTCTAACTTATACAAGATATTCGCAAAAATATTAACAAAAAGAATAAATTATTATCTAGATATACAACAGCCCGAAGAACAGGCGGGATTTCGTAGTAGTTACTCAGTATGTGATCACTTGCAAAGTGTTCAGCAAATAGTTGAGAAGGCTAACGAATATAATATGGAAATTTATATAGCATTCATAGATTTTAACAAAGCGTTCGACTCCATTGAACACAAGTCGTTATGGAATGCTTTGACAAATGATGGAGTACCCAATAAATATATTAAAATAATTAAAAAAATCTATGAAAACAGCAAAGCTTTAGTGAAACTCGAAAGTAAGGGAGTGGAATTCAAAATAGGAAGAGGTGTCAAACAAGGAGATCCCATGTCTCCTAAACTTTTCAACTCAGTTCTACAAAATGTATTTTTAGAACTTAAGAAGAAATGGGAAACTTTTGGTATTAGCATAAATGGACAAAATATAACTAATCTAAGATTCGCGGATGATATAGTTCTTTTTTCTAAAAATCCACAAGAACTGAAGACAATGATACAGGATCTACAAAAGGAAAGCGGAAAAGTGGGCTTGTCAATGAATATGTCTAAAACAAAACTTATGAAAAATAGTGCAAATAGCCTTGACATTTCCATAGAAGATCATAACTTGGAAGTGGTTGAGAAATATACTTACCTTGGCCAAACTATTGCCTTTAAGGATTGGCAAGAAGAAGAAATTGAAAAAAGAATACAACGAAGTTGGAATAAATATTGGGCCCTTAAACATATATTTAAAAATAAAGACATACCAAACAATTTAAAAGCTAGAACATTCAACAGTTGCATAATACCGACACTCACATATGGTTGTCAAACCTGGGTACTCAGTAAGAACCAAGTTAAAAAACTAAAAGTAGCGCAGAGGAACATGGAAAGAAATTTATTAAAAATTGGATTAATTAACAAAGTTCCAAAACAGGAAATACGACAAAGGAGTAAACTAAAAGATGTAATGAGGACAGCAAAAACTGGAAAATGGAACTGGGCGGGACATGTTGCAAGGGCAGGGAATGAAAAATGGAGCAAAAATACTACAACTTGGTTACCAAGATATTTAACAAGGAAAAAAGGAAGACCTGTTATCAGATGGAGGGACGAGATAGATGCATTTGGAGGAAAACTCTGGTTCCGCACAGCCCAAAATAAGAAGGAGTGGAAGGAGAAGGGGGAGGCCTTTGCCCAGCAGTGGGATGATATATAACTCATCGTAACAATAATTTACCAATTTTAAATCTTACCAAGTATAGGCTTTTATAAATAAATAAATAAAATTAGTCTACCTACCCCGAACAAAATTTGTCAACCAACCCCTGACGCCATTTTGAATTTTAACTGCGTATCATATGCAGACTCTGGCAATAATATGGAAGCAATACTGTGTAATATAGAATAAAACTATCATATTTACATTTGGCATAGCAACAACATTATTTCTAACAGATCCATAGACACAATAACAAAAAAAGTACGAACGAAAAAAGTTACTTACCAAGACCAAAAATACAAAATGTGATGCCACTCACGAACGCCGCGCTACTGCGGCGGCTCACTTCGCACAAGTTAGCGGGTCGCGGAGAGGCATCGTCGCTCGTGATTGGTTGGTCAAAAACACGTGATCGTGGCGAGTTATTGTTGATTAGTCTACCTGCCCCTATAGCCAACCATCCCCGGTCTCCCCTACTAGGTAGGTACTAAAGGTACCCAAACCCAACCTAATAAAACCTCCGAAATACTTTCGTAACTAGCTATGAGAATTGCGAACTAATTTCGATATGGAATACTTATATAAGTAGGTACTTACTATCAAAAGTGATATAAAGGGCTAAAGAGAAAAAAGTGACTTAGGTAGAGTATAGTCTTTGTTCCTAAAGCATGGACAATATTATAATTATTATGTTTTAAGTTTTTATACAACTGTAGGTCTACTTTTTGTTCCTAAACAAATAAACATTTTATTAATTTATCTTAAAATATTACTCACTTAATTTTTATTACTATACATAAGCTTATCGCAAAAAATCGCATACATACGTGATGACTGATGAGAAACAAAACGCCGACGTTTCATTTCATAATGTCTCAACTCTTAACTTCAATCTCTCCGATTTCCCAATTTCCTCCTGAGCAAGATTCCTAATTCTGTGGATTTCTCCAACGAAATGAGAATCCATTTCATTTGTTTGATGTTTCACGTACTCAATAAAGGGATAGGTATACAATTACAAACCTATCCCTTTATTAAGTACGTGAAACATCGACTGACAATCGAAGCATCGACTATTCACATCACCTCTTGACATCGACTATCGTGAGTAGTCTAAAAAATACTAAATGTCGTATTTCCTCTCTTCCAGGTCGAGAGGAACTATCACCAGCTTCGAGCGTGAACGGTTGCAGTACAGATGGCGAGGCGAGGCGGCAGAAGAAAGGCCCAGCGCCTCGGCAGCAAGAAGAGTTGTGCCTCGTGTGCGGCGACAGAGCCTCCGGATACCATTATAATGCGCTTACGTGTGAAGGTTGTAAAGGTAAATACTCATTTCTTTCCTTCATTTTGTAGCCATAAAATAGTACCGTGACTGACAGAAACCAAACTGCAGATTTGAAAGTCAGAGGACATCTTACCTATGTACCTAACCTAGGGGTGCACTGGAAGGATTTCTAGAAATTCCTACTGGTGGTTGGTACTTTGTAGCGACAGAATCTCCGGATACTACGTATTACGTACTATAGTTATTATCTACTAATTTAATTCTTCATTTTATACTCAAAATAGGGCTGCGAGCCGCGACAGACAAAGTAAACTAAAGCCCAAGCTGGTGGACCTACAATTATAGGAGTTACATATGACAGGATATATCACATAATATTCCAGACGATATTGCGAGAATAAGCTTAGTTTCTGATGTAGTTTGAAACGTAATAATAACTATATTCCTCGGCACTGCCTTGCAAGTGAGAAGCGTCGTTTCACTAATTCCCGATTAGGTAGGTCAGTTTAAACGCAGCTTTGGATGCTTCAGTTACGAAGTTACTCTTGCTTCAGGCCTCAGTTACGAAAATTAAATAGTTCCCCAGCAAGTAATAAAGGTGATCTAAACACTTCTGCGTTCATCTACAAAATGGATCTCGGTGATGGCCATACAACCGTGTTGAATCCAAAGACGTTCGTGAAATAAAATTACTTCTCACCTAAACTTTAGGATCAGATGATTGAATTTTTTATTGTGTTGTGTTAGACATGATCGGAATTAAAACGCACAGTTCTTGTATAATCTTTTGGCAGTATTGCAAGTTAGCAACGAGAACTGTTGCAAAACAAGTGCGATTCCACCCAATACTGGCGTAAACGTCATAGTGCGAGTTATTTGCATACGGTAAACGCAAAGTCACTGAAGCCCTTACCAAAGCGCCCACGAATGCTCCAATTTAAGTAGTGAATTGGCCCATTTTATCGGTTATCAAGGCTGTTAGTTAGCGCGCACATTGCAACAGTCGAGACGTACTCGTAACGTCACAATGGCCGTCTGCTGAGCGTCTACACGCGTCTACTCCCCCGATTCATCCGCTCCTGGTGTTTTGTTATCAGTATTGTTATTTGAAAATACAGTACTCGTATATTATGTGGATTTTTATTTTAAGGCTAGGTTATTACTTGCGCTTAAAATGAAACAGTCCTTCAGTCAACAGATAGGCTTTAAAAATTTCCCAAGTCCCAATATTTTATGCTCAAGAAGAAATAGGAATCCTTTCTACAGCCAAGAGAACATAAACGATATTTTCTATGAAAAAGTACGGCTTGCTTCGCTTACCTTTTTTCTTTAGTAACCGTTATAGGCTGTTGAAAAAAACTTAGCGTTAAAATAAAACTTGGCATTAAATCACATACTCTGTAGTTAGGGTAGATTTATGTCAGACCGTGCTTGGACGGACTTTACTGCAGCCGGTGCCTAGTCTACCATACGTACAAGTTACTCACAAGTCACAACGCCCTGTGCCTCACTGAACACAAAACTATAGACATATATCGCGTTCACAGCGTAGCGTGAATCATCACCTACTTTTGTAAAGATCTCTGGAGGTTCTTTAAATACCTACTACATTACTTGTCTCTTCAAAGAGTAATATGTAAACTTTGGTATTTGTGTACTGTTAACTACGTAGTATCTACCTACGTAAACATATTACACGAATTATTTTTAACCTCTAAACTATTCGTTCTGTTTATTGACGCTAAGACACATTCACCTCGTTCTACGAGTCGATGGCCGACACCCTTAAGACAACCTTTCTCATAATTTGCGCTATCTTATCTCAGCCTAATGTACTTACCTACTGTTCAGCTAAATGATTTATTTCACCTAGTTATCAAATTTAAAATGCGTAATAAAAAAAGAAGTTGTTTTATTTCGTTCAAACACACGTATGAGTTGCGTTTAGTAAGTAATTTGTGTAATAATAAAAGGGCAGGTTTTACCATCGAGATTTCTACATAAGGCGCTATCGTGTTTGGGTCTATCTATTGACTGCCTCGTTGGTCTAGCGGTTACTGTAGTCGACTGCGGATCACGAGGTCCTGGGTTCGATTCCCGGTCGGGCATAAAAATTGTTAGGTTTTGGGTTTTTCAATTAAGACATTCTCAGTGCCAGCCCGGAATTGGAAGTTGGCGGTGTTTCACCCCCGTGCCTCGGAGAGCACGTTAAGCCGTCGGTCCCGGTTATTATCACTAACATGATAATAGTCGTTAAAGCCCGCCAACCCGCATTGGTGGGTCTAAGCTCTAATTCCCTCTCTCCTATGAGAGTGGAGGCCTGTGCCCAGCAGTAGGACGTTAATAGGCTGTAGTGATAACAATTTACAGCTTTTGTTACCCACCTCCCTAAACATGCTGTTTAAAGCATGCTTCAGCCTCACTCTCTCCTCTACTTTGAGTACCCTACCTTATGAATACTCAAGATTACCAAATGGATAGAATATGTTCATGAAAATACCTACCTTAAACTGTACACACTGTGCTCGATAGACATACATACCTACTACCCACGACATTCTAGTTCCTAAAAGGTTACAGATGCCTTACACTAATCAGCAGCGGCCATACAAGTGTAAATAATATTTTTTGGCCTCACTCTGATTTTGGTACCACGTCAGACGTAAACTATATTTAGGCTTGTGTGTAAAAATAATCGGCAGTTAGGTACTTATTGGACAAAAGCCTTTAAAACAAAAAGAAAAATAAAGGTATACTTATATTAAGTTTGAAATTTCAGGTTTCTTCAGGCGGAGTGTTACAAAAAATGCAGTGTACATTTGCAAATTCGGGCATGCGTGCGAAATGGACATGTACATGAGGAGAAAATGTCAAGAGTGTAGATTAAAGAAATGTCTCGCGGTTGGAATGAGGCCAGAATGCGTGGTGCCAGAGAACCAGTGTGCGATAAAGAGGAAAGAAAAGAAAGCACAGAGGGAAAAGGACAAACTGCCAGTCAGCACAACAACAGTAGACGATCACATGCCGCCCATAATGCAATGCGATCCGCCACCACCCGAAGCCGCCAGGATTGTGAGTTGTCTTTACTTTGTACTAAATATTTATATTTGATATGAAAAGCCAAAGATCCGTTCCTGATCTTCCAATTAGTGTTCCGATATTACGAATAAAATAATTCACTTGCCTAGGTACGGTAATATGATTTTTCATAACAATTATCCTAGTAGAATATTTGAATTAGAATTTCTAGGTGGGAGTTGATCGGACCCGCTCCTAAAAGGCTGTGCCTTAGCACCTGTAGCATCTGAGTATTTAAATATTATGTGACTAGTAAAAACTAAACAGAAACGTTTTACTTAAAAAATTTAGTTTAATTTTATTACTTAATTAACTTTATTGAAAACCTATAAACATAAAGTGCCTTTCAATCGTCAAGTGAACCAGCAAGGACCTCGGCGATTGCTCTTTTCAACAATTCAAATGAAAATATTAAATCATGCATACATGATAAGTCATTTCAGTCTCGCACATGCTGGAGCAACACAAATCTACGTTATTTTATCATTTTGAGGAGTGTCATTTCAAAAACACGTTATTTCCAGGTTATCCATTTTTTTTCTTAAAATAGAAATCTAATAAATTCTATGTACTTAATGGGATAAACTCATAAAATTTAAAATAGTATAAGTATTTAATTCAAGTAGTTTTCAATTTGCGTGTCCTGGCAATTGGTCGACTTGTTCTTGTTCCAAAAGTGAAATTATGACACTCCTCATTAATATAACAAGAATACTTATGTAAAAGGGATGATGACAACTCAATCAAATCAGCAACTCATAACGAAACTTAAAAACGCGCTTCTAGTCTGGAAGTTTGTATAGTTGTGCCGTCATCAAATTTCAACGCTTTTTTTTTCTTTAAGCTATAGTTTAAAATGGTTAACAAACTTAAAGCTACCTAAGGATGTGAATTTTAAGTCTTTCGGAAGACCCTCTATTTACTTAATAATCAGTAAAAAATAATTTATTTTCGACATAGGCATCATCCCTATTCGTAGTTGAATTCTTTGTTTGCACCTAATTTATTTTCATAACGTAGATATGGATGAGCATGCATTTAATCATTGAATCTATATTTCCCTAACCGACGACAAATGATTAATGTTTGTTGTTTCCTACGTGAAGCTGGAATGTTTGCAGCACGAAGTGGTCCCGCGGTTCCTCTCGGAAAAGCTCCTGGAACAGAACAGGCTAAAGAACATCCCTCCACTAACGCCCAACCAGCAGTTCTTAATCGCGAGGCTGGTGTGGTATCAAGATGGATACGACCAGCCTTCCGAAGAGGATCTCAAAAGGGTTACACAGGTGAGTTTCATTTAACAGGCATTGTTTTGTTCTTTCTGTTCCGTGTGGGGATATGTTCTTAAATAAAAAAATCTCAAAACTCATATTTTTTTATTCAAATGAACTTATTACAAGTGCTTTTGAATCGACGAGTGAATCTACCACTGGTTCGGAAGACCATTCCTACCGAGAATAACCAGCATGAATCGCAGCATCCATCGGTGGTTTCTCTTTTTTCTTTTTTAAATTCAGTTCTCATTATTAAAGGAATATTTTCAGTAGAGTATCGAACAATACAACACATTAGATACAAATTACACGTAACTGTATATAAATAAAACTAGCTGCTGGCACGACTTCGCGGGGGTGGTTTTTTTAAAATTCCCACGGGAATATTCCGGGATAAAAGGTAGTCTGTGCCACTCTCCAGGTCCTCAACTATACATGCAAAAAATCACGTCAATCCGTTGCTCTGATGTGGGCTGTGGCGTCATTGAAGGGCAAACCGATAAACTATCGAATAAACACACTTTCGCATTTGTAATATTAGTATGATTGTATGTGTAAATCAAAGCAACTAATGTCCAATTCCATGTGACAAGAGCCATAAAAAAAAATTTTCAACTGAAACTTACTTTTATCCATCATTTTTCATTCTCTATTTGTTAGAGCCAGTAATGTTCATTTTAATTTTTTAAATAACACTAAACTTATTATATTCCTTGCTATTTTCAGACTTGGCAGGCGGAAGCGGACGAGTCCGGCGAAGCGTCAGACCTGCCCTTCCGTCAGATCACAGAGATGACTATCCTGACAGTTCAGCTGATCGTCGAATTCGCTAAAGGCCTGCCAGGGTTTGCGAAGATCTCCCAGCCCGATCAAATCACACTTTTAAAGGTATGGACTAAGTTTATTTACCCGTGTTTTAGATATATGAAATGCTTAAATTTTGTTTTCGCTCTTGGAACGATAATTTGGTTTAAAAAGAACCATGATAGGCATCATAATTTTCAAGAACATAACTATGTAAATGACAGTCAGCATCATAGCAAAATTTCGAATTTGAATTCTGTGCAGAATGCAATAACCGATTACCTGTCTATAAGTTTGTAATACCGACTTTGCCAGTCGGTATACCTCCCCGTCTCACCCTTGCGAACCCACAAACTTGTTCTGTCCAGAGGTGTACATCGACTGATTGTATGAAGGAGCTCTTGGCTATGTATATGATATTAACAGAGTAATTATTGTTCTTCAGGCGTGTTCAAGCGAAGTAATGATGCTGCGAGTGTCGCGGCGGTACGATATGTCGACGGACAGTGTGATGTTCGCGACCAACCAGGCGTACACTCGAGAGATATACAACAAGGCGGGCTTCGGCTACGTCATCGAGAACCTGCTGCACTTTTGTCGCTGCATGTACGCCATGTCGTGGGACAACGTGCACTATGCGCTGCTCACGGCTATCGTCATCTTCTCAGGCGAGTACTGTGACTAGCTCGTGACTCGTGAGGCAGGCTTCGGCTACGTCATCGAGAACCTGCTACACTTCTGTCGCTGCATGTACGCCATGTCGTGGGACAACGTGCACTATACGCTGCTCACGGCTATCGTCATCTTCTCAGGCGAGTACTGTGACTAGCTCGTGACTCGTGAGGCAGGCTTCGGCTACGTCATCGAGAACCTGCTACACTTCTGTCGCTGCATGTACGCCATGTCGTGGGACAACGTGCACTATGCGCTGCTCACGGCTATCGTCATCTCAGGCGAGTACTGTGACTAGCTCGCGAGGCGGGCTTCGGCTACTTCATCGAGAACCTGCTGTACTTGTGTCTCTGCATGTACGCCATGTCGTGAGAAAACGCTGCTCACGGCTATCGTCATCTTCTCAGGCGAGTACTGTGACTATCTCGTGACTCGTGAGGCAGGCTTCGGCTACGTCATCGAGAACCTGCTGCACTTCTGTCGCTGCATGTACGCCATGTCGTGGGACAACGTGCACTATGCGCTGCTCACGGCTATCGTCATCTTCTCAGGCGAGTACTGTGACTAGCTCGTGACTCGTGAGGCAGGCTTCGGCTACGTCATCGAGAATCTGCTGCACTTCTGTCGCTGCATGTACGCCATGTCGTGGGACAACGTGCACTATGCGCTGCTCACGGCTATCGTCATCTTCTCAGGCGAGTACTGTGACTAGCTCGTGACTCG
Source organism: Erebia epiphron (assembly GCA_963932025.1). Taxonomy (NCBI): domain Eukaryota; kingdom Metazoa; phylum Arthropoda; class Insecta; order Lepidoptera; family Nymphalidae; genus Erebia; species Erebia epiphron. The sequence goes on along the minus strand of OZ009948.1, from coordinate 36,788,874 downwards.
TGAGGCAGGCTACGGCTACGTCATCGAGAACCTGCTGCACTTCTGTCGCTGCATGTACGCCATGTCGTGGGACAACGTGCACTATGCGCTGCTCACGGCTATCGTCATCTTCTCAGGCGAGTACTGTGACTAGCTCGTGACTCGTGAGGCAGGCTTCGGCTACGTCATCGAGAACCTGCTACACTGCTGTCGCTGCATGTACGCCATGTCGTGGGACAACGTGCACTATACGCTGCTCACGGCTATCGTCATCTTCTCAGGCGAGTACCTACTGTGACTAGCTCGTGACTTATGAGGCAGGCTTCGGCTACGTCATCGAAAACCTGCTGCACTTCTGTCGCTGATTGTACGCCATCGTGGGACAACGTGCACTATGCGCTGCTCACGGCTATCGTCATTTTCTCAGGCGAGTACTGTGACTAGCTCGTGACTCGTGAGGCAGGCTTCGGCTACGTTATCGAGAACCTGCTGCACTTTTGTCGCTGCATGTACGCCATGTCGTGGGACAACGTGCACTGTGCGCTGCTCACCGGCTATCGTCATCTTCTCAGGCGAGTACTGTGACTAGCTCGTGACTCGTGAGACAGGCTTCGGCTACGTCATTGAGAACCTGCTGCACTTTTGTCGCTGCATGTACGCCATGTCGTGGGACAACGTGCACTATGCGCTGCTCACGGCTATCGTCATCTTCTCAGGCGAGTACTATAACTAGCTCGTGACTCGTGAGGGGCTGCGACATTGAGGACCTGCTGTTCTTCCTTTACGTTCTGTCTACATCTAGAGTCTAGACGTTTTGTTATACCATACTCGTGGGGCAGGCTTTGGCTGCGGCATTGAGGACCTGCTGTTCTTCCTTTACGTTCTGTCTACATCTAGACGTTTTGTTATACCATATGTACCTATCTAAGAAATAAATCTTCTAAATTATAAAGATCTCTGGATACAAGAAAAAAGGGGAAAGGGCTCCGATTATTTTTCATGGAAAATAGCCAAAATCACCAAAAACTTATTATACTTACTTTGAAAAAAGGTGAAAGCCGTGACGAAATATCTCATTATAAAGTTTTCGCCGCGACTACCTCGCTCGCTTTAAATAGTCGTATTTTTCCGCAACGCTAACTAATTCTTATAACTCCCATGCATTATTCAGTTGGGGTCGAATTTAACAATTCAATTTATTATAATTCCAGACCGGCCCGGCCTCGAGAACCCGCAGCTAGTCGAGGAGATCCAGCGATACTATCTGAACACGTTGCGAGTTTACATCCTGAACCAGCAGAGTGGGTCCCCGCGGTGTCCTGTGATGTACGGAAAGATACTGAGTATACTGTCGGAGTTGCGTTCGCTCGGTATGCAAAACTCCAATATGTGCATCTCTCTGAAGCTGAAGAATCGGAAGTTGCCTCCATTCCTCGAAGAGATCTGGGATGTAGCGGACGTGACGTCAGCGCAACCCCCTCCTGTGTTTGACCACCCCGCCGACCTCTAGCCCCCGCGCGCCCGCCCCCCGCGCGCCCGCCGCACCCCGCGCGGCCTCTAAGCTTTACTCACACGGCCTTTCGTTTCGCATCTTCGGGCAAACCCATCGATATTTCCATGCGATATAGCTATAGCGAGATATGTCACAGTTACCATTACATTACATGTTCACACTGACTAAGACCAAGGCACTTATGCTGAGATCTATAGAGCGTACTTTGACTTTGCTTAGGCTTTACTTAAAGTTAAAACGAGATGGACTTATGTGCGTATCATCAATCTCATTTTAACTCGGTCTTAAGTTACAGCTAACTCAAAGTATGCTCTTTAGATCTCACACTAAGTGCCTTTTTAAACTCATGCGTTAGCCGACCACCGACCAATCAAAGAAGACATTTGCCAAAATTGTTCTCAAGTGTGAACGTACCAGTAGATTTATCATTTTCCCAATTTATTATTTTTATTTTTTAGTACATAGACTATGTTTTGAACTCATAAATGCGTGCACAGACTTGTATTATAAAATTCCGTTACAGATTGATTGTATTTGACTAGCAACGAAAACGTGTAAAAATAATAAGTGTACGAGGAAGAAATTTAGTGGGAATAATGGCTGTGACAATTTCATCTTAGTATTACTGCTAAAGTCGGTAACGAAATAGAAAATAACTGGTATAACGCTAAGTTTAAACGTTTCTAAGTATTCTTGAAACGATAGCTTGTACACGTTTACATGGTAAAAGTCAGACTATCGTTTCGACATTGATTGGTGCGTCGTTAGAAAACGTTTTCTTTTAGTTTCTGTTTAATCATGTTTGATGGTTGATTATTGAAGTGAAACTTCTTTAGAATCCTTGTGATTTGAAAATTTAAGAGTTAATAGACAAAAAGAGACTAACATAATATATAGGATTTAGCCTGCGAGATAATGAGATATAATCCAAGTTATATTTATCTCATTCTCTCAAAGGCTACTTTTCTGAAGTTTCACTTCTGCCGTGTGTGTGTGTGAAAATCACACTTTTTTTTCGGTACGGATTTTAGCAGTCGTGAAGAGAATTGAATCGTTGGTGTATATTGTACTTGCGCAGGGTGCGAGACGGGGCCGTGCTAGGCCGCCCTCCGGAGAGAACGCTCATAGACTGGCTAGTTTAAGTGAAGTGCACGGACACTCCTGAAGGACGTGATCAAACTATTTATAAGGACAGTGAATTTTACCACTTAATGAAGGTACCGAGATACCTGATCGTACGTATTCGGTGACCGACCGCGATGCGATAGTGAATATATGTGCTGTTGAACGTTCCGAGAATATATTTAGTGTTGATAGTTTAGATACAACTGGACACCGAGTCGGTCGCTCGGATACGACCGTATAAATAAGACTTCTATAAGTACACCCTCCTAAATTACGCATGAGAGTTATAAAGAGAAAAAATAAAAGTAATATATGATGAGATGTTTCTATTGGGTGAAAAAAAGTTGATAGTTATGTGTTTATTTACCAAAATTAACTGTATGTTGAATGACATTTTCGATTTATATATGTATATTGATATGTGAAGTCCGCCGACGATGTTGATCGTAAGCTTGCATTGATATGTGATATACACAATATACATACACTGTGGCGTTAGTCTGGGAGGCTTCGGCCGTGGCTGGTTACCATCCTACCGGTAAAGACGTTCTGTCAAGCTATTTATGGTTCCCATATGATGTCATGCAGAAACCGATTATCGTTTAATATACCTAACTGCCATACCCCTAATAGGGTACTGCCCGCTACCAACTTATCACTCAATCTAATGATCGCAGTCGAATATAAACGATAAAAAACAGATATACCTACACAGAAGATCGGTTCTATACTATAAGCGGAAACCAGCTTACACTCTCAAAGTCGCGTTCGTACATCTCAATCGAATTCTAACTTCCACTCCTTCCATCGACAAAGCCTTGTCAAATCCGCGTTATATATAGATAGTGCTTATAATATTATATAGTATATTATGTTGTTTATATCACTTATCAATGTCTGCTCCGTGTTTGTTTATATATAGTTTATCTCAGACGTGTTATCGTGTCCTGTCGATTTTAGTTCCGACTCATGTTCCATTGTCCTGTGCCCGAGTCCCTCGACTTAACGAATAATTATTAATTTATTGCTGTGATTACATTTATACGTGTTGAAGTATCTTAGGTAGGCTGAGATAAGTGTGTCTTATTACATTTAGATGTTCTACTGTCGCAGTAGCTTTCATAAAGGCATCGCCAGATTCTCCTTCGAGTGTTGTTGATAGATTTTGAATGTATGGGCGATTAAATTTTTCTACTATGATCACACTGCCCTGAGTCGATTTTACTTTTTGACTATTTTGGTCACGTTAAAAAAGTCAGAACACAGCTGCGAGATTTTGTATGAGTTTTCTTACTTATTCTAAGAGTAGGATATCTGTAATTATTTAATTTATGGGATGGATGTTATCGCTGATTCGGTATTTTTCTGTACCGAGTGTCCTGGTTTCAATTAAACCGGTTGATTTTCGTACCGTTTATGTGCAATGTACCGTAGATCGTCATAGGCAATAATGTTTATGTTCATAGACTATACACGAGTAGTCTATGGGTCAGTTAGGCTTGAGGGCCTGCTACGCTGATATTAGCTACATACATCGGTAAGAAAGGCCGCACACCGGACATAGATTTGTAAAGTGCCAATTGTGGTGCCACATTTGAAACGCATCTCAATTATGACACCTTTCTATCATCCGCTACAAGTGTCCCTGGTGTGCGCGCTTGCATGCAATTATATTGGCACGTTAAAAGTGGCGCGTTTCGAATGTGGTATGTCTGGTGTGCGGCCGCATTTACGCGACTGATTGCAGCGTAGTTCGCTGATAGAGATCCCTTGACGTTCCTTCTTTCAAAAGCGTTTCCTTGAAATACTTTACGTTTCCGGATTTCGATATTAAAGTTCGCAGTTTTTCGATAAGATCGCCTTAGGGAAAGTTCTCCCTAAAAGGCCTTCAGGCCTTATTGTTCTTAAATTAGTTGGTGGGGGCGGTTTCGGAACCCAGTTAATTAATATATGTTTTCGCGCAAATTTCACACGATATCGATCACTGGTATAATATCGATAGCTGGAACGTTACATCGCGCGCACGTTGCCAGGCAGCTGTTATGTACCTAGGTACGGTGATAGAGATAATAGGCCCCCCACGAATTTAACTCTATTTGTGAATATCGTTTAATATTAATATTATTTATTGTTTTGTTCCCATGTAAGTACAATCCAAATTATTGGCAGCTGATTTGTATAATATTTCTTTATTTGGCCGAGCTTACTAATAAGGGAACAATATTGGTATAGATAAAAAAGTTAATGATAGTTGACATGCGCGCGATGTATCGCCCAAAAAGTTGTCCAAATCTGCCACTACTTTTTGATACCGTAAGAGAAATCATATTTAAAAAAACTATAACGAAAACACGTCACATTAATATAAATAAACTGCCCATTATACACATATATGTTACACATACGAAATGCCTTATTTCGCGTTACCTGTACTGTGTACCTACATTGTTGAATGGAATATCATAGTATATAGAACCTAAAATTAATCGATCTCACTTAACCCATAAGCGTTGTTGAAGCATAAATTAAGCGTGTTTTCCGTTTATCGCTGGGCCATTGGATATTTTGAACCCCGAGACAACTTCCCGCGATGTCTGTCGTGACTTGTACATTGTCCGTAGCCGCATCGTTCGAGTCGCTCAGTCGAATACCGATTCGCGATCGCAGGAGTCGCTCAGTCGAATACCGATTCGCGAATGCTCACTCTAGGTGTACATCACTCACCGCTCGCCTATTCTTCACCATCCATTTAAATATAATGCGATTAAGATATTTTAAGTCTCTGTCTGGTGCGTGTCGAATGTGTCTTCTTTACATGCCACTAAGTGTGTTGTAAATTTACATAGTACGTATGCCTGAGGTTTTTGGAAGCATTTCTTAATATACGTATAAAAGATTCGCCGTGAGACGATCGCGCTTGCACCGCGGACCGCGCGCTAGTCCGCTTTTAATACATCTTTTCGACTTGTACATAATTTTATTGTAGCAGTAGGCGATTCTTAAAATAGTTATCAAAGCACAAACGTCACTGGAGTGTCTTACGTGCCCCTTTTGTTGGGGCGCATTGACAACACACACTGCCATTAAGCGAATGATCATGGTGCGAATCGGTGTGATTGTGGTCATAGCGAGTTTTATATTATGACATCTTTAAGTATCTAGGATTATAAATCTAGGAGCGTTAAGAGTTAACCGTCACGAGCAACTTTACGCTATGATACTCGTACGATGCCTTATATCTACCTGAGATGCGTCTTGCGCCGGTAAGCGCTCTGAGCGAAAGGACGCTTTGACAACGAGATTAAGACGAGAGACGACGATGCAAATCATAGAAATATCAAGGATGTTACTGCCAACACAGTAAAATATACTCGAAAATTGCGATAGTTTACGAAGTAAAGTAGCGAAATATACTTTCCTGACTCGACTGTCGCAATTGCTCGTTACTTTCGCGCGTTTCTTTTGTCTCCATCGCTTGTTTCAAAGCGTACCTTCGAAACCCACATATGTATACTTTGCATCTCAAGTTTGTGACAAATATTACTGCCATTCGATAAGTAAATAATTGTTAAATACATCATTTGACGCGTAGGGATTCACAACGGATAGCTTCATAGTTTCGGTATCCGTCGGTGCACAGCCGGTCGTATTTGATACATATTATTCAATTTCGAAATTGTAATAGATTTATTAAGTACGTAATAATCTCACACGAGAAAGTAATAATATAATTACCCTAATATAATTTGTGTCTTAGCTAATAATGGAATATTGTACGAAAATAAGTTTATTTCGCTCGAAATGGCGTGTCGCGGATTCGCGCGACGCGTTGCGATGCGACGCGACACGCGCGGTGAGAAGGGCCGGGACGGGAGTACGAGAGTCGACAAGACTGCGCAAGCGGACGGGTTGGTCGGATGGTTCGCTGTCACAACCGGATGTCCTTTGCCTTTTTAACTCTATTTATTTGTGTATCGGATGCGAGTACAGTACGCTTACTCTGAGTTTTTACATTGCAAATTCGATTGATCGTATTCAGCGTTCGATCACATTAGAGTTAAAGTAAAATTAACCTTAACTGCATTGGTTTAGAGCTCAATTCATCATTTCGTGTATTTATTCACAGCCAGCGCTCCAAACGCTGAATTTTTGACTTTAAAGCAAGAGCTTTTGGGTCCATTTTACTTTGACGCTAATGTGATCGAACGCTGAATACGATCAATCGAATATGCAGTGTAAAAACTCAGCGTAAGCACACAGAAGTGACCAACGTGGCACGTCCAGTCGGCCGCGAGGCGCACCGCCTCGTGACCTTTATATATACCTAAATTGTACATAGATACCTTTAGATTATATTTGTCATATGTTTGACATATGTTTAATTTTATTCATCTAAGAAAGTACAGATGGCTGTTGTTATTTTTATATTATTTGGGTAGAAGTATATTTTTTTGTAAATGACCTCTGTATTTATCTTTTCTAAGCTTTGTAAGCCGTAGGGACTTAGATAATATACGAGCTACGAACATTGTGATTGAGACTTATTGATTACATTGAATTTGTATTTACTGAGATATGTTATGTTCTGCGTATATAATAATTAATTATTGTTCGTTTGGACAGATTTTTCTTAATAATTTTTTTGTTACTTCAGAGTGCAATATGTACAAATATTTACATATAAAATATTAATTGTACAGTCAATTTTTTAGTTTTAATGTGTCAACGCAATATCGTTCGCTATTCATTCGTTGAATGTACACCGGCAAGCATAATAAGTATCACAAGTGCCAAGTGGCCCGATCCAACTATCGTGTTTTATAATACTTAAGTGATTAATTTTACATATGACGGACTAGGTGATCTTTGTATTTAAATTTGCTAATTTTTAGTAGCAGATTAGATTTGTTTACTCGGATAAGATGAATACTGTACATTTTGAATTGATTTTAAAGTGATTTAGTTGTTATTTAGTGACGAATTTTTCTTAGGTGTAACTGGCAGCCTCGTGGCCAGTCCACTGATACCAGTGTTATTTCAGAAATGTCCATTAGATAAATTGTATACAAACATACCTGCATTCATACATACATACAAAACGCACTGCCTCGCTTTTCAACCATAGAAATGCTCGGGTCAGAAAGAGTGAACGAAAATACCTTGTGAGTTGTGAAATTTAATTTATTTATCATTCTTTACAAAAATTCTATTTTTAGTAATATTTGTTATTTTTTTCTTAAATTACAAAAATCGTTACAATTTTGGTGGGTAGCACTGCGAAAAACCACGTAGATTTACAAAAATGTTCAATATCGAAATGGAGCCCTCCCAGTAAATTACGTTACTGTTTTCAAAAAAAGGGGTAAACACAAGTGACACGAAATAATATACAATCAAAGTAATATATAATAATATACTTTTATATGTATCAATATCAAAACGAAAAGCGTGCTTTGAGGGCGGTTGATAAACTCTTATTTTGTTAGGTATGGCTTTTTGTAGTGCCACATGGCATGGTTTAAATATAAGTTTTTTATAGACCATTAATAGGTAAATCTATTGGACTTTGGAGGAGATAAATTAATAAATTATTAATTTACTATTTCGTGGCAGTTTTTTTGGTCATTCAACTCAGCTTCTGATTAGTTACAGAAAATAAAAAATGAACGCGCCTCAAATGTGTATTCGCACACATGCAAAGTTCAGTCATCAGAAATAACAATAAAGTCAAAGTCAAAATATATTTATTCAACTTAGGTACACTGTACACTTATTGACGTACAGTACTTATATAATATGATGGTGATAATCAGTTACGGTATCTTAAAACCAAAGCTACAGAATTCATGTCAAATATTATTTCGACATGAATTCTGTGGTCGCAATTACTTATTGGCCACCAGTGCAAAAATGACGCGAGTGCTTAGTGAGGCGTGTTCATTCTTAGATCTACGACATCTACAATAGTTCTTGTTCTTCTCTAGTTTCTTCGTTCGCTCTTTTTGTACCCGACTTTGGCGTTAAAGGTGCATCTTCTACTCCCTATTAATCTAGTGCCACGGCGAATGATTCTGGAAGGCTGATTTAAAAAAAAATTGAGAGCCCATTCCGTATAATTTATGGAAATTTTTGTATATCATTTGTTATATCTTCAATGTCTGCAGTTAGGCAACTATGTTTTATTCCCTTCCTAATACTTTGCCTTAGAACCCCATTTATTTTTAATTTAACATCGGTGAAGCGAATTAGATATAGGGAACAGACATGGAGAATGGAGATATGTTAAAATTTTAGAGTCAACTTTTATAAAAGCTATATGAAACTACAAAACAAAAGTGAAAAGGTGTGTACAAAACGAGGAAATTTGTATGAAACATTGTTATGCGAATAAACTTACACCTCAATATAAAATACTTTTCGTCTTTTATTTTATACCCTCACTAACTGATGCCCGTGATGTCTGGGGGGATTGAGGTATTTTGGTTCCCGCCTGAAATCTTTAATTTTGCGGAATAATGTGTTAATCAGGACTATCTCTGTGCCAAATTTCATCCAGATTCGTTCAGGCGTGATTGAATAACAAACATCCGTCCATCCAAACTTTCGCATTTATAATATTAGAATCCAGGATTGAATCTTGACCTCTAATAATATGTACAGTTTGCGCACGAGTTGATGAAGAGCAAATGTATGGTGACACATACCTACATTTACTCTGCATTCAACTCGCGCGCAGACTGTAGGTGTAGTGTACGAGCATTATTTAGGCCCTGACGGATGACATCATCGAGAGGTTGTCAAGGTCAAGGTCATCACTGCGCTTTCGAATTCCAACACTTGGCACCCTAAATGTGGGGCTCCGGACTCGTGTCTCCACTCTCCCCTGATTGGCCACACGGGGGGACATGGCTCAACGTCTATCAGTATACTGATAGACGTTGAGCCAGGTCCCAACGGTGGTAGAGTCAAAGCATAAAGTAGCATAAGAGACGTATGACGTCCTACGCGTAGGACTACATGTATATCCATACTATCCATAATCCATACTAATATTATAAATGCGAAAGTGTGTCTGTCTGTCTGTCTGTCTGCTACGCTTTCACGGCCCATCTGTTCAACCGATTTTGATGAAATTTAGTATAGCGATAGGTTGTATCCCGGGGAAGGACATAGGCTACTTTTTATCCCGGAAAATTCAAGAGTTCCCGCGGGAATTAAAAAAAACTTAATCCGCGCGGACGAAGTCGCGGGAATCATCGACTTGGTCCCATCTGCCCCGCTGGCTCTGCCCCGCTAGCGGGGCAGTTGGGAAAGAAAGTGCCACCGTCCCCGCTAGCCTCGGCGTCGTCGCATAGCGGGGCAGATGCAACTTTTTCTCACAGATCAAGTGCCATTTGCCCCGCAACGCTTCCGTAAGAAACTTACGAAAAACTTATTTCTGTTTTTTTACCCATAAATGAAAAAGTTTGAATATTATAATAATCAGCTTTCATTTTTTGAACAAAAATAATAATAAGATAAAGAGTTTGGCAAAACATGAACACTATAAAACATCAATCAATCAAATAAATATTATAAATGCGCAAGTTTGGATGGATGGATATTATGTCACCGTAAGATTGCAAAGGCCGTTGGATTGTAATCTTTCTAGCGATATTGTAAACTTTCGACTGATTACAATTTAACGCATTTTTTTCGTTAGATTGTAATCTGTTAGATATATTAACCCGATAAAACCTAAGGCCCGGCCTGCGGCCGGGCACTACCTACCTGGTCATTTATGTCGAACCCTAACCTAACCTACAAGAAAAAGACAAGAAAACGTAAATACAATGAATATTTCAAAAATTGACACTCGGACCATTGAACGGTTCACAATCCGTAGACAGTTTACAATATATAGTTAAAGAATAATATATAGTATATATATATATATATATATATATATATATATATATAGTATATATATATATATATATATATATATATATATATATTCTTTAACTTCTGAAATCACAGATGTATAATAAATAATCAAACGAACTTACCAAGTGAAGTTCGATTATGATTATGTGAGCAGCTTCTTTCGACGCGATTTAGTTACTCTAGTTTCTTATTAAAATAATTTCTAGATGTGAAATTGCAAGATATGTGACGTCACACTAGGGAGGGGGTCTCACAAAATATGTGACCAACTGTGACAAGGACGGGAGAGGGGTCAAAAAATCACGAAATGAGTGTGACGTACTTTATGGATGACCCTTTCACCGTTTGCAAATTATAACATAAATGTGATTTTAGTAGTCTGAAGAAGGTATATACTATATAATAAGTACTAGTAAATATACTTTATAATGATCTTGTTTTGTAATGCTCATTTTTGACTGTGTTTACCTTTGATCTAGAAAGACTTATCAATGTAGCTATTTAGGAAATTATTTATAACTAGCTGATGCCCGCGACAACGTCCGCGTAGATTAAGGTTTTTTGGTTCCCGCGGGAACTCCTTAGTTTTCCGGGATAAAAAGTAACCTATGTGTTATTCCAGACTATAATCTACCTCTGTGATAAATTTCATCTAGATCCGTTAAGCTGTTCGGGCGTGATTGAGTAACAAATATCCATCCATACATCCATACATATATCCATCCATCCAAACTTTCGCATTTATAATATTTATTTGATTGATTGATGTTTTATAGTGTTCATGTTTTGCCAAACTCTTTTTCTTATTATTATTTTTGTTCAAAAAATGAAAGCTGATTATTATAATATTCAAACTTTTTCATTTATGGGTAAAAAAACAGAGATATGTTTTTCGTAAGTTTCTTACGGAAGCATAGCGGGGCAAATGGCACTTGATCTGTGAGAAAAAGTTGCATCTGCCCCGCTATGCGACGACGCCGAGGCTAGCGGGGCCGATGGCACTTTTTTTCCCAACTGCCCCGCTAGCGGGGCAGAGCCAGCGGGGCAGATGGGACCAAGTCGTTTTTGCCGGTAGGGTAACTAGCCACGGCCGAAGCCTCCCAACAGGCCCGACCAGAGAAAATTCAGAAATTATAAATTCCAAAATTGATCCTGCCGGGGATCAAACCCGGGACCTCCGCGCGTTACAACAACAGCGCTCCACACTGTGCTAGGGAGGTCGTCAAAAATATCGGTTAATCGGTGTTGCGAGCTATGAAGTATGACGGGACGCTATTAATTAATGATCAACTGAATGTGTGAAGATTCGTCGTACCTCTCAATCTTAGTGTTGATATGGTAGGGGATGAGTATGATGGCATTAATGGCGATGTCCACGGGGATGACCTCTGCGTGGTAGTGGCCATAGCAGTGCATGGTTCGGATGACGCCCTTGCCCGCACCGATCATCAGCCCGATCGGCCCGTTCAGGTTGTCCACCCAACCGGGGGTTGGCTCCTTATGGTCGAAACTGTGAAACCCGTATTTCTTCATTTTTAACCCGCAGCTCATGTACCAAGTTTCGCGGCTATATCTTAAAAAACGACGGACTTTCATACCAACTTTCAACCCCTATTTTACCCCTTTGGGGGTGGAATTTCGAAAAAGCCTTTCTTAGTGGAATACCTAGTCTTCACAAAGAATAGACTCTCCAAACATGTCTCTAGGACCAGCGGTTTAGGCTGTGCGTTGATATATAAGTCAGTCAGTCAGTCAGTCAGTCAGGACTTTGAATTTTATATATATAGATTATTATTAGGGTCCTGTTACCGGCATTCAATTTTTACCGGCAATCAATTTTTCCTTAGCTTATTAAAAAGGTAAAAAATGTGTAAAATGCATCATCACTTTCCATCAGGTAAGATGGCATTCAAGGGAAACTTATAGTACACAACTATAAGCTTAGGAAAAATTTATAAAAAGCTGGTCGCATAAAAATCTGAGCCAAGTCTCTTGCAACATTTTTGGCATTGTTATTCGCCATACGAAATCTCCAAAAAAATTAGGATGACGTCTTACACATTGCCTAGAATGCTCCTCGTCTCGATTTGCTCGATCGGTGTATAAATCTAGAATTAGATTGTAAAAGCGAGATTAAGGGTTTACAATTCATGAATACCTTTCATTACCCTTCGAATACCTTTCGAATACGGTCCGTCATAGATTTATTATATTTACTACCGTACGGGCAGTATACTATTACCTACATCATAAACTCTGATTTGGATCGGACTAGTAACCGAGCGCTTCAAGCGTCGGCTTCAAGTATGAAGAAAGTAAATCAATCACGTAGTACCTATATTGTAATCTGTGTGTCTGTGAACTCCAAAACAGAATGTCAGCAGCTGTAGTAAATCGTAATGACATGAATTAGAGCAAGATCCCAGGGCCGCCAGACCTTACTTATTTTCTGAGAAACAAAATGTGTGTGTGTGTGTAGCTTTCGTACGTAGATTTAACGTACACATACTAGTAAATTTGATGCGACGGCCATTTCATAGTTATAAGGTGCTAAAGGTACGTAAAAACTTTGCTAACTTTACTTATTTTCTGAGAGCTGATTTTTATGTAAGTATGTTTTAGAGAATATTGTTAATAATTAATAATAAATACTCCCAGACTCAAAAAAGCTGACAACCGGTATCTACTAATTACATACGTATCTCTTTATCATTTATTATGCACTTACTAAATTATAATAGGGAAATTATGGGTTCTTCTCAAGTGGGTGCTCATTAATAATTAATTTAAAATGATAATCTCAGTTGCATGTCCAACTGAGATGGCAATGAAGAACTGGCAATGTCAGCTTTCTTCATTTTTCTGAACAAAATTTTACATCAAATGTTTAAATTCATGGTCTTCCTTTTATTTCTGATGCTAAGTTATTTAGCAAAAAATAATCCTTATAATAAAGCCTTTCGATCGGTATGATATAGCTACAGGTAATTTTTTTTTCTCGTATAGCGGGTTCGAGTCCTGGTACAACCTGGCAATTATTTAAAAATCTATGAATGCAGTTTATGTATTCTAAATTAAAATGAAGTCTTCTTTCAGTAAAATGTTCCATCTACGATATTTAAGGTACTTCCCCTCCATGTGGCATAGCCGTGGGACGCCCTGTATACAAAGTAGGTAGGTACTCGTATTTCTATTTTATGTGAAAAAGAAAAAATACTTTAATCACTAAGTAAGTACTTTAACTGCCACGTTGGTCTAGTGGTTGGCAAAGTCGACTGCGGATCACGAGGTCCTGGGTTCGATTCCCGGTCGGGCATAAATGTTAGGTTTTTCAATTAAGAAATTCTCAGCGCCAGCCCGGAGTTGGAAGTTGGCGGTGTTTCACCCCCGTGCCTCGGAGGCCGTCGGTCCCGGTTATTATCACTAACATGATAATAGTCGTTACAGCCCGCCAACCCGCATTGGAGCAGCGTGGTGGGTCGCTCTAATTCCCGCTCTCCTATGAGAGTGGAGGCCTGTGCCCAGCAGTGGGACGTTAATAGGCTGTAGTGAAGTACTTTAATAGGAAGTAGGTAGGTACTATATCAATATACTCATTTTAGATTTTTTAAATAACTCTATATCTTTCAAAATTAACAACAGATTAATAGGTAGGTAAATAGGTAGAGGTACCTATGTAACGTAAAGAAGTATGAAATTCAAACGATGAATCAAATACCGTCGTTCTTTGGTAACTTTTACAAATGCGTAAGTATTTTAACGTTCTCCACCACAGGCTGTTGCCAATTGCCATTATTTCCTAGAACAAGAATAAATTTACAATTATTTATTGATTTATTCATCGGTGTTTTCAGAGTTCATGAGAATAATAATAGATTATTAACCAAGGGGATAAAGCAGTGTCTTCTGTCGCGGGTGACGATTTAAATCGCGAGCGTGACGAAGGACTCGAGGTTTACTCCCGAGCGTAGCGAGGGTGTTATAAACACGCGAGGGATTTAAGACGAGTCCTGAGTGTAGCGAGGGATTTAAGTTCACCCAAGACTAAGACAGCTTTATCACCGAGGAAAATACTCTACTTTTCGTACCATTTGCGCAAAAATTAACACAATAATAATATGAGATAATATGAATTTATTAAAAATAATGACAATTACTTAAAAGTAAAAGTTAACATTCGAAACATTGGTCCAATTATTGATAGAGAGAGTTACATTTTTGTTTGGTACATTTATTGTTGACTAGCTGATGCCCGCGACTTCGTACGCGTGGATCGAGGTTTTGTTGTTCCCGCGGGAACTCTTTAATTTTCCGGGATAAAAAGTAGCCTATGTGCTATTCCAGACTATAATCTATTTCTGTGCGCAAGAAAAAAGAAATACTCAAATCAACTCATCAAATAAATATTATATTTATGCGAAAGTTTGGATTTATGTCTGGATAGATGTCTGGATGGATGTATGGATGGATGTTTGTTACTCAATCACGCCCCAACGGCTGAACGGATCTGGCTGAAATTTGCCACAGAGTTAGATTATAGTCTGGAATAACAAATAGGCTTATCCTGGAAAATTATAAGTTCTTGCGGGAACCAAAAAACCTCAATCCACTCGGACGAAGCCAGGGGCATCAGCAAGTAAAGTTATAAACGAACATTGGGTTTTGATTTATCAAAGTAGGTACCTACCTACATTTATTTTTTGAATTAATAATTTTTCATTATTATTTTTATTTTATTGAATTTATTATTACAAAAACTGCAAATTTCAGAAATTCTGAGATCAATGCAACAGTTACTCCTGCAGTGGAAAAACTTCTTACGAACAGTAAGACATCACAGCCAAAGAGAATAATTAAGCTTTACGGCCGGTTTCTGATTTGAGATTTTCATGTTGAGTCCGTCTCAAAGACTACTTACGGACTAAATAAGCAAATTTTTGTTTCTGAATTGATATTGTGTAAGGTTTGAAAGTTGGAACTTGCTGTTTTTGCTTGAATGCTTAATTCAGAAACCGGCCCAATATCAATTCAGAAACAAAAATTTGCTTAATTAGTCCTTAAGTAGTCTTTGATACATACTCAACATGAAATTCTCAATTCAGAAACCGGCCGTTTGTATAATATAAGTCACTGCTGCAGGAAGTGTAATCACGGCAAAAGAGCTGGAAATCGCATTTGTTCTGGATAACTATATCTATTTCCACGAAAAGTGGATTTAACCTAACCTATAACCTATGGCGTGTTATATTAAATCTATACTCACAATTGGTTTTTACACGGCATCGTACCGGGACGCTAGCATTAAAAGTTCTATTGTATTATTTCAATAATTAATGTACTAAGTACAAAAAAAAAGATCTTAACCTAACTTAGTACAAGTAGTCGATGACTCGATGTTACATATTATAACGTCACGGATCAACCACCGTTTATACCGGGCTGTATTCAAATGACACTTCCAAGCTCGGGTGACTGATAACTTGTTGTGACTCCCCATAATCTACTCTAATCACTATTACCTCGCCTCGAATCGATTTCGAGCTTAAAACTTTTGGGTAATAAAACAAAGTAATTTTAAACGATACCCCGTAGGCCCATAACATTAGGTAAGGTATTAAAAGACCCCTATTTGCGTCGCTGGAAAAATAAGATTTACTCGTTAAGATCATGGACCTAGTAAAAACGTCATGTTAGATGAAGTTTCGGACAGACGGACGCGCACACGGGCGGACTGAGTCACAAAGTAAATAATCTAAAATAGGTGAGCGATTCATCAAGCACCCTGCATACTCATGATATTGAAATAATTGCCCATGCTCTCAAGTCTCAACATGCTATGCAATTTTCGGTTTATCCGGTTGGGAATCTTGTCCAAACCTTAGAATTATACTGTTGCTTAAAATATCAATTTCATGTTCGCATATGAAAAATAGGTTCGTCCCGCAACTGATGTCATTGAGTTCTCCGTTGTAGAACATCGAGCCACACTTCTCGTTCTCTCCGCCATCGGGCTGGCCAACGCCCCATTTTGAATAACCGCTGTTTCGCAATGCTGTGTCTGTAACAAATATTTTGAAATTTTGGCGTAAAAAAGTCTTAAATCATTTAAAAACGTTCGTTTACGATTAAGTAGCGTTCGCAATATTGATTTAAGCGTGACGTATTTTTGTTTTTCGTAATTTTCTCAGCAAACCCTTTTAATTGATATTACCTACCTACACATATCATGGGGGTGCAAAAAAAATACCTAGTCCACCATCTTTGGGAGTCCGCCATATTGGATTAAGAATGACGTCACTTAATTATCATCAAGTAACGTTCAATATCAGTGATCAAAAGCATAGATTGCCCGATGCTTGATAAACCGTTTCTTAGCTGATGTCGACTTATTAATACGGGCCTAAACGTAAAGACAGATACCTAAACCCACTCTCCCATCACACCTTTAATAATTGTGAAACTTTTCACCTGTACCATATAACCGCAGCACGGAAATTCCGACACTGGAGAAACGGTTTTTACCGTCCACACAAGAATGACTAAAACTTAAAAGTTTCACTCGTGTAATGTATCTCATTTAAATAACGTTAATTAAATACTGGTGTGCTCTTTGTTAGAAAATTGTTAAAAATATATAATTTAGATTGAAGATACCGGAACCTATATCTCTCGGTAGATAAGGTAATAATATCTAGTTTTACGAACAGTACTCTTTTAGTTCTCGTTGTCGTATTGTCTCAAAATGAACGCGCCTCCAAGTATTATTATTGTACAAATAAAAAGATTTTTTTAAAAATTGTAATGATTAATTATTCATATCCGGGACCGCAGGGAATACAAACCGGAAATCTAATTCTAATCAGCAAGTAATGATTACACGATACTTTTTTTTGCTTTGGCTCTTATAAAGGTCTTCGTTTTGTGATATAACGATAACTTTTAGAATTCGATATACCTACTCTGCGTTTTGCGTGGCCGCTTCGTATTTGCGTCATTTGCTCGTCTTGGAATTGTAACTTCTGACACCTTTGATTAATTATTTATCGATATTAAAATATGAAAAAATCTGGTTCTTCACTTAGGTAAGTACATGTAGGTAAGCATGCAATTTTAGCGTGCTTGTTATAGGAACACAAATTTACTTAATTTCAAATAAACAGGATGGCCCAAATAGTGACGTCCAAAGATAACAAATTGAGATTCCTCGTACCTAAGACCTATCAGAAATGTATGTTCAGCGATTTTTGGTAGTTCTCGAGTTATTTAAGTTTTTCGTGAGATTTGTGCGGGAGTGAGTGTTAAATTTTTTTTTCTTTTTATTTAGTGTTTTTTTCCGAACATTTTTTTGTGAACATGCTTGCAATGAAGTGTGCTACTTTGCATAAAATAATTACCCATAACATTACCCAAGTCGAATTTTTTTTTGGCCGAAAGTGAAAAGTTTACGTTCGACAAAAGTAGAGACGAATTTTAAAAATACTTAAACCAGTCTGTGAGGCTATCTTCTGATTTACACAATTTAGTCTTCTTTTATTATAGGTTTACAAACAACCCTTTTAAATATTGAAGTTTTATTACATGATGATCGGTATAGGTAAAATACCTAAAGTGATTTTATTAAGCATTTATTAGCGATGATCATATTTTTTAAAATAAAAGTCATCATGCCGATTCAACTACAGCCCATTAATGTCCCACTGGGCTGGGCACAGTCCTGCACTCTCATAGGAGAGAGGGAATTAGAGCTTACACCCACCACGCTGTTCCAATGCAGATTGGCGGGCTTTAACGACTATTATCATGTTAGTGAAATAACCGTGACTGACGGCTTAACGTGCTCTCCGAGGCACGATGGCGACCCACCGCCAACTTCCTAACTCCGGACTAGTACTGAGAATTTCTAGGCAGAAAAACGAAAAGTTTCGACTTTCGACTGACACCTCAAGAAGCTTTCGCTTGGTTGTTGGATTAAGAGGCGGGTACAAAAGGCAGGAATCCTTGAGACGGCACGAATTGTGAGGAGGTGCCTCTCTCTAGAGCCCTGACCACCGACTGCTTGGGTCCTTCCCCGCAGGAAGTGGCAGTTTTTAATTAGAATTATTTTTAAAGGGGTTTTGTATAGTATTTTTATACATTTATGTAAAACATAGAAATCAGTAGGTAGGTATTTAAGTAAATAAATGAGAAACTGAAATATGATCTGTAGTTTATACCTTTTATAGTCTTCCAGCCTCGGTCAGTATTCTTGAAGCCTAAATGAACAGCTCCTCGTAAGTAATTGCCTTCCACGTCGTCTTTGGGCGCCCTGCTCGTCAGGTTGGCTAGAAACGCAGCCTCTTTATCATCATTGATAACTGCTAAGTACGACTGCTCTGAATGGCACACTCTATAGGCTTCCATCCAGTTAATTGGGTTCAGGTGGAATTTGTAGCACCTGCCTCTTTCCTCGTTGAATTCGTACGCTTGAAATTGAAGAAAATCATCGATAAGTATGACTAATAAAAATCGTCTAAGTAACCTAATACCGATGCAGGTTGGCGGGCGTGAAATGGAAGAAAATCATCGAGGTGACTAATGAAAATCGACTAAGTAACGTAGGTATACCTACGTACTATTATATTGATACAGGAATTAACTACTCGTATATTATCACGTTTGCAGTTTGCACATAATAATTATTATTTATTATTCCTGTATAGTGTATACCTACTTATTCAGATTTCTGGCAAACACGTCATGCACGTATGAGTAATTTAAAGTAGGTAATTCTATGAATTAAAGTTGATTACAACTATATATGGCCTACGAGCGACGTACGTCAATTTCGACAACGTTGTTGTATTAATTAGTTTTATTTGTAGTTGTAGTAGGTAACTAGCTGATGCCTGCGACTTCGTCCGCGTGGATTAAAGTTTTTTGGTTCCTGCGGAAACCCTTTAATTTTTCGGGTTAAAGGTAAAAATAAAAGTAAAAGTGTTATTCCACACTATATAATTTAGCCTTTATCTGTGCCAAATTTCATCCAGATCTGTTCAGCCGTTCTGGTGTGATTGAGTAACAAATATCCATTCATCCAATCTTTCGCGTTTATAACCACAGTCATATTATGCGGTTGGGTAAACTACCTCAAGCTCTTGGTTACGGCATTTGTCTCCGAGCTTCTATACTTAGGATTCCGTTCCAGAAGATGCTGCTGCAGATAAAACTTCTGCAAAGTTCGTTATCTGCCCTTTCAAGCTACTTAAACATTTTTAATACACGAAATTAAGTCCACATAATATCACAGGAAAACATATTATGGCATCGAATGTAAACAGTAAATTATGTTGACATCTGTTGACAGATTTTCTCTTGGTCGCAATTTTTTATAATTAATTTTGTTTCCTTCAAACGCCACCAAAAAGATATGATTAAGTCCTAATCAAGTGAATTGCTGTTATCTGTTGAGGAGTTTTGTCCTCTATCTCTGATAATATTTATCAAATCTTCACCAAAGTGGGGCAAAATTTACCTGATGATACATACCTTCTAATAAAGAAAGATTTATTCAAATCAGTTCCGATTTGACTGAGTTATGGAGTAAAATCAACAAAAACCCCTATCCTGGAGGAACCTTATTTTCTATAGGGATAAAAACTAACCTGTACCTTTTACATGTTAAATATCGGGTAGTATTTAAACGAGCGAAAATAAATTTAAAAGGTGTCAAAAAAAAACAGAATATAGCGTACTGAAATACTAAGTTAGCGACAGGCTGTGGGCGACTACAAATATTGAAAATGTTGACTTGAAAATACTAATTTGAGTTACTGGTTATTCAGAACGATCAGTTTAATAACTCTTACACTTTTCTATTTTAGGGACAATTTTATGGCTCACATTATATTCAACATTATGTATATATGTACATATTTTATATCAAGAATAATTCATTTGTCAAATTCGCGATTTTACGTCGGTACATTTTACAAACTTTACTGCTTCTGAAAATACATTTTTTTTAAACTTAAGTTAGGTATATTTACCCGATAGAACCTACGGCCTGCGGCCGGGCACTACC
Organism: Erebia epiphron; assembly: GCA_963932025.1. Taxonomy (NCBI): domain Eukaryota; kingdom Metazoa; phylum Arthropoda; class Insecta; order Lepidoptera; family Nymphalidae; genus Erebia; species Erebia epiphron. Next base: position 36,768,271 of record OZ009948.1, on the reverse strand, counting down.
TGTATAATAAATTTAAGTCTAACCCTAACCTAACCTAACATTTTGACAAATATTGTACTTATTAAACAAGGTTTAACGCAGAGATTTTGTACGAGACGAACTTATCTGTTCTGCTATTTTCAAAATAATAATATGTACACTAAAATAGAAAAAAAAAATCTCAAATAGTATTATCAGTACCTAACAATACTAATAGAACACCTTAAAAGGTATATTTTTGAAGCACTTAATATAAATTAACTCAAACCGGTTATAAAGTTACTTACTTAGTTTAGTAGTCGCTAACTCAGTATTTTTGTCGCTAGCTTTAGTATTTTATTCGGTCACTTACAGTCGTCAATTAATTTTTTAGTCGATCGATTAATAATATCCCTTAAATATCCAAGTACCTATGAATGAATACGAAATATTTTTTACCACAACAATGTTAGCTAAGATAGAGATATTTTGTTCAAGTCTTTACCCGTGTCAGGAATGTTGCATAAATCATTCCACTGCAAGGATGAGAGGGACTTCTTGCAAATGAAGGGGAACTTCTTCTCGCAGTTGTCGTCGTTGAGGGTGCCGTCGCGGCGCATCACCACGCAACCCTCCACGCCACCAGCGTCGTTCGGCTCTCCCGGACCCCACTTTGAGTACACTTCCGAGATTGGAACACCTGTAAGATAATTAATCAGTCAAATAAACAACATGTGAGATAATAATATAATATTAGGTATGATCTGCCCCCCAATTATGTAAGAATTGCCGATCAAATCGTCAAAGTTTGGCTTCAAAGTAAAATAAACCATAATAGCATAGAATTAGAGCTCAACTTCGTGTATCCATTCTCATACATTTAGGTATGTACCACAGAGTACATTGAATATAGGGGTATAGAGTTAACACTATATTCAATGTACTCTGTGGTTAACACTCAGAATTATTGCATTAGCGCCATCTAGCGAAAAACGACGTCCCTAAAGCCAAGCAAATCGCGCTTCATGGTATTTTTTATATTATAGTTCCAGGGTGACCGAGCTTTGCTGGGTGATCGTGTTTTTTTTGGAAATTATAATATGTACTTATATTTAAAAAAAAACGGCCTGTAGACATCTGAAGTCTGGGCTCGAACCGGTGTCTTCAAGTCTGGGGCCGCTTAATTTCCCACCAGATCCTATATGTTACTTGTCTCTGACCAGAGCTATCTTAACCTTTTTTTATAGTGGCGAAATTTTACCTTCGGCTTCGTATTCTGATAATATTGTAGCAGTTTTTCATTGCCTGAAACACGGTTATAAAACGACATTTTCTAAAAATGATCAATTTTACGGTGACATTTAAATCGTTAATCGTTATAGGTTTTAGATTATTTCCCCAAAGTAATTTCCAAAAGTCAAATCATATTTTGAATGAATTGATTTGGCTTTTGGAAATCACGTTGGAGACAATTAGTAACAGTTGCGTGTGTAGTTTTTATAAAATAAAAAAAAGGCGGAGAAAACAAATTATATTTACGGTTGGGGCGTACAGGGAGTTTAAATCGGCATAAAAACTTAAATTTAGATAGCAGCGCGGGACAATCAATTTGACCGTTTATGATTTTATAATATAGGAATGCGATGTCGAATTGCTTCCGGCGGTTATGAAGGCTTAAAATACTATGGTGTTTTAAGGAATTATCGTAGGATTCAAAATAGCGATTACAACGAAAGTTTAATATTCTGATAAATTTACGCTGAACTTTTTCGATTCTATCAATATGATGTTTGTAGAAAGGGCTCCAAATCACACAACCAAAGTCTAATATAGAACGAACAAAAGCAAAATATAAAATTTTTAATGTTATAATTTTATTGAATGGTTTAGTAATACGGTTAATAAAACCCAAGTTTCTAAAAGCACGTTGCATAATCTTATCTATATGCAAATTAAATGTTAGTTGATCATCTAAGATCATACCCAAATCACGAACCTGGTTTACACGTTTAAGAGTATTGTTACAAAGGTTATAGTTAAATTTTAAGGGACTTTTTTTTCTGGTGTAAGATATAACAGAACATTTGTCAGAATTTAGAAATAGTTGATTACGAGCACAATAGTCTGATAGATTATCGAGATCCGCTTGTAACTTTAGACAATCATCAAAAGATGTAACGACTCTGTACAGTTTAGTGTCATCAGCATATAAAAGGTAATTACTATTAAACAGAGAATCTCCTATGTCATTTATGTATAATGAAAAAAGTACTGGGCCTAAATGGGAGCCTTGCGGAACGCCGGAAGGGACAGACAAAAATTTTGAACGAAAACCTTTCAGACAAACAGCTTGACTACGATTTTTGATATAGGATTCTAACCACCTAAGCAGATTACCATGAATACCGAGTTTCCAAAGTTTCTCTAAGAGTAGATCGTGGTTAATTTTATCGAATGCTTCAGAAAAATCAGTGTACACTGCATCTACCTGTGTATTTATATCCATAGATCGATACAAAAAGTCTGTAAATATAGCTAAATTACTCTCAACACTGCGTGACTTTATAAAACCATGCTGATTTTCATTAACATGATTTCGGATTGCCAAAGAAAGTTGATTTGTGACTATTTTCTCAAGAAGCTTTCCTAGAATACATAATTTAGAAATAGGTCTATATTGATTGATTAGATTTTTTTGTGAATTTTTAGGTATAGGAGTAATAAGTGTTTGTTTCCAAATGCTAGGAAAACTACCCGTCTCGATAGATAAGCGAAAAATATTAGCCACAGGTTTTAATAGTTCAGTAGCACATCTAGAAATTAAAACAGGGTGAATATTATCATGGCCTGCGCCTTTACGGGTATTAACAGATTTAAGTTCCTGTAATATAATTTCATCACTAAGGTTAACTGAATTAATGTCAACAATAGGGGCATAGTCACAATGGATAGGAAGTTTACTTACAGTGTCAGAATTATTATTATTGTGTGAAATAAAAACAGAGTGAAAGTACTTGTTAAATGCTGAACAAATATCATTGCCTTGTGTTAAAGTTTCACCATCATAGATCATTTTTTCAGGTATATCAATATTACCATATTTTGATTTAACATAAGACCAAAAAAAATTTGGATTATACCTGATTCTATTCTCAGAGATAATATTATAGGTTACATAACAATCATGTTCCATTTTTCTCAACCTACGTCTAAGACAAGAATATTGAATGTAATCCATGTAATTTCCATATGTTTTCCACCTGTCATGAAATTTTCGTTTTTCTTTACTAACCTTAATGAGAGAACGGCTATACCATGGAGGGTATTTGTATGAGTCACTAACGCGACATTGTGGTACATGCTTATCTATAAGATTATACAGAATTTCATAAAAATAACTAACTCTGGATTCAACATCATTTAATGTCAAGAAAGTTTTATCCCAATCTATTGAGTTTAAACCCAGACGAATACTGTCAAAATCTGATTTAAAAAACATTTTTTTAATGAAAGTGTTACATTTCAATGAGATTTTTTCATTTAAATTTATCTCAATGTCAAGGGATTTATGATGACTGTCCTCAGGCACAAATGGTTGAACACATGAGGTTACATTACAGGTCTCGTTACAGAAAATTAAATCTAATAATATATTATTAATGTTTAATGCCGAGCTAAATTGGGATAAAAGTGAAAGATTTATAAAGTCACAAGTGAGAGATGTTAAGAGTTCATTATTAGGCCTAATGCTCATACAACTCAGGTCATCGTCATAGTACCATTCTGCGTGAGTAACATTGAAATCTCCAACAATTAAAAATACATCGTTATTGTGGGCGTGAATAATATCACACGATCTATCATAGAATGAAGTCAATAAGCGCTGATGCTGGTTACCATGTGGTATGTATGTGCATGCTATATGCAAGTGGGGTTGGGCAGAGTCATCGGCTGCGGCGCGCCCGCGGAGAGGTATACTCACCCACAGCTCGTCAGCGGGCGGCGGCGCACACCAGGCCGACTGCAGGCATGGCTGCAGCTCGCGGCGCACCGCAACCAAGACCCCCCAGCCGCGGGCGCTGCCGCTGGCATGAAGATCGCGGTCGCACCTAAATACCTCAAATCTACTATCGAAAAATTCCGAACTGTAAAAACTGTCGTTTAGCCAAGATTCTGTAATACAGATTATATCGTATTCACAATTTAGTACACTATTTAAAAATTCATGAGATTTAGTTCGTAAGCCCCTAACGTTTTGATAATAAATGGATATTGGTTTAGTTGTATTATTCATATTATTCAACTTGATCAAAGTCAGAAGCGAAAATACGCTTGTTACAAAAGGCACTTGCCTCGTGCCATATTTGATAAGTTTTAGGAGAAAAAATATTGATTGAACTGTTACGTTAAAAATAAGCACAAGATTTTTTTGATAAATTAGAATATTAATGAGGTGGGAAGTATTACAATATTTTGAAATTTTAAATTTACAAGATAAAATACAGATTACATAATAATGAGTAAAAACAACTCTTAGCAAATGCCGGTTAATAGTAATTAGCCTTTCCAATTTAATGTAAAACATAGTAAGATGTTTAAAAATCGTCAGTAATGATAGGGTTAAATGCTGCAAGACGTTTAACAATAACTTAATATACATGTAAACAAAAAGTTTATAACACCAAAAACTCACATAGTTATATACCAATATAGAATAGTAGCACACACGTCACTTTATTTTGATTAAATCGCTTTCAGTAGAAATTAAGATAGCCCTAGATGTATCATTTTTACGAAGGAATATTTTACAATCATTGAGCCATATATACTTATAACCCAATTCATGTCCAGCCTTACGCGCGCGACCGTATAACATTTTGTTGTGTAGGGCACCATCGATGCCCACATCAGCTGTCGTCAGGCCTCGTCGGGCGCGAACTGCAGCTATCATGTTATTCTTACGGTGACGTTGGGTAAATCGAACGATAATATTTTGAATTTGAGAGTCTGATTGGAGATCTCGTTTTTGGGTGCTATCATGTTATTATTGTTTCTTTTTCTTATAAAATCCAAATTTTTGAGTCCAAATCGTTAGGCATATTAGTGTCTAGGGGGTTGCGCCGCTTGCGCGTAATTCCAATGAAACAGGTAAAGTCGTCGGAGTCCAGGATTCAATAACTACTACGATGTGGACGAACTTTTTTTCTCTAAGAAAAAATATTTGTATGAAGTGTTAGGACACTGGTATGTACTATAACCTATGAGATAACGGATGAGAATGGATACAGGAAATTGAGCTCTAATTCAATGCTGTTATGGTTTATTTTACTTTGAAGCCAAACATAGACGATTTGATCGACAATTCTTACATAATCGCACCCCACCATCTATATGATCTTTCTAGCTCTGCTGTCCGGAGTTGATACCGAGATGATCTTTATTTATCTACAGATAAAGAAGAAAAGTTTGTTATTTTGTATGGTTTTAGATGTAAGGACTACTAAATCTATTCAAAAAATTCTTTCACTGGATTTATAATATCTTTATGGGCTAGATATTTATAAAGGCGGCTAAACAGTGATCATTTCTTTTGTTAGGTAGGTATATTATTTTTTTCAATATACTTCTAGCTGATGAACGATGTATAATTTCATACGACAAAATATTCACGATCTGCACGATAGGTAAACTAGAAATCCCAAAATTCTCGTGAATTTGCACCGCCACAAGTAGGTAAACCTGTACCTATTATATTCGATTGACTTGGCTAAATCTAGTTTAAGAACTTGTGAAACACACATTACAAATTTATTTAAACTGTGAGAGATGAATTTAGGTTTTGGTTTGCGGCTCTCGTACGATGAAACTATTGATTTTACAAAAAAAGGTTACTACATAAACTGTAGGAATTTTTTTCTAGTTTAATTTAATACCTACTAACTATTTTCATCGTAAAATTAGTCCGAAAGGAGTTATTGTGAAAAATCTGTTTTTGGGCGCCATTTTTCCAATATGGCGGCGCGAACGGCATAGATCATCATCATCACTCATCATCACTACAGCCCATTAACGTCCCACTGCTGGGCACAGGCCTCCACTCTCATAGGAGAGCGGGAATTAGAGCTTAGACCCACCACGCTGCTCCAATGCGGGTTGGCGGGCTTTAACGACTATTATCATGTTAGTGATAATAACCGGGACCGACGGCTTAACGTGCTCTCCGAGGCACGGGGGTGAAACACCGCCAACTTCCAACTCCGGGCTGGCACTGAGAATTTCTTAATTGTAAAACCCAATACCTAACTTTTATGCCCGACCTGGAATCGAACCCATGGGCCTCGTGATCCGCAGTCCACTATGCTAACCACTAGACCAACGGCATAGATACGAGGTGGCAAAGTGGAAATTCGGAAAAAGCACGTCGAAATCTATAAAATACACCAATTTTCAAAACTCCCGAGAAACTTTCCAGGTAACCCCCTTTTTGAGCACGTAATTACTGGGTTATTTATGACGTTTTAAATTGGATTAGGAATAAGTACCTTTATCTAAAAGTTTAGAGAACGAACTTGGCACATCTTTAGCGCAACTTTTATGGGTACCTACGTTCTATGATTGATGTCACCGTAAGATTTTAAAAACCGTTAGACTGTAATCCAACTAGCGATATTGTAAACTGTTGACAGATTGGGAACCGTTCAATGTTCCCAGTGTAAATTTTTGAAATATTCATTTGCTTGTAGGTTAGGTTAGGGTTCGACATAAATAATCAGGTTCATCACTTAGGTTTTTCGGGTTAATATACCTAACAGATTACAATCTACCGAAAAAGAATACGTTAAATTGTAATCTGTCGCCAGTTTACAATATCGCTAGTTAGATTACAATCCATAGGCCTTTGCAGTCTTACGGTGACATTGATTGATCTTTGGTTAAACCGGTGCAATAACGATTTAATAAAACGAATAAGCTATCTACTTATTATTAAAATAATAGTTAAGTAGGCATAACTAAAACAACTAAGCAGGTACCTACAAAACTGAATGCAAACAACAAGTAGTTGATATTCTTCATGTGCCTATAGGTAGGTATCAAAGTGATAACGCCCGGCGGGCAACTTTGACCTCTAAAGCATGCTGGTACGGTTTGATAATTATTTATTATTGTGAATAATTAATATCAACGACAAGATTACCTCGGAAATACTTACATAATTCTAAAAACTACAAGTTTGTTAAAAATACCTACACAAATTATAGGTATAGGGGATCCTAAGAAGTAAGAGTAACTCTAAAGCATAACTTAGGTACCTACTATAGAGGTCGCCCGCGACTTCGTCCGCTTACAATTTCTGATTTCCTATGAGATTATGACTGCCTCGTTGATCTAGTGGTTAGCATAGTCGACTGCGGATCACGAGGTCCTGGGTTCGAGTCCCGGTCGGGCATAAAAGTTGGGTATTGGGTTTTTCAATTAAGAAATTCTCAGTGCCAGCCCGGAGTTGGAAGTTGGCGGTGTTTCACCCCCGTGCCTCGGAGAGCACGTTAAGCCGTCGGTCCCGGTTATTATCACTAACATGATAATAGTCGTTGAAGCCCGCCAACCCGCATTGGAGCAGCGTGGTGGGTCTAAGCTCTGATTCCCGCTCTCCTATAAGAGTGGAGGCCTGTGCCCAGCAGTGGGATGTTAATAGGCTGTAGTGATGATGATGATGTGATGAGATTATGAAATTTCGCCGCTGCAAAAGGCCAACCTATAGACTTAAGCCAAAGCAGATTTCTATTATTTATAACTACTTTATAACCTCAATGTCAATTTTCGTGTCTATATACCTAGGTACTTTAAAAATATAGGACTTGCATGTAAGCCTCATACCTTACGTTAACCTTCTACCCCTCATTTCAATCCCTTTGTGTTAGGATTTCGTTAACGTTTTTATTATAAGTATAAGTACAGAATTTATAAACTTTTATAATACCGATTTTCATGTATCTAAATTCAAACACACAGGACTTTCATACAATCTTCCAACACCCATTTCACCCCCTTATGGGTGAATTTTCTCACCTTCCGAGTTTCAAGTTCCTGAGATATCGTGATTAGTTGAGGTGTATTGCTTGTATACTTATTATTATTTAGTATCTATAATTAAAAATATTAAAACCTATAAATTAAAAAAAAAAACAAAAAAATGCGGAAGTAGGTAGGTACTCACCATCAACAGTTTCAAAAACCTCTTTAACATTCGGTGTCGACACCCCTATAAATATCCAACTAAAGGGCTGTGTCTTGTTCCAATAGTCCAGAACAGCTGTAGCCTCTTCTTCATCGTTAGGGTAGAACATCAGAGCTCCCTCCACCTCGCATTTCCTCTTCGCATCATTCCACGACTTGTGGAAAGTATGAATCTTGTAGAAAGCTTGTGATGCTTCCAAATGTTCGTAATCCTTCCGGAAGAACTTAATACTCGGTTGGGAATCTTAAATTAATAAAGTTTTATTAGACACACTTGAAAGCTTTATATCTCATACCTACCACAGAAATGTTAATAGGTCTGAAATAGAATGTAGGTACTGTCTAATTTCTGGACAGTAATCATAATACCGATTATTTAGTCTTCCCGACTGAAAATGGCTACAGAGGCCAATAATCACAGAGATTTGCCATCGTCCATCTGGTTCATGTGCGTGCACAAACACAAGTGCACACTCTCATTCCCTTAAAATCTCATTTTCCAATGGGGCGGCAATACGGCACAACTGGAGGGACATCAGTTGCAGGACCGACAGCTATAAGTGCTCTTGAAGGCACACAAGGATTTTTTGCAACTCACAAATTAAAAACTAATGATATTTCTATGATTCAAACTTCCCAGCAAAGTATAAACTTATTTGTAACGAGTAGATACCACGGAATTATGTGTCTAATAGTAGGTAACAATACGTCTGTTATTACAATAACGCGAACTTATATTCCACTACACTGGTGTGTGATAAGCTCAGTGCTCACGCTCCTTTATCACTTTATATCCCGAAAAATGTATTAAAAACATGAATTAATTGCACAAAACATCACTCATATATAAATCTGAAATTTTCGAACAAAGAATTTGTAAAACGCCCTGTTTATAGGAATTATATTTAGTTATAGCACTTATTTACTTACAAGTTATATGAGCAACATACTGAATAAGGAACAAAACAAATAACCGATTGCAAGAACTCATTTTGAATGGCTTATTGCGGACGTGTGACTGGAATGTTACCGCGAAGCCGACTGAGCAAGGCATATCTTATGCATAATTATAGCCAAGAAGATTCACTTCACGAGAAACAGGAAAAATAAATACTAACTCGCATCGCTTCCACGTTCCTTAGTAAAAATGGTAGGTACCCAAATGGTATTTTTAACTTTACATAGGTACAAATAAATAAGATTGAAGTGCCTTTTTGTTATTTCAAAATTAAACACTTTCACCCATCATACCGTTAGTCCGTTACAACGGACCAAACAGAGCAAGTTATCCAGATACGCGGTCGCCCTGCTGGTTCAGAAAGTGACAAGTGACGGGGAATCAGTCGTGACTTTTAGCGTTACAAAAAGTAGGATCTTCAGCTGAGATTTCAAATGTTTTCAAAAATTTACGTTCAAAGGTGGTAAAGTTTGACGAAATTAGAAGAATTAGAACTGTGACGGAAACTGAACGGTAAAACATCCCACAGGCCCTACGCGTGAACGATTCGCTAAAAACGACTGTGACTGCAGAAGCACCGAGCAGGGCCTTCAAATTGGCATCAGGCATCAAATAGGAATACCTTCTGGTCTGTAAACAGAATTAAACTGGAAACAGAACTACAGGACTCCAGTAGTTTCAGGCGTCAGACCTGCAGTGCATACCTACCTACTAATTTTGTGCTAGAGTAGAGATTAACAGTGTAGTTCGTAGTTAGTACCTGCCTATATATTATCTACACCTACCTACGTAGTTATTTGACTTTATACATCAGGGAAAGAATTTTTATGTTAAAAAAAAATGTGTTGTAGGACCAGTTTCTGTATGGTAGAGAACATTTTGTCTGCATAACTAAATGGGTTGGTAGGTATAGCTGTTAATAGTAGTTGACTCATCTGGCATCCCTGATTGATCTTTAATTATTTACTAGATGATTCCCGCGACTTCATCCGCGTGGACCACGTTTTTTCGATTCCCGAGGGAACTCTTGAATTTTCCGAGATAAAAAGTAGCCTATGTCCTTCCCCGGGATATAACCTATCCCTGTACCAAAGGAGGTCGGCGAGCTCCCATATAGTATTTGACCCAAACTTGAGGTTCACGTTCACGCATCAAACTTCTCATACTTTTTATACTAAACCAGACTAACAAAAAAGTTTATGAAAGTCAATCAAATAAAGTTGGGAGAAAAAAGATATTCGTAGCAATAGTTAAAAGTGAGGTTAGACTTCTATTTCATGGTTTTTATGCCAGATACCATTTAATAGCTTTGAAAAATCTATCAGGCACTCCAGATTAACATTATCTGACTATGTACCAAATAGTAATACGCTTTCCTACCTACATAAAAACAAGTTACCTACCTGCGGGGTACATTAAACCATGTAATTTATAACGCGGCCAGTAAGTATATTATGACATACAAATTGATGGTTGTTATTATACTATTCTTACTGTTTGAAAAGGGGGGTTAACCCTAACGCGCTTATGCATCGCTACGTTAGTCGCATTTACAACGCGCGACAGAAGCAATTCAATAGCGATACAACCGCGTCGCGAAGTATCGTAGTATTTGCTAACGCGTGAGCATTTCAGGTGACATCGGGTAAAAGAACAGCGAGGGGTGCCGGCAGGTAATACAGCGCAGGACTGTATCGATAATGCATCGCGTTTGAATTAAATTAACGTTTTTAATTAATTACAATTACGTATTTATTAATTAATTAATATCACATACTGTATACGCTGACACCCTGTCTATATCACTTTCTCTGTCTACGTACTCCCGCCATTGCATTGACCGAATGACACCAACGATTAAAAAAGTTATTTATGAATATTTTCATTGTGATGATTATACTATTAATAACATATGTACCTACCTACATTATAAAGTTAGGCTGATATTATTTTGTGAAGACTGTTAAATACCTAACTGGTTTTGTTGTTAAATATGAGTAGGTACTTACTATAACTAAACTAAGACTAAAACCAAAAATAAATGTGTACTAACTCTAAAATGCGAACGGTATAAATTATTATCTAGGTAAACTATAAAAACCTTTTTATTTCAATCCTACCTACGAAGATAAGCAATGATAATAATAATTGTCCTAACAGAGAGTTGGATTGAAGTAGGTACATATGTATGTAAAAAAGTATTTTGTAACAAATAAAATACACTTAGTTTCCTTAAGCTAGCTCGAGTTGTAACTCGAATTCAATACCGAGTTACCTGAATTTGAACTCGAGTTAACGTGTTTTTTCCGAGTTGGCACATCTCTACCACGGTCCACGAATGACATTTGATTGAGTTGACAGTAATTGACATTTGACACGTTAGTTTCTACTTTTATACTCTGGTATCTATACTCCGTATTGCCATTAGAACGACTTTTTTATTGTTTCGTAATTATTTTTATTTTTTATTCCCCATCTTCTAAAAATTTGGTGTTTACACAGAAAAATACATTGAAATATATTAAAAAATATTAAATTATTTCTGAATCTGAATGGTTTTTAAATTAGCTGGGTCATACTTCGCCGATCTCCTTTCATCAAAATCGGTTGAACAGATGGGCTGTGAAAGCGTAGCAGACAGACAGACACACTTTCGCATTTATAATATTAGTATGTTTACTAAAGAACTTAAGTTTTCAACAGAAACTTTTTAATATTAATAGTAAACAATCAATCAAATAAATAATAAACCTTTAACCTGCTCTTTTACTTCAGAATTGTTCGGAATATAATGAAATATAAATTTTTACTAAATAAATTAATGTATTGGCATTCAACTATCGATATAATTTATCGATAGTTGCACAGGTTACACTGGGCAGTGCGTGGAAGAGACGGAGATATGTAGAACTACATGTGAAAGACAAAGAAAAACTGAAAGACATTATTTTTATTTTATTTATTATTACTTAACTACACTTAATTATGAAATGCTATCCCATCCTTTGCATAGCTGGAGGTATTGCTTCTCTTTCCACGCTATTTAATGCTGCAACGAGGCATATTTTTCGTTTTTTTTTCTCGATCAATTCCCGAGCACTGTCGAATACGGACTGAGGGCGACTATAGGCACAAAACGTAGCGTTAGCAGTCATACTGCTAACGTTTGGCTGGTGAGGCGGCCCGCTATGGTCAGTCAATTGGTTATATGGTCTGTGGGTCGCAGGGTACTCAGAAACGCATGGATAGTTATCTGACGTTTATCCTTTGGAAAACTTTATTGAATCAATAGCTATTGAGAACATAACTTGCGACCTCAGCAACCGGGCATAAGTCAGTTAAATTGCTTGCAAAAACGTTCTAATGCCCGGTTTCTGAGGTACTTTTAACGAAGGTTTGTCTATTCATTAATGCTATTGGTCCGATAACTCATGAAAATGCGTTTCTGAACAACGCTATGCAAGTTAAACTGCGCTTAAACTTAGTTTATCTTAACTGACCAATATGCGCCGTTTATCGGTTCCATAACTATTTGACGTTTGATCTGTGGTGATGTCTGTTGTACCTTGTATTTGTTACCTACCATTTTTGTTAAGTAGGTATGTAGTAGATAACAAAACAATGACAATAAAGTAATAGTAATGATTAATGAGGCAAAGCAAAACTTTAAACTTGCGCACCAACCCAGCTAAACGTAAACAATAAAGTTTGACGTTTCACTGACAATTTTTTTTTTTTTGTTGTCGTTCATTAATCATACATCCGCTGATAAATAATTACGAATTTGTATATTTTATAAAAAAAATGATATTTAGCCACTTATTTAACATAGGAAAAAATACTATTGGTAAGAAAACTTGTTTAAAAGACGAAATAAAAGGAAAATATGCATTTTAAATTCGATCCCCTTACCAGACCCATCTAGCGACAGAATAAGGAACTGGTTATCGGTTCAATAGTTATTGAACGGGTCCCCGGGTACCCAGAAACGCATGGATAGTTATCTGATGTTTATCCTTTGGAAAACTTTGAATCAATAGCTATTGAGAACATAACTTGCGACCTCAGCAAGCGGGCAAGACATATTATTATGGCATGGAGGTAAGGATAAATACAAATATGTTTTAACTAAATTGACAGGCCCATAAGTAGTTATCCTTTTCACAAATTTCTCAGAAATAGTTTGAGAGATTGGTGTACAACAGAGACAGCACCAATAAAGCAGTAAAAACAGAAGTTACATTTAAAGTTTTATTCATAAAGTAATTTTTGTCGCAAACAAAAACAAGCGTCTTACAATCTAAATCATGTCCTTAGGTTGTAATACATAGTTACACATCCTTTTGTACTTACTCAATGGATTCCTGTTCAGGGTTTCAGTTGTTTGTTTATCAAGTTGTAATGATATACGTAATATACCCTGCATTCAATCAGATTTGGATACCACTTTTAATATGGAAAGTCTGCCATTTTAAAAGTTAAGTAATCAATTTAACGTTTGCTTATGGCGTTGCGTAATTTAATAAGCAAAACTATTCTACTTAATAATAATAATAATCATCACAGTTTTAAATATACATATAATAAGGTTTTCTGGTTAATTTGTACATTACAATATAAAATAATATGGATTTCTTATACATAATAAAACATATTATGATATAATATTCCGAAGACTTTTGACTTTGAACTTATTTTATGTGATAGTTACAAGTAGCATTGTCAGGGGTATTACTACCATTGCGTAAATCTGTAGCTTCAATATTGTTGACGTTCGTGTTTTAGAATTACAATCCTTATTTTAGGGATGTCAAGGTATGTGACATAAAAGTTTTATGTTACATACCATAAAGTTTATTGATAAAACTGTAATTTTGAATACTTTAAGCTCTAAGCGATGATAGATAGATACCATTTTGCCAATTTCTTTTAATTTGTCACAAGTTTTTCCTTCACTATTATCTTATCTGATGTGAAGTGACGATGCATTCTATGTTAAACCGATTTCACGGTCCATAATAATATGTTCTACCGATTTGCCAGATGATAGGTGGCGATTCCTTCGAACGAGACTTTAAGAGCTTTAAATTATACGAGGCTAGTTCGCCGCGGCCAAGTTACGTGGACAAAAACAATAAAAAAAATTACCATAATTTATGGGCAAAAAGTTGAATAACCTCGAAATAATTAATATTTTTTTGAGGTGTATGTCACAAAACAAAGTGAAAGGCTCTAAAAGATACAAATTTGACACAAAAGACAACTTTAGTATTCCGTACTTTCGTATCTTCCTGGCAATGATGCTAATTTAGGAATCAAACATTTTTAATATAATCGCAAAAAACGTATTAGCTTCTTTAACAATATTCTTGACAATGCTAACGAAGTAAAGTATCTGAGATTCTTAATCAACTAATAGGCGAATCAATTTTTACATAAAAAGTAGCAAATTTCTAACAAAAAAATCAGTAGAAATAGACTTAACATTATGTGTACCTATGTTAAAATTTAAACTGAGCAACTTTTAACATTTAACATCACAGATTCTTGTCAGATGTCGCACACTGAAGACTTGTTTTTTCGAATTTAGATGCTTTAACAGTTTAAAGAAACAAAATTAAAAAAAAACTTAAATCAACACACTTAAAATAAAATAAAAAACATTTTTTTTTATTAGTACAACCAAATGGTTTGTTCAAATCAAAGGTGTTGTGCAAAAGATAGATATCAGCATTTTGAGGGTGAAATCATCTTTGTCAGCATCAATTGGCATTTTGTCTATTGAAAATGCGTTTTGTATCACATCACACATCATTATGTAAAGTTGAAACTCAGCTTAAAACTAATTTATTTAGGGACTTATCATATCAACATCTCTTCATGAAAAGTCAAAACTTAAAAAAAAGTATTCTCCTTTGTATTGCGTAAACATCTTCATACAAAATAGCAAATTAACAAAAAACAATAAACAAAATACGAATTGATTAACAAATGTGATTCCACCCAAAAACCTTAAAATTATTTTGTTAGTTCTTAATTCTACAATACTTGTCACAGTGAAACAGTCTTCTATTACGCTTATGGATTAACCATCGATCCAAAGGTAGAAACATATTTTTAATATGTTTTATAAAATAAGGGATATTATGCAACAAGTAATGGCACTAGTACTTTTGGATTGTTTTATAGTCAATAAACAACCAATTTAGCACCAATATCAGCTTGATTGATAATGATTAAAAATACCAATAATTACATACTTAAGTTTTTGTTTGTACTTCAAGTTTATAGAGATAGGGCACTTTTGGTTATTTGACTGGAAGACGGCTTTTTAGATAACGCCTGAAACTTTATTTGCTAGCAACTGGTTTTAATTTGAGTTTTATTTCAACCACACATGGAACTTTTTTTATTACTTTAAATACCTGTCAATTTTTAATAATATAAGTATAGATATATCTCATATGAATGATCTAAAAGTATCAGAGGACTCGATCAATTTGTTTCTTAGCTGATCTGAAAATGGCACAATAATTCAGATTGCTTCAGTGATGTTACTCAGCATATTAACAATATATCTCTACCTCGACATACATATTACAAGGGGGGATTCGGAGTATCTCATATACATTGTCAATTTTCAAGTTGTCCACTCGCGGTTCAGTCAAGCACCAATGATCTAACACGCACCACCAGTTGCACATTGATCAAACATTCACTGGGGAAGATCAAGAGGTCCGTATGTCTACCACTCTTCATCAGGCTCCTGGCCTTGATCAACTGTTGCAGCTGCATTGTTGAAATTCTGAAACAACAGGATATGGATACAATTAACTAAATAATCTTCTATATATATAAAAATCAATTGCTGTTCGTTTGTCTCGCGACTCGAGAACGGCTGTGCCGATTTAGATGGAATTATGTGTGTGTTTGAGTGGGTCCAGGGCTGGTTTCATAGAGGTAGTATAGTAGCTATAGAGCGCGTGCTTCTAAGCAGGAACAGTAGGCACGGGTAGGATCGTTCCGTCAGCAAGCGTTTTAGTCAAACGAACGCTAGCGCTGAGAGCGCCCATCGCGAACTCGGGACCGAAATTCCGTTTTTAAACTGGAGAAAACGGATAAATGTGTCATAGAAATATGCAAACATGATACTCGTTATCATAATAAACATAATTCTAACGTCACATTTCACCAGTTAGTCATATTTTTTAAACTTTTAAGTAAAATAGAAATACGTGTCGCGGGCGTGATACAGACGTGGGACGCAAGGCAACATAATACCGCCCGCACCGCCCCGCAACCCCGCTACGATAGCCGACTGCTGTACCGACTCGAATAGTGATGTCATACATTCGACGCGGGCACTGTCGACGGACGTTACGAAAGAAAATTCTTTGTTACTTTTATAATAAAAGAGAATTAAATCACAGATTTCCACCTTGTTTTACATATTTAATGTATTCGATTTACATTGGATATATCAATAATGTTATATTTATTATAAACGATCGATCATTAAAAACATATCGATATTTATTATAAACAAGCTGATGCCCGCGACTTCGTCCACGTCGACTAAGTTTTAATTCATTGTTTTAAAAAAGGATCCATACTTCCATACTTATAATATTATAAATACGAAAGTGTTTCTGCCTGTCAGTCTGCTACGCTTTCCCTGCCCACCTTTTCACCCAATTTTGACGAAATTTGGTATAGAGGTAGGTTGTATCATACATAGGCTACTTTATATCCCGGAAAATGGAAGAGTTCCCGTTTGTCAATATATTGAAGATCTCCCACAGTCTCATTTACTCACGCACTTTTCATATTATGAAATTTAATTTCATACAAACCTTGTCCTGACAATTACTAACACAAAAATAAAGAATTATCCAATTTTGTGCAGTCGTTCGGAAGTTATGCGTGTACATTTCAGCGATTTTCATATTTATTTATATAGACTAGCTGATGCCCGCGATTTCGTCCGCTTGGAATAAGTTATTTTAATTTCCACGGAACCTCTTTAACCCATCACCCAGCAAAAAATCAGGTTGTTTCGTTGTCAGGTACCGTACCGTTCAGAGGTATTTTATCGACATTGCACTTGCAGCGCACTATTCCCCATCCCTATTTATTACGTGTCAATAAATATAACTAGCTATAGTTCACCTGTCTACGCAGCGCACTAAGCGAGCGGTGCGATACTAGCCCTCTTTACCTATTATAACTCTATGGCTGGTTCATATTCATAATTAGATCCGGTAGGGGGCGCTGCAATCGGGTTCTAGGTTCAGGGCAGGACAACGTCTGCCGGGTCCACTAGTGTCTAATAAATATACTATACAATAGACTAATGATAAATTTTTTTTCTTATAATACTACAAATATAATAAGTTTGTTATATCAATAAATGTACAAAAATAATAAATTTATTATGACAGTATGTGATTGTGAGTTAAGCTGTTAAAAATTAAATAAAACAAAAAATCACAAGAGTCAGCTATAGAACCAGTTCATACAATCACAATTGATTGATTTATAAATGTCTTTATTGTGGCATAAAAATTACAAAAAGTTGAACAATAGCTAGGTAACTTATTGCTAACATCAATAAGGTAGAATGGTGTCCGGGTTAATTCACCTCTATAAACATATAACATATTATGACCACTAACAATTAGAACATATGTATTTTAGGTATTGAGCAATCACAGAAACATAATGCAATGATAATGTGCCTTATTATGTATGTTATACAGCCATAGAGGTAGTATAAGGTAGAGTAATACTATCGCACCGCGCTCCTTGTGCGCGGCGTAGGCAAGTGAACTATAGCTACTAATATTTAACTTATAGATATGTAAAAAATAGGGATGGACAATAGTGTGCTGCAAGTGCGAAGTCGATAAAATACATCTGAACGGTACGGTACCTATTGTTTGTGTTTGTTTGTACCCTATCATACTAATATTGTTAATGTGAAAGTGTGTTTGTTTGTTGGTCTGTTCAATCACGCCTCAATAGAGCAACGCAAGACGTGATTATTTGCATGGGTATAGTTGAGGACGTGGAGAGTGATATTTATCCCGGAAAATTAAAGCGGTTCCGTGGGAATTAAAAAAACTTATTCCACGCGGATTAAGCCGATATGTTTTTTAATGATCGATCGTATATCCATACTAATATTATAAATGCGAAACTGTGTCTTTCTGTCTTTCCGTTCGTCTGAAGCCCGCGACTTCGTTCGCGTGGATTGTTATTTTATTCCCGCGGGAACTCGTTTATTTTCCGAGATAAAAAGTAGCCTATGTCCTTCCCCGGTATGTAACGTCCTGTCTCGGTATCAAATTTAATCAAAATCGCTTAAGTAGTTGGGCGTAACTGACAGACAGACACACATTCGCATTTATAATATTAGTATGGATTGATATATCGCATGCTTAATGGAAAATTGACCCATTAGTAGATAGGTCAAAATGGAGTTACGTACAGAGACAGGCTTCTGTTAGCGCCATCTACCGTCTACCGTTTGTATTACGTTGAAGTTACGCGTTGTTGCCACCCCAGTGATAAATCCGTCTCTTTCACTTTTATGGGATCTCTCATCATGTTTTCGTGGAACAAAGACTCATGCCAGTTTGTGTCCGGCACTTGCAAAGCAAGGTTATCGTAATTTAATTGAACGAAGACCCAATCGTTGTTAAGTGTATTTACAACTAAATTCATAGGTAAGTTTGATCCAATTTTGTAATCTAATAATGACAGATTAAATCTTAGGTCAGTTTACTACAAATTTTACTAATATGTTACATGAAACATTTCGTTTTAAGACAGTTTATCATTGAAAGTTATTATATTTTTCGTGGCCCATTACGAGTTGAGTCAGTTTACTATTAAAATCTATCCATTATTTAAGGTAATACTTTGTGAAATTCAAGTATAAGTCTGTTTACTACTAAAGGTTATTGTTACTCAGGAGCCGCTATATTAGTTGAGTCTTTGTTTGAAAAAAAAGAATGGAATATAATGCGTAATTTTTTCATTGCCTGTAAATATTTTAGAGTTGAGTCTTTGTTAGTCTGAATACTAAGTAAAAAAAAAAATTGTACAAGAGGCGTATAATATTACTATTTATGTTTTAGGGTGACAATGCTGAATGCAATTCAATAGGTCGAGAAAGATAATGGAGCTTGTTCAGGCTCAACATCCGCCGCTAGAAATGGCAACACGAGATAAAGAACATGAATCAGTGCCAACAACTGAAGTGACGGTAACAATAATTCTAATTGGCTTAAAAAATTAGGTGTGTATGTTTTATATTTGTTTTGTTGTAGATTTTTGTTGTAGATGTTAGGTGATATAACAAACAAGCCCGAAAATCAGCGTTACTCAAACGTACAGGAATATTTTAAAATTCTGGATTAGATAAACAGATGTTTGTAACGCATCTTCCCAATACGCTTTCGAGAGAGAACTTTCTGCTAACATTGAGCGAGCCTTTTCTACTATTGACCGAATAGTTCTTTCAGGCTCTACAACCAAAAACTCTAAGATGACTTAGAATAGGTTTGCAGCCATGCCATTTTTCAAAAGGAATACGAAAATCTAAAGCGCGATGAGGAGATCTATTTTTTAGATAAACAGATGTTTGTAACGCATGGAAGTTAGTGGATAGACCGAATCGAAAAGTCATTCCATGTAAATGGGTTTATAAACTTAAGACTGACGCGCATGGCAATATTACAAGGTACAAGGCTAGACTTGTGATAAAAGGTTTTAAACAAGTTGCTGGTGTAGACTACTGTGAGACGTTTTCTCCTGTAGTAAGATATTCGTCCTTGCGAACTTTGTTTGCTATTGCTGCTGAAATTAATCTTAAAATGCGTCATTTAGATGTAGACACTGCTTTCCTCTATGGCGTTCTTCATGAAGAGGTTTATATGAATCAGCCTTTGGGTTTTGTGAAGAAGGGTCAGAAAGATAAGGTATGTCTACTTCAACGGTCCCTATATGGACTTAAACAAGCTCCTAGGTCATGGAATATAAAGCTTAATGAAACTTTAAACAAGGTAGGTTTTAAAAGATTGCCTACTGAGCCTTGTGTATATAAAAAACTTTTTGGTTCCGATGTTGTCATTTTGGCCGTCTATGTTGATGACATTATTGTTTTTTTATCAAAATGACGTGACATTTGACAGTGTGAAAAATGATTTACTAAATTATTTTACTCTCAAAGATCTCGGAATGTTAAATTTTTATTTGGGATTGAATATAATTCAATGCAAAGAAGGAATTCGTATTAATCAATGTTCCTACATTAGAGATTTACTAACGAGATTTAACTTGGAAAACGCTAAGATGATGTACGCATACGAACGGTATGATACACCGTTGGCGAATAGTAAGTTGGATAATGCTGATTTGGATGGTACGAGTAAAGACTCAACATATACTCAGCCTCTGTAGAAGAAAGTAAACAATGGAAGAAACAATACTTCCATTAATCTGAGTATATGGCCTTATGTGATGCAGTGAAGGAAGCCTTATATTCCTAAACGTTTCCCATCACTAGACTACGAGCCGGTGGAACTGGAGGGAGTGAAACTAAACACGTACGACAGCTATGAGCGCGTACCGCGTAATGAACAATCACAATTGGATTGAATCTATTCAATAGTCCAGTCCGGTCAGTAAAATTACAACATGTAATTAAAATATAAGTTTCTATATTGAGTGTCAGGACATAGTGGATAGAATCAGGCGTTACTTTGCGGAAGTTCATGATTTAGCAAGAAAAGATTACAATTATTTTGCTATATTGGCGAATTATAGCAAAATAATCTTTTCTAGAACCAGTTCAATCAATCACAATTGGATTGAATCTATTCAATAGTCCAGTCCGAACAGTAAAATTACAACATGTAATTAAAATATGAAGTTTCTATATTGAGTGTCAAGACATATTGGATAGAATCAGGCGTTACTTTGCGTAAGTTCATGATTTAGCAAGAAAAGATTACAATTATTTTGCTATGTTGGCGGATTATAGCAAAATAATTGTAATCTTTTCTTGTCAGGACATAGTTAATCAAGTTTTATGAGTTAATGAAACAATCATTTTCTTCTCTGCGTCGCAGCGACTTCAAAACAATGACATCAATTTCTTAATTCAAGGGAATTTCTTATCCAAAAACGCCAAATCAGTGTCAAATGTGTCAAAGTTCAGTTTTATGCCTGTCTAGTTTACTAAGTTACTGTAATTTTATACATACCTCATTTTCTACTGTCCTCTAATGGCGGCAAGGAACAAATAAACAGAGTATTAATTAAGAATGTGAATAGTAATAGCAGGACCACACTAATGGCACAACATGTGTTGTCCATGTGATATGATGGCTGAACACTAATCCTGCATCACAACCCTTAACCATCGACAAATATGAAGTACACACACTTAACATACACTTAACACTCGGAACATACCCTATAACTATTCCAATATACAGGGTAGCAATTAAACTATAATGGCGCAGGTTGTATAGCAGCCTTCAAATCAAGAGTGAATAGGCATCTTCTAGGCAAGCGCGCTCCACCTTAGGCTGCATCACCACCACCACCTAATATCGCGCACACTCACCCTAATATCGCTGCCACCATATTTGTTGCCCTTGTACGTGGCGGTGCCGCCGCCCTGTAGGAAGTCTGGTACCGTCTGCTCCGCCTGCCGCAGAATCTTGGCCAGGTCCGCGACCAGCGCGCCGTCCTGCCAAACCAATAAACAACTTTAAACATATCACATTAAGGGTCAACACAACGTCTTCTCCCGGACAGTTTCCCGCTAGATGGCGTTGTTAGGGCTTTTGACAGGTTTTTGATATTTTCGCAAAGTTCCTATGCACTGATTTTAAAACTGATTACACTTGCGCCAGTATATCAATGCGTATTATTTTATCACATCATTAGTTTAATTTAAAACGGAGCCATTTAGTCAAATAGTCCACTAATAAAAATCTGTCATATCGATTACTGTATATACGCAACCCCCACGCACACACTGACATCATGATTGCTATCCAAGTTCTGTGGTTCTAACATAAACTACGAAATGTTTACTATAAAATTGAACTAGATGGCATTTAAACAAAAACTGCCTAGTTTTGCTTAGTATTTTTTTTATTTAATTCGGATACAAGATAAACTTTGCTTTGACTGCAATCTCACATGGTTGATGGTGCCACCATGTGAGATGGTCGTAATTGATGATGCAGTCTAAGATAGAAGCGGACTAACCTAGTAGGGATAATATGGCAGTTTTTATTAAACCCATACTTTATACCCCTTTGGTTACTACATGGCATCGTACCGGAACGCTAATCGCTTGGCGGCACGGCTTTGCCGGTAGGGTGTCTTTGCTGGGGACGGGTGACAATAATGCGGCTAGGGTTGCCAACTTTTTTTGGAAAACAAGCTACTTCAAACTTCAATATACTTACTGAAAACGAACAATTGCCCAAATCTTGAAAACTATCGAAACTATTATAATAGTCAATAGTCAATAGTCAATATCATTTATTCAATATAGGTACACTGTAGGTACACTTATTGACGTTAAAAATTACTTACTTTAAAAAAACATGATGGTGATAATCGGTTACGGTATCTTAAAACTAAAGCTACGAGGGTTCCAAACGCGCCCTGGTATAAGAAGAGCTCACAACAAACTCAAATGAAACTTGCACTGTTATCTAAGTTGAATTAAATGTAAGCCAGTAAAAAACGATTGGTCGCATATTTTCGGAGAAATGCATGGACAAACATTATGTTTGGAAGCCCTAATAGATTGTCATTTATGTGAATATTTTGAAGTTCCAATAATATTACACACGGAATATTATGCGTGTCGAATTGATAACCTCTTTTTGAAGTCAGTTAAAAATATTATTTTTTTTCTTCAAAAGTTGTGAAAATATAGTAGTTCCAGTACCATGGTTTTTTCCGGGATAAAAAGTTTCATAACAAATTTCAGCCAAATCGGTTCAATAGTAGTGGCGTAATTAAGCAACAAGTACTCATTAATGCGATTTAATTCGTAACTATCATTTCGGACAGAGTGCCGGCTTATAATTAAATTTTCGAGAGACCAAGAACCGGGTATGGGTGGCAAGTGGCAACCCTACTGATGCGGCGTGATTTACGCGCAAGAGCGAAATAAGAAATTATCACCGCGATATTATAGACCAAGAGGAAACGAAATGTTTTTATACGACTGCCTGAAAAAAGGAGTATATTGTATTCAGGGTTCACGTAGGTATGTATGTATGTATGTATGTATGTATGTATGTATGTATGTATGTATGTATGTATGTATGTATGTATGTATGTATGTATGTATGTATGTATGTGAGTTTGTATATTCCACCATAACTTCTATACGCCTGAACCGATTTTGATAAATGCGGTATCGTTAGAATTCCTAGCTTATTCCGGGTGACATAGGCTAGTAAAATTTTAAAAATAAATGATGGGGTGACCATGGTCCCGCATTAAAGACTAAAATTGTTTTTTTTTTCGATAATAAGATTAACTATATGATCATCATCTAGAAATTGATGAGTAGATTCCAAAAATATATAACACTATAGTTGGGGCGTATTTTTTAACGTGTTAACTACATGATTTAAAATCGATGATTTTTTTTTACCATGTTTGTTATTTTATTGATAGATTTGTGTTTCCTACTTATTTATCTTTATGAGAAATAGCACTGATTATAAATATTATGTTAAATTATAGTAAAAATAATCATTTTAAAATGAATCGACGGAGAATTATTCCATTCAGAAACAGAACTTTATCTCACAAATGTACTTAAAAAAACCATTTTAAATAAGATTCACAGAAGTTTTTATTAGACTTACCAATCATGCCAATCAGAAAAATGGGACGGAAAATATAAAATAATAGAAACACTATCAAAATTTGATAATTTTAGTTCTTTTGACTAACCTAATGACAATATAACACAATAATGACAAATTAATGTCATATTTTTCTATATTTCTTCTGAAATAGACAATCTTTTATGTTTTTGTTTTTGCGAGTTACGATAAAAAATATCTATTTCAATATAACATAACATACTTATATAAATGATAAATGGCCAATATTATAAGCATAAATGCAATATTTTTGAGAGGACAGTTTGTCAGTGGAACCTTGACAATTACTCAAAGGAAAAGTAAGGGCACTGATCACAATGTTAAGTGAATTATCACACTTTCTTACCATAAAATTATAATAGTCGTAGTAGGTACTTTTGGGTATTTTAAACTCTTTATTCTTTAATTTGTACTTAAAATATGTAAAATGACATCTAAAAAATATAAGTGCAACTTCCAACCAATTTATAGTATGTAAAATCACATTGTATGAATGATTGAGTAACAGTATATAAATGTATAAATGATTGATATCCATTGAGTAATAATTTGTACCATTAACTGACAATTTCGAAAGAGTTACTCAAAGGACCGTAACGAATTCACGGCAGCAATATTTTGTTGCATATGTATTTCAAGAATTTACGACCTTTACTAGAAAACAATACTACATTCAAGTAAAATATGAAGAAAACTATGTTAAAAATGATGTATGAAATACATTAATTCAGTATTTACCTTCAAATGCCGCTTCTACTCAACGGATTGGTTATGACATAGCCGTCTCTATCCCCTGTGGAGATAGAGACGGCTATGAGATAGAGACGGCTATGGTTATGAGCATTAACTCAAAATTGACTCCTTAGGCGCCGATTGCAGGAAGACTGATTATTTAAATACCATGGTAGTAGTCTTACAGCAGTTAGTAATGTTGAAAGCAACTAATAAAATCTTCTGCAATAGTAGTAATTTTATAATTTCTGAGCAAAATAGCGCATGTTAATGGAAATTCTACATAGAGCCTTGAGACTTTTATTAATCAATTTAATTATATAAATTTATAATTTGTCAATTATACTCCATAACTCAGCCAAATTTGAACCGATTTACACAATTCGTTCTTTATTAGAAAGATTGTACTACTATTAAGTAAATTTTATGAAGACCTGACGAATAGTTCGGAGATGAAGTCCGGACGGATAACAGCCAATCAATACAAAATTAGGTTTTTAACCATTAAGTAAAGACACTAGGTACAAGTGCGAATCTGGGGTGGGTCACCTATTAATATTATTATAGAATAAAAATATGTGAGTATGGAAAAGTGACAAATTGCACATTTGTTAGTTTGTATTTCAATCGCGTCGCAACGAAGCAACGGATCAGCGTGATTGTTTTCACGGCACGTATATATTAAAAAATATGAAGAATAAGGTAGGCTTTTTTATCCCAGTAAATCAAAGACTTCCAACGGCATGTTTAAAAATTTAAATCCACACGGACGAAGTTGCTGGTATCAGCTAGTCTGTAATATCAGAATAGGTACATTTTATATTGAATTAGAATTAGAATTAGAATTTTTATTTTGCAAGAATATTGATTCAATTTGGCAAAGAAATAAAAGTTTCTGGTAAAAATATTGACTAACCAGTAAAATCATTCTGCAATCAGATTTTGATGGGTACTCAAATTAGCATTTTACGACTCATACCGAAGTTGAAGGATGATTTGATTAATTATCACCATCACATCTTATACTTTGTAAAATAGACGGTCAAAAAGTACTTTGCAGGTACCAATTTGAAGATATATGGTTTGACTTTGACTTTAATATCAAAATCGGTTGAAAAGATGGGCAGTTAAAGCGTGACAGACAGACAGACAGACACATTTTCTTATATATAATATTACTTAATATGGATGTACTTAAATACCTATTTACTCACTTGCAATAAATCTTCTCTAGTCTCAAATTCAGATACAATGACATTATTGCCATCGTAAACCCTTGTTAGCGATACAAGAATATAATAAAATACAAGAATATGCTTTACAATTAATTCAGTTTGTCAAAGAAATAGATAATATAAAGTTTGTTAACATCAGTTTACCAGTTATTTCACTCCAATCTATACATTTTTCATTCTTCTGTACAATACTTTTTAACTTCTGTATTTTTGGATTGGTAAACTTCGGGGATAAGCAAGTTCGACCGACTCGCACTTGGCCGTACACACACATTTCGTAATAAAAAATGTTGATGGATGGAATACATAGTTGAGGAATTCAGCTGGAAGACGATATTTTTTACACATTTTAAGTTCAAATTAATGTGTTGAGCAAGTTTCATGCCAGAAGCTAGGAGATTTTTTATGAATTTTCTGCAGGAATCGCAACCCTATTACGACCATATTAGACATAATAATAATGAATAATGTCCTCCCGACCGAATTTCGGCCACGGCGGCCAATCTCCTGAGAGATTAGCCATCTGCGCGGGAGATATTATGTTGCACAAGTGTGTGCGCAACCACAGGTGCACTCCGAGGCACAGGAGTGAAACACCGCCAACTTCCTAACTCCGGGTTAGTACTGAGAATTTCTTGTCCGAAAACCCCAATACTTGTTGTGACCCGACCTGGGACTCGAACCCGGGACCTCGTCGGCCGTAGTCGAACATGCTAACCACTACACCAACGAGGCAGTCATATATACTTATTAGACATAGGTACGGTACATATTGCATACATAACTCATGCAGATATTCAAAAAATAAAAACAGGAGGAAATGACCCGAAATTTGTGCCGCTGCCTCCCGGACTATAGAGGCCGCTTCGGCTAGCGATGCGCAATTTTGAATTCCATTCTAATTAGGTATCAAAATCAGTAGGTAACCAACTTGAATAATGCTCCACTACCTAATTTGACTCGATTACCACCCACATAGTTAGTAGTTACTAGTTAGTACTAACGAATAAAACTCCATTTTGAAATTGAGTCCTAATAATTGCAGATTTATAAGGTTATATTTAAAAAAATACCTACAAATAAAAAGTTTCAATTAATTTAAACCTTATGAAACCATTTGACATTTTTGAAATTCAGTCTTATGAGTTATAATATAAGGTTGTCATTCCGATCGTACAACTGAAACCATAAGTTGCCCACAAATGTCTACATCAGCAGTTGTAGATTATTCGAATACCTAGCTATATTCGCAGTCGCGGATCGTACCACAGTTAGTATTGGTAGATAGTAGATACCAATACTGTGGTACTAGCTTCAGCCTTCGGCCGGCAGCGCGGGCAACTATAGGTATACTCGTGTGGCGCGGGCGGCGGCCGGCGCTTCTTTCGCGCGGCGTTGTCTTGTGTAGGTACCTACACCTACTTCTTGTTAGGTACTTAACCGGCTGCGAGGCGATTGTTTTTATCACACAATGCAAAAAAAGTATTGGTAAATCATACTAATATTATAAATGTGAAAGTGTGTTTGTTTGTTGGTTTGTCCTTCAATCACGCCGCAACGGAGCAACGGATTGACGTGATTTTTGGCATGGGCATAGTTGAGGGCCTGGAGAGTGACACGGGCTTACTTTTTATCCTGGAAAAATAAGGAGTTCCCGCGGGAATAACAAAAAACTCAAACCACGCGGACGAAGTCGCGGGCATCAGCTAGTAAGTAAATAATTATAAACTTAGATGAAAATATCAAATATTAAAATGGTTGTTTGGATATTTTTTATATATATTTTTATTCACGACACAATAATTAGGTAGGTACCTACATACTACTTAGGTACTGAACCGATTTGGCTGGAATTTGAAATAGAGACAGCTTTTACTCTGGATTAACATAATTATAAAGTATAGGCCATTTTTATCCCGGACAAATTAACAGTTCCCGGGGGATAGGTAGGTATGTAAGTACTAAAAAACTAAAATCCACGCGGGTAAACAGTAGGTCTATAGGTAAGCATAGGTATCATACTTTTAATATTACAAGGGGGAAAGTAAGTTTGTTCGTTACTCTTTCACGCAAAAACTACTGAACCGATTTGGCTGAAATTTGGAATGGAGATTAGCTTATAGCCTGACTTAGAACTTAGGCTACATTATTCACGCGGGCGAAGCCCTGGGCAAAAGCTAGTATGTATATACCTAAATTATAATCATACTTCATAGGTACCTACCAATATTATAAATGCGATACTGTGTTTGTTTGTTGGTTTGTTGGTTTGTCCTTCAATCAAGCCGCAACAGAGGTACGGATCGAGCTTAAGGTTATTTTTTGCATGGGAATAGTTGAGGACCTGGAGTTACATAGGCGCATTGGAATATTTACGTTTCCTATATTATGTTGCCAAATGTCTTGTTTATTTGGTTCATTTTGAACTCTACAAATCCTAAGTAGGTAAATAATCGCAATACACAATCCACGCAGGAACTACCGTCTACCTCCCTGCATGTGTCCCCGTGGTGCTAAACGAGCGAAATAAGCGTTCTTTTTATAGAAACGCATAATAAACTGTATGTAAACGCCATACAATTAAATAAATCCACAATGCTCGTGCTTAGCTAGGGGAATACACGAGCGCGTGCGACGACCTAATATTTAATTTATGAATCTCACTCGTTCGTGTAAATTTCCACAATTCTCGTGCTTAGATATGAACCTTCATTCAACTTCCCTTATCCTATAAAATTTTATAGCATGTAACAGCGAAGTACTTTTTACAGTATAATGATAGATGGCGCTCAAATATATTTTTTTGACGCATTATTTAGGCGACACGGCGACATCTTTTAAGACGAATGTAAACCTCACACCTCACACATGCGTAAATCTGACACTTTTTGAATGCCGATTATAAATTATAAATAATGTAAATATTTGCCTGACATGAAACTTGCGTCTGTAAAATGCCCTAAAGAAATCATAAAACAAATTAAAAAAATTAAAAAATGTATATTCTTCAAGAATAATCGAACAGAAAAATGTATGAAAGTCGACCTATGCATGTGCGCCTTAAGGTTTATTATCTACGCTCATATCTAAAGATATCACATTAAGGTTTATTATCTATGCTCATATCTTAAAATTATTAATATGAAATTAAGAATGATGGCTTAATGACATGGACAACGACCTCAATTTACATAGTAACCCTGTCAAACAAAGAACGTTGACCTATTACTAACGCCATCTCGTCTGAAGTGGGACAGCGCTATGGCGGGGACAAGGCCAGGCTTATACAGGTGAGGGGCATGCACCATAACTTTTTTCTATGAAAGGGCCCATCTAGTACCTACATCTATATCGATGGACATTGTAGTTAACGCTTCAAGCTGATATTTTCTCTCATCGGCGCCGCCTAGATGCTCTAAAAACTACAAGGTTCTCTTATTTACGTATGAACCACTTACTTGATCAGCATCAAAGAATGACACAGCGATGCCTCTGTTACCGACGCGACCAGTCCTGCCGATTCTGTGTACGTACTCGTCAATGCTCTTTGGCAAGTCGTAGTTCACTACGACGTCTACGTTCTTAATATCTGCAAAAAAAAAAAATCAAGAGTGAAAAATCGACAAAGGATTAGCTTAAGGGTCCTACCCTTGGCCGAAATCTAGGCGTAGCTGTCAGCCGCTGTCAATTGATTCTATGCACATACAGCCACTATCTACGCAGGCATACATATAGACTAAGAGATAGCCATACTTTTTAACAGCATAAAAATTTACGATATTTACAAATTCAGCCCTGTGGTGGCAAGTAAGTGAAACTTTGAAATACATATTTATTATTTATGAAATAAATTATGGCTTTTTAATAGATTAAATTTACGTTACGCTATCTGCATATTATCTATAAAGGAACAACAAATAACTATGCATACATTTTTCTTTTAAGAAATTACCTACAGTTACTTAGACCATTTAATTTTCTCTCTATTTACGCCGACCTGTGTCTTGTTTTTATGAAATTCTGGATTGTTCTTATGAAATTCTGGATTGACCTGTGTCTTGTTTTCAACCAACAAACACACTTTCGCATTTATACTATTACTAGCTGATGCCGGCGACTACGTCCGCGTGGATTGAGGTTTTTAGGTTCTCCTTAGTTTTCCGGGATAAAAAGTAGCCTGTGTGTTATTCAAGGCTATAATCTATCTCTGTGTCAAATTTCATCCAAATCCGTTCAGCCGTTCGGGCGTGATTGAGTAACAAACATCCATCCATACATCCATTCATCCATACATCCAAACATTCGCATTTATAATATTAGTATAGATTTGAAGACGATACGGGAGGGCGGTT
This sequence comes from Erebia epiphron, assembly GCA_963932025.1. Lineage (NCBI taxonomy): Eukaryota > Metazoa > Arthropoda > Insecta > Lepidoptera > Nymphalidae > Erebia > Erebia epiphron. The sequence goes on along the minus strand of OZ009948.1, from coordinate 36,737,862 downwards.
TCCCCATACAATCGTGCTAGTCTGTTTTCTCCGTGGATAATTACAATAGAGAAGATATTTTTGTACCATAAAATCCATATTTGTCCGTGCTATGTCCCTAGGTTTTTCTTTTTCCAATAAATTAAAAATTTCAAGAATAAGGAACCTTCAAAAATGGCGGCTCAGTTTTCCCGGCATCATCCGACATCCCGCAAACAAATATGACAAAGCCCGAGTCCTTCTTAAATAATTATTCTTGAAAAAAAAAAACGGTTCAGTTTTGGAGGAGGAAACAGAAAAATACGAGAGTATGAATTCGACTGTTTTTCATAGGTATTATCGGTCCAAGCTGCAGTTGTCTCTATCGGATATTATGGAATTCTATTCGAGGAGCAGCGCGACGGCAATAGAATTGTTCAATAGGTATTCTCAAATTTTCCGATTCATGCCATATCAAACTCAAACTCAAACTCAAAAGATTTTTATTCAAATAGACTTTTTACAAGTGCTTGTGAATAGTCAAATGATTCTACTACTGGTTCGGAATGCCGTTCCTGCCGACAAGAACCAGCAAGAAACTCGGTCCTCCTCTTGAGTATGATTTTCAACCCACTTCCAAAAATGGAGCAGGTACTCAATTCGGCGCGTATTTTTTTGGTAACCATAACGCGTCTTTGTGCGGCGATAAGTAATCAGTTTCCCAGTCTCATGTGGACAGATTGTCAATTTTCGCATCAGTGGAGAGCCCTTTACCCACCAAATCTACATATATATAGTTCAAAATCCTGACTGTCTGACTGACTGATTGACTTATATATCAACCCACAGCCTAAACCGCTGGTTCTAGAGACATGAAATTTGGAGCATGTGTTCTCTGTGAAGAGTAGGTATCCAGTATCCACTAAGAAAGGATTCTTTGAAATTCTACCCCCAAAGGGGTAAAATTTAGGGTTTGAAAGTTCGTATGAAATTCCATCGTTTTTCAAGTTATATCCATGAAACTTGCTACTTATTTGGACTTCTGTTTTAAAATTATGAAATACGTATTTCACAATTTTGTAATCCCAAATATCCCAAAGGACGTTAAATAGACAGTTTATCCTTCACTCACGCCGCAACAGAGCAACGGATTAACATGATTTTTTGCATGCGTATAGATGAGGATCTGGAGAGTGACATAGGTCCTTCGAAAAATTAAGGAGTGCCTGTGAGAGTTAAAAATTTATACCGCGCGAACGAAGTCGCCGGCGTTCGCTAGTACGTAATGTACTCGTACCTTCCAAAAGTACCTACAAAAAGTACGGCTAGCTCTTGTTATAACAAAATCATTCAGCCCCTATCACGGGTGCATGAAATATGCGATCGACTATCTCACTATGGGCAATAATATTACTTCTAGTAAAAGTCCCCATTCGTAAAGTTTTTTTTATTCGCAGAAATTGCTTAATTTTTTCAAAAGAGCAACCGCCGAGTTTCTTGCTGGTTCTTCTCGGTAGGCCGGTTTAGGCATTCCGAACAAGTGGTAGATTCATTTGACGATTCAAAAGTGTGTAAAAGTTTATTTGAATAAAAAACATTTGAATTTTGAATTTGAATTTTTAAAAAAACTGTGAAATACATAAGTATTTGTTAATTTTTAACCGAAAACCCAAATACCAAGTTGGAAATAACTTGAAAAATTACGGACTTTCGTAAAAATGTTCACCCCTATTTAACTTTGTGAGTGGTATTTTTAAAAATTGTGAAACACAAACTTCTTTAATTTAACCAAAAAAATGTATCTACAAAAATGAAGGCTTTTCATAAAAAAATTTAATCCCCCATTTCGCCCCCTAAGGGGAAGATTTTGTAAAATTACATAATCAGGTTTTATTATTTAAAAATATTAAACTGAATGCCTATTTTGATGTCTCTCACTCAAATAACACAGCCGTTAAACGAAACTTGTCAACTATGACTACGTCATAGAAAGACCCACCTTCCAAATTCCAAGTTTGTATGGTTATAGTTCCTGACTCCTTTTATATATTAATTTAAAAAATATATAAAGATTATATCGACAACAAATGTCATTTCCTATCTTTTGACTATCACAATAGAACTCTAGTTTTAAAATATATTATATATTTGATTGCATCTTGTCATCCGTACTAATATTCAAAACGCAAATTGACGCGAATTTTACATTGGCCACTTACCATCACAAAAAAGAGCATTCATATTAAAATCCTTAATTTACGTGGACGTAGTTGCGGCTATATGAACATTTTAAATACATGTATCCCATATCGCGTATTTTTTTTAAAATACTACTACAAGTTAGCCTTTGTCTGCAATCTCACTTGATGGTAAGTGATCATGCAGTCTAAGATAGTAGCGAGTTAACCTGTCAGCTACCTGAACGCTGTACCCCCATTTTCACAATGATTATCAAAAAAAGAAAGCCACTTACATATATTTTTTTAACCATTGAAGGTTTGTTATGAATTAAAATAACATTTTCATAACAATCCTTCAATGGATAAAAATCATAGAGAGAATTCAGAAATCATCATCATCATCATCATCACTACAGCCTATTAACGTCCCACTGCTGGGCACAGGCCTCCACTCTCATAGGAGAGCGGGAATTAGAGCTTAGACCCACCACGCTGCTCCAATGCGGGTTGGCGGGCTTTAACGACTATTATCATGTTAGTGATAATAACCGGGACCGACGGCTTAACGTGCTCTCCGAGGCACGGGGGTGAAACACCGCCAACTTCCAACTCCGGGCTGGCACTGAGAATTTCTGAAAAACCCAATACCTAACTTTTATGCCCGACCGGGAATCGAACCCAGGACCTCGTGATCCGCAGTCGACTATGCTAACCACTAGACCAACGAGCCTGATAATAACATACCAGTTAAATTTTCAAAATAAATATTTGATATTACAGAAATCGTCTAGTTAGATTTTTTATACGTATAAATATCAGTTGAGAAAAATCAGATGATTAGTTTTGAACAATGGTAGTGGCTGCAATGATAAACAATGGAACAGTGATTTAAACGTCATTTCGGAGAGCACGACACACGTCTGACCCTGACGGCCCTCGGGGGCGTATGGAGTCTGACTGCGGAATTTCATGAATATGTATATAATAAAATTTTAGTCGGCGCGCGCCAGTAGAAAAATGTATGAAAAATTCCTACTGTAAATATGAGGGATGTTTGGAACCAGGTTGTACAAAAACTTTAAGTTGTATTGAAAGTATTGTTTTTTTAAAGTGTTCTTTGATCTTTAATGATTAATTTGAAATAACTTTTGTTTAAATAATGTCTCAAATTAAATCACAATTGTCGGAACGCCATAACGCCTTTTTTGAGATTTGCATGAATTTCCCGATAATTTTCTGCTGTTATTATACGATTTTTTTACCACTTTTTTTAATTACATCATTTTTCAGTTCACTGAGTAGCGAATGGTATTTATTCGGTAATGAAATTTTAATTTTTGCTCTACTAAAATGTCGGAACAGAAATGGATGTTTCCCCGTATTCCAGTACTTGCAACCTTAAGAGCCTAAAGAAATTTGAATTCACTTAAAATGTTTTAATACTCAAGAGAACAGGGTAAAAATGATGTAACAATAATAATCACCTCTGATTGGTTAAAAGTTAAAACTCTTCTGATATTGGCCAAAATCCATTGTCACAGCAAGAATACCAAAAAATCACCTTTGTAATATGCAGTGATTGCCACAGTTGTAAAAAGCTTCCTCGCGTTCCTGCTGCATGCGGTCGCCGTGGCTAGATAACGTCAGCTTTTGCTGCCGAGTGATTGTATATAATATTACCTAATCCTCTAACGGCCACGGCGGTAGCCACCAGTATGCAATGTTTGCCACCCTTGAAGTTGTACAAAGCTCCCTCGCGTTCCTGCTGCATGCGGTCGCCGTGGATAGATAACGTCAGCATTTGCTGCCTAGTGCATGTATAATACAATATTACCTAATCCTCTAACGGCCACGGCGGTAGCCACCAGTATGCAATGTTTGCCACCCTTGAAGTTGTACAAAGCTCCCTCGCGTTCCTGCTGCATGCGGTCGCCGTGGATAGATAACGTCAGCGTTTGCTGCCTAGTGCATGTATAATACAATATTTGAACTTACAGAATTAAAGCAAAAAAATGATAAACTAGTCTCCAAATTATCCTCGGCTCATGCAGAAATAGAAAATTTAATCACAGAAAACTTCAAACTAAAAAGTGAGCTAGAAAATTGTCAGATGGTGATAAAAGCACTAAAAGAACTTAATGTAACTCCAAAAAAAGATGTGAAATCGGGCAATTCAACACCAAAAAGAAAAGCGGGAACAAAACCAAAAAAATTCAAGCCCCTACAAGATATTCTGTCACCATTACTCAGTAATGCTGTATCCATCGACCAGAATTCTTCAACTAGTAGCACCATAGATATAAATACGTATGATATACCAAGTAGGAATAGCATGAAGGGCACTGAAAAATACGTCCCTAGATATTAATATTGAAAATACAGGGAACCATATAGGTATGCAGGATACTTTAGGAAATAAGAATTCTAAGAATGCTAACTTAGACGCAAACCAAGGCAACAATGGCGGTAGTAAGAGTTCCCAAACAGTAACAGACTCTCAACGGAACAATCCAAATACTAATCCTACCAGTGAAGTCAGATTAGTTACCCACAAAACTAAGGCAAGATATTCTGAAGATCATAACAATATAATCACAAAAAATAAAGTAATATTTATTGCTGACCAGTATGGGAAAAACGTCAGAGAATCACTAGATAAACTGCTGGGTCCCCAGTATCAAGTCATTTGTTTTACGAAACCTGGTGCAGACTCGGGTGAACTATTAACAGTTTTAAAGAACGAAATAGCCGAACTAAAATTAAACGACTGTGTAGTTTTGATAACTGGAGCCAATGACCGTAATCCTTTTAATTTTAAATGTAATATTATAAGCTGGCTAACCTCATGTCAAAACACAAATTTAACGGAGGAATTTATCGGAGGTGGCCAGAAACCGTAATTTAAATCTGGTTAAGCTTAATTATGAATTAAAATTTTTGTGTAGCAACTTTAAGCATGCAAAATTTATGGATATGGATTACAGCAGATCCATTCCTCAAAAATATAAATTAGCTCAAAACCTATCGCGATCATTACTAAGAGAAATTCTAAGTATTGGTTACCACCAGAATTATTTAAATTATTTAAAAAGCATTAAAAAAGAAGGTGAAAACACGAAACCCCCTATCAAATGTGATAAGGCATCTCAAACAGAATTTGATAATTGTAATGAGGAATTAAAAGTATCGGTTAGTAATGATCCCGAAGTTTCTTAAAATTTAAATTTTTTTCGTGAATAAGGATAAGGTGAATAACGACAATATTTTTCTTATGCATCAAAACATAAATGGTCTCATAACTAAATCTGACTTACTAGCGGTCTGCCTAGCGGAACTTACAGACGAAAGTAAACCTATAAATGTTGTATGTATAACTGAGCACAACATGATCTTGGATGACTTTCAAAATCTATGTATTCCCAACTTTAATGTAGCTGCATATTACATGCGTGAAAACAGAAACGGTGGGGCTTGTATATTAACAGACTACAGCACTAATAGGCTATTTGACTAAATTTTGAAAATGATTTTAAAGAATTTATTACTACCTATTAAGCACATTACATTGATATTTCGCGGAAATTTAATGTAATTCCCTTTAAAAACCACTATTAAAGTTTCAATTTTCAAAACCGCGCCAAAAACGCCAATTTTGTAATGGCGCTTGTCATCTGACTCGTGACGTCACACATTGTCAAACGCATATAAATAGACTACAGTACCGTACAGTTTAGTTGAATTTCTTCGCTTTTCTTTAAATTTAATAAAAATTAATATATTTTAACAGAAAGAATGGTGTACAAATGCTGTGTAGTACCATTATGTACAAATACCTCCATAAATTGCCCTCAAAAAGTGTTTGTGTCTGTACCAGATAAAAGGCGAAAAAAATGGTTACAGTTAGCTCGAAGAGATCCAAAGGCCTTTTTATCGCATTCAAATGTTTTTATGTGTGAAGATCACTTTGATGTAAGTACCTACCTAATAATTACCTTTTAATTTAATATTCAAGCTAAATATAATATCGGTTCTTATTAAAAAATAAGTTATATAACCTAACATCTAAAACTAACCCCAATTTAGGTAATATGGGTCTAACATTTAGAGTCTCTTTGTGTATTTTAACTACCTAATATAATATATTCATAGCTGTTATCTCTTAAGTTTATTATCTCAAGTTTATTATTTAATTATTTATTTCCTTAGTATGTTTAGTTATAAAGTTAACCAGAAAATTACTGTTTAAATAGCTAAAAGATAAAATAAAACGCCCGCCAAACAAAACACTCAGAAAAATCAGTACAAAAAGCTGTTGTTTTCCCGCGTTCGAGTGTGACGTCACCAGAGTTGCAACCAATCACAGGGCGTTCCTGTCACAGGTAAAATATCAAAAATTATAACATTATTAAACTCTTATTTTGCTGAAAAATATGCATATATTTGATTAAAATAAAGTGAAATATGCTTATTTACGTTGTTATTAGTGAGATTTACCACAATTTCAGGTATATTTTCATTGTTGTCAAATAGCCTATTATCAAACAATACCTGAAGTGGAAACTCTTTCAATTAAAAATGAAGTTGAATGCTGCGCGATTGAGCTCGTTGATTTTGGAATCATTTTGATATGTATGTACCGTGTGCCAAAAAACACTTCTAAAACATAGAGAACTTAATGAATATATTACAGAATATCTTACACAAATATTGTTTTAAAACGAAAAAGATTATATTGATAGGTGATTTCAATATTGACATTTTAAAAGTAAATAATTTGACAAAAAATTTAAAACAAACCCTGACTAGCTACAATTTAACAATTGAGTTTAATGAGTCAACAAGGCTCTCAAGTGGGACTTGTATAGACAATGCATTCCATAATTTCAGCGAGATCAAAAGTGAATTGCGAGAATTTGCACTCTCGGATCACACAGCCCAACTATTAAAGATTCCAGTTAAGAAGCATCATCCAATGACACATTGGTATGTTTTTAAACAAGATTATTGCAAGGAAAATGTGAAAAAGTTTGTAGATTGCCTGAACTCTCTATAGTTTAATGAAGTATTTTTATCTCAGGATTCTAATGAGGCCTTCGATTATTTCTTTGACATTTTAAAATTATTCTATGACTTGTGTTTCAAATGGATAACAAAAGAGATAAAACTGTGTAGTTACAAGAAAAGGAATCTATTATGGAATTTCCGGCTAAATCCTAACAAAGCTACAAAAAGTAAATATAAAATCTATGCCAAGAGATTTAAAAAAGTGATTGAACTGACTAAAAAATCTCAGAATAACTATTATATAGCAAACGCAAAAAACAAATGCCTAGCCACTTGGAAAGTTATAAAGAGAGATAAACCAAAGTTGTGTGTAAACCAAATAGAGAAAATTGTATATAAAAATCAAGAAATAACAAATCCGAAAATAATTGCTCAGATCTTCAACGACCACTTCACTGATATAGCACAGACAACACAGACAAAATGTAACAATCATCATCGCATTAATTTTAACAAATCATCGTCCATGTTTTTATGTCCCGCTACACCGGTTGAAATTCATCAAGTAATCAAATCACTAAAAAATACACGAAGTGTCGGTTATGACGAAATAATTACAAAAGTAGCAAGAAAAGAATACAATTATTTTGCTATAATCCGCCAACAGAAAAAAATTCTGTATGGTCAAGCATGCAGTTACAAGAGAAGCACCGTTTACCTTCCCAACCAAGCAAGAAAGCTAAGTTCCCAAGCAAGCAATGCCACCACCACTCACATGCACCACCACACAAGACTTTTATACTATTCTCGACGCACGTTTCGCCCCGACACCGGAGCATCTTCAGGAGATGTCGACCTTACAATGCAAGATTGTCTACGCGTAGACAATCTTGCATTGTAAGTGTATAGCAAAATAATTGTATTCTTTTCTTGCTAAATCATGAACTTCCGCAAAGTAACGCCTGATTCCATTCAAATCACAAAAGTGGTCAAAGTGTCTTTATCTATCTCAGGAATTTTGTGTCATATAGTTTACTTATGTTTAGAGCATGGTGTATTCCCTAAAGCCTTAAAACTATCAATTGTAAAGCCTTTATTTAAAAAAAACGACAAATGTGATGTTGGTTGCTATCGACCTATCGTTTTAGTTACAATATTTGCGAAAATTTTTGAAAAGGTAATCTATGTAAGATTAGTAAATATCTCGAGGAGAACGCTATTCTCGTTGATGAGCAAAACGGATTTCGGAAAAATAAATCGATAAATTTGGCTATTTATAATCTATTAAATAAAATTATGACATGTATTGATAGAAAAATACCGGTAGCAGCATTGTATATGGACATGACGAAGGCGTTTGACTATGTTGACCATAGAATTTTACTAAATAAATTATATCAATATGGAATAAGAGGGACGGTTTTAGACCTTTTAGAATCTTACCTAACTGACCGATCACAAATAACAGAAATTAGTAGGATTAATCAATATGACTTAATAGAAAAGACTTATCGATCGACATCCAGATGCGTACAATGTGGTGTTCCACAAGGGAGTGTTTTAGGCCCTTTGTTATTTATTATTTATATCAATGACCATCCATCAGCAGTATCACAGTCTATTGTCCTCTTCGCAGATGACTGTACGGTTATATGCGAGGGTCACACTTTACTAAACTATGAAGCAGAAAGTAATAAGTCCCTAGGGCATAGCATTGAGTGGCTTGAGAAAAACAATTTAAATATAAATTTGGACAAAACTAAAATCATGCACTTCAACTGGAATTCCTTCCAAGTAACTAATTACAATATAAATCATCGGGGTAATCCAATAAGTAAAACTGATGTTACAACATTTTTAGGAGTAATTATAGATAGTAAATTAAGTTGGAGGGAACAAATCGATTGTGTCTGTACAAAACTTTACAAATTTTCATATGCCCTATATAAGCTAAATAAACGAGCTGATTTACAGACGCTCCGTGTAGCCTACTTTGGTTATGTTAAGTCAACGCTCAAATATGGTATTACATTTTGGGGAAATTCAGTTGATCGGGAAAGGGTCTTTAAAGCCCAAATGTATCAGAGCAATTCGTAATCTTCATTGGACGGCTAGTTGTAAGCTACATTTCAAAGAATTAAAAATTCTGACATTTCCTTCATTATTCATTTATGAAACGGCTGTCTTCGTACACGGTAACTTGACATTATTTAAAAATTTACACAATAGTAGGGACCCCTTAAGGCTGCGTGTGCGTCAATCAAAAACGGCAAATATGCAAAAGAGCATATTTTGTCTAGCGATCACCATATACAATAAGCTGCCAAATGAAATAAAAAAAGTAACGAATATGATGAGTTTCAAAAAATCATTAAAAATATACTTAATTGACAAAGCTTACTATTCGGTTAATGAGTATCTTAACGAACCTAGAAAGTGAAAAATAGTAAACTTTTGATTCGACATTCAAATTGGTTTAATGATATAGGCAATAATAATAAATATATATAATCGGAATAATTATGACATTTGGTGATGTAGACTTAGGTACTTGATATACATTGACATTGACATTTTGACGAAAAGGCCTCACTATGATTTCCTTCAAACTATTCACCTTCTGAGAGGGGGACCTATTTCCTTGAAATAATCTCAGTTGGATCAGTTTATGGTTAAGTAGTTATTAAAATGCATGCCAATTAAAATTAAATTAAATCAATATTTGTACACCACACTGGTAGAATACTAGGATCCTCTATTTTTTAAGAACATCTTTGTACCGTATTCGACAAATAAATAATTTGAAGTTTGAAGTTTTGAAAATATTACCTAATCCTCTAGCGGCCACGGCGGTAGCCACCAGTATGCAGTGTTTGCCACTCTTGAAGTTGTACAAAGCTTCCTCACGTTCTTGCTGCATACGGTCGCCGTGAATGGACGACGTCAGCAATTGCTTCTGCGACAGCATGGCCGCTATAAAGTCCGCGTTGCGCTTCGTTTCCACAAACACGAGGATACGCTTTCCGTCTGAAAGAAGGATGGATTTGAAGCATTCCAAAGTAGAAAAGTTCGCTTGTTCCCAACGAGTCACACTGTAACCTGTCACACTGTGACTCGTTGGGAAAACTTTGCAAAATAATTCCCAACTAGTCACACTGTAATACCACTGTGACTCGTTGGGAGAACTTTGCAAAATAATTCCCAACCAGTCACACCACTACCTGGATATTTACGTTCAACCCTAACCTAACCTAGCCTTTTGACAAGTATTTGTTTTTTACTTAAGTTTGGTGTATTAGCCCCATAGGAACCTAAGTGCCCGGCCTATGTTCAACCCTAACCTAACCTAGCCTTTTGACAAGTATTTGTTTTTTACTTAAGTTTGGTGTATTAGCCCCATACGAAACTAAGTGCCCGGCCTGCGGCCAGGCACTACCAGGCTATTTACGTTCAACCCTAACCTAACCTATATAGCCTATGATTTTAGAAAGGTCTCCCCAACGTGTCACAGTGTGGTGTGACTAGTTGGGAATTATTTTGCAAAGTTCTCCCAATGAGTCACAGTGTGACAGGTTACAGTGTGAGTCGTTGGGAACATACCGAAAAGTTGGGCACCTTGAGCTAAGATAATTTGTCAGTTCATCATACTAATCATAACAATATTATAATTGCGAAAGTGTGTTTGTTTGTTCAAAGCAACAAATCAACGTTATTTTTTGCATTCATATAGTTGAGGACCTGGAGAGTGACATAGGCTCCTTTTTATTCCGGACAATTAAGGAGTTCCCGCGGAAACAAAACAAAATTTAAACCAAGCGGACGAAGTCGCGGGCAACAGTGCTGCAATGAAGTGACTAGATTCCTATGCAATTACCATACTCCTCGACGAGGTTCTGCAGCGTTTTCTGCTTCTCATACTTAGTGACCTGGTGGAAGATCTGCTCTACATCGGTACTGGCGCCGCCCACGACGCCCACGGCCACAAACAGGTAGTTGTTAAGAAAACGGCCAGCTAAGTGCTGGATATCTTCTGGGAATGTTGCTGAGAACATTAACGTTTGGCGGTCCGTCTGTTGGAATACAAAATGGGTGTGTCATGTGTGGCCTTTATGACAAGACTCTTTTTACCAGTTTTGAATAGCAGATTCTACTATTTCTGCTTAACTACTTTTTAACCGACTTCCAAAAAAGGAGGAGGTTCTCAATTCGGCGCGGATCTTCTTTTTTTTTTTTAAATGTATGTCGGTGCATATCTCCGTGGTTTCTAAACCGATTTGAACAAATTTTTTTTTCATTGGTTAGAGGAAGCTCACAAAGTGGTCCTATAAAAAATTCTGACTCCAAATCCTCAATCCTGATGCTGCAGGTGTACCGTACTACATGAAATCATCAAAACTAGTGAGTTAGGAAATTTTGATGGTGAATTCATATAGTAGGTATCAAGTCACGTGTATACGATACAACTCTGAGTCCCAAATCCTCAACCCTGATGCTGCAGGGTACAGAACTCCTTAAAAATAGCGATTAAGGTTTTTTTTATGGCGAATTCATATTGTAGATGTCAAGCAACGACTTTATACCTAAACCCAAGTCCCAACTCCTCAACTCTGATGCTGCAGGGTACTGGATTAAGAGTAGGTACACTAAAAAGTTAAAAATAAAAGTTCTTTTCAAAAAACCGACTCCCAAAGCCACTGTAAAGTAAAAAATAATTTTGATTTCTACACACTATGTTGAATTCGGGCGAGTATAACAGAGATAGGCAAAGTTGACGCGTCAGGCTCGCCCGACTTCAACATAGTGCGTAGAAATCAAAATTATTTTTTACTTTACAGTGGCTTTGGGAGTCGGTTTTTTGAAAAGAATTTTTATGTAGTCTCGATACTTCTCCATAAACAGATAAAAACTGTGAAACTTTGTTCACAAATTTTTTATACATTTATTGATTTACTAGGCAAATGTTCAAATCCAACATTTTATTATTATACTCATACTATATATTTTAATATTAGACAAGGAAAAGGCGACCTTAATTTATACTTACAGAAGGAACCATGGTGGGATGCTCCATCATCTTCTCAACGCTGGGCATAAAGCCCATATCAAGCATGCGGTCAGCTTCGTCAAGAACCACAAATCGGATGCTCTCGAACGACACCCGGCCGCGGTCCACAAAGTCGTGCAGACGCCCCGGAGTCGCGACTAGTATGTGACAGCCCCTAGCAATATTGTCCCCTTGGTGACGCACAGCTGTACCACCGTATGCCACAGCGATCTTCAAAACTGATCCAAAAGAAAACTTCCTGGCTTCGTTGAATATTTGCAGCGTCAATTCCCTCGTAGGAGAGACGATAACAACTTGCGGTTGAGCCCCATTGGCGCTAACTACCAGCTCACGAGAATCTTGTAAGAGCACGTTAATTATGGGCAGAAGGAACGCAGCGGTTTTCCCCGACCCCGTTTGGGCACATCCCATCAAATCCCTGCCAGCCATAATTATGGGGATCGCGTGCTTCTGTATGGGTGTAGGCTTCTTGTAGCCAGACTTGAGGATATTGTCCACGACAAACTTTCTCAATTTTGCCGATTCAAAGCTATCGATCGCGCCAGGTGGATTTTCACCAGTGACCTATGAAAAAAGTAAAGCGTAAGATAACAATATCTTCAGAGTTTTCATGAACAAGAAATGTAGTCATTGCATGATTATCTGACAGTTTTAAAGAATTAACGCATTTAGCTCACCACCACATTTGCTCAACTATGAACGCCTTTACCCGTAGTGGTGTGCACACTGCACAGGGTTTAAAGCTAGGGTAGGCCTTGGTTAGTTAGAATACATATTTACTGACTGTCTTGCTAAAAGAGTAGCGTTGAGTGTTGACGTACTTCCACTTGGGTAAGCAGTGCTTATGCATTTATTAACTGCACACCACTGTTTACCTGCATAGGGTTAAGAACGCATTTGCAAATTCCTTAAAATATTGGAGTTTTCAGTACATTTTGTGACAAGTCAAGCAAAATAGGATAGAACTAAAAATTGCTATACAAACATTGATCCTATATCTCCAATTTTTGGTAATAACATTGTATAAAATCTTTATTTTTAATCCTATAAAAATGATTTTCCCTCACCTCTTCACTCAAAATTGACGATTTAGGGGTGACTTTAGGTACATTTTTTACTATAAATATGCCGTTTTTTTGTCATTAAAAAATACCATCTATTAGTAGATATGTTCACCTACAAATTTTGGTTATAAAAATATTAAAAATAGGACAAATAGTATACGAAATGAAATAAAATTTGCTTGTATTTTTTTCACATATTTTGTAAATCTTAACAGAGTGAACATAAGGGTTATTTTGATTTTACTCGGTCTCTGGTTTGATTTCAAATTATCAATTAGTCTGCGTTTGACCGCCGTCGTGAGTGGACCCTGCGTCGGTTGCGAGCAGTCGCTGGTGTCGAAAAGATCGCTGTACATACACGAAATACCTACCTAGAGTACCTAGTTGAGCGAACCAAATTTATATTTCTAGTTATCACCTGTGCTGATATTTTGAAAAGGTAAGATATTATGGTACCTACTACCAACACAATACAATTTTATTATTTGCTAGCATTTAGAAATTTATTGCAGTCTCTATTCCCCGAGCGTGGTAGTGACCTGAAAGTATACTTCGACGACTTCTACTGGAACTTCTAGACGCGTAGAGCTAGGTGTATCGAATTTGGACTCAATTTGTTAGTTATGATGAGATCTTACCACAAAACTTGGTGGAGTGACCTGAAGGTATACTTCGACATCCACTACTGGAACTCCTAGACGCGTAGAGCTAGGTGTATCGAATTTGAGCTCGTTTTGTTAGTTATGATGAGATCTTACCACAGAACTTGGTGGAGCGACCTGAAGGTATACTTCGACATTCACTACTGGAAGTCCTAGACGCGTAGAGCTAGGTGTATCGAATTTGAGCTCGTTTTGTTAGTTATGATGAGATCTTACCACAGAACTTGGTGGAGTGACCTGAAGGTATACTTCGACATCCACTACTGGAACACCTATACGCGTAGAGCTAGGTGTATCGAATTTGAGCTCGTTTTGTTAGTTATGATGAGATCTTACCACAGAACTTGGTGGAGTGACCTGAAGGTATACTTCGACATCCACTACTGGAACTCCTAGACGCGTAGAGCTAGGTTTATCGAATTTGAACTCGTTTTGTTAGTCATGATGAGATATTACCTAGCTCTACGCGTCTAGGAGTTCCAGTAGTGGATGTCGAAGTATACCTTCAGGTCACTCCACCAAGTTCTGTGGTAAGATCTCATCATAAATAACAAAACGAGCCCAAATTTGATACACCTAGCTCCACGCGTCTAGAAGTTCCAGTAGTGGGTGTCGAAGTATACCTTCAGGTCACTCCACCAAGTTCTGTGGTAAGATCTCATCATAACTAACAAAACGAGCCCAAATTCGATACACCTAGCTCTACTCGTCTAGGAATTCCAGTAGTGGATGTCGAAGTATACCTTCAGGTCACTCCACCAAGTTTCGTGGTAAGATCTCATCATAACTAACAAAGCGAGCCCCAAATTTGATACACCTAGCTCTACGCGTCTAGGAGTTCCAGCAGTGGATGTCGAAGTATACCTTCAGGTCACTCCACCAAGTTCTGTGGTAATATCTCATCATTTCTAACAAAACGAGCTCAAATTCGATACACCTAGCTCTACGCGTCTAGGAGCTCCAGTAGTGGATGTCGAAGTATACCTTCAGGTCACTCCACCAAGTTTTGTGGTAAGATCTCATCATAACTAACAAAACCAGCCCAAATTCGATACACCTAGCTCTACGCGTCTAGGAGTTCCTGTAGTGAATGTCGAAGTATACCTTCAGGTCACTCCACCAAGTTCTGTGGTAAGATCTCATCATAACTAACAAAACGAGCCCAAATTCGATTTACCTAGCTCTACGCGTCTAGGAGTTCCAGTAGTGGATGTTGAAGTATACCTTTAGGTCACTCCACCAAGTTTTGTGGTAAGATCTCATCATAACTAACAAAACGAGCCCAAATTTGATACACCTAGCTCTACGCGTCTAGGAATTCCAGTAGTGGATGTCGAAGTTATACCTTCAGGTCGCTCCACCAAGTTTTGTGGTAAGATCTCATCATAACTAACAAAACGAGCCCAAATTCGATTTACCTAGCTCTACGCGTCTAGGAGTTCCAGTAGTGGATGTCGAAGTATACCTTCAGGTCACTCCACCAAGTTCTGTGGTAAGATCTCATCATAACTAACAAAACGAGCCCCAATTTGATACACCTAGCTCCACGCGTCTAGAAGTTCCAGTAGTGGGTGTCGAAGTATACCTTCAGGTCACTCCACCAAGTTCTGTGGTAAGATCTCATCATAACTAACAAAACGAGCCCAAATTCGA
Organism: Erebia epiphron; assembly: GCA_963932025.1. Taxonomy (NCBI): domain Eukaryota; kingdom Metazoa; phylum Arthropoda; class Insecta; order Lepidoptera; family Nymphalidae; genus Erebia; species Erebia epiphron. The sequence continues at coordinate 36,722,276 of OZ009948.1, read as the reverse complement.
TACACCTAGCTCTACGCGTCTAGGAATTCCAGTAGTGGATGTCGAAGTATACCTTCAGGTCACTCCACCAAGTTTCGTGGTAAGATCTCATCATAACTAACAAAACGAGCCCAAATTTGATACACCTAGATCTACACGTCTAGGAGTTCCAGTAGTGGATGTCGAAGTATACCTTCAGGTCACTCCACCAAGTTCTGTGGTAATATCTCATCATTACTAACAAAACGAGCTCAAATTCGATACACCTAGCTCTACGCGTCTAGTAGCTCCAGTAGTAGACGTCGAAGTATACCTTCAGGTCACTCAACCAAGTTCTGTGGTAAGATCTCATCATAACTAACAAAACGAGCCCAAATTTAGATTTAGATACAGTAATTAAGAATCAACAAATATATTACTATTGCATCACGCAAAATAAGCATATAATACCTGTAAGTTATTTTAATATTATTTATGTTGGTATTATTAATAGTACGTTTATTACTGGTATAAGAAATAAAATTAAGTTTTATATGATTATTAATTTGGTTTTAAGTATAATTTCTTTTATATTCTATATTTTAAATAATGTTTGCTACACACATTGCTGTAAACATAGTACTCGTAATATAGTATACACTGTTATTATAATACCCGTTTATAATTTTTATATAACAAATTTTGGTTTTTGTACTCATAATACGTTATATTTCGCTATGTCATTGTTGAGGCTGAATTGTATAGATAAAATCCATGATGTTATTTTATTACTTAGTATTTACTTTTTAAAATGTGATTTTGTTATAATTTTTATATCCGACAATCTTATTATTATTTTTATACTGTTGCGTCTTCTGTCATGTATGTATTATATACAGAGTTTAACCTTACTTATTATTATACTAATTTCACCTTATATTATAATTAAATATGTAACTATGCTGTTGTTGGGCTTACTGGCATGTATATTTTTTTTTACTAAGTTTAACCTTACGTTTTAAGAAACTAATTTCACCTTATACTGTAATTAAATATATAACTATATATAAACCGTTAATTTATGATTTTATGTTATAAAATATAAAGGTAACAAATTTTTGAAAATTGGATTTCTTAACGCAGGGTCTTTAGGTACAAAGCATGATGAGTTCTTGGTGGCCATGGATCGATTTCAAGTTGATGCCATGGCGATTAATGAGACCTGGTTGCGTGCTGGGGAGGAAAGTCGAGCGCCCTCTGTTCCTGGTTATAGACTTCAACATATACCCCGCCCGGACACTGTGCGCAGTGGTCGCGGTGGAGGTGTTGCTTTTTATATGAGAAGAGGACTTAAGACCAGGGCGTGTGCATTCCCCAAACACGAGACCGTGGAGCAAATGTGGATTAGTTTAAATGTCAACTCTCTTAAAATTGCCATCGGAACTGCCTATAGACCTCCGTGGTTAGATATTGATATTTTCTTAGACGTCCTTACGGATACCATTCAGGCTTTATCAAAATATGACCATGTCGTTTTGCTAGGAGATTTTAACGTTAATTTGCTCAATATACATGATACAAAAACCATTAAACTTAATGCCTTTTTTAATTATTTACAACTAACACAAATAATTGCTTCACCGACGCATTTTACTGAATTTAGCGAAACATTGATTGATACTATATCCACTGATCTACCAGTTAGAAATGTAAATGTGACGCCGATTGCATCCCTGGGTAGTCACGCATTCCTCGACTGCGTTTTAGACATTAAGAAGGGAAGGGTCCCGTCCAAATCTATTGTATTTAGGTCGCTTAAGAGCTTGTTTGAATAAATTTAATACCGATCTTCTTGCAATACCGTGGGAGGAGCTTTCATCCTTGGGCTGTGTTAATCACATGGTTTCGTCTTTCAACAGATATATGTGTATCAAACAGTCCTATAACATTATAGGACTGTTTGATACACATGCCCCCATTAGAACTAAAATAGTAAGAGATCGTCATAGTCCATGGTTAACTTGTATGGTTAAATTCATGATGGCATTACGAGATGATGCTCACACTCAATGGCGTCATGATAAATCTGAATCTAATAAAGAAAATTATAAGCAGTATAAGCACCTAGTTATAGAAGCTATCCATAATGAAAAGCGTGCATACTTTAAGCATGATATTAACAATAAAATTAAATACCCTAAAGTCTTGTGGCAAAATTTAAAATGCACAGTCTTGCCTAAAAAATCTGAGCAATTACCAGCTCATTTCACTGATGTTGAAGCTATAAATGCGCACTTTCTTGATGTTCCAGGTTCTAATAATGTTTCTTTGTCGCAACTTACCTATTACGAGTTTAATAAGCTATATGCAGGTGCTTTTTCTCTCAGTACTACAAATGATACTGAAATATTAAAAATACGTAAGCAATTACACTCTAATGCAGAAGGAACTGACAAAATAACCCTTGACATGATTCTTATGACGCTTCCCCAAAGTTTAGAGACTATTAAAGCTATAATTAATACATCAATACTAACATCTACTTTTCCGAGCGAATGGAAAGTTGCCTTAGTTCGTCCACTTCCTAAAATTTCAGATCCTCTTTCACCAAAAGATCTTCGGCCAATAAGTATTCTGCCTTGTTTGTCAAAAATATTAGAAAAGATTATTTACGCGCAGGTATCGGCATATGTTGAAAAGTATTTGATTTTACCGGAGTATCAGTCAGGCTTCAGGGCAGGTCGTGGTACTGTAACTGCACTTTTAGATGTTACTGACAATATACTCGTGGCACAGGATTCAGGGATGTGCACTCTACTTGTGCTACTAGATTTTTCTAGAGCATTTGACAGTATCAACATACCACTCTTCCTATCAAAGTTAACGTATTATGGTTTTGATGTTGATACTGTGAAATGGTTCAATAGTTATTTGTCAAAACGCACTCAATTAGTGGAAATTGTGCATGAGGACGGACAGAAGTATAAGTCTGCGAGTGCCCACGGGGGTTCCACAGGGTTCGGTACTGGGACCGTTACTTTTTATTGTATATTCTGCTGATATCATCCACCAAATTAAAAACTGTAGATACCATTTATATGCTGACGACCTACAGCTGTACTACGCATTTAAGAGGAATTCTCCCGGCGATTTCTCCATACAAAAACTCTTGTCTGTTTCCTCCGTGGATAATTACAATAGAGAAAATATTTTTGCTCTATAAAATCCATATGTGTCCGTGCCATGCTCCTATGTTTTGCTTTTTTCAATAAATTAATAATTATAAGAACAACGAACCTTTAAAAATTGCAAAAAATGGCCCAGTTTTCGCGCAAAAGTCAGACATCCTCCAAATAAATTTGACGGATATAATCAAAAAAAGAAAAACATACCGACATAGCCTGAGTTCTTCTTAAATTATTCGTAAAAAAATAATTAAAATCGGTTCAGTTTTGGAGGAGGAAACAGAAAAATACGAGAGTAAGAATTCTACTGTTTTTCATAGGTATTATCAGTCCTAGCTGCAGTTGTCCCTATCGGGTATTATCGGCCTCTATTCGGAGTGGTTAAATACGTATACACTCACACATATGTACACAGTTAGTGAGTTCAAGCGTAGTCGATATTTTAAATATCTTATCGATAATCTAGTGTTGTTTATCGATATCGATATTTTACTTTTTACTAACTAATAAAATAAAATATAGCTTATGTTACGCTGAAAAAAAAGCTTTCTATAAGTGAAAGAATTTTTAAAATCAGTTGTTTAGTTTTTGAGTTTATCCATTACAAACAAACAAACAATCAATCAAACAAATCTTTCCTCTTTATAATAGGTATTAGTTTAGACAAAAGGAAAAGGTGACTGGCTTTCTGTCTAATGACTAATGTATCAACGCACAGCTGAACCAACATCCACTGGACTGGACGGATCGGAATGAAATTTGGCATGCATTTTCCTCATTTTCCGTAGCCATCTAGCCAGTCTTATCCCACAAATAGACAGTCTCAAACTCATAGTCCCTACTTTCTTACTTATTTCTGGGGGGAACCTTCGTCCGTACCGCAAATACGAGAGGTAATTAGTAAATTTAATCTATATATGAAACCGATTAGAGGTATGAGTATAACAACTAGGTTAGCCTGCTACCTACCATCTTAGACATCATAACTCACATCTTATTTGTAAATTTATTATTATTATTAGAAGATTTTTCTTTAAATATACCTACATAACAGAATGACTAAAGATAATATTATTATGAAAATAAAAATCCCTTGAAAATGATAAAAATACATAAGTCAACACAAGCAGAGTCGAGTTGTAACTTTGACGACCTCCCTGGCGCAATGGTGAACGCTGTGTCTTATTGTGTGAGGTTCCGGGTTCGATTTCCAGCAGTGTCAATTTGGGAATTTACAATTTTTAAATTTTCTCTTGTCTGATCTGGTAGGAAGGTTCCGCCGTGGCTAGTAACCACCCTATCGGCAGAGACGTACCTTCAAGCGATTTAGCGTTACGGCACGATGCCGTGTAAAAATCGTTATGGGTTTAATATACTTGCCGTACCCTAACAAGTTAGGCTGCTACCATCTTAGACTATATCATCGTATCAGGTGAGATCGCAGTCAAGAGCTAACTTGTAGTGGATAAAAAAGCAAAAAATAAAAAGAGTTCCCGACTAAGTGTTGTAGTGCGCGCACCACTGCGCCAGGGAGGTCTAGGTCAGGGGTTCGATTCCCGGCCAAATTGACCCTAATTTGGTAATTTATATATCATAACTAGCGGATGCTCGCGACTTCGTTCGCGTGGCATAAGTTTTTTTAGACTTAGCCTATATCATCTCGAGGTCCTTGACTATACCCATGCAAAAAAAACGTTGATCTTTGTTGCGGCGTGATTGAAGGACGTATTCTCTATTTAACGTCATTGGGGATAAAAAAAAAAATTTAATTTAACGCTTAGTCGAGTTGTATGCGGAAGGATGTGGGAACCCACCGCATTATTATCCCAAGAAAACTCCTACTATTATTTGATTAATGGAAAGGGGTCACGACCCTCAGTAATGAGGAATACGACGCAGACAGAGAGATGGCTTTGTAGCTAACTGCCTTATGCCTAACAGGTAAGCCCGCTATCATCTTAGACTGCATCATCACTCACTGTCAGCTGAGATCGCACTCAAGGGCTAACTGGTAGTGCAATAAAAACATTTTAAGAACGGAGAAATAAGTCCAATAAAAGAAAGCCAGGGTCAAAGTTATTAGAGAGCAAAAAATATTATACGAAACACAAAACACACCTATATATCCATTTGCCGACTGCGAGGTGAAGCCTCATTAGCTCAAAGACATTTTAATTTTATTTAGGAACTCGTTTGAGCGAGCGACGTACGTACGCATACATGCGCATTCAATAAGCGGTCGTTCGGTCTTCTTCGGGAGCAGCGCGACGGCAATATACCTACCTGAATACCTACTCTCAGCTTTGCCCGTTCATTCGCATTGCTCTTAAGCCCGAGGAATATCAGCATGCCGTAAATTTGGTGAACGATGATCTTAGCCGCATTGCAGATTGGTCAGAGCGTAACTCGCTTGTGCTTAACCCGGTTAAGTCTAAGTTTATATTGTTTGGCACTCCTAAAAATTTAAACAAAGTCGAAGTAAATCTGCTACACAGTGTAAGGGTAAATATTAGAGGTAATGATCTAACCAGAGTATTTCAGGCGCGAAATCTGGGTCTACTTATGGACTCAGACCTGAGATTTGAGGCCCATGTAGCGGAAAATGTTCGTAATAGCTTCTACCGATTGAAAATACTCTAGAAAGTGAGGAAATACCTCTCCCAAGAATTACGCATTAAGCTGGTAGAAGCATTAGTACTATCTAAGTTGAATTACGCGGATGTCGTATTTGGGCCTCGTCTCTTGTGCAGAACAAAGCGCATTTTTCAACGCGTGCAAAACGCCTGTGCTCGTTTTTGTTTCGACATACCTCCGAGAAACCACATTACTCCTTTTCTAAACAGCCATCAGTTGTTGAAAATGAGGTCTAGGAGAAAATTACATCTTTCTGGTCTACTTTTCGGAATGTTTAAAATGGGGAAACCTTTATACCTCATTAATAAACTTAACTGGGTAGGCGATGGTGAAGCGGATCGACTTAGAAGCGTGCGTAGGAATCGACTTCGTGTGCCACTTCATCGTACTGCTGCATTTCGTTGGTCTTTTACATACTCCGCCACTAAATGCTGGAATAATATACCACCTCCGATAAAAGAACTCAAAAATAAGTATTCATTTAAACTACAACTTAAAAAAATTCTTCTCAGTAAACAATTAGAATACCAGGATCATGTGGCGGAGTTTTCGTTTCTCTAGCTTGAACTGTATATTATATGGTCTATTTTATTATAGCTATTATAATGTATAGTACAAATAATGAAGTATCTGGTGTTTGGGTTTTTATTTTTATGTTTAACTAGTCTCATTATTTAAGTAGTATAATATGTGCATTATATATATATGTAATATTTACCAGTAAAGCCTTAGCTAGAAATTTTTAAGTTTTAATAAATATAATTATGTAGCCGTGGTGTCACCTGGAGGAGGGCTCCAGCTGAAAATCAGCGCTGAATACCTTTGTAATTCATTGCAAGGCATTTAGCATTATGCTGAGCTGATGCCTTTTTTCAGGATGTGCCACACTCGACAAGCGTTATCATGGTGCTTCTATGACTTGATCATGATGCTCAGGTACTGGTAGCGCCATGGTCACATTTACCTTAAGGTATTGTTTTGTGTGGCACAATTCTTTCAATAAATGTTTTTTCTTTCTTTCTTTTCTTTCAAATTTGATACACCTAGCTGCACGCGTCTAGGAGTTCCAGTAGTGGATGTCGAAGTAAACCTCAGGTCACTTCACCAAGTTCTGTGGTAAGATCTCATCATAACTAACAAAACGAGCCCAAATTCGATACACCTAGCTCTACGCGTCTAGGAGTTCCAGTAGTGGTCGTCGAAGTATACCTTCAGGTCACTCCACCAAGTTCTGTGGTAAGATCTCATCATAACTAACAAAACGAGCCCAAATTTGATACACCTAGCTCTACGCGTCTAGGAGTTCCAGTAGTGGATGTCGAAGTATACCTTCAGGTCACTCCACGAAGTTCTGTGGTAAGATCTCATTATAACTAACAAAACGAGCTCCGATTCGATACACCTAGCTCTACGCGTCTAGGAGTTCCAGTAGTGGATGTCGAAGTATACCTTCAGGTCACTCCACCAAGTTCTGTGGTAAGATCTCATCATAACTAACAAATTGAGTCCAAATTCGATACACTTAGCTCTACGCGTCTAGGAGTTCCAGTAGTAGATGTCGAAGTATACCTTCAGGTCACTCTACCAAATTCTGTGGTAAGATCTCATCATAACTAACAAAACGAGCTCAAATTCGATACACCTAGCTCTACGCGTCTAGGAGTTCCAGTAGTGGATGTCGAAGTATACCTTCAGGTCACTCCACCAAGTTCTGTGGTAAGATGTTATCATAACTAACAAAACGAGCTCAAATTCGATACACCTAGCTCTACGCGTCTAGGAGTTCAAGTAGTGGATGTCGAAGTATACCTTCAGGTCACTCCACCAAGTTCTGTGGTAAGATCTCATCATAACTAACAAAACGAGCCCAAATTCGAAACACCTAGCTTTACGCGTCTAGGAGTTCCAGTAGTGGTCGTCGAAGTGTACCTTCAGGTCACTCCACCAAGTCTTGAGGTAAGATCTCATCATAACTAACAAATTGAGTCCAAATTCGATACACCTAGCTCTACGCGTCTAGGAGTTCCAGTAGTAGATGTCGAAGTATACCTTCAGGTCACTCCACCAAGTTCTGTGGTAAGATCTCATCATAACTAACAAAACGAGCCCAAATTCGAAACACCTAGCTTTACGCGTCTAGGAGTTCCAGTAATGGTCGTCGAAGTGTACCTTCAGGTCACTCCACCAAGTCTTGAGGTAAGGTCTCATCATAACTAACAAAACGAACAAAAATTTGATACACCTAGCTCTACGCGTCTAGGAGTTCCAGTAGTAGATGTCGAAGTATACCTTCAGGTCACTCCACCAAGTTCTGTGGTAAGATCTCATCATAACTAACAAAACGAGCCCAAATTCGAAACACCTAGCTTTACGCGTCTAGGAGTCCCAGTAGTAGTCGTCGAAGTGTACCTTCAGGTCACTCCACCAAGTCTTGAGGTAAGATCTCATCATAACTAACAAATTGAGTCCAAATTCGATACACCTAGCTTTACGCGTCTAGGAGTTCCAGTAGTAGATGTCGAAGTATACCTTCAGGTCACTCCACCAAGTTCTGTGGTAAGATCTCATAATAACTAACAAAACAAGCCCAAATTCGAAACACCTAGCTTTACGCGTCTAGGAGTTCGAGTAGTGGTCGTCGAAGTGTACCTTCAGTTCACTCCACCAAGTCTTGAGGTAAGATCTCATCATAACTAACAAAACGAACCCAAATTTGATACACCTAGCTCTACGCGTCTAGGAGTTCCAGTAGTAGATGTCGAAGTATACCTTCAGGTCACTCCACCAAGTTCTGTGGTAAGATCTCATCATAACTAACAAAACGAGCCCAAATTCGAAACACCTAGCTTTACGCGTCTAGGAGTTCCAGTAGTGGTCGTCGAAGTTTACCTTCAGGTCACTCCACCAAGTCTTGAGGTAAGATCTCATCATAACTAACAAATTGAGTCCAAATTCGATACACCTAGCTCTACGCGTCTAGGAGTTCCAGTAGTGGTCGTCGAAGTATACCTTCAGATCACTCTACCAAGTCTTGCGGTAAGATCTCATCATAACTAACAAATTGAGTCCAAATTCGATACACCTAGCTCTACGCGTCTAGGAGTTCCAGTAGTGGTCATCGAAGTGTACCTTCAGGTCATTTTACCAAGTCTTGCGCTAAGATCTCATTATAAGTAACAAAATGAGCCTAAACTCGTCACCAATAAAATATAATAATATATCGAAGTTATGATATAAGTTGATTCAACGCATTGATGTAGAATTTTAGATCAATGACCTCGCAGCTTATCCGTGCATGTGTGTGCGTGGGAATGAACCATGTGTAGTGGTGCGATTTCATACCTATCCATTTCGGAAATGCGTCCTTAAGACCAATCGAAAAATTTGAAATAATTATGGTCAATAGGAATTTACGTATATTTTACAGGAAAACTATAGCCAATGCTCTAACTAGCATAGTTTTTTTGATATTAACAATAAACCTCTACAAACAAAGTTAGTCTTGCGGTTCATTAACAAAGGTAATTATTTATTAATAATGGTACGGAACCCTTCGTGCGCGAGTCCGACTCGCACTTGCCCGGTTTTTTTTAATGTTACTTGCATCGGAAAATTGCTCATTCAAACTTTTTCACTGGAATGCCCTTTTATTGCCGTTAAATAACTTAAAGTTGAAAATCCACAAAATATTCCATCAGTCTATATTTTTTTCGAAAGTTACCTTTTTATTCGTAGTGAAAAAAAATCCGTCCATTTTTTTTATTGATATGATAACAATATTTTTTTGCCTATCAACTATCAAAATATCTAACTTAATAATCAAGCGCAATAAAAACTAAAAATATTTTAGAATGAAATATTTTGTATTTAATCAATCAGGGGAAGGAGCGTGGTGACGTCACGATACAGAGATAATATGCCTACGACGACGCGAGCCTGTACTCGACATTCAAAAGTATTTCGTTAATTTGGGGTAGTTTTCGAGATTTTCCCCAAAAATTTCCTCCTGTAAAATTCTGTATGAAAAATTTTTTTTCGCTGATGGCTTCGTATAGAAGTCAGAAAATATAACTTGAAGAAAAATATGGAGACAACTGGTGATTGAGGATTTCGGAGACGGGTAAAGAGCACGGCCAAGGAATTGAAGATAGGTGGGGGGTGCTCGAACAAATGTCACTGGAAAACTCATCCAATTGGCGGTGAGTTTTAAAAAAACTCCAAAATGGTGGATTCAAGATGGCTGCCATACAAATTTCGTCAGTGTCTATCTCGGAGAGTATAAGAGATGGAAGTGTGGTTTCTTGGAGACGGGTGAAGGCTACGGCCAGGGTATTGAAGAAAGAGGGGGTGTGTTCGGGGATGCATGAAAAAAAAAACAAACATAAACTACCAACACACCGGCATAATTGTTCTCCTAGAAAGAGACAGAAAACGATAAAATGTAGAGTGGGAGTAGTAGTATAATGGGAGTAGGGAAAAATTATGACATTTCGGAAAAACAAGATGGCGGCCGACGTGATTCTTGCAACTCTTTTGTTTCCCAACCGTTTTGTTTTGTTTTCGTTACAACTCGCAATTTTTTTTAAAAGTTAGTAAACGATCAATGGAAAAAGTGGTAAAAATTGGAAAAATAAGATGGCGGCCGAGCTGTAGTGTTCTCAAATTTTTGATTTCACGACACCGAACCGCGGCGCCACAGAACCGAAACGGGGTAGTTGATGTATAGGATATATGTTTGGGTGCGTGATGGGAGTAGGGAAAAATTATGACATTTTCAAAAATCAGCGCCATTTTGAAATTCTTTGTTAATTGACCGATTTCGTTCAAAATCGATATTTAGGACTACCTGGGGGTTACAAAACAGGAAACTGTTACCAAAAATTAAAAAAAACAGCGCCAATTTGAAATTATTTGTTAGTTGACCGATTTCGTTCAAAGTCGATATTTAGGACGTCGTGGGATTACAAAACAGAAAAATGGTACCAAAATTTAAAAAAAATCAGCGCTATTATGAAATTCTTTGTTAATTGACGGATTTCGTTCAAAATCGATATTTAGGGCTCGCTGGGGTCACAAAACAGGAAACTGATACAAAAGTTTTAAAAATCAGCGCCATTTTGAAATTCGTTGTTAATTGACCGATTTCGTTCAAAATCGATATTTAGGACTCCCTGGGGTTACAAAACAGGAAACTGTTACCAAAGTTTTAAAAAAACAGCGCCAGTTTTATTTATTTTACTATCACCATAATAAATCAATTCAGTAAAGTAAAATTTGTACTACTTGTAAGTCTAACCACAACCCGTAAGCTGCTTTAGCAGCTCGCGCACAGGGCGAAATACTAGTTATATATAATATAGCTAATTATAAAATATACTAAAACATATGTATTATAAGACATTATATATTTCGACTCTGCTTAAAGAATAATTTTTGTTGTCTTTAGTTTGCAAGATAATGATTCTTAACTGCATTTTTGAATAAGTCCAGTGACCTTAGATTGGCGTATGGCTTATAATTCATTTATTTGTCGCATAAACTTACTTACAAATTACAACAAAAGTACAAATATGTTTACAGTAAGGCTTTAGGCAGTTTGCCAATTTCTGGCGTGTAATATACTAACTTAAACAAAAAATAATTAATACATTTTCTCAAATTCTAGAAGTAATGAGAAGAAATCATTTAAATATTTATTTAAACAAAGCTCAAAAATAAAACAATTTTTATGGGCCCTTAATTAAACTATGAAAATATACCTTGAAGGTAAGTCGTTACAATTAGTGGTTATTATTAATGTTGAATTTATCTTCTGCAATGCTATATTGTTTATCTAAACTAATATTATAAAGAGGAAAGATTTGTTTGTTTGCAATAATGTGAATGAAGTCGAAAAAAATCGTCCCCTGTGAGAGCTTCCGTGGCGTGCGCTGCGTAAATAGTAAAAGTTACACGAAAACAATGTACGGTGGAATTGTTCCTCTGAAAAAGTTCTAAAAAAAGTGCCAATGGCATATAAAATCTATCTTTAAAGGTTGTCTCACAATAATATTTTTTTTGATTTTCAAATTATTTATTATGATAAGGAATTAACGATTAATAAAATAGTAGGTAATAATAATATTTTTCAAATTTGGTCTAAAACAAAGCTTTCATTTCGAAGTGGTTTTTTCCTGACATTGTATTAATCCTTTAAATCTAAATAAATTTGGTTGGTCAACTCAAGTATTTAATATAAACCAAATTCGCCCCTTACACCATTTAATTCAGTTGAATATCTTGGAAAGATAACATACAAATGAGTTAATGCGCGATAGAAATAGGGGCGGCCGGCATTGCGAAGATATCACAGCCCTAATGTAAAACCTGATGTGCTGCCCAGTGCCAGCTGGCTATTATTGGGTATGGACTATTATGATGATTAGTGCTACCCGTGCGAAGCCGGGGCGGACCACTAGTGTTCAATATAGCATTAAAGAAGACAGTTAGCGCTTAAGCGCTGACAAGTGACGACAACCATATCCACCTGTAGTATCCACGCTGGAGTAATAATATTATGATTGTGATTTCACTTTTTCACATTTCGCTTCGCTCGCGCACGCTATAATATACCCAATAGATGAAGGATTAAGATACATTATCGCGTAAACATAGTTTAGATTTCATACGTCCGGTTTAATTGGGTGTTTTGCGTGGATATTTTGTTGGATATTTAGGATTTGAGTATAAATTTGACTACCTACTATAATAAAGAAAAAAAATTGGATGGATAAATTTTCCATACCGAGTTATAAATAATTTTAATTTGAAGTGAGATAAATTTATTTTTGTATGCACATTTTGGTGGATTTTCTTACACCTTATGCTAAATAGCATTTTAAGGACATGTGAAAATAAAAAAAAATATGAGCAATTTTTTGTTGAAATTATGGACAGAAAAAGAAAACCTCTTTAAAAAAAATTGTTTCGTTTGAATAAAGTTTTGGATTTTTATCGAGCATTTCATAATACGGCTATTGATTAGTTTGGTAAAAAAAAATTGGAACGAGATATTATTTAGTTCAAAATATTAAGCTTTTTGTACTTTTAGGTATAAATACCTAACTTCCGGTTTTTTTTTTGGTGGATATTTTTGTGTAAGTTTTGGATCATCCAATACTAAATAAAACCCTGCCAAGTTTCATCGACTGAGGATTCAATGTGAGGGTCTCCATACAACAGACCGCCCCGTTTCCTGGACTAATTGTAAATGTAATCAAATTCATTGTAAATGTTATCAAATGAGATCACATAGGTTCACGCGCATAAAAAATATTAAAACACGCAAAATTTCTGTAATTTAAGGCTATGTTCAGTGACGAATACTAACTTATCTATCATTCAAACTGCACTTCTTTGGTTAATCATAGAGTCATTTTACTTCCACAACAATTTTATGTAACGAATTCTAAAGCTGTGAGTTATTTTCAACACGAAATCAATTTACAATCACCAAAACACTGTTTGTTTACATTCGACAACAAATGAATTATCAAACAAATATGGCGACGCATGGCATTTGCCGTTCAACCAATCAGCGCGCTAGGTGCGTTCCGTCGCACGGTATTTCACAATTTGACGGTTTTACTTCGATGGATTATAATCTACCGAAAAATAATGCGTTAAATTGTAATCAGTATGTTCAGTTCACAATCTTCACAATCTTGCGAGGTATATTATAATCAAACGGTTTTTACGATCTTACGGTGACATATATACAGAGTTTTTAAAAAAAACTCACCTTCACAGCAATACAATCAAACTTATTAAAGTTGATTCCAGAGCTGATAGTGCTTCCGAAGATCTCGCCTTCATTCTCGGTGGGTTCCGGGGGCACATATGTGACCGGTGCCTTCTTCTCGCCCTCTTCGCCGCCCTCGGGCGTATCGCCGCCGTCGTCGCCGCCTCCAGTATTCCGCGACCCTCCCCGGCCCCCTCTGCCACGACCCCTACCCCTGCCGCGCTCGCCCCTGTCGCCCCTATCTTCTCTATCGCCATCCCCATAGTCATCTCCTGTAATCGAATGAAGGATAACGCTTCAGACTTTGCAACACACACTTTGTATTTACAGTGTAGCTGTTAAAGAATTAGGAATTAAATAAAAACACCGGCACACTGCCAGGGTAGAACCCCGGGGGTCTACCCTGACAGTGTGCCGGTGTTTTGGAGGTTCTGAAAAAAGTTTGCCAAAAATTCGTGATTGGGCGACCTGGCCCCATACTAAGAATACTCTCGATCAAGTCACCATTCAAATAAACCATTCAAATAAAATAAAAAATGTTTTTTAAATTTTGTACACAAAAGTAAGAGCACCATTTTCTCACTACTAAATTTTAAATTCGTTCTGTAAAAATCAACGTGATAATAACAACTTTCGGATATCTAGAATATGGGTACCTTACCTATGCTGAAATGTGGACATTGGCATACTCGGAAATAAAGCACATGACTGCAAGGTTTGCTCTACAATCTACATGATAAGCGATTCTAAAAACGAAAGGTACAAACATACAAAATCACATGTACGTATTTACGACTACATGATTTCCGCGACTTCGTCCGCGTGGATTAAGGTTTTTTGATTCCCGAGGGATTTTTTTATTTTTGCGGGATAAAAAGTAGCCTATGTCCTTCCCCGGGATACAATCTACCCCGGTACCAAATTTCATCAAAATCGGTTGGGCAGATGGGCCGTGAAAACACAACAGACTGACAGACAGACAGACACTTTCGCATTTATAATATTAGTATGGATATCGTGTAAATTATTACACCATATCCATACTAATATCCATCCGCTGGTCCATTCCGCTGGTCTGCCGTCTGCAGGTGGGTGGGTATAGATCCGGAATTCCTCTGTATTAATACAATACAATAAATATATAGTAATATACTACTAATACACACTCACCCGCCCGCTGTATATGGTTTCTGATTCGGTACCATCTCGGTACCGAATCAGAAACCGAATCACCACTGTTCAGGATTCAGATAGGTAGCACAACACCACAATTATTCAAAGTTCTGCTAGATAATTGCACCCCAACCGCAAATAGAATACATACAATAATGCCATATTTTTATGAGTGTCAATGTCTTTTTAAATGTGGTGTGTCGTGTAGTGTGCCAGCAACATTGCGACCGAAAAAGGTTGCATATATATTGAACATTATGGATAGTATGATAATGCTACAAAATTCAATTCAAGTAAAGTGCTGATAATAAACAATGGTCACTTGACCTTTGGGAATGCTTTACTTATAATAATAAATAATAATAACTATTTTAGCAAGTCAGCAAAACAACAACTCATTGTTCTCTTTACAATCAACATTCAATACTTTTAATTCTTTTTAATGGTTTATATCCACAATTGGACCCGGTAGGGGGAGCTGCAATCTGGTTCGGTTCAGGGCAGGACAAAGTCTGCCGGGCCCCACTAGTTATATTATACACGATGATATTTTAGTGGTTTTAAAGCCGCGGCGAGTTGAATCGCCTTTAGCAGTACTACCGACTCCACTTGTTTTTTTTTATTTAGTACTTACTTTTTGGAGTTAGATTTTTTTTCGAAATAAACTCGGAACTGTGAGAAACATTAGTACCGCTACGCGGCGAAGTTCAAAGAAGCTAGCCGACCTAGCGATGCTATGGAGGCGCGAGCGGCGTCTGGCGTCCATTCATCGAAGCCCCGCCCCTCAATCCTTTGACGGCCCGCGCGTCGTCGACCGCGCTCGGCTAGCCGACTTCCGGCTTCAGTTACGCACGTTACGGTCACACGCGCGGTAGGTGACGCTACATCGGTTTTCAAATACGCGCAAAAATGGATCGCCATTACGAATACGCCAATTTGGAATACCTAAGTATGGTGCAGACTGCAGACGTACGCCATTACAATGCCACAGAAGCTGGACGGCTCTACTTGTAACCGGATGACTTAAACTCCTTTCGTCTGCGAGGAATCCGAAACCCACAAGTTCCGTCGAGTATTACTATCTTAGCTGCAACGCAGCGTTTAATCGACCATGGGCAATTCCGAGCACCAGAGCATGCTCAAGGTCGAGGTCATTCCCGCATGTAGGTACTCGCCGGAGTAAACGATGGGCCAGCCAGGATTGAGTTTTGTCAGTGGTCATAAAACAATCGTGATTTAACCATTCTGTGGACGGGCGAGTCAACTTTTAATTGTATTGGAATTTTTAACCAGCACAATAAACATTTTTGAGCTTTTAACAACCCCCACGTGATCCGCGAAAGTGCTTATATCAAAGAAAGTGCGTAAATACGTGTAAATAAGATTGTAAAATTTAATACCTAAAATAAGTGTACCCACCTACTTCGTGAGCTGTATATAACTGCAATGATGGTAAGTCTGTACATCGAAACTTTACCGAATGTTTAACAGCTGATAGCCAAAGGTGAACGACCAGTCGCGCGCCGCTCGTTTCGTGCGTCACGTGAGTCGCCCAGTCAGCTGGCGCTAGCGCTACTAATTGATCGCAAAATTTTCGACATCATAATTTCTCGATTTTTTATTTTTTATTTTAATACTAGGGTCAGGATAAATGGTAGAAATAAATTGTGCTCTTAATTCCGAATCACCTCTCTCGAGGCCTTAAAACCACTAAAAATTCAGCTTTAATATGATTGCAGGATAGCCTGTTAGTGGCATGTCACCATCATAATATTAAACGAGGGCTACACCGCATCGTACCAGAACGCTAAACACCATCCAGGCATGCCCCCTGGCAACTTTATTAGGGGATATTATTAATCGATCGACTCAAAAATTTACTGACGACTCTAAGTGACCGAATGAAATACTAAAGCTAGCGACAAAAATACTGAGTTAGCGACTACTAAACTAAGTAAGTAACTTTATAACCGGTTTGAGTTAATATATTGAGTGCTTCAAAAATATACCTTTTAGGATGTTCTATTAGTATTGTTAGGTACTGATAATACTATTTGAGATATTTGTTTTTCTATTTTACTATATTATTATTTTGAAAATAGCAGAACAGATAAGTTCGTCTCGTACAAAATCTCTGCTTTAAATCTTGTTTAATAAGTACAATATTTGTCAAAATGTTAGGTTAGGTTAGGGTTAGACTTTGCGGCCGGGCACTTAGGTCCTATCGGCTAAATATACCTAACTTAAGTTTAAGAAAATGTATTTTCAGAAGCAGTAAAGTTTGTAAAATGTACCGACACATAAAATCGCGAATTTGACAAATGAATTATTCTTGATATAAAATATACCTATACATAATGTTGAATATAATGTGAGACATAAAATTGTCCCTAAAATATAAAAGTGTTCGCTTAAGAATTATTAAACTTGTAACCAACCTGACGGGGTCCCTAAGAGTAAGCATCTACACCTCTCTCTACTTGTAATATTCAATATTTCTTTAAAATGGCACGTGATACATGTAGCAGTAAGACCCTCACAACATTGCTGTGTCCATAATAAACCAAGATCTTTTAGAGTTTCGAAAGCCTCGAATTCAATCAACCCAACGACTCGCTTATACACCGATTTAGATGTAATTCAGTTAACTTAAAACAGGCATTAAGTAACGTGATCGCGAAGAGATAAATCTCTTCGGGATATTTATGAACTAACTTCACTCAACTTCAGTAATAGTATGTTATATCAAATACAGCGCGGAACCACCATGAGTGATAGAATGTCATTTGTGCGTAACATGGTTTTTAGCCAATGTGCCGCAGCATAGGTCGTGAAGCTATGTTTTTACAAGTAACATGGGTGAATCCATGAAACTATGAAGTGTCGAGGCTGAACAAGCGTAGTGCAAAATGTAGTAAGATATCAGGCGCAACGTACGCATAATCCAACCTTCGGCAATAATAAACAGCGTCCTTCCAACCATGGTAAGTTATCGTTCGAGTATTGCGAACGGCGTACGTAATTTATATATCTATATAGATAATAATCTCCTTTCCGAATTTCAGTCATATCAGGTCAGTAAGTGCAGCGTAAAGTAGTATTTTTCACGCGTGAATATCAATTTTTCAGTTTTCCCGCAAAAACCATGGATTTTTCCGGGATGAAAAGTAGCTTTTTTATTAACCCAGGATATCATCTATGTCCATTCCAAATTTCAGCTAAATCGGTCTTGTACTTCCGGCGTGAAGATTTTTTTCCGCGTGAATTTCGGTTTTTAACTAATCCCACGGGAACCATGGATTTTCCCGGGATGAAAAGTAGCTTATGTGTTAACCCAAGATGCAATTTATCTCCATTCCAAATTTGAGCCAAATCGGTTCAGTAGTTGCGGCGTGAAGGAGTATTGAAGCTTGGTAAAATACGAACTTTGGAGCCCCGTTTCACCCCTTTAGGGGGGGAATTTTGAAAAATCCTTTCTTAGTGCACCCCTAGACCTCATAAGGAACCTGTGTGCCAAATTAAAAAAATATATTTAGATATATATATATATATATATATATATATTATTATTATATATATATATATATATATATATATATATATATATATATATATATATATTTTTTTTTTTAATTTACCTATTTTCCACTGAATCAAATATAAGTAAATATAAATGCGAACGTTTGGATGGATGTCTGGATGGATGTATGGATGTTTGTTACTCAATCACGCGCCAACGGCTGAACGGATTTGGCTGAAATTTGGCACAGGGATAGATTATAGTCTGGAATAGCACATAGGCTACTTTTTATCCCGGAAAATTAAGGAGTTCCCGCGGGAACCAAAATACCTCAAATGGATGTTTGTTACTCAATCACGCCAGAACGGCCGAACGGAACTGGATGAAATTTGGCACAGAGATAGATTATAGTCTGGAATAGCACATAGGCTACTTTTTATCCCCGAAAATTGAAGAGTTCCCGCGGGAATATAACAAATGTATCTGTTCAACTGATTTTGATAAAATTTGGTACAGGGATAGGTTGTATCCCGGGGAAGGACGTAGGCTACTTTTTATCCCGGAAAATTAAGGAGTTCCCGCGGGAACCAAAAAACCTCAAACCACGCGGACGTAGTCGCGGGCATCAGCTAGTAGTAAGATACGTATAGTTACAAACTGATCGTTCTGAATAACCAGTAACTCAAATTAGTATTTTCAAAACAACAATTTCAATATTTGTGGTCGCCCACAGCCTGTCGCTAACTTAGTATTTCAGTATGCTGTATTCTGTTTTTTTTGACACCTTTTAAATTTATTTTCGCCCGTGTAAATACTACCCCTTTATTATCCCTTACCCCTTACTCAACATGTAAGTCGGGCCAAGTCCAGAAAAACTCCAGGTTAAAAGAGAAGAACCCTTACCTCCATTCTCATAATCGCCTCTGTCCCGGCCCCCGCCACCCCGCCCGCCGCGGCCCCCTCGCCCGCGCCCGCCGCCCCGCCCCCCGCCGCGACCGCGCCGATCTCCAAACCCATTACTGCCACCCTTATCAAAATCTGCAAACATTTTTTAAACATAAAATCCTGTCGGTTTTTGATCTCATGCTGAAGGACAAAAATATGTAGTTTTTGGAGATACACGTCAGTTTAAGTATGTTTCATGTTTTTTTGTTTCTGTTCATTACCTATTGCATTGGCACATTGTTCATCTGACCGAGTTGAAACTTTATACAGTTGCTGTTGATACTTGTGATGTACGGTATCTCACAATATTTTACTACAACTAGCTTCACTCGCGTTAAGTTCGATTTTCATACTTTCAAACTCCTTTCAGGGTTGAATTTTTGAAAGTCCTTTCTTAGCAGATGTATATATGTCATAAATGCTCTCTCTATTAAAAATGTCGGCCAGATCCGTCCAGCGGTTTGAGCTGTGCGTTGGTAGATAGTTCAGTCAGTCGGTCACCTTTTTTTTTCTATATTTAGATGCAGAAAGCCGCGAATCGTGTGGCAAGTCGGGGATTAGCTGGTAAAAAACAAAACCATAAATTATTATTTTTTTGTTTAGCTTGTTATTTTTTGATTAATAAAAATGCTTTCCAAAAACTTCCACAGTGGCTTTGGAAGTCGGTTTTTTGGAAATAATTTTTATTTTTAACTTTTTAGTGTAGTCTTAATCCCCACGGCTTATGAGTGCAGTACCCTGCAGCATCAGAGTTGAAGAGTTGGGACTTGGGTTTAAGTATGAAGTCGTTGCTTGGCACCTACAATATGAATTCCCCGTAAAAAAATACTAAATCGCTATTTTTAAGGAGTTCTGTACCCTGCAGCGTCAGGGTTGAGGAGTTGGGACTCAGAGTTGAATCGTATACACGTGACTTGATACCTACTATATGAATTCACCATCAAAACTGCCTAACTCCCTAGTTTTGAGTTGTAAGTAAGTATACCTAAGGCATCAGGATTCAGGATTTGGAGTCAGATTTTTTTATGGGACAATCTCGCGAGCTTCCTCTAACCACTGAAAAAAAAATCGGTTTGGAAACCACGGAGATATGCGGTAACATACATTAAAAAAAAATATACGCGCCGAATTGAGAACCTCCTCTTTTTTAGGGTTCCGTAGCCAAATTTGGCAAAAACGGAACCCTTATAGATTCGTCATGTCTGTCTGTCTGTCTGTCCGTCCGTATGTCACAGCCACTTTTTTCCGAAACTATAAGAGCTATACTGTTGAAACTTGGTAAGTAGATGTATTCTGTAAACCGCATTAAGATTTTCTTACAAAAATAGAAAAAAAATAATAAATTTTGGGGGTTCCCCATACTTAGAACTGAAACTCAAAAATTTTTTTTTCATCTAACCCATAGGTGTGGGGTATCTATGGATAGGTCTTCAAAAATGATATTGAGGTTTGTAATATCATTTTTTTCTAAACTGAATAGTTTGCGCGAGACACACTTCCAAAGTGGTAAAATGTGTGTCCCCCCCCCCGGTAACTTCTAAAATAAGAGAATGATAAAACTAAAAAAAATATATGTTGTACATTACCATGCAAACTTCCACCGAAAATTGGTTTGAACGAGATCTAGTAAGTAGTTTTTTTTAATACGTCATAAATCGTCAACCGCAATTTACCTTTCATTCAATCAACTCAAATATTTAAAAAAAACATTTAAGTAATTTAAAACTTACTACAGGTTTGTACGGAACCCTCGGTGCGCGAGTCCGACTCGCACTTGGCCGGTTTTTTTGGAATTCGGTTAAAAAACTTGTTTAATATAGCTGATGATTTCTGTAACTTATAGTTACCAGTTAATTCCAGATTATGTTGGCTGATTTAATAAATACCTGAGATCCCAAGTCGTAGACGGTCGCATACCTATAGTTCGCGCGTGAGTTGAATGCCGAGCTTATGGATGGAGACACATAAAACTCGCATTCAACTCGCGCGCGAACTGAAGTATTTTCTTTCTCTTGTATAAATGTAGTTATTCTCGATGGTCGATCAATAAAATATGGCCGTAGCAGATGGATGTATAAAAGCTGTAATACTACGATTGCAGTAAAGTTAAATATCATACCATCATTGCTGTCTTCAATGAAGGATGAGAAACCTCTACCCCTGGATAAGCTGTGGCCACCATCTATATTATCGCCATAGTTGTTGTTCGCCACAGGAGGGGGAGGCTGCACCACCTTAACAAAAATGTGTACAAATTGTATAATATATTACTTATTTAATTCTCTAAATATTTTTATTATTATTAATTATTATCAATTTTACATTCTTTAAATTTTTGGGATAAATCTTCATTTTTATTTCTCTTACAAGCTCTGCAACTGCTAAGAGAAGTAATAGTAGATATCACATACGCCGGTTTATAACTTTACACCAACAATGCCTACATTTTAGGGAACACAGCCCATCAGATGATAGTTCTTGTATGTGAAAAGTGAAAACTGTCAAATATTAGTCTTAGATTTTCCCTAAAATTGGGTATTTGTCTACTTAATATTAGTTTTCGTGTTTGAGAAAAGTTGCCGATTTGACTATTTGTCATATACCCAATTAAGCATCGCTGGCGAAAATGAGAATTAGCATTTCATAGTTTACAATGTTTTATGTTATGGTGTACTCACAACGTCACAAGAGTCATCCCATTCATCGTCCATTACCTGTAAGCAAATATATTATCAAAAATTGTATCAAACTTGAAAATGCAACCTAAGTATATGGGCATGGCATTCTGAACCAGTGGTAGATTCATTTGATGATTCAAAAGCACTTATAAAAGTTTATTTTAATAAAAACATTGGAATTTGAATTGTAATAACATATACTCATAGACAGTACATTAAAATTGCAATTAGGTACAGCACTGAAGTTTGGCGACTTAATTATCTCAATCACCTCTGATTGGTTAATAGTCTCCCACTATTCCCTAAAATGCACAGGTACTTTATTTATTACTCTTAATCTTATAAAATTGACAAGAATTGTATTAAGGTGAAGAAAGAATATCATATATTCCGCCAATTACAATTAAATAAAACTATTACTTCCATATCAGCCCACCCAAATAACTACTTTTCTTGTCCATCATGAAGTGGACTTCATGATGGACCATGTAACACTGGAGTGTTACATGGTAAATTGTTGACCGTTTCCTACTGAATTACAAATGCATTGTATAATATGGTCTGTTTTATTCCATAGATACACAAAAAAAAAGGTAGGTACATAGATAGCTTGCATCTTGGAGATGTACATTGGCTACTTCTTACCCCAGAAAATCAAAGTTCTCATAGTATTTCAAAAATACCTAAATAGTCATAGGCACCATCTTGTAACAATCTTACGGAATAGCACATAGGCTCCTTCTTATCCCGGAAAATTAAAGAGTTCCCGCGGAAACCACCAAACCTCGTTCCACGCGTACGAAGTCGCGGGCATCAGCTAGTAATTAATAAATCATTATTAATCCAAATATAAACATGCTGCTCTACATGATCTAAAATTCATTGATTTTCAAAGTGGGGGGCGCGCCCCTCTAGGGAGGCGCGAAGACATGCGCGGTCGCGGCGCGCGACGGCGGTTATAACTCCAGTCGCCCGCACATAGCATAGCTTATAAAGCTTTAAGAGCACAATTATTGCTGGGAAACAGCATTTTAAGCAATAAAAACGAAGTACAGAAGCAATCTAGATATAGCTAGTGATCTACGTTGTGCACTGTCTTCTATTGAACCCAGAATTGGAAATCTTGTCAAAAACTTGCAAGCTAATCGTCACATTGACTCTTCTTATAACAAGTGTGTGAAAGAAATATTTTTTAAATTAAAATATCTGAAAATTTATTTTTGGACTTCATTAACCTTATTTTATTTTACAACTTATTACTTGGCGAGCCCGCTTACTGCTACTTGCTGGGCCCTGGGCCGAGGGGAGGCGTGGCTATATTCATTTATGCAGTAGGGAGGCGTGATACATATAAGTTTGGGAACCTCTGATCAACATGAACCATGTTGCCTTTCTAATATGTGGGTATGTACCTACTTGCAATATGCATTGATTATTATTTATCATATCGTATAGTCTTGATTAGGGTTGCCACCCGTACTGTATAATAAAGTATTGTACATTATTTCTGGTAATTATACCCTATACTTTATGAGAACAATAAAGTACGCGAAAATATTTTATTTCGCATGATTTGTTTTCTCTGGGTTTAAAAAAAGTTTGGTCGTAAGCATTTTTGCGTAAAACGGAACGTTATCGTTTGGTGCCGAATCTATAGGACGCAAGCGCCACTTGAATGCTCGTTGTTGATAATAATTTTTGAACGCAACCTACCCTCAAATATCAAAGTTATCAATGTCATTGTCAAAATTTATTTTTCGTTTTAAAACCGACTTATGAAAAAATGACAAAAATAAAGGTCCCAGCAGGGTAATAGTTTAGCTACCAAATGGCGAAAAACTTCTGAAATAAAAATCTCTTCTTCAAAATTTTTAAAAATTTTAGCAACCGATTTTCAAAATTCTAACTCGAATGCATTTTGTGCCTGCATCCGCATCTTTTAACACTATTACCATGATAATTGGTCAATAATCATAGAAGCTACACCATTTTTTTACACGCAGATTTTTATATACGGAAATACCCGTTTTTCTACAATTCCAAAACTACAGGTCACAATTATTAACCTATAAAAAAAAATCGCCATTTTGTAGCTAAACTAATCTTTTTTCATTTTTTTAAGTCGGTTTTTTTCGAAATATTTACAATTTAGCAAATAAACACCCCTCAAAAATCCCGAATTGTTTACGTTTTTCCAAAAAAAAGTTACCAGGCGATTTTCAAAATTCAAACGCTCACACGTGTTTCGATAAATTCCTCAACTCTTGGTACTATTTATCTCGATCCTCCCAAAATCCTCGGAGCTATGGCCAAAAATACGTCTCAGGCGATTTGCATCTGATAAATTATTATTCAATTATTTTTTTGAATGGTTAACAAAAAATATGTTTTTAAACATAATAATAAAGAAAAATAAATTGTACATTTTGACACTATGTACTTTTTAGGGTTCCGTAGCCAAATTTGGCAAAAACGGAACCCTTATAGATTCGTCATGTCTGTCTGTCTGTCTGTCCGTCCGTATGTCACAGCCACTTTTTTCCGAAACTATAAGAGCTATACTGTTGAAACTTGGTAAGTAGATGTATTCTGTAAACCGCATTAAGATTTTCTTACAAAAATAGAAAAAAAAACAATAAATTTTGGGGGTTCCCCATACTTAGAACTGAAACTCAAAAATTTTTTTTTCATCTAACCCATAGGTGTGGGGTATCTATGGATAGGTCTTCAAAAATTATATTGAGGTTTGTAATATCATTTTTTTCTAAACTGAATAGTTTGCGCTAGAGACACTTCCAAAGTGGTAAAATGTGTGTCCCCCCCCCCGTAACTTCTAAAATAAGAGAATGATAAAACTAAAAAAAATATATGTTGTACATTACCATGCAAACTTCCACCGAAAATTGGTTTGAACGAGATCTAGTAAGTAGTTTTTTTTAATACGTCATAAATCGTAAACCGCAATTTACCTTTCATTCAATCAAGTCAAATATTTAAAAAAAACATTTAATTAAAACTTACTACAGGTTTGTACGGAACCCTCGGTGCGCGAGTCCAACTCGCACTTGGCCGGTTTTTTTCTTACGTTTAATAACCTATGTACTTTAATTGCAAAAAAAAAGGTGGCAACCCTAGTCTTGATCCTGTTGTGAAGTATTAAACAGAAAAGTTAGCCCTCGCCTGGCACTTGTCTTGTTAAACACTTGGAATCTTACATTAGTAGGTTATATTCCATTCCTAGGTATAGCAATATTCCAAATGTCACACGAATTCAAAAACTTAATATTGGAAAGACATCAGTTGCAGAACAATAAACCTCTACAAGACTTTGAAAAAAACAGACTAAGCTTCCTCTATAAAAAAATAAATAAACAACTCTATAAAAAGTACCACACCTATAAAGTTAAAACTTACGAAGAAGAATTAAGTACTTTGTATAGCGTGTGCTTGTTGTTGTAAAGTTGGCGCGGGAGTTTGAAGTCGGTTGTTTAAAAATATTTTTTTATAAAATTATTATTCCGCTTATCTATTTTAATTTCAATGTAATACCTCTACGCGTTCATGCGGAAAGGGGTAGTAAGTTTAAAATTATTAAAAATATTTTTATTATATAATGTAACTAAAAATTTATGTTTTTCGCAATTCTTCCTATATCTGTGCTATAAGACGTTGCTTCGTACCAAGTTTCAAGATTCTGAGTTCACGGGAAGTACCCTGTAGGTTTTGATTCCGTTGCGAGTGTCGAAAAAGTGCATAAAAATATTTTTATTATATGATGTAACAACCTATATGATAACGACCTTACGCACCCGCGTTCGAGGGCAAAGCCTTCTTGAGCGAGGGTGTGCTGAAGCTATGGTGCTACGACGACAAAGCCCTCTCGTGGTTACAAGAGGTTGTTCCACGACTGAAGTCACCACGTGAGGGGACGGGGCTTACGTTGATCAAACAGTCGGAGATCCCTGTACGGATCAGGTCCGCACTGTTTGTACCAGAATACAAGGAGGCGGTTGGGCACCTACACAGGATCCTGGCCAGCCAGAACCCCTGGTACCAGATTTCAACGTGGGCTCTGTACAACTATATCAGAGTAGACAGCAATACTCCTGGTGTGCTCCTAGTTTTAGGAGTGCCCAAAGAGCAGATTGCACACATCCTGGCGAGGGGGAGGCAAGTAGCCTACTCCACGGGATCCATCTACATCCGTTTCTTCACCAGTGAAGGAGTGAGTGATGTACCACCCATGGGGTCCTCTGAGCCAGGAAAGAAGAACACAACAAATACAACCACGAACAGTAACGCACAGACAGACGAACCGCCTGCAGACCCTCAGGAACCATCTGTCAGCACTGTGCTTGATAACATCAACGCGGTGTTGACAGAGTCACCGCCGACTCCTAATCCAGACAGGACAGAGTGGCAGGAGGAAGCGGGGACCGACACGACAGACATGACGGACACAGCAGCTCACGACCTTCAAGAGCTGCTGAAAACATGGGCCCCTATGGCCGAAAACTAAGAACGGTCCCCGGACCTGTAAACCTTTCCCCCCTACCCAACATTCACGCACTTTAATATAGTGCAGACCAACCTCCAGCATAAACACCTTGCGACGGCCACCCTAAGAAAGCAGCTGGAGGTTGCGGCCGAGACCATAGCCCTAATCCAGGAGCCGTGGGTTCGGGCAAATCGTGTTTGCGGCCTCGGCAATTGCGACGGTAAGGTCTTCTACCACAGCTCGCAAGAGCCGCCACGAACATGTATATACGTACCACGTTGTATCACGGCAACATTACTAACACATTACTGTTACAGAGATCTAACAGCAATAAAAATACATAACGAAATGAAAAAGAACAACGGGTGGACGCCTAGACCACTAGTCTTGGCATCACTGTATCTACCAATTGAAGGCCAGATCCCCACGAAGGAAGTCATGGACCTAATCAACCACTGTGAAGAACAAGAGATAGATCTGATCATCTCTGCTGACAGCAACGCGCACCACACATTGTGGGACAGCGACAAAAATAATGCGAGAGTTGAGTCGTTGGTCACATTTTTACTAACAACTAACCTTAGCATCATCAAGAAAGGTACAGAACCAACGTTTGTGTCCAGCAGATATCAAACGATAATCGACATCACACTAGCATCGCAAAACATAGTGGATCAAGTCAAAAACTGGCATGTGGGCAAAGAACCATCGTTTTTAGATCACTGCAGGATATGCTTTGAACTTGATCTAACCAAAACGCCAGAGTTACCTCGGAGAAATCCGAGGAAAACAAATACGAAAAATTATAAAACGCTCATAACAAAACACATAGGACAGAGGGACACACCCAAGATTCAGGATGTGTCACAGATAGATAACAATGTAAATGACCTAATGGGAAAAATAAGGACATGCTACGAAGCAGCATGCCCTCTAAAGACACGAAAAACAAAACAAGAACCAAAACACAGTTGGTGGGGCCCGGACCTTGAAAAGAAAAGACAAAGGTTAAGGCACCTATTCAACAGAGCAAAAAACACCAGACAAGACTCTGATTGGGATAACTTCCATGAAGCACAATCGCAATACAAGAAACTTGTACGAAACAAAGACGACAAGTCATGGCAGGGATTCTGCACAAACATAGAATCATACGACACGGCTACTAGAATTAGGAAAATTCTAGCCGACGATTAGAAAATGTAAATTGGTCCATTATAGGATTGAGTGAAGTGAGACGATTGGGAGAAAATATAGAAGACCACGGAGAATTTATTCTCTATCATAAAGGAGAAACGCCAGGCAAGCATGGAGTGGGGTTTTTAATACAGAAAGAACTTAAAGACTACATTAATGAATTCATAGGAATATCAGAGCGCATCGCAATACTTAACATTGTGCTGCCGCCTTTGGAAGAAATGTGGTCTATCGTTCAAGTCTACTCCCCAACCGAGCAATCTACTAGCTCAGAAATCGACTTTTTCTACTGCAATCCTACAGATGAAATTAAAAACCACACATTTAAAAACTTGATAGTAATGGGAGATTTTAATGCCCAAATCGGTAGTCGAAGAAATGGAGAAGAAATAGTGTTGGGCTCTTATAGCTCAGGTAAAAGGACAAGAAATGGAGAAAAACTTATGCAATTGGCGTATGAACATAATCTTAGAATACTAAATAGCCATTATAACAAGTAATAAAATTAAAATTTTTAAAAGAACCCACGACGAACTGCAGAGCTCCATTATACCTTTGACCTGTATAACTTTGAAACAACAATTAGAACTTAGCAAACGTACTTATATATATTACATAATATCTAAAACACAAAACTGCATCTTTGACGCCTCAGTAGTTTTTTTGACCAGCGTGGTGGACTATGGCCCAACCCTTCTCTTTCCGAGGCGCGGTTGTCACGACAAATCAAAAGAGTCCAAATATGACGGATTTACGATGAGTTCCTATGACCACCTCCTGGCTCCATCATGAGACCCTGGGCAGCATCTAAGTACAAAGTTCTTATCAAGACAAATCTAAAGAGTCCAAACGCGACGGGTCGTCGTCTCAACCTATAGACGTCCACTACTGGACGAAGGTCTCCTGCATGGATCGCCACAGAGCACGGTCTTGTGCCGCTTGTTTCCAGCGGCTCCCAGCTATACGCGACGGGTACACGATGAGAATTTAAGGAGTTCCCATGATCGCCTCCTGACT
Source organism: Erebia epiphron (assembly GCA_963932025.1). Classification (NCBI taxonomy): domain Eukaryota; kingdom Metazoa; phylum Arthropoda; class Insecta; order Lepidoptera; family Nymphalidae; genus Erebia; species Erebia epiphron. Next base: position 36,693,691 of record OZ009948.1, on the reverse strand, counting down.
CCATCATGAGACCCTGGACAGCATCTAAGTACAAAGCGCTTGTCACGACAAATCAAAAGAATCAAAATGTGACGGGTTTACGATGAGAACTTAAGGAGTTCCTATGACCACCTCCTGGCTCCATCATGATACCCTGGGCAGCATCTAGGTACAAGCTAAATATATCTAAAACAAAAAGCCCGCATCTAAATCAGCACAGTAGTTTTTGAGAAAAATGGTAACATATTGAAAAAATAAAATCATAGACTACAGCTCAGCTTTGTTGTTTATGGTCCTAAAATATATCTAAGAACCTTCTCACAAGCTATACACATCTAATGAAAAAAACCGCATTTCAATCGGCCCAGTACTTTTTGTGAAAAATGGTAACATATCGAAATATTAAAATCATAGACTACAGCTCAGCTTGGTTGTCTATGGTCCTAAAATATATCTAAGAACCTTCTCTCAAGCTATACATATCTAATGCAATAAACCGCATCTCAATCGGCCTAGTACTTTTTGTGAAAAATGGTAACATATTGAAATATTAAAATCATAGACTACAGCTCAGCTTGGTTGTCTATGGTCCTAAAATATATCTAAGAACCTTTTCACAAGCTAAACATATCTAATGCAAAAAACAGCATCTCAATCGGCCCAGTACATTTAGTGAAATTTTTAACATATTGAAAAATTAAAATCATAGACTACAGCTCAGCTTAGTTGTCTATGGCCCTATGTCTAAGAACCTTCTCTCAAGCTATATATATCTAACTAGTATTTCGCCCTGTGCGCGAGCTGCTAAAGCAGCTCACGGGTTGTGGTTAGACTTACAAGTAGTACAGATTTTACTGTACTAAACTGAATTCATTTATTATGGTGATAACAAAATAAATAAAAATGGAGCAGATTTTTTAAAATTTTGGTAAAAGTTTCCTGTTTCGTAACCCCAGGGAATCCTAAATATCGATTTTGAACGAAATTGGTCATTTAACAAAGAATTTCAAAATGGCGCTGATTTTTTAAAATTTTGGCACCAGGTTCCTGTTTTGTGACCCCAGGAAGCCCTAAATATCGATTTTGAATGAAATCGGTCAATTAACAAAGAATTTCAAAATGGCGCTGATTTTTTTAAATTTTGGAACCAGTTTCCTGTTTTGTAATCCCACGAAGTCCTAAATATCGATTTTGAACGAAATCGGTCAATTAACAAAGAATTTCAAAATGGCGCTGTTTTTTTTGTTTGGTAACAGTTTCCTGTTTTGTAACCCCAGGGAGTCCTAAATATCGATTTTGAACGAAATCGATCAATTAACAAAGTATTTCAAAATGGCGCTGATTTTTTTAAATTTTGGTACCAGTTTCCTGTTTTGTTATCGCACGAAGTCCTAAATGCAATAAACCGCATCTCAATCGGCCCAGTACTTTTTGTGAAAAATGGTAACAGTGGTTGAAAAATTAAGATCATAGACTACAGCTCAGCTTTGTTGTCTATGGTCCTAAAATATATTTAAGAACCTTCTCACAAGCTATACACATCTAATGCAAAAAACCGCATCTCAATCGGCCCAGTACTTTTTGTGAAAAATGGTAACATATTGAAAAAATAAAATCTTAGACTACAGCTCAGCTTTGTTGTCTATGGCCCTAAAATATATCTAAGAACCTTCTCACAAGCTAAACATATCTAATGCAAAAAACCGCATCTCAATCGGCCCAGTACTTTTTGTGAAAATTTTTAACATATTGAAAAATTAAAATCATAGACTACAGCTCAGCTTAGTTGTCTATGGTCCTAAAATTGTCTAAGAACCTTCTCACAAGCTACACACATCTAATGAAAAAAACCGCATTTCAATCGGCCCAGTACTTTTTGTGAAAAATGGTAACATATTGAAAAAATAAAATCATAGACTACAGCTCAGCTTTGCTGTCTATGGCCCTAAAATATATCTAAGAACCTTCTCACAAGCTGAACATATGTAATGCAAAAAACCGCATCTCAATCGGCCCAGTACTGCTTGTGAAAATTTTTAACATATTGAAAAATTAAAATCATAGACTACAGCTCAGCTTAGTTGTCTATGGTCCTAAAATATGTCTGAGAACCTTCTCACAAGCTACACACATCTAATGAAAAAAACCGCATTTCAATCGGCCCAGTACTTTTTGTGAAAAATGGTAACAGTGGTTGAAAAATTAAGTTCATAGACTACAGCTCAGCTTTGTTGTCTATGGTCCTAAAATATATCTAAGAACCTTCTCACAAGCTATACACATCTAATGCAAAAAACCGCATCTCAATCGGCCCAGTACTTTTTGTAAAAAGTGGTAACATGTTGAAATATTAAAATCATAGACTACAGCTAAGCTTGGTTGTCTATGGTCCTAAAATATATCTAAGAACCTTCTCACAAGCTATACGTATCTAATGCGAAAAACCGCATCTCAATCGGCCCAGTACTTTTTGAGAAAAATGGTAACAAAAAAGTGCACAAACAAACAAACAAACAAACAAACAAACAAACAAACACACAACCTCTTAGGGCAAACACATATACCGTCTCCGCTTCGTCGAGGGTAAAAATCGACCCAGTAACAGATGGACATGGGAATCTCCAGATAGTAGATATAAAAATGAAATTGATTATATTCTCTCCAACAGAAGCAAAGCTTTCAATGATTGTAGAGTAATAAATAAGCTTAACTTCAACAGTAATCATAGAGCACTCAGGGCCAAACTAGCAATGAATACAAACAAACGTAGACCGTTTAAAGTGAAAACGAAGATTGAGCACACATTTGTAGACGCTAAAGAACTAAAGGATAAAACTGAAAACTTTATTGAAAACACCAAAGACCTTAACACACAAGAAAAATATAATATATTGCTAGAGCTGTTGACTGCAAAAAATACTAAGAAGACAGCCATGAGAGGAGACTCTAGATTACTTTGGTTATCCGACAAAACAAAAACTCTTCTAGAAGACAGAATCAAACTTATTAATACACCAAATAAAACCAAAAGTATAAGAAGGTGTATAACTCAGATTAGCAAAGAAATAAACATAAATATACGTAAAGACAGAGAAGAATACAGATTAGAAAAGCTACAACAATGTATACAAAAAACAGGGGGTACCAAAAAAGCAGTCAAACAACTGGTCGAAAAACGAGATTGGATACCAAAAATGAAAGCCACATGTGGCAAAAATTTGACCCAACGCCCAGACATAAGAGCATTAGCTACAAACTTTTTTAAGAACTTATATTCGAGCTGTAGCACTTTAACTTCCATAGATCTAACAGGAGAGGACACAATTTCAGAAATAATGTTGACAGAAGTAGAAAAGGCAATAAAATCTCAAAAAAAGGACAAAGGACTCCAGGCTCAGACTGCATAACAAACGAGTCTCTTCTAGGAAATATAAATACCTTAGCACCCATCCTGACATATATATTTAATGATGTTATTAAGAATGAATTCATTCCAAGCCAGTGGACAACCTCAACCATAGTTCTATTGCATAAGAAAGGCAGCAAAGATGATATAAACAATTATAGACCTATTAGTCTAATTTCTAATATATACAAAATCTTTGCTAAAATAATTCTTAGCCGGATAAGCAAGGTACTGGATGAAAACCAACCAGTGGAGCAGGCAGGATTTAGAAGTGGTTACTCGACCTTAGATCACATCTATGTAGTCAAACAACTTTTCGAAAAGAGCAAGGAATACAATATAACCTTTTACTGCTGCTTTGTGGACTTTAGTAAGGCATTCGACTCACGAAATTAAGGAAACGAAATAAGGATAGAAAGAGGTGTCCGCCAGGGCGATCCAGTGTCACCGAAGCTATTCACTGCAGTTCTGGAGGAAATCGTTCGCCAAATAAATTGGGAGCATAGTGGTATAAAAATAAATGGGGAAAGCCTGTCTCATTTAAGATTCGCAGATGACATCATTATTTTCTCCCCAACACACGATAGTCTCGAGAGAATGCTTAATGAACTAGCTGAAGAAAGTCTGAAAGCAGGATTAGTTATAAACACACAAAATACCAAGGCCATCACAAATGGAACAAAAGTACCTATATACCTTGGGAACAACATAATTGAATATGTAGAAGAATATATATATCTAGGCCAGACAATATCACTAAAAGACCAAGCAACAAAGGAAATAGAAAGACGCATAGGGAACGCATGGAAGAGGTTCTGGAGTCTCAAAGAAATTTTCAAAAATAGAGATATAAATATGACCATAAAAAGAAAACTTTTTAATACCTGTATCTTACCAGTACTTACATATGGCTGTCAAACATGGTCCCTGACTAAAGCACAGATGAAAAAAATTGCATCTTGTCAGAACGCCATGAACAGGGGTATGATGGGGACAAGGTTGACAGACAGAATAAAAACAACTACTATAAAGGAATATACAAAAACAAAAGATGTTACTGTTACAATCAAGAGCCTTAAGTGGAAGTGGGCGGGGCACACAATTAGGGGTCAGGATAAATGGAGCAAAAAAGTAATGAACTGGTACACGGGTCATTTAAAGAGGAAAAGGGGTAGACCAATGAAAAGATGGGTCGATGATATTCAAGTAGTGGCAGGTGGCATATGGTCCCGAACGGCGAGAGATAGAGAGGAAGATGTGTGGAAGATATTGGGGGAGGCCTTTGCCATTAGGCAAACGGACAGGGTTGTCGAGGCAGTACTAAATAAGACTTAGTTAAGATTAGGAATTATTGTCTGAATAAAGGCTTTATTTATTAAAGAATTTTTTGTTCGTAAAAAAGATTAGTTATTGGACAGTAAAAAAAATATAATGCATGTAACACAAACTATCAACGAAAAGGCCACGGAGGCATCATATTTAGTTAGCTATCGCATTGCACAAGCAGGTGAAGCGCACACTATCGCTGAGAATTTAATAAAGCCATGTGTATTAGACATAACAAAATGTATGCTCGATGAAAAATCTGCAAAGCATCTTTCTACTGTGCCGCTATCAAACGATACTGTTTCACGGCGAATCCATGATCTGGCAAGCTACGTCAAACAAGAACTAGTTACACGTCTACAAAAAACACGATTCGCCTTGCAAATGGACGAGTCGACTGATGTCGCTGGTTTGGCTATCTTGCTGGTTATCGTGAGATATCCATATGAAAGTTCTTTTGAAGAAGTCATGCTTATGTGTTCACCGCTGCTCACAAACACTACCGGGGAAGAAATTTTTAATAAAATAAATATATGTTTTAAGAAAATAATCTCAGTTGGGACAATTGCATTGACATTTGCACAGATGAGGCCAAGGCGATGACAGGTAAAACAGCAGGAGCAGTGTCACGAATAAAAAATAAAGCGCCTAATTGTAGTTCCACCCATTGTATTCTGCATAGACAAGCACTTGCGATGAAGCAAATGCCATCAAATCTAAAATTAGTTATGGATGAAGAGGTCAAAATAATTAATTTTATCAAATCACGACCACTACAATCCCGATTGTTTTCATTATTGAGTGAAGATTATGGCAGCAAACATAAAACACTGCTGCTCCATACAGAAGTGTGATGGCTGTCTCGGGGTAAAACTTTAACAAGGCTATTTGAAGAGCCGAGTTACAAATGTTTCTTTCAGCAGATACTTCTTTTAATTTGAAGGACCGTTTGTATGATAAAAGTTGGTTGTTCCGATTGTCTTTTATGGCGGATATCTTTCAAAAACTGAACGAATTGAATTTATCATTGCAAGGTAAACAGACAACAGTGTTTCAGGCCTATAACAAAATAACTGCCTTCAAAAGAAAATTAGATTTTTGGATTATTTGCTTTGGTAAGAAAGAAATAGAAAGCTTTACGTCACTTAGTGATTTTGTTAGCAATAACAACTCAGAAATGTTTAAAGATGATGTGTTTGAAGAATTGGTCCAATATCTCAGTTCGATGTGTGCATCTTTTGAAAAGTATTTTCCTGAAGAACAGAATACAAAAATGAAACTGAATTCATGGATTCATAATCCTTTTTTACCCAACTTGCAAAAGCCCGAAAGTATGTCAAACGAGATATATGAATCTCTTTAAGAAATGTCATCAGACACAAGTATGGAGTCACTGTTCAAAACGAAGCCTCTCAACGATTTTTGGTGCAAAATCCGTGATGAATATCCAATGCTTGGCAAAATGGCTCTGAATATTCTTCTCCCGTTGGAGTCCGTATGGAGACGACGCCTCTCAACGATTTTTGGTGCAAAATCCGTGATGAATATCCAATGCTTGGCAAAATGGCTCTGAATATTCTTCTCCCGTTGGAGTCCGTATGGAGTCACTGTTCAAAACGACGCCTCTCAACGATTTTTGGTGCAAAATCCGTGATAAATATCCAATGCTTGGCAAAATGGCTCTGAATATTCTTCTCCCGTTCCCAACAACATATTTGTGCGAAACAAGATTCTCAACCTATGCAGCCACGAAAACGAAATATCGGAATAGACTGGACGCCGAACATGTTATGAGACTTCAACTGTCTTCTATCAAACCTGATATCAACCAATTGATGAAAAATAAAAAACAGTTTCATACCTCCCATTAGTTAGATTTTTTCTTGGTTGGGCTTTAGTATACTGGACGCGGCGGAGGGGGGAGGGAAGGGGGGGGGGGGAGGGAGGGGGGAAGGGGGTGAACCCTCCCTCCAAGGGAAAAATTTCGGAACTCAATAGTTTCCGAGATATTAATTTTTTAAAATTTTGAGGTTAGGTTTTACTTTTATACGTTTTAATTAATTATACCTACTTTAAAGTACCTTACCTTTTGTTTTAGGTAGTGGAAAAGGTTAATTTCTTAATTAGAATTGGCTACGCCAGAAGACTCGCTTCGTCGCCCCTGAATGAAGCTTCGCCTACTCGCTTCATTCAGGACCTCCTACGCGAGCTTCTGGCTTCGCGCTTAAAAAAAACACTCTAGGGGCAGGGCAGACAAGACTGCGTGGAGTCGGGGTGTGCCGATTCGGTTTTGTGTATGATAATATGCTCAAGTACCTAATTATAAATGTAATAACACACCTTTATACCTTTTTTAGTTAAATAATTAAACCTATAACCTTAAAACGTTTTTTTTAACCTTGTAACCTTTAAAACTGATAAACGCGTAAAACGATAACTCATAGATTTGAATTTTGGCGCCAATGCACGCGTTCCGTTTTTCCAATAATCGGTACACATTTATTATGATTATTACTCGATTATTAACATTTTTTATTACTTTTTATGTTTGGAACGGATTTTATTACGTAAAACGAAACTTTAGTACGCCAACTAAACGTCAATAAGTCTGTAATCTATGGCAAATGTCGTAATAAATAGTGAAAAGTGTTGTGAATTGCGAATTTTCAAAAAATTATATCTCGAAAAGTATTAGGATTCGACGTAAAATATTTTAGTGCAAGGCTTACCACATGAAGATCTTTCTGTAAAAAAAATATGAACGTCCAACTCCGCGTCCAGTATACTAAAGCTGAGCCTTTTTCTTTTTTAATAGAATATATTCTATTATTGTATTTGCCATGTGGTAAAGTAAGTAATAATTAGTACCTAACTGTTACATTATACTTTTATTATGCTTGTTAATAAAGAATACACTTTTAAAAACTATTGTTTTATTGTAGGGTTCCATCAAGTAGTTTGCTTCCCAAAAGGGTTCCGTCACCAAAAAAGTTTGAGAACCACTGCCCTAGAGTGTTTTTTTTTAAGCGCGTAGCCAGAAGCGAGCCTTCTGGCGTAGCCCATCCCATTCCAATTAAGAAATTAACCTCTCCCACTACCTAAAACACAAGGTATTTAGGTTATCAGAGTTAAGCATGAATTTCGGTAAAACTAACCTCAAAATTTAAAAAAATTAATATCTGGAAACTACTAATAATCGAAACGTTTTACTTGGAGGGTACCCGATATTTAACAATGTTGAGGAAACGTATTCTTTAGTAGGTCGACTGCATCAAGATTAATTATTCGATTTCAAATATGCATAAAAGATACAGATAGGCAGTAAATAAGTCCTTCAAGTTGTTTTTAAATATAGTCAGTCAGAAAAATAAGCTGACAAAGCTTGAACCGGCATCTCCAAATCGCACGTGCAAACAACAGGAAACTAGTGCTTTTTTTAAGTTCAAGATGTTTTTCTTGAAAACAATTTATCTTGTCACTGCTATTAATAATTTTCGTCACAAATACTCACGTTTTTTGTTTAGAAATACAAGAAAGACACAAAGATGAAAGACTAGTCTTGATAAATGGCGGCGCTTGTTGAAGAAAGCTGGTTTAACTTGTCTCTGGCAGAGACATCAGACAAGTTAACCAAAGACTCTGGAATCTGGATGTTTTTTTTTTTTTTTTAAACTTGTTTTACGGCTTTGGGTTCTAGCCCTTTTAAGCCTGGTAGTTTTAAGCTTGCTGCTTGACGCACTATTTTCTTTCACTTTTTGGATAGATATCTATTTATATATCCTGCACACCAGAAATAAAAGCATACAACGGCCGGAAGAATCTTTGATCAGATAATAAACGTTGAAGAGTGTCAGGAACTGTACCGTCGTTAATATCTTGGATGGTACTAATGAGGAGTAATCTATCTAAGCCAAACTGACGACAGTGAAAAACAAGATGATTTAAGTCGGCATTCTCTTCACCACAGTATTCACAATTTGCATTTTCTTTCATTCGTAATCGATGCAGGTGGGTGGGCACTCTGCTATGTCCAAATCTCATTCGGTTTATAGTTGTGATATATTTTCTATGACTAATCCCTTTTTTGTTAAACCAAGGAGTGGCTGGCGGGCGTTTTTGAATTTCATAATACCAATTTCCTTTGGACTTGCTTATTTCTTCCCAGTATAACTTCCACAATGACTTTAAATTTTTGTCAAACAAGGCATAATAATCTGTAAATGGTATTTCCAGCAATGAGGTGTGATCTGAGCATGATGAAGACGATGTATCTCTAGTAGCAGTATCTGCTTCTTCATTTCCAGTTATCCCAGAGTGTGAAGGGACCCAAATAAATCTGACAGTCTTATTTCTGTTATTTAAATTGTGTAGTAAGTTTCTTATATTATATACAATGTAATTTTTTTTTTATAGTTTGTTTTGTTTGATTCTAAAGCCAGGATAGTGCTTTTTGAATCTGTTACAATTAGAAACTGTGAATTCTCAATATTATTTATGTACAGTAGAGATAAATAGACTGCCTACCACTCAGCAGTAAAAATAGAACATATTATATTGTCAATTTTAAAAGTTTTAGCAATTTTTTTTTTGTGAATCATAAAATGCTGAAGTGGTATGCTCTTCGGATTTTGATCCATCTGTATAGATTGTATAATAGTTATTTTTTGCTAAATAATTTAACATTTCCACTTGAGAATTCACTTTTTCTTGACATATGGAAACATCAGTGTTCACTAAGGCATCATATTCTATTTTATATATAGGCCATGGCCTGCTTTTATGCATATTGTTGGTTTGGAAGAAAGAAGAACGAAGAACAACAACGAAAAACGAAAATGAAAACCAGAGACAAGTAACTTAGGAAAACCAGATGAAGGAACCACAGACTATCAATCACAGAACAATCAACAATGGGTATGTTCCGAAATACACTGCGAGCACTGTAAGGTGTGACGTCAGTTTAGACTTTAGTATACTGCGAAACCGTTCCTCTATAGTTAGCTATACTGGTCACTGTTTAAAACGGAACGCAGTCAGCACTGAGAGCACCTTACCTCGAAAACGCCAGTGCTCACAGTACAAAAATGGCGACGATTTATGACATCATACATTTCCTTAGGATTCTGCGGCAGTATGCTGTCACTCCAACGGAACGAATTTCTCCCCAGTAAGAGCACTGAACAGTGCTCTCAGTGTATATCGGAACATACCCAATATTACCGGCGCTATCATAGAGTAATTGGCTATTAGACAGTTTTCGGAAAGAAAAAGCGCGGGAAACTTCTAATTTGGCGGACGGGTTTTTTCGGTTTCTGATTTATAATACTTGAAAAAGTGGATCAGTGGAGGTTTTTGGTGTTTAAGTAGTTAATTATTAGTTTCTAGACATTTATATTTTTATTTTAGTTAGTAAATAGTGTACATATTTTTGATTTGGTAAGTTTCCTTTAATTATTATGGGGGTTGATCCCCCGGATGACCCTGGACCTGCAGGAGGTCCAGGGCCATACCCTGGTCCCCCTGTAGGATATAATATTGTTATCGATGATTCTTCTATGGACACGGAGGATGGTCTTATTAATCTCTCGGACAGAAAACGCGCTAAACCCCACAAAAGATGCCGCCATTGCAAGACTAAGAGAAATCGGACTAAAGAAGGAAAATTACATCAAATATGTCAATGTGATGACTCTGATGAAAAATTGACCCCTATTGTTGTTGATAATGCTCAAGATGAAAAAAATGTTCCACCTGTTAATACTGGTGCCTCCTCTACACAACCCATTAGTTCGACAGGTCCCTCACTACCGCAAATAGCTAGAAAATATGTTAGCACTGATTCTGGACCTTTCACTGTTCACATCCAAAGAATAACCACAGCGCCTAATGATCCGGTTACTTTGCATCCAATACAGTTCGGCAAAGATTTGAAAAAGTTTAACATTAGTAATATTGTAAATGGCAGTCTCAAACGTATAGGCAGAAATAGAGTTTCGATGGATTTTAGCAATTATCAGGATGCCAATTTGTTTACAGAGAACCCACAAATAGCTAGTCTTTCATACAAAGTTTTTATTCCCAGTTTCACTGTTACACGAGTAGGTATAGTGAAAGGTGTGCCCCAAGACTGGTCTGATGAAGAAATTCAGGAAAACATCACTGTTCCTATGGGATGTGGTCAAATCATTAAGGTGAGGCGAATTAAAAGAAAAAATGTAACTGATGGTACAGCTTTATTTTCTAACACTAACATGGTTGTATTGACGTTTGATGGTCAAATATTACCAAAAAGGGTGTACATGTGCTATACAGCTCTTTCTGTTGAATTATACATTTTTCCTACCATACAGTGCTATAATTGCCTCAAATTTGGGCACACAAAGTTACAATGCAGATCAAAGCCACGTTGCTTTAAATGTGGGGATGAACCCCCCTCAGACACTTGTACCGTTGTTTCTGAAAACGCTCATTGTTTTCACTGCACTGGTCGCCACTTTGCCACTAGTAAGTTATGTCCAGAATTCGATAGACAGCAAAAAATTAAAATTTCAATGGCCCAGAGCTGCATATCATATGCAGAGGCAGCTAAAATCCACCCCCCATCTTCAAAACCTTATGCCGATGTAACAGCTTCCTCTCCTTCCCAATCTGGAAATAAAAATCATCCTACCTCAAACTCAAGTTCATATGTATCTCCTACACTAAACAGTTCTCATAGAAAAACTGTGTTTGTTCAACGTCGTGTTCCTCCTAAACAAACCGGAGGGTATGACCGCACTATGCATGAATCGATTAACAATGAATATAATAATTATAACTCCCAAATGCCTGATGGTTATGTATTGAAACATAGCTCAAATACAATCCCTCAAAAATCTATTGCAGAATTAATTTTAGAACTTATTAAATTACTTTCTAATTCTAGTAATTCATTTTCTAGTAATAACTCTTCACCGTCCAACGCCGCCAACTCATTATTGACAGCTTTAAACCAAATCTTTAATTATGGACCACAAAATCCTACAGTGGAACTGCAGGAGTGCCATAAGTAAAAAAACTGATATTATTTACTTACTAAATAAATATAAGCCTATGGCTATGTGTCTCTCTGAGACATGGCTGAAACCAGAGTTTCTTTTCAGGATATCTGGTTTCGTTACTGTGAGAAATGATAGACTGGATGGGTATGGTGGAGTGGCCATACTCATTAACAAAGCTTTCTCCTATAAGATTTTTTCACTCCCCTCTCTCAGTGATGGCATTAATGCCATTGCTGTGATTGTAAATAAAATTTGTATTATTTCTGTGTATATACCTCATCCTTCTTCTTCCTTATACAATGAGTTTAGTCAATTACTTACTACCCTGCCTAGCCCATTTTTAGTACTTGGGGATTTCAACTGTCAAAATCAATCATGGGGCAGTTCTAGCACTAATTATTATGGTGAATTGATGACAGATATTTTAGACTCTCAAAACATATGTATATTAAACAATGGCACTCCAACTCGACGCACTGGTCCTGGTGAAAGCCTTAGTGCTCCTGATTTGTCTCTTTGCTCTCCGAGTTTGGCATCTTTGATATCTTGGAGTGTACTTGACCATTCTTATGGCAGTGATCATATACCAGTTGTTCTTACTTTACCTATATCTTGCCCTCCTTCTAACCTACAACACAGTTCTAAATTAAAGCATAAACTGCCAGATGACTGGAGTACATTCAAACATTATGTTGAACAAAAACTATCTAGCCTTCCTATTGTTAATGGTGGTAATGAAACAATATGTGCAGAAGAGTTTACTAAAATTTTAATTGATGCTGCAAATGCTTTATTTCCATTAAGAAGTAATAGACAGGGTAAAATTCCGTTTCCTCCTTGGTGGGATCATGAGTGCACTATAGCCATCAAGCAACGGAAGGAGGCTGAGAAAAAATATTGTTCCATGATGACTGCAGAGAATTTCGAAATTTATACCCAAATAGCTCGTTCTACTCGCAAGCTCCTCAAAAAAAAGAAATTTGAGGGTTGGAGACGTTTTTGTGAGTCCTTAAATCCAGATATTTGCCCATCGGTAGTTTGGAAAAATATAAGAAGATTTAAATCAGCTTTCTATTCGTCTTCATCAGGTACATTCTCTATTGAACTAGCCGACCAATTTATGGATAAGTTGGCTCCTGCATCTGCTCCCGACTTTAATAATACCCAATGTTGTATTCCTTACTCGGTAGCTTGTAGTTATACAGACCTTAATGCTCCCTTTTCTTTTTCTGAACTAAAAGGCGTGTTGTCTTATGTAAAAGATTCATCTCCAGGCGAAGATGGCATTACATACTCTTTCTTGATAAACTGCAGTGACGCTTCTTTGAACTACTATTTGAATATTATTAATGCCATTATGTTGTCTGGTAATATTCCTTCTTCTTGAAAAACCCAAGCCATAATCCCTATACCAAAACCAAACAAACCAGCCTCCGATGTTTCTTCTTTTCGTCCAATAGCCCTATCCTCAGTCCTTGCCAAAATAGCTGAGCATCTTGTTAAAAACAGGTTAGAATTTTTCATTGAAAATAGTAACATTTTGACAGCCAATCAGCTGGGATTCAGAAAAGGCCGTAGCACCATAGACAATATTAGTATTTTTGTTTCGGATATTCGTTTAGCTTTCTCGACTAATAAGTCAGTTCTTGCGGCCTTTCTTGATATCAGCTCTGCGTATGATAATGTGCTGGTCTCAGTAATGCATAAAAAATTGCATGACCTTCATGTACCTCAATTATTAATTACATTTATCATTAATATGCTTTCTGAAAGATGTATTATATTAGACCTAAACAGTGGTACTCAACTATCAAGGCTCGTATGGAGAGGCCTGCCCCAGGGGTCGGTCCTTAGTCCATTATTGTACAATGTATATACCTATGATTTAGAGACCTCCTTGAACTCAGATGTAAATGTCTTGCAATATGCTGATGACCTTCTTATATACATCTCGGACATTTCTATAGAAAAAGCTAGTAGCTGCTTAACCACTACTCTTAATAAGCTAAATGATTGGTTAGATGTCAATAGACTGGAATTGTCTGTTAGTAAAAGCACCGTGGTTCTATTTTCTAGACGGAGAATTATACCTGATTTCAGCGTACTTTATAAGGATAATTCTATTCCTGTAAAGTCTGAAGCAAAATTCTTGGGAGTTATTTTAGATTCCAAACTTACTGGAGTACCTCACTGTGACTATATTGTAACTAAATGTGAAAGAAACTTAAACATGATCAGGTGTCTTACCGGTGTTTGGTGGGGTGCCCATCCTTCGACCCTGCGTCTTATTTATAACGCCCTCATTCGTAGCTTACTAGATTATGCCACTTTTATTCTAGAACCCTGTAATGCTGCTGCTCTTAACAAATTAGATGGTGTGCAGGCCAAAGCTTTAAGGATCATCCTTGGAGCCATGAAATCTAGTCCCATTAATGCTATGCAAATAGAGTGTGTTGAACCACCTCTAAGTTTAAGACGTCAATTTCTATCTGATAGGTATTTATTTAAAGCCATGCAATTTTCTCATCATCCTTTACGTGATAAACTTCAACTCCTTTTGACATTCATAGATACTTGTTCATACTGGTCTCGTAAATCTCCTCCCTGCCTTATTAAAAGCTATCGAATATTTTGCTCTATACAAGCGCCAATGTATAATACATTTTGTTATCCTATTTTTAATAGTAAATTTAAAGCATTAATAATCTCTCCGAATGTTAGGATCAATCCAGATATTCCAAGAAACCAATTGGAAGCTCCTCAATATGTGAACATATTGAAAGAAAATGAATTTACGGATTTTCATTACATATATAGCGATGCTTCTAAGCATGCACCAGATGGCACAGTCGGAGTGGGAGTTTTCCATTTTCAGTATAATATAGTCCAAAAAATAAAACTACCGCCTGAATCATCTGTATTTACTGGAGAATGTCTTGGTCTGTTTAAATCAGTTGAATATATACTTCTTGCCAAACTTAAGAAATCTATTATATTTACGGACTCTATGAGTGCTCTGCAAGCTTTATCTAGGTTTCCATTCAAATCTGCTCAGATTAACCATGTTGTTATTAAAATTAGAAACCTCCTAGTTACGTGTGAAGAAAGAGGCTGTACAGTGGTGTTTTCCTGGGTACCAGGTCACTCTGGCATTTCGGGAAACGAACGTGCTGATCAGCTTGCTAACGAGGCTATTTTATGCGGAGATATGGCATATGCAGACTATTGTAACTCTGCCTATGATTTGTGTACATTACCAAAACATTCCCTTCAAGAATCTTGGAGAGTGGCTTGGGCGACCTCTAGCCAGTCAAAAGGTAGAACATATGCTAGGATTCAAAACTTTATTCCGTCAAAGCCATGGTTCTCACGTTTGAGGTTGGGCAGGAGGGTGACGTGTATCTTGACGCGTATGCGTTTGGGTCACGTTTGTTCACCTGTTCAACTGGCGAAATTTGGAATTGTGGATAGTGATTTGTGTGAATGCGGTGCGGTGGGTGACTTGAACCATATATTTTTAACATGCCCAGTATATAACAGGGATGCATTTTACCAGGGTCTTATTCAGTGTCATATACCATTTCCGACTTCTGTTGACATCCTCTTGTCCTCTGATGAACCTTGTGTATATAAACTTTTTTCCTCATTTATCTTACTTAATGATATTAAACTGTAAATATATGTTGTTAGTACATAAGTATATTAAGTCTATTCCATTTTATATTATTTTGTACCCTTTTCTGATCCTTCCCAAAATTCCGTTTTTTTTTAAATTTTGATTTTACTATTTTAAAATAAGTTTCTCCGTTTTATTAAAAAAAAAAAAAAAAACTTGACTATGGCTCAAACGCTCGACGCGCGGAGCCAATAAACAAAAGAAGAAGAAGAAGTTTTCGGAAAAGTACGTAAATGTACGTGGGGTCATTTAACCCTTTGAATCTAAAACATTTGACCTTGTGTTTTTTGCACGGTTCATATTTCGCGACCCGCGAACCACCCGCGCGCCCCTCGCGCACCCCGCATGCATCACGTTTCAGAAAAACGCCTACAAAAAAATACCCAGACCACTTATCATAGTTCTGTAAACGGCATTGGCTTTATTTATAATATATCTTTATGAAGGTACGATTTATAGAAGCTGAAGTTTACAAACAATTACATATAAACGGAAAGAATGCGTCAACGACCGCGATTTTTCAAAAATATATTTTCCCGATAAAGATATTACATTTCAGTGATAATCCAGTCTAACACTGCACTAAAATATATTTTTAGACTTATTGTATTGAGTTTTTATTTGTATTTGTCACCACTTGTCATAACAAACAATAAATAACACAAAAAAAACTCAAAATGTAGGCACAGATTCAAATGACATTTTACCATAGATATATTTTGTTTTTTGTTTTCGCACTTGACGATTTTACTGTTGCAGTGTAAAGACTACATTATAGGCTTCTCTATGGTCCAAAGTTGTTCAAACATAAGTAAACTCTATCATTAACAAAATTCAGTTTATAACCGTCTGGACCGGCGCGGCGCCCGGGCGCCTCATGCGCGCGAGGAAGTTTTCGTTTAAAAAAATACGCGGCGCCCGGGCGCCTCATGCGCTCCAGAAGGACCTCTTACAATAGGCCTTTGATTAGGTATATACAGAAGGATGTGCCCTAACATATTTAAATTGAAGCTTCCTATAACCTTAAAATGGCGCATGGGCGGAGCTTAATGCGGGCATTAGGGCTGAAATTATCGATACCTTTGATTATGTCGATACTTATATATACTCGATATAAAATTAACAAAATATAATTAATAAATAATTAAACATAATTTTTGAAATACACTAGTATTCGTATTTTATAATGAACAAGCTGATGCCCGCGACCCCGTCCGCGTGAATTGAGGTTTTTTGTAAGAAAAAATTTTGTATGAAAATAAATTTTTTTACTCATCGTTTCGTATAGAAGACAAAAATTCATTCGG
The DNA here is from genome assembly GCA_963932025.1 of Erebia epiphron. Taxonomy (NCBI): domain Eukaryota; kingdom Metazoa; phylum Arthropoda; class Insecta; order Lepidoptera; family Nymphalidae; genus Erebia; species Erebia epiphron. The sequence goes on along the minus strand of OZ009948.1, from coordinate 36,676,957 downwards.
AGGAAAAATACGGAGAGAGCTGATGATTGAGGATTCCGAAGACGGATGAAGAGCACAGCCAGGGTATTCAAGATAGGTGGGGTGTGCTCGACCAAATGTAACTCGACACTTCATCCGATTGACAGTGTGCTGAAAAAAAAAAAAAAAACGGCGGATTTAAGATGGTCGCCATACAAATTTCGTCGGTGTCTATCTCGGAGAGTATAAAAGATGGAAGAGTGGTTTCTTGGCAAAAGATGATCAGGACATGAAGGTCTACTTGATGAACAGGAAAAAATTCAAGATAGCGGAATTTATTTTTCCATAGAAAATGTATGGCGAATATTGAAGAGGCTTACAAGTGTAGAACTATGCAAGACTTTGATGCGGTTTTTTTACAAGATGGCGAAGTTCAATGGCACCCAAAGGTACCCGATCGTCAGTGGTATGATATTGATTAATCAACTAAGGAAGGTTTCTTTGTGTTTTTACTTCAACAGTCTCTTACACTGTATGCATGTCTGGAAAGTTTATTTACATTAAAAGGCCCTTTTAGATATTTAAGGGGTCTCTGTTTTATGTTTTCTTATGAGAATTTTTTTTAACGTCTGTTGGATGCGTGGCACTCTGGCGCTTCCACTGTGCTCGCTAGCATAGCAGTGTGTTGTTTACTTCAGAACACGTAGGCAGTAAACACTAGGATAGAAGGAGAGCAAGTAAGTAGACAGTGGGCCGCGCGGTCTACGCGAACGGGTGCGGTTCCATTTCAAAATTTGTTTTTAAAGAAGAACTCTCCATAATTTTTCGGAGAAAAAATATATGGAGGTGTTTATTTCAGAAAGTACCTATACTAAATGGAAGAGTGGAGTGAAAGTACCTATACTAAATCGTTAAGGGATCAACGCACAGCCTAAACCGCTCGGGTTAGCAACTTGAAATTTTGACAGTAGGTTCCTTTTGTGACGTAGGCGCTCTATAAGGAAAGATTTTTCAAAATTACACTCCTACGGGGGTGAAAAAACTAGTGAATGGGAATGGGAAACGATTCCCCATAAATCCAAAACGCGAGCTGTGATGAAAAACACTAGTGAAAACAGCACACAAACAGACGATGAGGTCAGAGCACATAGCCAAATGCCAACATTGGGTGATAGCAGCACCCAAACTGAAGAAGATATCGAGATGAACAATGATGGTGACTCGTTGCAAGACTTCAAAAACACGATTTCATCATGCAATGATTTTAATAGCCTGAACGAACTAATGAGCAGTGAATGGCCAGAAAATTCGTTTATTGCTACGAAAGTAGAAAACATAAACCCTTTAGCGTTTGATAGGAGCTGGGACATCGCCTGGATAGCAGTGCTAAACAATGAACAGAAGGAGAAAACGAAAGGAATACGAAAACTGATGCAAAAAAGCTATCCAGAAACAAAGGAGCTTCTAGACGATTGTGAGGCTGGCAAAGTTGAATACACAGTTCACACACATAAAAGCTCAAAGAAAAACGGAACGGAAGGCGTAAGATATATGTTCGTACTACCAATCACAGGGAAAATTGAAGGCCAGGCAGAAAAAGAACAAGTGTATAAGCAGACACTGGAACTTAAAGAAAAATGCGAAGAACAAAGAAGACCAAAAAAGTTGGCTATTGTAACAGACCGGGAAATTGACCAACAATGCATCAGGAAAACATTTGAAGTAATATTCAAGGGATGGGAAATAAGACTGCTGGTAACGGGGGGCGAAGCACAAGTAATGAAACAAGCGAAGAGCAAAACAGAAACACTGATTGTAAAAGGAGAAGGCACATATGCGGAAGTGCTAAAGCAAATGAAAAGTAATGTAAAATCTTCTGATCTGCAACAATTGGGGGTAAGTGTGAAATCAGTAAAAAAGGTAGGGGAAGGAAAAGTGATGATGAAAGTTACCGGAAACGCAAAACAAACAGAGGCTCTCAAAGACAAAATAACTGAAATCTTGGAAAAGGCAGAAGTAAGTATAGGAGGAGAATCAATATTTCACATTACGGGAATAGAGGAGGACGTAGACAGAGATGAACTTAAAAGAGCGGTAGAGAAAGAATTAAACACAACAATACAAGTCAGATCCCTGAGACCGACGAAAAACGGAAGCCAAACGGCAACAATCGCAGTTAAGAGACACATAACTAAGAACCTTATTAATACTAGCTGGATCACAATTGGATGGACAAAATGTAGAATAAGAAAGAGAATCAACATTGAAATGTGCTATAAATGCTGGGAGACGGGGCATATTGCGGTAAAATGCCAAGGCCCAGATAGGACAAACCTATGTAGAAAATGTGGAAAGAATGGCCATAAAGTAGCTTCCTGTAGCTCAGAAGAATTTTGTCCATTATGTGATAAGGCGGGTCACAGAGCTGCAACGACAGGATGCCCGAAGTTCAGAGAAGAATTAAGGAAAGCTGAAAATCTAGTTACAAAACCGTATAAAGCCAAAACATATTATACAAGTGGAGGCAAAAGTGGCAGTTAAAAAGATATTACAGATAAATACTGACCGAATCCGAGTAGCACACGATCTTCTCTCGGAGACTGTCAATAGGCTAAGAATTGATCTAGCTATTATAGCCGAGCCCAATCGAAAAATTGCAGAGGCCAACGGATGGGAGAGAGATAATAGAGGCGACGCAACTGTAGTTGCATATAGTAATAGTATTGCAGTGGATCACATAATTAAAGGCAATGGATTTATTGGGATGTGCTTGGATAGTCTTACAGTCGTTAGTTGCTATATCTCCCCAAACTGCTCACTATCTGATTACAAGAGAGATATTGACGAGCTATGGGACATTTTAAGACAACAACGGGGGCAGATATTAGTTGCTGGTGACTTTAATGCCGCCTCACAAGCATGGGGAAGCAAAAAGAGTGACCATAGGGGCCTTTACCTTCTGGAAATGCTGGCGGATCTGGATATGGTCATCTTAAATAAAGGCGACTCCCCAACATTTGAAAGAGGCCCTAGGAGCTCAAGGCCTGACATAACCATAGCTAGCCAAGAACTTGCCGGTAGGATAAACAACTGGAAAGTTTTAGATGAGGAGACAATGAGTGGACATAAATATATAACATATGAAATAGTAGAAAAAGCGTCTGAAATCAGCCCTGTGAACAGAACATGGAATCTTCATAAACTTAACACCGAGAAATTCGCCGAAATCCTAAACCGACAAGAAATGGAAACCCCGGAAGACCTAATAACTGTGACCACAAACGCCTGTAACGAGTCAATGCCACGGAAAAAAGCAAAAAGAAGGAAGGAGGTATACTGGTGGAACAGCGAAATAGTGGAAGCAAGACGAAAGTGCATCGAGTGCAGAAGAAGATACACAAGAGCGAACACCAAAAAAAAGAAAAACCAGCAGGACTCGCAAGCCGATCTATATAGACAGGAATACAAAGAAGCTAGATTTATGCTACAAACGTCAATAACAAAAGCTAAAGATAAACGCTGGGAAGGTATATGTGAAGAAGTAGACCAAGACGTTTGGGGACTCGGATACAAAATTGTCACTAAGAAACTCAAAGGCAATCCTCCCACCCAGATTAGTTTGAAGAAAATACAGGACATAGTTGGCGTACTCTTTCCTGAGCATCAAAAATTTGAAAGAATAGTAGTCCCAGTACAAGCGGTACCAGAAGTTACCGACGATGAAATCAGGAAAGTGCGGGAGCGAATCAGGCTAAAAAAGGCACCAGGTCCTGACCTTTTACCACCCGAAATTATCAAACTAGCCACGGAACTAATACCGGAAAAGATTAAAAAAGTTATGACTAATGTGATCCAATCTGGCTCATTCCCAGCCATATGGAAAACAGCAAAATTGGTATTACTGCGACAGCCCAACAAAAGCGCCGAAGACCCTGCGGGATACAGACCGCTATGTCTGCTAGACTGCTACGGTAAGCTATTGGAGGGTATACTGCTCAACAGGATAGAAGAACTGCTAGAAGATCACGGAAACCTAGCGAATACACAATTTGGTTTTAGGAAAGGAAAATCCACACTAGGCGCTATCGAAAAAGTAATAGCAATTGCAGAAGCGGCTAAGCAAGGAACTCAACGTGACAGAAAGCTTTGTGCTTTAATTGCACTCGACGTTAGAAATGCGTTCAATTCAGCGCCCTGGCAAGCTATACTTGAAGAGATAAAAAAGAGAGATTTCCCCCAATATATGTACAACCTCATAAATAGCTACCTTGACCAAAGAAGTGTTATCGTTAGAGATGCCGAAGGAGTAGAAAAAACGATAGAAGTAAGCAGCGGAGTACCACAGGGTTCCATACTAGGTCCAACATTATGGAACATACTCTATGACGAGGTATTCAGACTGGACCTGGGCCCTGATGTCCATCTCGTAGGTTTTGCGGATGACCTAGCCTTAATAGTATCGGCACAAAAAGATCGCACATTAATGAGAAAAGCCAACACCGCACTCACAAGGATAAGCGAATGGATGAAACAGAAGCGACTAAGACTAGCACCCGAGAAGACAGAAGCCATTATGCTCAGTGGCAAAAAAAGACACGGTCCAATCTCATTTCTGGTAGAAGGCGTCGAAGTAAAGCCTGGGGAAAAACTAAAATACCTGGGTATCTGGGTCGACAGAAGTCTTAAATTTAAAAAGCATATCGAAGAAGCAGCAGGAAAAGCGGAACGCCTAACAGCAGCACTAGGCCAGCTAATGCCTCGAAGAGGTGGACCACGGGCGAGTAAGAGAAGATTACTGGCATCAGTGGCCCACTCGATCATGCTATATGGAGCACCAATATGGGAGAAGACGCTTAAAAAAGCCAAGTACAAACGAATGCTGGTAAGAGTACAAAGGCTGCTTGGGATACGGATATGTGGCGCTTATAGAACAACCTCACTGGAAGCTGTACAAGTAATAGCTGGCCTGATACCCATAGAGCGGATGGCCTCAGAACGCACAAGGCGATACTTTAAGGAAGACCCGAAAACACCTAAAGAGGAAAGGCAACGAACGCTAGCAGAATGGGAAGCAGATTGGAGAAGCGGAGGCAAAGGAGCAAGGACCCGAGAACTCATACCGAACCTTAAAGAGTAGATGGAACGCAAGCACGGGGAAGTGGACAGATGGATTACGCAGGTATTGAGTGGGCATGGAGTATTCAACACCTACCTACATGCTATTGGGAAAGCCATAAGTGATGAATGCCCATACTGCGGTGAGAAAGATACTCCGCAACACGCAATAATCGAATGCCGTATGTTTGAAGAGGAGAGAAACCTAGCCACAGGCAATGAGGACAAGCTTAGCTCAAAAAATATGATAGCTAGAATGTTAAGGAGTGAAGAAGAGTGGGCAAAATATGCTAAATTAATGAGAAGACGATGAATGGGACAGACAGAGAACCACACTCTAAGGAAACAGCGGCCTTCCTGATGCAATGCTTCGTGCAATACCGGGAAGTGCGAGCGGAGAAATCGGAGAACGGAGGAGGTTTTTAGTCCGTAGGTTACTGCACAACACCTGCAGTAAAGTCGGGCATACCAGATGAAGGTATCCCTGAGGATTTTCCTCCTCCAAGAAGAAAAAAAAAAAAAAAAAAAACGGGGGTGAAATAGGGGGTGAAATTTTGTATGAAACTCCGGGTTGGCACTGAGAAATTCTTAATTGAAAAACCCAATACCTAACTTTTATGCCCGACCGGGAATCGAACCCAGGACCTCATGATCCGCAGTCGACTATGCTAACCACTAGAGTCTAGACCAACGAGGCAGTCAAAAATAGTAATTAGTTAAAATGATACATAATAACTGCAATGAAGGGACCAAAAACCACTTGAATAGACACTGTAATTTTCGAATACGAGACACCATCCCGGAGATCGGGTGTCTTAATCACAAGGTTATCATCGCTACAGCCTAAAATGAGTTTGGCAATATTATAAGTAGAAGCTGACTGTTCAATTTCATCTCTCTACCCCTCTGAGTGAGAAACAGTAAGAGTGATATGAAATTTTAATTTTATCGATACTCAATTTATTTGTAAACAATACAATCCCCACACTATATAAACACTCAAACAAAAACTAATGAAATAATCCAAATTTTCAGGGATAGCGCAAAAATTGACGTGTTTTGGATTCAGTAAAGAAGAAACTAAGCTATAATTAGTTGAAATAACTTAAAATACTCGCCACAAAAAGAAAAATAAAAACAACTATGTTACTCACTTACGAAATGAAATTCCTGGGCGTTTTACAATACTATTAATGTTATTAATAACTACAACAACTTTACAAAAATTCAAAATGGCGGATTTAAGATGGCCGCCATACAAATTTCGTCGGTGTCTATCTCGGAGAGCATAGAAGATGGAAGAGTGGTTTCTTGGCAAAAGATGATCAGGACATGAAGGTCTACTTGATGAACAGGAAAAAAATTCAACATGGCGGAATTTATTTTTCTATAGAAAATGTATAGCGAATATTGAAGAGGCTACAATTTAGTGTTGAATTATGCAAAACTTTGCGCTTCCTTTTCAAAATTTGTTCTTAAAGAAGAACTCTCCATAATTTTTGGAGAAAAAAATTTACCTACTTATGGTGAGCGATGATGATCGAGGGTTTGAAAGATGGGTGAGGAGCACGGCCAAAATGTTATAGGTGTCTATTTCAGAAAGTGTAACCAGTACAAAATATTTTGTGATTTCCAGCTCTATTGCAGTGATTGCACAACCTACATACATTACACTAAAGCTTTTAATATTATATCTTTGGCTTTGAAGTCTTATCGTTCGTAAAAAAAACCACTGCAGGAGTAACTGTTGCATTGATCTCAGAATTTCTGAAATATGCAGTTTTCGTAAAAATAAATTCAATAAAATAAGAATAATAATCAACCATTTTTTACCCGACTGCGGTACGCACAGGGTTATGTGTTCATCAGTCTATATATGTATTTTTGTTCCTTGCAGGATAGCTACAGCCTAAACGCGTGGACCGATTTTGATGATTCTTGCACCAGTTTATGCCGAGTATATCAGTAAAGTATCACTGTGGAAGCCGAATTTGAGAAAAAACAAAATGGCGCCCTCTAGAAGCCATAATGTAACAAAATAAAAAATTAAAGTCAATAGACTATGGCAAGTGGGGTATCGATGAATAGGTCTTGCAAAATCATAGTTAGGTTCCCTTAATCATTTTCTCATTTTATCGATCATTTAGGATTTACGAGGTTTCAAAGGTTAATTTTTAGTGTATTCCTTTGTGTCACACTACAGACAAAACGGCTGAACCGATTTTGATAATACTTGCACCACTAGGTTTATCTTAATCTTCTGAGTGTCATAACGGAAGCCGAATTTGAGAAAAAACAAAATGGCGGCCTCTAGAAGCCATAATGTAAAAAATTAAAAATTAAAAATCGATAGACTATGGCAAGTGGGGTATCGATGAATAGGTCTTGCAAAATCATAGTTAGGTTCCCTCGACCATTTTCTCATTTTAACGATCATTTAGGATTTACGAGGTTTCAAAGGTCCATTTTTGTGTATTCCTTTGTGTCGCACTACAGACAAAACGGCTGAACCGATTTTGATAATACTTGCACCACTAGATTTATCTTAATCTTCTGAGTGTCACTACGGAGGCCGAATTTGAAAAAAACAAAATGGCGTCCACTAGAAGCCAATTAATAAATAAAAGTCGATAGGCTCTATAGCCTACCAATAGTCGATAGGCTCTATAGCAAGTGGGGTATCGTTAGCTAGGTCTTTTAAAATCACACCTAGATTCCTTAGACAATTTTTCCGTTTAAATGATAATTTAGGATTTACGAGGTTTCTAAGGAAATGTTTAAAGTTCCTACTCATATCACTATGTCTATCAAACTAGGTGGATTATCTCAAAAACCACTCAACCGATTTTAAAAATTATATTACTTATAGAAAGCTACATTATTAACAAGTAAAATAGAATTTATTTTATTTCCAAAAAAATTAGGGATCCTTACGAAAATTGCAATAATGTGAGTTAAGGCGGAAAAAATTATCTCATCTGAGAGCTTACGTGGTGTGCGCTGCCTAAATCGTTAAAGTTACACGCCAACAATGTATGGTGGAAACGTTCCTCTCAAAAAGTTCTAAAAAAAAGTTCGCGATAGCATATAACTATCTTTTAAGGTTGACTCACAATAACCATTTTTATGATAGTTTTAATCGTTAATTCCTTATTAAAATAAATATCTTACTCATCTCAAGTAGGTATTTAATTTAAACAAAAATTGTCCTTTAAACCATTCAATTTAGATGAATATCTTATGAGATATCATAGAACTTCATCAGAAATTGACGCGGCCCACAGCGGATAGGTAAAGGTGAAGGTGGGGCGTACTCTCACAATAAGTATAATAAATATTAGGTACAGTAGTATAGTAACATAGGTATCATTGTATACCTAAGATTAATGTGACAAAATAACAAGCCTCAAAAAACTTGATGATTTTTACTCCTTCAATCGATCAATCAATAAATTCATCAATGCCACATGCAGCGCATATTCGACTAACATAACTTCCGACTAACATTTTTAATGTCATTAAAATATTAGTTCCGAGTCCAATTAGTTATAAACTAAATACTAAATAAATAAATACGTCCACTACGTACTAAATACGTACAATTTGTGTGTTTGAAAATACTAAAAAATACCTACTTTTTTTGCAGTCTACGGGCATTTTCGTAAGTGGCCGACGTTCATTGCCGAGGTCTCGTGACGTCGATGCGATAGGACTCTCGAAAATTAATAAGCACATTTCTTGGAAAAATAGCAGATTTACGAACTTTACCAAATTAATATTAGCATTATAACATATGCAAATTTGATGATGGTTATGGTGATCACCGCTCGTCATTACGAATAAATTAATCCGATGCTTATTACTACTTTTCATACAAAATACTTATTAGTACCTTTGGTGCTACCACAGAATAGGTAATAGGTGCTACTTCGGGCAGATAAAACGTCGCCTGTTTCCGATAAATACTTAACAAAAAAGTTTGAAATAAAAAAGTAATTTACAAAAAACAAAAAACCCGACTGCTTGGATACCAAAAAGTATAAAACAAGACATGAATTGAAGTATTTCATTATTATCAATTTAAATAGTAAAATATTAATAAAATGTATCAAGGCGCAGTCGCACGTCCTAAAGCTAAACTTAACGTGTGACTACGCCTTGATACATTTTATTAATATTTTACGATTTAAATTGTATTAATTCAACAAATAATAAACTAGTTTTTTTTTAACTTATTTGAAAAAATCGTTATGCTTTTGTTGACCAATAAAAACTATAAATGCATACACTCTCGCATTGATTATAAAATAGCTGATGCCCGCGACTTCGTCCGCGTGGTTTAAGTTCTTTGTTATTCCCGCGGGAACTCCTTAATTTTCCGGGATAAAAAGTAGCCTATGTCACTCTCCAGGTCCTCAACTATACCCATGCCAAAAATCACGTCAATCCGTTGCTCCGTTTCGGCGTGATTGAAGGACAAACCAACAAACCAACAAACAAAGTGACTTTCGCATTTATAATATTAGCACAGCCTTGAAATATATTTCGTTAAACTGTGATATTAGTATGATATGATTAATGCGAGAGAGAAACAAAAGCATGACGATTTTTTCAAATAAATTAAAAAAAACTACCCACTGTCTTACCTTTTTATCCCGGTGTTATCGCGGGGACATGCATATGCTACTTTTTATCCTGATTTCCCACGTGAACATAAAAAAAGACGTGTGGCACTCGGAGACTGCCGCGGTAAAGCCATTGCATAGCATTTTTATTCAACTTGCTATGACTATTGACTACTTGTGTTGTTGACTTCAAGTTGTTGAAAAGCATACCTTCCTACTTTGTATATGAGTAATAATAAAATTAGATATGATGTAGGTATAACTTGCCGGCGATAACTTAGACTTAGCCCGTATTAAATTGGCTTTATAAAAGGTATTTTTAATTTATTCATCCCTAGGTTGTGTTTCGACACTGTTTTTAGCATAAAAAGGAAGCTTACGAATATTATGAGAGATAGCTGCACTTACTATCGCTAGAAATTCTGATTTAGTATTTGGTAGATCCTAGGAAATCTGCCAGTCTGCCCGCATGATGATGATCCTTTTCACTAGATATGGCCGCTCAAAGACGTGCTATGGTTACCAAAAATGAACCATAACTAGGAAGGCTGATTCTAGTACAGCATTAAAGTATGCGCAGTACCTATGTAAACAGTATAAAAACTGACGCTATTCATCTGGCCGTTCACTAGATATCACCTCTCAAAGACGTGAACTTACAAACTATAAATAACTAGTGGTTCGCCCCGAACTGAGACTCGCGGCGCCATCTATTGACATAATTGTGAAGTTCTGTTGTAAATACTAAGGCTCATTAAAAATTAAATAATTTCGTTTTCTTATAATATTTATCTAATTTTATTATTTGTTGTTCAAGTACAGGATATAATTCAAATAATTGATCAAGTATCAGGGTCAGCATTTCAGAAAATTTAGAGTTCTGAGGTCAACTTTGGACGTTAGAAAATCACCTTTGGACTCTATTCCTAATTATCTTTAAAATGATATACCGCAACCCTATGTAACGCTATAAAAATATTTTCGTTCGCATTCGCTTCTATAAGAGCCCCCCTGAAATAAAGATTTTTACCCGACTGCGGAACGCACAGGGTTATGTGTTCATCAGTCTATATATGTATTTTTGTTCCTTGCAGGACAGCTACAGCCTAAACGCGTGGACCGATTTTGATGATTCTTGCACCAGTTTTTGCCGAGTATATCAGTAGAGTATCACTGTGGAAGCCGAATTTGAGAAAAAACAAAATGGCGCCCTCTAGAAACCATAATGTAACAAATTAAAAAATTAAAGTCGATAGACTACGGCAAGTGGGGTATCGATGAATAGGTCTTGCAAAATCATAGTTAGGTTCCCTTGATCATTTTCTCATTTTATCGATCATTTAGGATTTACGAGGTTTCAAAGGTTCATTTTTAGTGTATTCCTTTGTGTCGCACTACAGACAAAACGGCTGAACCGATTTTAATAATACTTGCACCACTAGATTTATCTTAATCTTCTGAGTGTCATAACGGAAGCCGAATTTGAGAAAAAACAAAATGGCGGCCTCTAGAAGCCATAATGTAACAAATTAAAAAATTAAAGTCGATAGACTATGCCAAGTGGGGTATCGATGAATAGGTCTTGCAAAATCATAGTTAGGTTCCCTTGACCATTTTCTCATTTTAACGATTATTTAGGATTTACGAGGTTTCAAAGGTCCATTTTTGTGTATTCCTTTGTGTCGCACTACAGACAAAACGGCTGAACCGATTTTGATAATACTTGCAGCACTAGATTTATCTTAATCTTGTGAGTGTCACTACGGAGGCCGAATTTGAGAAAAACAAAATGGCGTCCACTAGAAGCCAATTAATAAATAAAAGCCGATAGGCTCTTAGCCTATCAATAGTCGATAGGCTCTATAGCAAGTGGGGTATCGTTAAATAGGTCTTTTAAAATCACACCTAGGTTCCTTGAACCATTTTTCCGTTTAAACGATAATTTACGATTTACGAGGTTTCAAAGGAAATGTTTAAAGTTCCTACTCATATCATCTATGTCTATCAAACTAGGTGGATTATCTCAAAAATCACTCAACCGATTTTAAAAATTATATTACTTATAGAAAGCTACATTATTAACAAGTAAAATAGGCTATATTTTATTTCCAAAAAAATTAGAGATCCTTACGAAAATTGCAATAATGTGAGTTAAGTCGGAAAAAACGATCTCATCTGAGAGCTTAGGCGTGCGCTGCCTAAATCGATAAAGTTATACGACAACAATGTATGGTGGAAACGTTCCTCTCAAAAAGTTCTAAAAAAAGTCCGCGATAGCATATAACTATCTTTTAAGGTTGACTCACAATAACAATTTTTATGATTTTCAAATTTGGTCACTGCTTTACTTTTGCGAAGGTGTTTTACCAACATAGTTTTAATCGTTAATTACTTATCACAATAAATATCTTACTCATCTCAAGTATTTAATTTAGACAAAAATTGTCCTTTAAACCATTCAATTTAGATGAATTTCTTATGAAATATAGAAATACAGTAACCTCATCAGAAAATGACGCGGACCACAGCGGATAGGTAAAGGGTGAAGGTGGGGCGTACTCTCACAATATAATAAATATTACAGTAGTATAGTAACATATCATTGTATACCTAAGCTTAATGTGACGAAATAACAAGTCTCAAAAAACTTGATGACTTTTACTCCTTCAATCGATCAATAAATGAATTCATCAATGCCACATGCAGCGCATATTCGACTAAGGGCCGGCGCCCACTGCCGGCATGGCATGGCGTGTCATGGCAAAGGATTTTATTACTAATCAAGTTATTTTGAATCTTATTGCAACGAGTAATTCACGTTACTTTATTTCGATACCACAGTGCCGCGAAATGACGCGACGTGCCGCGGGATGCTCCGGCATGACGTGTCATGCCGTTTCATTCCACGCGTTGCCGCGAGACGTATGTGTCACTTTTTGTCGAAGAATTATGATTGCTAAGCTAGTTAAAAAAAAAGGATTGGAACTTATGCAGCGATCATTTCGGTTACCGGGGCGCAGTCCAGTCGATGCGCGGGGGCAAGGGAGAGATACTACTCTACCTCTATCACCCTACCACGGCCTCTACCACGGCATGCCACGGGATGCCCCGGCAAGCCGCGAGATGCTCCGGCATGCCACGGGACGTCGCGGGATGCCGCAGCATAGCCTGCTGTACTATGCCGTGCCACGCCGTCAGTGAGCGCCGGCCCTAACATAACTTCCGACTAACATTTTTAATGTCTATTAAAATATTAGTTCAGAGTCCACTTAGTTATAAACTAAATACTAAATAAATAAATACGTCCACTACGTACTAAATACGTACAATTTGTGTTTTTGAAAATACTTAAAAATACCTACTTTTTTGCATTGTCTACGGGCATTTTCGTAAGTGGCCGACGTTCATTGCCGAGGTCTCGTGACGTCGATGCGATAGGACTCTCGAAAATTAATAAGCACATTTTCAGGAAAAATAGCAGATTTACGAACTTTACCAAATTAATATTAGCATTATAACATATGCAAATTTGATGATGGTTATGGTGATCACCGCTCGTCATTAGGTACGAATAAATTAATCCGATGCTCATTACTACTTCTCATACAAAATACTTATTAGTACCTTTGGTGCTACCACAGAATAGGTAATAGGTGCTACTTCGGGCAGATAAAACGTCGCCTGTTTCCGATAGATACTTAACAAAAAAATTTGAAATAAAAAAGTAATTTATAAAAAACAAAAAACCCGACTGCTTGGATACCAAAAAGTATAAAACAAGACATGAATTGAAGTATTTCATTATTATCTATTTAAATCGTATAATATTAATAAAATTTATCAAGGCGCAGTCGCACGTTAAGTTTAGCTTTAGGACGTGCGACTGCGCCTTGATAAATTTTATTAATATTATACGATTTAAATAGATAATAATGAAATACTTCAATTCATGTCTTGTTTTATACTTTTTGGTATCCAAGCAGTCGGGTTTTTTGTTTTTTATAAATTACTTTTTTATTATAACTTTTATGCCATACGGCTGGAGGCCATCGGTTTATATACAGAGCGTCCCATGGCTATGCCACATGGAAGGGAAGTACCTTAAATATCCTAGGTGGAACATTTTACTGAAAGAAGACTTCATTTTAATTTAAAATACAATTTAAACTGCATTCATAGATTTTTAAATAACTGCCCGGTTGAACCGGGACTCGAACCCGCTATACAAGAAAAAAAAATTACCTGTAGCTTTATCATACCGATCGAAAGGCTTTATTATAAGGATTATTTTTTGCTACATAACTTAGCATCAGAAATAAAAGGAAGACCATGAATTTAAACATTTGATGTAAAATTTCGTTCAGAAAAATGAAGAAAAGCTGACATTGCCAGTTCTTCATTGCCATCTCAGTTGGACATCCAACTAAGATTATCATTTTTAAATTAATTATCTATTATTAATGAGCACCCACTTGAGAAGTACCCATAATTACCCTATTATAATTTAGTCAGTGCATGATGGTGCATGATAAATGATCTACTAATTGATAAAGAGATACGTATGTAATTATTAGATACCGGTTGTCAGCTTTTCTTCATTTTTCTGAACAAAATTGTACATCAATAGTTTAAATTCATGGTCTTCCTTTTATTTCTGATGCTAAGTTATGTAGCAAAAAATAATCCTTATAATGAAGCCTTTCGATCGGTATGATATAGCTACAGGTCATTTTTTTTCTCGTATAGCGGGTTCGAGTCCCGGCAAGCAATTATCTAAAAATCTATGAATGCAGTTTAAATTGTATTTTAAATTAAAATGAAGTCTTCTTTCAGCAAAATGTACCATCTACGATATTTAAGGTACTTCCCCTTCATGCGGCATAGCCATGGGACGCCCTGTATATAATATTTAAATTTGAAGTCATTACGTTCAGTAATTCAAAAGTTATAAGGCTCTGAGAGACGGACGGACGGACAAGTGCAAATTCACTCAAGTAGACTCAGAGACCTTCGCTTCGCTCGGTCAATTATTAGCAATTATTAGATCGTATGTGATATGACTTGTCGTTACGTTGATTGCTTATAAAAATTACGAAGGCGTAAAATTAATTGCTGTCCTATTCTTATTACACTTGTTTATGCCAAATTTAGTTTTTCTGTTTTATTTTATATACCTATATATTGTAAATTGTATTGTTAATTTGTGTGTAGTATTTAAATATCTCTTTACTATTAATTTTCCTATTTCAGATTGTATTTACGATTTTAATATTACCACTGGCGATCTAAAAGGTCATATATGTTATTTATCTTAAATCCGCATGCGGGCAGACCTTCACTATTGTCATCAGTGGAGAGCCCTACACCAACCTAATACTGAATCAGCCTTCCTGGCGATAGTTACGCAAAAGTGCAGCTATCTCTTAGTCTAGAAGGTTTTGTTATCTAAACATACCATTAGGCATATGTATTGAAAAACAAGGTTCGTACCTATTTGTACCTATAAGTAGGTACTAGATTGCACTTGATGGTAAATATAATAATATTATTACTGTCGTTAAATTATTTTATAGTATGTGCCCGCAAATACTAAGCGAGTAATTTGTTAATTAGAGAACAAAAACGGCAATAAGTTGGTATATCTTCATTTTATTTAATAGGCAGGTACGTTACATGGGTATGATATTATTAGGTAGGTACAAACATGATCTAAAATTAGTACCTAATTAAAAAAAATTAAAGCTTATTTAAAAGTAATCTTATGTCTTTCCATCATCAGTATTTTGTCATTCGAAGACAAAGCAATTCATAGAAATCATAAGTAGTTACAACAACTGCTGACTAACATTTTGGAGTTCACAGACACACAGATTACAATATACTACGTGATTGATTTACTTTCTTCACTTCATATTTGAAGCAAACGCTTGAAGCGTTCGAATACTAGAGTCCGATGCAAATCCGAGTCTATGATGTAGGTAATAGTATACTGCCCGTACGGTAGTAAATATAATAAATCTATGACGGACCGTATTCGACTAGTGCACAAAAGGCCTATTTCATGAATTGTAAACCCTTACCCTAGCTAAAGGAAAAGTTTCGTTTTAGGCCTACTCTTGTACACTCTACCATGAATAGAGGAAAATACATAGATACCTAGTATTAAAATATTGTAATTTAGAACAGCAAAGTAAATAAAAAGAAAAAAATTAAAATGTATTTCAAGTTTTCGATACGTTTCCAAGATGGCAACCTTCAACAATCGAGAAGGCAGTAGGCGCGAAATGTATCAAATGTCATTTCTGACAGTCGCTGTCAAAATAACGTGTTTTTCTTTTGAAAACGTCAAAAAAATATGAATCCGCGATTGTTACACACTCTTGTTTAGTATTGCATAACTTGGAAAGATTAAATAATTTCGGCACTGAAATTACGACGAATTCGTAGATTTGACCAATTAAAACTGGTCTAGTATTTTATTTTCCTTCATTCCTCTACTTGTACAAGACCAGGCCTACGCCCCATACAAATCTGAACCGTCTCTTTTAGGTCAAAAATATATAATATTAGTTAAGTATAACAATCTAAAACTATATTTATACATCGATCGAGCAAATCGAGACGAGGCGCTTTCTAGGCAATGTGTAAGACGTCATCCTCATTTTCTTGGGGATTTCGTATGTCGATAACAATGCCAAAAATGTTGCAAGAGACTCGGCTCGGATTTTGCGACCAGCTTTTTATCAATTTTTCGATTCGTGACTGTGATTTTTGACGTCACTATAAGTTAGGCCTTGACTGCAATCTCACCAGATGGAAAGTGATGATGCAGTCTAAGATGGTAGCGGGCTAACTTTTAAGCGGTATGGCAGTAATATTAAACCCCCCAAGCGGTTTCTACATGGCATCGTACCGGAACGCTCAATCGCTTGGGGGTACGTCTTTGCCGGTAAGCTTTAATTTCTTCTCCATTGCGCTATTCAGTGCGCTCTAGGCTCTAAGTACTTTTTCCCGCGAACTAACAAAGAGACATTAAAATTGTGCTTACGCTTGGCTCCAATACCGATTTTTTACCTTTTAAATAAGCTAAGGAAAAATTGATTAATGTCAAAGGTAAATAAGTCAGTCTACTTGAATTAAGTACGTTCACTCATCTCTGAAGACGGCTTTTCCGACGAGTGGTAAATGTCTCACAAAGGGTCCACCATATGAGAGCAGATGTCTTAAAGGTTCAAACAGTAAGACCATCCAGTATACGAGGACTAGATGGAAGAACACAGACACTAGAAAGTCCAAGACGTATAATCTGAAACAAAGAAAAATTTTATTAATAGGAATCCTTAGTAACTCATCAAGAGGTGGATTGGGACTCAAAAGGTCAAAGCTTCCATTTCGTGTTCATGTTCGTAGGTCATTCTTTCAATTAGGATCTTAAAATTACCTTAAAAAGAAAAAAATAGCATTGTTTTGTGGTCATTTACTTAAATCTGTAACTACGAGAGCTGGAAAATAAGTCCACAAAAACTATTGTCTTTTTGGTATGGCCATAAAGCAATATTCTTTTCTTTGGTCTTTCAGTCAATGTTTGAAGAGGGTCAGCCAATTAAAGATTACACCAACTATCAAGTGCAAGCCCAAAATTCATAAAAAGATCTTACATGTTATTCTGTAGTCTTGCTTTCGGTAGATTCTCCAACTTCTCCTTCAAGCAGTACAGTTTTCCTCCAATCATGCAGCTCTCTATGTATGGCCCGACTTCAATGATCTTCAGGTTCATCGGGAACGTCGCGAAGTCCGTGGGGTTCAGCTTGGCCGCTAGAGCCTTGAAATTGTGCGTGTCGAACCACCACTCGCGAGTTGTGAAGTATTGGAGGACCATCAGACCGACAGAAATACGATTCTGTATACGCACCATGCTGTAATAAGGAATAATAATAATTAAAGTATCGAATTATTTCATACATTAGATATCACCTACCTACTTTAAATATTATGCAGTAACAAGACAAAACTGTAGCGGATTATCCGGTATATAGGTTCTTTGAAAACCTTGTGAAATCTTTGATTTTCGGGATATAAATTACTGTCTACTGCAGAATTTAAGCTATGCAAAATCGGTTCAGCGGCAGAGTGAGCGGTAACAGACAGCCACACACTCTTTCTCAATTAAGTATAGAATTATGGAAGACTAGAACTATAGAAGTCTCGAGTACAGTGTATAGCCCATGGGCTATACACTGTACTCGCCATTTGGGAAGCTATTTGATAAAAGAATACAAACTTTCAGCTTTGTGCATTAGTGAGTATGTGACAAGTGAGATTATTAATCTAATTAATTTTAGGTAACTCTAACCAGGCTTTTCGGGTATTTTCTATTTTAGGCTAAACACCTCATAGTAACATGGGACTGTGAGTTTACTAGGTTTTCAAGCACCTTTTGTAGCATTTTTTCAATAAAATGCACTCGTAACAAACCTAGCATTTCATTATGTAAGTATATTTTACCATTTTCTTATTATTTTTTATTTTAAGTGCATCAACCACATGAGCGCCTAGATCCAGTGTCATCAGCTTTGTACGCCCGGGTTGCCTTTAAAAGATCACTTTAGTGATGAGGCCGCCTTTGCGCATTACCACAGTTTCTTGTCTTATGTTTTGTATGCATAATTTTGTACCTATGTTCAGAACAGATGCAGTAAACACTTATACTACTACTAGCTATAGCTATATAAATCCGAAATCTTCCGCCCTTACTTATTCCTTAGAATTAGAGAAGAGAAAGTTTAAAATTCTTACAATCTTTTCTGTCCAAATATAAGCATCAGGAAATCTATCAAATAAGCAGGCACGATGTGATAGAAGAACACGCAGAGCTCGTGTATTAGTCTGTTGTGCCGTATGTTTCCATTGGGGTACCACAGCGGGCCTTCGAAGGGGTACTTCCTTACTGTTGCCTTCCCCACGTCGAGCACCTCCTTCCAGGTAGTGTCTCGGTCATCGCCAGAGGTGAGATTGAAAACTGGGATTTCTGCAGGCCTGTAAGATTTAAAATGTCAACTGTTAGAAGGGAAAATTAAAGTGAGCTTATGTAACATGGTATCACTGCATGCAGGTTTTTGGACGGTGGCAACACTGGTCTATGGTTCGGAATGTAATTGCGCCGGCTGCCTTATTCGTGTAAATTGCTAAATTAAAGTAATAAATAGATATTATGAGGATAACCAGTGTTTTCCTCTTAAAACTATATTACTTAGGTTTTGACGACCTCCGTGGCGCAGTGTGTAGCGCTGTTGTCTTAACGTGCGGAGATCCCGGGTTCGATCCCCGGTAGGGTCAATTTGGGAATTTGTAATTTCTGAATTGAATACCTACTAGTTTTTGGGAGACCAGACTCTCAGAGCGAACTTTTTTGTAGACTGGCGCAACTGCGCCAGGGAGTTTGTCAAAATATCGGTTAAACGGTGTTGAGAGCTATGAAGTATGACGGGACGCAATTAATGACCTCAATTTACATAGACGGGCCTTGTAAAATAAATCGTGTGGACTTATTTTACTAACGCCTTACCTAACGCCTTATTTTACTAAAATCTAGCCTGAAAAGCGGGACAGCGCTATAGCGGGGACAAAGACAGGCTTATACAGGTGAGGAGCGCGCTCTCCAAGCCAAACGCCCAACTTTTTTCTATGAAAGGATCTAGTAGGTAGGTACCTACATATATTATATCGATGGTCTTACCTCTCAATCTTAGTGTTAATATGGTAAGGGATGAGTATGATGGCATTAATGGCGATGTCCACGGGGATGACCTCTGCGTGGTAGTGGCCATAGCAGTGCATAGTTCGGATGACGCCCTTGCCCGCGCCGATCATCAGCCCGATCGGCCCATTCAGGTTGTCCACCCAACCGGGGGTTGGCTCCTTATGGGATGGGGTTACTGTAACATGAAAATTTATAAAGCATAAAAAATTGGCAGTTATAGGGACTGCCGATAGAAGTGAAAAGTAAATCAACTCAATTTTACTTCACATAAACACTTGAGTTTCTGACTGGGAAATGTAGAAAAAAGTATTACCTATACTCGTATTTGCAACAACTTCAGTTAATTATGCACCTTAGGACTAACACATAAAGCTACATTACGAATGGAAAATATTAATTTTTAAGACGTTCTGTCATCGGAGAAAATGTAGACCTTTCAATCCAACATAAAAAGTAATTTTTAAAATACTTACAAAAATATTCATTATAAAATAAACCTTAAAACTAGGGCTTTAAAGTTTAATTTCGAATCTAGTATATTGACATTTAAGACCTTTTGTCTTCGTAACAACGAGAGCATATCGCTGTTCGCGAGCATGTCGGTCACGCGAATCCACAATTTTACCCCCTACCAAAAAGTGCTCAACGCGGCTAAAGGAGTTTTCACTTCAATAATTTGTTTACACGTTTTCGAAGTTATTCAAAGCTCTGGCCGTTGGTACCGTTTGTATGTTTCTCGTTAGATTCATAATTAAAAGCATCCAAGAAAGGATCATGATTCATGAATCACTCTCGCCTCTACCTTTCCTTCTCTCCTTTATTAAGAACAGTGTAAATAGACTGATTCTGCTGTGTACTGCTTATATATTATTATTAGGGTCCTGTTGTCCGGCATTGAGTTACTCGTAAATCTCAAAGGAGGTGGCAACTGGCACTCATGCTAGCTGATGCCCGCGACTTCTTCCGCATGGAATAATTTTTTAATTCCCACAAGAACTCTTAAATTTTCTGATATAAAATGTAGCCTATGGTTCTCTCCTGGTCCGCAAAAAATCACACCGATCCGTTGCTCTGTTGCGGCGTGACTAACGAACAAACCAACGAAGAAACACACTTTCGCATTTATGATATTAGTATGATAAATTTATGGGACCGCTTATCAACAGTGCCAGCTACCATGCCCTTCTGTTCCACCACAGAGTAAAACAGCTATAATTTGAATGTTTTGCTTAACTATCTTTTGTATTGAGCCTATGACTCAACTATAATAAGAAGTATTAACTATATTAAGTAGAGAAATAAAAAATGTAGAGCCGATTTTTCTGTTTAGCAGGTAAATTAAAAGACAGAAATAACAAACCTATGCTTGGTCGCACTACGACCGTGGGTATGTCCTTGTAGCTTTCCTTCACCAATGCTTCAGCCAGCCTCTTCGAGTATGTGTATGAATTCGGATGCATCTCCATTATGGATGGTGCTAGCACGTTGAGCTGATCGTCTGAGAGCCAGCCCGCGGCTCGCAACACTTCATGAGGATTAGCAGGCGGGTCGTGTACCTAATTTACAAATGTTTGTATTAAGTATTATTTAAAAAATATATTACATATAAAATTAATAATTTTATGAGTTTTTTTTTTTTGAAACATTAGCCAGTAACTCAACAGGTTTCTCCTAGCTTCTTGTACACGAAATTATAATAGTGTAAAGTAAAACCGAAGCACGGACGTGCGTGGCAAAGCAACCTGGTAAAATAAGTAATAACCGCACTTGGCCAGCGTGGTGGATTATAGAGCTAAGCTGTTCTGATTCTGAGGGGAGACATGATCTATAGAGCGTACTTTGACTTGGCTCAGACTTTTTATAGAGTTAAAACGAGATGGACATAAATCTAAATCAAATAAGGTGAGTAACATAAATCTATCTCGTTTTAACAATGTCTTAAGTCTAAGCAAAGCCAAAGTTCGGTCTATAGATCTTACCCTAAGAATCAGAACAGTTCAGTAGTGAGTCGACGATAAGTAGGTTGAAATGTTGAAAATTTATGATGATTACCTTTATAATTATTATAATTTCGTCGCTTATTAACAAAGGCTTTTGATAGGTACCTACTTAATTTGAAATCGAATCTACCGTACCTTTTCAGCCAGTCGCTCATAATCGGGATAACAGAAGGCGGTAGAGAGGTGCACGAATGAAACGAGTTTCTTCATCTTTTTGGCCATCTCTAGGACTCGGAGCGTTCCTTTGGTGTTCATCTCCAGCCCCTCTTTCAGAGGCGCTTCTAAACGGAGGCTGGCGGCAAAATGGAACACTATTGATACCTATAAGATAAAGATAAAGCAAGTAAAAGCAAAGTTAAATTTTAGAGTCGTGCTTTTTGTAGTTGCTTAAGTGCTAAAAGTTTTTGTAGTCTGATATTATACAGATTTAAACCAGATTTGTATTGTGTCATCATTGCGTGTTTCCTGCTTGTAAATCATCATATTATTTGATTTAGAAATGAGATGACTGTTTGATTTAACAAGACCATGACGATTCGTAAAAATAAATAAAATAAGGCCATACAAATAATTTAAAGTGGAATACCGCAATTAGGTATTGCATCAACGCGATTTCTCTTTGCTCTTGCACGGCATCTATGCGAAATGTGAATTATATAGTTTAGTTCCGCCATAGGACCGCAACGGCTTTCACCGAGTTTACCTATACTGCCTAGTTACCCACGTCCTACGTTAACGTTACGTAATAGAGTTTCGAACTAACTAATTCGAACGAAACCGCTCGAATTAGTGTAAAAAGTGTACAAGTGCTGTGTCAGTGAATTAGTGCTTGTGCTACTTATGTAGGTCACAAAAACGTAGTGAATAGTACAAGACACAAGTACATTAGAATAAACTAAGGACAGTTATTGGATTGTAAATTAGATGTAGAAATTAATTATAAGTAGAAGTTTAAGCTAGAATATTATTATTTATCACTTATCAGCCCATAGGCCAGATGGTAGTAGACAATAAGGTTGCAATGATATTGTAATGAAACTTTATGGTAAGAGAAAAAAAACGTCATAGAGCGAGCTAGTTACCGCCATCCAGCCTTTGCGTTATGCTGGGATGTTATGGAGCTCCGTAACAAAATCCGATACAAAAGTTTCAAATAATTTCGGATAGGGGCGGAGTCTAAATGCCATCTATGCTTTTGGAGTTTACCTCCCTTAGAATCGATTTGCTTATGTATATCGAGCCCTGGGTATGAAAATGTATGGGGAGTAAAATCAAACTTCTCCGTTACGTTATTGACTTTATGTTTCCATGACTATTTTGTAATGTATTTTGATGAATTATTTTTAATTATATAATTAATATAATTAAATGTATCAAGCATGCTTTCAGTAAGTACTTAATATAAAAAATGCGTTCAATTAATAATCTTTAAAAAAAAATACTAATCTATATAATATATTTTATAATCGTTGGTAAAGAGTAGACTCTATTTGTGCGTCGGAGCTGACACACACACAATTTTTTGTTTTGCGTAGTTGTAAACGATTTTGCAAATTTCTAGAGGATACTTGAAGAAAGAAGACGAAAAGCCCTCCTCGAGCATTTATTTTACATGAACTACAAAAATGATACAAAGAAAAAATAAAATCACACAAGAGCGATAGGCAACGACGGATGACAAGGTAGAGAGCCCCCCGACAGCAGCGCACGCATGCTTTTGTAACCTCGTCTCTGACACCACAAGATAGGTATACTCTTTTACTTTAAAAATATAACTCATCACTAGAATGTTAAACTGTTCTTCTTGATCAACTTTATTAATTTTTAGTTAGTAAATTTTAATTATTACCTATCTATTTAATGTACTGTTTGATATTATGCTCCTAGAACCTATGTAATGTATCTACTGAGCTTTTAAAAATCGTTATAAACATAAATGACAACAGGAAAACGACTTATTGTTTTACGTAGGAAGGTCAAGGTCTTGTATGTAACAAACGTGATAGAAGTTAAAATAAATGGCAGTATGGCAAAAAGCCTATTTTAATGTTAATCTGAATTTTTTGCTTACATTTTTTTGCATAGTTTAAAATAACAGATCTTATGTACCGAATTCTTGAACCTTCTTGGATTCATAACTTTAAAAAAAAACTGAGACAAGACGGTTTGTCGGTTGAAAGTGCTCTCAGTTCAACATAAAAGTATACTCAACAAAGTAGGTCATTAAAGACTTAATGCTTTTTTCTTAGTATGTAAATAATAAACTGTATCTGAAGAATATGCAGTTAAAAAGTGTTAAGTTATAACCAATGTAGATCTAGAAACAATAAGCGATTATGATTTTACATATTTGACTTTTGATTAGCTGAATATAGGTCTATAATATACAAAAAAGTCTTAAAAGGTTTTTAAGACAGCAAAATTTACCTTACCTCATCATAAATTTCCTCTAACTGAGCCTTTTCAATGCCAAGTTCATCGTACATTATATCACCCGTTACAGGTACAAGCTTCTTCATCATATGCGGTTTCTCCTCCCTTATTCGTGAGAACAACTGCAACAATTGAATCAAAATGTATTTTTCATCCCACCATCTCGGAAAGAGTATTTTTACTCTTCGATATCTGAATGCAAAAGCCGTTATTATCCTCTTGAGGATAAAGTAAATTGAATTTAGAACATCGTGTGCACGTTAGTAAATATCACTCGTCTATGAAGTTTGTGAATTCAAAACATCATTAAAACCTATTTACTTCTACCTCTATGGTGCCGAATTTCTATACAACCGTTTTTAATTTGTTAAAAACTCACACTCGTAACCTTCTTGGTGTACTTTTTTTCCTCGCTGAGGTGGGATGAAAAGTTACGTGTTGTACTCGAGTGAAAAGATTTTTCACCTCGTGCTCTTTTGAATCCGTCACTGATGACGCTCAGGATTCTAATTTTTGAATCCTTCGCTTGCTCGGTCATCAAAATTGAGCACGCGGTTAAAAAAAAACTTTTCACTCTTGTATAACAAATAACTATTGTTATACTGTTATGTTGTTGTAAAGTTGTTTTTTAACCGCGTGCTCAATTTTGATGACCGAGCAAGCGAAGGATTCTAAAATTGAATCACGAGCGCAGCGAGTGGTTCAAAAATTAGAATCCTGAGCGTCAGCGAGGGAATCAAAAGAGCACGAGGTGAAAAATCTTTTCACTCGAGTGCAACACGTAACTTTTCATCCCACCTCAGCGAGGAAATGACACGACGTGAAAGAAAATGGTCAAAGCAAATTAAAAAAGTACACCAAGAAGGTTACGAGTGTGAGTTTTTAACAAATTAAAAACGGTTGTATGGAAATTCGGCACCATAGAGGTAGAAGTAAATAGGTTTTAATGATGTTTTGAATTCACAAACTTCATAGACGAGTGATATTTACTAACGTGCACACGATGTTCTAAATTCAATTTACTTTATCCTCAAGAGGATAATAACGGCTTTTGCATTCAGATATCGAATAGTAAAAATACTCTTTCCGAGATGGTGGGATGAAAATAACTATTGTCCTACTTTCTTGTCAATTGCTTCATTATTTTAAAAAATACGTTCATTGGTTTTTTTTGGCAGCTGGGTTTTTTTTTCAGAGCAGCACAACGTCTGCTGGGCCCACTAGTTATCAATAATTGCCGAATCGCTTGGCGGCACGTCCTTGCCGGTAGGTTGGTAACTAGCCACGGCCGACCAGGCCAGACCAGGGAAAATTCAGAAATTATAGATACTTACCCAAATTGAAACTGTCGGGGATCGAACCCGGGACCTCCCACGTTAAGGCCACAGCGCTCAACACTGCGCCAGGGAGCTCGTCAAAAATATCTGTTAATCGATGTTGAGAGCTATGAAGTATGACGGGACGCAATCAACGACCTCAATTTACATAGACGGGCCCTGTCAAACAAAGAATGTGGACTTATTTTGCTAACGCCATCTAGTCTGAAAAGCGGGACAGCGCTATGGCGGGGACAAGGACAGGCTTATACAGGTAAGGGGCACGCTCTAGAAGTCGGACCCCCAACTTTTTTCTACGAAAGGGTCCATCTAGTACCTATACAATCTAAGTACATATATATCGATGCAGGCTACAAATCCTTTTATGTAATCGTCTTCAACTACTTAATAGGCTTCCACTGCTGGACATACCTACATAAGTCTCTTGTAGGGAGTTACACACGCCGTGATTGCAACACGAACACGTGCATCTCGTGTAAACGATCTATGAGTAGATGCAGTATAACACTGCATTACAAACATTGTATAACCATGTAGAATTTCGACGCGAATCAGTAGGCATCATTGGTTGATTTCAAGCGATATTTGCACATGCTTTAAGTTCGCACAAGTATCAAACTAAATATTATTCGAAAATGTGTTTGTTTGTTGGTTTGTCCTTCAATCACGCCGCAAGTAACGGAGCAACGGATCGACGTGATTTTTGCCGTGAGTATAGTCACGGTAATAATATTTGTGGTATAGTTGAGGACCGGTGTGCTTAGCATGCGCACAACGAGATTATCTCGCGACGAGAGAGAGAGAGATGTTGTCGTTGCCGGCAAATTTTTCATTTACCCTAGCATGCACAAATTCGGTATATTACAAGAAAAAAATAGTCGACATGTAATGCTACGGTCACACGCGCGCCGTGCAGCCCGGCGGGCTGCCTGGCGGGCTGCGCGGCATGCAGCCCGTCCCGGGCCGGCGGACATTCAAGCTGTTCACACGCACGCCGTCGTGTCAGTCAGTGCCAGAATGGCGAGCAGCGAGGATCTCGGTGTTGTTGCTGCCATATCCTTTGGCTTAACTTATTTTTATTGGAAAAAGAAACAAAATTATGAACGACGGAGACAAAGAAAAAGACTGCAAAGAAGGTGGTGGATGATAGCAGTTCACAAAAATAAATGTCCAAGCATCGTGAATTTATTTTTTTGTCCTTATGGAATTTATGTCCGGGGTTCCATAATACTTCTTCTTCCTGGTAATATTCCAGGAACGTCAAAATTGTCTCGATTGACCATTCCGCCATGTTGTAATCTCCGATCGTAGCGACTTTCTTAGCAACGTTGAGTGAAGATCCACTCGTCGTGAAAGCGCGGCAGAGACTGACTGCCCGCGCGCGTGTATACAGTCACCGGGCGCCCGCACATTCATCCTTTGAACTTTGCCAAAAAACCGACACTTGCCCGATTCGCGGCATTCACGTTCACAGGCGCGTTCACGGGCTCGGGCGTACCGTTTACACGCTCGTGAATGTGAATGTGCACGTTGAATGTAGAGTTGAACGCGCGCGTGTGAACCTACCATAAAGGTTCGTAGAGAACGTCGCGTTAGAAGACTGGATTAGAAGATGCATATCTAAAATTTCGGCACTGGTAGGTAATTGAACCGTGGCCGAGTGGTCAAGGCGCTCAGGGCGCGTTTCCCAGAGAGACGCAGGTTCAGATCCTGCCGGTTCCACGAATTTTTGATATGTATATTTAAGTACCTAAGTTTAGAAACTATCCTCGTGTGTGAAGCACTGTAATAAAATTATTAAAAAAAAGTTCGTACAGAAAAATACCACAGATAAGAAATGTTACTTTTATCTCTACTTTTGACATAATGAGACAAGTGACCATGTTAGCTTTGGTAGACAGAGAGAGATAAGGGGTAGACATAATTTTACTCGTAGTGCGCATGCTAGCCATACTGGAGAGTGACATAGGCTATATAGAATCAGTATGTATCATTGGTTGATTTCAAGCGGAATTTGCACATGTTTGTTCTGTATTCTGAGGTTTGAAGTTCATTCATTCATTCATAATTTTTATTTTGCCAAATTGTGGGTAACAACAGTTGTTATCTTATAATTAGTCCCGTTCACAATTTACTGCTAGTGGCAGTGTGCAAAAATACAGGTACATGTATATCCTTAAATGAAATTATATTTTTAAATCAATTATTTATCATACTAATATAATATATATATCCAACCTAATTCCCTTGAGTCCAACAATTTAAAATGTGTCAATATATGTATGTTGAAATAAATCATTTTCATCTTTTTCATTTTCAATGTCAATTATTATTATTAAATAAATTAGAAAAATTTGATTAATAAATTATGTAGGAGTAAATGTCAAAAATTACAGACAAGTATCAGAGTGTCAGAGTGACATAGGCTACTTTTACAATTTGAAAAATTGAGTAGATCCCATGGGAATTAAAAAAACTTAACCTACGTGGACGAAGTCGCGGGCATTACCTAGTTATTAATACGTACAGGCAGTTTCCACATATCCTCGATCCTTGATTCGGGCGTCTTGCCTCGCTTGCTGCGGACTAGGGCGTACACGCATCCGATGTCGGACACACTGTATAGAAGCTTCTCGATCAGCACTTTGCCCATGAGGCCAGAAGCGCCGGTGACGAGCACCTTCCTACCTCTGTACCACTCGTTCACTTCTGACGCCATTTTGTATGTACCTGCGTTCAAAAAAAGTAACGAACTAAATACATATACTTATGTAGTTTGAATGCAGAGCAAATGTATGGTGACACATACATTTACTCTGCATTCAAGTCGCGCGCGAACTCTAGGTATACAAAACTCACTTATAAAATATATCCTTCTGACCAAATTTAAGCCATCTCCACAAATATCTTCGCGAGAGTCTGAGTGATATTATTAGTGTATAATACGTATACGTATACGTATAAGTGTGCCTGTGCGTAACCTCATATTCTTATACAATCCTACTTAACCGGAGGGAGATTAGACATACCGCCAATTTCCTGGCTACGAGTTTAGTTGGCTACTACAGAATCAAACTAATATTATAAATGCGAAAGTGTGTTTTTTTGTTGGTTTGTCCTTCAATCACGCCGCAACGGAGCAACGGAACGACGTGATTTTTGGCATGGGTATAGTTGAGGAACTGAGAGACGAGAGTGACATAAACTACTTACTTTTACTTACTTTTTATCCCGGAAAATTAGAGAGTTCCCCCGGGAATCAAAAAAACTTATCCACGCGGACGAAGTCGCGGGCATCAGCTACTAGGTAATAGTTTGGTAATAGTAAGTAAGTAAGTAGGTATAACTGGGAATTTATTGTCAGAAACCCAAATGCTTTTGATCAATTGGTGCAAAACATATAGGTAGGTACTTATAGCTAGCATTAAAATCATGCCCTCGTGCAATCATTGCAAAAAAAGCTAGCTGTAATCCCGCTCTGAACAGCCAGGCAGATCCTTCGCGTAAAAAATGTGTGCCAGCCGTCCTGTCGCCAGATGAGACAAAACCTCCAACCGCGGCAGGCTATGAAACGCGGTTAAATGTTTCGTGTGATTTAAGATTTATTTTGATGATCTGTGAAGATAGGTACACGCGATTTCAGGAGTAAGTATTGTACCTATTTCAGGTTATCAAGTTCCGGCTACGTCATCACTTTCATTAGTATACTAAGAGTAGGTATTTATTACATAGTCATGAATCATGATGCTTATAGGTAAAAACACAGTCGCGGATCAAGTAGGTGATGCGTAAAACAGGCAATACATTCACGCTTGTAATAATTTACACTCTTTACGTAATTTTACTTCGTGTTACTAGAAGTTTTCAATCAAGTAGGTAGGGGAGACCGAGGGGAGTTGAAACAATTTTCACATTTTGTTTCATACACCAAATACTATAGACAGAAATCGTATGATATTAGTACCAATCGATAGTTCATTCTTTACACTTGCGAATGACTAACATAAAGAAATTGTAAGTGTTAAATATTGTGGTGAAAAATCAATTTAACCGTAACAAGTCAACTTGTTTCAACTCCCCTCATACCGAGGTAAGATGAAACAGGGGTCGAGGAGAGTTGAAACATATGATTTTTGAAAGATTTAATGGCTGTAAAATAAAAATGATGCTATAATTTAAGGGTATTTATTAAAATTAAACTTTTCAAGTAGGTACGAAACAAACTTTTTTATTAATATTTTGTACTGATAAATCAGTTAACTAGGTAACTACAGGTCTAATACAAATAATGAACTCGTAAAGTAGTTTAAACCACCATAACGTCCTATCCGTAACATTAATTATAATAATAGTCAGATAAACCAAAATATTTTAAATTCTAAGTCTTTAGGTACATCATAAAACAATTATTAACTTTCAGGCTTTTCTTAAATATTACAATCAGTCTTAATCAATATTTCTTCAAATATCTATGTTACAATAATCTCTTATATGTCAAAAATAAAAATATTATGAAAATTAAAAACGTCAATCTGACAAGCAGTTGTGGCAAACAGTTCCCCACAACTGCAAGCTTCATGATCCCAGTTGTTGCATTCTAGACATTGCACCCATTTTTCTTTGGCTCTGCTATTTGAATATGGCTCTAAACAACAAAGGCAAAAGGATTCTTCTTCTTCTTCTGTACTGTCTTCATTTCCCCTTTGTTTCTTGACAACCTTGATCTTTTTAGTTTTAATGCCTGGTTTTAATCTTTTTCTTGTTTTTGTTTCTTCAAAGTTAGGTTTTTTCACCCTTTTCTTAGCCGTTCTAGCTGCTTCGATTGCAGCTAGTTCATCCTTTACGGGAGTGTCGGTTAAGGCAGCGGATTTCACTTTGCGTCTATTTGTTTGATTTCCTTTCCTTGGTGGAGCTTTTGGCAATGGTCTAAGAGTTTCAGGTGAGAATGGGATTGCTGTCACAGTAACTGAAGTATCTCGTGATGTAGATGCTACAGGTATTATATCTTCAGTGGTTAAAGTGATCGTGATAGTATTAAGCATTACTTCAGATATCGCAAGATCAGGTGAATTCTTATTATTTTCTGCAGACTTGGGTACGTCTTCTGTTTCGTAGCTAATTTGAGGAGGAGTAGCAGGTAAATTTAGGATTGATGGACTTGGTGTACGAGAATCATGTAAAATACTGTTTGCAAGGGGGCGTTCATCTCTTGTGCTATAAGTAGGACATGGCGCGGGTTCTTCACTTCTTGAAATTTCCACCAAGTTAGAGCTGGATGGACCAGGACTAGCTGAAGTTGCCAAAGGTCGATCAGTAATTTGACTCGGAAGATAATCAGCGTCCTGGAATAAGTATTTCAGTGTTAACTGGCCAAAGTCCGGTATGGATGAATCCATATTGCGTGGTGTGACGGCTATATCAAACGATGTTTTCACTATTCCAGGAATATCATAGATGGACATTACTTTTCCTGGATTAGACCGCATCCAATTTTCGCAAGCAGTGTTAACTGCTTTTTTCACTGGAGCAGTCGCCGTTTCGTTAGCTTCATAAGCAGTTTTTTTTTTAATATACCTGTACAGGGAGGTATGGCTCAGGTTGTAACTCGAAGAAGCGTCACGGAGACTTCTGCTGCGAGATCATATATTTCACGACTCGCCATACCTCTGTCAGTCTTTATCTTATAATCAGTAGGCATTCTGAAACAATATAAACAAATTAAATCAACAAAAAAAACATTTTTTGTGCCCGTTATTAATTGACTGCTGTCTGATATAAAATTGAAAACGAGGAGAGTTGAAACAGCCTGTTTCAAATCTCCTCAGTAAGAAAAGAACCTCCCAATTTTTATTTAATCCACAATCGAGAAGGAAATACACAGAAATCAATTATACCAAACATATATAATAAATCTTTAGTTAATGAGTTTTCGAAACATATATAACTTAAACCAAAATACAAAACCCTTATCAAAATATAAACAAAATAAAAAAACGTTAAAAACTTACTTTTCACGATTTTTATCACATGGCACGCAAAACTCCACAACCGCGCGACTTACGCCTCTGACGCGAACTGACATCAGCGGGCGGAGGGAAGGGATTGAAAAGCGACATTGCCAATTCGCTAACGGTTTTAAGTCGCGAGAAATCGGTACTGTTTCAAATCACCTTTGTTTCAAATCCCCTCGGTCTCCCCTACTTAATTAACTGAGAAGTAAGGTTTACGTTCTCCAATGCTCAAATACAATTTTGTAGAAAGTGTGAAATAAAAAATTCTTTCCAAATAACCGACTTCCAACGCCACTGTAGTGTAAAGTACAAAATGATTTTGATTTCTACCCACTATGTGGAAATCGGGCGGGTATAACAAGGATAAGCAAAGTTGACGCATCAGACTCGCCCGACTTCAACATAGTGGTTAGAAATCAAAATTATTTTTAACCGACTTCCAAAAAAGGAGAAGGTTCTCAATTCGGCGCGTATCTTTTGTACTTTACACTACAGTGGCGTTGGAAGTCCGTTTTTTGGAAAGAATTTTTATTTTTAACTTATTAGTGTCAGGGTTGATAATTTGGAGTCAGAATTTTTTATGGGACCACCTCGAGAGACTGATAGAAAAAAAATTCAAACCGATTCAGAAACTACGGAGATATGCACCAACATACATTAAAAAAATAAAAATACGCGCCGAATTGAGAACCTCCTCCTTTTTTGGAAGTCTGTTAAAAATAGTATTGCGGAATTGTCAAAAATGTGCTTATTAGGATGTAGGCCGCTGCCGCATTACGGGAAAATGAAAGCTACAGTGTAATGATCGCAATCACCTATGAATGGCTAATTTTGCTATTGGCCAAATTCTATTGTCGCAGTAAGCATACCATAAAATCTGACTGATTTGATCACTTTTATTTTTTTTATCCACTACAAGTTAGCCCTTGACTGCGATCTCACTTGATGGTAAGTGATGATGCAGTCTAAGATGGTAGCGGGCTAACCTGTTAGGGGCATGGCAATTATATTAAACCCATACCCCTATTCGGTTTCTATACGGCACCGTACCGGAACGCTAAATCGCTTGGCGGCACGTCTTTGCCGGTAGGGTGGTAACTAGCCACGGCCGAAGCCTCCCACCAGGCCAGACCAGGGAAAATTCAGAAATTATAAATTCCCAAATTGACCCTGCCGGGAATCGAACCCGGGACCTACGCACGTTAAGGCAACAGCGCTACACACTGCGCCACGGAGGTCGTCAACTATTGAGATTGTAAGAATTATTATTGATACAACTTTTTCGGAGTAGGCTTCACTCAGCACATTGATTGAATTTTCCTACTGATTAGGTAT
This sequence comes from Erebia epiphron, assembly GCA_963932025.1. Classification (NCBI taxonomy): domain Eukaryota; kingdom Metazoa; phylum Arthropoda; class Insecta; order Lepidoptera; family Nymphalidae; genus Erebia; species Erebia epiphron. Next base: position 36,644,383 of record OZ009948.1, on the reverse strand, counting down.
CTATTTCCAAAAGTGTTTCCTTCCAAAACGAAGAAATATTCGTTTAGGTACCGCATATCTTCCCAATCGGAAAACTGAACAATTCCTACTGAAATTGGCTAGTTGGGAAAATAAGTACCTACGTAGAATAGGGAAGAACGTCAGAATTTTTTGTTTGACGTTTTTCATGATACGCTGCCATATCGACTTATGTTTTCTTTTTTAAACTTTTGTCTCAACTTTCTAAAAATGATTTGTTTAGATTTTTTGTAGAGTCACTTTTAAAACTGTGGCGTGGCACCTTCGATAAATTGTTCATTTAACAAGTGTAGGTACTAATTGTGTCTTGTTTTTAAGGTATTTTGATGTTAAAATTTTTGGTTGTCCAAATAAATAAATAAATAAAGTTTTTTTATGACAACTGAAGTGATGAGACCTGGCAAGAGCAGTAAAACAAAGATGGTACTTACGCCAGCAAAAGAATCATTCATATACCTACTGTTTAATTATGTTATCTAATCATCATAGAAATTTTTTGCTAGTACAGTGGTAAAAACTATAAATAAATTACGATTTACCTAACTACAATACTGATGCTCGTGACGTAGGATCTTATAACTCCTTTAAATAAATCAAGCGTAGAAATAGGTCGTAGTCACGGGAAATGAACCGAAATGCGTTTTTTTTAGTGTTCCGTACCTCAAAAAGAGAAAACGGAACCCTTATAGGATCACTTAGTTGTCCGTCCGTCTGTCTGTCAAGACCCTTCTTCTCAGGAACGCATGGAGGTATCAAGCTGAAATTCATATCAAATACTCAGGTCTACTGTCCCTTGGAGCTGTGGAAAAATCAAACTTCTAAGCCAACGCAATCAAAAGATACAGCCGTTTAAATGCTGCAAATTTTCGACACTCGCAATGGAATCAAAACCTACAGAGTACCTACTTCCCGTGAACTCAGAATCGAAGAAAAGAAAAGAAGGAAAAAAAGGAAAAAATTGCGATAAGCATAAATTTTTAGTTTATAATAAAAATATTTTTAGTAATTTTAAACTTACTACATACAGGTTTGTACGGAACCCTCGGTGCGCGAGTCCGACTCGCACTTGGCCGGTTTTTTTTTAAATCAAGTCGAGTATAGATTTCCTAGTAGGCACTCAGGAGTAGTTTTCCTTTGTCGAAATGCGACGTAGGCAGCATGTAACGCAATGCCAGGCACAGTGCGTGAGTCCGTAATACGTAGAATGTAGGAACAACAATATTTCGTAAGAAGTGATGCAAGTGGCAGATCCTCAGCGAAATTAGGTTTTACGCGATCGCTGTTAGTAGTAAAGTTTTACGGAGTGAAAAGTAATCGAAATTAGGTTTTACAATTTACGCGATCGCTGTTAGTAGATACCTAGTAAAGTTATATTACGGAGTGAAAAGTAAAACAACTTTTAGTATCGCTATAGATCGCTAGTTTCCGGAACTTATTTGAATTATATGTCGAACTAGCTGATGCCCGCGACTTCGTCCGCGTGGATTCAGGTTTTTAGGTTTTGCGGGAACTCGTTACTTTTTCGGAGTAAAAAGTAGCCTACGTGTTAAATCCAGACTAGAATGTATCTCTGTGCCAAAAGTTCATCCAGATCCGTTCAGCCGTTCTGGCGTGATTGGGTAACAAACATCCATCCATGCATCCATCCAAATTTTCGCATTTATAATATTAATATAGATGTCTAGTTACCGCTAGCATTACCTACTTTAGCAAAATAATGACACCAGTTCTAAATAATAAATAAAAATAGATCATAAACTCAAACCTCTAAGATCCGTTATTTTAACTAAACCGATGAACTACCTACCTACCCGAGAAATATATAATATAAACTTCAGCTCAAAATTCTAAAAACCATCGTATCAGACTCTGTTAGACAAAAGTACAGCGACAATGATCCAGGCATATTTAAACACTGCGAAACCTTACCTATACAGGAACAATTCAAATTTACCATCTTAAAAGAAGAATTTTTTAACGATAATTTACGTCGCAAAATAGAACATCCTATTAATACGCGGGCAAAAACTGCAAACCGGTTGCGCACTGAGTCAGCTAACAATACGTACGGCGAAAGAACTACGGGCTATATTATTCCACGTCTTATCAATCAGTTGTCACTTGTCACCCGCTCTGTCGAGTGGAGTGACGCGTGCGAATGTGAAGTGGAAGCTAAAGGAATATTTCTTGGGCAACCTAATATGAACTTGCACTCAAGATTCTGCATAACTAACTTTGTTGCCTAGGAGATGTTTCTTTGGCTCCTGCAGGAATGAATTAATGTTTGGTCTAGTAGGTATTTCAAATAATTGTTTTTTATGTTATCTCTAGTTTTATTACTTATATTGTGGGTTTTGTTATGATTTTATTTTATTTATTTAGTTGGTATTTTTTTTTCGTCTAAGAATAGTTACCACAAGGCGCAGACGCTCATACATTGTGGTCAAACCTCTGTGGTTTTTTTCAATGTATACTTAACTACTATGTGTGTGTTGTAAATTTGTATCTTGATAAATAAATTAAAAAAAAAAAAAAACTATATTTAAACTGAAAGTTAGCTAGTTTCGACGTTATATAACTGAAATGATTCTCAAATGCCATACGAAATCGATCCAAACCAGCTTTGATTTCTAAACTAAATAACATTAGTCACTTGAAATTAACACACACTGCCTTAAAAGAACCGCAGGCAGTTTTAGATTTTAAGTTGTTAGCGCGATAATGATCTAAAGTGGCTTGAAATCTCTTTCTGTTCCTGTATTATCATTATTAAATTCTTTATTTTTCTCTTTAAAAAATGGACATACTTATACAATGAACATTATTACAAAATTACATACAAAATTATCACTAAAGTGATCTTTTTTAAAGAGTTTGAAGTGAAGTGAGTTACTGTATCTTCAGATTCAGTGTCGGTAATCGGTTGCTTTTCGAATTGTACCTACGGATTACGCAAAACCATTTGTGGTTAGCATGTTTGACTACGGCTGACGAGGTCCCGGGTTCGAGTCCCGGGTCGGGCCATAATAAGTGTTGGGTTTTTCTGACTTAGAAATTATCAGCACTAGCCCGGAGTCAGGAAGTTGGCGGTGTCTCACCCCCGTGCCTCGGAGAGCACGTTAAGCCGTCGGTCCCGGTTATTATCACTAACATGATAATAGTCGTTAAAGCCCGCCAACCCGCATTTGAGCAGCGTGGTGGGTCTAAGCTCTAATTCCCTCTCTCCTATGAGAGTGGAGGCCTGTGCCCAGCAGTGGGACGTTAATGGGCTGTAGTGGTGGTGGTGGTGGTTTTAAAAAAATGTGCACATGTGGAGTTTGGACGTTGCATATTTTCTGTTTTACTTATTTAGGTAATTTACGTAAATAGTTTGTGAAATTATTCTTATTACTATTTTAATAAATCAAGCGTCTTCGGTAAGCGCGCTCCACTTTAGGCTGCATCATTAGTTGCAAGCAGGTCTCATTGCAGCCAAGCGCCTCGGTACCTATATACCTATCTATATAACCGGTCAAGAGCGAGTTCGACTCGCGCAATAAGAGTTCCGTACCACCACACAATATTGTTCGAAATAGTAAATAACAAGAAAGATGTCATAACAACACGAAATCAGCTGTGAGAAATAACTGGCTTATATATGGCGCTAAACTATAAGTAGCGCCTGACAAACAATTCGACACCGTATGAGTACGGAACCCTAATAAACGATTTTCGGATTTTTTCCTATACTTGCGCTGTGGGATCTTGCTTCTAGCCAAATTTCATGATTCTAGGTCAACGGGAAGTATCCTATAGGTTTTGATTTATTGGCGAGTCTCAATATAATGGCATGCAAAATATGCAGCATAAACGTTCGTATCTTTTGATTGCGATGACCTAGAAGCTTGATTTTTTTACTGCTCCAAGGGACCGTAGATATAAGTATTTGATATTAATTTTAACTTGACTCCTCCTCCTCTTGAGTAACGGAACCCTAAAAACACTTATTTTTATAGGTACGAATTAAATTTTAGAACATTTAGATATGATTTAGTTCCTTTTGTACCTAACGTTAGGCTATTGCTCTACTAATTTATAAAGAACTAATTAGGTACATAGTAATAGTAGACTGTTTGTGCGCTTAAAATTTCAATTTTGCGCTTTTTATTACCAATTATTTAAATAGAATAAAATAAAATAGTTACATTTACTTTCAGAAACATTAAAAAGTAAATAAAGTTTATTTTTAATAGGTATTAGATATCAATGATTATAATTGTAAACACCAACGCAGATGAATCATCCGTAGGTATTCTAATAATAAACCGTAAAACGCATTCTGACAGATTAACGACCTAAAAACTACCTAATACAAATAGTAAGTGAGCAATGTACATATACTAAAAAAATATATAAAACTAAAGAACGTTGGTTAACATTATAAAACCTGTAGCTACTAATGCAGTAATGCTATGTCCCAGATCTTACGCAAAAGTTGTTAACTGTACAAAGAGTTCTAATAATTATTTGTATAGATATAGTTAATTGACAAATTTCGTGATTTGATCACGATAACCCGAATAAGTAAACGCAACATAGGTAGGTACCTACCATAGACTTATAATTGTCAAAGGCGTACAAATTGCTTAACATCTAGTATTACAGAAGAAAGTGAATAGGTAGGTACATTTGACGAAATCTAGTGATAATTGGAAACTAAAGATAAATTAAGAAATATAAATTCAAAATGAGATGATAGCATAATATAATATTATGATTTCAAATAAATCATGATATTAAAAATTACATTAATTAAAATCTTTAATTAATGACTCATGTATGTTGTAATTAAATACCACATAATTCTCTTCTCAAGTCAACGACCATAAAGCCAACTGCTAAGGGAGAAAAAACCTTGATACATTACTGAGAGAAACAGTGCAACATTAAACTCGTATTATTATCGTAACGTGTAATTAATTATTTTGTATAATATGTAACATAAAATTATTTTATTATTAAAATTTCAGCAATGAAAAAGATCGCAACACGATAGCAAGTGGTCCACACTTCACACCAAATGAGGTAGCCATCTATAATTTAAGATAAAAAAATTTAAAATAATAATTAAATAGATAGATTCGACAGATAAGCTAATTTGGTGAAAAAAAATCCTTCTGGCAAGGCAAAAAGCAAGCAATATTCGTGTATTTATAGTTATTAATTTGTACTTATTTAAAAAAAAATGATTTTGTGTTAAAATCAAGATAAAGATGGAAACAAGCATTGAAATTATCATTATAAAATACCTACTACTGATATATTACTCGTACTGATACTCATTATTTTTATAATGTGCAAGACAAGTAAGGCTAGGTAAACATTCAATTAATTACTCGTACTCTTTCCTTTTCAGTAAATAAACCTTTTCATTTATGAGTTATGTATAAGCACATAAAAGATATACATAATAGCATTAACATTTACGTTGTACATAGTACAATAGATACCAATGTAGGCATACCGATATAATGCCTAATACATCCACAATGCAGGTTTCTGCACTTTCTTTAGAAAACTTTATTGTGATTTAATTTATAATATTTAAAAATAGGTATGTTTTCATAAGTAAACTTATTAAACACTAGATTTTAAAACTTGATCTCACGTGTATCTTTAACAACCGGTCTACGTATCCTATGTAAGGGAACTGACATTTTCCTTTTGAAAATATTGTACTACTTATCGTTTCATGGCCAGAACATTTTAATTTGAATGATAAAAATTCATAGCAAACTTGAACTTCATTCAATTAGAAGTTGTAAAAGTTAATTATAATCGTAAAATTCGCTTACCGATAGTCACGGTTTTCGCAACACCGATGGGCTGCGACGGTAAATGCGCTGCGCGAGCGCCGAACAACTGCTTGCTTATTGTATAACGGCCATCTAACCGTCTAACTTGGGTAGGGACGTTGCGTGTTACTCAGCGAATTGAGTTCGTGTAATGTTAGTTATGAACACTGAATCGATTAGGTAAATAATTGAATATGTGTGAATTATGAATCTTAAAAATAGCGGTCTAGTACGTCCGCGTCAATACAAGGTATCTGATAGTAGATACATACTTTTTGATAAATGTACAATAACATCATTCATTTTCAACAAAAAGTGCACCTTGCATCATCTATAAAACAATATAATATCATACTAATATGATAAATGCGAAAGTGTGTTTGTTTGTTGGTTTATTGGTTTGTTGGTTTGTTGGTTTGTCCTTCAATCACGCCGCCACAGAGCAACGGATCGACGTGATTTTTGGCATGAATATAGCTGAGGACCTGGAGAGTGACATAGGCTACTTTTTATCCCGGAAAATTAAGAAGTTACCGCGGGAATCAAAAAAATTTAAAGCATGCGGATGAAGTCGCGGGCATCAGCTAGTTTACAATAATAGGTACCTCATATTATGTAGGTAGTCTCCACCTGTTCTGGAGTGGAGACCGCGTACCGGCAAGCACAGTGTAGGACGACCTCCAGCTCGCTGGTCCGATGACCTAAAGGTGGAGGGAAGCGGGTGGATGAAGAAGGCGGAGGACCGTGTTTGGTGGAGCGCTCTCGAAAAGGCTTATGTCCAGCAGTGGATGCATACAGGCTGATGGATGGATGGATGATTATATGTAGGTAGAGTGGTAGTTCTACATACGATTCTAACAGACCTACAGATTCTGGATGGGACTAAAAGCTCTCTTATTATACTATTCAGGATATTATAAAATGAAGATTAGGGCATGCTGTAGACCATCAAACAGTTTGAGCACCCATCGAATTTTCTTACCGATTTGGCACAACTTTGGTTCACAGATGACGCTTGTTTTCCAGAGACGGGCATTGGCTACTTTTTATCTTCAATAAAATTAAAGATTTTGCATTGTAGCTTAAGAACGAAGTCCTGAGCATCATGTCACAAGTAACAACTAAAAATAAACTGACAATAAAATTATGCCTCCGAAACTTTGTCGAAGGACATTTCAACAGTTCTAAGAACAAAATGTCAAAAGAAACGATAAATTACTTACGTAAGTTTTGAGATGAACAAAAACTTCAGACATTCGTGCGGTATTTAGCACCATGGCAAAGAACTTGACAAAATATCGTAGACTATCTACACTGACGGCATTGGCCTCGATTGGTTCAAAAAAGTCCGACGTGGAAAATGAAAATTTACAATATCTACCTGTACCAGTTGGATATTATGTAACTCGTTTAACCTAAAAGTATAACAAATTAAAGAAATTGCGTTATCGTACATATATGTCACCGTGAAATTGTAAAAGCCGTTAGATTGTAATCTGACGCTTTTTATCTCGACAGATTGTGAACCGTAACATACTGCTTACAATTTAACGCATTATGTTTACGTAAATTGTAATCTATTAGGTTTATTAACTCGATATAACCTAAGTGCTCGGCCTTTTGGAGTCTTCATTGATTGGTTTTTGATTTGCTTGGGAAAAATTTAAGTTTTTGACTTGGTTAACTAATGGTGTTTGATTTATTGTCCCATAATTAAATTGATTTCCAACTTTGCTACTCAAGAAGGTTCGCTGCTCTTGGAATAGAATGAGTAGTCCTTAGTCTAATCATAGTCAATCCTCAGGTCTGTCTCGAATACAGGTTTAGGCCTCATAAAGGATTGACCAAAATGTATTCATAATTCATAATCTTATTATTTCTTGGTGAAAGATTTAACTTTGGCTAAGAGGCTTAACGACCTCTCAAACCGAGGAGCGACAATTTGATCCTTTGAGTAATACTACTCGTAACAATACAAGTAGGTATTTATCTAATTTGCATACAAAACAGTATGAAAAGCGGTAAAACAAGTTTTGAACCATCCTTTCAGTTGCCTCTGTACTTGTATAGTAAGTTAACCACGATCAGGTTTCTAAGTTTTGCATAAACTGTTTTGAAATGAAAATTATATGCCTTTGGTTTCATAATACAACGCCTTTGATGTAAGATGTTCTAAATTAATATTACGGTGATCCCATTAAAATAGCCACATAACAAGTATAAATTACAAATTTAAAGAAACCCCCGATTAGAAAAAAGCTGATGACCTTCAGACGGATGAACAGATTTTCATTAAACATGGCTAAGACATACACACGGGATAAAATTATCTATGACACAAAAAAAACAAAACGAAAATCGGTATATCCGTTTGGGCTCTATGATACCACAGACAGATACACAAGCAGACATGTTAAACTTATAACACCGCTCTCTTTTTTCGTCGGGGGTTAAAAAGAAACTCAATATGTCATATTTTTGTCTTGATGATACATAAGGAAAACAAGAGAGAGTATCCTCTCTACCATCTACATCATATCTGTACCATTAATAAGTACAAAATTTCGAACATTTTAGCTATCTAGTTACTTAGTATCGTATATTTTCAGAATTCGAGCAACTTTTTTGTTAAAAATATTATGTAACGGCCAATCAATCTACAAAAAAAGGCCAATTGCAAAATACTCTAAACAATAATCAATAATCTCGAAACATAACTGATGGAATGATTATTCATTTCGGCCTTAGGTAGATCGAGTAGTAGAGTAGGTCGAGTGGAGGCATTGTCATATTTTACTTGATCAACACTATTTAAAACGAAACTTTTGTTGTAAAAATATTACTTGTAAAAATAAGATTTTAATTTTACATTTTTATTTTTAAAAGTAGGTACATGTTTATTTAATCCGACAACGACCCCAAAATCCCGACATTTTCAAAATTTGTCAAGATATTTTGGGCTTTCGATCTGGCAACCTTAACTATATCCACTATCCACAGAAAAGCTATATCTAAAGCAGGGATGTTACGGAGCTTCGACTCCGATTCCGTTAAGTCGGAACTTCCGATTATTATTACACCTTCGGTTCCGATATCGACTCCGAAAATTTTAAATCGGAGGTTTTAATTTAATCGATGGTCGAAGCATAGCAAATAGCGACGGCGGCCTGCGTCGACCGTTACGAACTACTTCATACCCGTCGCGTTGGGAGTCCCCCGCCACCTCCGCCTTCCGCTACGTGCGTTTTGTCGTCGATTACATGAAAAATCAAAAAAGGTTATTTTATAATTAAAATGAAAAAAGGTTGACTGAATCACGTTTTTATTTATTCTTAAATGAAAAATATCTCTCTTTAGACCACTACTGACTCTGCCTCTGACTCCGACTCCGGTTCCGACTCCGATAAATCTAATTTAAAAACTCCGACTCCGACTTCGGTTCCGATAAATCTACCTCCGTTACATCCCTGATCTACAGCTAGCAGCAGCAAATTCTGTCCAAACATGCACTTCAGCCAGCTGGGTTAATAAATAAATAAATATCATTCTTATCCAAGTCAAATAGAGACGGTGGTATACAAGTCTCATTTCTCATTGCTCATGCCTCATGCGTCATGCGTCATGCGTCTGATAGAGATGCGTCTGATGAAGTCGTCGTCTGATGGTAAAGTTGAAAATTACTCGTACACCTATAGCCGTGCCATCTAGTAATATTAACTGAAATTGCTTACTATCAGTAAAACTCAGTACTTGGTTTAACTAAGGAGTTCGACCCACATAGCCTTGGTACCGTTAGTTTGTGATGGCTTGCAAAGATGGCGCTACCTGTTGAACCGAGTAGAGTTTAATAATAATATTTGTTTTTAAAAGAGCATCCATCGAATTTACTGCTGGTTCAAGCTGAGAGTAAGGATACTTTCTGAGCTTCACGCTAAGTAGGTCAAACCGAACCATCTGTGACCATCCACTTGGTAAAAGTTTACCTGTCTGAAAAAGTATCAATTCTTAAAGTTGTATATGTCACCCTAAGATTGCAAAAATCGTTGGTTTTTGCAATCTTACGGTGACATATCGATAGAGAAAACTTCAAGAATTACCTACAGCTTTTTATATAATTACTTTTTTATAATTACCTACAGCTACTTCCATAATAATTATATTATAGAGACATTTTTCATATTTTGTTCCTCCGTGCTCTCTTTAATTTTGCTTCTAGCTCGTCGTCGTTAAATATTTTGCTCAATTTTATTTCCTACCATTGGTTAAGTAGGTATTACCGCTATCATCTAGCTTATCATTGGCTAATACATTTTACCTAATATTGGTTTAGCCTAAACCTCTTGTGATTAATTTCTACATCACAGTTTCTTCACATTGATTTACTCAAAACTAAAGTGCAACCTACTTCGGTAACTGACGAAATAGACTATCCACGATATTTAACTTATTAAAATGCCATCAATCACATTTAAGTGTCGAAACGATAAAAAGAAGCATTAGGTGCAAGTTTGCATTGGAACTAATTGGGGGGCGTGTCACACATGTGCAGTTTTTAAAAGTAAAGTTTTCAATGAATTATCTTCGAGGCACCGAAAAAGAGAAAGTTGACCACCTCCTGACTCTGAGCTTAATTGAACCTACGCGTCTTCGAAACGTAGCGTAAGCTCAGTCCCATTAAACAACGCAGTCTTAAACGCCAAAGCACGTGCGGACCGCCTATTGCGTAATATTAACACCTGTGTTCTTTAAATTACTATTCTATGTTATTTTAATAAATAATAGTGACGATCTTGTAGCAATTTGATTTCGGGAAATTCGAAAATATTTATAATTTTGATCCTATCAGACATTTGGGATCTGCGTAGGTGAAAATTTAATAGACTAATCAAGTTACAATGTGAAGCAACAGTATTTGTAAGTTCCGTGTTCACCAGTGCTTATCAGATTATATATCAACTGGATCCGGCCTTGTTATTCGATATGGTAATTCGATCATCACGAACTGGATACGCGTAAGTTGGCTGAGTTAATCGTACTTACGATCAGTTCCCAGTCCCAAGTGGCTTAAGAGCCCAGACACACGTTTCAACAAGTGATACTGTAATGCCGCGAAGAGAACCGCCTTCAGCTCCAAGTACAGGGCGTGGCAGGAGTTTGATTGCGACCAGAACGAATCAGCAACAGCAACGCAAAATGCAGGGTCCTAAAAGCCATCTGCCAAGAAGCAACTCGTCGCCTGCATCTCAAAATGATCAAATTCGGCCAAGCAGCCCAAGTAAAGGTTGCGTTTTAAGAAGCTTTTCGTCGCCTGAATCCAAACAGTCAGGTAACAGACGTGATTCGGAATCTTTTTATGAACCGAATACTCAAGATTTTCGCAGTGAACTTGACTCAGATTTGGACACTTTTGAACATCTTGAGGAACTGGTGGATATTGATGCAGACAACGAAAACAGTTATGGCCATTATCAAATAAGTCCTGATAGCGACGGTCCCAAGAGAGTGATCACAACTCTACTACCGGGTAGTGGTCTCCAAAAAATATCCATGAGACCGATCAATTCCAATATTTTACAATCGCAGGGAACTCGAGAGGCGCAGAAAAATTTTAAAAGGGAAAACGCTGAAAATAAACGTAAGTTACTAATATGACAGCTGTCGTGAAAAGTTTCATATGAATTATTTGAGATATTATTTAGACCGATCTCGGTTAAGGTTGAGCAATGAGAACTAGTTGTGAAACCTACGCAAATTCAACGCTATTTTAATTTCATGGCTAATAGGTACGAACTACGAATCATACCTAGTAATTGTAAGGTCATGGTTTAATTTAGACGAACATGATAATATTGTTTTAAATTTTGTATTATAATAAAAAACAATAGTTTTCTCCGTGGATAACTTAAATATAAACTCTTAGATACGAGCTATAAGCATTAATTTCATAATTCATAATTATTTAATATTTAGAGATTCTGTTGGAATTTCTTGAAATATTTCGTCAATGGCAAGGCATGCATGGGGCAGAGGTACCTACTAACCTCAAAGAAAATTTCCTCTACAAATCTCTAGGCTGTACGTGATCTGTCAATCACAACTAACAGCACATACCTTTCAGGTAGGTACTAACAGATCGGATTACCCAAGGGGTTATCGAATTATATACGAAGGTATAAGCTCAGAATGAGAAGCTACTAGAATAATAATAGCTATACAGTAGATTTATCTTGATTTATGACGAATAAGTGACGACTACGTACGAATTACGGTCTATGGTTCATTAAATACTTTGTAGTTATAAAAAAACTTCTCACCACCAACCTACACTCCTGTCACCGTCTCTGACTAAAAGGATACTGTCAACTTGACAGTCATTGCGCATGTTTTGAGAATTTCCATGGTTAGTTTATTGAAAATAAAGTTTCTGTAGCACTGGAATTGAACAGTAATGTTTCTTTTTTATATCTTACGCGCCAGAATATACAGGTATCAATTATAAATTATGGTTATATTCCAGGATTTTCCCGGTTAAACTTTCGCCCTCTAATCGTGAAGATGCCGAGCCAGAACACTCTGTTGCCGTTATCTGATTCTGAATCAATAGGCATCGAAGAGTTGCAGACATCACCACCCCTGGAGCTGGAGAGCCTAGAGCTCGACAGGCAGTTGGATGATGCAGAGGAACTCTTGAAAAGAGGAGTTGCTATCGCTGCTGGGGAAAGTGATTCGGATATGGTAAGTAATTTTTTATTGGTTATTCCTGCTTACGAGTGTTTATTCTTAGAGAGAGAGAGTTTGAGAGACATCAAACACTATTTTCTCCTATTTTCATATTATAAATGCGAAAGCCTATCTGATAAGCCGATTTTGACGACATTTTTAGGGTTCCGTACCAAAATGGTAAAATGGAACCCTTATGGTGCGACTTTCTCCGTCTGTCTGTCCGTCTGTCCGTCTGTCCGTCCGTCACACTCGATTATTTCAGTAACTACCGAAGCTATCGACATGAAATTTGGAATAGTTGTGTATATTAGTGGCCCAAAAACACTGGAATTAAAAAAAATTGGAAATTATTTTTGTTCTTATTTAAAAAGGGGGGAAAATCTGAGGGTTGAAATTTAAAAGTGAGATAACTGTACTGTGTGGGGTATCATATGAAAGGGTTTACTTTGTACATTCTAAAACAGATTTTTAATTATTTTTAGTTATGATAGTTTTTGATTTATCGGGGAAAATGTCTAAAAAAATACCGTTCCCCCCCCTTATCTCCGGAGTTTACCAATCGAAAAATTTGAAATAATTATGGTCAATAGGAATTTACGTATATTTTACAGGAAAACTATAGCCAATGCTCTAACTAGCATAGTTTTTTTGGTATTAACAATAAACCTCTACAAACAAAGTTAGTCTTGCGGTTCATTAACAAAGGTAATTATTTATTAATAATGGTACGGAACCCTTCGTGCGCGAGTCCGACTCGCACTTGCCCGGTTTTTTTTATTCCGGGGACGAACGAAGGCTTTAAAACTCGAATCCAGGAAAATCATTGGACACTCGTTGATATCCCGGGATAAATTCACATGGTCAAAATCGCAAGCGTGATCTAGTACAACCTATGTTACTATTTTGTTAAAAAAACACAGAACTGTAAGTTATAAGAGCACAAGAGGTACTAGTACATACCACATTCTAAGGAGATACGTCCTTTTCTATAGATAAGTACTAAGAATTTTTCTAGTCTACTTTCTGCATGTTCTTTCCTATATATATGTCACCGTAAGATAGTAAAAACCGTTAGATTATAATCTAACTCGCGAAATTGTAAACTGTCGAATGATTACAATATAACGGATTATTTTTCGGTAGATTGTAATCTGTTAGGTTTATTAACCCGATAGAACCTAATTGATCATTTATGTCGAAAAGAAAACGTAAATACAATGAATATTTCAAAAATTGAAACTTAAAACATTGAACGGTTCACAATCTTTCGACTGTTTACAATCTCGAAAAAAAAGCGTTAGATTACAATCTTACGGTTTTTACAATCTTACGGTGACATATACACCAAGTATTTTTTGGTCTACTCTCTGGATGAATTTCGTCATCAATTTTCACGTTCTTTCGTATCTTTAAATAACTTTAATTTTAAAAATAATATGTTACTGTCAGCATCACAGTCAACATAGTGGGCAGAACAAAACTATATTTTCTAGAACGCGTCAACATGAATAAATATGCATAAATATTATGGCTACATAAAAACCAATGTGCAACCCAACATCGTTTGGCGCCGGCATTTTGTTTATGACTTCCATATATTTCGAGATTAGATTCACCTTTTTGCATTTTACACACCGATGCGCAACGTTTTCTAAATAAGGCGTAATGTACGTCATAACTGCATCGTTGGTCTAGTGGTTAGCATGTTCAACTGCGGCCGGCGAGGTCCTGGGTTCGAGTCCCGGGTCGGGCCATAATTAAGAATTGGGGTTTTCCGACTAGAAATTCTCAGTAGGTACAAGCCCGGAGTTAGGAAGTTGGTGGTATTTCACCCCCGTGCCTCGCAGAGCACGTTAAACCGTCGGTCCCGGTTATTATCACGAACATGATAATATAATAGTTGTTAAAGCCCGCCAACCCGCATTGGAGCAGCGCGGTGGGTCTAAGGTCTAATTCCCTCTCTCCTATGAGATGAGAGCGGAGGCCTGTGCCCAGCAGTGGGACGTTAATGGGCTGTAGTGGTACGTCACAAGATGATCATAAGTTATGGACTGTTGTTTTATTAGTTTCTACTGTGGGTAGAAATGTTTATGAGTAGAACTGACGATAGTTCTACTACGCTCGTGAATGTTTTTAGTAGTATCTGGTTTGACATCCGCCGCAATCTAAATCATGAACCTAATTTATATTATTTACAAATAAGTGCTAATCGAGAGTATATGAATTTCTTTCTTTAGCTCGAAGGGCTTGAATCGGAACTTTCAGTCGGTCGGCTTTCGGCTTGAGTCGGTCAACCATAAGACATTCTCGGACACTAAATATCGACAGTGCAAACTGACATATTATTATAATAATAGGTATATCTTATCTTAGATAGCTACTTATTCTTTATGTGCGGACATAAAATTAAAATCATCTAATTTTTTGAAGATGGTTATGTCATGTGTTAGAGACAAACTAACAATGTGAATGTACTTAAAGATACTTGACTTTTAAGATTCCGTCTCTCAATCATATCTCATTTTCATTAATGTCCACAATATTACAAAATCTAGGCATAACATGATGGGAAAACGAGCTGGTCGAAAATGCCACCGAAAGTTGTTCTTTACGGTGTTGCGCGACGGTGTGAAAGGCGGTCTTGGAACCACGCTAAAAGCTCTCGCGGCCCAGTTTACGACCCATCAAAGGTTGCGACACTGACGGCCCAAATTTCATCCGACGATCAAATATCTTGTCCTAAATATATTATCTCGGGAGAGTTTGAGTCAATATTTTATTGGACATTAAAATACTTCTGTTATTTTAATTGTTTTGTGTGTAAGTTAGATGGCGTAAACTGCTATGATATTATGTTTATGGTAATACTAGTTATTTTTTTATAGAAGTAGATAGTATTTTTTTTATAAACTACATAATTAAAAAAAGGTTAACGTACCTTTACTTAGTGAGTCGCGTCATTTACATTGATTGAATACGAGCAAAGCTAATGATATGATGGGTTGTAAGTGCAAGGTCTCATAGATAAAATCAAAACAGAATTTGAAGAAAGACGAATATTTCAATGACTTTCTTGATGCAGTAGATGTGTGCCCACTGCCCAGCTGGGTCAATTTAGGAATTTATATATTTCTAAATAGGCTTGATTTGGTATTCGTCTAAACTCCAAATTATGTTAGGTTATCACTTATCACATGGTGGATGTGACCAATTTTCAAAAACTTATTTGAAAAGGCGCGGTGCGATCGATGCGCTTCGATTCCAGACAATGGCCAGTGGCCACTTACCTACATCAATGAACATTGATCCACCTGGCATAAATATGTAGTTCACTAATAATGTAGGTACCTAAATAAAAATAATGTTTTGCTATTTTCAAACACAATGAAATAATGATTTATGAGGATATCTAATTCAGAAAATGGGACAAAAAGCTAATAAAATAGGGCGCTATATTATGATTGCTAGATACCGTCCATGACAAGCGTGGTGATTAGGCCACTTTATGGCATAGGTTAAATCATAACAGAGTCTACATAATTATTATTAAAGTTTTATGAAATTATATCATCGTTAAAAGTGTTGTTGAATTTTGTTTTATAAGGATAAGGTCAACATATACTTATACTATTTTAAAGAGCTCATTGCTAGAACTATACCTACAATAATAATTAATTAAGTAGGTAGGTACTTAGGTAAGTAATTAATTACTCAAACGATTTTTACTCTTTATTTTAAAGTCTGTAATGCTGTTGTTGGGTTTCTGAGATAATAATTTAGGTAGTATTTTTATTTTTCCAACGACTTTCTTAACCTACTTAACGTAGGATCCTTCGTAAGAAAACTGTTAATGTTAACTGTAATTAATGTAATGCGAACAGGAAAATTTGTAAGTTCTTAAAAGAGCTGCCGTTTTCCTCATGTATGGAAATAAATCGATATTTGTACAATACGGGTAAGAAATAAAACCATTAATTAATTAAGTAAGTAACTGAATATTTGTCATTTATATACGATCTACGACTATCATATTATTTGGTTTCAACTCGCAGCCAAGCGGCTAGAATTCATCTACGTTGCATATAGCGGAACTGCACGGACGCACGTGCTTGCCCACGCCAGTGTAGAGATTGCGGTCTCAGAGTGCACGATAACAGCCGGACTAACAAACACACGCTGTTATTGCGATTAAATAATTACACGCTTTATTATTTCTGTAACAAAATAGACCAGTTCCAGTGGTTTCAGTGTTTTTGAACGAGCTGTTGAGTACCACGAGTGTGGCCTTACAGACTTTTGCCCTTGGCAATCTATTATGCTACTCTGTGCACTACATGCTTTAATTAAATGCACGGCAAGCGTAAATATTGGTTGCCATTGGTTACTTGGCCGTTCCCGTGGCAGCTAGACGTAAACATCGCGTGATCGATAGTAGTGAGGAGCTACGGTCAGGTGACGACGGCAGCGTGCCCTCAGCAAGTCAGCAGCGCTCGGACGGAGTGGTTCGGACGAGTACCCCGGAGGAATAATGAGTGCGCCTTGACCTTGCGGCGCGGGGGCCGAGGCGCGCGATGACGCCAGCGCGGCCGGCACGCGTTTCGGCTTTCGGGTGCGATCCTTCGCGGACGGCATCCGCGTAATCGGCGGTCAGTGTGATTCCAAAGTTTGCATCAAAAATACCGGGGCGGGTGGGCGCCAAGACGCCGGGGACTCGCGACGCGCTCATTCCGCGAGCCGGCGCCGACGCCGACGCGCTTCGAACGACCGACCGATCCGACTCCCGCCGACCGAGCAATCGCGATATGATCGCACCTCGACATGGGTAATGTGCAGTGCTGCGCCAGCGATCTTCAGGGCAAACCCCCTAAGAAACCGAAGAACACGAAGAAGAGCAAGAAAAAGCAGAAGGGAAATAGTGAAAAGACTAACGGGGTTGGTGGTGGAAAAGTTGACGAGGGCGAAAAAATTAAGGTAGCCACGGTGGCGGAGGACACTTCCGAGCGAGCTGCGCCGAAGGCTGCGCAGGCGCAAAACTCTCCAGCTCCCGAGGATTCAGTGAATAAGTCTCAGGAGTCATTAAACAAAACACAACCCAGTGAAACGAATTCTGACAAAAGTGAAACACAGAAAAATGGAAACACGGCGACAGCGCGGGAACGCTTCTTTGGTCAGGTACAGAAACTTATGGTTTTTCATTTGATTCCTGTAATATTATGAGCAGCCAGCGTGCAAGCGTTCACCGTAACGGCCTAATCTCTTATCGTAGCGGAACGAACCGGTCTGGCACTGAGAAGCCGCTCTGTTTTGCATCATCTAATGTTGCTACTCATGATAACCACTTTTAAACAATTTCCATGCCTTATCTCGAGAATATCGTTCATCGTCCATAAAACAGATATGTACGTATTTGCTCAAACATAATGTTGTAATGTATAAAATACTCACGTACTATCACGTTTTGTGTAATTACAAAGATAAAGGTGACGGTGATTATGCATAGTTATCTAATGCAAATTAGTTATACATGTTTACACTGAAGCGTACCTCCAGTAAAGTTACTAAGTTGGCTCCAATAGTGCACATAAATTATTAATGTGTTAAAAGTTAAAGCGTAAACACTTCGAGTCAAAAGTAATTTGAGTTTTTAAAACATCTAGCCTTGGTCGTTACTTTGTATATGTTTGTTACTGTGAAGTTATCACGAGATTTGTTAAATGGTTCTTACTTAATATTTGAATTTATTAGACAGGTTTTCCGTGATGATCTAATGTGCATTGATTAGTTATCAAGGATACCATCGTGACCTCTCTTGCTACCTTGCGGTTGAATGTCTTTGTGTAAAAGGTTAGAACGTTAAGTGAGGAATATTACTTACTAATTAAAACCTAAATGAAATTGTAAAACACTGAAATTCTGAAATTCTAGGGTCTCCATATTGCGCATTATTCACCTTTCCAAATTACTTAATAACTAAAAGCTAAATGAAATTGTAAAACACTGAAATTCTAGGGTCTCCATATTGCGCATTATTCATCTTTCCAATGTGTGATATTAACAGACTCTTCATCCGAAACATTGTTATTGTTTTTGTAAGAGCATTGCTTCTGGGATACATCAGGATTAAATATTGTTTGAAACATCTTGAGTGAAATGCTCACAGCTGGCTGGCTTATCTGATTGATCCTGATCGAAAGGATCAGCATGTTTCTTTAATGCAAATCAATTTATCATACAGTAATCAGATTTAGTGTCTTGTCTTTTGAGTTCTTTCTTGAGTCTTTTGTAAAAATAACAAAAAAGCAATCCTTAGAAAATTTACTAAAATTGAAATAATTACTTAAATAATATTAAGTAATTCATAAGTCATTTAATAAATAAGTAATTATTATAAGGTATCTAGGTATACTGCATTAAACTAGAAGCATTTAGTCAAATATTTTAAAACATCGTTGTATTTTACAGACAAACCAACCAACCAACCCGGTTGGTCCGAGCTACTTATATTTCGGAAGTTGTACAGGAAGCTTGAATTGTTTCGCAATCTAATTTCTTAGTAGGCACTAATAAATTCACCCATTTCCCACGAAAATCACTTCACTTTTATCTAAAATAGTTTGTAGATTGAAAGTAAATATAGCACGTTCGTTGATTCCTTGACATTCGAAATGAGAAGTCATTGAAATCGTGGTTTGGGATGTGGGGAGAATGGGACTTAGTCACATGTTGACTCAGCGGGAAAAAGTGACCGGTTCCGATTATACTTGTTTTTGGAGCAGATCCAGCCGATTCCTGAAATAAACGCGGTTCCGAGTTAGTTCGAGATTTTATACGAGCGTTTGTTTTGCAGTTTGTAACAGCTTTCGTGGTTTCGTTTTGCCGCCCTATTGACACGAATGAGCGCATACAAAGCGTTTTATTGGCCGATTTTCGAGAAGGATATAATTCACGCCACCTGTTTTTTATTTATTTTATTATTTCTATTTTGTGAGCACCTACTTAGATACATAGTATCATATGGCACTTTTCTTAATTTCGAAGTAGAAATTATGCAATTTAATGCGTTACGAAAAGTGAAAAATAAGAAATGTCCAAAGCTTACATTTTAGTTTTTTCCTTCCTTGATACTTTAAAAATCTCTACATCAATAGGAAATCATATTATAGATCACAGGCTACTTTGGTTTTTATCTAATGTAAAAGTTGCCTATTGATATTGGAGAAATTCTAAATAATTATTTTTAACCGACTTCCAAAAAAGGAGGAGGTCCTCAATTCGGCGCGTAGGTATTTTTTAATGTATGTCGGTGCATATCTCCGTGGTTTCTGAACCGATTTGAAAAAATTTCCGGCTCGCCCGACAACATAGTGTGTAGAAATCAAAATTATTTCTTACTTTACAGTGGCTTTGGGAGTCGGTTTTTTGGAAAGAATTTTTGATAAATTGAGCTACCTTATTCTGTCGTATAATAATGTCGTACCTAGAGCGTTTGTCAACAATAACACATTTTGTCTTTGGTTATGTTTTTTTCATCGGTATTATAATCTAACGGTTCAATGCCGACTATACATACAGTCAAGTTGAATTTATGACCACATTGTTTTCATTCACTATTAGTAATTGCACGTAAATTCACATGAATGCGTTGAAAAATTGCTTCTACGAGTACGTTGATATTATAATTGGTAAATGGTACATACCTAGTGCTTCGTGTTCATTTTGCTTTATCGAGTTTTTGGCACATCACCAAACACGATGTAAAGCGACCACGTTTTAATGTTTGGATGAAGAAAAATATATTTAATAAATTGGTATTAGTAGGTATCTATTAAAAATAAACGTGGCGTAGCCGTGGGGAAGATTAATAACTAATATCACAGAATAGGTAATCAATTTATTCATTCCATGTAGGAAATGCATGTACCTACGTCATGTTTTGACTGTACCACTGGTTCGGAAAGAAGATTCTACTGAACCGATACGAATTTCATCTATAAGTAGGTAATATGTTTTATAAACATATGAAAGTAATCATAATCATAAGTAGAAAATGGTATCGGCATTGAATGGGCTTAATAGGAGTTGTTAGAGTTTTGTATGAAAGTCCGATGATTTTCAAGTACCTACTTAATATCTGTGAAAATTGATATTTGGGCTTTTGATTAAAACTGAAACTACGTGGATTAGAATTTTTGGGAACAGAGACTGGTCAGTGTATTAGACCTCATTGGGGGCGGAACTTCTTAATCTGAAACAGTGGCTATATTCGACGACAAAAGCACTTGTAAAAGTTTCAAAAACATTTAAATTGAGTTAATCGTGAAAGTTAGCTAAGTAGATATTTCTTTAGATTCTGTACATTTCTATTTTGATTTTCAACCGAAATCTCAAATAGCAATTCATGGATATGGCAGATGACTTGAAAAACGGAACCACGGACTCATACAAACTTTCATTCATGGTTGAGTGCTTATGACTTAAAAGGGACCTAATGTCATAACTTCAAGCTTCAAGTTCCTAAACCCAGCGCCGCGGCGGCTGTGCTTTATTTATAAGATCAGTCCGTCAGTCAAGATATGTCTTTTAATATACATATATCTTCGAATAAAGCTACTCATATAATAATGATCGAACTTCACAGAAGTTCGTTGGATCATATATTAAAGGTTAAAAAAAGAAGGTGCATAAATTATTCGCTTAACTAAATTGTTATACCTAATACCACAAATAACACAAATCCGTGCGGTTTTCAAGGCTAGCGATGCAGTGCTAAGTGATAAGGCACGCACATCCACCACTAAGTTATGTGAAATAATATATTGTTTGTTAGTTTATAAGAAACATTATCGGTAGTAAGTAGTAACGACTGACCCACATGTACTTACTTAATATCTATAACCTACCTGCTCGCTACAATTGGGCTATTTTTGTCGACTGCCACGCACTCGCAAATTGTAGAATCGACCTCCTTATATGTGTATTTCGAAAAAGTTTGGCTGCATGGCCGTTCCTCTGAAGCTGCAGATATTCATAGACGTAAAAAAATATTATCATCGTCAATTCATCGATGCCTGAAGACGACAGTCTTTAACCAGTGTGTTCTTTCCGTTCTCACGTGAAACGTGGACTTCATCCACAAGTTTAAAGTGTCTCAACGAGCAATGGAGAAGACTACGTTAGGAGTTTCCTTGAGGGAAAAGAGCCGCAGGATAACCTAGGTCACTGACATAGCCCAAACTATTTGTAAGCTAAAGTGGCAATGGACAGGCCTTGCTTGTCGTTGGAGCGACGGCCGTTCGAGCCGAAAAGTCCTTGTGTCGAGACCGCGTTCAAGTAAGCGTAGTGTGGGATGCCTTCTAGCAAGATGACATTAAGAGGGTGGCGGGAAGCTGGATGAAGAAGGCCGAGGGCCGGGTGCGGTGGCGCACATTATGGAAGGAGGCCTATATGTCCAACAGTGGACTTCCATAGGCTGATGATGATTATGATGACCAAAATGCTGAAAAAAAAAACTTGAGAGGTGTCAAGGGACACTCGAATGGCACGAAGTACCAAAAGTTGTAACGACAGTTTTCGCTATAGTTGTAAGCCGTGCGGCGTGCGCGTGTTTTTCTGTGTAAGTTTTATTACAATTCCTTCACTACTTAATCGAAAGGAACCTAGCCTATGTAACTATTGAAAACATAATCCTTTAAAATTATTTCGCCTTTTTATTTTCAACAACTTGAAGTCAACAACACAAGTAGTCATAGCAACCAAAATCATCTTTTCATAAAAAGTGTCGTTACAACTTTTGGCCTTAATTTTTTTCGTCTAGCCCCCTTTCGTAACGCGCGATAAGGAACTTAGTTCCAATAATTTGCTTTCACGATATGCGACGTGTCTAGTATATTTATTATTTACCAAGTAGATGCCTTACATATCAATAAAGTGACATTAGTTGTTCTACATGAAATAAACATTTCATTTTAATTTTAATCTGATTTAATACAGTCCCATTATCACCTTTCTACAGGTAACTTCATTAATCACTACAGTCATCAGTAGGGCGATTGTGTAAAACCTGCATCAATCATTATTACAGTCTCAATTGTTTTGATTGGCTGAATTTATGGTACCAATCAGAGGTGATTGCGGTAGCTGTGATTTTTATACGACTGCCTGAAAAAAGGAGTATATTGTTTTCAGGGTTCATGTATGTATGTATGTATGTATGTATGTATGTATGTATGTGAGTTTGTATATTCCACCATAACTTCTATACGTCTGAACCGATTTTGATAAATGAGGTATCGTTAGAATCCATAACTTATTCCGGGTGATGTAGGCTAGTAAAATTTAAAAAAAAATTGATGGGGTGACCATGGTCCCGCATTAAAGACCAAAGTTGAAAAAAAATGTTCGAAAATAAGATTAAATATATAATCATCATCTAGAAAATGATGAGTAGATTCCAAAAATATCTAACACTATAGTTCAATATGTGATTCACAAAAAATATCATTTAATAAAAATGTGAATAAGATTCCGAAGGTAATTAAAGACTGTGTATCGTTTACGTAGTAGCAGTGGTAGCCGTACTTCCAATCGAGGGGGATTTTTTACTACACGACTGCCCAAAAAGAAGAGTTATGTTTTCAGGGTTCGTGTATTTAATATGTGTGTCTACGGCAGAGAAGTTGTATTTTTTAGGGTTCCGTACCAAAATGGTAAAATGGAACCCTTATGGTGCGACTTTCTCCGTCTGTCTGTCCGTCTGTCCGTCTGTCCGTCTGTCCGTCCGTCACACTCGATTATTTCAGTAACTACCGAAGCCATCGACATGAAATTTGGAATAGTTGTGTATATTAGTGGCCCCAAAGACACTGGAATTAAAAAAAATTGGAAATTATTTTTGTTCTTATTTAAAAAGCGGGGAAAATCTGAGGGTTGAAATTTAAAAGTGAGATAACTGTACTGTGTGGGGTATCATATGAAAGGGTTTACTTTGTACATTCTAAAACAGATTTTTAATTATTTTTAGTTATGATAGTTTTTGATTTATCGGAGAAAATGTCTAAAAAAATACCGTTCCCCCCCCCTTATCTCCGGAGTTTACCAATCGAAAAATTTGAAATAATTATGGTCAATAGGAATTTACGTATACTTTACAGGAAAACTATAGCCAATGCTCTAACTAGCATAGTTTTTTTGATATTAACAATAAACCTCTACAAACAAAGTTAGTCTTGCGGTTCATTAACAAAGGTAATTATTTATTAATAATGGTACGGAACCCTTCGTGCGTGAGTCCGACTCGCACTTGCCCGGTTTTTTAATAATTTTTATTATATTTATTAGACAATCGCCCTCCGGAATTTCTTTGTTGTGAAAGTTGCGAATTGTAACCGATTCGATTGAATTCCCCTCACGCATATTCCCGTAATTTACTACTGAACTTGTTTTTTGCATGTGTAATTCTTATGTTCCTATTTGGGCATCATAATTCTTATGTTCCTATCATAGTAAAATTATAACCCATGATCTAATACAAATATCTTTATACCTACTCATGAGTTCTTATGGCAAAGTGACTCGTTAGGTACGTAAGTACTTCATTATAATTTGTTACAGCTATTTATTAGCTGAGCCATCACTGACTGCGTCTGACTATTCGCGAGGATTTGCTTTACTCAAGAAATGCGGACGATTGCATTTTTTTTTTTAAATTCCACTACAGGTTCTGTAGATTGCGATCTTACCTGATGATTAGTGACGATGCAGTCTAAGATGGTAGCGGGCTAACCTGTTAGGGGTATGGCAGTTATGTATTATATAACTGCCATACCCCTATCCCTTGTCGGTTTCTACACGGCATCGTACCGGAACGCTAAATCGCTTGGCGGCACGTCTTTGCGGCGGTGTTAACTAGCCACGGCCGAAGCCTCCCACCAGACTAGACCAGAGAAAATTCAGAAATTATAAATTCCCAAATTGGCCATGCTGGGAATCGAACTAGGGATCTCCTACATTAAGACGACAGCGTCAAAAATCCAGCACCTACACCCTCCAGCGTGCTTTGTTACTTGTTAGTTTAAAAGAGATGGTAACGTAGCGTTCGCAATTCACTGTATGAAATGGCAATTATCTAAGTAGGTACTCGAAAACTTATTACTTAAACTAGGTAAATTTCATTAATTAAAACAAAGCTTAAATAATAAATATTACTCTCAAAATACCACTGGGTATTATTACCACAAAATAGCTTTAACATATTTAAGCGTTCATTAGATGATTGTTTTTGCCAAAATAGGTAGGTACTTACCAATTTAGTCACAGTGCAACCGTCTTTATGCTAGTGCCTAATCTTAGACAAAAATCTGGACAATTCTCTGCATTATTAATCATCCCAGAATCATGATTAAAGGAAGCGATGATGAACCTATCGTCTAATTTATGTTAAATCTTTCTATATTTTCTTTGTTTCACCGTAAGTAAAGAGATATAAATTATACCTATTTAGTGACACCTAAAGTTATTTACCTAGATGAGACAATGTCGAGTCAATAGTCATAGAAGACGTCGCAAGGGTCAATGGCGCGTGACGTCATCCCGAGATAAATAAATCTCAGGCCGTAGTTAGTAGTTACTGACGAGTGACGATATTCGTCAAGTATGTTAGCCACGCCTAAATCTCAAGATATTTCAAGAATCCATACTAATATTATAAATGCGAAAGTGTGTCTGTCTGTCTGTCTGTCTGTCTGCTACGCTTTCACGGCCCATTTGTTCAACCGATTTTGATGAAATTTGGTACATGGATAGTTTGATACCCGGGGAATGACATAGGCTACTTTTTATCCCGGAAATTTCAAGAGTTTCCGCGGGAATCAAAAAACCTTAATCCACGCGGACGAAGTCGCGGGCATCATCTAGTGTTCCATAAACTAGTCGTAAGCAACCTGAAAAATAAATGGAGATAAGCTTAATAGTCCGCCCATAATTTTCTTCAGGACTTGTGCATAATTTTATGGAGGTTTCTTTCACGAGTTTCATGTAACAACGACCAGTATTTTAGATAGTTCTACGCAATAGAACCTAGAACTCTAGGTAAGCAAATAAACTGCAGTCACCTAATATGAAGTATTTATGCCAAAAAAGTCATTTTTTATTAATTATCCAAGCGCTGGAAAAAGTCCAAAGAGGAAGAAAAGTTTTCTCTGCACTTTCGTCGCCACTCTCTATCAAGTTTATTTTATGATAGGTACATAGAGTTGCTCATAATATAACCAACCCCTTACAGTTATATTCGAACTACACAGTACAGTAGGTACATATCATTATGCATTGGCTTGGTTTTATGAGAACTAATGAATCGAGTGGGATCGAGTGTTATGAAGATTATTTTGATGAGTCGGTCTTTCTGCCCATCACTAGTATTTTTGGGTTTGATAAGTCTTAGCCACTCGTACTATAATTTATTATGTGACGTGGGTTTGAATGTTTTGATGGGTTCCATCTGACGATGGACCGTTTGACTCATGGCTCTAATAGGTCTACTACCGCTATAACAAGTAGGTAACTGATAAATAATAATACATACCTAATCCATATTAATATTATAAATGCGAAAGCGTGTCTGTCTGTGTCTGTCTGCTACGCTTTCACGGCCCAACTACTCAACCGATTTTGATGAAATTTGGTACAGAGATAGGTTACATCCCGTGGAAGGACATAGGCTTTTATCCCCGAAAATTGAAGAGTTCCCGCGGGAATCAAAAAACATCAATCCACGCGGCCGAAGTCGAGGGCATCATCTTCTAATAAATAATGATTTCGCACGCGGACTAAGAGTTCGATCTATTTATGTGCGATGATGATGCTA
Organism: Erebia epiphron; assembly: GCA_963932025.1. NCBI lineage: Eukaryota > Metazoa > Arthropoda > Insecta > Lepidoptera > Nymphalidae > Erebia > Erebia epiphron. The sequence goes on along the minus strand of OZ009948.1, from coordinate 36,617,947 downwards.
CCGCAAGATTATAAAGGTGCATATCCACTATCCACTTCAAGGCAAGAGTGAATAAGCATCTTCTAGGCCAGCGCGCTCCTACCTAGACCTCATCATTGCTTTAATTTAAGCGTGATTGTCGACAAGCGCAAGCCTATCTCGCAATAAAAAAAAACTATATTCGCGCTTCAACTGTGCTTATGCCGTATATGTGTACCTACCTAATTATTCGAGAAGTTGCATTATTTTACTTTGATATTTTTTAGGAGGAACTGAAGCGCGAAAGTTTTCAACAGGCAACGCGCCATGGATGTATTCTTAAATCAATTATAATATCAATCAATTATAATGCTTGCGAAACGAAGTCATATGTACATCAGAATGTGCAGAAGAATAAAAAATAACTAATTAAACAAGTATAACCAAGTTGTAGATTTATTAGAGAAAACACCTTAATTGTCTATAGGTTATATAGTAACTACGTATTAGTATGTGGTATATAGGTACCCCTACCCACCACTACAGCGCATTAACGTCCCACTCATGATGGGCACAGGCCTCCACTCTCATAGGAGATGAGAGCGAATTAGGGAGGAACTTTGTATAGGTAGGTACGTATAGCTATCTAATCCACTAATTCAAAATTCATTGGGAGCATTAAATCCCAATTCATTAGGATAAGTGCTCATTGAGATTCGCACAAATATAAGCTTAATTTTTCCATTTTCCATTATAAATTACTCATTGTTCTGTTTCAAACATATTTCATTTCAGAACCGTTACATTGAGATAATGACGGGAACCGCCCACGATGAAATTCTCTTCTAATTATAACCTACATTTATACGCACGATGAAAATGCATGCCCAACTTCGAGTCAGCCAAGCGAATTTAAGCCAAGCCTCAAATAATTTTCTCTAGACTCTAGGATTCGCAAACGGCCAGCAGTATACCTAAAGATTACGAAGTACCTAAATATTACTTAATCTGTGTTAAGGATCAGACCTCCATTAAGATCTGAGCCCAAGATTCGAACCCTTCAAGGAGTCGCTACAGACACAAGAGTCACAATTTTTAGCGATGAAAAATGAAAATGCGAGTGATGTCATTCGTATAGCATAGTTGAACGGTATACTTACTTAGAAGCGAAAACACACGTGACACTTCACTATTCAATGTACTTTGTGCTTCACACTACTAAACACACTACCTAGCTGCCGGCCATATAGTCCGCGTAAGTCACTCTTATATGGAGCACACATAGTGCGACAGGAAAAAACTTTTCACCTGTCCGGGCTATAGAGTGTTTTTTCAGAGTCCCGACCACTGATGGCTTTATCAGCATTTTTCAATGCGCCCGATGCGGTCGAATCGTGTTCGTTGCGTCCGTTTGAAAAATAAGTTATGTGTGGCGCTTTCAGCTTTCGCCGTTATAAGACAGACACATCTTGGGTGCAGACAAGTAGTAAAGTAAATGATTTAAACCTATTTTGCCTCAATGATTAATCAATCCAATAGGACTGGATGATTTCTAAGTAAATAACATCCAGCGAACAGCCAAAACGTAAGTATAAAAGGTATGATAGGTACCTATTATAAATAAATCCGCTAGAAAAATGAAAATCTAGCCGCAATCACAACATTTTTATAGCTATTTTTAACACTTATTTACATTGTATATTTGCGCTTACAAAAGTTGATTTTACTTAATCATTCCGTGGAAGTTCTGAAGGCTGATTTGAAGATCCGGGTTATTGCAAATATCGGCATTGTGTCGTTTATTCTACTAACATACCTAGTACATACTAACATACAATCAGTAGGTCTTAGCTATGTTTGCAAGCGCTAAAATCCTGAAAAGCACTACTTTGAAAAAAAATCTAATTCCAATCAGCATTTTGCTAGTCTTCCTATAATAGCACAGGCTACTTATGCAAGCTTTGTATGGAAACCCTAAAATAAAAAATGTAAAGCTGATTTTTGGCACAAGTGTTCCTTGGGGTCTGAGAAGTACCTCTTAAAAAGTCCCCCCCCCCTAGGCCGCGGGCGTTCCCCCCCCCCCCACCCCCCCAAACGTCTCCCCAACCGCAGTTTTTTGTAATATTCCACCGTTCCATTGTAAACCATCTATTGCGAAAATATTCTACATTAAATAATCTGCCAAATGGCATTTAAATCATTATGATAGGACAAATAGTTTTGGAAATATGCCGGCTTATTTTGCGTATTTTTTATTTTTTTGAAAAATTGTTTAATTTTCTTGTGATTTACACGAAAAGTATAAGAGCTAAGAAAAAGACCACAAGATCAAAATGAAAGTTCATAAAATCGTCTACAAAAAGCTTTTTATTTCATTTCAATAGACCTAATATTACGACCTTCGGAAATATTACGATCGAAACTGAGCGATTTCTTGCTGAAAAGTTTCAGCAGGCAAAGGCAGAAAATGAAAAGATATTTAAAGCCCTTACTGAAAAGAGGGCTGAAAATGAAACACTTCAACTTAGCATCAAAATGATGGCTGAGAAAATATTTGAGCTCGAAAACCAGATAAAACGTTTATCCAATGAGAAAATGGAGACATCTGCTGGAAACAAAGAGAGTTCTGACCCACACGAATACCACACGGATGAAGAGAAACTCGCGAAAGAAACGGAATGGATAAGAGTAAAAAGTAGAAAGAAAAGGAAACTAAGCACGTCACCTACTCAGTCGCAGAGTAGAGTATTTGAAACATCAAATACGGAGATCGAAAATGTGCATGACATTTTATTTGAAAATCATCGATGCTATAATACAATAAACTAATAGTAATAATCATGATATCTTTATCTATCTATCTACAAAACAACACCACCCTTCGTAAATAATGGGAGGAGGGGGGTTTTGGGAGGGGGGAGGGGGTTGTGGGAGGGAGGAGGGGGTTGTGGGTGATGGAGGGCAAGGGGTTGTGGAGGGTGGAAGGGCATCATCTTCTAATAAATAATGATTTCGCACGCGGACTAAGAGTTCGATCTATTTATGTGCGATGATGATGCTACCGCAAGATTATAAAGGTGCATATCCACTATCCACTTCAAGGCAAGAGTGAATAAGCATCTTCTAGGCCAGCGCGCTCCTACCTAGACCTCATCATTGCTTTAATTTAAGCGTGATTGTCGACAAGCGCAAGCCTCATCCAAGCAAGATCCGGGTTATTGCAAATATCGGCATGCATTGTGTCGTTTATTCTACTAACATACCTAGTACATACCAACATACAATCAGTAGGTCTTAGCTATGTTTGCAAGCGCTAAAATCCTGAAAAGCACTACTTTGAAAAAAAATCTAATTCCAATCAACATTTTGCTAGTCTTCCTATAATAACTCAGGCTACTTATGCAAGCTTTGTATGGCAAACTTTTTAAGAGAAGTACCTCTTAAAAAGTCCCCCCCCCCCTAGGCCGCGGGCGTTCAGTAAACTAGATGATGCCCGCGACTTCGTCCGCGTGGTTTAAGTTTTTTGTTAAAATCCCGCGGGAACTCCTTAATTTTCCGGGATAAAAAGTAGCCTATGTCACTCTCCAGGTCCTCAACTATACCCATGCCAAAAATCACGTCAATCCGTTGCTCCGTTGCGGCGTGATTGAAGGACAAACCAACAAACCAACAAACCAACAAACCAACAAAACAACAAACAAAGTGACTTTCGCATTTATAATATTAATAGTATGATATGATTAATAATCTTTGTACTAAGTCCTGACAGCTTTTTTCCTAACTCTAATACTTTTTCTTGAAATTACAATAAACATTTACGGATTTTACAAAGGTTTAGTTTTTTATTCCAGTTAGGCAGCCATATTTCCGAAACTATTAGTTCTATCAAAACAAACTAAAAACTATTTTGAAGATAATTTAATGAAGTTCATTTTTGCTTCTTGTGTTTTTTTCCTAGTTCTATTAGCTTCTGTGAAAATTCAAAAATATAACCACGGTTGTTGAAAAAACAAAAAAAAAAACTTGGAATATAGGTTGCCATATTTCTCGAACTATTGGTCCTATCTAAATTCACCATAGGACTTTTTTTGTGGGTAATTTAGTGAAATTAATTATTCTTGCGAGGATTTTTTCCAGCACGAATAGTTTTTGTGTAAATCGCAAATAACATAGGATTCTAGCAATGTTTTAATTTTTTTTCGTAAACTATACATGGATATATATTCGAAATTATTAGTCTTATATTTATAAACTATTTTTTTTAAATAAGTGGTTAAATGGTGTTTATTTTTGTTTCTGGGAGTTTTTTGCCTATCTCTAATAGTTTTCTAGAAATTACAGAAAACATATAAAATTTTGAAAAATATTGCTTTCATGTTAACTATGACAGGTATATTTCCGAAATTATTAGTGCTATCAAAATGAACTAAATACTATTTTGTAGATAATTTAACTATGTTTCTTATTGCTTCAATGAGTTTTTCCTAACTCTGTTATTTTTTTTTTCGAAAATTAAAAACAACGTACACGGTATTTGCATATTATTTTCTTTATCTTACACAATAGGTAGGCATATCTCAAAAACTATTACTCTTATCAAAATAAACTACATATCATTTTATAGCTAATTTATTAGCCTTTCATTTTGCTTCAGACAACATTTTTGTAGCTCTATCAGTTTTTATGGAAATCGCAAGAAACTACAATACAAAAAGCCATACATGCAAATTATTTTCTTTTCATGCACAAAGGGTTAACATATCTCCGAAACTATTAGTCTTATCGAAATGAACTATGATATTATTTTGTAGATAATTTAATGAAGATAATTTTCGCCACAGAAAATTTTTTTCTAGCACTAATATTTTTTGAGAAAATTACAAAAAACTACGGTTGGGGAGACGTTTGGGGGGGTGGGGGGGAACGCCCCCGGCCTAGGGGAGGGGAATTTTTAAGAGGTACTTCCCAGACCCCAAGGAACACTTGCGCCAAAAATCAGCTTTACATTTTTTTTTTAGGGTCAATGTTTATTAGTCCCGTACTATAATGGAATATGGTCAAACAATATTTGGTACTTGGTGAGTGGTGACCCATGCCTATGTTACGTACATGAATGAAAGAAATCGCTATAAAATAGGTAAGTAGGTAGATAATTTATTTCAATCTCTTTATCCACGATATTAAATAAAGAACTGATAGAACGTACGAAATTAATTCTCACTCTACGGTCACTATGTAGGTACCACGTACATACTTTTCAACCATCGTTTTTAACGGTAAAAATCAATAACTAATCTTTCTGTGATCTATAAACTTAGCAACGTTAATATTTGTCAAAAGTTGTATTGTCCTTTATGTCAAAAAGCAACAAATTAGTTACAGATAAATTGATTATTAATTTCGGCTACCATAATGAAAATGTTATAAGTCCCCCTATTACGCGAACATTACGTAATGAGACTCTTCTTGAATAATAACTATAAAAACCTATCGTGACGATGTCGTGTCGCAAATTATTGCTTATTCTATTTTCAAGCCACTCAATTACCCAATTGACTTTTCACATACCGCGTGTGGTCCCAATGATGATGCGTCTAAATTATCACCCTTTGACACCTAAAATGGCGCCCGAGGTTGCTCTACTGAGTAGTTACACATTCATAAAAGCGATTAATATTAATTTGAACGCTTGTAATTTTATTGTGAGTGACTTATGAATGGCTGCTGTAAATACCTATTATCTATGCCAAATGCCAATCTAGTTTAAGATAAAAGTTGTTTAAATACCTACAAACTGCGTAAGTAAGTTAGGAGGAATTTGACTTTTTATAATATAAGTAGATACCTACATACATTATCATCAGGAGTATTTTAATTTTCCGACTAAGTGCCTAACTGCCTACCTAGTCTACCTAAGTACTTGGTTTTCTGGTTGCTCGTTCGTACCGCGAACAGACAGACAGACACACTCGCATTTATAATATTAGTAAGTATATGGATACTAGATGATGCCCGCCATTAGGTTCATTTTATTCCCAAGGGAACTCGTTATTTTCCGGGGTAGCCTACGTCCTTCCTCGGGATGCAACCTCTCTATACCATATTTCATCAAAATCGGTTGAAAAGATGGACCGTTAATGTTTAGACAAACAGACGGACGGATAGACAGGCACATTTTCGCAATAATAATAGTATAGTTTAAGGATTTCTGGTTCTTTGAAAGCATTCAAGTACGTAGGTACTTTTGCGATAGGCAACATTCTAGGAATCTAGATCGTCCGCCCGTCTTGCTTAGTCGCAGGAAAATTTAATAAAGGAGTAATATGATATTGTCAATTTGCCATCCCGAACACTTGCCACTCCAGTCGCTGGGGCAATGACCCTCGTGCCTCGCCGACTTTCGGCACGTTACCGGTAAATTAAGTGCCACCGAATTACGGTCGAATTTAAAACAGCCAAATTCTTATTTGCAACGAAGTAATGAGACGTTTTCCGTTAGGCCGGTAACAGACGAGCGATATCTTGTAGATATTACTGACGCAGTTTTAACAGTCCTTGGACAAATTGATGACAGACAATTTTAATGTATGGTAAACCTTATTTTATAACCTAATGACGTTTTAATTTGCCGTACCTCCAGGGAGGTTAATTGAAAAAGGCAGAATTCTGATAAGAACAGGCTCATCGTCATATTATTTCTTTTTGCTTTATTTACACGGTAAGTAGATCTGGAATAAGGTTATAAAATATCCCGCACTCAAACCTGCGAAGGTGTTAGCAATTTTTAATTTTATTTTCAGCAATTGAGGTCTTATGTTTTTTTTACTAGAAAAGTAGGACTTGCGCAGGCAAGACGTGAATCTGACAAGTAAATTGTACCTACCTATTTGTCGTTCGTCGACAATAGTTCCTTTTGCATTCGAACCCTTGATTTGTATTTAACTCTCTGTTACATAAAAAGATATTTTTTCTTTTAAATATTTTTAAAAACAAGTTTTTTTATCATCCGCCGTATTGAATTTAGTGTAACTTCATTTTGTTTTTCGTATTCTTCTCAGCAAACCCATATTTTGGTGGTGCATAAAAACTTTACACGATCTTTGGGAGTTAGTCATATTGTATTTAGAATGACGTCACTTAGCCAACCATGCATTGGCATCAAAACATAACGTGTATATAAAATTTCAGCTCAATCGGAAACCGGGAAATGGACCAAATTTATTGCAAGATTTGATTACAGGACACCGGGACAGGTGGAAACTAAATAAAAGCTTGTACATAAATATTATGCATCATGCAACTGCTTTAATTATAAGCTTACCTACGTTATAGAAAAATGACTTATTAGTCAGATAGTCTCTGACGGCCGGTTTCTGAATTGAGAATTTCAAGTTGAGTCTGTCTCAAAGACTACTTAAGGACTAAATAAGGAAAATTTTGTTTCTGAATTGATATTGGGCCGGTTTCTGAACGCGCATTCAAGCAAAAACAGCAAGCTCCAACTCTCAAACCTTACACAATATCAATTCAGAAACAAAAATTTGCTTAAATAGTCCTTAAGTAGTCTTTTAAAGAGACTCAACTTAAAATTCTCAATTCAGAAACCGGCCGTGAGTCTAGATTGTAATAATATTGAGCACCCTTCATTGGTACAAAAAATGCAACTACTAGCGTAGGACATTTTGCTACTATATGTTCTTCAGGCGCCTGAATATCCTTAGCGTACAACGTCAAATAGAAATGGCAACTGTTCCCCCTCGCGTGTTTTCTACTGCACCTCTCCAGGAGTAACATATTCCTAGAAGCACAAGACTATGAAACTGACACATAGAAAGCAGTTAGACCCAAATAAACTCTTCAGAATCTTTAAATTATCATATTAAAGTGATAAAATGTATTTGAGGACATCCCTGATCGCAGGGACGCCTGTGACGCAGTGGTGAGCGCTGGGGTGTTAAAAGTGTGAGGTCCCGGGTTCGATCCCCGGCTGGATCGATTCAGTATTTATAATTTCTGAATTTTCTCTGGTCTGGCCTGGTGAACGACTTCAGCCGTGGCTAGTCACCCTTCCGACAAAAACGTACCGCCAAACGATTTTGCGTTCCGGTACGATGCCGTGTAGAAAGTAGAAACGTAGCTTAGTGTCAAGTGTGTAGCAGTGCCATGTAGTTTAACTGCCATACCCTTAATAGGCTATCCCGCTACCATCGACTGCATCATCACTTACCATCAAGTGAGATTGCAGTCACTTGTAGTAGCCTAAAAAAAAGTACTCACACACTCAAAGTACCTACTGACACTTGCCTCTGAAGTCGCATGAACTTTTTGTCGGTATTAAGTCTTTTGTCTTTTAGCATTTGGGATTTGAACCCATCGCCCAACTATTGCAATATGAAATTGGATCTAACAAGTAACATTAGAATTATTTACATTTGGAACCCATCGCCCAACTACCTATTGGAATATGAAATTGGATCTAAAAAGTAACATTACAATTATTTAGATTGTAACCAATAGGCGATCATATTTCGCGATAAAATGTCCACAATATATTAGAAGTAAGTCTTCGACGACCTCCGTGGCGCAGTGTGTAGCGCTGTTGCCTTAAAGTGCGGAGGTCCCGGGTTCGATCCCCGGCGGGGTCAATTTGGGAATTTATAATTTCTGAATTTTCCTTGGTCTGGCCTGGTGGGAGGCTTCGGCCGTGGCTAGTTACCACCCTGCCGGCAAAGACGTGCCGCCAAGCGATTTAGCGTTCCGGTACGATGCCGTGTAGAAACCGAATAGGGGTATGGGTTTTATATAACTGCCATGCCCCTAACAGGTTAGCCCGCTACCATCTTAGACGGCATCATCACTTACCATCAGGTGAGATCGCAGTCAAGGGCTTACTTGTAGTGAATAAAAAAAAAAAACCGGCCAAGTGCGAGTCGGACTCGCGCACCGAGGGTTCCGTACTCAAGAAGTAGGTATAATTACCTTTGTTAATGAACCGCAAAACTAACTTTGTTTGTAGAGGTTTAGTGTTAATATCAAAAAATTACGTTTGTTGTATGGGAGCCCCCCTTTAATATTTACTTTATTGATATTTAATTATTTATTTTGAAAGGTAATATACAAGTTAATATTCTGTGAAAATTTGAACCGTCTACCTGTTACCGTTTTTAATATTGAGCAAAAAAATACGAAAAAAACACGTTTATTGTATGGGGACCCCCCTTAATATATATATTTTTTTAATTTTTAGTATTTGTTGTTATAGCGGCAACGGAAATACATCATTTGTGAAAATTTCAGCTTTCTAGCTATCACGGTCTATGAGATACAGCCTGGAGACAGACAGACAGACAGACAGACAGACAGACAGACAGACAGACAGACAGACAGACAGACAGACAGCGGAGTCTTAGTAATAGGGTCCCGTTTTTACCCTTTGGGTACGGAACCCTAAAAAAGAAGTAGGTAATATTTTAACTTGACATTCGAGAATAAACGAACCTTGCAAGTAAATAGAAACAATGTCTTCTTTGTTAGGCGGCGACGGCGCCGGCGAGGCGCATACCTACCCACTACGACAATACTACTCGGTGTACGACAATAAATAGTTTTCTGTTCAAACCCAGAACATTATTTAGGTTTAACATACTGAAATAGGTACTCCAACGTGCCATTTTCAAAACTAGCAGTAGCTGAATTTGCGCCTTGCGGATCATTTCCATTTTTAGGGTTCCGTACCTCAAATTGAAAAAACGGAACCCTTATAGGATCATTTTGTTTTCCGTCCGTCTGTGTATCAAGACCCTTTTTCTCAGGAACGCATGGAGGTATCAAGCTGCAATTCATATCAAATACTCAGGTCTGCTGTCCCTTGGAGCTGTGAAAAAATCAAACTTCAAAGCCAACGCAATCAAAAGATACAGCCGTTTATGCTGCAAAGGAGACGGTACAGATTTGTATGGGGCGTAGGCCGTGTCATGTACAAGTAGAGAAAGGAAGGAAAATAAAATACTAGACCAGTTTTTATTGGTCAAATCTACGAATTCGTCTTAATTTCAGAGGCAGAATTATTTAATCTTTCCATGCTAGGGAACACTAAACATGAGTGGGTAACAATGGCGGATTCATATTTTTTGACGTTTTCTGTCAAGTTAGAGGTCATTGATCTGTATGCAGAGGTACCAAGTATTTTCGTATTTATTTGTTGCTGTGATCAGTTATTATTTTAGCAGCTTTTGATAATGGAAATGTTTAAGTAGGAAAAGTAATGTATAAAACTAGGAAAACACGTTATCAGAGATGCCTAGTGAGAAGTGGTACCTACCTAGGTACGGTCTATCTTGGTTTTCAAACAGAAAGCTATAGGCTTCAACAACGATGTTCAACAATCATAGTTTAAATGTACAAAATAATGCAACCCGAGGATAGTGCTAAGTTAATCTCCGAAAAAACTAGGGAAAGTGTGATTAACCCATGTTTCACATGTAAGAATAGGAAGTACCTACTTACTAATTCTAGACAAGAAGAGTGTTATACGATGATATCTTCATACTCTCGAAAGATGTACCATCTAGTTATTTTATTTTAGATGGTACATCTTTCGACTTAGATGATTAGGTGAACATTAATATTTATTCCATGTAATATTATACCCTTTACAGTAAAATAGCTTACGCATTCAGAATCCTTTACAATTTTACACACCCTCTCAAATAGTTCACATTACACACACAAAAGTACAGACATGCACCTTTAGTATAGTAGTTTATTCCAGAGGGGTTCAAATATTTTCATATATGTATTCTATGATAATAAATATAAAATTAGTATATATTTATCGAATTAGATGCTATAAAAGACACGATGGGAGTCGGCACTGAGGCTGAAGCACAGGTCCACCTTAGTTCAGTTTCAGAAGCCCAGATTTTTAAAAATAAATTAACATAGCTACTTACTGGAAAATTATTATAGTACTTACACTCACACAAACTTTAGAAGACTTGATGTACTCAATTTTATATTGTTAATAACATGTAAACTTAAAATGTAACTTAAACTGTAAATGTAACCTAACCTGATTTTGGGCATAAATAAACAAATTTAATTAATTTAATTAAATTTATTAAATTTATTAAATTCATATAATTATTAATTTAAATAAGACTAAATAGGCCTCTGCCTAATGGCCTACCTGTTCAGAAAAATCAATATCCTGGCACATTGAGGCACGATGGACAGAATTCTTTGCATTCAATTGGTATGTATTGTGTGAACAATTCTATGCCAGGGGGTTTCAGCAGTTTTCACAGATATGCAGAACCAGATAGCCCTAGTCCAAGATTTTTTGAAGAGCGAAGCCATGAATGGTAGTACATTCAAGCATAGATTGAACTCAAGATTTACATTAAAACTGTTTGGATACAATCCAACAAATAGCATTAGGACCTTTGATGTTTTGAAGCAATCCTTATTAAATGTCTGTCGACACTCGCAAGGGAATCAAAACCTACAGGGTACTTCTCGTGAACTCATAATCTTCAAATTTGGTACGAAGCAACGTCTTATAGCACAGATAAAGGAAAAATTGCGAAAAGCATAAATTTTTAGTTAAATCATATAATAAAAATAATTTTAAACTTACTACGCACGGAAGTTTGTACGGAACCCTCGGTGCGCGAGTCCGACTCGCACTTGGCCGGTTTTTCAAGAAGCGAACTCCACAAAAACATCCGTGAATTTCGGGAAAATCTATTCGGAGAACGTGACAAAAAGTTGCAAGAAAATATACCAATAATAATATTATGGCGTCAACAAAGACATTTACGCTGAGTTGGACGAAACAAATTCAAAAATAAGTAGCAATTAAACAAATTTAATCGCAAGACTTCTCTATGAAGTCTTAAGATTAAATACTGATCACCTACTGACGCGGACGCTAAAACTTTGAATTGGTTTTATTTTTTTATGAATTACTAGACGATTCCCGCGACTTCGTCCGCGTGGATTAAGTTTTTTTGTTTCCCGGGGGAACTCTTTAATTTTCCGGGATAAAAAGTAGCCTATGTCCTTTCCTGGGATACAAACTATCTCTACTACCACTACCAAATTCATCCAAATCGGTTGAACAGATGGACCGTGAAAGCGTAGCAGACAGACAGGCTGACAAACACACTTTCACATTTATTATATTAGTATGGATCATCATTGATGTAGAATTTTAGTACCTACCTAGGTATATTATCATTTTAAATATAGGTACATTGTGTTAACTGGTAACCGATCGAGTGGTAGTGTAAGTGGTAACCTATACTTTGTGGTCACTTGATAAATGGCATGGTTATTTTATAATAATTTCATTATTACAAAATGAAAAAAAAATATGACGTATATACCACTTACCTACTAAAAAGAGGGTCAGCTCCAAAATGAAACTGAAAAAATAATATGCAAAAGTTGTATGATGTATCCATGTAAGTATACCTACCATTAACCAGAATAGTATATTGTGATACAAGGGTGGAAAGTAGGTTATTGCAAACGAGCTGTCATTAATAAGCCCGAGCCGAAGGTGAGGGGTTTTAATGTCACGAGTTTGCAATAACCTTCACACCCGTGTATCACACGACGTTTTTCAATACAGTTGTGGAAAATAGTAATAAACAAATCAAAGAATTACAAGTTTATTTCAACATACATACGTACATAGTAATTAATTCTGAAAATTGAGAGTAAAGCTTGAGCAATTACTAAAATTCAGTGAAATTTGCTGCTGTGCACGGGTTGAAGATCGCTAAAATCATATAGACTTGGTAGGTTTTCTCGATACATGTAGTTTAACTGAATTTTAGTTGCTGTGACTGCCGTTTTATGAAAGCTGATAATTTTAGGTAACTTTGGAGATCTATGTCATTATTTGTTTTGAGAGTAAGTAGTTTTTAACATGGAATAACTTGACCACAAAATAGATGGTTTATATTTTCCACTCAATTCATGAAAATAAGCTAACAAAACATTTTCTGAGAATGACTTAGTTTTTTTTAAGTTTTCTCTATGAAATAAAATTATTGTAAGCCGTCACATATCTTTCTCGAGATTTTGGGGGCAAAATTCCATCTTGCGCAGTTTTCGCCTCAGATAAAATATCTGGTGGAGTTAATTCAATTTCATCATTAGTACTAGAACTCATATTAACAAAAATGTAATCAATTTATCACATAAAAAATAAAAAATTTCAGCAAATGGCGCGTATTATACCTGGACATATTTTTTTTTTCAACGAAACTAGGCTACGGGTTCGTACCTACGCGTATACAGCCTATTCGATTTTTGTCAAATGTTGAAAATAATTAAATTAAAACTGGTAATTAAATATAATCAACAACCATTTAAAAGAATTTTGGAAATTCAATGCTAAAACGTACGGATTCATTCATTTTTCCTCGTAAAAAGCCTATCCGATTATATTCTATGTATGAAAACTCCTTGCTAATAAACTTTTTTAATTGACTTGGAAAATTTAAAACTAAACTGCAAAAGTAAGTGTCGAGCTTGTAAAAGTAAGTCACGACCGTGTAAAAGTAAGATGCCTATGCGAAAGATTCAATTTTCGAATCATAACTACAGCCTCTGAAAGTGCGCCATGTTTGACAACTGTATTGAAAAAAATATTCTCACATCATGCAATGTATGAAGTACTTACTTATTTTACATTGAATATAGTAATTGGAATCGTGATGCTATTTTACAATTAAAATAATTTATTCAAGTGTGTTATTTTCACTAGCGTGATTTCAAAACATTACGAGTACGTATAGAGTCCATACTTCCATACTTCCATATTTCCATACTAATATTATAAATGCGAAAGTGTGTCTATCTGTCTGTCTGCTACGCTTTCCCGGCCCATCTTTTCAACCGATTTTGCTGAAATTTGGTATAGAGGTAGGTTATATCCCGGGGAAGGACATAGGCTACTTTTTATCCCGGAAAATTCAAGAGTTCCCGCGGGAATCGAAAAATCTTGGTCCACGCAGACGAAGTCGCGGGAATCATCTAGTAGAGTAATATAATAGGTGTAGGTACGACCGTGAACCGAACGAGCTTGCTATATATTTTGTTTATTATATTGTGTATTTCCTATTCCTCCTGTGTGACTGCCTCGTTGGTCTAGTGGTAAGCATGTTTGACTGCGGCTGACGAGGTCCCGGGTTCGAGTCCCAGGTCGGGCCATAATAAGTGTTGGGTTTTTCTGACTAGAAATTCTCAGTACTAGCCCGGAGTTAGGAAATTGGCGGTGTTTCACCCCCGTGCCTCGGAGAGCACGTTAAGCCGTCGGTCCCGGTTATTATCAGTACTATGATGATAGTCGTGAAAGCCCGCCAACCCGCATTGGAGCAGCGTGGTGGGTCTAAGCTCTAATTCCTCTCTCCTGTATGAGAGTGGAGGCCTGTGCCCAGCAGTGGGACGTTATTGGGCTGTAGTGGGTTTCCTATTCCTGCAATTATTTATCACTAGTTGCTGAGCGTGACTCCATTCGCGTGGATGTCGATTTTTTTAAGCCCGTGGAAGCACTTCATTTTTCCGGAATAATAGTAAAAGCCCTTTTCCGGTAAGTATGTATTTAGTACGGACTACGGATTTTATATGTACCTACCTCCCGTGCTGTAGTAGCTGCTAGCTAGGTATCTCATGGCTCGGTATACTTAACAAATTATTATCAAATACTAGCTGATGGCCGCGACTTCGACCGCGTGGTTTTTTGTATGGGAAAATCGAGGGAAAATGTTTTTTCTTTTATTTTATATTTTCGTCAATTTTCCAACGTTTTTAATAGTTATTCTGCTATTCGGGACGGAGACAAATACAACAAATCAAAAACCATGAAAATCGGTTTAGCCGTTCTAGAGTTATAAGTGTTCGAACAAAACCAACTTTGTTTTATATATTAAGAAGATGTAGGAGCCTCTGAAAAGTTACTGCAAAATACGGTTATATAAAAGCTCTGTGCAGTACGGTATGCATTGATAATTTAGGTACACAATTTCCAATAACTCTACCTAGTCTCTCACTGTCTCAATTACGTCACGCGATAATCTACCCATCACATGTAAACAATACTTTTCAGGCTCGTCTAGCCGCAAACTTGACTAATACATGAATCATCCTGGTGAAACAGCGAGATTTATTGAACATTTCCGCCATTTTTGTTTCAGGTAAGTCGGAATTCGTGAGTGTATCAAAGGTGTAACGGTCAGTATGGTGAGTGATGGATTCTTTGTATAACAAAGTGAATCAGCGAAAAATTATTGATAGGCACCTGGTATAAAGACTGGGCCTACACCGACACTTTTAAGCAGTCATTAACTCCTTAGATAAACTAGGAGATCCCTGACTTAGTTAGTAATACGTTATCGGAATCGCCCAATGGTACAGGAATATACATATTATACACCTAGCTGTTTCTCGCTTCTTTATTCAGCCTTTTCAAAATCCTGTTGGAATCATACTAATATTATAAAAGCGGAAATTATGTGTTTGTTTGTTGGGCCTTAAATCGAGCCGCAACGGGGCAACGGATCGACGTGATTTGGCATGGGTATAGTTGAGGACCTGAAAAGTGACATAGGCTACTTTCATCCCGGAAAATTAAGGAGTTTCTGCGGGAATTATAAATAACATAAACTAGTTTCTCATAATCTTTTCTAAGTGCACCTCTAGGGACATTATTAATAATTCCTCCAAACATCGAATCTAGGTCTACCGCGGCAATAGGCTGCTCCTTGCCCATTAATCAGATTGATTTAAATTACAGGATTATCACTATGATTCATTGCGACAATCTGCAATAGAAAAAAAGTCAATTTACCTATACATATATCGCGTAATAGTAAGGGTCTTACTCATCCATTCATAATACTAATAATTATATGTAAGCACTTATTCGTAATTCTTACAGAATTTAAGGAAAGCAAACGGAAAATTATGTTGCTGATTATGGTTGTCAAGCATAGAGCGCGTAATACTAGTTTATGTCTTTATTGCATCTTATATTATTTTACTTTTATTTTATTTAATGGTTTGCCATTTGCCAACAGATAATACACAATTACAATAGTATATTGTGTGCCTAGGGTTGAAACAAGACGATTTCAGACAAGGGTGAAGTTGCCTACCTGAGCGAAGCGAGGGCTGGCATAACCCGAAGTCTGAAATCGTGTTTCATCCCGCGGCACACACTATATTTTTCATATAACCTGCATTGAAAGTGCGAGTTTTATTTAAATTATATTTCTTATTTAGTTTAGTTACTAGGTTTGATGTTTACAAATATGATATCTGTCAGTTTAGTTGATGGTTAAAATGACAATAGGCTATTTGACTAAATTTTGAAAATGATTTTAAATAATTTATTACTACCTATTAAGCACATTACATTGATATTTCGCGGAAATTTAATGTAATTCCCTTTAAAAACCACTTTTAAAGTTTCAATTTTCAAAACCGCGCCAAAAACGCCAATTTTGTAATGGCGCTTGTCATCTGACTCGTGACGTCACACATTGTCAAACGCATATAAATAGACTACAGTACCGTACAGTTTAGATGAATTTCTTCGCTTTTCTTTGGATTTAATAAAAATTAATATATTTTAACAGAAAGAATGGTGTACAAATGCTGTGTAGTACCATTATGTACAAATACCTCCACAAATTGCCCTCAAAAAGTGTTTGTGTCTGTACCAGATAAAAGGCGAAAAAAATGGTTACAGTTAGCTCGAAGAGATCCAAAGGCCTTTTTATCGCATTCAAATGTTTTTATGTGTGAAGATCACTTTGATGTAAGTACCTACCTAATAATTACCTTTTAATTTAATATTCAAGCTAAATATAATATCGGTTCTTATTAAAAAATAAGTTATATAACCTAACATCTAAAACTAACCCCAATTTAGGTAATATGGGTCTAGCATTTAGAGTCTCTTTGTGTATTTTAACTACCTAATATAATATATTCATAGCTGTTATCTCTTAAGTTTATTATCTCAAGTTTATTATTTAATTATTTATTTCCTTAGTATGTTTAGTTATAAAGTTAACCAGAAAATTACTGTTTAAATAGCTAAAAGATAAAATAAAACGCCCGCCAAACAAAACACTCAGAAAAATCAGTACAAAAAGCTGTTGTTTTCCCGCAAATTTTCGAGTGTGACGTCACCAGAGTTGCAACCAATCACAGGGCGTTCCTGTCACAGGTAAAATATCAAAAATTATAACATTATTAAACTCTTATTTTGCTGAAAAATATACATATATTTGATTAAAATAAAGTGAAATATGCTTATTTACGTTGTTATTAGTGAGATTTACCACAATTTCAGGTATATTTTCATTGTTGTCAAATAGCCTATTATAAAGGTTTGAAATAAACAAAAGATACTCCGACAGGATTGAAAGGAGGGCTGCTACGTGATTCAGCGGGTAGAAAATCATCGTTTTGTGCCCTAGAGCAGATTTTTACCCGCTGAATGACGTATTCGTCTGAAATTGACTAGTTTCGGGTGGCTCAACAGACATTGAAAGTTGAAACTCGCATTTTCAATGCAGGTTAAATGAAAAATAACAAACACATAGAAAACAATTTTGAGTGTAGGTACACCCAATTACTGGCAAACCGGCATGCATTTATCGTAACACGATTACATTAATAATCATCAAAAACACAATTAAAAATTATACCCCAGAATCAGTAATAGTACTAATGATTATACTTACAGTATAGATCGTCTCAACTCTCAACCTGTAGACTTCCACAGCTGGACGAAGGTATAGTAAGTACCTACAACAAAAAAATGTTAAATTAATTAATGAAGTTGGTATTACTTACCTAATCGCTCAATAATTCATTCAACACAAGAAAAACAACTCTTTTAATTTTTCAATCAACCCTTGACTGTTTCTTGACTGCAGTCTACCTATTAGGGAATGTTAGACTTATTAGGGCAGTTATGACAAACGGCTAACAGGAATCGGTTTCCATACACGGCATCGTATCGGAACGCTAATTAGCTTAGAAGCCTCCCACCAAACAGACTAGAGACAATAATTTAGAAATTATAAACTCCCTAATTGCCCATGTCAGGGATCGAACCCGGGACCGAAAACTTATAAGATCACAGTGCCCTACACTGCACCAGAGAGGTAATTGAAACCTAAAGAAAGCCTTCTAGACTGTTCCTATACGTACTTACCTACTTATAGGTACCTTTAGAATTTCTGAGCATTGGTGTCTGTGTAAACAATTAGCATGATTTTTATAGGTAAGTGGGTCATCTAACATAGTATTTAGAGCATTCACAAAATCTAGAGACGAAATCACGGCTATTACCGAATGACCATAAAGTACATTTGTATTGTGTTACATTCAGCGGAGTCGTATTTCGTATTAAGCGGAGGTCAACCAGCCGGGGGAAGTGGTCAATGAATGAGAGGCAATAAAACCATAATATTCTAATTTGCGCACGCGCACGTGGGCTGCCTCTAAACTTAAACAAATAACTTTATGCCGACTCTATTGGGATGTCCTGTCTGCAAAGTGCTAGCAGATTGTAAAGCCACACAGGAATTCATTTGTAATATTTTGTCGAGATTTGGTCAGAGGTAGGCCGTAGGTTGCATCTTGCATTATGACCGGGGAATGAATAGTAGTATTAGGTACAGCCCACGCCGGAAATAAAGCAATTGACGGCTGAGTAATATTCGAAGCGCATCTCCTTTTTAAATTTCCGCAAATTAGAGAAAAGGACCCGGGCTGTCCTATATAATAATAATTAGAGTATTAGCTGTCTGTAAAGAGCCAATGTACGCGGGTATTGGTAGGGAAATAGTTATTTGTTATACAAGAGTGAAAAGTTGTTTTTTAACCGCTTTGATGATTTTGATGACCGAGCAAGCGAAGGATTTCCAAAAATTAGAATCCTGAGCGTCAGCGAGGGAATCAAAAGAGCACGAGATGAAAAATCAATTTTCACTCGAGTGCAACACGTAACTTTTCATCCCACCTCAGCGAGGAAATGACTAAATTTCTAAATTCTATTTACTTTATCCTCAAGAGGATAATAACGGCTTTTGCATTCAGATATCGAAGAGTAAAAATACTCTTTCCGAGATGGTGGGATGAAAAATATATTTTTACTCAATCCCGGAAAATCATCGAGTTCCCAAGAGGTTTTCCAAACCTAAATCCACACGGACGAATTCGCATTCATGTTTCAGTACCTACTCATAACGTAACTCGTTACTTAATATTTTAATCAATAATAATCTTTTCTTTAATGTAAATTAATGGGTAGGTACGTAAGACGTTTGAAATCTTGAATTCCAGGAATCCGGATGTTACCTAATTTGTTTATAAATTCTCATTATCACTCTTTATCATAGATTAATTATAAACCAAGTTTATATATTGTCTTTGCTCTTTATCGAATTACTAGCTGATGCCCGCGACTTCGTCCGCGTGGTTTAAGTTTTTTGTTATTCCCGCGGGAACTCCTTAATTTTCCGGGATAAAAAGTAGCCTATGTCACTCTCCAGGTCCTCAACTATACCCATGCCAAAAATCACGTCAATCCGTTGCTCCGTTGCGGCGTGATTGAAGGACAAACCAACAAACCAACAAACCAACAAACCAACAAACAAAGTGACTTTCGCATTTATAATATTAGTATGATTACCCTCACTATCAGCGGAACTGTGTAAGGAAATTGTATCGCAGATTAGTGATTAGGATTTCTTCGAATACGCAAACTTGATTAACTGCCCTTATCTCAAGCACTTGTGACGTAATTTAGATATCCAAACGAATTTTATAAATGCGAGTGTCTGCCTAGCCTGCCATCCCGCATTGGAGCAGCGTGGTGGGTCTAAGCTCTAATTCCCTCTCTCCTATGAGAGTGGAGGCCTGTGCCGAGCAGTGGGACATATTTAATGGGCTGTGGTGGTGGAGGTGGTGGTCTGCCAGCTATGCTTTCACGGCCTGTCTTCGACCGATTTTTACGGAATTTGGTACAGAAATAGATTGCAATTTGCAACCCGGTGAAGGACATAGGCTGCTTTTTATTCTGGAATAGGTACCGAAGACTAAGAGTATCGTCATGAGATCAGATGGCATTATCTTATCCATCATGTTGGTTGTTGGTTTGTCCTTCAATCACGCTGCAACAGAGCAACGGATTGACGTGATTTTGTGAATGGATATAGTTGAGGACCTGGAGAGTGACATAGGCTCCATTTAAAAAATTAAAGATTTCCCACAAGATCATTAATTTCACACTTTCCTACGCTACACGGTTATAGAAGTTCCACTTCAAAAATCATGATAGGTATCTCATAATCATAGGAAGCAATCTAGGTAGTTTCTCTGTAAAATGTTTGAGGTACTCTGTGCCTACTACTGGGATTCGTGGTTACCAAGTAGGTATAATTTAGGCTTTGAATTGACTCCCACACGCACTAAAATTCCAATGTCAGATTGTTCACAATACAAGTTTCAACTATTGTACTTATCGCTCGTAGATAAACCGTTGTTTGTTATTGACTAGCGACTGCCAGCGGCATCGCTCGCTTTGGAAATTCAAAAAATGCAGGCCTTAATCCTAGCCTACTGTTATACGCAATGTATCTGTCACCGTAAGATTGCAAAAACCGTTAGATTATAATCCAACTAGCGATATTGTAAACTGTCGACGGATTGTGAACCGTTCAATGTTCCGAATGTCAATTTTTTAAATATTCATTGTATTTACGTTTTCTTATCTCTTTATTGTAGGTTAGGTTAGGGTTCGACATAAATGACTAGGTAGTGCCCGGCCACAGGCCGCAGGCCTACCTATAGGTTATATTGGGTTAATTAATATACCTAACAGATTACAATCTACCGAAAAATAATGCGTTAAATTGTCATCTGTCGACAGTTTACAATATCGCTAGTTAGATTACAATCCAACGGCCTTTGCAATCTTACGGTGACATATCGATACCTAGTCAGGCATTATTTTTAGGGTTCCGTACCCAAAGGGTAAAAACGGGACCCTATTACTAAGACTCCGCTGTCTGTCTGTCTGTCTGTCTGTCTGTCTGTCTGTCTGTAGCTGTCTGTCTGTCTGTCTGTCTCCAGGCTGTATCTCATAGACCGTGATAGCTAGAAAGCTGAAATTTTCACAAATGATGTATTTCCGTTGCCGCTATAACAACAAATACTAAAAATAAAAAAAATATATATATTAAGGGGGTCCCCATACAATAAACGTGTTTTTTTCGTATTTTTTTGCTCAATATTAAAAACGGTAACAGGTAGACGGTTCAAATTTCCACAGAATATTAACTTTCAAAATAAATAATTAAATATCAATAAAGTAAATATTAAAGGGGGTAAGTAAAATATCCACCATTCCCAAACCAGTGTTGTCACCCTCGACTATGCAGGACCGTAGACTAAAAAATTAATTAATTAAAGTGCGAGTCGGACTCGCGCACCGAGGGTTCCGTACTCAAGAAGTAGGTATAATTACCTTTGTTAATGAACCGCAAAACTAACTTTGTTTGTAGAGGTTTACTGTTAATATCAAAATTACGTTTGTTGTATGGGAGCCCCCCTTTAATATTTACTTTATTGATATTTAATTATTTATTTTGAAAGGTAATATACAAGTTAATATTCTGTGAAAATTTGAACCGTCTACCTGTTACCGCTTTTAATATTGAGCAAAAAAATACGAAAAAAACACGTTTATTGTATGGGGACCCCCCTTAATATATATATATTTTTAATTTTTAGTATTTGTTGTTATAGCGGCAACGGAAATACATCATTTGTGAAAATTTCAGCTTCCTAGCTATCACGGTCTATGAGATACAGCCTGGAGACAGACAGACAGACAGACAGACAGACAGCAGAGTCTTAGTAATAGGGTCCCGTTTTTACCCTTTGGGTACGGAACCCTAAAAATGCTCAACTTGGCAAATATGCCGTGCCCCCCAGGGCCCTTATATACCGAAGTAGGTAGGAAATTGGTTTACAACTATTTTTTGATTAGGTGCCTCGTACCATGTAAATGGGTAAGGGTAGGTAGGTAACTAGGTAATGAAAAGGCTATGAGATAGATTTAATTATATTTATAAACAAATCGCGACCCAGAAGGTACTCTAGACCGTGGAACCTAGAGCGTTGTTTTGGTAACGTGCCCTGGTACTTTATAAATAAGGCTAGCCTAGATCGATTGTTAAAGCATGTTTTGATTTACTTCTATCGTATGGCGGTCATAGAAAAAAATATTTGGAAAACTAAGGCTTAATATTGTAATAACAAGCCTAGAGTCCACAGGTAACAAGTACCTACCTAGGTACTAACTGAAAAGTCAAACTTGGATATATTAGAGATTGAGAACTCTACTCATGTCTCTATATATGGGATAGGTATTATAGGTTTTTCACACCACTCGCTCAACAACGCCTTATTACATGGCCTGTTATCTAAGGTTAAAGCAAGACATTAAATCCCTAGGGTTATAATGTGATTTGAATTTAGAATCATCGCGCATCTGAAGCAAGATCTGAAGGAAATCCTATTCATTCCAAAGAGGTTTTATTCATAATTCTTATTGCTATATCCATAAAGTCTAATTTCGGTAAACATAATGTGTTCTCAGCAGGCGCGGCCAACTCGATTTTCGAAAACCAAAACCGTGGCCCACTAGATTCGCACTGACGAAATTTGTTTGTCAAATCGAGTAGGCCACGCCAGCTGAAAGAAGTGGTTGTATCGCGAGGTGTGAAAAGTAGAGTATTCACCGTAGGGGTAATGCTGTATTAATCTTGGGCGCCCCTAATTCCCGCGCTACTCTCAGGATTCTAGATGCAACACCCTCGCTAGGTACGCTCGGGAGTTACTCTAAAATCCCTCGTTCCGCTTGGGATTTATCCCGGCGCCCGTGACATAATACATCGCATTACCCCCGTGGTGAATAATCTACTATTTCCAAATTAGAATGAATACGTTAACCTCTTATCTAAAATGCGTGAGAATAGGTACTACCTTACATAAACTCACATAAGTAGGTATCATCTATTAGACCACAAAGAGGTACTTGCAGTTCTAATGAAAAGTGTAATTAGGTATCTGCTAATGATGCGGATTTTTAGTAATTACTTAAATACTTATCTACTTAAATATAAAACGGATTAAGTAATTAGTAGTCAGATTAAAAATTTGTCAAAGAGTCGGAGTGGAGTACCTATCTATTAAACTAATACATATACCAATAAGATCATATTTTATTGCTTAGGTAAAACATTTCACGACCCACCTGTTTAAGCGATTTCGACAAATTGGCTATAGGGATAGCTTGCATCCGGGGATGGACTTTCCATCAATTCCATCCCTGAAAATTAACGAGTTGCCATGGGATTGTAAAAAAACAATACACGCAGGCAAAGTCGCGGGCATACTCAAGTTTACTAATACTTAAATAATTTTAAAATTTTAATAGGTAGGTAAAATTTAGATCGTAGCTGTCTGAATGAACTCGACCCAAATGTTATAATTTCGTCTTGACGTTTTGGATCAGTAGAAGCAGACATGTGTAGGAATGTCTTGATTTCCGGTTCAGTCGAGATAAACGTTTAACGTACATATGTATATGCATAGTTGGATATTGGAATTATAGGCTACTTAGAATTTATTGTTACTATTATATATGCGACTAGCTGATGCCTACGACTTCGTAGGTACGCGCGGAATTACCGCGGGAACTCCTCAATTTTCCGGGATAAAAAGTAGCCTATGTCACTCTCCAGGTCCTCAACTATACCCATGCCAATAATCACGTCGATCCGTTGCTCTGTTGCAGTGTGATTGAAGGACAAACCAACAAACAAACTGACATTCGCATTTATAATATTAGTATGATAACATAAACGCGTTACGCAAACTTGATTACCGTTATTGTGAGTTTTTCATAGACAATAGGTTGTACTTAACGTACGTCAATTTTCTTAGGAATTGAGTAGGTAGCTATAATCACTAATCTTAATATATATAAATCTCGTGTCACAATGTTTGTCCTCAATGGACTCCTAAACCACTTAACCGATTATAATAAAATTCGCACACCATGTGCAGTTCGATCCAACTTGAGAGATAGGATAGTTTAAATCTTAAAAAAACATCAATTCACGCGGACGAAGTCGCGGGCATCGTCTAGTAACATTATATTTATTTACATACGTACAGACGTACTTAGTCAATAAACAGTTCAATTGATCATCTTGGTACTTATTATAAAAAGTAGTAAAAAATGATTCGGACAGATAGATACCTACATTATTAGCACCTAGTTTACCTAGTTACCTATTTGTTGATAAAATGATAAATTCATATAAGTAGGTACTTATTTAGGACTTAACTCGCGTTCACATGCTGACACGCATATTTTTGGATAGAAACAGGTCAGACAAATAGGTACTTAATTCAAATTTCAAAATAACAAACAACAGATTTACTTTAATAAGTTGTGAGTATATTATTCATTAATTAATTAACAAACCGAAATAGGTACACTGAATCGATGCCAATGTATCAAGAATATTAATTACAAGAAATGCAATATTTTTTGCAACATTTAAAAAAAAGATAGAAACGTGACGAAAAAACGTGTCTGTTTTTGCAGTTTTAATAACTAATAAAATAAATTTTTTATAACGCAAGTGATAATTGAATCACATAAACCCACCTTTTTTACCACATCTATGTACCTATATCGTATGTGGAAATGTCATTGACTTACCAATTGGTAAATCAATCAATCAATCAATATCATTTATGCAATATAGGTACACTGTAGGTACACTTATTGACGTTAAAAATTACTTACTTAAAAAAAACATTATGGTGATAATCGCTTACGGTATCTTAAAACTAAAGCTACGAGGGTTCCAAACGCGCCCTGGTCTGAGAAGAGCCCACAACAAACTCAGCCGGGTTTTTCTTTTTTATTATTATCACCATCTCATAAATCATCTTAATTAAGGAACTATCAGAGCCGTTAGAGCAAATCGATGGGAAATGTACCTATCTACTATTTACTCGGGACTCAGGTAATAAGTAAAGGTGAAATTTAAATAAGACCCAAACGTATTAACTATTATGTTTCATTAAATTCGCAAAAATATAGATTTCACAGTAAAAAAATTAAGCCAAAATTTGTATAAGTAGGTAGGTATACTTATTCTAAAATTCTTGGAAAAATGAATATTAAACAATCGCATGTGTTTCCATCTGTGTTCTCTAATTTAAACGGGCTATAAGTAGGTACTTACTTTCTGACATAACGATCTGTCTCTTTCGGCCGGTTTCTGAATTGAGAATTTCATGTTGAGTCTCTTAAAGACTACTTAAGGACTAATTATAAAGCCAATTTTTGCTTCTGAATTGATATTGTGCCGGTTTCTGAATTAAGCATTCAAGCAAAAACAGCAAGTTCCATCTCTCAAACCTTACACAATATCAATTCAGAAACAAAAATTTGCTTAATTAGTCCTTAAGTAGTCTTTGAGACCATCTCAACATGAAATTCTCAATTCAGAAACCGGTCGTTTGTTGGTAGTTGTCCTAGTTGATTTTACTAAATATGGGATTTGAATTATCAGTAAGGCACTTGAGTATACAGATAAGAGTAATAATTATAGAAAGGATCTCGTCAGCGTTCTCAGTGTTGAAATCCAACACCGGTGAAGTGTTGACATTTAGGGCACGTGCTCGCTAGATGCACACCTTGTTTTATCTTATAGGTACTAATGTAAACAATGATAATATAGGTACCTACTAATAATTGATTAAGCACTAAAATCTGGAATATAAATTTAAAGCTCACACTTCACATGTTTATAATTTAAATCATACAGAACGCTTACTCTGAGTTTTTACATTGCAAATTCATTTGACGTAGTGAGCGTTCACTCACATTAGCGTTAAAGTAAAATTAATTTTAAGTGCATTGGTTTAGAGCTCATTTCATCATTTCGTGTATTTATTCACAGCCAGAGCTCCAAACGCTGATTTTGTGACTTTAAAGCAAGAGCTTTAAAGTGAAGCAATTCAGAAACAAAAATTTGCTTAATCAGTCCTTAAGTAGTCTTTGAGAACAGACTCAACATGAAATTCTCACTTCAGAAACCGTCCATTAGCTTATAAAAAAGCAAGTATACAGTAGCGCCATCTAGTGACATCATTGTGAAGTTCTGTTAAAAATACTGAAGCTCATTAAAAATTAAATAATTTCGTTTCCTTATAATATTTATCTAATTTTAGTATTTGTTGTTCAAGTACAGTATATAATTCAAATAATTGATCAAGTTTCAGGCTCAGCCTTTCAGAAAATTGACAGTAGGTACCTATTCTGAAGTCAACTTTGGACGTTAGAAAATCTCCACTTTGAAAGCCCCCATTTCGTCAATTTCAGGGGAAAATTAAAAAAAAAAATTTTTTGGACTCTATTACTAATTTATCTTTAAAATTATAAACCGCAACCCTATGTAACGCTATAAAGAAATATTTTACTGCGCATCCGCTTCTATGAGAGCCCCCCTGAAATAAAGATTTTTATAACTTTTTAAGCCGTATTCGGCTGGAGGACATTGCCCATTGGTTTACATATTTTGTTTAAATTTGAAGTAATACAATAATAGCTCAGTGGGTATCTAATATATTCCTAGGTATATTTGATAGGTTGGTACTAGATTTTGCCTGCGACTTCGTCCGCGTGGAATTAGGTTCTTAAATCTTTTATATTATTTAATAAATCTTTCATAATAATAAATAATTAGAATACTTATTCAAGTACAATTAAGGTAATTGTAAAGATCAAGTTCAAGTATTTTCATTTTATTATACTCGTACGTATAATAACTTAGACTCCATAAATACCAATCCTTGCTAATAGAACAATGAAATACGATTTTACGGCGCCTTTAACATGTCGCAAATATTGCCAATAGGTTAGGTTAGGTTAGAACATAAATATTCATTTAGGTTCTATTAGGTAGGTAATATACCTACCGAGGTTAAAATGTGATTAAAATTAAAGTGTAGTTTATAGGCTAACAATTATTATTTTATAGCCATTAAAATTTTTTGGTTAAAATTCCACATAAAATAGGGTGTCAAAGTTTGGAGAACGTTTGCCCGTTTTGAGTTAACAATGTACTTTTTTGGGTTTAACTTTTTACTTTATTTGGTATAAGCAGTTAAACCACAGAATACGTAATAGCTAATAGGTTAAATTGCGGGAAGTCCGGTATGAGCAGATGGGTCCCCAACTTCCTACGTGGTTGTGACTCTGGCCTCAGGAGTGAGACTCGGGTCTAGACTTCTAGAGTATAGACTCTGCTGGTCCCCGTAGCGGAACCTGTGTAGGTAATGAATTAATTAAATGAATAAACACTGATTAAATTACTTCATTATAAATAAGCCATATAGTATAAGTTATTTAACCGAGGAAATATTTTTTGAGAAAAATAACTAAGCACAATAATTTGAAGCGAACGATGTTACGAGTGTCAGGATATTATACCTATAGGGAAAATCATTAGTTTTTCCCTATAATAATCTTCACGGGCAATAAATATCCAGGTTAATAATATGTAGGTACAGGTCTGCATTAAGACTGCAGTGCTACATTTTTAAAATTGTAGTTTAGATGCTGTCTTTGTTCTTTTCCTCCTACACATAATATAGGTACGTACTAAGTACCTTCTGAGCTGACGAATATGTTGCCGACCGTATACTATGCAATCCGAGCAGTTTAGCAGCGTGTCCTTGAATAACATTTTATGGTGTGGCAGTTCGATTAATTCCTTGGCCCACGTCCTTTCCACGTCTTTGCCCATAGGGTGGTAACTAGCCACGGCCAAAGCCTACCTACCACCAGATTTCATAAATTCACAAATTCATTTCTTCACACAGAAATTCATAAATTATAAATTCCATCGATTAAACCCAAAACCTTCCACTTATAAGCCAACAGCGCTCACTACTGCGCTATGGAGGTTGGAGTTGAGTACACACACCCTTACATAAACAGTTAACATGTTTCAAGTAATTATAGCAATTATTACCATAGATAATAAATTATTAATGTACCTAATACCTATTCCCTCGCTAGCATTATTTTAACATAGCTTCCCACGCGTCTCGGAGGCTCATCGAAGTGTCTTATTACAACGGTCAGCGATACACGGTTTTCTGTTGTTTTCATTCGATACCACTTTGCTTGGCGCCCAACACGCAGTTTCTTATAATTTATCCCAGCACGTGTTAAACAATGTAGGTAGTAAGTACTTCTGTATCCTAAATACTTCAAATGTTACTAGTATTACAAAGGAATTGTACCTAATACTCGCTTCAGAAATAAGTTTCTAGCTGGGATTTTTGGGTATTAAAAAACCTATTTTGATGTTATCTTTCCGTGAGACTTTGGGCTTTGCTGGTAATTCTCAGCAAAATAGAAAAGCGGTATTTGCAAACCTGTAATATCTACCATTAGTAGGTATAACATAAATATACTCGTGTGACATTCTGCATAAGTCAAGAAATTCTTAGGTTCACAATTTACGAGTATACCTAACCATTAAAGCCTTAAAGTTGTGGGAAAAATGACGCAAGACAATAATCGCATTATAGTCTTATCCTAGGCATCAAAGGGCTAATTTACATTTACAAGGCAAAAGTTACGCCTAGTACATGAACATAGACCCTTGCTTGCCTATACCTACATAAAACTTACGAAATCTTATATCAAAGGTAAACCCCTTTACAAATGATTTACAATTAGACCAAAGGCGATGTAGCCCAGTGGTTCAGACTCCGGTCTTTATTTTAGGAGCTCCGGGGACCGAACCCCCTCTTACTTTTTGGAGCTATATATCACAGTATGTTTCTCAGTCGAACTGCTTTCCGAACCGGTGATAGAGACACCAGAACCTGTCTTACATATAAAAATGTACGTCCTATAAAACAAAGAGTAATTTAATACATTTGAAGCAATTAAATATTCATGATATTTATCAGTAAACGAAAATCCCCAACGAAATTGTGGTCTGTCTGTTTGTCTGGCTGCTGCATCAGATTAACCTATTTAGAGATGTTTTACATGCTGGGGGCGGATATATAGCTACTTTTTGTCCCGGAAAATCAAGTCCCAGGCCAGACGAATTTATAGAAACCTAAATCCACGCGAACGAAGTCACACGCTTCATAATAAGCTTCATAGAGCAGACCTTAATAAATTACCGGAAAAATATTTCGTCTGAATAAAATATTCACACACACAAGTGCAAAACTTCATTCAACATTCATAAATAGGCACTAAATATTTTTAAAGTCGTTTCATAATCAAGTTTCTAGACCCAGCGGGTTGAGCTGCACGTTGATGCGTCAGTCAGTCAGTTTCTTAAATATAATAGATACATAGACCAATCAAAACAATGTGTCTACACGTCTACATCTTTGAACTGAAACGTCTGATTGATGGGGAAAGAATAGTAAGATATTGTAAATTTCAACGTCTGCTATGGACAAGAGGATGCAAAAGTGATGACACAATGGATACCACAAAAGAAACGACCCAAAGGAAGACCTCGAAAAAGATGGATCGATTGTGTAGAAGATCTGCCGAAACTTGAAAAGCTCCCTTCATGGAAGAAGGAGGCCAAGATTAGAGCCAGGTTAAGAAAAACTGTGGGGGAGGCCAAGACCCACAAAGGGTTGTAGCGCCGAAGGTAGTAAGTACGTCTACATCCCGTAAGTACTCATACATAAGTTTATGTACTTACTTACATGAACATACAACGTCAATATGGCATACGTGCTTAGACGCACCGTGCACACAATTTAGTGCCAACAACGCGATTTGATATTGGTGTCGATCGGTGTGCACTTAGGGCTAACGTCCACATTCGGTGTCCAGAGTGCATTGACCGACTCGTACGTATAGTAGTTTCATAATATACTTACAGAAATTCAATATACGGCTACTAGACTCATGTAGGGCATAATTTTTTAGGATTCCATACCTCGAGGAAAAAAGGATTAATAGGATTACTTCGTTGTCCGTCCGTCTGTTTGTCAACCACCGTTTAATCGGGAAAGGGTGGGAGGTATCGATTTATTTTGTTAAGTCAATGGGTCTACAGTCCCTTGGAGCTTTAAAACCACAAAACAAACAAGTTTCTAAGTCAAGCTTACGTGCTTCTCGTTAATTACTCAAATAATTTATATTTCGTGATGGTACGAAACCCTTTGTGCGCGAGTCTGACTCGCACTTGACCGGTTTTTTGATATTCTTTACAAATATTTCAGGCTCCTTGAAGATCAACATAATTTTTATATAGGAACCTTATTGAGAAAATGGGTGTGTAATAGGTAAATAGGACGACCTCTTTTGTTGTATGGCTCTGTTTCATGCTCTACTAGGCAGGTAAATGCCAACATAACACGTTGCAAAGCGTCTGTACAATAACAGTAAGTATGTTGATGGTACTACATCAGCTAAAGGTTCACGTAAGTGAAGTTTATCACTACGGCTAACATAAAGACAACGAACAGACAGACAGCCAAATATTAAAGTTTTAAATATATTATTCCTACCCTACCCTATACGGTTTTCATTAAAAATATGCATTAGTAGGTAAGTACTAAGTACCCATTACATGATGATATATTATAGCTATTTATGCAACTGTATCGTAATGAGGGTCATTTTAATTCGAGTGGCCGAGTATCAAAATAGGATAGTACGAGAATTAAAATGACTAATTACGTACAGTTGCATACAAGATTTTATCTACGACAAGGACGTCTTTATAATTTTTTACTTTATAAATTAATAAAAACCAAAAGTGCCAGAACCCAGAGCCGCTAAGCTATAGGTATCCTATTTAATTTATGAAGATAACCATAATATCGATACAGCTACGACTCATAACGATACAGCTCCCTTAAAACGAACTGTATCGATAAGAGAAGCAAACACGAAAGAGGGTTCAATTCGATATAGTTGTCAAATTCGAAATTGGAACTTTTCGATGCTGGAGTAGATAAACACATTAATGATACATAAGATTTTGCATAAAATTAGTTAAGGGTGCAAACACGAAACTAGCGACGGCGGGGCGACGGCGGTAGCGGGGCGACGGCGACGGAATCAAATGTATGGCTTTGTATGGGACCGGGCACGAAACGAGCGATGGCAGGGCGGGGCGATGGAGCGATGCACGAGCGATGGCAGGGCGACGGGTGACGTAGAAGTGACGGAAACAAACTAAGGGAAAAGTACCGATAGTCGTCAGGTTCTGAACTTAGCTGACTTTGCAGCTTTGAGAGTTTGCTGTAGTGAATTTAAAGCAAAACAAATAACTTTCAAATTCATATATTTTTTAAATATAATTTTAGAATTAATTAATTACAATAATGTTATTAAATCTATAAAAAATACGAAAATGAGTGATTTATCCAGATTATATCGTTAATATGTCCCAGAACTCGACATTTTTTAACAATAATTTAAACTCTATTGCCTATTATCAAGCTAATTTATTTTAATTGCATATTAAGTTAATTTTAATTGCATATATTCCAGATTTCAAAAATCTATTTATCGAGAACATTACAATTAAACTTACCACAAGCAAGCTAGCCTAACCGAATTAGTATATAAATCATGCCCGCGTGGTATATAGTGTTAAGAATTCTGGCTGCATTTCCGCATTGGACAGCCAGGCTGATCCGTGGCGCAATAAATGAGCCAGCCCTTCTATCGTCCAGATATACCTCATCTTCACCAGATGAGGCAATTAAACGCAGTGAAAGTGGGAGGCTTCGGCCGTGGCTAGTTACCACCCTACCGGCACAGACGTACCGCTAAACGATTTAGCGTTCCGGTACGATGCCGTGTAGAAACTGAATAGGGGTATGGGTTTAATATAACAGCCATATCCCTAACAGGTTAGCCCGCTACCATCTTAGACTGCATCATCACTTACCATCAGGTGAGATCGCGGCCAAGGGCTAACTTGTAGTGGATTTTTTAAAAAAAGTATATTATTTCGTAAGAAAATTAACTTGACTGTTTTATAAAATAATCAGACTTACCAAAGTAGACACAGATCTTTTAAAACTTACTTTGAATACCTGGCATGCAGGACTACAATTCAGTACCTAAACATGGCAAAAAGCACAAGAATTCCAAAACGCAAACTTTCATTGCTTTTTTTCTCCAATACCACTATGGTTTTGACTAAATGTTTTCATACTAATTATGGAAAATATTACCATAAATATGTTGCCATAAAAAATTTTGGTTTAGTGTTTAGTAGAAATAAGTAGCTGATTATTTTTTACAATCTGACGGGTATAGGAACACTGTCGACATTGCCAGCGCTTACCTTAGTTTTTTTTCGCCGCTTGCTCGAGTACTAGAGTTGTATTTTTATTTATTAATAACCATCGATAATTATCATCGATATATAATATGTAGGTACTAGATGGATCCTTTTATATAAAAATATGTTTCGGTATCGGTTCCTCACCTGTCGTAGTCCACTCCATGACGCTGGCACTTCACACCTCGTGTAATTAATTTAAATTATCACATAAAAAGTGGTCTACGAATTAGTTTGGCGGTGTATAGGTAATTTTTATTTCGAGATGTGTTTTCAATTTACAATTATAAAATTCATAAGCCACTTTATTTAATTTTAATAATAATATCTCTCTACTAATCTTTGACCATATCATACGTTTTTAATATGTCATATACTAGATAGCGCTTATGTAGCAAGTAAGTTCCCGCATTTCAGACTAGATGGTGTTAGTAAATTAACTAGACTTTTCTTCGTTTGACATGGCCCGTGACATAGACCATAATTAATTTACATGAAATTAGGCCGTTGAATAAAGCCATAAAACAAAGTATAGCGATGCGCACGAAACAGACGAGAGCGGACTCACATTGTTTGTTGCCACTGTACCTAGTGAGTGAGTCAGAAACCGTACAAAATTTGATCTTTTTATTTGAAATCAAAAAATATTGGTTGATAATAATTATACACTAGTAAAAGAAACAAAAAATAAGTCAAATATCATATTGGTACTCAACATAAATTCATCTATATTAAAAAAATTAAAAAAGTATCGATATGAGTGGGTATCTATGCTTCGATGGCTTCGGAACGTCCCTACACGAGCGGGCACTGACAGGCCGCCTGTTTCGTGCCCACCCTTCACGCCGCTAGCGGATCGCTCCACATCGCATCGCCCCGCTACCGCCGTCGCCCCGCCGCCGCTAGTTTCGTGCCCGCAGCCTAACTCTCACGGTACCGTCCACTCATGCGCTTGCGATGCGAGGCGAATGAATGCATGGGCATAGATCAAAGATATTATTATTTTTGATTAAAATCTATATAAAGTTTTAGGATTTAAACTGAGGTGTCTTGAAACTTGAAAGTGTTCGCTTGCCTGCATTTGGGGGTGGCCCTGAATGTGAACGTCGCATTAAATGGGTGTTAATAGGCCCCCAGGATACCTATGAGGTACCTACATAATGGAAAAGTTAATAAGGAGGTGTCACAATTTACATTCGTTTTCTGCGCTTTCCCACAGCACGACTTTTTTGAGTTCGGTTGGTTTCGCCCTAAAGGTGCGAACTGCGATGTGTTTGTCGATCGGGAAATGGTATCGGCTAGACTTAAAGGATTGCCTACTCTGATACAAAATTTGTTTCAAGGCAAGCAGTTAAACAAACAAGTAAACATAAGTAAAAGAATTAAAAAACACGACTGCCCTTCCATATTGATTTCTTTCAAAAAATGTAATCTTTGAGAGTTGTAAAGTTGAAATCTGGCAGGTAAATCACATATCTTATTCACATTTTTATTAAATGATATTTTTTGTTAATCACTGGATATTGAACTATAGTGTCATATATTTTTGGAATCTACTCGTCATTTTCTAGATTATGATTATTTAGTTAATCTTATTTTCGAAATTGTTCACCCCATCAATTTTTTTTTTAAATTTTATTAGCCTATATCACCCGGAATAAGCTAGGGATTCTAACGATACCTCATTTATCAAAATTGGTTCAGGCGTATAGAAGTTATGGTGGAATATACAAACTCACATACATACATACATACATACATGAACCCTGAAAACAATATTTACAGTATTTATGGCATTTACTAGCAACCGATCGTGGCTTTGCTAACGGTTTTCCTTGTCAAATTATAAAGAGTAGGAGTTAGGAGCTCTTTACAATATTTCAGATTTCCAGGTCCGGGCGTTGATGATTCAGACAATATAGCGGGAACGAGTGAGTCAGAACTTTTCTCTTTTAAAGACAAGTTAATCTTAACAGAGGAGAAATATATCAACGTAGGTAGGTACCTAATTACATTTTTTTGTTTTGCTTAAGTATTGGGAATCAGTATTTAGTGTTCTAAGGTAAACTTCATGTGCCAATTTAAATTGCATAATAAGTACACCAGTAACCGCGGAATTGCAAAAAAAATCGGTCGTGTAACTGAGTTTTGCTGATTTTGCTCAATGCAGCACGGATTTATTTTTCTTGACCACTTGGCGACAGAGCTCAATATACTATCATTTGAAATAGACGTTTGCT
The DNA here is from genome assembly GCA_963932025.1 of Erebia epiphron. Taxonomy (NCBI): domain Eukaryota; kingdom Metazoa; phylum Arthropoda; class Insecta; order Lepidoptera; family Nymphalidae; genus Erebia; species Erebia epiphron. Next base: position 36,583,263 of record OZ009948.1, on the reverse strand, counting down.
TAGCGAAGTTTTAGTGTACGTGGACTGAAGTGATTTGAATTCTAAGGCGTGTAATGAAATTGAAGAAATCTGTGACATGCTGCATACGTGGAAATTCGTTCTGTATCATGTACTCTACGAAGGTTGTACAACAGGTGATGTTACTTATTGAAGCTTTTTTTTTGTTTTGTCTCTATCCCAAAATCTTTCTGGATCTACACACTATTCTAAAGTTATAATGTGCTGACTTCCCACTAGACAGGTAGGTAGGATGTTGGTCTAGGACTCTAGGTTATTAAAAATAGGTATCTAATCATTTAATTAAATGAAACAAATTGCTAAATGCTTAAGTAATATAGTTAAGCCGTTCCATAGGATAGTGTCCTGGGTCCTGACATAATAGGTACTTTTATATTAGGTTTTTTAGTTTTCTTTTTAACTTCGACGTACTGTCTACAGTATACTATTACCTATTCTGTGCTACAGTCTACATGGTCTCATTTTGATTTGATTTATTTTACCATTTTAATAGATTTTCGTTTTTAAATTTATTAGTCAGCATTTCGGAGACAAAATAAAACTAAGCCCCAGCAAGCAGGCGCCGTCAAACACGGCGTCGGCTTTGTCGGGCCGTGGTTGCCGATTGGACACCGTAACGCCGCGGATGACCGACGCGGACGCGACGTTGCGACGCGACGCTTATGTGTCATTGCTTTCTATTTCCATTTTAAATAGGCCTATACACTTCACCCCAGGAATAAAATAATGGTTGGTCCATTATTTTGTTCCTGAAGGTCCATCCATACTAATATTATAAATGCGAAAGTGTGTCTGTCTGTCTGTCTGTCTGCTACGCTTTCACGGCCCAACTACTCAACCGATTTTAATGAAATTTGGTACAGAGATAGGTTACATCCCAGGGAAGGACATAGGCTACTTTTTATCCCGGAAAATTGAAGAGTTCCCGCGGGAATCAAAAAAATGTATCTGTTCAACCGATTTTGATAAAATTTGGTACAAGGACAGGTTGTATCCCGGGGAAGGACATATGCTACTTTTTACCCGGAAAATTGAAGAGTTCCCGCGGGAATCAAAAAACATAAATCCACGCGGACGAAGTCGCGGAAATCATCTAGTACTAAATAAATGCAAAAGTGTGTCTGTCTGTCTGTCTGCTACGCTTTCACGGCCCAACTGCTCAACCGATTATGATGAAATTCGGTACAGACATAGTTTACATCCCGGTGAAGGATATCGGCTACTGTTTATCGAAGAAACAAAAAGTTGAAGAGTCCCCGCAAGAATTAAAAATCATCAATCCACGCAGACGAAGTCGCGGGCATCATCTAGTTTTTAATATTTTCTGATCTATCTATTTCCGTCATATCCTACTACCTACTTAGCAATAGCAGGTACCTATTTATGATATGAACTGAGTTCTACAATCAAATATATTACATGTAAGAAGGGTTGAGAGAAAACATCATAAGTAGGTAATCAATTAATTTCAAGTATTTTTGATTCTATACCTACATTACTCAATGTGGACCGTATTTACACACATTCAGGTATACTTATTTGTAAAATGGCAACCTAGATGCTTTACCAACAAATAAAAAAGATAAACCTCACATCATCATCACTACAGCCTATTAACGTCCCACTGCTGGGCACAGGCCTCCACTCTCATAGGAGAGCGGGAATTAGAGCTTAGACCCACCACGCTGCTCCAATGCGGGTTGGCGGGCTTTAACGATTATTATCATGTTAGTGATAATAACCGGGACCGACGGCTTAACGTGCTCTCCGAGGCACGGGGGTGCAACACCGTCAAATTCCAACTCCGGGCTGGCACTGAGAATTTCTTAATTGAAAAACCCAATACCTAACTTTTATGCCCGACCGGGAATCGAACCCAGGACCTCGATGATCCGCAGTCGACTATGCTAACCACTAGACCAACGAGGCAGTCAAACCTCACATAGAGAAAAATAATAATATAATATAGAGAAACACGTAGAATCAATAAATCAAAAGTCAAACCCAGTCCACTTTTTGCAATTAGTGTCTCAGGTAGGGCACTTACTTTGCCAATAAAGAAATACCTATCAAGGAAGACACCTAATAATTCGTATCCTTTTCACATTTATTGATATCTATAATATTTATAAAATAATATGAACAAAAAAGTTACTAACACTTTGTTCACAGAAAGAAAACAAAACACTTTGTACATTATGTCATGAATCATCCTTTCACACAAATCTTGATTTTCCTTTTAGGTAACAGTAACACCTACCTACCCATAATCACAAAAGAAGATGCAAAATCAAATGAATACCTACTTAACGGTGGATTTGTCAAAAATTAAAATCAAATTATTTTTATTCAAATAGACTTTTTACAAGTTCTTATGAATAGTCAAATGAATCTACCACTGGTTCGGAATGCCGTTCCTACCGAGAAGAACCAGCAAGAAACTCGGTGGTTGCTCTTTTGAAAAAAAAAAAATAGTAGGTATATGGTATGTTTACAATAATCTACATACAACATAATATCATCCTCATACATGACATCCTATATCGCGGTTATACCTGCAACTCGTGCAGATAATATTGTCTTTCTCATAACTTCATTTCCAATTAACCAAATAGGTAAGTGTAAATTGGAATTATGTTAGGTTCTTCTTCTTGCTCCTTCTATAGTTATGCAACGTTCAGACAACAGACAGATATAGGAAATCTACCAACTTAATGTTACCGACTACCTACCTACTTGCTATATATTATTATCCATATCCATCCATCCAGTGTGTCTGTCTGTCTGATACGCTTTTTAACGGCCCATCTTTTCAACCGATTATAATGAAATGATTGTTATAGAGGTAGGCTACATCCTGGAGAAGGACATATGCTAGTAAACTAAGGATTTCCCCTGGGAATTAAAAAATATCTTATTCCACGCTGAGAAGTCGCGAGCATCATCATAATAATATGTTACTGTATAATCCAAATACGGGACTTGTATGTCATCCGTCCAAAATTCGAAAGGAAATGCGTGACACAAATTTTATTACACACCGTTCCTATGAATTAATACATATTATTATAAACAGCAATTTCTGGATATTTATGTAAGTATTTCTGGGGTTTGAAGAAAGAGTAATAAATATTTTTTTTATACATTTCCTAATTTGGCTCGAAATTTATACATTTTCTAAAAGACAATTCCTAGTGTTCATACATTTCCGGTAAATATAACGAAGCGGTATCGCGTCTCTTTATTGCCGAGTAGTTTTTATGTTAGGGTGAAATTATTTAACACATAAGTACTTATATGAAAAATCTAAATCAACAAGTTGATAATCAAAAGATAATTAATAATTAATTGAATGCATTTTAATATATATATAGCTGCTCGTGCTGATTCATTGATTGATCACCTCTCCTGAACAATTTTGTATGAAAAAAATTTTTTTCACTGACCATTTCGTATAGAGGGGAAAAATTCATGAAGAGGAAAAATACGGAGAGAGCTGATGATTGAGGATTTCGAAGACGGGTGAACAGCACAGCCAGGGCATTGAAGAAAGATGGGGGGTGCTCGACCAAATGTCATTCGAAACATCATCCGATTGACAATGAGCCGAAAAAAAATTCCAAAATGGCGGATTCAACATGGCCGCCATACAAACTTCGTCGGCGTCTATCTCGGAGAGTATAAAAGGTGGAAGAGTGGTTTCTTAGCAAAAGATGATCAGGACATGAAGGTCTACTTGATGAACAGGAAAAAAATTCAAGATGGCGGAATTTATTTTTCCATAGAAAATGTATGGCGAATATTGAAGAGGCTACAATTTAGTGTTGAACTATGCAATACTTTGATGCGGTTCCTTTTCAAAATTTGTTCTTAAAGAAGAACTCTCCACAATTTTTCGGAGAAAAAAATATATGTACAAAATATATGTGTTTTGATTGTACATCAAAACATACAGAGTCTCTCCGGCAAAGAATTAGAAATAGAATTATTTGTGGAAAAATGCAACACACATATCTTGTGTTTCACTGAGCACTGGCTTAAGAGTGAACAATTGCCAATAACCAGGATACATAACTTTACAATGTCAAGTGCGTTCTCTAGAAAATCTGCTATTCATGGTGGATCATTAATCCTGGTCCATAAAGACATTAATAGTAAAGAACGAAAAGACATAGTGGGTCTATCTGTTGAACGCATTGCGGAACTGTCTTGTGTGGAGCTGGAGCGTTTTATTGTAGTCTGTGTTTACCGGCCCCCCTCAGGTGATCTCACCCATTTTGAGGATATAATGGAAGATGTGTTAAAGCGATTGTGCGTGTCCACTAAGAAGATTATAGTATGCGGCGATTTTAATGTAAATATTTTAATGGAAAATGCTTTTACTGGTAGGTTGCTAAACTTATTTAAATGTTTTAACATGAAACATGCTTTTAGTGAACCTACTCGGATAACAGAAACTTCAGCCACTTGCTTAGACAATATTTTTTACAGTGGCGATATAATTTTGGAAAAAGCTGTTATAAACAAGCTAAGGTCGGATCATTGCGGGCAACAGATAACTGTTTTAAGTAGTGCCAATAAAAGAAAACAAATCATCAAGTGTAGACCAATAACTAAAAATAAATTGACGCGGTTTAAAGATCAAATTTCCGCCAAACTTCCTGCAATCACCTATAAAAAGGGTCACCCAGACCGCACCTATACTAGTCTCTTCAAGACAATAGACAATGAATTTAATAAGGTATTCAATTTGAAGCAAATAGAAAAAAGTGAGAAATTAAAGTTCAGTGATTGGGCTACTGTAGGCATTTACAAAAGTAGGGACAAGTTGTACGAGTTATATGATGAAAAACAATACAACCAGTCTCCCAGTTTTGTTGAACGCGTGAAAACTTACTCAAAGACTTTCAAAAATGTTTGTATTCATGCTAAGGCACTACATATTAAAGAGAGAATTGTGAAGTCGGATAACAAAATAAAAACCACTTGGAACATAGTAAATGACGAGTCTGGTAAAACTAAATCTCGTGATGTCAACTACGAGATTGTTATTGATAATAATAAAATAACGTCTGATAAAGAGGTTGCAAAAACCTTCGAAAAGTTTTTCCAGGATGTTCCTATTTTGTTGACCGACTCTCTAAACTCCTCACCCACCGCAGCTCAGAGTATATTGAGGGAAAATGTAAAAGAGTGCAATGTTTCTTTTGAATTTAAACACATCACTGCTATAGATATTATAAAAAACTTTAAGTTATTAAAATTAAAAAATACTGGTGACCTATGGGGTATGTCTGTGAAAGTCATATCAAACATAATAAGCGACATTGCCCCTTACTTAGCTGTAATTTTTAACGAATGTGTAGATTTAGGCACCTTCCCGAGTTTAATGAAACATGGTAAACTCATTCCTTTATTTAAGTCAGGAAATAAAAACGATCTTAATAATTACAGACCTATTTCAATTTTACCAACTCTCAGTAAGGTTTTTGAAAAAATTATATTGAGCCAATTATTAAATCACTTTAACACAAACAGCTTACTGCATCCCGAGCAGTACGGCTTCACTAAGGGTCGTAATACAACTGATGCGGGTGCAAAACTATTAAAACATATATACGATGCCTGGGAGCGTTCACAGAATGCTATTGGTATCTTCTGTGATCTGTCTAAGGCATTTGATTGTGTTGAGCACAAAACTTTATTGCTGAAATTAAGCCACTATGGCATGAGAAATGTTGCACTCGATCTCATTGCTTCCTATCTAAATGATAGAACTCAGAGGGTATGCGTAAACCACGTGAAGTCAGAGGGCTCAACTGCATTAATGGGTGTCCCACAAGGCTCGATCTTAGGTCCATTTCTATTTTTGGTGTATATAAATGACTTACCATACCATGTCAATAATGTCTGTGACATTGTATTGTTTGCTGACGACACATCACTTATTTTTAAAGTGGATAGAAGTAAGGACAATTTTGACGATGTAAACAATGCAATATCACACGTATCACACTGGTTTACTATCAATAATTTATTATTGAATGCTAAGAAAACCAAGTGCTTAGAGTTTGTTCTACCTAATGTAAAGAATATTAACAAAACTATAATGATAAATGGAGAAACACTAAAAATGGAGAACTCCACAGTTTTTTTGGGGGTGACCTTGGACAACAAGCTTCAATGGGGCGCTCATATAGATACACTAGCGGGAAAACTTAGCTCGGCTGCCTTTGCTGTTAGGAAAATAAGACAGTTTACCGATATTGAAACGGCTAGGCTTGTCTACTTTTCTTACTTCCACAGTGTTATGTCGTATGGCATTTTATTGTGGGGCAGAGCCGCTGATATCCAATCAATTTTTATATTGCAGAAAAGAGCCATTCGTTCTATTTATAAACTCGGATCACGCGAATCACTTCGTGAAAAATTTAAAGAGATTGGTGTTCTTACGGTGCCTTCACAATATATATACAATAATATAGTCTTTGTTAGGCAGAACATTAATAATTATAAACAAATATCTGATACTCACAATCTATGTACTAGAAACCGCCATAAGCTAGTAACAGCGTCATATCGTGTGCGTAAGGTGCAGAAATCCTTTGTGGGGTCGAGTGTACGTTTTTATAACATGGTTCCAAAAGAGTTTATAGATTTGCCATTACATAAATTTAAGGACTGTGTCAAGCAGCATTTGTTAAGTCGAGCTTATTATACTATCGACGATTTTATTAACGACAAAGTTGCATGGAAGCAACCGGCCTCGAATCCAGTGACCCACAAGTCGGTGTAATACTTGTAACGTTGCGTATGTATTGTATTGCTTAAATATTGTAACCTCTTTCTTTTTTTGAGAAAAGAGCAACTGCTGAGTTTCTTGCCGGCTCTTCTCAGTAGAACCAGCTTTCCGAACCGGTGGTAGAGTCTTGACGTATCATAAGTGACACAAGTTGTCCTATGTGAAATAAATAAATCATTTATCATTTATCATTTATCATTTATGGAGAGCGATGATGATCGAGGGTTTGAAAGATGGGTGAGGAGCACGGCCAAAATTTAATAGGTGTCTATTTCAGAAAGTATACTAGGTGGAAGAGTGGAAGTAGGAAATATGCATGACTTTGATATGGTTTTTTTACAAGATTTGAGAATTGTCGGTTTGCCGTTAGGAAAGCCAAGATGGCGAAATTACATGGCACCCAAAGGTACCCGATCGTCAGCGGTATGATATTGATACTAATCAACTTAGGAAGGTTTCTTTGTGTTTTTACTTCAACGGTCTCTTACACTGCATGCATGTCTGGAAAGTTTTTTTACATTTAAAGGCCCTTTTAGATTTTTAGGGGGTCTCTGTTTTATTTTTCTTATCAGAATTTTTTTTACGTCTGTCGGACGCTTGGCACACTGGCGCTTCCACTGTGCTCGCTAGCATAGCAGTGTGTTGTTTACTTCAGAACACGTAAGCAGTAAACACTAGGATAGGAGGAGAGGAAGTAAGTAGACAGTGGGCCGCGGAGTCTGCTACGCGGTCCGCTTCAGCGGGCCGCGCATCCACGCGCCATACTAGTTGCATATAAGTCCATTAGCTGTGACATTGACGACTGTTGTAGAGGCTCTATTGTACTGAATATATCTACACAGAGTACAAAACATGTCTCACTCTCGTACAATGTACATACGTCGTTATATACGTCGATCGACACTGTCGTTCGTCGTGTCGTGATCGTAACTGTCGATCTTTGTAATAATTATATCGTGCGCGAGGCGAGTTGTACGTTATCTCTTTTGTGCTTATGGCAAGTGTCCGCCGAGAGAGTGAGAGGTTTGACAGCGGGAGGGACGAATCGGCTGAATTGATAAAAGCAACAGTTGAAGCGTACCAAGATTTAGTTTGAAAAGAGACTCGCGCGTGGATGTATGCGTCGATCGCGAAGTGACCCTCGGAGATACTAAAATGTGACTGGAAACTTGATGAGTGCTCGAATATTTGTTGTTTTGCTTGTTGTGAATAAAACAGTTGTTCAAACATTAGATTTGCGTAGAAGAGGTACGGTCGCAGCGTCTAGGTGACTTGCGACGAAAATTACACGAAAAGAAACTTTCTTTGTGATTTTATACGCATAGGGGACGTGGGCTTACAAGTTTACTATCAGTTTACTTTCAACTTAAATAACACGTGATCACCGAAAATTCTAGAAGACGTTTACTTTGTATTCTTCATTCTTACCACTAGTAGTGTTTGCTCGTTTGGGATTAAGTGAGTCTAAACAAATTATGGTTGTAACGAAAATCGACAACATGTCCTCATACTCTACTTACACGGGAAAACCGAAAATTTTATTTCCAAAGAAGGTAAGAAGTTAACGCGTACATTAACTAGTACCTATGTATGTTAACGGAATTTTGATGGCCGCATTAAAAAGAAGAAAAAAATTTTTATAATACACAGAATTACAGACGGAACGGCGATTAAAGCGTTTATCATTGAAAACGTCCATTTATTGACTGTTGTTTACGTAGGTGTGCTCCAAGATAAATGAATAAACTATGGGTAATAAATTGTTTCAAAATAGGAATTGTAATTAAAAGTTATAATAATAATTAAGCTAAGTACCAGATAATTAATGTTTACGGACATCCTACAACCTCCAGACCATACAATAATTGTAATAATTATGTTTCCCTAATAACATGTGCGCTATTGAATACCTACCTAATTAAGTTATATAGCTACTTATTGAAAACAATAATTATAATACCACAGACACTAAATGTGTCTGTCTCTGTCTCTGTGTGGGTATATTATAGAGACAGAGTCTAATACTTCGAATTAAGTAAATGTGTTTAACATATGTATGAATACAGTCCAGTTGTATTGTTTATTATTCTAATAGAGCAGTAAAATTGTGCAAAGATTTATGTTAACCCTATCTCATATATACCTAAGTAGATCAAGCTATCGTAATTTAATTAAAATTAGGAAATTAAATTCCGACATCATCATAATGATGAATGAATAATGATAAAAATACAATATCTACTGCACTGTTTGGATGATCAGATTTGTTGAGTTTTTGACTGAATTCAATGCATCCTACAAGGATGGAATGAATTCAGTCATCGAAACTCGCATGAAAGGTTAGGTATAGCAAATCCGTTTTAGCCTAGTTATTATTCTAGTAGGATTTATATTCTTTGAAATATTTATTGCTATTGAGTATTGACCTACATGACCCGCTCTGCTGTTTATTAAGTATAACTCACTCAACCCTGCTGAATGTATTTCAAATTTACTATAGTTGCTTGATACATTAGTTACTAAATATGGCTAAAATAATGAGCTGTTAAGGTAATTCAAAATGGCCGTCTAAATAATAAATTATTAAGGTAGGTATGACACACTATTACCTATTCTGTGGTATGACCTTTCTTCCTATGTACCTACGAAGGGTAACTTTTAATGTCTGAATGCTTATAAATCGTAATGATAGTACTTAAGTAAGTACTTAGATCTTAATTAAATCCATTTGCATGTCTGGCAGAATTTTTATTTACAACTTCCTGTGATTGTAAGTCTGTCTGCACAACATAATTTAAATTCAGTAAATATTTGTTTAACAAATAGTAATTAAGTACTCAGAATAGCTTTAAATTGATTATTAGTACCTATTACACTGGCTTATATGGCTGTGACCGCGTGGGTTGACTTTTTTGGTAAATGCATCCTCCATTTTGGATTCGTTCTGACGTCATCTATTCCATAATCTGCGAGATTTATAGACAGTTCTATAATTACTATTAATTATTAATTTACGTTCAACGATTCACTATTTCAACTTAGATCAAATACTAAATTCTTGACTTAATATGATTTGTCTACACCAGAATATTTACAGGTACGTGATTGCTTACTGCAATTATTTATATTTTATATTTATGTAACTCATTGTAGTATGCAGTAACCTAAAGGTCTATCCTAGATTACGGCCGCGGAAATTTAAAAATTTTGAGAAGTACCTAACAACAGTTGTTTCAATATAAAAATCCAACCCAGCAACAGATTCTACATATAATACAGATAAAACATATACAACTATACTATACTACAACAAGCGTAATAATTTTTGTAGTGTTTTTTATTATCTTATGAATAATTCATTAAAATATTTAGAGTAGAGTACTCTACAATCGCTAGACGAATGATACATAAATTATAACCGAGGTCCGCGCATATCATTTTAAACTAGTACCTACCTATGTATAGATTTTTTGGGTATTTCTATTTTACCGTCTGTAAGACAAGGTACCTAATTGGTAATATTTGGGGCCTCACTTCTCATAAATATTGATGCAAAAAAGATACATGATATCTGATGGATATAAATTACATAATATTATAAGATACTTACAATTCTATACAGACATCAGATTACAATATGCATTATAAATAATACAATTTAGCATATTATTTAACTAAGTACAACAGGTATCTAATGTTTGGCAAAAGTAGGCAAGTAATTTTATTTATACCTAGGTAGGTACATGATGCATTTTGTTTTGTATCTGTGTTGTGATCTTAAAAAATGTTTTTTTTTTCTAAAACTGCGTAAAAATGGCCTTTTCCCCAGCTTTAAAAGCTACATTGTCTAAAAACGGCACTAAATAAATAATAGTTTAAAAAAATATAATTTTCGGGAGAGTAAACACTAGATAAACGCATAATTTTGCATTGCTAATTGTCTTCTCCAAAAATATAAAATAAATAAATTTTTGATCAATATAAAATGTATAAGCAGTTCTTCATGGCTGAAGTTGCAAAAATGGTACCCTATAGATACAACACTCCACATCTAATGCAAATATAATCATCTCTATTCTCTACGATACTCTTGCCAATATGATTCAGTAACGTGTCGTCCCAGTTTGCCGACCTACTAATTCAGACTGAGATATCGCCGTTTGCACCTCCAACCTTCGAGTGATTCTAAGAAATAGCTGTAATATTTGGAGGTTTCAGTCAAACGATAAGCTAAACGAACGAAGTAGGATATTATCTCCGACGAATAGTTAGTAAAAACTGTCTTAGAGTTTTTAATCAACGTGGCAAAAACTTTTTCGTCTATTTTCCGCCTTATTATACCGATTAGAAACGTTTTCTTATACAAATCGTTTTGTCTGGCTCTAAGAAGAATAATAATTGCAATTACAAAGTTTAGGTACTTAACAGCTGTGGTTTTAGGCAAAGCAAACCTCAGGATTATCATGAGCCAATGAATCATTTAATGCTTTATTTACTTTACTCGAACATTTTCCGTGAATTTACTATAAATGAACCGCTTTTTCTGTTTCGAGTTTCGACATGCTAAAAACGAAGTCTTGTGAAGAATATCATCTTAACTGTGACCTACATACTTAATATTTTATACAGTAAAATGTTGATTATAAATATTGCATTGAACATCATTAGTACAAAGGCGCCTTTCCGTCATCAAGAAACCAGGTCAAAGAGCAAAGCTGTCCTTGCATATGGGATGAATCCAAGTGATTTTAAACCCTTGTTACCAAGCCATGAAGGCTATTTTGTAATAATCTCAGTTCCCTTTGGTTACTACCGCGTGGAGTTATCAGACGCTGCGCACTTTGCGTAGCGCGTTACGTCCGCTGGCTGGGGTATTTAACTTAATCATATAATACGTGATTTTGTTTAAAATAAGTTGCAATTTGTTGTATGCGTGAACTGATGTGTGTGACGCATGAATATCGCTATACTTATTATATTCTTGTTCCCTAACATTAGAATAAAATAATTAACTAAGCGTAATTTTAAATTTATTGTTCATGTAACATTATACAACCTTGACTAGGTTTGACCTTGTATGGTGTGTGTCAAAACTACAGACTACAAAACGATAAATTTGTAACATACTATGTGAATAGGTCGTATCTAGAGTCTAGACCTACACTCCCCCAAACTGCATAGCGTAATATCATAATATGGATGGCGTTACATAAGTGGATTTATTTATTTCACGCAGGACAGCTTGTGTCACTTATGATACGCCAAGACTCTACAACCGGTTCGGAAAGTGTTTCTACTGAGAAAAGCCGGCAAGAAACTCAGCAGTTGCCCTAACACAATACGTTACGTTACAAGAATTACATTGACTTGTGGGCTACTTTGTATGTTTAAGTCATAATATTATCAAACATATTATTAAGTAGATATTAAGTTTTTATAGCTCTTTACACTGTAGATTCAATGAGTACCTACCTACCTAGATAGATACGAAACCGATCTTCTTTGAGAGTGACAAAATAATACTGGGGTTAAGCAAAGTAAGACTGGGGTTCAGATTTACGCCCTTATATAATATTGCAGTGGGATATTTTAAACCCAGAATTGCCGGCATGCCAATGGCATAATAATGGGAATTCTGCGCCTATGGAGCAAAGAATGCGGTAAGGCGTGTTCCCCAAGTCTTCCTGTCTCGCATACCTTTTAACGCTTTTCGTCGGAGCTACGTCGTGTTTTTTGAATGGCACCATTTTATACGTGTTTTCAAATAAGTCAATGTTAGTCGAAGGAATCGTTTAAGTAGCTAATACAGGGATTCTATTCAGAATATGTTTATAAAAAAACCGGCCAAGTGCATGTCGGGCTACGCGCAGTGTAGGGTTTCGTAGTTGGTCGACGCAAATCACAATAGTATGCGGACATTTTTAAAATGCACACATTAACATTAAAACCTTACTTAGCTGTGATAGTTTTCCTTCTAATTTCGTTACAATATATACCTACCTACTGGCTACCTGCTACTGCCTTGAATTTTTTCACATACCTATCCTAAAACAGCCGTTTAGCTGACAGAGGGGACAGTTGTCTCTAACAAAAATTAGCAATTTAAAGCTTAATATTTCGCTCTCGGATCTCTGAATCGAAAAATAGATTTCCCACACCCACTATATTTTTGAACAACATATTCAACGAACCCCAACACCATGGCATGACGAGAAAAATTAATTCATCCCCACTTTGAGTGCGGGGGAGGTAGATACTTGCCCAAAAAAGAAATTCTTTTATTTAACCATTTTGTCGGCGTCATTAATCAAATATCAAATCAAATATCATATAAATATTATAAATGCGAAAGTTTGGATGGATGGATGTATGGATGTATGGATGTTTGTTACTCAATCACGCGCCAACGGCTGAACGGATCTGGCCGAAATTTGGCACAGAGATAGAATATAGTCTGGAATAGCACATAGGCTACTTTTTATCCCGGAAAATTAAGGAGTTCCCGCGGGAACCAAAAAACCTCAATCCACGCGGACGTAGTCGCGGGCATAAGCTAGTATAATATAAAGTTGTACACCCATGCCGAATTACAGATTCCTATAGTACTACTAGACAGATGGACGGACATGGCGAAACTATAATGTATCCTAAATTTTTTTTCCAAAAAACCAACTTCCAACGCCACTGTAAAGTACAAATCAAAGTCGGGCGGGTATAACAAAGATAAGCAAAGTTGACGCATCAGACTCGCCCGACTTCAACATAGTGGGAAAAATTAAATTTATTTTGTACTTTACAGTGGCGTTGGAAGTCGGTTTTTTGGAAAGAATTTTTATTTTTAACTTTTTAGTGTCAGCGGTGAGGATTTGGAGTCAGAACTATTTATGGGACCACCTCGAGAGCTTCCTTTAACGACTAATAGAAAAAAAATCAAATCGGTTCAGAAACCACGGAGATATGCACCGACATACATTTAAAAAAAAACGCACCGAATTGAGAATCTCCTCCTTTTTTGGTAGTCGGTTAAAAAATCAGACGTAACGAATGAGTTGGTGTCACAAAAGTTTTGTAATGTCCAACGATTACAAAAACATTATCGTATCAAATGCATTGTATCCAACCGTCAACGGTTAGACTTTCCTCGGAGGAAGCGGCTGTGGGCGCCAAAAATAGCGTTTCCGCCGAACATCGAGCTGTCTAAGTAGGAAGTCCACTAACACTCCGCACTCGACTCTTCCGGCCGCCTACTGTCTCGACGCTTATCGAGTTTTATAACGCGTTTATGAGCGATGCAGTGCTCCCACACACTGTCCTAAGCTGAATTAAATTGCTCGGATCGAAATTATTGGACGGTCGCGATTTAAATCTCTTTAACCATGCTACAATTGGTAATTTTCCTTATCTAAATCACATAATTAGGTAGGTAACCTTGTTTGCATTTCATATATGTATAATATGTATACTAGGTGATGCCCGCGACTTCGTTCGCGTGAATTAAGATTTTCTGATTCCCGCGGGAACTCTCGAATTTTCCGGGATAAAAAGAGGCTTACGTCTTTCCCCGGGATACAACCTGTCCCTGTACCAAATTTCATCAAAATCGGTTGCACAGATATATTTTTTTGATTCCCGCGGGAACTCTTGAATTTTCCGGGATAAAAAGTATCCTATGTCCTTCCCCGGGTTACAACCTATCCCTGTACCAAATTACAGCAAAATCGGTTAAACAGATGGCCCGTGAATGCGTAGCAGACAGACAGACAGACACACTTTCGCATTTATAATATTAGTATGGATTTCTGACTAACAAGGGTTTTCTTTCTACCTATCAAAGTCGAGTTTCTTTGGTAGAACGATTGCCTAATTTGGAAGTTGTCCTGATGCATCTAGAGTTGCATTACGGTGCGTACACTCGACATAACCTGTGGCATAAGAATTACTTAGCTATAAACAGAAAGGTAAACGAACTATGAGTCAGCCATTCATAAACATTTGATGACTCAATTTTAGGATATTGTCATACCTTTTATTTTTTAAGTAAATAGGTAATCACTATCAAAAATGCACTAAGATGTCGCTATCAAGGGATTAATTTTTTAAGATCTTGTGATAAAATTATAACATATAATTATAAAAGATTTTTAATAGCCGGATACGTAATTTCGTCGTGAAAAACATGATAACATGTGAAAGATAAACTATTTAAACGATTTCTCGTTGCTATTTCTGTATCTGTGTTAATTATGATGTTTTTTATTAATTCAATAGTTTCACTAATTTCTCGTATTAACAATAAATGTTAATAATATTATGCTCTTTAATTTTCATGAGCGAAAACGAGACCGTGTAAAGAAGTATTCGACCACCTAATTCATTGGAAGAAAAGCCTACTTAGGTGCTCGATAACGAAATAACTATTGCGCAACGATTTAAATAAGATGAATATGGATGGTAGCCTCTACCTACTAAATTCATCAAAGGATAAATTTTCCTTAATTTCCTAAATAATTAACGTCCGTGAAAGAAAACATTACTTTTCGTATTAAACTAGCGGCACGCTATGATGGCCGGTTTGACACCCGGTTTAATAAATAAATTTTGAGTCCTAAACCTAAAACTACATTCGATAAAATTTATGAATCTCTGCACATCACTATCGTCAATAAAGTAATACAATTATTTCCTTCAAAGTCGTTAGTCGTTATCAATTAATACGGAACTTCATGAGCGGACAAACGTCAAACCGGCCATCATAGCGTGCCGCTAGTGTAGTGTGACTTGAAAAAGTGACAATGATTACAACATAAAATATTCTCATTTCAAAATTTAAGTATAATTTAAAATATGTAATTCCATATTTTAGGTACGTTCCGAAGAGTCCCTTCTGTCCCCGGCAAAGACAACAAAATCTTCACGATGGGTATGTCAGTGTTTTGTCTGTATAAAGGTGGCGGGTTGAATAATTTAACATTTCTATTACCTTTTTATAAGACTGTAATAGCCATCACCACCACCACAACCAAAAGCCATAACTAGACATTGGACTTCATCCATCCATCCTCATCATCAGTTTCTGAATTCCAATAGCTAATTAATTTAAGTAGGTAAGTATCTAAATTAAAACTAACTAAAAGTTTATTTAATTTCTCTTGGGACTTGTTCCGTTAGTCATTATTTTTTCAAAACGCCAGAAGATTTTCTTTACAATTCATAATTTTTGAGATTTGATTGGAATCGTTTACAATACAATCAGTATCTACTAGATATGTTATAGTTATCACACGAAATTTTCAGAAACCAGAGATATGCGAGACACAGATTAATATGTAAACAACATCGATAAGTATAAGAATTTGCACATATATATATATATAAAACCGAAGGACCTTTAATAATATCGAGAAGAATGGGTTGAAATCTCGAAATCGTTGTTCTTTTTCTCAAAGAATCTTTATAAAAAACTAGACGATGCCCGCGACTTCGTCCGCGTGGATTGTTTTTTGATTCCCGCGGGAACTCTACAATTTTCCGGAATAAAAAGTAACCTGTGGCCTTTCCCGGGAATCGGGATGTAACCTATCTCTGTACCGAATTTCATAAAAATCGGTTGAGTAGTTACGCCATGAAAGCGTAAAAGACAGACGGACAGATACATTTTCGCATTTATAATATTAGTATTAGTATGGATTGTTGTTGACTTTTAACGTAACCTACACCTACAACATAATTAATAGGTAAAATCATTCAGTATCATATTATTTCATGACAAGTAGGTTAGGTGTTTGCGTTTACGGTTATCATTTCCAATCCCATTTAAATTATATCTTAAGCAAATAGGTAGAGTCGTAGACACCGTGACTGTTTTGTAGTTATATTGATAACATAAACATGCTTAAAATACTTTTGTATAGGTATTTATCAGTAATTCTGAGAAAAACTACAATGTCATTAAATTGATGTCATATAATTTAATATGTATATAGGTCATATACATAGCATGAACTATATAGGTAATAGGTAAATAACCACAGTTATACTTTACTAGCGGATACCCGGCTAAAAAATAAGGAAATTTAAAAATTTTAGTGGTCTAAAACTATCTTCGCTTATTACCTTTCTAATGAAACCGGTTTGGGGCACATCGGTTGGATGGTTTTATAGTCTATAATAACGGACATAGGTAGGAACATTTTTTGTGTTTTACATATTATCAGTATTTCCATTAGTTAAGGGTAAGTATCAGTCCATCAGGTCGACTTACGCGCACCATTCCATAAAATGCACGTAATTTTTGAAAAAGTCTACAGATGTCTCCTCCTCTATATTGAGAACTTAGTGGGCCCGGCAGATGTTGTCCTGCCCTGAACCTTAAATCCGATTGCAGCGCCCCCTACCGGGTCCAATTATGAATGTCAAACCATCTCTGGACCCACACAAAAAAAGACGTGTGGCACTCGGAGACTGCCGCGGTAAAGCTATTGCATAGCATTTTTTATCAACTTGCTATGACTACTTGTGTTGTTGACGTTCAAGTTGTTGAAAATATAAAGGCGAAATATTTTTATGAAAAGATGATTTTGGTTGCTATGACTACTTGTGTTGTTGACTTCAAGTTGTTGAAAATGTAAAGGCGAAATAATTTTAAAGAATTATGTTTTCAATAGTCCGGGTGTCCAAGGGGAATCAAAAACCTCTTGTTTGAGGTTTTTCTTGTAAAAATGCTAATCCATGTAATTCATTTCTTGTAAAAATGCTAATCCATGGTTCGGTTTTCCCTGAAGCGCAATATTTCGTTTACACTTTTTATGTTTATCTGTACCAGGTAAGATAAGTGTATGATACTAAGATACCGTTGAAACTTATCTATACTACAGGCCCACTTTCTCAAAATTACAATAGTTGAAATGAGTAGGTATAGTCCGCGCACGAGCTCCGAGGAATCCTATGGAATACTAAAGTAATGACCTAGAGTTGTTTAAAGTAAAAAACAATACTGCTATCGCAAAATAAAACGCGTCAAGCTCGGAACTAGTGCTGGGAGCGAGCTAGATATGGGGCAACAATCGGGGGTGGCGTACAGCCGTCGTTTCTTCAGACCCCGATTTCTCGGAGATCGTGCGCGGACAAAAAGTAGGTCTTGTTTATTCGAAAATCAAATTAAACCCCTTCAATTAAGGGGGTTTCGCAAGGTTAAGTACATTGAAACACCGTCATCTATCAAATCAGTTCACTCAATTTATGCGCAATTGACTCTATCGACCTTGCATGTTAAATTGTAAAATATTCATGACAGGATCCACACAAAGGGAAGGTAATTAAGGCATTAATTAAGGCATCTTGTCGAAACATGAAAATTTATAAAAGCAAAGAACACTAATGGTGGTAATGGCCCATATTTAAATACTGCATCCAACAGCAATAAAGGTAAAAAAAGTAGATAATAATACTCAGCACTCATTACCCTAAGCATTAGTATTCTGTGCCCTAACCTAACTGTTTTGTAAAATACCAGTCGCTTAGTCAATATGCTAAAAATTTAAGAAGTATACTGTATAACTAGGATTATCTACTAGGGAAATGGTAGATCATTGGAGTAAATTTATTGATGAAACTTATGGAATTTAAGATGACCAAAACATGCAAATTATTTTAGTTATATTACTCAACATTGTCAACAAATTCTATAGCTTTTAATGCTCGTTTCCTCTTACTTGTTATCATTTAACTACCTATCTAATTATCCGTGATAAGAGTGCAAATAATGTCATCATGCGCCTCATAATGCCAGTCGGCACATAATCTTGTTACGATGGTTTTGCGGGATTTCTTTTGTCATGCTAAAGATTATGTCAAACAAAGAGGAGCAAGGATTTATCTATGTGGCAATATAAATTCTGTGTGGGCACTCGCCTACCGTTACTTCGACGGTCAAGAGAATGATCCTAGTCCAAAATATTTATGCTTCGATGTCAAATTTAAAGTAGCCAAAATCTTTCGACATTGCCAACTTTGCATACAGATACCCTCATGTTCTGTTTTATTATTTAAGTGCATAACTTTGCTAATTGGATGACTTCATCATCTATTTATATTTGTATGATTAGAGAAGATAAAATTTCTCAATGAATTAATAGCGAAACGAGTTGCATGAGTCACTTATTAAAAATTAAACAGGTTCAAAAGATAATAATATTGGTACGCTTGAAATATTCTCGATGATCTAAAATTATTTTCATGATAAAAAATACAATGTTTGAAAGGACATTGTTCCGTCCCCATACAAAGTTCGCCTTAGAACCAACCGTCATAAAACATTGATTATTGGGTTCAAATTAGTACCTTTTTATGCTTGAGAGCAGATTAAAACAACGGACACTTGCTAAGAAATTACTTATTACCAAAAATATTTTCAATTTTGAGGATATTTCAGCTTTCGCAATCAATCTGCTTGATCAAATAAATGTCATCTTTAACCAATTGTAATACAGCTGTAAACAGTATGTAGATAAGACAAGATTCGCAGTAGTCCGTCAAAAACATTACAGATGGTGTTATTAATAAGGATGTAGGTATCGTCATAGTTCATCGATAACTTCACAGATGGCGTTAGAAATATTAAATTATTGTACTTTCAATAGATGGCGTGGCGAGATTCAGAATACTAGCGCACTTAGCACTTTAAGCTGCTTTTATCTTGTTTCTTACGATACGGATCTAGCGCTCAAGCGGTTGTATTGGATATTATTTTAACCTGTAAGTTATTGATCTGTGGTTAATAATCGAGAGACGGAAACGTATAGTAATCAATTGAATACCTACCCTTTTATTTACTTTTAATTAATTTGAAGTGTCCGTTGAATTCTAATATTTGGAATAAAGGTTATAAAATAAGCTAAGAATTACTGTATATTTCAAACGTATGTTGATTCTTAGGCGAATTTGGTCAATGTCCTTTGAGAATGAAGTTAAAAAACACGCTAAAAATTAATTTGAAGACTTTATTAAGTAGGTACTTACTACTTACCTACTTATTATTAATTTTCCAGAACTTAATTATGTAAAGCCTTTGTCTAAGACAATTTATATATATATCGTGGCCGCACACTATACGTACCTACTTTTTTATGTATCTATTTGTAATTACATTGTGATTTAGTTAATGTATCGTAAAAGCCTACCTATCTATAAGTTGAAACTATATCTATGATATTAATCTTGGGAATTATATATCAATAACACGCATGTTTAGTTGGCAAACTAGTAGCAAATACCTAAAGCACTGAAGAGAGTACCCGCGTTTTGATTTATTTACGTCTCCTGAAGTAAATTGAACTTTATTATAGTGAACAGCCTTAGTAAAGTAAAGTATAGAGATTAGACATATAAAAAGTTGAAGTAAATACTAGTGTCATAATATTATTATTATATACAAATTATTATCATTAATTAAGGATATTATAGGTAATTGTTTTCTTTGAACGAATTAAGATTTTACTTTTTTATTTAATATAATAATAAGCAAGTAATATAAGTACCTAGCTCAGCAGTCTGCACCAATTATCAACATCAATAATAAACTTACAACTAAACTAATAGGTAGTCTCTAATACTTCAAGTTATCTATTTACAAGGACAATTATTATTGTCAACATTTCCTTGATTTCTTTTTACCCGAATCCATTCAATATATCTTGGTCCGTCTACGAAACCTATCGAATACCTAAGTCCGTGAAAGTGGCCAAGGTGGAACAGGATGCGTGAGTCACTTTAGCTCAGGTACCATCCAGCGAGCGCCGCGCTGTTGTACTATGCGATGATAAGCCACCACGTGAATGAATGATGATTCATGCCGCATACCTTACGTGTTGGAGAGAACGCTAATTGCTAAAGAATTCTTATATAGCTAATAATTAAAGCCTTATCGACGAATTAATGTTACGTTTGTGGATGTCAAACTGTCTGGATGTTTTTCGGACTAACTAACCGGTGCAGAGCCTTTAGCAAATAATTTGATTATGATCACGGATTCACGGTCAAACATGGACACGGACTTTACTTGGCAATTTTGATAACACCTTTTAGAATAGGTATTTTATTTTACCGACTTAAAATTTATATTTAGGTATTGACTTGATCAGACATCCAATCAAAACAAAGTTGCATACTTAATTATTATGTTATATTTATTTTCATCATATGACGAAAACGCCAATTTAATCTTATAAACAAAACACGGACAATTTGTTGATGATAAAAGGAAAATTCCATTTCAATGCGCGATCAATTTATGAAATCAACCGAAGATCCTTTGATAATAATATGTTACGTCAGTCACAAGTGCTAGTCAGTAGGTAAAAATTGATTATTCCTGAGACTTATCTCGAAGTGGAGTACTCTTAGTTATATTACATACAAATTATTATTATTATTACTATCGGTATAAATTTAGCTCTCACGCCCGCATACAAAATAAATACATATATGGCCAAAAGAGTTATAATAAACTTACGTAAATAAAAATAAATGAATAAACTTACATACACAAATACACAAATAAATAGTTGCAGCGGGCGGAGGATTACACCCCGGCAGGGGAGACCAGACGGCCGGACAGATTGGGACCCTATCAAATGCTTTCTCATAGTCAAGATAGATAATGTCAGTTGGTTGACGTTTGTTCCAATTTAATATCCACTCTCTAAGACAGGTGAGAAGGTTAGAAACTGTTGATCGCTTTGGAGTGAAACCATGTTGCTCTGGAATTATTATGTTTTTTTTTTTTATAATAAATTTCCTCAGACTTTCAGCTATGATTTTCTCCATAGCTTTACACAAGATACTTGTTAAGCTGATGGGTCTGTAGTTTTCAGCATTTAGCTTATTACCCTTTTTGAAAATAGGTGTCACCACTGCTTCTTTCCAGTCTGAAGGGAGTTTTCCTGTTGTAAAAGAAAGATTCATAAGTAGAGTTGCTTGATTAATAATGGCACTGCATTTCTGGAGCATAATATCAGGAATATTATCAGGTCCACTAGCTGTCAATTCATCGAAAGTTTTGATTGACTTCAGAACCTTATCCGGTGTAAACACAATATTTTCTAATGACGTCTGTATTCTCCGAATGTTCACTTCTGGTAAAACCCCATGTGGCTCACGTACATATGCATTCTCAAATTGATTGGCAAATATTTTAGCCACCTCTACTGGCTTTGTCACTATTTCATTTGTGTGTGGATCTACAAGCGCTGGTGGTATGTCAACCCTTGTTGATACTTGTCTTCTGACATATGCATAAAACGCTTTTTCTCCACAATCAGCAAGATTTGATTCGAAATTGATTCTATTTTGACGTGTTAACTTTACTATTCTATTATTTATTGCACGATATTTTTTATATGATTCATCGTCTTGGTCAAGTAGATATATATTCCAAAGCTTCTTTTTCTTATCTGTTAGTTTACAAATCTCCTTGGTTATCCATGGTTTAGTTTTAACACAACCTTTGCGGCATTTCATTTTGGAAAAGATATCGATAGTAGTATGAATATTCTCTTTAAAAACGTCCTCCATGCATCATCTATTGAGTCATTTTCTGGTATATATCTGATGCAAGCAAGTAATTGTTAATTAAATCAAAGTTACCATATTTAAAAGCTCGTTTTTTAGACGTGGATTCTTTTGCAATCTGGTCTAACAGTTGTATCTCAGCCACCAGAACCACATGATCACTTTTCCCTATTGGAGGGTGATACTTAACTTCACTAATGAGGGACTCGTCATTGCAGAGAATGAGATCTAAAAGTGATTCTTGGTTGTTCCGTTTTCTTGTAGTTTGAGTCACCATTTGTGTAAGGTTACAATCAATGAATAGGTCGATAAAGCTTTCATGTAATTTGTTATAACCCGTGGTTTTTTCGATAGGCCATTTTATATCTGGTAATTATTTAAAATCACCAACTATTAACAGATTTGAGTTTAAACTTGCAGCTTTTTTAATGTTTTTAATGAGGCATTCATCAGACAGTTCTATATTGTAGTAATATTATAATTTCGCTATTTAAACCGTTTGTTGACCTGTCAATTTCCTACGTAGCATATTATTATCAATAACACAGTGCCCATACTAATTAATCATTATTATAAATACGAAAGCGTGTCTGTCTATCTTCCTATGTGCTGTGCTTTCACGGCCTATCTGTTCAACCGATTTTGATTTAATTGGGTATAGGCTTGACTGCCTCGTTGGTCTAGTGGTTAGCATAGTCGACTGCGGATCACGAGGTCCTGGGTTCGATTCCCGGTCGGGCATAAAAGTTAGGTATTGGGTTTTTCAATTAAGAAATTCTCAGTGCCAGCCCGGAGTTGGAAGTTGGCGGTGTTTCACCCCCATGCCTCGGAGAGCACGTTAAGCCGTCGGTCCCGAATATTATCACTAACATGATAATAATCGTTAAAGCCCGCCAACCCGCATTGGAGCAGCGTGGTGGGTCTAAGCTTTAATTCCCGCTCGCCTATGAGAGTGGAGGCATGTGTCGGCGAGCCCATTCTATTCCATTACTTATCTGCTTTATCTCTTTGGACACGTCTACCTCAATAATATGAATACGAACGGACAACTCTATTACCGATAGGTATATAGGGATGTTGCCCAGCATGTGCCTAGCAGTGGGACGTTAATAGGCTGTAGTGATAGATGATGAGTGATGAGGTATAGGTAGGTAATTAGAGATATAGAGACTTTGCATCCCGGGGAGGAACCGTAATCCACGCGGACGAAGTCGGGGGCGTCACCTAGGTTTGATACATTTAAAAGTAAACGCGCTAAATGTCGGCATCATGCATGTATATATGTATTATTAATCTGAGGTCGGCATCCAATCGAGTCAAGTTAGACAGGCGTCAACAACGTTGACTCAACGTAGAGTCGTAGGCAAAAGGGTCTCGAGGTCCTCGAGTCTCGCCCGATTAAGTAATCAGTAGCTATTCGTTGAAAAATATAAACAGTAGGTATGTTCAATTAAAACCAATAATTGTTAATGATATTATACAAATGCATAAATGAATGGGATGACTGGATTCATTTATGAATGAAACTAGTCACAAGTTAGTCATAGGAAGCATCGGAGAAACGTAGGTTGGTATTGCAGCACAGGTGACTAAGTGTGTTTACGATGAAAACACCTTTTTTCCTTAAGACTGGATCATCTGAGTGAAATAATAAAGGAATTCACGCAAGATTTGAATTTAACGCCATTTATATGGTACAGGGTTATTAAAATGGAACGTTATGTAAACGAACACCATTATTTAAAAAATAATGAAGGTTTGACACCTACGATTCAGATATCTTCAGCTACGGTTCCGAATCCAATTTTAGGTGCATACATTGCCAGATATGGATGTGGAAGTCATGTGGTTTCAACAAAAAGACACCAGCCTGCCATACAGCCCGATGAACAATTCAAATACTGCCTGAGCCATTCCCAATATCCCGTTCTGGTGATCAGAATAAGCCGCCCAGATTATGCGGT
This sequence comes from Erebia epiphron, assembly GCA_963932025.1. Lineage (NCBI taxonomy): Eukaryota > Metazoa > Arthropoda > Insecta > Lepidoptera > Nymphalidae > Erebia > Erebia epiphron. Next base: position 36,558,912 of record OZ009948.1, on the reverse strand, counting down.
TTAACACCGAGGACTTATTCTTTAGGATATATAACGACCCTATTACCACCCACGCTTTGAAAGAGAAAATTGAGCGATTGATAAAAGAAATTCAGCCACAGTAACGTAAATCGGTCATAGGAAATTTCGACAAAGGAGTGTGTGTGTGTGTGTGTGCCAAAACGATACAAAAATAACATTTCGTTGCCCCAACAAAGACTAAGTCTCTTTAGTAAAAACTGTTATTGTATGGTCATAAAATCTATAATAAATAACCGAATAAACTAAAACAACTCAATCTACCATCATTTAAAAAAGAACTTTTCGAGTAGATATCTTTTAGATCATTGTTTTTATTCGATAAAAGAATTCTTCAATTCTTAAATAAGAATATTAATTCAATATTTGGACGTCGGTAACGACAAAATATGTTTGTACCTAATTATTAACCTAATAACATCTTGTCTGTACCATATTTTACCAAATAAATATTTACTTTACTTTACTTTACTTTACTTTACTACTTTACAAAGTTGTGGAGCCCTATACCATGCCTATACCGACTGTATACTTAATACTTACTTCATGATTTTATTTTATTAAAAACCCGTGTTTTCTGTCAAAATTACTTCTTGCGTAATTTGGGACACCTTGTATTCGAGCTGAGCTTAGCATATGGGTGCTGAAAAACTGAAATTGTGTTTTAGAGAAAAACGTCCAAATAACGCCAAGTAAACTGTGTTTAAGTTTATTAGGTACCTACTAAAGTGTGGGCATTCCACTGCCTTTGGAAACAATTTTGGAAATATTAAATACTAGCAGATGCCCGCGACTTCGTCCGCGTGGTTTTAGTTTTTTTGATTCCCGCGGGAACTCCTTGATTTTCCGGGACAAATAGTAGGTAGCTATTGTCACTCTCCAGGTTCTTAGCTATCTTCGTCCGCTTTCCAGGATAAAAAGTAGGCTATGGGAGAAAAGATCATTAGGGATCTAGTTAAGTATTAAATTATACCCATGCCAAAAATCAAGTCGATCCGTTGCTCCGTTGCGGCGTGATTGAAGGACAAAATAAAAAACAAACACACTTTCGCATTTAAAATATTAGTATGATTTCTACTATTAATACTCTACTTCACTATTCCCTTTCTATTGATACTTAGCTGTATGTGTTTCATATTTTATTCTCTGTTCTGCTATAGTTAAGTATTGGGATATACCGCACTAGCTGATGCCCGCGACTTCGTACCTACGCGTGGATCGAGGTTTTGTGGTTCCCGCGGGAACTCTTTAATTTTCCGGGATTAAAAGTAGCCAATGTGCTATTCCGAACTATAATCTATCTCTGTGCCAAATTTCAGCCAGATCCGTTAAGCTGTTGGGGCTTGATTGAGTAACAAACATCCATACATCCATCCATCCAAACTTTCGCATTTATAATATTAGTAAGATGATAAATAAGACGCTTACTCACAAGTCACACGTCGCAATTTCACTCGTAAAATTAATATGCATCTGTAAAGTCTAATCGTATACGCGTTAAATGCGAGTAAATTAAATCACAGATTTGAACACTGGGTGAGTCAGGCTTGAGTAAACGATAAATTGTAAACCAATTTGTAAACACAGAAGCTCTTTGTGTTTCCTCGAGAGCGCTAATAGTGAAAAGTTTAGGGTACTTTCTTTTGTTTTCAGTTTCTTTTGTCGTAAGTAAAAATAATTGGTTATGTTATGAACTCAACGAAGATGATCCAGTTACTAGGTAGAGGTACTAGGTACCTATAGTACTAACTCGAGTGAATCTTATTTGAGTCCATAACAATCTTTAATTCTTTTAACAAATTGCTGAGTGCTTGCTTAGCTATAGTTTTAAGCTATTTCAACAAGTCTATTTCTTGTTACTATCAAATTCTAGTATAGTTTCATAGCTTTGGACCTAGGGTTTCATAGGGTTGGAAATAGGACAAAAATCGTATTATAGTACGTAGGTATGGGTAAAAAATCGTGTATGTACATAGGTGATTGTGATGATTGCATGTTTTAGTCCAGAAGAGTAAGGAATTAATAAGTTTACATAGGGTGGGTTATTAAACGTTTATTGAAGTTTTCATGAAGTAAATCCTTTGGTTATTAGGAACCTATTATAATTTAGTTTATAGTTATTATATTTTTCAAGTTGTGATATTTTATACAAGATGTAAGGTAAATGGTATAACATACCGGCGGCTACCCATGCCATTTTGACGTTATAAACACTATGGTAGAGTTAAAAAGTCAAAATTAATTATCAAAAACTTCCATACAAAATTAATTAGTTAATTACTTATGGAAAATAAATTTTGGCAACCCTGTGGAGTCCTTTGTTCCTAAAGTCAGAACTCTAGTACAAGCGATAATATAATAATTATTATCGTATCGTTAAGCAATTTGGCAATTCATTACAATTTGCAAATTGAAGAACAAACTACACAGAATAATTAATTATTGATCAAAACTTAAACGAAGTAAGTCGAGAAATTAATCACAGGGAAAGGCGGCTCATAAAGTAAGGATAAGTTACTGACTTCGACTTACGAAGTCCGATACTAGTCGGGCATTTTTTTACAACAATACGCAAGTTCTAGCCGGGCTTTTGCTTTGAGAATTTAATTGCATGCCGAATAATGATTACTTTAGTATCGCGACTGGATTTTATCGCAACGCTCGCGCTGGCAACGAGGCTTAACATACGTCGTATTGTTCGCAGTTCATTGATATTGAATCAGCTGTTTTAAGGGATGCCACCTCAATATTTATGCTAAAATTTTGAAGTCCACATAACTCCCCCAGGATATGAGCTACACGTCTTATGACATTTTTCCAATATATTATACACCATCTAACATGGGTAGCCGCGGGTATGTTATACTAATTACCTTACACCTTGTAGAAACACAATTGTATGTAGGTAGGTAAGTATATCGAAAGAAAATAAAATCATTTTTGATAATTATTCATCCATGTCGATATCTGCGTACGTCTCGCCGACATTGAGAGGTCATCGACTCATCACGACATAATTATCAGTTCTCCCTTCACTTGGGCTATACAAAGCTACATTATCTCTAGGTATCCGTGACGTCGCCGTCGTAAAATACTGTTTATAGAATTTATGTAAGGGGGTTACTTTCTTTTATTTTTAATAAATCTTCTCCCCTCGGTCCTTTAAAATAATATTTAAGTGCGAAGCATACTAGGTATAGAGTCAATTCTAATTTAAAAACTTAATCCACACGGATTACCTACCTAGTACCTACGAAGTACGAGTTTTATAATACACTGAATATTATCTTCTGGCTTTTATCTTCATGGAGTGAAAAAATAATAAGTAAGTAGTTATAAGTATTATTAAGTAGTTATCCAGGTACTCAAATTGTTCCTACGACTACTATCCCAATACTACTCTACTACTTGCTCTAGGTAGGTAGCAAAATAATGCTAGTGACACGGCAAAAAAATCAGATCACTGGTGATTTACTTGTATTGATCTTGCCTGGGCCCGTATTCTCTAACTCAGTGACTATCAAAAATGAAAGCCACTGACATATATGTAATATTCATTGAAGGTTTACTATGAAATGTTACTTTTTATTTCATAGTAAATCATCAATGGATATTACATATATGTCAGTGGCTTTCATTTTTGATAGTCACTGAGTTAGAGAATACAGGCCCAGTTCAGGAGAACGATAAGATCAGTGTCTCATCAGTCGTCCATGAGGCGGATACGGAGTTCCGTGGGTAGTGCCCCTCTTGGCTCTCCCCCCGCTCTGCTCGCCATTCTAATTAGCCATTGTGGTCGCCAGTAAAGTTTGCAATCGGCCGGCCGGCTAGCAAAGCAGTCAGCCAGTCACGCCGCAACCGCCGTCAAGCTGGCACGTGTTTTGAGCTTTCGTAAATGATCATAGCACGCGATGCGGCTCGCCTGTGATGACGATAAGTGATTGACAGTGCTCTCAATTGATAACGAGTAACTTTAAAGCAAATCAACATTGAATCATGTGAATAACATCCGTTGGACTTGTCACCCAGTGTAAAACAGTGTGATAATTGTTGGCGCACCACAAGGTAAACCCATTATGCTAAACTCGTATGCTTCTAAAACTGGCACCATTGTGCGTCGTGGATACTTTACTGCATATCCCCATTGCAAGCATGTACCAGTTGACATATTGGGAGAGAATTCTCTATGATTACTTTCAGTGCTATCAAGTAAAATTCTGCATTCACACGTCTTGTTGTAAGAGAGGTTTTTAAATGGTAATTAGTGCAATCAATTTGCGATAAAATGCCACAAGCAACATAAAATAATATGGGGATTGCTGTATGTGAGCTATTATTCTAAAATCATGCACGGTCTTTACTCAAAGGGAACTAAAAAATGTACCTTACGGACTCCTACTTAAAGAAAGGTTAGCACTTTTCTTTAAATAGGAGTCTTAAAAATAGCAAAGAAGATGAGACCAATTATGCGGCCTGCTTGGATTCTGGAGTGAGCTCGGCTGGCTGGAGTGATCCAGCGGGGAGTCGCACCGGAGGTCTCACGCACAACGGGCACCAGTGCTTAAGTGCGGAAAAGCCCAGAGAAAGAAGAAGAGACCAATTATAATAATAATTATATTAAAAGTACAATCTAATTTGAAAAAAATGCATTTCTAATGCAGTTCAAATGAAGAACTTGGACTAATAACTCTTGGAGTTTATTAGAAAACTTTTAGCTAACACTCAGAATAGTTTTCAACAGCAGCATGAAAATATAAGAGTGAGCAAACACGCGATATTTATTGACGTAACATTGATAAATATAAAAACATACGTTTGTCTCGGTGTTTTTATCTTTATCCCGCTCTACATGTCCAATATCCGTATTAAATTTTGCAATAAAAACTAATTTACTATAATATTTATGTTAATGTATGCTAAATCAAAGGACCTGCTAGACGTTCCGCATAAAAGACAAAAGTTTATAGCTATGTAAAAACAAATATTAATATTGAAGCACCGGTTTTATAAGTATATATAGCCTATAAAAATATAAGTATAATACAATCACTCGGTAATAAAATATATAAGTAAGTCTTGAACATGCATGTTCTGGAATTGTTTGCATTATAATGTTAATATGGCTTTAATCCTATTGTGGTAACAGCAGTAATTCTGCACGTCCACGTGACGCCGTACTTAACAATTATGTAACGAATCATCACTTGAACTATTGTGCATGCAAAACTGACCTTCACCAACAATGTCTCTCAATATGCATGCAGCTACTAAGAGCATCTAGCACTAACCTAGAATACCGCAGTGCTTATTACTGAGCAATACATCGCATGCAATATTAAATCTGATGTCAACAATCATAAGGCTCAATTTCAGGTTTAGAAAATTCTGAACCTAATGCGTATGGATAATGGCCGCAGCTGTTAAAGCTCTGCCAAGAAATGGGCACGGTTTGCATGTGGAGAATAGGTTATTTGTCTTTTGTTATTTTCTAATTCTACGTTATTAATGCTTGAAGTGTCAGCGTTGGCATTCCTATAGGCCCTTACAAGGAAAAGCTTTATTATTCACTCCTTTCATGATAGAATTATATTATCTACTGTTGATATTGAATACTGTTGTTGTCCATAGGTATGTGGTTTTGTAATCAATTCTTATCTTCAGCGTCAGACTGTAACGTCAAGTGCTTCCTATAAATTGCACAATGGGTCACATTTTCAATTTTATGTACTCGGTAGTTTATGTTATTTGTAGTATTGGGTTTTTCTGAAAAGAAATTCTCAGTACTAGCCCGGAGTTAGGAAGTTGGCGGTGTTTCACCCCCGCGCCTCGGAGAGCACGTAAAGCCGTCGGTCCTGCGCTTGATCTCTCTCCGGTCGTGTCGGATTTCCGTCCCATCGGGCTATGAGAGTAAAGGAACAGAGAGTGCACCTGCACACACTTGTGCACTATAATATCTCCCGCGCAGATGGCTAATCTCTATGGAGATAGGCCGCCGTGGCCGAAATTCGGTCGGGAGGACATTATTATTTGTAGGGCCGTTTGACCATAATTTGACCATCGTATAAAGGACGAATTTTGAGTTTATGGCAGATATTGTATTTTGTCACAATTTAGGTAAAATTTATTCGTCAGTTACATGGACCTATAAAATAAATCGTCAGTTAAGGTTTTCTTGGCGGTTGTGAAGACGGCTCTAGTTTTTAGACCAAAAAGACACAAAAATACGTTCTGAATGTGGTATTCCTGAAATTTTCTACAACATAAATGAACTGAATTATGCAAAATCTGTACTGGTAATACAAGACAACTTTAAGGTTATATGATGCAAGTCTGGGATTGTTTTAGATAAATAATATTATAATAATATTAGGTAAATCGGTAAAGCCAATAAAATGAGTGTTTTCTTGATAAAAGGCCCAACAGATTTGAAAGCTACCATCATTTATACGCTTGAATAATATGATCTAGTAAAAATACTATCTGATAAAGGTAACTGAATGTCTTCTACAACCTAGTGAAGTAAGTATTTATTGTGTTGTTATGGGCGTACGTATTTTTGGTATTTGATAGTAAAATCTTCATATGTATTATTATCAATTCTAATAAATGAAAGCTAAATTGAACTTACGACAGCCTGTAAAATGCTTGTTAATGCTTTCCACTCACTAACTTCTACGCGTAAAATTTACCTAATTAAGTACCGAACATTAATTATTTTCAAACAATGTGGTATGCCGTACTTATGATGTAAAGTGTGACGTGAACCGATCTGACATAACCTATGTAAGGTCTCTGGAACTGTGACGACATTTCTGTGAACTATGAATCACGCGTGTCTGCAATTGACCTGTTTTGATTTGATGTCGGATCTCGGATTTTTTGCTTTGGCAAGTAGGTATTACTCATCATTGACTCAGGATAGCCAAGTTATCAATGTAAATGTTATGTAATCAGCACAATGCGGTACGCGAGCCACGCAATATATGAGTTATGTTATCGGGATTGTTTTATTAAATCTTATTTTAAGATTGAAATGTTTTGCATGACCGTGTATATAGATTTGCTCGTTGGTCATGCGACGATATACCGCACTATAATGCTTAGGAAATAGGAATCCACATTTTACTTAAGGCCCTGTGTAGCGTAAAAGGGGGGTTTTAAAAGCAGTGTATCCATCAATCGGTGCCATAATGTATGTATGTAAAAATAATTTGCTGTTTTCAAGATCTTTAAGCAGCCATTGACGCATCTCAAAACGCAATTTAAAAAAAACTCTGCATTGAAATTTATTTTAAACATACCTCTTAGTTTACCTTTTAAAGCAGTTTTTCTCCTTATTGAAACTAAGAATTTACTCTAGAAATATAAGATAAAATTTACATTTCTAAATCAAACACATTGTCGGATTAATTTGTATTGAATAGTAAATATTTATTTTTATACAAATGATTTCTTGCATTTTTTGCGATATGCGAAATACGCGCGTATTTTAATCACGTGAGCTCAAAGCGCCTTCAAATAGCTTTACCTGCAAATAAGTTTTACTCTAAAAAGGTGGTTAATTCTGGTACACGCTCGGTCTCTAAAATAAATTTACAAGTCTAAGGGCTTATTTCACAATCGCCAAATTCACAGTAAAAAAGTAAACATTAAGGCCCACTTGCACAATGACTCGTTTTTTTAATGCTCTCACTTTTTGGCAACCGCAATATGCTCTTGACAAAACGTGACAGCATTACAAAATTTAACATCAGTTTTTTCTTTGTGCAAGCGGCCCTTAATTTTGACAAAATTCCTATACAACATCAGTCAAAACATCAAAATACAAATTCATCAGTTTAAACTCGAAGATTGGGAAGCCCGTAATCAAGTGCTTTTTTCCAGCAGTAACATTTTTACCTATTTAGTTATTCAGTAATTATGTATTTGCCGCAATCAGTCGCAGTATTGACTTAAAATTGCCAGATAAACAAAAAATCTATTGGTGACATAAAAGTAGGCTCTTGAAAAAGTTAAGAGGAAATCATAGAGAGCTGCTTGCACGGTGCACCCTAAAGCTCAAAGCCTAAAGCCTAAACTTGCTTTAATTAAAATATTTGGATTTTCAAGAACTAGCTCGCCTACGAATCAAGAGGTGACCTAAGTTTTTAAGGCGTCTATTCTACATTCAAACTATCCATCTAGGATCTAGGAACATAGAATCGCAAAAGTAGAGTTTGCTTTGCCTTAAACTTGATAAGCCTTCGAAATCAAAATATTCTATTCGTTGATTTACATATTTATAGCCCCAGAAAAAGCTAGTGATTGGCAATCAGATTAGTCTTCGCATACTTAAGTGATGAGTTGATTTGAGGTTTATTGAAGATAATAAATAGTTTCGTGTGGCGATGAAGCCGCTGCCGATGTTCCGTAGGCTATGACATCAGACGTACGTCAGGACACGTCATACGTATCTTTTCAACGGATTCTCCGTGCCATGCAGTCAGCGTCTTGTCATAAGCCAATTAACATAATAAATATTACATTATCTTTATGATTGCGAAACCGATACCTTTACACTAGGTATATTTAGGCGATGATCTCAAAAATCTTTAGGCGTCATGTACCTAATCATGTTTCGTAGTAATTTTCATTGCGTGTTTTGATTTTATAACTGAGCGTTGTTAATCGTTTACGCACGACGAGTGTCTTTTGAGTTATTGATTAAGGGCCATTGTGCAGTTGAATTGTTGAGTGGTGCACTTTGATTCCTTGATTGCATTGACTCAGGGTTGTCACTTTTGAGATGACAAAAATTATATTAAGTAATAACTACATAATAGCTTATTTCGATCAAATCAAATAGACATTTTATTATTTTGGTAGAGAAGAAGCGTAACGCAAACGCACGGATCATCATCATCATCATTATCCTCAACCGATAGACGTCCACTGCTGGGCATAGGCCTCATGCAAGGATTTCCACACGCCCCGGTCTTGCGCCGCGCCGCCTGAATCCAGCGGCTCACTGCGACTCTCCTGATGCCGTCTGTCCAGCGCGTAGGGGGTCTGCCAACGCTGCAAGATAATCACTGGCAACACGCACTGTTCGAAGACTTTAGTCTTCTGGCACTGAGGAATCTTGGACGAGAAGACATCTCGAAGCTTTATTATATTTGAAGACGAAAATAGGATTTTTTATTTTAAAAAGGATTTATGTATTTACCAAATATAATTAATACACCCCATGGCAACCCTACTTTGGATTCGCAAAGCGTCTTCGTGTCTCGATTCATGTAGGCGGTATCATCAGTATTCGAAATAGGTACAGCTCTTCGTGTGCTAGAGACAGGCGCGTGAGTCGTATTTCTGATTGATAATCACCGGAGTGCCCAATGACTAATGCATAGATAAACTTTACACCAGTGTGGTTCCTTTGACCCTATTCAATAGTTTCATTTAGTGCTGCACATTGTCCTTGCGCTGAATTCTAAACCAGTTCCCAGAAAACAATAAAACTGATGTATGGAGACTGAAGGTTATATCTATTGCACCTAAATTATTATGATTTTTATCAGAGAAAAAGTTAAAAGTAAAGAAAAATTACAGCCTGCAGGCAGGTGGAAACTAGCCCCGAACTAAGTGTGAGCTCTTTAGATAATACTAAGACTTAGCTTTAACTTAAGACTGAGTAAAAATGAGGCAGATTTATGATACGCACATAAGTCTATCCTGTTTTAACTCTAATGCTGAGATCTATAGGCTGAGGTCTTGGCTCAGACTTTACTTAGAGTTAAAACGAGATGGACTCATGTGAGTAACATAAATCTGTCTCGTTTTAACCATGTCTTAAGTCTAAGCAAAATCAAAGTTCGCTCTATAGATCTCACAGTCACACTAAGTAAAGCCTGAGCAAAGTCAAAGTATGCTCTGTAGATCTCAGCATAGGACCTCGCGTCCTATGATCGTATTACCTATTGCACACCTAGGCACAGGCGGGGAAAGTGATTTGCTTTACATTAAAAAGTTTTTTAATCATAATTATTTTATATACTTAATCGTTTTACATAATTTTTCATCATACCTATTCGAAAAACGAATATTGGCTTCAGAGGATAGCGGGAGCAAAATGTAATTTTTAGGCCCATGGGACTTTTCATTTCTCTGTTCTGATTGGTCCGCATTCGTGCTTCTGATTGGTGCTTAAACGTATAGGTAATGTCCATACATAGAAGTTTGATACTCTTGTCTTCTAGCTTTTTCTCATACGTAATGATGAACAATAATGTGTGTCACTCGGGGCCCAATTTTTTGTTGAATTCCTCGCTACGCTCAGGATTCTACTATAGAATCCTTCACTTGGTTCTGAATTCAAAATAGCGCCCTCGGGGACCAAAAATTTTCTTTGGCCCCATATAACACAAATAACTATTGTGAATTTGAAATAACTCAGGTCATCGATGCAAAAGCTGAATTACCTATTATGTAATTCAGAAATTGTAACTTTTACATGGCTCTGACAGACGGACGAACGAATGGAAGGCACTCACGGGACTTAAGTGCTTACTCGATCAATCATATTATGCGTGCAAAAAGTCATCCTTCAATCACTTATACAAACGATCAGTATTTTATGCGTATTTTAGTAAATCTACTCGTTGAATAATACTCGCAGTATGTATTAACAACTACCTTTGCCATCTTTTCAGATACCGGAGTTCAATTTGGATGGCACCAGCAGTCTGAAGCAAAACGGCAGCGCCAAAGACTTGGCCTCCGTAATGGAGAACCTTAAGAAGAGCAGCCTCGTCTCCCGCCAGAACCAGAGCCTCAACACGCAGGTCACCAGCTCCTTAAAACAACAAGTAATTATTTTCATCAAATAACATGCTGCGACATGCGAAAGCCTGCGACTGCCTCGTTGGTCTAGTGGTTGGCATGTACGACTGCGGCCTACGAGGTCCCGGGTTCGAGTCCCAGGTCGGGCCATAATTAAAGATTGGGGTTTTCTGACTAGAAATTCTCAGTACGAGCCCGGAGTTAGGAAGTTGGCAGTTTCACCCCCGTGCCTCGGAGAGCAGGTTAAGCCGTCGGTCCCGGTTATTATCACTAACATGATAATAGTCGTTAATGCCCGTCAACCCGCATTGGAACAGCGTGGTAGGTCTAAGCTCTGATACCCTCTCTCCTATGAGTGGAGGCCTTTTCCCAGCAGTGGGACGTTAATGGGCAGCAGTGGTGGTGGTGGTGGACATGCGAAAGTGGCTGTACCTATACTTGTTATCTACATGGCTTAACCGCTGAACCGACGTTTGGAAAAAGATTGCTTGTATCCTGGATTATTTTAAATTATCCCGGAAGGTTAGGTAAGGTATAGAATCCATTGTTAACATGGTTAGAAACTAAATCCTAACAGCTATCAGCTAATTCTTAAATTGCAGTAGTGTCAAATGAGGTGTTAACTGATACTAAGTAAATAATAATTTATGTACTTTATAAATTTTACTTATAATTTAAAGTACCTACTCAACTCATTCCCCTACTCTACCTCATGTGAGTCCTGACACTTGACCAGTTTTATTTATATAATACTAGATGATGCTCGCGACTTCGTCCGCGTGGATTAAAGTTTTTTTGATTTCCGCGGGAACTGTCAATTTTTCTTATGTCCTTCCCTGGGGTGTAACCTACCTCTGTACCAAATTTCACCAAAATCGGTTGAACAGATGGGCCGTGAAAGCGTAGCAGACAGACAGACACTTTCACATTTATAATATCAGTATGGATTTTCTACGTAATAATATAGTATTAACATTATATAACATACTTAGTCAAATGGAGAACGTTCTTGCGGCAAAATGCAGAACAGTGGTGTCTACAACAATCAGGTTGTTGATATTTTATCAAGTTTTCGATTGGGTTTGACGTGCGTAAGAATCTTGCATAAAGCCCGTTTATACAGTATACATGATTTAAGGTTTAAAAGATCAAGGCGAACTGGAGTCGGAGTCTTTTGAGCAATAGATTCATTAGGGCCCGATCTATAAAATGTTATTTTAAAAAGAAATAAACGAACTGCTGCCTCTTTGGTATACTGGTTACTGGTTAGCATGTTCGACTGCGGCCGACGAGGTCCTGGGTTCGAGTCCCGCGTTGGGCCGTTACAAGTGTTGGGTTTTTCTGACAAAAAATTTTCAGCACTAGCTCGGTATTAGGAAGTTTGCGGTGTTTCACCCCCGTGCGTCGGAGAGCACGTAAAGCCGTCGGTCCTGCGCCTGACCTCTCTCCGGTCGTGTAGGATTTTTTGCCCCATCGGGCTATGAGAGTAAAGGAACAGAAAGTGCATCTGTGTGTGCGCACACACTTGTGCACTATAATATCTCCCGCGCAGATGGATATAATCTCTCTGGAGATAGGTTGCCGTGGCCGAAATTCGGTGGGGACATTATTAGGGCCCGATCTATAAAATGTTAATTTAAAAACAACACACAGATTGAAGCCTTTTAGAAGTATATAAATTTTGTAAAAATGTACTTTTAAAAATAGATACCTATCTCGGCTATTTCGGCATCGGCCTCGTTGGGTTCATAAAATTACCAGTTTATTTCGAATTCGGCGAGCGCGAGTTACGAGAAAAATAAATAAAATAAAGCAAATGCGCCGCACCGAGGCACCGAGCACACTATGGGATGAGTATACCTATTGTTAGAACTACTTGGAACAATCGGCACCGAGGTCAATGGAATCCGTAATTATTTGGGAACAAAGATTTTAGCATACCTTTGTTTTCAAATTAACGTTACATAAATAAATCATAAATCATTTATTTTGCAAAACTGTGGGTAAAAACAGCTGTATAAGTAGAAACTTCCCGTACACAATTTATTGTCAGAGACAGTGTGCAGAAACTATATTACATTATGTACTAAATTTAAAATTATTAACAACGACTTTACAATATTAAATTTCAATTCAAAATGTGACTGGTATATTAAAAAATTATCTATTATTATTCATGATATTTAATTTTATTATGTTTGCAAAAATAATAGTAACGAAATCTCTTGCAATTCAACTTAGCAAGTCCAACTCAGGGTTTCTAATTTGAATGGAGCTCAAATAACTTAGGATATAAGGATTCGTTTACGATAAACCCAGCAGAAAAATGCACAAGCATAACCACTGCCTATACGCATTGGCAGCAAGCCATAGCAACAAACAGCAACGCTGGATGGCAAACGTACCTGGGATACGATATCTGTTAGTTAATCTGGCCCTTTATAAATCTAATAGGTAATAAATAAAAAATAAAATAGACATTAAGTTTAATTTTTACTACATACTATACTCATTAGTTAAGTAGTACATAGTGAGTAAACCTGCTGTAAATTAATAAGAATCAGTGAAATGACTTTTCCTAATTGCGTTAACAATTACTGCCCCCAATTATGTACGAATTGTCGATCAAATCGTTATCATATACGTTTAGGTATGTACGATACCCTAATCGTATAAGAATGGATACACGAAATTGAGCTCTAATTCAATGCTGTTATGGTTTATTTTACTTTGAAGCCGAACTTAGACGATTTTATCGGCAATTCTTACATGATTGCACCTCTGGTCACCAATAATAATTAAAATATCTCGTAGGCCGTACCGGAGCATATTTTTATTTTGATACAATTCTAATTAATCACTTAAGTATAAAAGCGCTTATATACCTAAGAACTTGTACTTGTATATATTAAATAGTATGGTAAACTAATGGATAGTATGTAAGTATGTGTGTAGGTATTACCTACTTAATAAAATATTTGCTTCCTCTCCCACGCAAATGTAGAACTTGACTAGGTATTAAGGTAACAACTAACAACACATGGAATAATGGTATTTTACTTATTGGTGTAGGAAATTATTGGATGCAATTTTTTTTAATTACAATAGTTAGGTATTGTATAAACTGGTCAAGTGCGAATCAGACTCGCAATGGATTTATAATACATATTTACAAAGATGCTCTATAATTCAGGAGGTTAAATACTACTATTTTATCAAAAACCTTTTGTAAGTAGAATTTTTAATTCAAATATAAGTTATAACTGAAATGTTTTACTTAAAACAATTTTATATTCAATTATATCAACCGTTATGTTGTAAATAATATAACATATGCAGTAATTTTTTGCCAAGATCAAAATTGTTTTAGAATTGTCGGCGATTTCGGTCTGAATATTTATCTGATTTATACTCAATACAGAAGTTTGTGTGGGAATTCATGTTGTAACGTAAACACAGTCTGCACAAACGTTGGCCGAGGGGTTCAAGGCCCGTTGCATCTCACCCACGCCTGTTGAATCATACTTATTGCTTCCCAATAGCGACATGACGCCCCTGCCAAAATTATGGTCATAATTTATCTTTGTGTCTTTCGTACCTTTACCTTTTATTACGGTTTATCTTTTAAATTCAAAAAATCAACTTATTTAAAACGGGCATACGTTTTCGGCATTCATTTAAATTGAACGAACTTACTGCTGAGAACAAGCACGCATTAGCTAATTAGCTATACCTAATATAAAATCAATAGCCGGCCTAGAACTTTTTTCTAGAATATTGCCGAATATTTTAATTACTGAGCCGTGAGTGTTCGTTGATGACTAAATTAGTTTTGAAGTTGATATAAATAGAAAGTTATTTTTATACATTTTTATTTTCAGATTGACTTGTTAGATAGTAGATACTGACTATTTAATAGGTATAGCAGATATAATTCGAACGCAAGTGCGCCAAAACGCGTGACGCCCGCACGAACTTCTGTAGCATTGGCACTGAACTCAACAGTCCTTGTCTAGATAACGACTGTGAACGAAGTGTTTTATCATGCCGACTGTTACTAGTTTTTGTGATATTTAAAACATATAAAACTTTATTTAATCTTCTTTTTTTCGATAAAACAAACCAAAATAATTTAAGGTATATACCAGATGTTTGGGTTCGGTATCTAAGAAAACTGCGTCGAAATAAATGTATAGTATATTATTGTGCATTCAAATTATAACGTTACGTTTGTTTACAGATGGTGTCTAGCACTACATCTAGCAGCGCTGTCTCGAGCCAACGGGTTCAGAGTTCGTCGCAGCGCGCTAGTTCTATGAAGTCGGACCTCAGTGAACTGAAGAGCTCTATTTCGGAAATGAAAACGCTAAGTAATTCTGCCGCCTTGAACTTCGGACAAAGGTGATTCATTCTGCTCACTATTTTTGGTATTCTAGTTTATGTAATTACATACTTTTACATTGTTTTGTCAATGAGTATTAACGATAACACCGTTTCTGGCCCACCTGAGCGGCCTTGGCGCGAAGCCAATTCTCCTCCACTGATTTTCCTCGCTCCGCGTTTGTATGTAGTTTGATGCCGACAAACAATGGAAACAGTGCCGTTCCCGTGAATCCAAATTATTTACTCTAACTTTCTATAATAGTGGCTCGAAGAAATATCCTAATTTGGTTGAAAACACCGTTGCAGGTTAAGAAGCTCCATGGAAAACATAGTTGATCAGGATGAAAAGAAGGAAAGACATATTCCCGACATACGCGACCTTAGTGACATGGGCGATATTGGAGATATGAGTGACATGAGTGATTTGGCTGGCGACGGTCCTTTAGTTACATTCCCAGAATCAGATACACCACCGCCTGACAAACAATGTATCTTAGCGCCTAATGCTGCGGCTGTAGGTACGAACGCTGCAAACGAGCTGAAATATAGTGCTGCACGTATGACATCGGCCAGCTCGACGCGTGTTGTAGCGGACGGTTATAGTGCATCAAAATCCGCCGCAAACAGCACAAGAATGCGACGACTGCAACATGGGGATATGCAATATGCAGAACACAGCGCTGCTGGGGCTTCTCATAGGCTGTTGCAAGCCGAGGGCCTCACTGCTGAACAAAATGCAGCATATCTTCAAGTAAGTCACTTTTATTAATTTTGACACACGTCAGTAACAAAAAAAAACAAATTAAAACGACGTTAAGTAGTTTTCGTATTATTTTGGTGAGAATATTTTCGACTTTACAAAGTGCCGAAATATAAGTGCGTCTAGTTTTCTGCCGCCAGCAAGGCGCGCCGAAGGACGCGACCTCGCGTGACCTAGCTCGATCGATATCCTACAATAGTCTCACCAATGCGACGCTGGAATATTCAGTCGAGTTCGGCTCCTTGCCTTGATAACATCCAAGAGGTTAAAGATGTAAATTAAAAGCCCGCAGTAAAAATATTTTCAACTCGTGTGTACCGCACCATGGCCGCACGTTTAGTGGCATGGACGACCAGGTTGCTGCGGCGCGGAGGATCACCGAAGGCGGTGGGCTCATTTATCTAGCGCTTATCGGAGCATTTACCGCACCATGCTTGTCTCAGTTAACGTTTGACCGTCACGGTGCGTGCGAGCATACGCGGAAGTTAATTATTGCGCATGCGCGTTCACTCGGGTACACGAATAGACGGCTATAATTTTAGAAGCGGAATGTCTTCTGGTGGGGGTTCGGCCCCGTGGCCGGTACACAGAGGTGTCCTGTCGCGTTTTCTTCCGAAGCCGTGTTATCCTTCGGTGAGAGTACGATTCCCCGGAATATTTTACTATCGGCCTTCTAAAACGTGACGTCTGTATACAAACTTTAAAATTATCATCGAATGCCCGCGAGTACCGCGCGATTGGCCTACATCCAATAGAAGCGATTCAGCGTTCAATCCGAGCCATGACGCGCACTACTTTTGAATGTAAAAGTAGTTTTCATCCCGAGACGAACGTCCACTCCACCGCGCTCGATATCAAAAATTCAATTTAACTAAATTAAATCAAAAAATCAGGAAAACATGTCTTCGAAACGACGACAGAGGCCCAATTTGCGTGTCATTATTCCTGTAAATTTCCAAATATTTTGTCTAGCGTATAGTTGTGTAGTGTCAAAACAAGTGTTAGTGATAAGCATGGTTATTTGAGTCACGGTGGAAGTTTCCAAATTTAGAACTCGAATTTTATGCTCTAAATTTTGGTGCTGAACGAACAATGTTGTGAAATTAATATAGTATAATTGTGTGTTTTAGGAAAAACGGTCATTACAAGCCGGTGAAGTGACAGCACAAGAAGCGAACAATATGTCTGCGTCTAGTTCTCGTCTGCAAACTGAAGCGTTTAGTGCTGAAAAGAAAGCCATGGCTTCATCACAAGCACGGCAGACAGTCTCATCCAGTGGCATGTTTAGTCATAAGGAACACTCAAGCGTTGCACACTCCAACATGACTATTTCAAGCAAAAACCTATCTTCTAAATCTACTTTGCTATCTTCACAGGTAAGACTTTTACTTTTATCTTTCAATAATATTTAGGCTGGTATTTTTTTTTTTAATTCTTTTTACATGGTATTCACTAGTTTAGTCATTTATCGAATCACCGCGCCGGAGTTAGGTATATATTGCATACACACGTTAACAATTATTTGTTATGACGTAGGTGTGACTTTACTAAAACACTGTTCATACCGTATACTTACTTGTGTTTCAGATGAGCCAATTGTTAAACGGAACCGTGAAGCCTGGAGATGAGGACCTATCGAATTTAACATTTGAAGATTTGGATAGGTTAGATGCAAATTCAAATCAAAAAGATGTTGAATTAGCCATACAAAAATATTCATACCGAATGAATGCATTTATAGCCGCTATGAAGAATAACCAAATAGACATGAAAAATGCGTGTGTACAGTTTCACAAATTAAACGAAATGGTGCGAAGAGCATGGGCAGTTCCTACATACGGACACGAGTTGGGCTACTCTTTATGCAATACGCTACGAACCTCTGGAGGTCTAGATATCTTAATGGCGAATTGCTTGGAAACTAACAATCCTGATTTACAGTTCTGTTCCGCGAAACTGCTCGAGCAATGCCTTACGACAGAAAATAGAGCACACGTTGTAGAAAACGGACTCGAAAAAGTCGTTAATGTCGCTTGTGTATGTACAAAACACGCAAATTCTGTTGACCATGCAAGGATAGGCACTGGAATATTGGAACACCTGTTTAAACATAGTGAAGGCACATGTAGTGATGTTATAAAGCTCGGTGGCTTAGATGCACTTTTATTTGAATGCCGGAAAAATGATACAGAAACTTTACGGCACTGTGCAACAGCTTTAGCTAACCTTTCGCTGTACGGTGGAGCTGAGAACCAAGAAGCCATGATAAAAAGAAAAGTACCGATGTGGCTATTCCCTCTAGCTTTCCACAACGACGACAACATCAAGTATTACGCGTGTTTAGCGATTGCAGTTTTAGTAGCAAATAAGGAAATAGAAGCTGCGGTGCTCAAATCGGGTACATTGGATCTAGTAGAACCCTTTGTTACGTCGCACAACCCGTCCGAATTCGCTCGTTCTAATTTAGCACATGCTCATGGTCAAAGTAAGAACTGGTTGCAACGGTTAGTCCCTGTATTGAGCTCGAAAAGAGAAGAAGCTCGAAATCTGGCAGCATTCCACTTTTGTATGGAGGCTGGGATAAAAAAACAACAAGGCAACACTGAAATCTTTAGAGAAATAGGAGCGATTGAAACCTTGAAAAAAGTAGCTAGTTGCCCAAATGCAGTAGCATCAAAGTATGCTGCCCAAGCGTTGAGACTCATCGGGGAAGAAGTACCACACAAACTATCGCAACAGGTTCCTCTTTGGTCAATAGAAGATGTACGAGAATGGGTGAAACAAATAGGGTTTTCAGAAATTGCAAACAACTTTTACGAAAGTAGAGTGGACGGCGATTTATTGTTACAAATAACGGAAGATAATCTCAAAGAAGACATAGGATTACATAATGGAATCAAACGTAAGAGGTACGGTGTTTTATTATCATTTTATTAGAGTTCATAATTGTTCTGTTAACTAGCATTCATTTCAACTCGCCACATTTTCTGTTCTTGTGTTGGTCCTACTATACACGCAAGTGATTGTACGGTGCACGCAGTACCTATGCATAGTTCACAAACTAACGAACACGCACGCAACATTTTTGTTGTTTATAATTATAATTATCAGGACACGGATTGTATGAAAAAATTGTACAGGAAAGTGAAAAATTTTAAAAGTTATCTCCATATAAAAAATAAGTGACTGGGTGAGACAAAATACGGTAGGGAGATAGAAATACCACAGAAATAGGTACTACAGAAATATCGACAGAATTAACAGATTGACGTTCAGTCTTCAACTCTTTTTTTCAAAAAGTTGGGTACAACAATATTATATTCACTCCGTGGGTAAGAAGTCACGGTTTTTACTAGCGGTAGAACTTTACTCTTGCAGCGGGAAAATTTTATAGACATAGACAATAGAAATCAGAAATTGTACGCGGACGAAGCCGCGGGCGACCACTAGTTTAGTATAAATTTCGATTATATTATTACCTGCCTAATATTATTATTATTGTTACAGATTCACAAGGGAACTTCAACAGTTAAAAAAAATGGCGGATTACAGTTCACGGGACACGGGCAGCCTTAATGAGTTTTTACAAAACATTGGTCCAGAATACACAACTTATACGTATTCAATGCTAAACGCTGGTGTCGACAAAGAATCTATTAGAGGATTAAGTGACGAACAGCTAGAGGTTGAATGTCGGATAGCAAACAGTATACATAGGTTACGGATTCTAAACGCTATAAGAGGTGAGAGTTAAATTGGCAATTCAGTACAGAAAAAAATATTTAGGCATAATCCATACTAATATTATAAATGCGAAAGTGTGTCTGTCTGCCACGCTTTCACGGCCCAACGACTAAATCGATTTTGATGAAATTTGGTATAGAGATAGTTTACATGACAACCTCCCTGGCGCAGTGTTCAGCGCTGTTGTCTTAATGTGGGTGGCAGAGTCAATTTGGGAATTTATAATATCTGAATTTTCTCTGGTCTGTCCTGGTGGGAGACTGCGGCCGTGGCTAGTTACCACCCTACTGGCAAAGACGTGCCGCCAAGCGATTTAGCGTTCCGGTACGATGCCGGGTAGAAACCTATTAGGGGTTTAATATAACTGCCATACTCCTAACAGGTTAGCCTGCTACCAACTTAGACTGTATCATCACTTACCATCAGGTAAGATAGCAGTCAAGAGCTAACTTGAAGTTGGTAAAAAAAAACCGGGGAAGGACATAAGCTACTTTATATCCCGGAAAATTGAAGAGTTCCCGCGGGAATAAAAAAAACGTAACCTTAAGTAAAAGCAAATGTGATGAAACTTACATAAAATTGACTTGGTTATTCTGTTTTGCAGCATATGACAATCTACTCAGCAAAGGCGATGAAAGTTTAGAAAAGAATTTGGATGTATTCGTGAGCTATAGAAGATCGAACGGTTCGCAGTTGGCCAGTTTATTGAAAGTTCACCTACAAGTACGAGGTTTCACGGTGTTCATCGACGTGGAGAGATTAGAAGCCGGAAAATTCGATAACAATCTACTAAGAAGCATACGGCAAGCGAAACACTTCTTGCTGGTTCTAACGCCAAATGCTTTAGAGAGATGTAAGCAAGATAATGAACAAAAAGACTGGGTACATCGGGTGAGTTACTTGTTTTAAATACTTAGTTTATAAGACGTATTTTAAAAACCTTACATTTCAATAATTTTTCGAAGTGGTTGCCTAGCATTCCACAAAGATTTAAATGAGACAACAGCCCATTAACGTCCCACTGCTGGGCACAGGCCTCCACTCTCATAGGAGAGAGAGAATTAGAACTCAGACCCACGACGCTGCTCCAATGCGGGTTGGAGGGCTTTAACGACTATTATCATGTTAGTTGTTCTCCGAGGCACGGGGGTGATACACTGCCAACTTCCTAACTCCGGGCTAGTATTGAGAATTTCTAGTCAGAAAAACCCAATACTTTATCATGGCCCGACCCGGGACTAGAACCCGGGACCTCGGTGGTGGCAGTCGAACAAAATGAGAACTGAGAACATTCATTTAGTCAATAACTTCAGTCACTAATATTCAGTTGATTTATTCATACAGGAGATAGTGGCAGCCTTGCAATCACAATGCAATATCGTCCCAATAATCGACAACTTTGAATGGCCGGAGCCAGAGGAATTGCCTGAAGACATGCGCGCCGTGTGCCACTTCAATGGCGTGCGGTGGATACATGACTACCAAGACGCGTGTGTCGAGAAACTTGAAAGGTACCAAACATTCAAATTGAGATATAATGTTACTGAAAAGATTAACATAGGATTCCTTTAGGACAAGCTTTAGGATGAAGAAGATAGTAAGATCTTATTCAACACTAGCTGATGCCCGCGACTCATTTCGCGAGAAATAAGTTTTCGCACGGGAAGTGCTAAATTTTCGGGGATAAAATATGTAGCCTCCGGCCGGTTTCTGAATTGAGAATTTCACGTTGAGTCTGTCTCAAAGACTACTTAAGGACTAATTAAGCAAATTTTCGTTTCTGAATTGATATTGTGTAAGGTTTGAAAGTTGGAGCTTGCTGTTTTTGCTGAATGCTTAATTCAGAAACCGGCCCAATATCAATTCAGAAACAAAAATTTGCAGTCCTTATGTAGTCTTTCTCAACATGAAATTCTCAATTCAGAAACCGGCTGTTTGTCACTCTCAAGGTCCTCGACTACACCCATGCAAAAATCACGTCGATCCGTTGCTCTGTTGCGGCGTGATTGAAGGACAAACCAGCAAACAAATACACTGTCGCATTTATAATATTAGTATGATATGATAGTACCTATTACAGAAAGAGACATTTTAATGATTTTGACAGGCAAAGACGATGTTTTGTTGAGTTGACGATGAGGATTGCGTTCGTATCTGCGTGCGCTAAGTACCTAATATCCTGTCGCTTTGGGACATCGATGGGATTAATAAGAGTTGGATAACTCGATTACTTTCTTTAGAATAATCCAATAGTACTTACATGTATAAATTCTGTTCCAGTTTCCTGCGCGGCAAATCAAATTTGGCGAATAGGATGGAAGGCCCGTTGCGCTGCCGTGGCGATGTTCAGACGCCGGGCACGGCGGCCATCGGACGCGGCCCGCCCAACTACCAACGCATGCACTCCACCGAGAGCAGGGGTAGCGATAAAGCGGATTGACTAGAACCGTTGCACACTCTGCCACCTGTCAGGTATGTGCCAAGTGTTTACGCAAGAAATCTACACAGAAACATTTGGGTATAATAGGCATGATGACAGTAACCAAGAATCAATGAAATTATAAATTTATCTAATGAAATAGGATTCATTGATTATAGAAAACGTATTTATTTTTATATTTCGAGTGAGATTGCTATTTATTTTGATAAGATAAAACTATAAAATACAGCAATCCGCCATATTGGATAAAACACCAAGAAGCGAATGACGTCACAATTGTTTGTTTTCGAGCATTGACAATCACACTATTGTTTACTGCACACTGCACAGAGTACATGGGTAAAAACAATAGTGACGTCACAAACGACGCCATGACACCGTCGAACGTTTTGGCGTGAATTTTAAAATTTAAATTTCAAATGCCAATTTTATCTACCAAACCTTATTTTTCTGCTGAAATAAGATATTTTTTCGAAATAGTAAACACTTCCGAACATAATCTGACCATTTTTCAAAATCAGTCATCATGCCTATTTGGCAAATAGTCAAATCAGATACTTTTTTCAAACGTCAAAACGCGTCCTAAGTATGGGATTTGTATGAAGTTCTGAAATGTGACGTCATTAAAGTTCGACGCACATGTTTACTTTAATCGATTGTTTAAAACGGTTATTCAATATAAAACTATCACGGGACGTGGATATTACGACTTTAGGGAGATCCTCTATATTTAATAATCACTAAAAAGTATTTTTTTTTTCAATAGTACCCATTCAAATACCCAATTGAACATAGCCATGAACCTATAAAATCGGCGCAATTATGAATCAACTTTTATTATTTATTTTCAGGCCACGGCGAAGTCGACAGTCTTCAATAGAAAAGGCTTCAGCAAACTCACAAAGTTGTGAACAACTACCTACTAGCAGCACTTCTTCACCTGTCAAAGCTTTGTACAGTCTTCCCGAAAGACTATCTGAGAGTGGTGGTAATTTAGACTGTAAGCAATTTCTACACACCTCACATAGGTGTCCTTCCTGCGACGGATTGCTGGATTCAAATGAACACACGCAACTCTCCTTACCAGCACCTTTAGATGCAACCACACAAACTAAGAGGAAGAAGAATTTTATGGACAGATGTGTAAATAAAGTGAGACTTTGCTGATGCTTACTGAAAAATGTGGCTTTTTGCCGCAAAACCTACTTTTATGTAACAAAGTGCTTGCAGAGTGTGTAAATTATAGACTGTAAAAGGCTACACTTCCACAGACAAAGACGCTTGTGAAAATATTATAAGAGCTCACTGACCATTTTGTTCAGTTTATGATTATATGTATTTTAATATATTCAGTATTATGGTTACCCATCAGCACCGTGTTATCAAGAACTTTACAAAGCCTACGTGAATTGTATTTTTTAATTTTCCTATCAATTGATTAAATCTAGTCACTTTACTATTCAACACTTATCAGAGTTTCTGGTGCAATAACTATTAGAAAATTTTAACCTGCCACATATTGTCATAACTCATAATATAGCTTAAAAGTTGTGAAAATTGTTTAAATTTGACTAATTGTTATTTACAAGTTTTATTTGTGTGTGGAGAGCCAGCCTATTGGACTTTTTATTGCATATTATACCTAAGTGAATCTTATTTTAAAGTACAAAAGTGTGCACAATTGTGTAAATATCTTGTGTAGGCCGCTAATTAAAATTGTTTGCGAACAAACATATTGATGAATATATTTTATGTAATCTCAATGAGTGCATGTGAAAGATTTTTAAAAATTGTGACAAATGATTGCTACCCAACAATGTTTGGAGAACATTGGACGTGGTGGCAATGATGGCAATTGGAAATGTCAGTTTGCTATTCATTTTAGTATGGCAAGCTGTTATCTTTATGTTTGCTAATAAACTTTTATGTGTCTCTCTTCACACTCTCTATAGAATGTAAAAATGAATTTATGGATAACTACACCTAGCTATTTTATTTATTCTAGTTTCTTGCCACTAAAGTATTTGTAAAATTTCCTATGAAATTAAAAGTTGCATAATATGTATGTGATAGCTTAGATCTTTTACATTATAAACAAAATTTTAAAAAGCAATTAAAATTATGTTGACATTCACTGTAATAATTTATTTTCATGCAATATCAAAATTTTATTGTAATATAAAGTGCTGTACAAAATTTTACTTTAGGTTTAAATTAGTCATTCACATGAGTTAACCATAGTTATGATAATTTTACCTTGTCATGATTAATGATTATATTATTTATGTTTAGTCTAACCATAATATAAATGGTAATAAACATGCATACAGATTTTATTTATTTTACCTCTAATACTATCAGACCTATATTTTAGAAGTATGTAAGGACAGTAGTTAGGCCAAAATATGCAAATACCTTTAGGTACTGATTCATACTAAGTAATAATAATAAAAAATACTATGAAAAGGAAAACTGTTTATTCTTAACTTATTTACTTCAATAACAAACAACACCAACAATAAAGGTCTAAATATTATAATAGACTTAGTTAAGAACATACTAATTATATTTTTAAATACCATTATTTAGTAAACATTCAATATAAAGTAAGTAATAAAAATAAACTGCTTAAAATATTGATAAATTTGAAATCAATATTACTTGAACTTACCCAAATTATTAAGTAAAAACCAAATACTCCAAAGTGTTACATATCTATGCTGGAATTAGTGTCATCCCTGACATTTAACATAGTAAAATCAACGGTAATACAACATACATAGAGCCTGACATAACTAAGTCTGATTTTTGTCATTTTGTATATTCAACAATCTATTTCAAAAAACAGACGTTAATGTTTAGAGAGCTCTAACATTATTGTATCAGTATTCAGCCCTGGGTGTGACTTACATAGCTAAAGTGAAAAAGTTAAGTGTGTGTGAAACTAACTAAAGGCTTTAAAGGCTTAAAGTATTGTCAGCTTGAAATGAAACAGATGACAAAGGTGATACTAGTACACAAAGGCTATATTATCTTAAAATGATTGCTACTGACAGTGCAACAATCGCAATCACTTATAACTCTGTTTCGATATTGCCCAAAATGCATTGACACAGCAAGAATACCATAAATTTTACGGTCCCGGACTCGTGTCTCCCCCACATTCGCCACAACGAAACGGAAATGGTATATGTGTTTACCCTAATAGGTTGTGCGTTTGTTTGTGCACTTTTTGTTACCACTTTCCCGGAAAACTATTGCACCGATTATAATGCGGTTTTTGCATTCGATACGCATAGCTTCTGAGAAGGTTCTTAGATTTTTGTTTTAAGGTCATAGTCCACCAAACTGCGCTGCATGCGTTATTTTTATTTATATGTATGTTACCTTGCTTCTTGGCGAGCCTGATGCGTCAACTAAGCTTATCCTTGTTATACTCGCCCGACTTCAACATAGTGTGTAGAAATCAAAATTATTTTTCACTTTATAGTGGCCTTGGAAGTCGGTTTTTTGGAAAGAATTTTTATTATTATTTTAAAAAGAGCCAACACTAAATTACTTGCTGGTTCTTCTCAGTAGGAATTTCATTCTGAACCAGTCGTAGATTCACTCGACGATTCAAAAGAAGTTAGATAGGTACTTTTAATAAGTTTATTTGAATAAAAAATTATGAGTTTGAGAGTTTGTGTTTGACTTGTACTTAGTAATGAGCCAGCAATGGGTTGAAATGATGAGTAAAAAATAAAACCACTAATGCAGCGCAGGGTGGTGGACTATGGCTGTAAAAATATATCTAAGAACCTTCTCAGAAGCTATACATATGAAATGCAAAAAACCGCATTATAATCGGTGCAATAGTTTTCCAGGAAAGTGGCAACAAAAAGTGCACAAACAACCAAACAAACAAACGCACAACCTCTTAGGGTAAACACATATTATACCATCTCCATTTCAGTGTGGGTAAAAAAAAACGAATGTGTTTTTTTCTTTTTAAGGATTCAATGTTATGCTTGACAGGGGATATACGAGTACTCTAAAGATTATATTAAAAGTAAGTTCTGATATCTCCCCGGCCTAGGGGAGACGCCAGGACTGAAAAATCCTAATGTCTCCCCGAGGGGGGCACGAGTCTGGGACCAATTTTACCAGTTTCATTTCATTAATTCTATTCATTTGTTTAGACAATAATAGGTCTCATCTGTTTCCTTCTGAATATCCTATTAAAGCATAGTAGAAACTCTTCAGTAGACAACAAACAATACTCAAATTCTAACTACTTAACTGATATATAATAACTACCGATGCACTATGATAGATTAAAATCCATACTAATATTATAGATGTGAAAGTGTGTTTGCTTCACTTTAATGTCCTGTCTTTTCAAACGATTATGGTGAAATTAGGTACTTTTTACAGAGATAGCTTTATATCCCTTAAAATTAGGGAGTTCCTGTGGGAACTAAAAACGCTTAAGCCACACGGTCGAGCTTAAACCACCAAGTTGAGCGAATAAAATATTAAAAGTCATTTAACAAACAGTTATTTGGCCAAGAATGAAGAAGCCCTACATAATTAATAACTACTTTGGTAGTAAGTAACATGTAGGTACATAATTAAAAAAAAATGTTTTCGTTTTTTGCACAAACCGTCACCAAATCTCTTCTACGTTGTAAAGGATTGATGGAGTCTGTACTTACTTATTTTGTCAATCTCTCGAGCATAGAAAGTATCAATAAAGTACTTATGTAGATATCATCTTGTAATATTAACTTGAATGGAGAATGAGCACTCATTGCAACCAATATTCACTTTATTGGAAGTAAGTTCACTTGCCTCCAAATAGTAGACTCCATTGCATCTGCACTGGTAAGTGTAAACACCTTCGGAGTCATCATATCCCATTTCTGATAGAGATATAGTATCGTAAAACAAAAGCTGATCATTTTCGTAACAGGCCAGTTCTGCATCATATTGCTTCCGACTTACAGGGTCTTTTAAAATCGACCATGCTTTCTGTACAAGATGGAATTTCTCTTCGTTCCCTCCGACTTTATCAGGGTGCGATAACAGAGCTAAGCGTTGATAGTTTCTTTTCAGCTCCACATCTGAAGCTTTTCGTTCACTGTGGAGTACTTTGTAATAATCGACAAATATATTCGTTCCCATTTTTGTGAGTTTAGATTTATTTTATTTACTTCGTGATACACAGCATGTTTTGACTTTTGACCACTTTTGACTTTTGTGCCAGTTTATCCTTACTTGTCTCTGGTGCCAGTTTTGTGCGGACCTGTGGTGCAGACTATAAAGTTTTGAGGTGTTTTTTTAACTGGTTTAACGGTTCTGGATTCAGTCCTTCTGAGCTTGAACTTACATTATCTTTTGTGTAAATAACTAAGTAAATTAATCTGAGGTTTTGACCCACTTGGTTTTATTATTCTGTGGTAGTTAGTATCAGTAGAGCGCACTCCATAAACCTTCGTGAAAGCCTTCCTGCAGGGCGACCGCATATCTTTTGCATCAAATAGCGATCGCAATCACCTCCGATTGGCTGAATTTATGGTATTCTTGCTGCGTCAATGGATTTCGTCCAATATTGGAGAGATTGGTTAACACCAATCAGAGGTGATTGCGATCGCTATTTTCAGGATTCTACTAAAGAATCCCTCGCTACGCTCGGGATTCTACTCTGGAATCCCTCACTTCGCTCTGGATTCAAAAAGCGCCCTCGCCGTAAAAATATTATTTTGCTCCCTACAATCTACTATTTATTGCATCTTAGGCTGGCAAGTAACCGGATTCCGGTTACAGGCGTTTGTATTCTTTTGTATTGTATTCTCTGAGTTTGTATTCTTAGACAATTTAAAAAAAAACAAGGATGTACCTACTCCTCTTAAATTATTCAAAAAATCTTTCTGCTAATCTAATCCCGAAACTTACTGAACTTATGATCTATGGTACTTATAATATAGAAAAATACTGAGCAATAATTAAATCAAAATGAAAGACAACACTATACTAAGAATTCGCAATGAATATATTTTTTCCCTTTAGTGTCATGTTCTATACAATGGCAACACTGATGTTGAGCACAGCTGTGCCAAGTTAAACCTATTACTTGTCGCCCCAGTCTATATGTATTATCTATGCTTGTCAGTTGTCGCATTTCCTATTTATACAAAGTACTCTGTGTGTCGCACTCTTTTTTTTCTGGTCGGTGTATACAAAGTACTCTGTGGGTCGGTGGTCGCACTGTACTTGTAGTCTGTAAGTCTGATGTTTCTTTTTTGGTTGTTTGCGAATAATTTTCAAACCAACAAGTAAAATTAGCCAAAATTAGCCTTCAGGCTTAATTTTGGAATAGCTTCATTCATAGACAAAGTTAACACTTTGTCAGTCAACAAAGTGACTCAGAAAGTCAGAAAAGCTGGAACCTAGTAAATAATAAATAATTCCTTGCTGCCTGCTGGAGGCGTAGAAGTATAAGCACAGAACAACACTCAGGGGAGTCTCTGTCTGTTGCACAGAACAGTCTGTTGTTTATTTTTTTGGTTGTTTGAGGTTATTTTTCAAACCAACAAATAGGTAAATTAGCCAAAATTAGCCTTCAGGCTTAATTTTGCATTAGCTTCATTGATTGACGATTTCGTTCCCAACCATTTCAATAAGAATTATTCCGTGGATAGGAATTTGGAGCCTGGGAATAACGTTGGCCGCCTAGGGCGCTGGCCTAGGGCTAACGCAGGGAAACAAGACAAATTGTTAAGATAGTACTTACTCAATAATTAATAACAATGCCGACCTGGAACCAAATTCAGTCACAGTTACGAAATCCAAATAACCCAGTTGTTTTCTTCGATATAACCGTCGGAACAACGGTAATTATTATTATACCCAATTTTAAGTACTTACTTACCTAACAAAGTACTTAGTTTATTTTCCTGCAAATCTTTACCTACATACGACTTAGCAATACCATGGCATCCTCAATAGGGCTCATCAACCTCGTGTTTTGCTGAAACACCACATGACAATCCTAGTTTCGGTACCATGGTACCATTGAAGTCTGAACTGAAGTCTGAATTGAGTCTGAATGCAAAAGTTTGGATGGATGTATGGATGTTTGTTACTCAATCACGCCCCAATGGCAGAACGGTGAAATTTGGCACAGAGATAGATTGTAGTCTGGAATAGCACTGCTACTTTTTATCCCCAAAAATTAAAGAGTTAATGCGGGAACCAAAAAACCTCAAACCACGCAGACGAAGTTGTGGGCATTCGTTAGTCAAATAATAAGAAAAACAAATTACAGCAACAGACATGAAGAGGTTTATGAGAATGTACATAAGACAGCTTGTACGATTAAATTAGAGGACCAGTGTGTTTCTGTTTCTTGTCCAAGTCAGGCTCAACTTGGAAAAGTTTAGAAAGGGAACAGATTGCTCATTGGATGGTTGAATATACATGGAGATATCAAATAAAAACTCAACACATTTGAAGAACTGTTCCATGCAGTAAAATGTGTATAGTCAATAATTTTATATGGTGTAAAAATAATAAATCATCATTCTGCTATCCTATCTGTACGAAAAGATTGTCATGTTTGATACATTTCATTTGACAATAACTTAGTTGCAAGATTTTTTTATTTCTTATTATCTATTATTCTTGATTTACTTATCATTTTTTTATTTGGAAACATCAATTAATTAAAATTAAAAAACATGATTTAAACACCTCATATTTTATCAAAAATCCAATGAGTGCTAGTGAGAATGGTCTCCGTAATAGTAAATATATATATTAAGTATGCATATAGCTGACATGCACAAACTGCCTCTATGGTCTAGTGGTTAGCATGTTTGACTGCGGCTGACGAGGTCCCGGGTTCGATTCCCGGGTCGGGCCATAGTTAAGTAATGGGGTTTTCTGACTAGAAAATCTCAGTACTATGCCGGAGTTAGGAAGTTGGCGGTGTTTCACCCCTGTGCCTCAGAGAGCACGTTTAGCCGTCGGTCCTGGTTATCACTAACATGATAATAGTCGTTAAAGCCCGCCAACCCGCATTGGAGCAGCATGGTGGGTCTAAGCTCTAATTCCCTCTCTCCTATGAGAGTGGAGGCCCGTGCCCAGCAGTGGGACGTTAATGATGGGCTGTAGTGGATAGCTGACATGATTTAACTGACTTAACAACTCATGTTCAGATAATGTAATAAATATTATGATCATTCCACATCCAAAGTGATGGATGATACTGTGTACCTGGGATTTTCACAGAAATAACTACTTACATATTGCTAAATTAAATTGTATCTATCGTTTTCAATCTTCATCTAAAGGTGCCATAAAATTTAACAAAACATACTGAACCAGTGGTGTTCCAAAAACAATAAAAAAATATTTGATTCAAAATCCATTAATTTTAATTTTCAGGAAATTGGACGAATGATATTTGAGCTGTTTGCTGATGTGGTGCCAAAAACGAGTGAAAATTTCAGAGAATTTTGCACAGGTGAATATAGGAGAGATGGAGTACCTCTGGGTTATAAAGGGGCTACTTTTCACAGAGTTATAAAGGATTTTATGATACAAGGTGGAGATTTTGTTAATGTAAGTATTCAAATATAACTATAATAAATAATATCAACTTTAAAAGACTTTGTCCCAATTTAACATAATCACAATGATGACTAGGCAAGCTTGAAAGAAAGTATAGGTACTTTAAATATGTAAATTAAGTGAAGTCAAATATTAATTTATTTACAGGGTGATGGCACTGGCGTCATGAGCATTTATGGAGGTAGTACTTTTGCAGACGAGAACTTTGGACTGAAACATGATTCTCCTGGCCTCCTATCCATGGCCAACAGTGGCAAGGACACAAATGGCTGTCAATTCTTCATTACTTGTGCCAAGTGTAATTTCCTCGATAACAAGCATGTGGTATTCGGCAGAGTCATTGATGGTTTGTTAGTGATGAGGAAAATAGAAAACGTCCCAACTGGACCAAATAATAAACCCAAAATACCAGTGACAATTTCACAATGTGGACAAATGTGAGGGTCAGTGTACAAATACAATCTATATTCTATCCATTTAAATATAAAAAAAACTGGTCCTGACTGACTGAACCATTAAATAATCTATGAACAGCCCACTGGAATTAGTAATCTTATAATTTTGAATTAGTTCCCTACATGACATACCTAGACACTAAGAAAGGATTTTTGGAAATTGCAGCCATAGGATATGAAAGTCTGTTATTTTTCAAGGTTACAAAACACAATATTAATAGGCTAAATTAAACTAACTGCTTCAAAAGTAAAATAAATATTTTATTACCGAATTCAACTGCAATAAATATTTGTTTCATTAATCAGAATTTTGCCCACTAGCACAGCCTCTCGATCCATACAGCTTGACTTAAACTTCTAATACATTCTCTTCAATTTTAGCTAATGTCTCTAATAATAAAATCAATATATTTACGTCTTTGATGTAATAAATCTGTAAAGTATACTTCATTGGTATACTTTCACAATTCTGTAATTTTAAGTATTACCTATCTTAAGTAGGTCTAGGCAGTTGTGAATGGACCTCTAATATTTGATTCATATTTTGTAGATCCATGTTCTGTTGTTTTTTTTTAATTTTAACCATGTCTAAATCTTCCTTCCTTCCTTTGGCTAGTCCATTTTTACTTATTTCCTATTAGTTACAACTTAATGTCGGGTCACATCCTTCATATTTTCTGTCTGCTTAAGTTAATAAATAAATAATAACAGTACAATTTGACTAATTAATGAAAATACCTCTACGTATTTGTCAACTTTTTATCACATGACCATTTTGAAGGAGATTTCTAGGGGGTATTGAAGCTTGTCCATACCTCTTGCCTGCTTCTTGTATGAATGCTCCTTCCATCTGTCTTGCAACTTGGTCAAAAAATAAATTTGATAAATGGGAATGAAATGCGGAGCGAAATTCGAAAGCTATTTGAAAATCAACAACACAGGACTGATGTTCTCTCTTCAAGCCAGAGCTGAATCTCCATAGTGTTAGAAGATAATGGAAGAGTCTGCCATCTGTACATTCTGCTTTTACTAAGTATGGTTTTACTAAGGTCACATTAGATGTGTAGCTTTCATTGATTGGCGGGAAACCAACAATTAGGTCTGCCTTAAGGTTGTTAGGTGATCTTGTTCTAACAATAGATTGCTTGCACCAAGGAACAAACTTGTGATAATTCTCCACATCTGAGACTACTTCATACATTTGCTCCATTGTATAGCTGAAACAATGTATTTCAAAATAATTTTAAGAAGGTACTTGCATGTGAAATATGTATAAGTCTAGTATTTAATGTACCTACTTATATTTTTTTACAGAAAAAACTTTTAAATAAATGAAAAATATCATTTACAACTGATAAAATAAAATAAAGTATTGTTTATTGTTATTGTGAGTGTAGACTGATGATGCATTCATAAGATGGTAGCAGCTGCTAACCTATTATTGGTACCCCAATAATTTTCTGAGCTCTATGCCCATAGGGTTAAGCCCCTGCTGACACCTTTACCAGACCAGGCAAGAGAATATTAAGAATTTTTAAATTCTCAGATTACCTCTCAGGTTTTGAACCTGGGATCCGCTGCTACTTCCCGCTTAATATAAGAACACTGCATTGGGAAGGTGGTCAAAATTAAATTATGTGTTTGTCGTGCAGTCTCATGCCTGAGCAGTCAAAATTCAGTATAGAGCTCAACCTTAGAGATGGAATTTTCATCACTCTCAGTGCAAGAAAGAATTCTTTTTCTATGATTATGGCCATTGTCTTAATAATTTGAGCTTAAATTAATGTCATCGCAGGGAACATAATTAAATGTTTAGTGCTATTTTGGACCAGTCAATTGAGTTCAAAGTATATTTGTACAACCAAATTAGCATTGATTTACTAAAACACTCCTTTGCAAATGAAAGAACTAGAAGTTTAATTAGCTATAACCCTCCACAATAGGTAAATCTGTGGTACAGTGTGTATATCTTGCACTTGTAGCTTGCAATATTCACCACACCACACAGATCTTCCAAATTATTTTCAACATATGTTTCACTCTGAAACTGGACCATCTTCATCTACTGTGGCGGATTATAGTGTATATATATAGTGTATTATAGTGGATTATAGTATATTATAACTTCTAGTTCTTTCATTATCATGGTCTTCTGCAAAGTAACGCCTCCTTCTATGCAATACTTCATTACTACACTGCAAACAAACTGTATGGTCTTAATGTCATCAGTACTTACCCCACTAATTGTCTTCCACAGTAATCTCTTTTCCGACTAGATTTAGGGAAGTTGAAGAAAGTGCGCCGTTGTTGATGTACATTGTGACATTGGCAATGAGCATTATTTACGTAATGACCCTGAAATCTAAAATCACAATATTCACATGTATTACAGGAGGAAATTAAAGTTACACAGCATTGAGCAATATTTACTATCATACTTCTATTACTTACCTTAAAATCGAAGGTACAGACAACAATGCTCGATATCCAAAAGAATAACTTTTAGACAACATCATTTCGTCTATCGAGCGTCTATCAATCCCTGATTGAATTCAAATAAAAAACATTTTAAAAATTAGTCTAGGCTTTGTGAACCAAAATTAAATGGTACATAATGAATAATTCATAAATTGTCATTTTAATCAAACCGCGTACACGAACGCATGCTTATTTAGCAAATTAATTAAAAATAGTGTGAATACTGAACATCACGGGCAAAAATTGCGAATCAGAAATATTGGCAATTGCATTGCAAATTCAAAATCAATTTCAAATTGACAGCTGATTGACAGTACCAGAGACAAGTGCAGCCCTACCGGCTAAAAATTGTCGCAATATCACATTCAAAAATATCCTGGATTTTATGTTAGAGTCCTTATAGCCGGC
This sequence comes from Erebia epiphron, assembly GCA_963932025.1. Classification (NCBI taxonomy): domain Eukaryota; kingdom Metazoa; phylum Arthropoda; class Insecta; order Lepidoptera; family Nymphalidae; genus Erebia; species Erebia epiphron. Next base: position 36,524,792 of record OZ009948.1, on the reverse strand, counting down.
TTCGCCTACTAAGCTTTTTCAGGAATGTAGCAATGGGAGTAATGGGTCGCAAACCACAGATTACTAGTCACGAATGCGGAATGTCGACATTTTCAATTTTGGTGGTGCAAACCTACTTATAAACCGACTAATTTGAATATCTATGGCAACCTAGCAATTTTACATCGACATCGCAGTCTACCAAAAACTGCATTACCTTTCTAACCAAGTAATATTTTAGTCTGTGAATATGAAGCCATGCGCATAAGTTATTAAACTTTTTACGATGCAATCAAAGCTACCATAAGCTAGAAGTATCTCGAGATACTGAAATTGTCTATGGATATTTTCATTTATTATTACAGTTTATCATAATTTTTTGCGAAAAGGATCAGGAAAGTGATTTAAAATAGTATTTCGGTTAGGCTAGCTAGTTTAAAGTTCTATTGCATTGTTTTCAACATAAAAAAAAAGTAGTTAACTTGATTTTTTAAAAGTTATCAATAACTAGCTAATGCCCGCGATTTCGTCCGCGTGAATTGAGGTTTTTCGGTCCCGCGGGAGCTCTTTAATTTTCCGGGATAAAAGTAGCTTAGGTGCTATTCCAGACTATAATCTGTCTTTGTGCCTTTCAGCCAGATTCGTTCAGCCGTTGGCGCGTGATTGAGTAACAAACATCCATGCATCCATCCATCCAAACTTTCGCATTTAAAATATTTATTTGATTTGATTATTTGATTGATGTAATATTATTACTTGAATGGCATTATTATGTATAATATGTCGTACAATAGGCATGATGACTGATTTTGAAAAATGGTCAGATTATGTTCGGAAGTGTTTACTATTTCGAAAAAATATCTACAGCAGAAAAATAAGGTTTGGTAGATAAAATTGGCATTTGAAATTTAAATTTTAAAATTCGTGCCAAAACGTTCGACGGTGTCATGGCGTCGTTTGTGACGTCACTATTGTTTTTATCCATGTACTCTGTGCAGTGTTAAGTAAAGATTAGTGTCATTGTTAAAGCTCGAAAACAAACAATTGTGACGTCATTCGCTTCTTGGTGTTTTATCCATTAGGGCGGATTGCTGTATTTTATAGTTTTTAACCGACTTCCAAAAAAGGAGGAGGTTCTCAATTCGGCGCGTATCTTTTATCTTATCAAAATAAATAGCAATCTCACTCGAAATAGAAAAGATCTATTAGATAATAATATCGATTAGATAAATTCATAATTTCATTGATTCTTGGTTACTGTCATCATGCCTATTATTATATTTCTTAGTAGCGTGAGTTGGTATTTCTGCCGATGAGAATATTTTAGTAAGGTACTAGCTACTTAAACATAGGTATATCCATGGTTAAGCTCAATTATTATCAATAGAATGTCTTAAATAATATTTTGAAGTCATTCCAATCTACCATACCTAATTGCTTGAAATAATAGTATTTTCTATTTTTACTTATCTAACCATGTATTCGAGCTATAAAAATCCTTATTATAAATTAATTTTAGTTAATGAGTAGTAAAACGATTAAGGACACCGTATGTCACCGCTAAAAACACCTCTTGTGGTGTATCAAATAAAGCCTAGTTTGACGTAACGTTTGTCGTGGTCCTTAGACGACATCCTACTTCAAAAGCCGTATGCGACACCAATTTTCAGAAATTATTTTTATCGATAGTTACTGCATCAATGTCAAAACGTTTTTTGTCCTCAACGATCCTTTACGGACAGTCTCAATGATACGCGAAACCAAAACCATGTTTTGGCATTGATGCAGTCCTTTAATGATTGATGCAAAAGTTACGCGGTCGCCCTGCAGTTGACGTTGGTCACAGAGAACTTTGTCTCGTTTTGGACCATGGATGTAAATGAACACTTGTCGTTAAATCTTCCAAAAAACCACAAAAATATGGAGGGTAGAGGTCAGTTGCCGTACTATGAGTTTTTAAAGCAGGACAGAAATTGAAAGACAACAAGAAAGAATACAAGAAAAGAAGAAGAATCTTCTTGTCAACCTCAGACTGATGTCAATAGTTTTTTTTTCATGATGGCATGGGTAAGGGCATGGGCCACTCTTTGATTATAGTAAAACAAGGGGCCACACTTTGGGCCACAGACAACTGTGGCGTTGACGGAGTCGGGAGTACTCCAAGTCCACAGAACATTATCACGCTAGTTTCCACTCTATTCCGCTCACAGACATACCTAATAAAAAAAAGGGTTAATTTGTTGCCTTGTCTCTTGTTGCCACAGAGTACGTTGAATATAGATTATAGGGGTACTTGTTAGTTGTCTCTCCGGTATATTATATATAGTGTATTATCTATGGTTGTCGCTGTCGCCTGTCGCTCTGTCCAGAGACAAGTTAACCAGCTCTCGCACGTAGTAACCAGAGACAAGTTAACCAGAGAGTAGTAACTAATACCTGATCTGTGGCTCTCGCTGCTGTTTCACACGTGTTTATTTTTAGAGAATTAACGCAATTTGCGGATTTTTATCAGATTGCAATAAATTGTGTTTAAAAGCATAATTTAATTGAATATAAAGTCATTTATATGGGTCGTAAAGCAAAGTTCGATGAAACAAAAAAGGTTAAAAAAGGGCCTGGAAGGAAGGCACGAAAACAGGGTGATCCGGTGTTTAAAAAAGGCCTCAGTAAGTGTTAATTATGCAGTATGTTAAGTTATTCGTTAAGTTTCTGTTTATATTATTTCATAGTCTACAGTTATGGATCGTTCTGCATGCGTTAATCATTATAACCTACTTTTAATCATAACATAACCTGTTTCACTAAAAACTTCATGATCCACATGCGACTATGGCGAAAGGCAAAATATGTAGTCGATCATTTAATCAAACGTTGTTAGTTTTTTTTTTTTACAGTAAAGTAGGTAGGTATAATTTTTTAAGGATATCGGTTTTTTAATATACAATGAAACTCAAGATATTTCCCACAAAAACAAAAAAAATAAGCCGACTGGTGAACAAGATGACTTGTCATGCTTTTCGCCATTCAGTAGGTAATTATCAGTATTGTGTTTGTCTGAGCTTGATAACTTATGCGGCCACAACATCGCTGCCCTTTCTCCCATCATCCTAATTTTTAATGAAATTAAGGCTCACATATTCTATAGGGCGCCCTATAATAAGCTGTTTGTTTAGGTAATTTACATCTGGGCCACCTACTTGCTAGCTATTCTTGGGAAACAGCATTCCAAGCCAATGGTAAATTTACTACACGTTACCTGTGTACAGTCACAGTCTGAAAATGTTTAACACTCTAAGTTCATAATTGCATGCACACATCTGTGTCGGACGGTTGATATGTGATTTGATCATAGATTTTTTATATCCTGCTGCCACTGCAGCCCATTGACGTCCCACTGCTGGGCACAGGCCTCCACTCTTGTAGGAGAGCGGGAATTAGAGCTTAGACCCACCACGCTGCTCCAATGTGGGTCCCCTGACCTCCTGTAGGCCTCTATTTAAAACCTTAAAAGTTCTTGCACTACCGTGCTTATATATCTATGAGGTTAGCCTATTTGTAAAGAAAAATATGTCTGATTTATTTATTAAAAAAAGTGATAGATATTTAAACTTTAATACAAGATATCCAGATAGACTGCTGATACCTTCATGCAGAACTGCGCTTTTTAGCCGAAACTGTTATAGTATGTCTGTCCAAATATTTAATCGATTGCCTGAAAACTTAAAGAAATTACAATTCAGTGTATTTAAAAGAAAGCTGCATGAATGGCTCATAGACAATTGTTTTTACTCGCTGAAGGAATTTTTAGAATGAATTTATTTAGTAGTGAGAATAATATAAAATATATTTGTTTTGTTTAATAATTTTTATGTAATTTATCAAGACATTATTTTATCTAAGACATTAATCATACACAAGTTATAATAATTATCTTTATGTATAAATTATTTTCGTGGTATAACTGATTATGGCTGTATAAATTAATTTTTAATAATTTAAACTCATAGCATAACTCATGTTTTAAAATTGCATGTCAGTAATGACGAAACATGTATGGTCAAATTTAGTCTTTGTCATCCTATTGTACAATGTTTCCAGCAAATAAAAGATTTATTTATTTATTTATTTATAATGCGGGTTGGCAGGCTAATTCTGCTGCAGTACAACTATAATCAAAGTTTTAATTGGACGACACATTTTGATTTTACTAGGTTCAAATTGTAAAATAATGATGCTATACTTAAGGTAATAGTGATGTGACACAGGTCCAGTTGTTTCATGAGAATGAGTCAATGAAACAGTTCCTACTTCTCTATTATAAAACTAATGAATAATTACTTACTAAAATGAAAAAAAACCGGCCAAGTGCGATTCGGACTCGCGCACCGAGGGTTCCGTACTCAAGAAGTAGGTATAATTACCTTTGTTAATGAACCGCAAAACTAACTTTGTTTGTAGAGGTTTACTGTTAATATCAAAAAATTACGTTTGTTGTATGGGAGCCCCCCTTTAATACTTACTTTATTGATATTTAATTATTTATTTTGAAAGGTAATATACAAGTTAATATTCTGTGAAAATTTGAACCGTCTACCTGTTACCGTTTTTAATATTGAGCAAAAAAATACGAAAAAAACACGTTTATTGTATGGGGACCCCCCTTAATATATATATTTTTTTAATTTTTAGTATTTGTTGTTATAGCGGCAACGGAAATACATCATTTGTGAAAATTTCAGCTTTCTAGCTATCACGGTCTATGAGATACAGCCTGGAGACAGACAGACAGACAGACAGACAGACAGACAGCGGAGTCTTAGTAATAGGGTCCCGTTTTCACCCTTTGGGTACGGAACCCTAAAAATACTTTGAAATGGGTAAAATGAGTATAATAGTGCTTTAAAAAAGGGTTTCAGAATATGAATAGAATATTTTTTTACGTAAATTTATTTAAACTGTAAAAGGTGAATTTAGGTTTTGGTTTGCGGTTCTCGTACGATGAAACTATTTATTGTTCAAAAAAAAGGTTACTTCATAAATTGTGGGAAATTTTCGCTAGTTTTATTTAATACATATCTATTTTCATCGTAAAATTTGTCCAAAAAGAGTTCTGGTCAAAAAACTGTTTTTGGGTGCCATTTTTCCAATATGGCGGCGCTAGCGGCAAAAAAATGAGGTGGCAAAGTGAAAATTCGGAAAGAGCACGTTGAAATCTATAAAATACACCAATTTTCAAAAACTCCAGGTAAAACTACCAAATGACCATAATATTATAATATATTCAGGAGTTAATTGTTTATGTTTGCAGTTGATGACAATAAAGAGGAGAAACATCTAAGCCACAGACAAAAGCAGAGAGCAGCTCGAAGGGTTAAAAAGAAAAAGGAACTGGTTGAGAAGAGAAAACTTCTGAAGCAGGCAAAGAAGAATGTTGCTAAAGAGCAAGAACAGGTAGTCAAAGAAGTTGAAGAAGATTTAGAGGAAGTATCTGATGATGAAATTGCTAAAGGTACATAAAATTTTCATTTATTTTATTGAAATACTAGCTGATGCCTGCAACTACGTCCGTGTGGATTGAGTTTTTTGGGTTCCGGTGTGAACTTCTTAGTTTTCCGGGATAAAAAATAGCCTGTGTTATTCCAGACTATAATCTACCTCTGCCAAATTTCATCCAGATCCGTTCTGCCGTTCGGGCATGATTGAGTAACAAACATCCATCCATACATCCATCCGTCCAAACTTTCGCATTTATAATATTTATTTGATTGATTTGATGAAATCCATGCTAAGTAATATTATTAATTCTGTTGCTTTTTGGTCCATCTTTACAACCGTTTTTTTTTTAAATTTGACCCATCTCTTGTTCTGAAAAAATAACTGACTATTTTTGTCAATTTCGCAGTTCCAAAATACTAAAGGTTTGCTGTGTTTACAGGCTTTACAGATGACAACAAGGAATGGTTAACGCCAAAACAGAAAGGTAAAAACAAACCTAAAGAGGGGTCAGATAGTGACAGTGGTGAAGAAGATGGTTCTGGTGAAGAACAGGAAAACGAATCGGATGGGGATCCAGATTCAGATGCTGATGATAAACCTAAAGCAAAATCTGACAAAGAACAGTATAAGGTACAATTGTCATTTATCAAATTAGTAATTAATACACAGTACTTTATTTTATAAGCATTCAGCCCTGGTTATTATTATTTGTTTTCACTCACATTTGGATTAAACCAAAGACATGAAAACTCTTACAATTATTAATTGATTAATGTGTAAAAACAAAGGAAACAGGAAAATTAAAAGTGAGAAGGGATTTGTAAGTTTATTACGTCTGTGAGAGGCGATATCTGGCAAATAGTGTCCGTTTTTTAACTGACTTCAAAAAAAGGAGGAGGTTCTCAATTCGACTGTTTTTTTTTTTTTTTATGTTTGTTACCTCACAACTTTTGACTGGGTGGACCGATTTGGATGATTTTTTTTTTATTTGAAAGGGCATACTTCCCATGTAGTCCCATATAAATTTTATCGAAATCGGTCAAGCGGTTTTTAAAAGATCAACAGTAAAAAGTACTTTGTATAGTGTGTGCTTGTTGTTGTAAAGTTGGGGCGGGAGTTTGAAGTCGGTTGTTTAAAACAAATTTTTTATATTAAATTATATTATACTTTTTACATAGGTACTACACATACTTTAATACTATACAATAATCAGCCTTCCTAGTTCATTTTTAGGGTTCCGTACCCAAAGGGTAAAATCGGGACCCTATTACTAAGACTCCGCTGTCTGTCTGTCTGTCTGTCTGTCTGTCTGTCTGTCTGTCTGTCTGTCTGTCTCCAAGCTGTATCTCATAGACCGTGATAGCTAGAAAGCTGAAATTTTCACAAATGATGTATTTCTGTTGCCGCTATAACAACAAATACTAAAAATTAAAAAAATATATATATTAAGGGGGGTCCGCATACAATAAACGTGTTTTTTTAATAATTTAAAACTTGCTACATGTTTGTACGGAACCCTCGGTGCGCGAGTCCGACTCGCACTTGGCCGGTTTTTGGTAACAATAACCACCACCTCCACCACAAGAGGAGAGCCCTACACGCACCAAATACTGAATCAGCCTTCCTAGCGATAGTTACCAAAAGTATGGCTATATTCTATAGTATAACAACAAGTAGAGTCAGAACATAATACAAAACCAAATAAATACAGCAATCAGCTGTTTCGTAAAGTTGATGCTGTTTGGTGATGATTGATTGGTGTTTAATTGGATTAAAATGAGATCTGTTTTTCCTTTTAGGTTGGAAAACTTGACGATTTATTTGAAGACTCTGACAACGATGATGCGGGCATTGATCAACAATTAAAAAATGAAGACATAAGTAAGATGACCTATGAGTCAGATTCCAGTGATCAAAATGAAGATGATAAAGACAGTGATGATGATGATGATGACAAATTACCCATTGAGAAGGCAAATATCAAATTAAAAAGGAAACGAAAACTAGATCTAAAGCTGGCGGATGATGAGTTACAGCTTAATATAGCTAAACAGGATGTATTCGCTTTTCCAACTGAAGAGGAACTGCAGAATCCTACTAGTTTACAAGACATTCATCAGAGGATCAAAGATGTTGTGACCGTATTGAGTGATTTTAGCAGACTAAAGGAAGATGGCAGATCTCGTTGTGAATACACAGATTTGCTTCTCAAAGATTTGTGTATGTATTACAGTTATAATGAATTCCTTATGGAAGTTCTTATGCAGATATTCCCAGTTCAGGAGTTAGTTGAATTTCTTGAAGCGAGTGAAGTGGCCAGACCATTGACAATAAGAACCAATAGTCTTAAGACTAGGAGAAGAGATTTGGCTCAGGCACTTATAAATAGAGGGGTGAATTTGGACCCTGTTGGCAAATGGAGTAAAGTAGGACTTGTTATCTATAGTTCTACTGTGCCAATTGGTGCTACGCCTGAATACTTAGCTGGCCATTATATTTTGCAAGGTGCATCTAGTTTTTTACCAGTTATGGCTCTAGCTCCACAGGAAAATGAAAGAATTTTGGATATGTGTGCCGCACCAGGTGGCAAAGCATCTCATATAGCTGCCATAATGAAAAACACTGGTGCGTTATTCGCGAATGACGCAAATAAAGAGAGAACGAAAGCTATTGTTGGTAATTTCCATAGATTGGGAGTTGTGAATGCGATAATTTGTAATTACGATGGACGAGAGTTTTCAGATGTAATCAAAGGGTTTGACAGGGTATTGCTTGATGCACCTTGCACGGGCACAGGTGTTATAGCGAAAGATCCTAGTGTTAAAACAACGAAAGATCAAAAAGATATACAAAGATGTTTCAATCTACAAAGACAACTTCTATTGGCTGCCATAGATTGTTGTAATGCAAAATCGAGCACAGGGGGCTACATAGTTTATTCTACTTGCTCAATTTTGCCTGAGGAAAACGAATGGGTCGTAAACCATGCTTTGAAAAGAAGAAATGTTAAACTGGTGCCAACAGGTCTTGACTTTGGAACTGAAGGTTTTATGAAGTATAGGCATCATAGGTTTCATCCCTCATTGAAACTTACCAGGAGATTCTATCCTCATACTCATAATATGGATGGATTCTTTGTAGCAAAATTGAAGAAGTTTTCAAATGTTATTGTAAGTATCATACTAAATATTTTTGATATTTGCCAGTTTTTTTTCAGGAAATTAGATTGAATATTTTTAATAGACTTTCGGCGCCTGTATTTGGGGTTTTAAAAGTCCTTCCTCCAAAGTTTATTTTCCGGCATAAAAGCTGATGTCTGTCTTCAAGAAGGTTGTGAAAAAGCAAAAGATAGTAAACAGACAAACAAAAATTGCTTTTAAAATATGAGATTTATTAAATTTATTTTTTAACAGCCTGAACCAGTTAAAGATGATGCGGATGAAGCAGAGACAGAAGGTAATGAGATAAAACAAAATGGGGACGCGATGCTGGAGGAACAGTCAAAGCCATCAGACACACCTGTCAAAAGACCTGCAGAGACCAATGATGTGGAGGCTCAAAACAAAAAGAATAAACCCAATAGGTTTGATCTTTATTTCGTATTTTTTATACTTATCAAAAACTGCGGAACCGACAGGATGGTAAACATTGCATACCTTATAAGTAAGTGGCTTTTGGAATTTGAGGTTAACTGAATCCTCAGTGCCGATGATATAACATTTATTATCAGAATGGTATAATCTCTGGAATGGAATGGTTTTGAGCGAGTAGTAGGAACATTAATTACGAAATTCCCTTGTGATGTAACGAAATGTAGATAATCTTATTATAAAAAAATAATTAGCATGAGCTCGCGCTAGGAGTTGGTATACAAAAATAACGTTTCGGTAGGACATGATCTTACGATCTTTCCGATTTCATTCAGTCCTTCATGTGAGCGGTAGCTAATCAAACAGCAACTCTTTATCAAACGCCTTAACGCGCGTTTAGTATGGGGACTTGAACGAAATACTGAATTATTACGTTATGAAAATTCGCACTTTTTTACTATAATTGATAGGACCTGGATTTTACGCCACTCTACTCACGATCATTAGAAAATAATTAATTTTTGGCATCAGTGTTAGCAGTTGTGTCCATAAGTAATTAATCTTTATGTTCTGTGTATTATTAAAAACACGTAAAGATTAATTACTTATGGACACATTAAGAAGATTGATTACTTATGTAAATTTTTACAAAGTCTAATTTGGAGGCCTGTTTATTTAGAAAATGATCTATTTTATTGCAGCAGCGAAACTGTGAATGTAAATAAGGATATAAGTCAAAATGTACAAAAAACCAAGAAGAGAAAAAATAAGAAGAATAAAAATAAAACTGCTGAGAGTTTGCAAAGTAAAAGTAATGAACATAATACAAAACAAAATCAGACTGAGAAAAATAAAATCGAGGCTGTAAAATCTACTCAAATGACATATGTTAAAGAAAATAAAGGAAGGTCAACAACGAGAAATAATAAGGCGATTCCTGAGATAGTAAAAATAGATTCTAATAATTCTAACGAAACTAACAATGGTCCAAGTAAAAGCAGTCCTAACAAAAAGAAGAATAAAAATAAAAATAAAAATAAAAATAAAAACATGAAAACCACCACACCAATCACAACCGATAAAGTGGTTAATAAAAGTGAAGATAAAATTACAGACAAAATACAAATTGCAGCAGCAAAAAAGCTTAAGAATAAAATGAAGAAGCAACAGAAGAAAGTTGGTCAGTTAAACGGGAAAAGGGGAAACAAACAAAATGTCAATGACAAAACTAAGACATTCAAGAAAAATAAAATGAAATGAAATTGAAATGTTGTACAGTAATATATCGAATAATGCAAGATGCAATATAATAATTTTGTTTAATTTAATTGGTTTTGTTTGATTTATTTCTTTTTTTTATGAAACTTCTAAACTACTTACGTACTTATTCCTATCCTTAGCAAATTCTTTGATTATAGTTCTGCTCTACAGTTTTTGACTAATTTATTACTGGCAAATGAACAGTAAAAAAATCAGTTAACATACTATAGGGACTAGATATTGCCAACGTTCATTTAAATAAAGATAACCGAATTATTTCGGTGTAAAAGTTTCTATCTCTATTCTCCAGGGCAATTATTACGTTACTAAGATGGATTCTAGTGTCTATCACCTTAGTAATAAGCAGATTCCTATTTCTTGTATGTACTTGTATTCTTGTACAATGTAAAGGATTATTTACTGTAGCGGCTCTGAAAGTTCTTTAGTTTTACCACCGTCATGTTTTATGAAATTACATCTTTAATCCATCTCTAGTCCTGTCCCAATCCGCAAGGAGTATTATGAAAGGGATAGCAATATACATATTTAAAGCTGTCACTTTTGTTTAGAGATTGTGTAATACAGCAGGGCGACCGCGTAACTTTTGCATCAATTATTGATACATCGCAATCACCTCTGATTGGTTAACACTCTTCCACTATTGGACGAAATCCATTGACGCAGCAAGAATACCATAAATTCAGCCAATCGGCGGTGATTGCGATGTATCAATGATTGATGCAAAAGTTACGCGGTCGCCCTGCAGAATTAACAAGCCCCAATAATATCTATGGCTCAAGCAGTGCCAGTGACCAGTAGTAGGTACTATTGACCAGTATATGAGATTCTGCAAGGAATTGTGGAACTCCTTCGAATGCTAGGTTTGGGTGTGTATGATGTGATGGTATGCAAGGGTTCCAACTCCCAAAGTGCTGGAATTTCCACCCTGCACCAAAGGCAGACTCCACTAGGTGGATCTGCCTTTACTGATCCAGGCGGCGCTAGTCCGCAAGACTTGCTGTGCGTCATTGCACATTGCATTTACATAGTGTCAAAGATATTAGACCACACTGCTAGTAGGTTAAAAATAAACACAAAGATAACCATGAATAGATTTTAATTTCTGTTCATTCCAGTTTGTTGTGTATGTTAGAATCACATTTATATTGCAATTATTAATCTCAATGTTAAATCTATTCATCATTAAATGAATCTACCACAGTTTCGGAAAGCCCTTCTATCCAGAAGAAACTGCAAGAAACTAGTATAGTTGCTCTTTTAAAATTATTGAACAGTCAATGATATTAAAACATAATAGTATATAAAAACGATGAACTATTAAAGTTGATTTTACAATTATATTGATTTTATTAATTTCACTACAAGATCTGTCCCAAAATATGATTCCAAAACACAACTGTTTAGAAATTGATAATGATAACCTAACATAACTTCTTAAAATAGTAATTGAAATTTAGATTTATACTCATCTCAGCAAAATGTCGTAATCCACCCTTAGTCTTCACCAAAACAATCAATAATAATATACGCTTTATCCACTTGTAATAATTCCTCAAAATTTTAATACTGACTGAACTCCTGACGCCATTTTCGCTTCTTTTATATTATTTTTTTGTTACCGACCCATCAACATTTTCCTGAATTTTTGTGATTGGCTGTCATGATTACAGTTTATATGTATATTGAAAACCTACGATTGGTGATTAAATTACTTAGCATTAATCAAAATAAATTCTGCATCCTGCAACACTCAATGTTGCCAAAATATAATTTCTAAAGTAAAATTAACAATTCATTGTAAGAAATTTAAATTGAACATGAAATGTAATGTAAAATTATTTATGAATCACAACTTAGCATCGTAATAATACTGTTAATAGTGTTCATTCTTCACAATAGTACAAATTTCTTGGCTAAACTGTTAACAGAGACTAATATACATACTTATCAGCTCGATTCAGACTTACGCAGCTGATCGGATGTGTAATGCGAAGGACCGAACCCTGGACGTGGAAGGAAGAAACCCAGACCCGTTTCCACCATGAAAAACACCAGTTTTGTAACCTACAAAAGTTGAATCGAGCTGAATTATTGTAGTTAGTCCCTTATTGCTCGTGGATACTTGGTGAACTTTACGTCAAAGGTACCTAACAGAAAGAAATTTTAACTAATCCTACAGAGTCCGCCGCCCTCCTCGACTTATTCATGGTGACAAGAAAATGTACCTACCTAGAAATGAGAAATGGATTAACATCAAAAATGATAATATTCAAAAAAACATTGACAAGCGCAGCCTATCGCCGGCTCATTACTGAGCACTAAATTTATCTCCTGTCAGAATGAGAAGTGTTTAGTCCAAAGTCCACTACGCTCGACAACTACGGCTTGGCAGGCTTTTTAGACACGTTACACCTAAAAATTGAGAGCAATCTGGAGAGTTCTCAGGCATACAGGTTTCCGCACGATGTTTTTGTTCCATACCGTTAATTGCTAAAGACGCACATGATAACTAACTCCGAAACATCAGTCATACGAGTATGTGACCGGGGATCGAACTCTGGGCCTCCCGAACAGGAGGCCAAGAACCACTAACTTAGTTGGTGTCTTAGTACCTACTTACCGAATAAGATAGATTAATACTTCAACTACTCTTGGGTCGTCGTGGTTGTACTTACCTAGATGTTTTGATGATTGACCACATTTTTATCTGTAGGTACGTAAATATTCCAAAATGAGTTTTTTTGTGGTAGGTTTTTAGATTGTAGATTAATTTTGCTAGAAATTTTAGGTTGCTGACCTAAATTTAGCAAAATTTTAATTCAAATATCTGTTAGGTACCCAAGGACCAGCTGATGTCCGCGATATTTTTTTTTTGGTTTTCATGAGAACTCCTTAATTTTCCGGGACAAAAAATAGCCTTTATGTCACTTTCCCAGGTTCCACCCGTACAAAAACCCATGCAAAAACTCACGTCGATCCCTTGCTCTGTTGCAGCATAATTGTATGACAAACCAGTAAACAAATACACTTTCGCATATGATGTAATAATATGTTAAAGTGTTGATTACAAACTTTTCATAAGATGGCATTTAGCAATCTCTGCGTAGCGGTATTCAACTCATTTTGTATTTGTCATGAACAGATCATTTCATAAAAATAATATGAAACCGTTTCAGCTATCAGCAAGGCTATCGGAAAAATCTTAGGCCGTACTTGCCGCTAAAGTAAATAATACCTTATTATTTACTAGATGATTCCCGCGACACCATTCGCGTGGATTTATGTTTTTTGATTTCCTCGGGAACTCTTCAATCCCGGGATAGGTACAATCTGTCCTTGTACCAAATTTCATCAATCTCGGTTGAAAAGATGGGCTGGGAAAGCGTAGCAGACAAACAGACAGACACACTTTCGCATTTAAAATATTAGTATGGATATGGATTTATTGACGTCGAGCTACGATTCCGCGTAGCAGTACTAACATATTTTGTAGTATGTAGCTGTAGGTACCGTTTACTATTCTCGTGCATTATTAACCAATATGGAGTTTCATAGTTATCACATCGCAATAACTTTTCCATTGTTCTTTCGTCATAGATGACAGGAAAATTAAATAGATGCAAAATATAATATTACGCATATCACGGTGAAACTTGTCAGGAAATCCGAGCGAAAAGCCGATACGAAACCGCTACGTTTAGGTACCTGCAAGTAAGTACATAAGTCCGAGTATATTGAAACAAAGCGGACAATATTAAGCCCAGCCACACGGTCGGACCCCGGATAGCTGGAAGCCTCAGCTTCCAGTACCGGGGCGGCGTAGCTACGTTCTACGGGTATCCTTAATGAAACCGTAGATCGCGCAGCCGCGTCCCCTTTCCCCACTTCGGAGGCTGCCACTGACAGTGTCTCGCGGGCCGCGCTGTCGACTTCACACGTACGACCTACGTTCCCACCTAATTCTGAAACTCTAATTAAAAAAATACTATTAATTGTATAATCGAAGTGCTCGTTTCGACTCCTATAACATTTGTAGTGCCAGTTTCATTGATAGTGTTGCGGTTTTTTGTCAAAGGAAAGTAGGGCGGGACGCTTTGTCCGTACTACGCCCGAGAGCCTGAAACGCGCAGCATCCCTTCTCACCGCTATAGGTATATCTACTCATACCAACGTATAGAGATATGCAGGCTTGACAGCTATTCGTTTTATCGTAGAGCTTCGAGAGTTGGCGGTTACCATTTGATTTGTTCTCGGGATCATTGAATGTTTGTTTTAATAATGAAATATATTAGAACTTATTATAATAAATAGGTTTATTTCACAGACCAGTTGGTTTGTTTGCTCTTGCTACCTAAATGATTGGCTGCTGTTTACCTTTAGGTTTAAGCTAGGGGTTTTATATCTACTATGAAAACGTGTTATTTATTTGTTTCCTCGTAAAATGTTTTGAGTTGAAATTACAATGAAGTTTAGTAGTTCCATATAAGCTGGTTTTAAATAGTCAATGGTTATAAGTTAATATGCAAACACACAGGGAATATGATTTGGCTTTATTTTAAGTAAACATTTTATGTTTCGAAAGCCCAAGTATAAGTAGATTACTTACCTGTACGGAAAAAAATAAATTTTGATAAACTATGACATCGGAAAGGTACCTACAATAATTCAATTAATGGTTAATTCTACACAATAAACTCTACAGTTTATTTGAGTACAAAATTCTTGTAATTGTATTAGTTTGATTTGCATAGGAAAGTAGGAATATAACCACAGACGTGACAGTTTGAAGCCAGAGGATCATGACGAAATGTTATCTAGGGTAAGCCGTGCTTATATGTCTCTATGATCTGCACGTCTGCAAGCCACTATAGGTAGTATAATTATAATTATAACACTATTGTTTGGTGCTCATCTTTATATAACAATTTAACAGCATAATTTATCATGCTAATATTATAAATGCGAAAGAGTGTTTGTTTGTTGGTTTGTTGAGTTGCCCTTCAATCACGCCGCAATATAGCAACGGATCGACGTGATTTTTGGCATGGGTATAGTTGAGGACCTAGAGAGTGACATAGGCTACTTTTTATCCCGGAAAATTAGGGATTTTCCGCGGGAATCAAAAAAACTTTAACAGTGTCGCGGGCATCAGCTAGTAGCAAATAAAAAGATCCCACTCATAAATAATACTCGTAATAATTTTTCCTTTTCAATATAAATGGAATTGATTTAAAGGCGGGCGCGCATTACACCGACGCGCGATGCTAATGAGCCCCAACGTTTCCAGCGCAACTACAAGTGTAGACGAGGACCCTTGAAGCAAATAGGCCACGGGGATTCATTACCGGAACGTTGGTATTGCACGGTTGAATTTGTCGGTTATATTAAAAGTGGAAAATGAGCCGAGATTTCAAAACTTAGTTCATAAAATCTATTCATTAGAATTATTAGCCCCATATTTTGCTTAGAGAGACTATGTCGATCGATTGTTTTATAGGAATTCCTTTGATCCGGGCAAGTACCTATTGTACTCGGAGCTCGGATTTGCTTCTGGCTCCCGGGACCCGGGTATAATGGAACATTTGCTTTTCAGATGGGTCGTACTCTATCATTATGGGTCTCTTTCGCTCTCAGTAGGTTAATTAATATTGTATAAGTATTTTTCAACCTCACCAACACAACTGATAGACAATAGTTCAGTGGTCAATTGGCAAGTGAACATACTGAGTGAAAATATTCTTTATCCAAATCTCGCTTTTGTTGCTCTTCATTTCATTATTTAACAATAATTTAATGTTACAACGCCTACCTACTTATTTGAATCCTATAAAAGCATCTCAGAAACATTTTTTTATTATAGCATGCAATTTACGGAGGCGGGAGCGTGAGCGCGTAATTTACTTGCGTGAATAGTTAAACGCAATAGTGCATACGCTCCTGCTGGGCAGTGGGCACACAGTGGCTACTATAACTTGAGTGATCGCTTCTTTTCAGCAGCTAGACTTCAGGTTTTAGCAGGCTAGACTTCTTTCGAATCGCTCGGGGATGATACGACGCGACGTGTCGGTCCGAACTCTTTAAGAAAATATTATTGCCATACACGATTTAGGCTCTTTATTTAGGCGTAGCGTTTAAAGAAGCTGCTAAATAGGCTAGACGCTCAGGCAAATAGTATAGCCAATGTGCGCCCAGCTTAACGAACGCGTTATCTCACCGCTGCAACGTTATGAATGTAAATGCAATTTAGTACGAGTGCAAGTTGATTGATCGTGATTATGTATTATTAGGTACCTATACCATCACCAAATTCAGTAACGTAACTATAGCTAACTAAGATACGACTATTAACTACTAACGTACCTACATATGAGTGGATAGATTTTGACGACCTCCGAGCTCTGTTTTTAGGGTTCCGTACCCAAAGGGTAAAAATGGGACCTTATTACTAAGACTCCGCTGTCTGTCTGTCTGTCTGTCTCCAGGCTGTATCTCATAGACCGTGATAGCTAGAAAGCTGAAATTTTCACAAATGATGTACCTATTTCCGTTGCCGCTATAACAACAAATACTAAAAATTAAAAAAATATATATATTAAGGGGGTCCCCATACAATAAACGTGTTTTTTTCGTATTTTTTTGCTCAATATTAAAAACGGTAACAGGTAGACTGTTCAAATTTTCACAGGATATTAACTTGTATATTACCTTTCAAAATAAATAATTAAATATCAATAAAGTAAATATTAAAGGGGGGCTCCCATACAACAAACGTAATTTTTTGATATTAACAGTAAACCTCTACAAACAAAGTTAGTTTTGCGGTTCATTAACAAAGGTTAATTATACCTACTTCTTGAGTACGGAACCCTCGGTGCGCGAGTCCGACTCGCACTTGGCCGATTTTCTTAAAGTGCGGAGGTCCCGGGGTTGGATTCTTGGGAATTTATAATTTATGAATTTTCCCTGGTCTGGCTTGGTGGGAGGCTTCGGCCGTGGCTAGTTACCACTCTACTGGCAAAGACGTGCCGCTAAGCGATTAAGCGTTCCGGTACGATGCAACTTAGAAATCGATTAGGGGTAACTGCCATGCCCTAACAGATTACTCGCTACCATCTTAGACTGCATCATCACTTTACCATCACTCATCAGGTAAGGTCGCATTTTTTTTGTTTGGCTGTCCAAAAGTACGCGTAACTCACTTTTATTATGGAGATTCACTTGACGTACACACTTATGAACATTTATTTGAATAAAAAATCTTTTATTTTATTTTATTTTTCGCTCGAAGTCTATCAGAGTGCTTTCTGATTTAAACTATAAATTTCTACAGTTTTGCTTGTCTCTTATCATGCTTTTGGCCCCCACTAAATATCACATATCACGTCTGTAAGTCACATGTTCAAAATTGCAAACAGTACACGCTCAAGTATTTTACGCGTGCAACGTGAAAGTGATACGCGTCTTGCATTATTTGTTTGCCTTATCATGACCAGTCTTTAAAACAAATAAGAATACCGATACGTGAGATAAAAATCTATAAGTACTTATAATAAAACTGTAACTGGAAAATTTCTGTACATTTAATATATTCTGAAAATTTTAATCGGGGTATGCTTTACTATCGATACTGAGTCCAAAACAGATTTTTATCTAATTTTTGTCTGTCTGTCTGTCTGTCTGTCTGTGAATGAACGGATTTAAATGAAATTTGGTATAGCGGTAGCTGATACTCCGGGTCAATATATAGGATAGTTTTTATCCCGATAGAAAATAAGGTTCCTCCAGGATAGGGGTTTTTTGTTGATTTTACTCCATAACTCAGTCAAATCTGAACTGATTTGAATAATTCTTTCTTTATTAGATGTTATGTATCATCAGGTAGGTAAGTTTTGCCCAATTTTGGTGAAGATTTGATAAATATTATCAGAGATAGAGGACAAAACTCCTCAACAGATAACAGCAATTCACTTGATTAGGACTTATTAATATCTTTTTGGTGGCGTTTGAAGGAAACAAAATTAATAATAAAAAAAATTGCGACCAAGACAAAATCTGTCAATTCAGCCGTCAACATAATTTACTGTTTATATCGGTATTTCCCTATTATTTCGATTTGATTTCGATGCCATAATATGTTTGCCTGTGATAATAATATGTGGACTTAATTTCGTGTATTAAAAATATTTAAGTAGCTTGAAAGGGCAGATAACGAACTTTGCTACAGAAGTGTTATCTGCAGCAGTATCTTCTGGAACGCAATCCTCAGTAAAGAAGCTCGAAGACAAATGCCGTAATCGAGAGCTTGAGGTAGTTTATGCAACCGCATATTATGACTGTGGCTATACCTAAATGCGAAAGATTGGATGGATGAATGTTTGTTACTCAATCACGCCAGAACGGCTGAACAGATCTGGATGAAATTTGGCACAGAAATAGGTTATAGTCTGGAATAACACATTTACATTTATAACCCGAAAAATTAAAGAGTTCCCGCAGGAATCAAAAAACTTTAATCCACGCGGACGAAGTCGCAGGCATCAGCTAGTCTTTAAATAAATCGTCAATTTCCTAAAAAACTTTTTTAAAATTGACCAAATAAATCTCTACAATTATGATACAACAGTGATGTTGAGAAAATTTTAAGAGCTGCATAATATTATGGACATAGGTAGAGGTCTTGGTTGTTGGTAGAGCCTCATGCTTATACTTACCTGTATTACCTATATTATCCCACTACAAGTTACCCCTTGACTGCGATCTCAGATGGTAAGTGACGATGCAGTCTACTCTAAGATGTTATATATTAAACCCATACTCCTACGTAGTCGGTTTCTACACAGCATCGTATCAGAACGCTAAATCGCTTGGCGATACGTCTTTGCCGGTAGAGTAGTCACGGCCAAAGCCTCCCACCAGACGAATATCGTTTGTTATTTAGACTAGCTGATGCTCGCGACTTCGTATGCGTGGATTGAGGTTTTATGGTTCCCCCAGGAACTCTTCAATTTTCCGGGATAAAAAGTAGCCTATGTGCTATTCCAGACTATAATCTATACCTGTGCCAAATTTCATCCAGATCCGTTCAGCCGTTCCGGCGTGATTGAGTAACAAACATCCATCCATTCAAACTTTCGCATTTATAATATTTATTAGATATTAGAAGATACATCATTTCGATAAATCAAACACTAGAAGTTTTCTCTCTCGTGATTAGTGCTGAGTTGCAGACCAACAGTTTTAGTAAAACATACGTGCATGTTCCGATTTCACTAAATTATAAGCTATATATTCTTTAAGCCACGTACTTAGTCGAATGGTCCGTTGGCGAATCGCCAAGTGTTACTCGATTTTATATCACTTTTGGTTTCATGTGATGCACTAGTAGTGCATGCGGCCACTGACCTATTGAATTTCGTAGAGTTGCACCTGCATCTTGGTGATTGATTAAATGTAGGTGAATATTTTATAGATATTGGCTACAGTACGTACGTATTACTTAGTTGATAGTTCATATCTGTTGAACATTTTCCGGTTGGTTTAAGGGCAAAAACACGCTAACGGACAAAAGATGACAAAATTGAGCGAAAACGCCACCATCGTAATGGGATACACGTCTCGTCGTTTCGCGCTGGTCTGTACCACCGGGGGCCATCGTTTAGTGCTGAATTTTTGTCCTGTTCTATCAGTTGTGTGTTTTGCCCCAAGGTTGTTTCTCATCCCACAAACCATCGGACGATGCCCTTAAAGAAGCAAAAATTTTTTAGGTAGGTAAGTATGTAGAAATTAGAAACTATCATGTTACAGTGTAAGTTTCTGTTTATCCCTTCAAATGTAAGCGAAATCCTAGTTGATAAAAATAGCAAGTAGATAAAATGGGATCTAAACTAAGTACCTACCTATGTGCTTATATTTCACCAATCGATTAGCCTCAAAAGCTCGATCAGTTTCACTATTATTAACAGTTAGGTATGTATAATAATTAATTCTCACTTTCTTTCGCTACTAGGTAACTCAAAAGTCCGAACTAAACCACCATTATTTATTGTAGGTAGGTAATTGTTTTTATTTTATTGCAGATATTTATGAATAAATGTAATAGCTAAAACGTCAATCAATCAAGTAGCCTAAAAAAGTTTTGGTACCTATAGCTGAAGTATCTCAGTCCCACATAGTTAGATTTCGTTTTAATGTGTCGGGTTTTTCTAGGTACATATCATCATCATCAAATCGAATTTTGGCGATCAGTAGGTGAAATACCTTCCGGTCTTGAACTATTTTATTTATTTATGAGTTTGAGAATTAACTATGACGGTGGTCGACTCCTGAATGTCATCCGATCATTTGGTCTTTATAATTTCATGATTAAAAGGTAAATACATTTTTCTAAAAAATGTTATGAAACGTGCACATTTCATACTAGACCAGTGTCGATAATTTTTGAAACCAAAAAAAATCATAGTAGGATGAAACCCATTGGAAAAGGAAGAGAATACAACAAAAATGAAAGGAAAAATAATTTACGGGCGATCTGAGGTCGGGAAGTGGAAGGGGGTGGTTATTAAGGGTAAAAATCGGTTTTTCTCGATTTCCGTCAAAACTACAAGTCCTATGGAAAAAAATTAAATTGCAAAGTTGTAGGTAATAAAAAGATCTACAACTTTTATATTAACACTTTTTTCACATTACCTCAAAATTTATGTGAAAAACTCAAGTAACCAAGTTTTTGGTTTTTTATTTTTATCTTCTACAAAACAATAGTTTTTTTGTACGAAATTTAGTGAAAACCTTCCGTTTTATGTCCCAAATACACTGTAATTTTTTGGATTTCAAATATTTATTATTTTAACCTTATTTTGACTTAATATCGAAAAAGCAGGCCTATTTTCAATCGAAAATTCTCCCGTCAAAATATCTGCTTTTTACAAAAAGTCGGTAGGTTTTTTGTTTGTTGAAATCTCTACTTTCTGATGGTGTAGAAAAAAATATACATTACTGTGATAAATTTTCTCAGAAAATACAAAAAACTAACTCGAACTTGAATCCGATTTTTTTAAAATCATATAAAATATACCTTCCTTTGGTAAATTTTCTCAGAAAATGCAAAAAAAAACGAAAATAACTCAAATCCGAATATTTTTTTTAATCATTATGTCCAATGTCGCATGTATTGTGCAATTTTTATGTTTTATGTCTTCTTGATTTTTTGTTAATCAATGTTATATGGAATCTTACGTTTTTCGAGTAATTAAAGTGTAAATTTTAATAAGTAGCTCAAAATTGTACATAATAATTTTTTTAAAAAATCGGATTTATGTTCTTTTCGCTTTTTTGCATTTTCTGAGAAAGTTTACCACGGTGAGGTATATTTTTTATGATTAAAAAAAAATAATTTGGATTCGAGTTCGAGTTAGTATTTTGCATTTTCTGAGAAAATTTACCATAGTAATGTATATTTTTTTCTACACCATCAGAAAGTAGAGATTTCAACAAACAAAAAACCTACCGACTTTTTGTAAAAAGCAGATATTTTGACGGGAGAATTTTCGATTGAAAATAGGCCTGCTTTTTCGATATTAAGTCAAAATAAGGGTATAATAATAAATATTTTAAATCCAAAAAATTACAGTGTATTTGGGACATAAAACGGAACGTTTTCACTAAATTTTGTAAAAAAAAAATTGTTTTGTAGAAGATAAAAATAAAAAACCAAAAACTTGGTTACTTGAGTTTTTCACATAAATTTTGAGGTAATGTGAAAAAAGTGTAAATATAAAAGTTGTAGATCTTTTTATTACCTGCAACTTTGCAATTTAATTTTTGTCCATAGGACGTGTAGTTTTGCCGGAAATCGAGAAAATCCGTTTTTTACCCTTAAAAACCACCCCCTTCCACTTCCCGATCTCAGATCGCCCGTAAATAATTTTTCCTTTCATTTTTGTTGTATTCTCTTCCATTTCCAATGGGTTTCATCCTACTATGATTATTTTTCACTTTTTACCATTTTCAAAGGCTTCGGCACTGGTCTATACCCTGTAAATGACTTCGAAAGTTAAGCTTCCCGGCCTAGGCCAGTAAAGAATGTATGTATTTTCATGACATATCATAAGTTTGAATTTGGAATCTTTCTTCCTGAATATCTTGTAACTTGTTATAATGTTCTTTGGCCTAAATAGTTTAAATTTGGAACTCTACCATATTACGCGTTCAGCACTCACAGCGCAAAAAAAAAAAAAAAGTATGATATTTATTTTTTATCTTTATAATATTGAAAGGCGGGAATTAACTACATACCTAATCGTTATAATTTATTATTTAAAAGTGACGAAAAAATTAGTTCGAGTGAGGATATTATGGATTTAGATTGTACGCTCAGAATACAGAATGTACGCCTCCTTTTCTGAGAGCGGAGGCCGAATTAGCTAAAAATAATTTGCTTCCGCCGAAATCCAAAGAAAAGTCACTTGTTTCATTTTTTAGAAAAGCACTATACACACCTCGACCGGGAGAGCATTTCTGGTCTCGTATATAGTCTAACTAACACTCGACCAGGCGTACTTCCCGGTCTCGCGATGTAATGTACTATTGCTCTGTTTAGCAGTCCTCTTAATTAGGAATGGGTAGGTATCCCGTTATCTTCTTACCAATTTCAATCAGAACGATCCATTTAGCTTTACTTAACATTTCCACCAGAACTTAAAATACTATAATTACCTCCACAGAGAAATTTTCTTATTTTGCTGGATTACTTTCCATTCCTAACTTGCTTATTCGCTTGTATCAGGTGTAAGATATTCGTTAGGAGCTGCAGCCTGCAACCATACGTACCTATTCTGTATTCCATATCTATACCTACCTACGTGCATCTTATCCTTTCTTATTAAATTTGGAACCAGTCCAACTTTCTAAAATCAAGGACTTTGTATGCGAAAGGACACTATAGTTATTACAAAATATATATTTTGTCCTAGCATTTCCCGCAGCTTTTCACAATATCTAATGTTTCCAAATTATATTCCACCAGCTGATGTCCTCGACTTCATTCTATGATTTTCCTGGATAAAAAGTAGCCTTTGTCACTAGGTATTTACCTAGTTATTAAATTATATCCATTCAATAAATTACGTGGATCCGTTGCTTCGTGGTGGCGTCACAAACCTACAGAAAAACACCCTTTCGAATTTTTAATACCTACTGGTAGGGAACTTGGGCAGTTTTTATTAGTTTTCTAATGTAAAGGAATAAAAGATGATGTTATTTTGAATGGTGTCTTAACAATTCACTATAATGTTTTTTCTGAACTGCTCTATTAATTTTTCTCCCTATAATCAGTTCCCAGTTACTATAGTAAATTATTTGGTACCAACTTCCTACTCATGAATTACAGTTTAGTTTTAAATATTTAAAAAATTATATAATTTCCGGTTACCGAAAAAATCTGGTTAAATTGATTCCCCGTACTCGGAAAATCTAAAATCCTGAATCAAATCCCATTGGAAAGTTCGGGGTGAACATTTGATTTTATGAGACTTCGAAACCTCCGTAAATGGCTGCCAGTTAGGTACCTAGGGGAAGCAATTTGCTGGTTTCCTCGAAGTTAATAGTCGCTTGTTCAGAAATTAATTGGATGTCTATTTTTTATTAGAAGAAGGTACTTGTGACACCACGTGTTATTTTACTAAGGATTGTGTTTATTATATTAGCAGATAAACCGAATTTTAGGCTTGCGCTTGATGACAAGCATGCTTAGATTTAGTGCAAAGCAATGATGAGGTTTAGTTTGAAACGCTTGCCTTGAAGATGCCTATTCACTCTTGCCTTGAAGGAACTTAATATGGGTAGGTTTGTAATTTAGATTTTAGATTTTAGAGGTAAAAAGAATAGATTTTCCGTGGTAAAAAGAAGCCTATAATATGTCCATCCCCGAAATTGAACCTATATGTAATGATAAATTTTTTCGATATCATGAAAAGCTGTAAGAGAAAAATCCAAGAGACAAACATATTATGTACCTATACTTACGCTTTTGCATTTCTAATATTAGTATGGACTATTTTTATCCTATTAGGTATTTTAAGATTAGAATAAAGCCGTGATTAATCTGCGTAAAATTCATATGAATTTATTTTAAAGGTATAAGTAGGTAATATTATCTTCAATCTTTATGCCTATTAATTTGAATGCATAAATTATGATGGCCTAGTTTTGGGTTCATTTAGTCAAATATGAAATTACCTATTATTTTTACATATTTTTTTTTTAGAAAATCAACAACACTGCCTTATTTATTTAAACACATATTTTAAATAGGCCTACCAAATATCATGAACATACGAAACTTAAACTAATTACTTGTTCCTTTTACCTAATGCTTTCAAGTTTCATCTTGCTCTTTCAATGCGTTGCACGGGAACCCCAAGGTTGTACCTAATGACAATTTAACTTACTTATAATTAATGATTAAATATCCTTAAACATACAAACTAATAGATAACCAGTACTAATTATTACGATAAGTCTATTAAGTATATTTTATCTGGCTGTCTTGTACCTACGCTTTCACGGTTCACAAAATTTGCTAGGTGCCGAGATATATTAAATATAACTTTTTATCCCGGAAAATTAAGACTTATTCTATCTGTAAGTTGCACAGAATAAAAGATTTTAACTAAAAAAAATTCAACACCGAATATAAGTGTAAATAAGTTGAACACTATGATGAAACAAGAATAGGTAACAGCGCAGAGCGCTCCAAAAGTCCTAATTAAATTCTTTTTTTATGTCGTTTTGAATACTTCTGGCCCGGTTGGTTCCACGCGCCCCAATTCGCGATCTCTGAAAATGCGCTATCTATACAAGGCCATTTAAATAAGGATTCATTATAGCTTTTTTCTTTCATTATTACAACGCTTTTGTGGAAACCCGCCTTTGTAATGTGGTGTGGATTAACTGCCTGAAAAGATTTTTGCAAATAGCATTAACTCGTAAGTTCCTAATCTACTACCTGTACCTAACAATTACCTACCATTTAATCCACTACAAATTAGCTTTGATACGATGCGATCAAGCTAGTAGATAAGTATAAGTAAAAACCATCGATATATCTGCAGCTACTAGATGTGCCCTTTCATAGAAAAAAGTTGGGCGACCGACTTGTGGTGCGTGCCCCTCACCTGTATAAGCCTGTCCTTGTCACCGCCATAGCGCTGTCTCGTTTTTCAGGCTAGATGGCGTTACTAAGATAAGTCCACATTCTTTGTTTGACAGGGCCAGTCTATGTTAATTGAGGTCGTTTGTAAAAAAACTTTATTACACATAATAGCTATTTATGCAACTGTATCGTAATGAGGGTCATTTTAATTCGAGTGCTGTTTTTTGATACGAGGCTTGCCGAGTATCAAAATAGGATAGTACGAGAATTAAAATGACTAATTACGTACAGTTGCATACAAGATTTTATCTACGACAAGGACGTCTTTATAATTTTTTACTTTATAAATTAATAAAAACCAAAAGTGCCAGAACCCAGAGCCGCTAAGCTATAGGTATCCTATTTATGAAGATAACCATATCGTTACAGCTACGACTCATAACGATACAGCTCCCATACAACGAACTGTATCGTTATGAGAAGCAAACACGAAAGAGGGTTCAATTCGATATAGTTGTCAAATTCGAAATTGGAACTTTTCGATGCTGGAGTAGATAAAGAATATAACAGAACAGAGTTAACACGAATCGTGACAAAATTTATAACTTGTTACGGTGTAAAGGCGGCCTTATCACTACGAGTGATCTCTTCCAGGCAACCTATATTAAAAGAGATTGTTGCATGATGACTCAATGCACACGTGTAAATTTATCAAAGAAAAAGATAATAAGAATTAACTTACAATAAAATAAACTTACATAACAGCACATACTGTAATTACATACCTACTTATTAGTTTACATAAATGCGCAAGCTAGCTGCGATCTTTCGATGATTTGATGAATGATATACAGTTTAAGATGGTAGCAAAATTTATGCATGAATGTAGGATGGTAGCTGGACGCTTCATTAAAAGCGTGAAGTGGTTAATTACTCAAATATTACCTGCTTTAACGGTGGAAATCTGCATACCAGAAAATTCTTCATAGGTAATGTAAGGCATTTGATAATTGTACGAGTCTGCCAGAGCCCAGGAGCAGACTGAATTTCCAAAGTCAAAATACCTACTTGTATTTATGCAAATTGCAAGTTATTCCAATATGGCGTTCCCGCCAACGAACTAACCGAGTGAAATACATCGAATGAGTCAAATATCAACTTAATTAAACTCAACTAAACAAAGAAGTACAGTTTATTATTGTAAAATAAAATAAATATAGAATTTAATGATAGCTAGCCTAACCTAATTAATATATAAATCATGCCCGCGTGGAATGGTGGCAAGAATGCCGGCTGCATTTCCGCGCTGGACAGCCAGGCTGATCCTTTGCGCAACCTTCTGTCACCAGAAGGGCTGGCTCATTTTTAAAGAAAGACGTTAAAAAACTTTAAATATTTCTAAAAATTCAACTTTAATTTAATAATAAATCTGACAATGTTTTCAAAGGTGTGTGGAGTTAAATCGCGCTCGGCCAGTGTGGTAGCTACTTACCAGGGAGAAAACGAGCATATCTGCCTTCCGATGCAAGTTACAGTAGTCCACACCCTTTGTGTAAACTGTACCTTAAATTGTTTTAAATAACAATGTTGGATGCCATGTGCGTTGACGCTTGGCCTCGGCCTATATCAGGGAGCGAGCTCAAGAGCGGCAGATACGGCGGAAGCGGTCCAATCCGGCAAGCGTAACACACCTGACGCCACTCTTATAGACTGACTGCTACATCCTTGTATGCCTTTTGCAGTGTGATGACTTTTGCAGCCCAAGCATACAATAAAATAAAAATAAAAATTGTTTATTTCAGACCCTTATTCTTAGTCCATATGTTGTCAGTACAGTATTTAACTTAAAAGCTATGTTACTATACTCGAGATACACAAAATAAAAAGATAAAAAACAAAAATTACTAATTAAAATATCTGCGGTTACATGCTGAGGCACTAAGTAGGTGCGTATTGCGTATGTATCTAGATTCTAGTGCCTCAGCATGAGGCAGTCAGGTTGCCACTCCCCCTACTATACTACCCTAACTATACAAAAAGGAGTTTTGGTACAAAGGTCATCTCCATTAGCAAATGTTTTCAGATTTTATTCGTGTTTTCACCATAGAAAGAGTGACTCTCAAGTTCGTTTAATCAAAGTACAAAGCAAAGTCGAATGAACTTAGATACACTCTCGCATTAATTATAATATGGGTAGTAGGTAATAGGTATTATAGTTCGAAAGTCCATCTTGTTTGTTGGATTGTCCTCTAAAGGTGGATGGCTTCTTTTTGTCCCGAAACATTAAATATTTAGATCTCACGGGATTTAATAAATGCCTTCTCGCGGATCCATCTAATTCTATGACCCTCTGAAATAAAAAAGCTCAATAACTTTTTAAAAGCTCTTTTAACGCAACGATCAATATAGTAATACATGAATTTACGCATAGAATGCACCTTTCTCCTGTAAGTAAGTATAATAGTGCATTACAAAGGTCTGATTGTAATTGTATGTGCCAGAAACGTAGTGCCTACTCACTAATGGGTTATTGCATTAGAGCCTCTATAGTACCAATAGCTGGAACACTAATAAAGCTACGTACAAAGTGCCGAGTGCGGGCTCTTTGATGTTGTAAATACTCTAAACAAAACTAGAGTGATACTCTATGATCTTATATTATAACAATATAATATTTCGGTTAATATAGTCTTTATGTACACCTGCTTACATTCATTTAAAGTCATGTAAGAAATGAGTAAGTACTACACCTCACTTAGTGAGCTACTGGAAACTATGTTGGTTACTTTTATCGTTAAGTTGGCTTAAGATCTGCCTAATTTATTTCAAGATTTGAGTTTAATCTACCGTTAGATAAAATATAATCTATTATACCTATGCTTCATTATTTTTTTATTCCACTACAAGTTAGCCTATATGCTATTTGATCAGTATTATGATTATATCAGTAGATATAAAACACAGTAGGACAAGCTCAAACCACTGCTTTGGGAACTTGACATTTTGGACATAGGTTCTCGCGGTAACTAAATTCCAATGAGTTTAACGAACTCGTAGACACCAACTCAGTAAAAAAATCAATTTCACATAGGTAACAATATTTTTTCTTCTCCATCTTTCTTTATACAACATTAAAATATTATACAAGAGTCGCAATCAAAGAACAAGTCAGACAACCACGACAACACAAACTAATCCTCGAGGGATACTAGGTACCTACTGTAATAACAGCACTTACAGGACACAACTACCCTATTTGGTGGGCACACGGGCTTAGACTTTTCATAAATATTTACGTTGGGCTCATTTGAAGAGACCGCTGTCCCGGCTTTAATAATAATCTCCTGAATTTGTAATGAATTCATTTGTTACCTCGTAAAATTCGTGAAAATGCTCCATGACTATGCTGCTATATTTATTATTATTTATTTTTGTATGAAAAATTACCTAAGTTATAACTACATATACCTTCTAGAGTTCTATAAATCTTCATCATCATTCATCATCGCAACCCATCGCCAGCCCACTACTCACTGAGAACGAGTCTTCTCTTAGAATGATATAAGGGTTTAGCCATTTAGGTCATCAGTCACCACACCAGTCAAGTGAAGATCGACAGACTTCATACACCTTTGAGAACATTATGGAGAGCTCTCGGGCATGCTCTAATTTTACCTAACTAGGTACTTAAACATAAATTATGCTAATTTGTAGGCGCGCGAATCACACTATCAGAAGAGCGAAGCTCATGGTAACAATTGTATCACCATCATCATCATTAACATGATTTTTATAGATCACTATTACCTATGAAAACAATCTAACTCGGTTAGTTTAGGTACAAGGTTTGTACACAGGCCGAATGTATGACAGAAATATATAGGTATAATAAGTACCTAAGCTTTAGGCTAAGTTTAATTAATTGAGCAATTTGAGTCTGAGTATATAACATACTTTTTACCTACATACATGTTTATCAGGGGACAGGAAAATAAATAAAAACCGGCCAAGTGCGAGTCGGACTCGCGCACCGAGGGTTCCGTTCAAACCTGTCGGTATATATAAGTAAAAGTTATGGTATTTTTATTCCACTTATCTATTTTAATTTAATTTTAATACCTCTACGCGTTCATGCGGAAAGGGGTAGTAAGTTTAAAATTATTAAAAATATTTTTACTATATGATGTAACTAAAATTTTATGCTTTTCGCAATTTTTCCTTTATCTGTGCTATAAGACGTTGCTTCGTACCAAATTTCAAGATTCTGAGTTCACGGGAAGTACCCTGTAGGTTTTGATTCCCATGCGAGTGTCGAAAATTTGCATAAAAATATTTTTTTTATATGATGTAACTAAAATTTATGCTTTTCGCAATTTTTCCTTTATCTGTGCTTTATGACGTTACTTCGTACCAAATTTCAAGATCCGAGTTCACGGGAAGTACCCTGTAGGTTTTAATTCCCTTGCGAGTGTCGAAAATTTGCAGCATTAACGGCTGTATCTTTTGATTTCGTTGGCTTAGACGTTTGATTTTTTTACAGCTCCAAGGGACAGTAGACCTGAGTATTTGATATGAATTTTAGCTTGATACCTCCATGCGTTCCTGAGAAAAAGGGTCTTGACACACTGACGGACGGACAACAAAGTGATCCTATAGGCCAGGGGTTCCGTTTTTTCCTTTTGAGGTACGGAACCCAAAAAAGACTAAATGTAAGTAAAATTTTCATGACCTGGCTCTTTTTCAACTCTCTTCTATTAAATTAAAAACCTTAGCCAATTTCGGGTCAAAAATAATCCTTCGTTTGAAACCTTTTACCAATTTCTTTGAAGGAAATTATGCGTAAATACATCGCGATAGAATATATTTTGCTAAACAAATTATATACTTTACCTGCTCGCCTTCAGCGAAATGTAATAAAGTGGGATCCTTGTCTTTTGATGATTACCCTTACGGTGTTGGAGGGCTTAATAACCCTCTTCAGGCCTTTTCTGTATCAAGTAACTTTTACGTAGGGAACTATTTTATTTATCACAGAAAAATGTGCGTAGTTGTTAGAAAAAGATTTTTTTCTCGAATGCGTCACTGAAAGTCACTGAAAGTCACCTAATATTGTGTCCATCAGTGCAATTATAATGTTGGTAAATATGAATGGAAGGTTAAATACAAATATATTATGTATATATAGGTATGTATAGTTTTTAAAAATCGCAGCGATAAAAAATTTTAAACATGTGAGGGATTAAAGCAGTATTATTTTAATCTTATAGTGATGCTTTTGTTTTCAGAGCTAAAATCCTTATTTTAGAGACGTCAAGGTACGTCATATAAATAGTAAAACGACAATTTTAAAATAAAACTTCCATGCTCCTGTGACCTATGTAGGAGAGACTGTGGGCTTATCTACTACCATCGTAGTGAGCCCACCAGTCATCGTAGTGAGCTATAGATATTCGCTTTCATCTAAAACAATAACCGATTTCAAAACTATACCTTTAAGTAGATACCAACTTAAACTAAAAAGTAAACAAACTATCTGGGTATATACCTATTTTATTCTTTGTTGATTTTCCCAAAAAGCTCTACCTAAATCAATATTGATAAAATTTATAACCACTTCTGAAGTATGATCTACCAAACAAAAAAAAACATCAAAATTGATTCATTATTGGCGGAACGATCGTGTAACGTGTACATAAAAAAAACGTACCTACAGTCGAATTGAGAATACCCTCCTTTTTTGAATTATTTGTATAGAGTTGTGTACAACATTTTAATTAATTTATATAATTGTACAATGTTGTGATCTTTTAATAATTTACAAAAAAAAACATACCTAATTAATTTTTTATCACTCCTTCACACGTTAACGTAATTTAAGTTTATTATTGCCCGTCAACATTTACTTAACTAACAAATATAATTAATTATTCTAATTGCTATCTAACCGCACCTTAATGATATAATAATATTATGTTATTCATGCATTAGCAAATACCGGTGTTAAATGGAATTAAGCCCCTGTTAATTAGTTAATTAGTGATATACCGTTTTCCCATGTCTCCTGTCAAATTTAAGTTTATGGGACATGGTTCCTGGGCATAATTATACGGCATGAGACACGTGTCACATATCTTTAAGCCATATTGCCAACCCTAAGCAATATTACTCAAAATGACAGTTTGATACCACTTACCTTGACATTCCTGAAATCTATAATTAATGTAATAAATGTGAAAGTTTGGATGGATGTATGGATGAATGGATGTTTGTTACTCAATCACGCCAGAACGGCTAAACGGATCTGGATGAAATTTGGCACAGAGATAGATTACAGTCTGAAATAACACATAAGTTTTATCCCGGAAAATTAAAGAGTTCCCGGGGGAACCAAAAACCTCAATCCACGTAGACGAAGGCTTGGGCATCAGCTAGTAAGGATTATAATTCTAAAAAAAATCTTTTCAAAAAACCGACTTCCAAAGCCACTGTAAAGTAAAAAATAATTTTGATTTCTACACACTATGTTGAAGTCGGGCGAGCCTGACGCGTCAACTTTGCCTATCTTTGTTATACTCGCCCGACTTCAACATAGTGTATAGAAATCAAAATAATTTTTTACTTTACAGTGGCTTTGGAAGTCGGTTTTTTGAAAAGAATTTTTATTTTTAACTTTTTAGTGTACCTACTCTTAATCCAGTACCCTGCAGCATCAGGGTTGAGGATTTGGGACTCAGAGTTGTATCGTATACAGGTGACTTGATACCTACTATATGAATTCACCATCAAAATTTCCTAACTCACTAGTTTTGATGATTTCATGTAGTACGGTACCTACAGCATCAGGATTGAGGATTTGGAGTCAGATTTTTTTATGGGACCACCATGTGAGCTTCCTCTAACCAATGAAAAAAAATTTGTTCAAATCGGTTTAGAAACCACGGAGATATGCACCGACATACATAAAAAAAAAAAAAAAAATATACGCGCCGAATTGAGAACCTCCTCCTTTTTTGGAAGTATACCTCTATGGAAATATGGCTTTAAGCATTGGCAGTATGCCCCCAGGCCAAAAGTCGGGTTGTACCTTCGTTTTGGTCGATGATAAAACGCCAAAAAATCAATTATACTTACGTAGAACGTACGTTATATGGTTCTAAACTGGTTAAACTGACTACTGTGAGAAGTCATTTAACTGGACGAGTATTAGGTACTAAAGTTTTTTTAACGACGACTACTGCTGTCCAATAGATACCTAATTGGATTGTGGAATTGGGGACACATTTACCTTTTTTCTTCCATTTGTTAACTAGTTTGTATATACCTACCTAGGTAAATGTGTGTGATAAAATCATGACGAACTCTAACTTTGAATTACCTACTGTAAGAGACAATCCAGAAGTAGGTATTAATGAGACACTTTTTATATATTTGTACTCTCATTTGGAACTTGCACGAATAAATGGTTAAACGTGTAGAGGTTCCACGAGAGATTTAATGTAATTAGATAAAAGATGGCTAAACTTACAGATAATATTCATTTGATCCGGCCACGATTGCTATCGTTAAGCTCTAAATCAAAATGCGATCTAAACACAAAAGTATTCAATAATCGCTGAGTCTGCCGGCAGGAGACTTATAAATTACCATCGTTCAAACACTCGTATTTATACTAACTATTATCAATATGGCGTCCGTATCTGCAGATTAAATCGAATGACATGAAATGACTCAAATTGACAGATATTATACTTTCTGTTTCATGAGGTATAATGACAAACAGTAATAATGCTTACACTACTAAAGAATTTAGAATAAATAAAAAACCTTTGACGAACATAAGAGAATCAGAGCTCGAGTTTTCTCTTAATAAGTGAAATAGTTGCACCTGTTGGATAAATTAATAAATGGCTAGTAGTTAGGTAGGCCTCGTACAAATAAATTATGATTACTGAGATAACAATGACTACAGTATTATTCAGGTTAGATTTCTGAATTGTTGTAGATAATTAATTAACTAGTACTTACTTATGAAGTTATGTGAGATCACATGAATGCAATAGTCCAACTCCATAGTGTTAAATTCTCATAATTCTTATAATCGCACCTAAGGTTTGCAGGTATATGCGCTCATAGTACCGAATCTCGAGATATACTCGTATCTAGTATTACAAAAAGTTTATCAAACTCTTCGTTGTTAGGGTGTGTACTGCGTACCTACTTAAAAGTTACGGTACCCTTAGCCTTATGGTGCGACTTTCGGCCGGTTTCTGAATTGAGAATTTCATGTTGAGTCTGTCTCAAAGACTACTTAAAGACTAATTTTTGTTTCTGAATTGATATTGGGCCGGTTTCTGAATTAAGCATTCAAGCAAAAACAGCAAGTTCCAACTCTCAAAGCTTACATACACATTACCAATTCAGAAACAAAAATTTGCTGTAGTCTTTGAGACAGACTCAATATGAAATTCTCAATTCAGAAACCGGCCGAGTGTCCGTCAGTCGCACTTTGCATGTACTTTAATATGTACCTAAAATTTATTAATCCATTAGCACTAGATACAATTATTTTGTGTCTTTTTGTATAACACCACTTTTACTGGAACGTAAAGTTACTGACCGTCACATACTGAGCCAGCCAAGCGTGACATACAGTTGCATAAATCAGAGCTAGGTGGCCCGGATCTAGCCGCGTAGGATAGCCTTCCCCATTGCAGCGGAATGATTTGAGGCCATATCAAATTGTCCTCTTCCTCGCACCACTACAACGGATAATTGCTCTTATATCCTAGGACACAAGCCATATAATCACACGGTGGATGTCCCGGGAACTGTTTTAAAGAGAGGATGAGGAGTAATGAAGCTGTTTTAAGTTGCCACGAACACATGTGATGCGTGTAAACTTATCAGACAAAGAAACCACTTAGACGAACATGGATATCAACAAGAAAGGAACGAATTTCAGATTAGACTAAACAATGTTAGATCGAAATGAAAGAACTGGAAGTTTAAATCGGTATAATCTGCCACGATAGGTAAATCTATGTGGTATTGGTACCGTGTTTATTTTGTGATAGTCACCACACCAAACAAATCTTCCAAACTACTCTCAACATAAATGGTTCTCTCATTATCATGGACTTCCGCAAAGTAACGCCTGCTTCTATCCAATGTTAGATCGCACATTAAATAATGGGAAATTCAGTAAATAATGTGTAATGTAGGAGAATATAATTATTACTTCACTTAAGGCCCTGTTTCACAACCGTCAAAGTTTAAATAAACAACACACGTTTATGTTAGTTATTAATTCATTCAGTTTAGATGCAATCAAGATGCATTCTTTGTAGCACTTAACAGAGGATCACCAAGAATCAGCGTAATGCTTTCATGATGCCTATTGTTTTTTAAGCTATTGCATAGCTTCTATCGCGGGCCTTGAGCGTGGAGACCGAATCCAGAAATTCCGTAACGAAAAAAAACCTAACACTTTGGTTGCTATGACTACTTGTATTGTTCCAAGGGGAATCAAAAGGTTTTTTGATTCCCCTTGGACACCCGGACTATTGAAAACATAATTCTTTAAAATTATGCTTTCCATAGTAAAATATAAATTTTCAACAACTTGAACCATATTAAAATATAAATTTTCAACAACTTGAAGTCAACAATACAAGTAGTCATAGCAACCAAAATCATCTTTTCATAAAAATATTTCGCCTTTATATTTTCAACAACTTGAAGTCAACAACACAAGTAGTCATAGCAAGTTGATAAACAATGCTATGCAATAGCTTTACCGCGGCAGTCTCCGAGTGCCACACGTCTTTTTTTTAATGAGACTCTGTAATAATCAGGACGAGATTTAATAATCAGATGTTGGTATTAGGTCATTAACTCGGAAACTCGACTAATGGTATTTGAGCGTCTTTTATATCACATGTAGTTTCAGAGTCCTTGCTCTACCAATACTCGTAGCTGCTGTTACATATCATACAATATATACTAATATTATGAATGCGACAGTGTTTCTCTGTTGGTTTTTTGGTTTGTCCTTCAATCACGCCGCCACAGAGCAATGGATCGATTTGATTCGCATGAGTATAGTTGAGGACCTGAAGAGTGTCATTTTTTTTTTATCCACATAGCAAACATAGACATAGGCAAATTAAGGAGCAACGTAGTCGCGGACATCAGCTAGTATTTACGCTGACATTTGAACGGAATGCCGATTTCCTAATCTTGAAAAATATTCATAAAATTCATTCTTACTTACATTCCATCATTCAATCATTCGTATAGACATATAGTGTCGAAAACAGGAGAAATGGACGTAGGTAGAGACTAGACCTAGAGATAGAAATTACTAGGTATGCAGCCGCACTACATTGAAAATTGCTGAACGATTCAATAGAGCTTTCAAAAGTTTATTTGATCTTCATTGATTGCTTCATGATTAGGTCATTATAAGAACGCAAACACACAAGGGACAAAATATTTTTTTATTGGTGGCTGAATAGGTGAAAACACTTTTCAACCGACTTCAAAAAAAGGAGGAGGTTCTCAATTCGACTGTATTTTTTTTTTTTTTTTTTTTTTTTTTTTTTTTTTTTTTTTTTTTTTTTTTAAATGTTTGTTACCTCAGAACTTTTGACTGGGTGGACCGATTTGGATGATTCTTTTTTTATTTGAAAGAACATACTTCCCATGTGGTCCCATATAAATTTTATCGAAATCGGTCGAGCGGTTTTTAAAATATCAACAATAAAATAAAAACTTTGTATAGCGTGTGCTTGTTGTTGTAAAGTTGGCGCGGAAGTTTGAAGTCGGTTGTTTAAAAAGTATTTGTATATTAAATTATTTACTGAGCCGCACACACACTAGTGCGATAAGAGAAAACATTTATCTCCTTAGCGCAGACGTTTTTAAACGACTTCCAAAAAAAGGAGGAGGTGTATTTTTTTTTTTTTAATGTTATGTCGGTGCATGTCTCCGTGGTTTCTGAACCGATTTGAATTTTTTTTCTATCAGTCGTTAGAGGCGTCTCTCGAGGCGGTCCCATAAAAAAATCTGACTCCAAATCCTCAACCCTAACACTAAAAAGTTAAAAATAAAAAATTTTTCCAAAAACCGACTTCCAACGCCACTGTAAAGTACAAAATAATTTTGATTTCTACCCACTATGTTGAAGTCGGGCGAGTCTGATGCGTCAACTTTGCTTATCCTTGTTATACCCGCCCGACTTCAACATAGTGGGTAGAAATATAAAATACTTTGTAGCTAATTATAGTGGCGTTCGAAGTCGGTTTTTTGGAAAGAATTTTTATTATATCTCACATCCCATCCTAGGCTGTGCTCGCGTTACACCTTTTCAGCTGTTGTAGAAATAAACCACATTATAATATAGAGTAGGTTAGTCTGAGTAGCATAAAATATTGCTTCGGATGTCACAAAAGTTGCAATATTAATATCTTAGTACACATTCAACTGTAGCACCGAACCCTTATTCAAGCCGACCTCATTTGCTAACAGTCCGGAGGCCCCTACTCGCTCCACACAGACTGTACACCACTTAGATGCTGAGCAACATTGACTTTATACCATTATAATCTCTATATCCAAAGTACTAGGAACTATAATATTATGAATGCGCTTTCTTTAGTGACAAAAGTATCTCCACATTATCCCGCGGTACGCAATACCTCGGAGGAATAGCGCTTCATATCTTGTGTCATGACCCATTTTATGATTGTGGTTTTCTTTTAGTCTATCTTTGTAAACATAAGCATTTTAATAACTACTTGATATAGGTAATAATATTAATTCTTATAAGTTATAAAGTATACGCCCAACATAAAAATACAGCATGACCTAAGTACCTACTACCTTTTAGTAAAAGAAATGTTAACGTATAGAAAAGTATTCGATATCCTTCAAATATGTACGTATTATCAAATAACCTCGTAGAAAGGTATTCCAAACTTGAAAATGTGTCAACAGCAGAGGCCGATACTTGGTCATGTTTCGCCTGTGTACCAGTACTCAGTAGTGAATCTACTTCTTTAAAAGGACATTTTAGCAATGAGAACCCGACAACACCTTAACTCACTTGAGTATTTTAGTCTACCACGGGTTCGTTTCAAGACAAGGTTCAAGCATACCTATACGATACCAATACGAAAAACTACTATTTCATCTGTATACATACTATGATAAGTAAGATGCGAGTGCAAGGTCCCGTTGCCAGTTTCACTCTCGGTAGTGATTGCATGAGATCACATTTCACATTCATCTTAGCACGAGCGAATTGCTAGTGCACCGCAGGCCTTAAGCTGGGAACCTACAATAAACAAGCTTGAAGAAGAAGCTTATGATTAGACGCTGTTTGTAGGGTAGTAGGCTGTCTAGGCATGCTCGTAGGGTAGTGCAAATATTTTTTTTATTTACTTGTTCAGGGGATTTTTTAATTATAATTTGCTTCGACGAACTTTGAAAAAACGTAGTGATTAGGGGAAAGGGGCCTAAAGCGGTTATGGTGCCCAAAGCGGTTTTGTATTTTTAAATTAACGCGTCAATAGCTAGGAGCATCAAAGCGCGGGAACGACGCCCTCCCTCCGCTCCCCTTGGGGCACTCGTCCGACTCTGCGAGAACGTGTAACAGAGTAGGTGCAGTAAAAAAATCAAAATTGTGTGTATTTCGAAAAAAAAAGCGGTAAGTATAGTGTGTTTTCTTTATTTATAGCTTAAGTATGCCCTGTTTGATAAATTACTCTTGACTTTTGTGTATTTGACTATGATTTAGAAGTGCCGACTTTTATGTACTTGTCTAATTTTGATGTTGTTTTTGATTGCAAAAATTATAAGGCTAAAAGGGAAAGCGGTTACCTATCCGCTTTGCCCACGACTAGGATGTAATGAGTTCTGTTATATCAATATTGTAGGTATCCTTTCAGATGGTGAATAAATACAGACTAAAAACTGCTCAAGCCGCGTGGGACGAGACAGCCATGACCAGTGCTCTAAAAGAAGTTACAGATCTTAAGAGATCTGTGAAATCTACGGCGCATAAAAATTCTTTCAGAAAAACCGACTTCCAACGCCACTGTAAAGTACAAAATAATTTTGATTTCTACCCACTATGTTGAAGTCGGGCGGGTATAACAAGGATAAGCAAAGTTGACGCATCATACTCGCCCGACTTCAACATAGTGGGTAGAAATCAAAATTATTTTGTACTGTACAGTGGCGTTGGAAGTTGGTTTTTTGGAAATAATTTTTATTATTAACTTTTTAGTGTCGGGGTTGAGGATTTGGAGTCAGATTTTTTTTAAACCATCTCGAGAGCTTCCTCTAATGACTGATAGAAATTTTTTTTCAAATTGGTTCAGAAACCACGGAGATATGCACTGACATACATAAAAAAAAAAAAAAAACGCGCCGAAAACCGAAAAGTTTGGTATACCCCTCTCACCACACTTGACAGACATCTGAAATCAGGGTCAGCACAGAAGAAACTTGGACGGTTTGTCACGATTTTTACTTCCGAACAAGAAAACGAGCTACTGGAATATTTGTTCCATATGGATGCTCTTTTCTACGGCCTTTCAAAGGAAGAATTCCTTCAATTAGTATACAAATATGCTAAAACGAATAAAATTTCGCACCCTTTCAAAAATGATACTGCAGGAAGAGACAGGTTCAAAGTATTTGTGAAAGGACTTGCTCCTTTTCGATTAAAATGTTTTACTTGTACGTTTTTCTTATGAAACAATAAAGATTATATGACTTACTTTGCATTCCTTTAGTATGTCCGCTTTGCCCGATACCTAAAACCGCTTTAGGCCCCCCCCTAGGGCAAAGCGGTTTTTCTTTGAGTTTTTATCAAATTTTCTTATAACTTTATTTTTTATCAACCGATCTTAAATCTCTATGAATGATTTTATGCGCCATTAAACTCACTATTCGTTTGTGTTAAAGTTTAGGTTAACATCGATTAACAAGCTACTGATATTCAACCTCAATCTTAACGTATCCGCTTTAGGCCCCTTTCCCCTAAACATTCTCTCTGCTTTGAAAGGTCGAGCTTATGTGAGTGCGTTAAACGGCATCTTGGCCGAATAATATAGCGAAATTGCAAATAAATAAAGTAAACAGTAGCTATTCAGTTCCTTATTCATCCTTATACACAGATACAACATACTATTACCTATTCTGTGATACTACTATTAATGTAAAATGGAAAAGTGTCTTTCTCATCGTGGTCTCATCTGTCTGTTACCTTTTCATATAAATTTGGACGAAATATCGAATAGAGGAACTTATTAGGCTTCTTATTTTATCAAGAAAATTAAAGTAGAATAATGTAAGTAAGGGCGGGCATCAACTAGGAAATCAATCAGTTCACTTGAAGTTGTCAAATTTTATAAGACAATTCATCTAGACAATTTGTACCGGTCTAAGAGCAAGCAATTTGTAGCAATACCTACCAGCATTATGTATATACACTTTCCTCGCTCTTTGTATTCATTTGCCGTATCTTGATTTCATTTTCACGTAATTCGAGTGTTTAGCATTGTTACTTAATATGTACATGATGTTTTTATTTGTTTAATATTAACTATCTATTGAGATTTGACCATGGCTAGGATACGTTAGCATCTAAGCACTACAACTATTTGGTGCCCAAAAATTCTAGTGTGATTTTGTAATCCTCAGGCTGCATGTTGCCTTTGCATGGTGATCGCGATGACAGTGATTATGTATATTTTATATGATGTACTAGCTGATGCCCGCGACTTTGTCTGCGTGTAATAAGCTTTTTTAAAATTCCCAGTGGAACTCCTTAATTTTCCGGGATAAAAAGTAGCCTATGTCACTCTCCAGGTCATCAACTATACCCATGTAAAAATCTAATCGATCCGTTGCTCCGTTGAGGTGTGATTGAAGGACAAACCAAAAAACAAACACACTTTAGTGTTTATAATATTAGCATGATATGAAGTGTGAAGTATGATGTGATTATTACTATATTTTCGTGAATATACAAAAATTGTAGATTCGCATTTTTATTAACAAGCAATACGTAACCTACCTAGGTATATCAAGGTAGTAAGAACTAAAAAGCAGTATAACTGAATTTTTTATCAGAGTTCAGGCTCAATCTGCAATTTTATGGGCTGTTAGGCAGCGCAGCTATTTGCAATCCTAAGAGGATCAGGCTACGGCAAGCTTGTGGTAATTCCTTTTTACGTATAGGGAATGTACGTGTAATTCGGAATGCGGTTACGTATCGTCCCCAAGGGGTGTAACGGAATGGTAGTGGATCAAACACAACGAACAAGAGTACACAGGTACAGGTATTACGTTGCGCTCAGCGTTAGTAGTAGTACTGATCTCTGACCGTACAGATTTTAATTAATATCAGGTCAAATAGTCTGAATTTATATACACTCAGCGGCACGGAATCTTGGCCAAGCTCTCATCAAGCGGTTATGTAGTAGAGGATGCCCACACGTCGTCCGAGGGATTTAGGTCCGTGAGAACTCTTTCATTGTGAGGGATCAATGAGATAAAAAGTAGCATAGGAAACTCTGCAGCAATAACGCAACTATTCTATTAACCCATGCAAAAATTAACGTTGCTCTGTGGCGATGTTATTGAAGAAAAAAAAACCGAAATACCAACGCGTTATATTAAGATTATTTAAATTGTAGTCACAAATGGGTGAAAACCTATTGAAACAAGATTCGCCAACTCAAGTAGCTCAAATAGATCGTTATCTTGTTAGTGGCCAGGGTGAGAACACAGAA
Source organism: Erebia epiphron (assembly GCA_963932025.1). Lineage (NCBI taxonomy): Eukaryota > Metazoa > Arthropoda > Insecta > Lepidoptera > Nymphalidae > Erebia > Erebia epiphron. The sequence goes on along the minus strand of OZ009948.1, from coordinate 36,483,492 downwards.
GGTTTACAAGGATCAGCATTTCGTTAGTAATTCCACTTAAATGGACTACAATTATAAGATACCCAAATCTATATGTTTATGGATATTTAGCACAATATAACATGAGTACTAGTGGTTCGCCCCGAACTGAGACCTCGCGGCGCCATCTATTGACATCATTGTTAAGCTCTGTTGTAAATACTAAGGCTCATTAAAAATTAAATAATTTCTTTTCCATATAATATTTATCTAATTTTAGTATTTGTTGTTCAAGTATCTAATTCAAATAATTGATCAAGTTTCAGGCTCAGCATTTCAGAAAATTTAGAGTTCTGAGGTCAACTTTGGACGTTAGAAAATCTCCACTTTGAAAGCCCCCCATTTCGTCAATTTTAGGGGAAAATTAAAAAAAAAAATTTTTGGTCTCTATTCCTAATTATCTTTAAAATGATGTACCGCATATTATATATATTATAAAAATATTTTTTCTTCATATTCGCTTCTATGAGAGCCCCCCTGAAATAAAGATTTTTATTACTTTTTAAGCCATATTCGGCTGGAGGCCATCGGTTTATATATAAAATTTAAATTTGAAGTAATTACGTTCAGTAATTCAGAAGTTATAAGGCTCTGACAGACGGACGGACAAGTGCAAATTCACTCAAGTAGACTCAGAGACCTTCGCTTTGCTCGGTCAATTAACAGCAGTGTTTACCAGAGGTGATTGCGATCGTTATACTGTAGCAATAAGTTTTACCAAATAATGCAGACATCGGTCAAGCCCTTATTTTAAATCGTCTCATTTATTAATTAAACGGAATTTTCACAGCATCACAGCATAACTAATGAAGAAGTAAGACCCAGCGTGGCTTCTCTAGAGGCGAGCTCCAGAAAGTAATTTACAGGGTAAGCGATTCCGATTGTTAATCGAGTCGGTCGCCCGTAATCCTGTTAGCAACCAAGCGGCTGGCTTACAGCATTCAGCACTTTCTTCTAAGCCTACTTAAAATCGGCTTCATTTGCCCTCAATACCTATATTTCTAGTATTGGCTTGTTTAACCAACGTACTGACCTGTTATTGTTTTACTTACCTTTTTATTTTGGCATGATTGATTATTATCTATTAAATAGGGGTTTAAGCTGACTTTTTAAATTATTACAAGTTGGTTATTATCGTCAACATAATCGATGGTCGTTTACTGCTGGCGCCTGGCATATTATATGCCTCTAGTAAGGCAATTTACTCGTACCATCCACATCGTGTCTTTGGCTTAGGTAAACATATATTATTTTACATTTTTGATTGGCACCTATGCACCGCAATAGGCATGATGACAGTAACCAAGAAACAATGCAATTATGAATTTATCTAATGAAATAGGATTCATGGATTATAAAAAACGTATTTATTTTTCAATATCGAGTGAGATTGCTTTTTATTTTGATAAAATAAAACTATAAAATACAGCAATCCGCCATATTGGATAAAACACAAAGAAGCGAATGACGTCACAATTGTTTGTTTTCGAGCTTTGAAAATCACACTATTGCTTACTGCACACTGCACAGAGTACATTGGTAAAAACAATAGTGACGTCACAACGACGCCATGACACCGCCGAACGTTTTGGCGTGAATTTTAAAATTTAAATTTCAAATGCTAATTTTATCTACTAAACTTTATTTTTCTGCTGAAATAAGAAATGTTTTCGAAATAGTAGATACTTCCGAACATAATCTGACCATTTTTCAAAATCAGTCATCATGCCTATTGAAGAGCGTTTTTAAAACAGCAAAAATTGGCTTTTTGAAAGAAATATTGTAAAGCTATACGTTGTAAAGCATTTATCTATTGATCGAAAGCAGAATTTTATTTATGTCTATTAATAATGTTTCGTTAAAAAAACCCTACTAAGCAGGTATAAGGAGATATTCCCTAAAAGCTGTGGTGATAATTGTGTAAACATAGAAACAATTACCGCCCTTCCGATGCCACGTTAACGATAAATACGAACACGAAGGGTGCAGGGCATTGTCCTTCCGTTTTAGTGGTAGTGTGAAAACACTTTAATATTAAACTGGAATCGAACTGAGATCAAAATCTATACTAATATTATGAATGCGAAAGTTTGGATGGATGTTTGTTACTCAATTACGCGGTACGCCAGAACGGCTGAACGGATCTGGATGAAAATTGGCACAGAGATAGTTTTTAGTCTGGAATAACAAATATGCTACTTTTTATCCTAGAAAAATGAAGAGTTCCCACGGGAACCTAAAAAGCTCAATCCGCGCGGCATCAGCTAGGATTATCTATAGAGTTATTTTATAATAAAACGTAGTATTATTATCAAAACAATAATAAGGCTATTTTAGGAGGTATTAGGTACGTAAGATATTCTAAACTGTAAATTCATGGTGAAATTTTAGCAGACCCATATTTTACCTATTTAGTTTTAGTTTTATTTCTAGCTCGTTTGAAATGGATGATCCTCGTCCCATCTGAATTTCACAATAATGATGCTTCTTTTGTTCACAAAATAAATAGTTTGTTTTTTCTTTTCCTTATTTTCCGGTCAAAGAAACCTTAATCAGAGCAAATGTAGTCTCCATCCTGTAATCTGACGAGATACGAGTCGAAACGAGATCTCTTTGAAAAGAACAGTAAATAAAGATAATTGCTTTCAGGTCTCGAACTTTGGGATTAATCTCGAAAGCTAGCGATCAATATTATAACTTCCCAAAGAAACCGTGTTTCTTTATACATAAACTTTTACTCAGTGTCCTCGCAGTTATATCGCGTAAACTTGACAAGTGATTTTGAAGTTTTGACTTTTAAATACTAAGAAACTTTATAGTGGTGTATCTCCGGTGGATCCGGAGGTTTAAGAGGTCAATAAAGCAGTCAAAGTGTCTCCCATTAAATTGTCAGCTATGGATAGCAATTCAGTGTCACCAATGCCGGAGTTAGCGCCGATCGCAGAGTTCGATAAGTCCCCTCCATCGCCGCCCAATGAGGAGGTCCCGATGGATGATCTGCCACCACCGCCTGTAACCATCTCCCAAGCTGAAGGCAAGAAGCTCAAAGTGTGAGTACCTTTATGTTTTTATAGTACAGTTTAAGGTTAGTTTGAAGCGTGATACTTAGTCTAGGATCTAGATTCAAGATTCAAGAATCTAGAGGATATCTACACAATTATATATCTATGATCTATCTGTCTACCTGATTATTATGTGCCTCTATAAGGCTCTTTATTTAAAAATTAAGCTTATAATTAAATTACTTGTCGTTTGGAGTCAAATAAAAGTCATAAAAAACACCATCGAATTTTACGCGAAGCGAAGGGAAACACTTAAAAATTCTATTCTCATTATCGCACAAAGAAAATGATGAGTTGACTAACGCCATCTAGTCTTAAAGTTATAAACAAAAAAGAAAATCGATAGCGGTCACTGAACCGGTTTGAATAGTGCTGCACTTGCAGCGAGCCGGCTATGCTTGCAGTCATTGGCTGCAGATAGCAGTGTCAGAGTTTTCACGGAGATGGCGCTAGTTGTATGATTTTTCCTTTTTAGTGACTTTAATTTCTTTACATCACTATTTAATGATAAACAAACTGACTTCAGCTGTTTCCACAGCTTGTTTCATAAAAAAAAAAGAAAATCGTCTGATTATATTTTGTAATAAGTTTATTTATTGACGTCTTTTTCTAGCACAGCCAATGAAGTGCTTCTGTCTCTATCACACAAGTTGTATTATCGTAAAGTTGAAGTAGGGCGCATATCGTTGTATGGATTGAAGCGCGATCTCGGAGAGTGGTGACACAATCGCGAAGGGAGACATGCTCATGTGACCGATTGCCGCCAAATTTTCTAATTTCGAACATTTAATTTTTTCGACTTGTGTTTGTGTTTGGTGCTTTGGATTCCAGCGAGACATTGCTGTTAGTGATTTTTGCATTGGACTTGGTGACTACTTTTTTCATTGAAAATGACAAGAAAATCTCAACCGTAAGTTTATATTTTTAAATTACTCAGGTTCGTCCAACGAAAATAAAATTATGAATAAAAAAGGCCAATAGTTTTCGTTTTTTTTTAAATAAATAACAACGTGCCTCACATTTATTAAAAATTTAATGTAGAGCGCAATAAATTAACTATACTTGAAATACTTTCCGCATCGTTGATTAAATATGCAATAATTATTAATTTTTATTGTACATATTATTATGCATACGCAAACGGGATTAATAGTTAATTAAGTAATAAAATAATAATTAAAAACTATCAAGTTTACTTATTTATTTAATTTAAGTAGCATAGTAGGTATTAGGTACCTCCCATTGGTACCTCCTATGAGTTTGTAAAAAAAAAGCTTTGATTAGTACTTTGTTTTACTAAAATATATATACTTACCTTAGGTACTACTTCTGAAAATGTATTTAGGTATCCATACTCTAATTTTTGTCTGGTATAATAATATGACGTGTCGACTTAGTGTTCTAAGGGTCTATATTCATATATTCTGCTAAACCAAATAAAACAATGAAGTCTTAGAAAAGTTAACTTAGTACTTACTTAAATAAATTTCGCACTAATATTACTAAAATACCAAAAGCAGATTTTTCATTATAATTTAAAAAAATAACTAAGAATATGACAGAAAACGACCACTATCTGTCAACTGCCCTAAGTTAACGATTTTCATGGAAAATAAAATAAAAAGTAAATATTTCCTTATAAAAGATTCTAAATACTACTTATTTCTATTTTTCCATAACTAAGGCGCAAAGTTTATCCTACTTTTCAAAGTCTACTCTAATGAAACGAATATTATTTATTTGTATTTTGTGGTTGCCTGCCTGTCAATTCAATTTTCGAATACAATCCCTTTCCGAACCAACGAACTGTAAATCCAGCGGTAGAGCATTAGTATATTATATGGGTAGATTCGACCTCCAAGAGTAATTTTATTGGCTCTAATAATTCGCAGTGGGTCTCATTCGCTGGGAGCTGACTCAGGAAATGGGATGAAATTGATGCCGTTTACTGTCCCACTCGTGCACGGAGCATAATATGAGACCGCATACGAATATTTAACTCGTTTAAAAACTTCGTCAGGAATTTCATATTGTTTCTCTTTCGAGCACATTCCCCGCATTTATCAGGAAATGTGTTTTGTTGTGTTATCAAACATTTCAGGTGCGTTTTTTTTTTGGAAAATCTTCGAGTAAAATTTCGAAAGTAGATGTCTGGAAAATATACCTATAATTATAGTTAAATGGAATGAGAATTTTCATGAACTTTATTTGGGTCATAAGTTTTACATGTCATATTTATATAGATTTTTTTCTATTTATGCCATAACAAAGTTCGTTATAGGTTTACTTTAGACCTTTATGATTTGTGAATAGGTAGGTACATAATATAAGTTCGAAAAACAATAATTAATTATTGCAAACAGCAAAGCATTCAACAAGTTAAAATAGGTTCTCGATAATCATTATTTCAGATCAGCAAAACTTGGATTTTAATAGGAAAAAGTTTTTTTTTTACCATTTAGATAAGTCAGTTACGTATTCGCTTGTTAAATGTTAACTGTTGTACGTTTTTTTAAACCCAAGTAGTTAATGATTTGAGTTCTGTAAAGAGCCGTAATACAGTCGTTGTATTGTTCATTTTATAGCTGATGTAATAACTTACTGTTTTTTCGTTTCAGAGCATTTTATTTTTTACTTTCCAAGTTATATAAATTTAATATTATCTTGAGTCTATAGGATTAGTTTAGGATTTTAAGATAGTACTTGAGTGTATTTGGCGTATTTTACTTAAGTAGGTACCTAGGTATAGCTAACCAGTTAACCACTACTTATTTTAAAACCTAGTCCCCCCGCTGAGTTTGTCGGTCCTATCAGTATCACTTATTTCACAAACGACTGTATAAAACAAAAACTAATATCATTCAAAATGCATTTAAAAATCTTTAGTTTTCAATACTCACAACCAGGCTACCTGACATAAAAACATAGGCGACTTTCTTTAAACACAATAACAAAAGAAGACGCTAACCCAAAGTGGTTTGTTTACAATGTAGCGATCCCTAATTGTAACCTTCACATTCGGCTTGGAAAATTTTCACGACCAAAATAACTTGTTTAAAAACTATATGTCACCGTAAGATTGTAAAAACCGTAAGATTGTAATCTAACGATAGATTTTCGATAGATTGTAAACAGCCGAAAGATTGTGAACCGTTCAATGTTCTAAGTGTCAATTTTTGAAATATTCATTGTATTTACGGTTTCTTGTCTCTTTTTTGTAGGTTAGGTTAGGGTTCGACATAAATAATCGGGCACTTAGGTTCTATCGGGTTAATAAACCTAACAGATTACAATCTACCGAAAAATAATCCGTTATATTGTAATCATTCGACAGTTTACAATTTCGCGAGTTAGATTATAGTCTAACGGTTTTTACAATCTTACGGTGACATATATAAATCTTAATCAATCATTGATTAAGATTGATATAGTAAGTATATCTTCATTCTTATGTCGCTAAGTGACTGATTCACTGGTCTAGAACTCTAGAGTAGATCTTGTTAAATTTCATTCCAGTCCAGTTTGTAGGACTTATTAGCACCTAAAATATGTTGCTAGATCAGTGTCATGGAACCGTTTTAAAAATAAATTTCTTCTTTAAAACCAGTATCAGTTGTATTGAGAGCGATGAGAGCAAAACGAGTTGGTCTGGCTCATGCACTTGACTGATCATCCGCCATTTTTAAGTACATTTTAAGCTGTTTTCACACGAATCTCATATAGCTCTTTATGGGTTAAGAGCACGTCTCGTATTTATGATAACGTTATGACTCGAGCTATCTCATAGCATACTATTATCTACTAGCTGATGCCCGCGACTGCATCCGCGTGGTTTAAGTTTTTTTTATTCCTCCATTTTCCGGGATAAAAAGTAGCATATGTCACTCTCCAGGCCCTCGACTATACCCATGGGAAAAATAACGTCTATCCGTTGCTCCATTGCGGCGTGATTGAAGGACAAACCAACACACTTTCGCATTTATAATATTAAGTATGATTCTGTGCTCATAGTACTCAATAACAGTAGTAGTGCTAGTATAAGTCTATATTGCATCTTAACACATAGGTACAAAATTATGCATACAAAACAGAAAAACACCTACATAATATAGAATTTTAGCAACTATCTGATGCCTAGCTGTAATTATATTTTTGTTATCTAATTATAATTATAATTAAATAACAAAAACCATAATTTTTAATTTTTTAAATCCATAATTAAGAAGTGAAAAGCTCCAAGGAAAAAAATCAGAATTAAATAAATGTTTATCTTTTATCTGTAGGTAATATTACGTGCCCGTTCTGTACGCTCTACATATGAAGACATTGAATACAATACAACAATTACCTACTGATATTAGTTACCAATATGTTATGTAATGCGATGCAGTTTATTACCTTAATAGTTACATCACTACTTCACTAGTAATTACGGCAATTAAGTAATAAGTATACATTCATGTTTCATACAATAAATGTCCTGTACTGTACCTGTCTATTCTTCTTTTGATATTATGATTTTTATTTTTAACTTAAATTGAGTTTTTCTATTTTTAAATGAAGTTTTCGTTATGCCATACATTACAGCTATCCGTTTTAGTTGTGGTATTTCAAATACGCTTTTTACGGTTACGTTACATTTTGTTAGAAACTGGTTAACATAGACGCCTGAAACTACAATTAATTTTTAAATATAGTAATTCAGGTATAATAAATAGTAATTAAAAACGAAAACAACAGCTGATATATCGACTTTCTATTTGATTTATGTTGACAAATTTTAGGTCAACCTACATTCAATTATAGTATTTTTAAGTATACATACTCAGGTACATACGCGTAGTAACGTAACTTTTAAATAGGCAGGTACATAAAGTTATTTAGAAGACTTGCTAAGTAGTAAGTACCTGTAATAATTTTGCAACAGAGTTTTGCGAATTTTAAATCAGATAATCGTTCTTCAGGTTTTAGTTATTAAATTTATAAAAACAGGACTTGGTTCTTTATTATTACCAGCACCTTACTATTGAGGGAATAATAAAAATAAAAATGATTAATGATTAAAAATGAATTTATGAATGAACTAGCGGTCCGCCCCGGCTTCGCACGGGTAGCACTTGATCAAAATATAGTCCATAATGTACCCAATAATGGACAGTCGGCACTGAGACGAACAACTCCACCATACGTTCTCAAATTTTGTTCAGCAAACCGCTGTGATTGTGAACGCTTGGCACTTCAGTCTCCAATACGTTATACGACGTATTTTCTTTCGCTGCCCTCGCCTGGGAACAATCTTTAAAACTAACAACTAAGTTGAGACCTGGCTGTTTTAGGCATTTCGCAGTCTGTCTACTACAGTTAGATATTAAAATGTTTAAAAAAATGTTAGTAAGTTCTCTTGTATTTATTATGACATAAGTAAAATTGACAAATATGATACCTATAGAAGTCAGTCAGAATTTGAATATAATAAAAAAATTAATAGACGAATAGAGGTTTAACGTAAGAAGTTGAAAAAATCAAATTATCATTGCAATTTTCGTAGGGATCTCTAATTTTTTAAAAATAAAATATAGCCTATGTTACTCGCTGATAAAGTAGCTTTGGTGAAAGAATTTTTAAAATCGGTCGAGTAGTTTTTTAGTTTATTCATTACAAACAAACAAACAAATCTTTCCTCTTTATAATATTAGTTTAGATTATGAAAATGATTAAAAAAACTTTATTTTTCGAGAAAAGTATCGAACCGCGTGAAACGAGGGTGTTGATGAGCTTGGTGTGTAGGAGACTTTATCCAGACCATGCTTGACCCCCTTAGTTCCAACTGTGGCAGGATTAGAGAGGGCTTCACTTTTCGCATAGCGCTGCGATTTAAGAGATCATAAGGGATTAATCGAAAAAGTTGGATAGTGTGCTTTTACATTTAAAACTTTATCTCTTGTACCTAACCTATATAACCTATAAGAGAGAACAGCTCCCTTAGGATTCAGTAACGAGGAATTACAGTATTTTTTGTAACTTTAATAGGTAATAGGTACCTATCATTATGGTTAGCCCGCCAACCCGTATTGGAGCAGCGTGGTTGGTCTAAGCTCTAAATCCCTCTCTCCTATGAGAGCGGAGACCTGTGCCCAGCCGTGGGACGTTAATGGGTTGTAGTGGATGGTTAAAAATATACTTTTTAAGTAAGTTATACTTGTGCTTACGAAAGTACTCGTAATACTTAAGAACGCATTTGCAAATCCCCTAAAATATTGGAGTTTTCAGTACATTTTGTGACTAAGTCAAGCAAAATAGGATGGAACTAAAAATTGCTATACAAAGATTAATCCTATATCTCCAATTTTTGGTAATAACATTGTAAAAAATCTTTATTTTTAATACTATAAAAATGATTTTCCCTCACCTCTTCACTCTAAATTGACGATTTAGGGGTGACTTTAGGTACATTTTTTACTGTAAATATGCCGTTTTTTTGTCATTAAAAAATACCATCTATTAGTAGATATGTTCACCTACAAATTTTGGTAATAAAAATATTAAAAATAGGACAAATAGTATACGAAATGAAATAAAAATTGCTTGTATTTTTTTCACATATTTTGTAAATCTTAACAAAGTGAACATAAGGGTTATTTTGATTTTACTCGGTCTCTGGTTTGATTTCAAATTATCAATTAGTCTGCGTTTGACCGCCGTCGTGAGTGGACCCTGCGTCGGTTGCGAGCAGTCGCTGGTGTCGAAAAGATCGCTGTACATACACGAAATACCTACCTAGAGTACCTAGTTGAGCGAACCAAATTTATATTTACAGTTATCACCTGTGCTGATATTTTGAAAAGGTAAGATATGGTACCTACTACCAACACTATACAATTTTATTATTTGCTAGCATTTAGAAATTTATTGCAGAGTCTCTATTCCCCGAGCGTGGTAGTGACCTGAAAGTATACTTCGACGACTTCTACTGGAACTTCTAGACGCGTAGAGCTAGGTGTATCGAATTTGAGCTCGTTTTGTTAGTTATGATGAGATCTTACCACAGAACTTGGTGGAGTGACCTGAAGGTATACTTCGACATCCACTACTGGAACTCCTAGACGCGTAGAGCTAGGTAAATCGAATTTGGGCTCGTTTTGTTAGTTATGATGAGATCTTACCACAGAACTTGGTGGAGTGACCTGAAGGTATACTTCGACATCCACTACTGGAACTCCTAGACGCGTAGAGCTAGGTAAATCGAATTTGGGCTCGTTTTGTTAGTTATGATGAGATCTTACCACAAAACTTGGTGGAGCGACCTGAAGGCATACTTCGACATTCACTACTGGAACTCCTAGACGCGTAGGGCTAGGTAAATCGAATTTGGGCTCGTTTTGTTAGTTATGATGAGATCTTACCACAGAACTTGGTGGAGTGACCTGAAGGTATACTTCGACATCCACTACTGGAACTCCTAGACGCGTACAGCTAGGTAAATAGAATTTGGGCTCGTTTTGTTAGTTATGATGAGATCTTACCACAAAACTTGGTGGAGTGACCTGAAGGCATACTTCGACATTCACTACTGGAACTCCTAGACGCGTAGGGCTAGGTAAATCGAATTTGGGCTCGTTTTGTTAGTTATGATGAGATCTTACCACAAAACTTGGTGGAGCGACCTGAAGGCATACTTCGACATTCACTACTGGAACTCCTAGACGCGAAGAGCTAGGTGTATCGAATTTGGGCTGGTTTTGTTAGTTATGATGAGATCTTACCAGAAAACTTGGTGGAGTGACCTGAAGGTATACTTCGACATCCACTACTGGAACTCCTAGACGCGTAGAGCTAGGTAAATCGAATTTGGGCTCGTTTTGTTAGTTATGATGAGATCTTACCACAGAACTTGGTGGAGTGACCTGAAGGTATACTTCGACATCCACTACTGGAACTCCTAGACGCGTACAGCTAGGTAAATAGAATTTGGGCTCGTTTTGTTAGTTATGATGAGATCTTACCACAAAACTTGGTGGAGTGACCTGAAGGCATACTTCGACATTCACTACTGGAACTCCTAGACGCGTAGGGCTAGGTAAATCGAATTTGGGCTCGTTTTGTTAGTTATGATGAGATCTTACCACAAAACTTGGTGGAGCGACCTGAAGGTATACTTCGACATTCACTACTGGAACTCCTAGACGCGAAGAGCTAGGTGTATCGAATTTGAGCTCGTTTTGTTAGTTATGATGAGATCTTACCACAGAACTTGGTGGAGTGATCTGAAGGTATACTTCGACATCCACTACTGGAACTCCTAGACGCGTAGAGCTAGGTAAATAGAATTTGGGCTCGTTTTGTTAGTTATGATGAGATCTTACCACAAAACTTGGTGGAGCGACCTGAAGGCATACTTCGACATTCACTACTGGAACTCCTAGACGCGTAGGGCTAGGTAAATCGAATTTGGGCTCGTTTTGTTAGTTATGATGAGATCTTACCACAAAACTAGGTGGAGCGACCTGAAGGTATACTTCGACATTCACTACTGGAACTCCTAGACGCGAAGAGCTAGGTGTATCGAATTTGGGCTGGTTTTGTTAGTTATGATGAGATCTTACCAGAAAACTTGGTGGAGTGACCTGAAGGTATACTTCGACATCCACTACTGGAACTCCTAGACGCGTAGAGCTAGGTAAATCGAATTTGGGCTCGTTTTGTTAGTTATGATGAGATCTTACCACAAAACTTGGTGGAGTGACCTGAAGGTATACTTCGACATCCACTACTGGAACTCCTAGACGCGTAGAGCTAGGTAAATCGAATTTGGGCTCGTTTTGTTAGTTATGATGAGATCTTACCACAGAACTTGGTGGAGTGATCTGAAGGTATACTTCGACATTCACTACTGGAACTCCTAGATGCGTAGAGCTAGGTGTATCGAATTTGAGCTCGTTTTGTTAGTTATGATGAGATCTTACCACAGAACTTGGTGGAGTGACCTGAAGGCATACTTCAACATTCACTACTGGAACTCCTAGACGCGTAGAGCTAGGTAAATCGAATTTGGGCTCGTTTTGTTAGTTATGATGAGATCTTACCACAAAACTTGGTGGAGCGACCTGAAGGTATACTTCGACATTCACTACTGGAACTCCTAGATGCGTAGAGCTAGGTGTATCGAATTTGAGCTCGTTTTGTTAGTTATGATGAGATCTTACCACAGAACTTGGTGGAGTGACCTGAAGGTATACTTCGACATTCACTACTGGAACTCCTAGACGCGTAGAGCTAGGTAAATCGAATTTGGGCTCGTTTTGTTAGTTATGGTGAGATCTTACCACAAAACTTGGTGGAGCAACCTGAAGGTATACTTCGACATTCGCTACTGGAACTCCTAGACGCGTAGAGCTAGGTGTATCGAATTTGGGCTGGTTTTGTTAGTTATGATGAGATCTTACCACAAAACTGGGTGGAGTGACCTGAAGGTATACTTCGACATCCACTACTGGAACTCCTAGACGCGTAGAGCTAGGTAAATCGAATTTGGGCTCGTTTTGTTAGTTATGATGAGATCTTACCACAAAACTTGGTGGAGTGACCTGAAGGTATTCTTCGACATTACGCGTCAAGGAATTCCAGTAGTGGATGTCAAAGTATACCTTCAGGTCACTCCACCAAGTTCTGTGGTAAGATCTCATTATAACTAACAAAACGAGCTCAAATTCGATACACCTAGCTCTACGCGTCTAGGAGTTCCAGTAGTGGATGTCGAAGTATACCTTCAGGTCGCTCCACCAAGTTCTGTGGTAAGATCTCATTATAACTAACAAAACGAGCTCAAATTCGATACACCTAGCTCTACGCGTCTAGGAGTTCCAGTAGTGGATGTCGAAGTATACCTTCAGGTCACTCCACCAAGTTCTGTGGTAAGATCTCATCATAACTAACAAAACGAGCTCAAATTCGATACACTTAGCTCTACGCGTCTAGGAGTTCCAATAGTGGATGTCGAAGTATACCTTCAGGTCACTCCACCAAGTTCTGTGGTAAGATCTCATCATAACTAACAAAACGAGCCCAAATTTGATACACCTAGCTCTACGCGTCTAGGAGTTCCAGTTGTGGTCGTCGAAGTATACCTTCAGGTCACTCTACCAAGTTTTGCGGTAAGATCTCATCATAACTAACAATTTGAGTCCAAATTCGATACACCTAGCTCTACGCGTCTAGGAGTTCCAGTAGTGGTCAGCGAAGTGTACATTCAGGTCATTTTACCAAGTCTTGCGCTAAGATCTCATTATAACTAACAAAACTAGCCTAAACTCGTCACCAATAAATAATAATAATATATCGAAGTTATGATATAAGTTGATTCAACGCATTGATGTAGAATTTTAGATCAATGACCTCGCAGCTTATCCGTGCATGTGTGTGCGTGGGAATGAACCATGTGTAGTAGTGCGATTTCATACCTATCCATTTCGGAAATGCGTCCTTAATGGGGACAAGAATATAATATGGAAGTAGGTAATAAGGATAAGGACATGGTTACCTACCATTAGTGTAAATTTTCTAGGTAGGTAAATGAAGCTACTAAGTATGGTTGTTCTATATATAGGTAGGTCATCTTAGATTGCGAAAATTAATTTTGACAAAGCATTAAAAAAACTACTTTTTATATGTAGTAGTAGTAAAAAAACTGCACTAAGTACATTAATAATTCTAAAGAGTTTTTTAAAACCTCCTAACCAAACGAAGTAAAGGAGAGCAGCAAGAAAAAAATAGATTCTTAAAATCGTTGTTATCTTTGCAGCTGTTGTTTCGTCGAGATACGTCGGAGATATTATTGACAGGATCGTGCAAATCGATTGCAATAATATACGAATGCATATCTGGAAAACTACTTAAAGTCATTTTCCTCGTTCAAATTCAAATTCAAATGATTTTTATTCAAACAAACTTTTTCAAGTACTTTTGAATCGTTGAGTGAATCTACCACTGGTTCGGAAAGCCATTCCTACCGAGAAGAACCAGCAAGAAACTGGGCGGTTGCTCTTTTGAAAAAATAATTTACAATTTCATTAATTTGTAGAATACGTTAGTAACAGGAAGCTTTCTAGAGCTAACGTACGTGGTACTTACGTTATATTTTATTGACGGAAATGAAATTTTGTTGGACTTTAATACAACGCTTTGAAACGATCTGCTACATCTCTTTGAAATATTTTTTTCGTCTTTCTTATCATGAATACTACATGAATTTTATACGTAGGTACATATAGGTACGTATGATGTTAAGTACCTCACGTAAGCCGACATGATTTTAACAAAAGTTGTATTCGACGGAGGCTATTTGAAAAAAAAAACCTGAAATTCTTTTATGTACTCTTCATTGTTATCGTTATACTTGTTTAAGTACCTACACATTATCTACCCATTTTTTTTAAAAGACCTGTCTACAGGCTACAAGTAGATAGTATCTATTATATTTAAAAAAAAACGTATTTAATTACTTTTTGCTCAGATTATTTAATTGATGTATTTAAATACTGATTGCTCAGTTGAATACATTTTTATTTTTTTGTTGCTTTCCCTAATGTTTTGTACGAAAACTTTGACCCAAAATGACCTATTTAGCTTACTAATTTTAAATTCTCTAAACGAATCATTTTGAAAATACTGGATAGATAACTATATGTACAACCATAACATCATCTATACTACCTATCTATACTAATATTATTAATCAAAGTCAATCAAAATATAAGTTTCGATGGATGTATGGTTGTATGGATGGATGTTTGTAACTCAATCAGGTCACAACGGCTGAACGGATCTGGATGAAATCTGGCACAGAGATAGATTATATAGTCTGGAATAGCACATAGGCTACTTTATATCCCGGAAAATTAAAGAGTTCCCGCGGGAACCACAAAACCTCGATCCACGCGTACGAAGTCGCGGGCATCAGCTAGTCTTTTATATTTTCAATTCTGTGATTCTTTGTTGGGGAGCAGATAGGGGTAATCAGTGTATAGGGGTGGTAAATCGAACCCCTTTGTTGTCTATGTGTTATTGATGGCTTTTTCACAGATTATCACTGGTGTTCTACGAGGATGTGGCGTGAGGTTAGTTGACACGCGAGAGGAGGGTTCAACTTTTACGACAGATACTTGGAAAATTACCTTGCGTTCGCGCGGATGGGGTGTTTTTTAGGAGATATAGTACCTAAACAGAGAATAAAACAAAATACACAGATTAAATACATCATCATTATCATCAGATAATGGCACAGATAAAACACAAACCTATAAATACTAGAAATAGGTAGGTACCTACTTGAAAACATTGTTTTACTTGTACCTATAGGTTTTAAAAATCCCTGGGGAACTTTTTGATTTTCCTGGACAAAAGTAGCCTTTATTACTCTCCAGGTCCTCAACAGCTATACCTATACCATACATCACGTCGATTCATTACTCTGCGGCATGATTGAAGAACAAAGATTTTGCATTAATAATATTAGGTACCTATGGAAGTAGGATTTAGTCTTTCGAACTATTTATCACAAATCATATCTCAAAGTTTGCCATTTGCAGATATACACATAGTAGGTACTTACCTACACACAGACGGGAGAGTTAGTTCGCCACTTAAGATATTAAGAATAAGACGGACATCTGTCGTTGCACCATCCTTGATCTAATCAGCGCTTCCTCCTAATAAAATAAATGTGGGTATATCTTCGACACCCACTCACAAATACCTTGCTACATGTCACATGGCCAATCTTCGAAGAGTAATGGTGTCTTTTGTTTTAATTTTCTATTAGGTACAAATAACGTTGGTCCACTTCTGCAAAGACAATATATAAACCAGTATAAGACTGTTCTCTTCATACATTAAATCAAAGCTCGCTAAATGCGCATTAAAGTCGCCGGTACCTTGTAGTTCTTCGCATTATCTGAGATGGCGTAACTGTGCAAGCTGAAAAATAATTAATAACGAACATAGCTATTGCCATCTAACGAGTAGTAGTTGAATCATCAACTCGATCAAACTTACCTAGTGCCACCTAACGTACAGTTATATATCCATGACTGCCTCGTTGGTATAGTGGTTAGCATGTTGGACTGCGACCATAGATTAATTATAATACAGGTTTATATATTGTCTTTGACTGCGACCGACGGGGTCCCGGGTTCGAGTCCCGGGTCGGGCCATAACAAGTATTGGGTTTTTCTGGCAAGAAATTCTCAATACTAGCCCGGAGTTAGGAAGTTGGCGGTGTTTCAACCCCGTGCCTCGGAGAGCACGTAAACGTGTCTAATTATATATTTTTTTTAAAAAACAATCTTGATCACTTGTTTTTGTGTTTTTTAAAGTATTTCTTATATATGTTAGTTATTCTTGTTTTTTGATTCTTTCACAAGTCAGCCCTTGACTGCGATTCAACCTGATGGTATTTGCTGATGTAGCCTAAGATAGTAGTGGGCTAATAAGAAGGGGTATAACGGCTTGGTACTTATAATAAACCCCAAATCGATTTCTAGGTACGCTAAATCGCTTGGCAGCACTTGGCTTCGCCGGTAGGGTTATAGCTAGCCATGACCGAAGGCTCTAAGCAGATCAGAACTCATGTGCCTATAGTTCTGAAGTAGGTAGACTCTAGAGTAATGGTAAATTTAGTTTTTTCATCAAGTATTTCTTGAATAATGCACAATACCTACTGTAAATATTTTTTCTTGATTATTACCTAAGTACCTACCTAAATTATATCGCCATCAACCAGACTTCTACTGTAATTAGCTAGCTATAAATAAAATAATTATCTATATCATATTTATTTACTAGATGATTCCCGCGACTACGTCCGCGTGGACCAAATTTTTTCGATTCCCGCGGGAACTCTTAAATTTTCCGGGATAAAAAGTAGCCTATGTCCTTCCGCGGGATACAATCTATCCCTGTACCAAATTTCATCAAAATCGGTTGAATAGATGGGCCGTGAAAGCGTAGCAGACAGACAGACAGACACACAGACAGACAGACGGACTAGCCTGCACATCATAGACGCAGCACGCTTGCGCACGATCGCGTAGAAATCATCCACGCGAGCGTCCGCGAACATGGCCGACGCGCTGCAGTGTCGAGGCCTCCTCAGCACCGCCCTTAGCACATTGTTATATTGAACACCCAGAGCATTGTAGGTCCGCTGCGTATAGTCTATACACAGACTGCACGTGTAGAAAGACGGCAAAGCAAAAACAGCTGTAGATCTTTTGATTGTGTTAGCTTAGAAGTTTGATTTTTTCACAGCTCCAAGGGACAGTAGACCTGAGTAGGTATTTGATATGAATTCCAGCTTGGTACCTACCTCCATGTGTTCCTGAGAAAAAGGGTCTGGACACAAAGACGGACGGACAACAAAGTGATCCTAGGGTTCAGTTTTTTTCCTTTTGAGGTACGGAACCCTAATTATTAAAAATATTTTAATTAAATGATATATCTAAAAATTTATGCTTTTCGCAATTCTTCCTATATATCTGTGTTATAAGACGTTGCTTCGTACCAAGTTTCAAGATTCTAAGTTCACGGGAAGTACCCTGTAGGTTTTGATTCCCTCGCGAGTGCAAGAAAAATCGAAAATTTGCAGCATAAGCGGCTGTATCTTTTGATTGTGTAGGCTTTTAAGTTTGATTTTTTCACAGCTCTAAGGGACCGTAGACCTGATTGATATGAATTTCAGCTTGATACCTCCATACGTTCCTGAGAAAAAGGGTCTTGACACACAGACGGACGGACAACGAAGTGATCCTATAACGGTTCCGTTTTTTCCTTTTGAGGTACGGAACCCTAAAAACACAAGAAACGCACAATTCACTGAGCCGGCACCATAGATCTTACTCTTACTAATATTATAAATGCGAAAGTTTGGATGGATGTATGGATGTATGGATGTTTGTTACTCAATCACGCCCCAACAGCATAACGTATCTGGCTGCAATTTGGCACAGAAATAGATTATAGTCTTGAATAGGTAGCACATAGGCTACTTTTAATCCCGGAAAATTAAAGAGTTCCCGCGGGAACAACAAAACCTCGATCCACGCATACGAAGTCGCGGGCATCAGCTAGTTAATTATAATACCAAGTACCAACCTGGTTTATAAGTATATCGTCTTTGGCCGGCACCAAAACAAGAGGAAAAAATTATTTTAGTGTATCGTCAGTTTGTGACGCCATCTATAGGAATGCAGCATAACTGCATGGTCAACTAGCTGATTATAACATAAGAATACACAGAACTTGTTTCAAATCGAATTACTTCTGCAAGTTAATTTTGTTAAAATTAATTGAATGTAAATTTGCTATTTGCTTAAGTGATTTTATCAAATTTTTGTATTTTGATAATTTTATATAAATAATTAATACAAACTGAACCAAGAAAATACGATATTTCACCGATTTTACTATAATCATTTGTAGAGCAAGCCTGGTAGCGCCACCTGTCGATAGTATTAACCTAGAAATTTTTTTATATGGGAGTTAGCAATCTATACTTGGCTTATAATTAATCTATGACTTCTGAGTTCAGTCCCCCGATTGTGTAAGGAAATCGTAATCGTAATCGCTTGTCAACATATAATTCGACCTGTTTAAGGAGTTCATAGATGCCTACACGTTAAAAAGCATGTATGAACTCCATAAACAGTTCGAGTAATACGTTTTAAGCTGGCAAATGATTACGATTTTCTTAGACAATCGGGCCTCTGGCTTCTAGTAGACCAGGTTTAAAATTGGAGGAGTACCTAGTTACCTACCTACCTATTCAACTCTGTTTATTTAACAGTGAACATTTCGACTTTGGTCCTAGACTAGTCAACTCTGTGGAAAACTAACCAACCAAAAACAAAGACCGACCAAAAGGAAAGACCTCGCTACAAAGTCAAACTAAAAATTCTATGTTAATACTTAAAAGTGGTAAAGCTCAACCACCAAATAAATTTTTATCGAATAGAGTTTACATAAACATCAATTACAGATTTACAGACCACACACGTATATAGGTAGAAAATACAATTCTTACATTTAAAATTTGTTCTAGGAAATCGATAGAATTCCTGAATTAAGCAAATACAAATTCCGGTACCTACTTAAATACCTAATTAATGATTTTAATAGCCGTAATCCAACATTTATATCTATTACATTGTATTTTAAAATTGCCTCGCCTAGGTATTTCCCTGAGACTTTGCAGCTTGCGATTTAATAGAAATACTGTACGGTAATTTTTAGGTAGGTAGGTACTACTATCAAAGCAAACTTTATTCAAATATTTTACAAAAATACAACTACACATCTTAAATTAAGATTTATTAATTTAAGTTAAGGTACGGTAGGTACTTAATTTATTTCTTTCAAGAAATTTGTCTTTCCAATCAAGACTTGGCCACTGCTAGACGTATTCCACTGTCCATTTTTCTTGTGCAACTTTTGTGTACTGGTGACTCTTTGCAAATTGCGATTGGATTTATGCATTTGGGGTTAATTTGGTAAAATGATAACTACAGTATAACGATTGGTTTCACCTTTTAGAGCAAGATCCCGCGACGATCAGACCTTCGTTATTTTATTAAAGCTGAAAGTTTTTCTATGTAAGTATGTCTCTAATAGAGGTATGAACAATCCCCGTCTTGATCAATGAAGTTTTGATCGCGGTTGCTTTGGAAGTATGAGGTAGAAAAGGTGGCACCTCAAATTCGTTAAAGTATTAAGCTCAGTTTTTTATATTTAGTATACGTGCATAAACACATTGATAAATTCAAGAAGAAAAGTGATTGTCATAATGTCAACACTAGAAATAAAAATAAACTTGTAATGCCTGCTTCTAGGCTTAGTAAAACTAGCAATTCATTTGTTGGAAGCAGTGTCCGCTTCTACAATAAGCTCCCAGAAGACATGTTGAAGATGTCTCTGAATAAGTTCAAAGTTAATGTAAAACGTAAACTCATTGAAAAATCTTATTACCATGTGAAGGATTACTTAAATGACAAGGAATATTAATAAAATATATAGTAATTTGCTCTAATGGTTCTGATAGTTCCTTATTTAAGATTATTTGTGAGATGGTGCATAATGAAAAAAAACCCCGGCTGAGTTTGTTGTGGGCTCTTCTCAGACCAGTGCGCGTTTGGAACCCTCGTAGCTTTAGTTTTAAGATACCGTAACCGATTATTACCATCATGTTTTTTAAGTAAGTAATTTTTAACGTTAATAAGTGGACCTACAGTGTACCTATATTGAATAAATAATATTGACTATTGACTATAATATTATATTGAATATTTGGAATAATATGAGAAACCACGTTGTCCATTGTCAGACAATTAGTACGGTTGCAACCCCCCTGTCAGATACCCTGTTCTTTTATAATTTAAGAGTGTCTGACAGGCTACATCCTCTGCATGTCCAGGATGTAGCCTGGAAATCTGGACCTCCCACAGAGTTCCACTGGAGGTCTATCGCTGGTCTTATGCCGGTGAACGGCCACCATTCCATCAATGCGTCCACCGGTAAAACATTAGAATCTTAAAACTGTACCTAAATATCCACACTAGAACATGGTAATGGAATGAAAACAAAAACTGTTGGAATTGGTTACGTACCTAATGAGGTATCCGCATAAATATGCACTTGATACTTGATACGCTAATTTAAACGAATCTACATGTAAATGTACAACATGAATATGAGATAGTAGCGTAGGTATATTAAACCGAGTTCTTTCATGTAATTCTACTCGTAGTTTAGTTTGAGAATTTAAAATTTATTTACCCAAATATATTTTGTCAAATAAAACGATATTTTGTCTAGTCAGTAAAACCGTACAGATGTAAAGATTATAGATACATAAATTCTTTATTGACACACATAACATAGAAATAACTTAAATATAAACGGAAAAAAACAGAAAACAACGCGTGCGCAAGGGCGGTCTTATCACTAAAAGTGATCTCCTCCAGACAACCCATTTCTTGAGGAACTTTAAAAAGGAGCGGGAAAGTGCAGCAATAACAATAAACATGCAATAATAATTTACTACTTAAACTATACATACTATTAAAACATAAATAACTAAATATAAACTCATAATTCATATACCTACATATATAACAGCACATAAACCTACATGCAAAAGAAAATACTTAAATATTCTATAGCATATTAGAAAGGTAATATTCCTATAGAGGTGAATAAGACGAGACGAACCAATTCGATAGATTTAATTACAGCGTATGGTTGGGTAGTCCTTTACGCAATCATGACTAATAGTATAAATGCGAAAAGTGTGTTTTTGTTGGTTTGTCCTTCAATCACGTCGCAACTCACAAGTCACAACAGAGAAACGGATCGACTTGATTTTTTGCATGGGTTGAGGATCTGGAGAGTAACATAGGCTACTTTTTACCCCGGAAAAATAAGGAGTTCTCATGGGAATTAAAAAACTTATTCCACGCGGACGAAGTCGGGAGCATCAGCTAGTATATTATATATTTTTTAATTATCTTATAAAGGCAAAAAACTATGATAAAGTTAATTTAAAGTACCTACTTAGTAGTTAGTACCTACTTCTAAGTTAGTAGAAAACTTTTAGTAAAAGGTCAATCGCCTATAGAGTTTTAACGAAGACCCTGTCATGCCTCAGTTGACGATAAAATCAACACAGCCCACTAACCGTTCCTTTCTCTTTCGACCAAAATGCATTTTGAAAACACCTGGTTATTTTATATACCTACTATACAAATTGCTGATTTTTAATGTATCTAGGTACTAGGTAAGTATATTATGTTAGTAATGTTGTCATAGAATGTATAGCGTTCGGAGGCACTGTTATGGTAATCACACCAGCTGATGATTTTAATCTCAAACGAAAAGATGAACCTATGGAATATCTACTTATAGGAATAGGTTCAAACATTTTTTAAGTATCGACTTATATGTGCCACCGTAAGATTGTAAAAACTGTAAGATTGTAATCTAACGCTTTTTTTTCGATAGATTGTAAACAGTCGAAAGATTGTGAACCGTTCAATGTTCTAAGTGTCAATTTTTGAAATATTCATTGTATAATTACGTTTTCTTGTCTCTTTCTTGTAGGTTAGGTTAGGGTTCGACATAAATCCCTCAGGGCAATAGGGCACTTAGGTTATATCGGGTTAATAAACCTAACAGATTACAATCTACCGAAAAATAATCCGTTATACCTACCTATTGTAATCATCCGACAGTTTACAATTTCGTGAGTTAGATTATAATCTAACGGTTTTTACAATCTTACGGTGACATATGCACCGAATATTTCCCAAATATACAGCTACGTTTCGAATATATCTCTACCACAATATTTAAATAGCGAGGACCGGAATAAGACTGTTCTACAAAATGACAATCGAAATGGCCATGTCTATCGGGAGATTCAGAGTTCGGACAGTCGGAAAATCGTATTGACGTGGGTAACCAATAGGTATCCAAAAATGGAATACAATTTAGCGACAATAACTTTGTATCCTAGTTGAAAGAATGTGTAGAGCTCATGCAGGGTGTAACAAGTAGCCCTATCACTTAAAAACTACATCAATCATTGTTACTAACTCAATTGTTGTGATTGGATGAATTTATGGTGTTGCTGCGATGACGGATCCTGGCCAACAGCGAAAGAGAAGTAAGTCAGAGATGATTGCAATGGCATGAAAAAGCAGATAACGAATAAACGGGCCAATAAAACCGCTACCTACTTAGGTACCTTCTGAGAAATTGGTGCACTTTTTCGCTGGATCATTCCTTTTCATCACTTCATTCAAGTGAGATTGCAGTTTCGTAAGATCGTGCTAATGATAAAATAGACGTGTGGCACTCGGAGACTGCCGCGGTAAAGCTATTGCATAGCATTTTTTATCAACTTGCTATGACTACTTGTGTTGTTGACTTCAAGTTGTTGAAAATATAAAGGCGAAATATTTTTATGAAAAGATGATTTTGGTTGCTATGACTACTTGTGTTGTTGACTTCAAGTTGTTGAAAATATAAAGGCGAAATAATTTTAAAGAATTATGTTTTCAATAGTCCGGGTGGACACAGTCAAGTAGTCATAGCAACCAAAATCATCTTTTCATAAAAATATTTCGCCTTTATATTTTCAACAACTTGAAGTCAACAACACAAGTAGTCATAGCAACCAAAGTGTTAGGTTTTTTTTCGTTACGGAATTTCTGGATTCGGTCTCCACGCTCAAGGCCCGCGATAGAAGCTATGCAATAGCTTAAAATATTACAAGAAAAGGCAAAGACTTGAACAAGACGATGCTTATTGCTTGGTTTACAAACGTAAGGGAGTTTTATTATACTAATAGAAGTAATAGATATCACGTTACAATGACAAATGCTCCGAGTTTCTATGCAATTGTCGGGGTCGTCGAACCGCGAGGATGTAGTAATTTGTACGTTATTACTAACTTTCCACCTAACCCGGGGGTTTTACGAACGGTGGATTTCACTTCCAAGATAATATGCATATTGGAAACTCAGTAAAACGGACGTGGAAACGTGTTTGAACACCGTCATAAATAATATTGAGGATTATTATTGATAATTATAATAATAAATTATATTTCACCGCGGTTAATTGCCTCATCTGGTGACAGAAGGGCTGGCTTGCGCAAAGGATCAGCCTGGCTGTCCAGCGCGGATATGCAGCCAGCATTCTTGCCACCATTCCAGGCGGGCATGATTTATATAG
Organism: Erebia epiphron; assembly: GCA_963932025.1. Lineage (NCBI taxonomy): Eukaryota > Metazoa > Arthropoda > Insecta > Lepidoptera > Nymphalidae > Erebia > Erebia epiphron. The sequence continues at coordinate 36,459,628 of OZ009948.1, read as the reverse complement.
TAATTAGGTTAGGCTAGCTAGCATTAAGTTTTATTGTATTATTTTCAATAAAAAAAAATATTATATCAATTATTATCACTAATATGGTAATTAATTAATATTCTTGAATATTTAAACATTTATATTCTTCAGGTAAAGTTATAATTCTTTATTTAGGAAAATGTTACTTATTTCAAAGAGAAAAATAATTTCTCTGTGTGAAAAGTCCATTTTGTAAAAAATATGTGGATTACTACATAGATATTGAGTCTATTAGTCACAAGCATATCTAATTACTTCTTAGTAAATACTAATTAACTATTACACACTGTTAGTAGTATTTAGACTTGCATGAATAGATAAATTCCGGTTGGTTTGGTTCTTATTTATTTCCAGTTAGATACTTTTTGTAATGCATCTTTTTTACGACTCGATTATCCAAAAAGGAAGGTTCTCAATTCGGCAACTATATATTTTCAGGAATAACAATATTTCCTTCTTTAATTGAAAAGATAACAGTGAACCTATTAATACTTACAGCCGCACTTGTAGGTACACCCGTATTCTAAGACGTACCTAGGTAAACTCATGGTATCTTTGACTCCACTCAACCTCACTGAGGCGATTTAATATTCTGTAGAGTCGCTTAATCATCACCTGAGGATAAGATTTCAATACAATATCTATACTCAGGACTCAGGGGTTTCTTATGTTGTGATTATGAGCAGTTAGCCTACCTAATATAACTATTTTACAAACCGTGTGGAATAGTGCCTAGAATACTGACTGCATTTCTGGCTGGGTGTTATAGTTTTTTTAGAGTAGTAAGTAAAAAAAAAACAGCTAACCAGTCTTTCAAATGAGTAGTAACGACAACTTACAACAAGGTCAACACCAAGTCAACACTGATACCTATACAATAAGAAATCAAACAAAACTGGTGATATGACATAGGTACATATTTAGGGTTAAGTATAATGATGAATATTAGACTTACTCGTCCTGGATATTTACGAACCCCTCCAAGAGGTAATAGGCATGATGACAGTAACCAAGAATCAATGAAATTATGAATTTATGTAATGAAATAGGATTCATCGATTATAAAAAACGTATTTATTTTTCTATTTCGAGTGAGATCGCTATTTATTTTGATCTATTAAAACTATAAAATACAGCAATCCGCCATAATTATTGGATAAAACACCAAGAAGCGAATGACGTCACAATTGTTTGTTTTCGAGCTTTGACAATAACTCTATTGTTTACTGCACACTGCACAGAGTACATTAGTAAAAACAATAGTGACGTCACAAACGACGCCATGACACCGCCGAACGTTTTGGCGTGAAATTTAAAATTTAAATTTCAAATGCCAATTTTATCTACCAAACCTTATTTTTCTGTTGAAATAAGATATTTTTTCGAAATAGTAGATACTTCCGAACATAATCTGACCATTTTTCAAAATCAGTCATCATGCCTATTTACATTAGATTTATTTCTTCAATTGATGAAAATTTAAATGAAATCTGTTCAGAGAGAGCTCTTTGAGTTCAGTCTGTTCAGAGCTTGAAACGGGTGTCTTACGCCTCGGCTTTACATAATAACAAAGGGGTCAGCGGACTTTTTATTAGTAGGTACCTTCTTATGCGACCGAACCTACATCTGGTTTGAACAGTAATGCACGTATTCGGCACGGTATCGAGTAGCTATCGGCATAACGATGGTGCGGTTTCGAGAAGCAATTTCATCGGCACAACCGAACACTTTCGATGGCACCTTTCTCTTGGTATAGCGAGAACTCACTTGCGATTACATGCTACTTGCTACAACAATAAGAAAATGATGTTAAATGATATATTATTATTTACATAATGAAAGATTTAAGTATCCACTTAACTAAATAGATGTGTTGGTATGTTACTTATATAAGAGTTTTATGTAAGTACTTAAACCAGAGTTCCAAAATTACTAATACTTATTATAAATGCGTAAGTGTGTGTCTGCTACGTTTTCAGGGCCTATTTGTTAGACCGATTTTGAGGAAATTTGGCACAGAGATAGTTTTCATAACTAGCTCGCGACTTTTGGTGATACTAGTAAGATCCCCTTGCGCACGCGTTGTTTTCTGTTTTTTGATTAAAATTTAGTTCTATGTTATGTATTGCAATAACTATTTTACTATTTATTATTGCACAATTTTATCCCCTTAGGGGTCGAATTTTCAAAACGCCTTTCTTAGCGGATGTCTACGTCATAATAGCTGTCTGCTTGTTATTTTAGCCCGATTTGTCCGGTGGTTTGAGCTGTACGTTGATAGATCAGTCAGTCAGTCAGTCACCTTTTCCTTTTATATATTTAGATTCCAAACGTATAGCTATCTAGGTACGTACATCACTTTCATAAAATATCTCTACACGTCATTATTAAGCGAAAAATATCTGAATGTAGGGCCCAGGTGTCCCAGGCTTTGTCTCAGTAGCAGCCTTAATTTGGCAGCGGAGGTCATACAAAACTATCGGTAATACAATCTGCGTCTGAACTCACAGGCCCTCTCCGGTCGTGTTCGATTGCCGTCTCGATATCGTCGTCGTCGTGTGCGGTCGTCGTCGATATATGCGGAAGTTTAATTCACGAGAGCGAGATTTATGGATGACTTGTATTTGCGCACACCACACACTTGTGCACTAGGTATTTATCTAGGTAAATAAGCACCACACTCGGCACACCGGTCCACGTTGCTCTGCACCATGCCACGGACAGACCAAGATGGCGCAACATCATAAAAGAAAAGATACTCCGTGGCAAGGATCACGACCCTCAGCAGTGAGGATGACGATGCATGGAGGAGGAGGAAATATAGATCGCTGTTGCCCAAATTTGGTCATATTATAAATGAGAAAGTGTGTTGGTTGGTTTTTTGGTCGATTTCGAATTTCGAATCAACTTGATTTTTTGCATGGGTAGGTAAAGTTGGCACCAGTGACATAGGCTACTTTTTATTGCGGAAAATTAAGAAGTTTCCGTGGGAATTAATAAAACCTATTCCGAGCGGATGAAGTCGCGGGCATCAGCTAGTTGCTAATAAATCAAAATATACCGGATGACCATTATGGCAATGTGTCGGTCGCATGTGCGGTTTACCTTGCACCTTACACGGTCTAGTCTAGTATTACCTATAGTTATTACTTATTATACAACTGCATATAGCCAGTGACGGTATCAACTATTCAAATATCATATAGGTACAGACTATAAGGACCGGTTTCTAGTGGTGATAACAGGAAACTCGTTCCTTTGAGTGGTTGGGACTTGCGCTTTTTTTTTTTCCACTACAAGTTAGCCCTTAACTGCAATCGAACCTGATGGTAAGTGATCTAAGATGGTGTCTAAGATGGTGTCGGGCTAACCTGTTAGGGGCATGGCAGTTATATAAAACCCATACCTCCTATTCGGTTTCTACACGGCATCGTACCGGAACGCTAAATCGCTTGGCGGTATGTCTTTGCCGGTAGGGTGGTAACTTAGCCACGGCCGAAGCCTCCCGCCAGGCCAGACCAGGAAAAATCCAGAAATTATAAATTCTCAAATTGACCCTGCCGGGGATCAAACCCGAGACCTCCTACGTAAAGGCAACAGCGCGCCAGCCAACAACACTGCGCGAGGGTGGTCGTCCAATTAGAACAATTAAGTAGGTAGGTATGTCTATTTGGTGGTATAACAGTTCGTGTAGGTATTACTCAAACTGGACACTCAGTTACAGAGCAAGGCGATAACTCTTAACAGGTTCACCGGCGCGGAACCGCCGGCTAAAAAGACTGACGTGTTGTGACTTGTGACAGTGCTCTACTTTTGACAGACTACACGAAATCACTTATTTGGGCGCTACCTGAATAGAGCCACATTACGTAATCTTTGAAATCTGCAATACGGTCTTACCACCACTACAGCCGATTAACGTCCCACAGCAGGCACAGGCCTTCACTCTCATAAGAGAGAGGCAATTAGAGCTTAGACCCGCCACGCTGCTCCAATGCGGGTTGGCGGGCTTTAATGACTATTATCATGTTAGTGATAATAACCGGGACCGACGGCTTAACGTGCTCTCCAAGGCACGAAGTGAAACCCCTAACTCCGAGCTAGTACTGAGAATTTCTAGTCAGAAAACCAAATACTTAATTATGGCCCGACCCGGGACTCGAACCCGCGGCCTCGTCGGCCAAATTCGATCATGCTAAAAACTAGACCAACGAGTAGGTACGGTCTTACCATAAAACTGTTGCAAACGCGTATTTATTTTTACAACGGCAGATTTCCCATGCAAAAACCGTAAAAACCTCAATTTAGCCATCAGAAACTTGTTTTGAACTTTTTTTGATAAGACCGTTTGAGATTGACTTATATAATAGCATTTAAAAAACTGACTTCAGTGTTCCGGTTGAAATACTTTTTTGGTTTTGCTTAACAATTGCACTAATCATGAGTTCAACTGTTGTACGTTGAAGAGTTCCGTATTCCGTCTCCTAAAATCTGCATCAAATAAAAATTAGGATCACTGTCGATTATTGTAATTGTAAACTGTAAATTTTATTGCAAGTTTTAAATCATAATTGGTTCGCACACTAACAAAATATGTGTGATCAGCTATGAAATATGTAAGTACTTACCTACCTATAGTTGGAAACTTCTTTTTTCCGGCAAAAAACGGTCATATTCCGCTTTGAAGGCTGTAATTAATCGTAAACGGATTAAACATTATAATTTGCAAGCGATAAATGTTATGCTATACGAATAAGCAATTTAAAAATTAAGCTTTTATCTCTCATCGAAAATCAATTTTTCACAGAGCTTTTAAACACAAGATCCATAACAGGAGTATGAAAGAAAAATTACACCAATTACCTACGTTCCCACGTACTAGTATAGGTATTTGTTAAGCTTGTGCGCTTGCAAAGGATTATATTTCATGTCCCCATGGCTTATATATATATCCGACCATTGCTGTTCTTGATAGCCAATTTATTCGTGTCCAGTCCCATCCCGTCGGTAATTTGCATAAATTGATTGCACTGTGGTGTTTGATACGCTCGCTAGTGTTGGGACGAGGTGACGAGTTGCGCGGGCGCCGGCAGTCGCGCGCCCCGTCGACCGCTCGATACACGTTTTGCGGTAATGCTTAATAACATAGTAACCTGATAATTTCCGCGCGAATTGTGCAGTTTCTAAAACATCCACAAACACAATTGACATCCAGTACCCACAGTAGCCATTGAACTTGAATTGAATTACATCAGTCGCGCTCGGTCCGTACATCCACGCCCGCATGGTTGGATGACTTCATGGCTCATGTGAAAAAAGATCGGTGGTATTACTCTCATTAGTACAGTGATTGGGAGATCAGCTGTTGTCTAAGCTACAATGCGTCAGAGATATCAGCTGAAACAGAGGCCGTACGTACCTATTTAGATATTTTCGTTTATCAATACTGCGCACCCTTTTCAAGGCTTTATGTTTTTCATTGTCAAACATCGGCACAACCCGAAATCCCTTCCCTGCTCTTTCCAAATATATTTCACTAAAACGTAGGTCAAACGTTATTTATAGAATCACACCCAATCAGGTTTAAAGTTTTTGATTGACTTTTGATAAAAATAAATGTTATTGCAAGATGCGTCACCCTTAAAGGTCAATACGTACCTAAACAAGTTTTTTCTTAAATTAGCTATTTCCTTATCATATGTTAGATTTAAATGTATGACAATTATATGCTTTTTAAGTTAGTATAAATATTATTATCATTTTTATTTATGCACAAACTGCGAACACAAACAAACACAGTGCGTAATCGTGTACGAATAAGAGGTTTCCGTTTCATAATAGTTTTTATTCAAAGTATTTAGGTGTAAACAATAGGAAGAAAGTGACATTCATATTCGAAAGATCAAGTTTGAACAATAGCATTCCCTGAAGCACGACCGTGCAGCGATGCCGCGAATGATAATCTCTACAGAAGACTCCGGAGGCTTCAACATTGTTTGTTTACGTGACAAGATAAATGTGATACTATGCGTATATAATGACGTAGCTACGTAAACCTTTTATGGCGTTCAGTCATTAAAAATTCAATGTAAGTACACGCAAATGAGGGCTACCGTTTTTATGCTCACTAGTTGGCGCCACTTGCGAGTAAGGTCCTGAAGTATAGCTGTAGATATATTCGATAAACAAGCATATTTGTAAAAAAAAGAACTCTTTTTTAAATAGTAAACATACAGGAACCAGGGAAATACTACCCTATGAATTAGCTGTTCGAAAGAATCCGCTTAATTTTGCACCTATTTTTCTTAGCTACGGTTTCAAAGCACAGAGCACTGGCATTCTTTGGCACGTATCTTACATCTTCCATAATTAATCGGTTATTGCTAAATATTCATAACATTAATTAAATAATTAGACCCGCGATAAAAGCCCAGTGATATTTGACATTTCGGGGACCTCACACTACACTAGCGCCCCTAGCGGCGAATTTAAACGCGGTAGCCCTGATTGGGTGTAGCTACTCTTACCTACCTACGTATCAGAGTATGGATCCTGATTCTTGTGACATTGGTTTGAGTTATTTCTGGTGATAGAAGGACTGGCTCATATTTTGAGCAAAGGATCAGCTAAGTTGATTAGCACGGAAATGCTGCCAAATTCTTGTCACCATTGCACACGGGCATGGGGCATTTTTGTATATGATAAGCTTTTAGATTATGTTAGTAGGTAGTTAGTATCTTTAAATGGCGTTTATAATTATTGTATAACATTTTCAGTTAGGATAATTACTTGTGAAACAATTTTTGTAACTTCAAATTCGACACCTTGTCGTTATGGTAACAGTAGTATTTCAAAGAAACAAGAGAAAGAAAGAGCTTTGTGGTCTTGTGTCTTGAAAGTTTATGAGAGAAAAGTTATAGCTCGTATCTTGTCAAATTAAGTTAGCAAACTCCTATTATACGTATTATAAGTAAGTAGTACTTATATCAGGAAAAATGGGAAAAACTATCGAAGACAGAAAATATCGCTGTTCAATTCATTGTATTGCTGAAGGCACTTCAGTGTTCCATGTTTAGAAACACGTAACAATGTTTGCAGGAAAACTTCAACTGCTTCGGAAACAGCGTTGTTTTCTTTCCGAATTAATACAATCCAAAATTACTTGTTATTTTTACTGCTAAACAAAATAATAACCATTTTAGTAGTATACTTAGTAGGATAGGTACCTATGTCCTTTTAAAATCAAAGTACAAGAAATCATCTTGTACTTATATAATAACTGAAGAACTTGAAAACTCCGAGCATTTTAACCAACTTGAAATATTATTTGGATCTAAAGGAAGGTTTTAAAAGTAACTGAACTTTAATAAAAATAATAACCTGAATAATATACTGAATTTTAATAAAAATAAAACCTGAAGGTTGTTAATGTTACCACTTGTATTAAACATATATAATATTTAAATTGAAAATGGGAGACAATGCATTAAACATATGTACTTATTAAAAGTATACATAAGTAGTACCTATACAGAGAAAATTATATTGGAATCAAATTAAAGCAAATTTCCGGATTCAATAACATGCTGACCTAAAATTAGGACGCAAAATATCGTGCCAAAATTATGAATACCGAATACATATAATACGGAATTGGAAACATGGTGTTTGCATAAAGTGGCCTTAATTGAAGAGCGCGTCGTGACGTCGCGCCGACTTCTGATCTAGTTCGCCCAATCATCACCTAGGTCCTAGAGTGACAAGAAATTTATTTGCTACTAGATGATGCCCGCGACTTCGTCCGCGTGGATTGATGTTTTTTGATTCCCGCGGGAACTCTTCAATTTTCCGGGATAAGAAGCCTATGTCCTTCCCCTGTTATAACCTATCCCTGTACCAAATTTCATCAAAATCGGTTGAACAGATACATTTTTTAATTCCCGCGGGAACTCTTCAATTTTCCGGGATAAAAAGTAGCCTATGTCCTTCCCCTGGATATAACCTATCTCTGTACCAAATTTCATCAAAATCGGTTGAACAGATACATTTTTTTAATTCCCACGGGAACTCTTCAATTTTCCGGGATAAAAAGTAGCCTATGTCCTTCCCCCGGATATAACCTATCTCTGTACCAAATTTTATCAAAATCGGTTGAGTAGTTGGGCCGTGAAAGCGTAGCAGACAGACAGACAGACACACTTTCGCATTTATAATATTAGTATGGATTCAAAAGCTTGGTAGGTACCTTTACCTACTTTTAGCTGGATGCTTTACTTACTGACAGACTGTTAGTTGAATAATATTATTATTTTGCGGTTGTGACCTGTATTAAAGCGCATTTAAATTAGACGCAATGTGCCGCGCTGCTCTACCTTACCTACAATAGACTGGCAATCGGTATGCTGCTAATTCGAAATTAATATTATATTATGATGTCTTTCAGCATTATTCCTGCAGTAAGCCCAGACAAGGCTACAACTCTTCTCAGGCCAGTTCTTCTAATCTAAAGAGATTGCGGTAGCGAAAAGGTCGCCGATTGTACAATTTGCCTGGTGGGAGGCTTCGGCCGTGGCTAGTTACCACCCTGCCGGCAAAGACGTGCCGCCAAGCGATTTAGCGTTCCGGTACGATGCCGTGTAGAAACCGAATAGGGGTATGGGTTTAATATAACTGCCATGCCCCTAACAGGTTAGCCCGCTACCATCTTAGACTGCATCATCACTTACCATCAGGTGAGATCGCAATCAAGGGCTAACTTGTAGTGGATAAAAAAAAAAAAAATTGCCGTTAGGTAACTATGTTACTACGAGTTAATTATAGGTGAACTTTGAGCAGATATGTATCTAACTTCAGTTGTTATTTCATCCAAAATAACATTAAGTACTTTCATTGTAAACCCTATCGCGTATTAGAGACACAGTATACTTATTATAACTAGATATACTAAAGGTGACCTGCAAGAGTCAGTTTTTCAAGCACTGAAAATAGGAATTAGGTACTTCATCAGTTCCACGCGCCGAATAAATGCAGCTGCTGCTGCTGATGTAATTCACATTTCTTTATCGCATCCGATGACGTCATCTGTATTTACTGAAAATTGGGTTGCATTCGGTCATTCACTAATTTGGTGTTTTAGTACTAATAATGTCCTCCCGACCGAATTTCGGCCACGGCGGCCAATCTCCTGAGAGATTAGCCATCTGCGCGGGAGATATTATAGTGCACAAGTGTGTGCGCAACCACAGGTGCACTCTCTGTTCCTTTTACTCTCATAGCCCGATGGGACGGGCAATCCGACACGACCGGTCAGAGATCAGGCGCAGGACCGACGGCTTAACGTGCTCTCCGAGGCACGGGGGTGACACACCGCCAACTTCCTAACTCCGGGCTAGTACTGAGAATTTCTTGTCAGAAAAACCCAATACTTGTTGTGACCCGACCCGGGACTCGAACCCGGGACCTCGTCGGCCGCAGTCGAACATGCTAACCACTACACCAACGAGGCAGCTCACTACTACTACTACTAGTTTTAGTACTACTACTATAGTTACATTACTGTTTAGTATCTACTGTAGGAGGTAACTAGGTATATTTAATCAGTGCTGTAGGTTTAGCAATGGCAGCAAAGAAAAGGCTTTGATCGGAGACCAAGTCATTGTGACAAAGATTACGACAGTTTTATTCGTGTCGTCGCATCCCACGGTGTTGCAATTTTTTTAACCACTACTAGTCAGCCTATGACTGCGATCTCACCTGATGGTAAGTGATGATGCGGTCTAAGATGGGATATCGGGCTAACTTGTTAGAGGTATGGCAGTTATATTTAACCAATACCCCTAATCAGTTTCTACACGGCATCGTACCGGAACGCTAAATCGCTTTGCGGCACGTTTTTATCGGTAGGGTGGTAACTAGCCACGGCCGAAGCCTCCCACCAGGCCAGATCAGGGAAAATTCAGAAATTATAAATTTCCAAATTAACCCTACCAGGGATCGAACCCGGGACCTCCGCACGTTAAGACAACAGTGCTCCACACTGCGCCAGGGAGGTCGTCATATTATTCACAAACGAGCTTTTCTGACGAGCTATACAAAGCCGCGGTAAATCTCGCACGTCAGTCGACAGGACTCAGGTCCTGACTGACGTGCGAGACTAATTTCCCTCGCGCTTTGAGAATACTCGGAAAATGTGTGTTGAGGACGCCTTCCAAATTCAACTTGACGGATTTGTAAGTAGAGTTCTAGTGTGCGAATTCCATTAGTTCGCGCCGGAATATTATGCAATATATTCAGAAGTACTCACGTACTTAGTTTAGTTGGACTGAGCATTGCGTTGAGCGATCGTAAACCTGTAGGAGTTGGCCGTAGGTACCTATTTACATTAAGTTAGATATATAGTGGACATTAGCTAACCGCTCGCTGGGAATGCGGAATAGTAGCTGAGTGCTTGAGAATTGAGCGAGCAGCCGAGTTAAAGAATGTTATTATGTGCAGCTCTGAGTTAAATAGACCAAGAGGAGCCTTCATACACAGTTTCACGCACGTTAAGTATTGGGCGTTTTAGAAACATCTTACGTACGAGTCACAGTAGAAATATTCACCACTAATAGACTAGGTGACACCTACCTACCCGCGCTTTCATGCGTGTGAATTAAGGTTTTTTAATTTCCGTGGGTACTGTGGGATTTTTCGGGATAAAATATATCTTATGTCTTATTGTACCTATCCTATGACTGCGGTACCTTTCTAGAAATAATTTATGAGTGTCATATGTTGTTTCAAATGATAATATCTGAATTAATTAATGTACCTAAGTATACAACGTGCATGAAATGTACAAACTACATTTGCATATTAAACGGATGTACTCATATAAAAACCAAACAAACATTGGTATGCACGAGTATGGAAGATCTTAGATCATCTTTGGCACGGTGTAGTAATCAATCACTATTAATTTGGATAACAAAAGGATCTTACCATAAGTTATATGTATAGCCGCTACATTGTGTAATGTGTCGTGTCGTGTGTAAATTAGAATACAATAGTTCTTTAAATAATTTGGATCGCGTAACATTCAAAGCTTCGGGTCCTTAGTGGACCGACGTAGATCAAAGTTCTGTCAGTACCTAGTGGCTATAATCTCTTATCAATCTTCATCATATATTTTCAAGTTTCAACCCATCCTCATCTGCCCACTGAACATGTCTCCTCTCAGAATGAGAAGGGTTCAGCCATAGTCCACCATGATCATAGATTAATTATAAATACTGGTTTATATATTGTCTTTGACCATGATTGAAAATATTATGAAGTAGGTAATAACTGCACAACCTACCTAATCTTCTATATTAAAATTCCACAATCTATTTAAAAGACTTGCCTTTAAAAACGTTTACAAAGCCCATTAAAAGTATAAGTTCCTACTGTTGAAGATGAAGAGCGTGTATTTCACTCCCTCCAGCTATGCTATGGACTGCAGTTCCAAAAAGTAATAATATTGTGTGTCTCAAAGATTATTGTAATTTTAGATTTTTCCAAAGAACACCCACCAAGTTTATTGCTGACTCTTCTCGGTAGGAATCTCATTCCGAACCAGCGGTAGATTTACTCGACGATTCAAAAGCCTTGAGTTAAAAAGCATTTGATTTGTTTTGATTTGATTTAAACTCTCGGGCATGCAAGTTTCGTTTGCACCACGATGTTTTCTTTCACCACTAAATGCAACTTCGAAAAATTAGAGATGCGTACTGCCGACTGCGTACCCAGGAATCGAATCCCAAAGAACTCAAACAGGAGGCCGAGATCTTAATCACTAGCAGCATCTAAAACTAATGCATTTAAACGTAAACGTACAGAAAAGGTTAAACTTATCTAGATCAACCACCGAGGCTATCACCGATTTTTGGTATACTATTTTTTTTAAACATCTGCAGAATTATGATTCACGGAATTAATATGAGTAACACTGCGCAGGAATTATGATGGTAAAGCAAAGAAACACAGATGGGCATGAAGATGTTAGTCAGCTTAAAAATACAACCTACTCATGTAATTGTTTAATATGATAATTTTTGATAAGATAGAGTCGGCAAGTACAATATTTTTAATGACGAACGTTGGCTATATGAAATTCAAATGTTTTAAATTCAAACTTTTAACAAGTGTTTTTGAATCGTCGATTCACGAATCACGTCGCAGTAGTAGAAAGTAGTCACTTGTGAGTTGTGAGTTGTGACTAGTGAGTACGAGTGAATCTACTACTGGTTCGGAATGCTATTCCTAGTCTACCGAGAAGAACTAGTTTAATGTTCAATTTGTATAATTTCACGCGATGTGGTAATTAAAGTATCATTTTTATTTTATTTTCTGACTAGATGCCCGTGACTTCGTCCGCGTGGATTAAGTTTTTTAAAGGACATTGACCAAATTCGCCTAAGAATCAACATACGTTTGAAATATACAGTAATTCTTAGCTTATTTTATAACCTTTATTCCAAATATTAGAATTCAACGGACACTTCAAATTAATTAAAAGTAAATAAATGGGTATTCAATTGATTGCTATACGTTTCCGTCTCTCGATTATTAACCACAGATCAATAACTTACAGGTTAAAATAATATCCAATACAACCGCTTGAGCGCTAGATCCGTATCGTAAGAAACAAGATGAAAGCAGCTTAAAGTGCTAAGTGCGCTAATATTCTGAATCTCGCAACGCCATCTATTGAAAGTACAATAATTTAATATTTCTAACGCCATCTGTGAAGTTATCGATGAACTATGACGATACCTGCATCCTTATTAATAACGCCATCTGTAATGTTTTTGACGGACTACTGCGAATCTTGTCTTATCTACATACTGTTTACAGCTGTATTACAATTGGTTAAAGATGACATTTATTTGATCAAGCAGATTGATTGTGAAAGCTGAAATATCCTCAAAATTAAAAAATATTTTTGGTTATAAGTAATTTCTTAGCAAGTGTCCGTTGTTTTAATCTGCTCTCAAGTATAAAAAGGTATTAATTTGAACCCAGTAATCAATGTTTTATGACGGTTGGTTCTTAGGCGAACTTTGTATGGGGATGGAACAATGTCCTTTCCGGGAGAACTCCTTAATTTTCCGGGATAAGCCTATGCCCTTACACGGGATATAACCTACCTCCATACAAAATGTCATCAAAATCGGTTGGAAAAGCGTTAAAGAGTAGCAGACAGACAGACACTTTCACATTTATAATTAAAAAACCTACAATCCCTACAATCCTAATTAATATATCCTAATTAACACAGAACTTACTACATGGATGGTAATTTTATCAAGCATTCTTATTTGTTTTAATAATTCTAAGATTAGGTAGTTACGACATAATAATAATATGAAAATCACGAGTAGCGTCATCAGCAAATTCAACAACAAAGCAACTTGAGACTCAGTTTCAAAGTCAGTAATTTGTGAATACAAGTGTTTCGTGGAGCCATTTGTTAAATTTACTCAATACCGTGAAATGCTCACCATTTGCTTTCGTGTTTATTTGTAAATGAATGTAACGAACGATTTTTTAACATTTGTTTTAAGTAACTGAACTTATGAAACTGAAAGTGACAGAAATACATTTGCCATTCTTCGGAAAGTATCTGATTTATCTGATGGAGGATCTGAAAACACGGTATGATTGTTCAGACTTATTTTTAAAATTATAACAAGAAGTCAAAAAGCCTTAGCTAAAATTGACTCACTTATACTTAAAATCATCTCACTGTGCAAATGGACTAATCAACATTTTGATCAAATATGCAAATGTGTATGTAAAATTGAAGTGAATGTTAATTCTTAATTTTTCTTTCAACTTTCATTCGAAAGGTTGACGTTGAACCTGGGGGTAACCTGTGATACAACCCCACCCGTTGCCTAGTGTCGCCAGTGTAATAGTATAGTAGTAGTATAATGAAGAAATTACTAGGGTTGCTAAGAGGACATAATAGAGGTCAGTGGTGGGGAGTACCCACAGTTTTCGAGAGCCCGTGGTGACTGCTGAGAGCTGTCTCATACGAGCTAGAGTCAAAGTCAAAGTCAAAGTCAAAGATTTTATTCAAAATAGGTACAAGTTGTACACTTATTGAACGTTATACAAAATTATTATATTAATATACATTAAATACATTTAAAAAAAAAGTCATAATCATAGTCCGGCAATAATAAAATAAAATAGTTAAAAAAGATCTTAAGCAATAGCAAAATATAAATAACAAAACGAAAAATTAAGTAATTCATATGTACTTATATATGAATTCATAATATTTTAGAGATTGTCCATGCGTCTTTGTCCGAAATATAATCGTCTAAATTGTAGTAACCTTTTTTACACACAGACTTTTTTTGTGACTTTTTAGAGACGCGTGACATACAGACGAACAAAACGGCAGATAGAAAGACACCATAGTGTAGGTATTATAGGGCTTTCTTTTGCCTTTTGTATACAGAAATCTAAAAAACCTACTGCATACACTGTACTTCGTTGTATCAAGCACGCTATAGCGAAATCGAGTTTTGAATGTGACGGAGAGGGCCCGAGCCCTAGTCTGAATTGTTAATTAGGAAAACAAGAGGGCAATTATAAGGTAAGGTGAACCTTTTGGGGGAAAGCCTGTAAATCTACGCCTGGTGCTAAAATTCGTTGAACGAAGGTTAATGTAGAGCCTAACGTCTAGCTTACGAAAAATTTGAATTCTTGAATCAAATAAATGAAAATTGTTCTGAACAACTCTAGCAAGAGAAAATTCGAGTTAGGTATTGCCGCATAAACCTAGGTACGTAGCAAAATTACTTAGATGATTCCCGCAACTTCGTTCGCCTGGAAACTAGATTTAAGTTTTTGAAAAATACCGTAGGAACTATGATTTTCTGGAATAAAAAATATCTTAAGTTTTGACGGCCTCCCTGGCGCGGTGTTGAGCGCTGTTGTCTTAACGTGGAAAGTCCCGAGGTCGGGTTCGATTCCTGGCAGGGATTTTGGGAATTTATAATTTTTGATTTTTCTCTGGTCTGGTCCGGTGGGAGGCTTCAGCCGTGGCTAGTTATCACCTGGCAAAGACGTGCCGCCAAGTGATTAAGCGTTCCGGTACGATGCCCGAATCGACAAGGGGTATGGGTTTAATATAACTGCCATACCCCTAATAGTTTAGCCCGCTACCATGTTAGACTACATCATAATCTACTCTTACCATCAGATGAGATCGCAGTGAATGGCTAACTTGAAAAAAAAACCGTCGTTTTCAATTCCACTCCATTCCCGGCATGCAACTTATCTCTCTATAGCAAACGTCACAATATTATTATGAACAGATGGGCCATGAAAATGTAGCAGACAGATACTTAGCCACAACACTAGGCACTTGTATGATCAACAGAAGCAATTGGGATATTTCATGCTAGTATGTTTCGACAATCCTAGAATTGCAGCCAGCTATTCAAGCAATATTCAAGGTAGACCGGTGAAGGCAGGAAGAATGCAAGCTATGAGATTTCTTGTTACAATATGCTACCGACCTTGCTACTGCCTTGCCGGCGCAGTTGCACAACTATTGTTTTCTATTGATATATTTTCGATGACAAATCTTTTGAGCCCAAGACCTCTTGTTAACTAGAAGATTATGCATGCAAGTTTGTGAACGTGAGAAATATGGTTGCACTTTATTTGAAACTCGCTCTGGACTTTATTATAACGAACAGCAGCCGGCAATCCGGTTTTATCTAACGATAATCTATGGTAATATCACCACGGGTAACAGTTTTGATATTACTTAAATACATACTCAAAGTCAAAAGACATAGGTACCTAATATATGTCTATATAAGAGGTGATAGGCTAGTGGTTTAGAGACGCCCGGCTTTCTATTCGGGTGATTGGGGGTTCGATTCCCGGCGGGGATGTACCTACCTCTAACTTATTAATGTTTTAAGAAATTAAATATCACTTGCCTTAACGGTATAGGAAAAAATCGTGAGGAAACCTGCATACCCTAGAGTTATTCAGAAACCTGTCTGAAAATAATATAAAGTCAACTTTTTTAGGTACTTCTCTGCAAGTATGAATCTTATCTTACTAATATTATAAATGCGAAAGTTTGGATGGATGTATGGATGTATGGATATTTGTTACTCACCCCAACGGCCCCAACGGCTGAACGGATCTGGCTGAAATTTGGCACAGAGATAGATTATAGTCTGGAATAGCACATAGGCTACTTTTTATCCCGGAAAATTAAAGAGTTCCCGCGGGAACCAAAAAACCTCAAACCACGCAGACGAAGTCGCGGGCATTCGCTAGTACAATAATATATCTACGTGATTTTATCGTTAAGGAACATAAGGTGCGATGCTCATTGCATCTATTAGCCAATTCTTGGACAATGCGAAAGGTCAGGTACTACACGGTACAATCTATGATGATTTGTGTCCGACAAAGAGCTTTCGAAATAAAGTTAGATACCTAGTAGGTATGCAGGTGCAATGAAATAACTAAGAGATATTCCAACTTGTTGGAATTCAGCGCATATAAGGTTAAACGATCCCAGTAAACATCTTTGAAAAGAGGGCAGGTGAGAAAATCTTTGTGATTCAAGATTTTTTAAGTGTTACTTCTGCTCCCCACGGTAAGTGAGAGCAAAAATACATAAGGGTCAAAGCACTTAGGCTGAGTGTAGTAGATCCAAGTCTTCTTGATGAAACTCTTTAAGTACAGCCGCTTCACACACACACTTTTTGTACACACTTTTCTACATAGGGTTGATTTTGCTGAACTAAAAACAAAAATATGCGGCAGGGCGAGGCGAAAATATGAAAAGGCCTCCTGGAATGTAAAGCCGAAAGCTTTTCTTAGGTAAAGCTTATCATTTCGATGTGTAGTAGGTACCTACCAGAGCAACATACGCTTGTTTTAATTATTCCCTCAACGCATGCAGTAGATTACTGTAGAGTTAGCTGCAATTAGTGAACAAGTTACTCCATTAAATACTAGTCCCCAGTGAGATGTCGTGAGTTCTTAGTACGTTACGTTACGTAAGTAATAACGAAGATCTAGCTCAGTAAACTTTTTGTTAAAAAGCTTAATAAGTATTATTGATCAACTGACAACTGTTTACTGTGGCTATGAATTCTGCATGTAGTTTGTAGGTATTCCTCATTGCTGAGGGTCACACCTTTCTATTAATCATATTAGGTATAATAGTTAAGTATAGCTTTTTAGGGGTAATTGCGCAGTTGGTTCTTAGGATAGATTTCAATACAAAATGTGTATATAGAAGTTCCATGAGTAACTTACCTTATAATTAAGAGACTCTGAGAGCAGCTGTTAGGTTTAAAATCCGAGGCATAGAAGAAACCAAAAAAGCTAATTCAGGTCCCCAAATTCGGTACCAGTAACTTACCATCAGGTGACCCGCCTGCTCGTTTGCTCGCTATACATACCTATTATAAAAAACCGGGCAAGTAACGGGGGTAACGGTATTTTTTTAGACATTTTCCCCGATAAATCAAAAACTATCATAACTAAAAATAATTAAAAATCTGTTTTAGAATGTACAAATTAAACCCTTTCATATGATACCCCACACAGTACAGTTATCTCACTTTTAAATTTCAACCCTCAGATTTTCCCCCCTTTTTAAATAAGAACAAAAATAATTTCCAATTTTTTTTTATTCCAGTGTCTTTGGGCCACTAATATACACAACTTTTCCAAATTTCATGTCGATAGCTTTGGTAGTTACTGAAATAATCGAGTGTGACGGACGGACAGACGGACAGACGGACAGACAGACGGAGAAAGTCGCACCATAAGGGTTCCATTTTACCATTTTGGTACGGAACCCTAAAAAAACGACTTCTATGTGTATATTGTGCGTTATCTACTTTCTTACAGCATGGCGATTGTGTAAAACCTGCATCAATCGTTATAGTCTCACTTGTTTTGATTGGCTGAATTTATGGTATTTTTGTTGCATCAATGGATTTTGGCCAATAGTGGAAGAGTGTTAACCAATCAGGGGTGATTGCGATCGTTACACTGTAGCTGTCATTTTTAGACAATCGCCCTACTGGATATCACGCCCCTTAAATTCGGTAACAGTAGTAATTGTGAGTTTGTGTTATATCACCTACTTATGCCTGTTAAAATTAATGAGCCGCTAACTATGTCAAAATTATTATTTAATTAAGATTAAGCAATAAGCTTCAGTCGAGTAACCAGCTTAAATCGTGAAACCAGTCTCTAAATGTGGATCATCCCTGATGTAACCATAATCCATATTCTACGTAGGTACCTATCGATCAAGAATACTATTCGAAAGTTGAAAATATTCGTGCTTACCCTACTGGTTGGTATACGCCGTCCACAAACAATGGGTTTGTTTGAAATTCCCGGTGCTTTGTTTACCCTAAAGTGTATTTGATTTGCTTGTTATTCGCCAAATATTCATCCAACATCAATCATTGATAGATTTTTGTTCGACCGCTATGTAAAAGTCAATGTAAGCGTGTGGTATGTAGGTACCCAATTAAATGTGTAAAACTACCCAAGTGTGTCTGTCTGTTACCTTTTCATCGTCTATCTGTTTAACAGATTTTGTAGAAATTTAGTACAGATGTAGTTACTTATATAGTTTTCTATTCCGGTGACAGACAAAATAATTATGATGCCAAAATGGCAAGCATTTAGCAAGCAGTGCACCCGTGAGAGTAAAAATATTGGTTTATAATTAGGAATGTGTGTAACGATATAATTACAGACGACTTTACAAAAATAAAAAATACTGCGTATACCTAGTATAGATGTTGAGGCGAAAAATAGTCCGGCACGTCTTAGTGGAGTAGAGTGGAAGTAGGTAAGTATAGGCTATTTTTTTAAAAATCTAAATCTTTAAAAAATCTAAATCTATGTGGACGAAGTCGTGGGCATCATCTAGTACTATCTAGTACTTAACCTTTGTCAGTAAACCCATAAACAAATACCTAGTTGACCATATACAAGTTGTTACTCAAACGTTTCCATGTAAGTTTCAAATCGATTCACATTATTGCGAGATGCCATGTACCTACTGACAGGTCCATCGGATGCTCAAGATTGCCTTATACCTACTTATTTCTACTTGGAATAATAGAAAGTGACTCCAGTTGTCGGTCAAGCGCATTGAAACTTGAAACTCTTGTTTACTGGTTATAGACAACGAAAGTATGTATGAGTATACATACCTAGGTATAACATGTTCGTACCTATATGAATCAAATTACGGTACAAAACCATTTTAGGTTTAGCACATCAACAATATTTTAACAGTTTATTAGCAACATAGATTTTTAACATACATACCAGTATTTCGAATTTCTGACTCCGGGACTTAAAAGATGGCTTCACGGAAGATCAGCGCTCTGTGACCTAGATACAGCCACTCAACAGAGCATCCTAATTTGCTGAGTGAAGACCATTTTCGGGTTCAACTCCTTGATCAATTTTCCTAAGGTTCTCATACCTATTTTATTTGTGACTCCAAATAAAAGGTTTTTCATTCCTTTTTTCTAAAAATTTATCACACCTTTTAGGTGACGTACCTACCTACTCAGTACACTCTGTTAACTGGTAGTGGTATGATTATGAATAAGAGAATACCTTCACGTGCTCACGTAGTTCGAAACGTGGTTATGAATAAACTAAATGGAGGCATTCGCGGACGTAGCTACCTGAATGATTCCAAGTAGGTACCAACTCCTGAGTATTGACACACTTGCAAGCTGTGACAAAGGAAAGGTCCTACATTAGTTAATGTATTCTACTACCTATATGGTTATTGGTGTACCTAAGTCTTTGGTGGTGTTTAGGATTGATATTTTATACATCATACTCAAAAAGACTATGAACTTAAAACTCGCGTAAGAAGCTTTTCATTTGAAGAGGAAATCCTTGATGTTCTTTTTTTGCTAACCTTTGTGCTATGTCAAAAATTCTCTTTTCAACAATACCTCAAATGTATACTTGGGTAAACTATCAAAAATTGCGGAACCGAAAATTGAACCTGCGTCTCTCTGGAAATCGCGCCCAGAACTTCCCTAGTGTGAAAAACACTATAATAAAAATAAAAAAAAATTGTACTTGGGTAGTTCTTTAGGTACTTCATTATATAGTTTCCCTTTTTGCCTTATACAAGATCAGCCAGCCCTGTATCAAAATTAAAATGACACAATATGTAGTAGGTTTGGTAGATGAATTCTTTTATCTAATAGATAAACTTTGCTCACTCATAATTAGGTATTTTAACAATAACAGCCGATTCCTTTTAAAGAAATCTGACCTGTAGTAAAAGCATTCTCATAGAAACCAAATGCGTCATTGACTAGCTATTTACTTATGTTTATAAAGAATGAAAATATATAATATACTACATAGCGTAACACGGAGTAAGCCCGTGCAAAAAGACACCGAAACACAAAAGTGCTAGGTTTCCATTAGCTGTTAGCCATTGAGGTACCATGTTGTACTAGAGGCAGCGATGTAAAAAACAGCTTCTACAATAATTATCGTGCTTTACCGTGTTATTCAGTGAATTGGTTCTACGCCTTATATTCTTCTACTTCTTCTTTGTTACCTGACAGAGCGGTCATCAAGAGGTGACAGCGTTAGTGGCTGACATGTGATTCGTCTCACGAGCAATCGCCAGTTTTCACTGCTGGCCGACATCCTGGTACACTTCTGCAAGTGATCATCCACATTCCTTTCACTTTTTATACGACTGCCTGAAAAAAGGAGTATATTGTTTTCAGGGTTCATGCATGTACGTATGTATGTATGTATGAATGTATGTATGTGAGTTTGTATATTCCACCATAACTTCTATACGCCTGAACCGATTTTGATCAATGAGGTATCGTTAGAATCCCTAGCTTATTCTGGGTGACATAGGCTAGTAAATTTTTTTAAAAATTGATGGGGTGACCATGGTCCCGCATTAAAGACTAAAGTTGTTTTTTTTTTTTCGAAAATAAGGTTCACTATATAATCAGCGTCAAGAAAATGATGAGTAGATTCCAAAAATATATAACACTATAGTTCAATATCCAGTGATTCCCAAAAATATCATTTAATAAAAAAGTGAATAAGATTTCATAGGTAATTAATGACTGTGGTATCGTTACGTAGTAGATAGTTACGGGCTACGGCAGATCAGTCGTATTTATTAATAATTTTAATTATATATTCACTTGTTAATCTAATAATATCGACGATAATAATATATACGAAAATATCTTTTTGACATATTATCTAACTCTTCTTATAGTATTGTTACAAGAATAAATACGATAAATAATGTATTGTTTGTTTAAAACTATATTACCTACATTTCCATAACGTATTTGTATAGTAATTAGGCAGGAGCGTTTTGTTTGCGTTATGAGAATATATCTCAATGGCCGTTGCCATCTCCGAACAAGGTCGCGATCATGTCGCGATACATTATCGTTGTCATCTTAATAATATCATTTATCACATTATCAGCCTTTTGACTGTCAGTTTATATTACACCGACCTTGCCTTATCTTGTTTAGTTAAAAATAACCACGGTAAAGATAGTTTTGATTGATTAGGGTTTTAAATAAGATTCTTTAATAACTTTTTAAAAGGAGAAGGTTCTGAATTCGTCGCATGTTTTTAAATATTACAAGTTACATATTCTGTAATCATTGTCTATTAGTGAAAGCATCTTATAAATGTTTTTTTACTCAAAAGTATCTCAAAAGGTGTGCAAATATTTGATCATGAGTCAAATAGTAATCTACTTCCTGAAGGTTTCAGCACTTTCAGCCTTCGAGGGAGGGAATAATAAATAATTTCATTGTTTGGTAGTTATTTCTCTAAATACAAACAAAGCCCTAAATATTTATGTGGCTTTCAATATGGTATCTCATTCGAACCTAATACGTACCTACTCGTACTAAAAAAAACAAGCACGTACACACCAAACACGTGTATAAGACAACTTAAAGAATCAGAACACATTGACTTCATTTGTAATACAAACCAATTGAAAAGTAATCAATGAAAAAGAACCTTATGTAAAGCCAAGGTAAAGCCTACTTTTGATATAACTGTTGAAACCACAAGTTTGTAAGAAGATACTGAAGATACCTTCAAATTTTCGACTAAGTACTCGTTTCTTATTCCCGTTGCCGTATTAGTAACATTGTTCGGAACTTTTACCAAAACGTAGAATAACTCTCGAAACTTTTTATGTTACTTGTTGTCGAGCCTTTCGCAAGTTTTGATTCCCTAATCCTTTTTCGTTGGTTTCCTCTGTAAGCCTTCTCTGACTGCTGTTAAATTCTAAACCAATTCGTTATAAGTATATACTGTTGAGAAACATTGTACGACAGTATATACGTATTAGGACCCTATTTTGTCATGAAATAAAAGAAGTAGAATTTTAATTTGTTATAATCCGTCAATTTAAGTAAATATAATATGTGGGACAATATATGTTCTTGCGATATTCACTACACCACACAAATCTTCCAAATTATTCTCAACGTAGGTTTCACTCCGACACCGGAGTATATCCACAGATGTTGACTCAACAATGCACGATTGTAAAGACTATATTGTCACCCAAAATACTATTATCTATTGTTTTATCACGTTGCTTACGTATTACGTACTAGCTGATGCCCGCGACTACGTCCGCGTGGATTTAGGTTTTTTGGTTCCCGCGGGAACTCTTTAATTTTCCGGGATTTCAAATAATTATAAATTCAATATACTTATGTAATAATATAGTTACTCCTTAACAGACTTCTGACGATAGAATAATAAAGATAGCTGTCAGTGAGGCAAGTTAAAAGTACAAGAGATAAATACAGGAATTAGGTCTGAAACCATCGTCGACTTAAAGAAAATAAAAACAACAAAACAACATTCAATGTTTTTTTTAAATCTCATACAGAACAGAACCCAGAGGACAGGCGTAGAGACCGGGCTTTTCTCTAAAAAAAATTACCTACTTACTTATTATATTTAGTGGAAATCGATAGAGCTTATACAGAACCATGGCACAGAATACTGCATACTATTACTCCGTATACCTACTCATGGTACCTATTCCGTATTATAAGACGCTACTACAACAACAAGCATTATTTAAGTTATTTAACACGCGACTTGACCGCAAACCAGTGAAATCCATTCAGAAACGTAGCTTTGTACCGTTACCACGCACCTACCAGGCCTATAACCATCAAGTGACCACGCTTTATGCACATTTACATAAGGTCTACATTGTAAGTGCGCATACATAAACTACGTGAAGCTAGTGGGCCACTTTTTACCATAAGTATTGAGAACACTTTAGTTTGCACTTGTACGAGAGCATTGGGGCTGTGGTATTTTCAACATACTGACCAACATAGGTTGTTCGCGCCATATCGATGGTCGCCAAGTAACTGTCAATGCTCGATTAGAAGGACTAGTGGTCTTCACTCGCGGTGGGCCCGAGTCAGGACCCCGGATTTGCTTCGTTGAGCTAGGCTGATTTTTTATTTGTTTATTTTTATTCACTACAATTTAGCCCTTGACTGCGATCTCACCTGATGGTAAGTGATGATGCAGTCTAAGATGGTAGCGGGCTAACCTGATAGGGGCATGTCAGTTATATTAAACCCATACCCCTATTCGGTTTCTACACGGCATCGTACCGGAACGCTAAATCGCTTGGCGGCACGTCTTTGCCGGTAGGGTGGTAACTAGCCACGGCCGAAGCCTCCCACCAGGGAATTAACATTATCGAGCAAAATTAGTTTAAATTCATGGTACCTAATACACGTATTGATCCCATTGAGGTATAATGTACTAAAAGATTGATCCTTACTTCCGAGTTCAATAATTGAACTTATGTACTTAATAATATGTTTTTTGTTAGTACTTACCTAATGCTGTTTTGATTGCCGAACAAAGAGTGTGACCCTGATTTTGTTAAACCACCCATCCTAACATTGACCCCGTGACCTTTGCACAATTATTGATGCCTAATCGTCGGCGAGGCTCGCACGGCAATTGTTAACCACTTTTAGCATTTGCCGGCTTTTTTGTACCCGGGCGTCGTAAAAAACGTCCTTTCCCGTTCCTTCCGCCCTATCTTTGTAATTATATTTTTGTAAACTTGTAGTAAACTTTTTTGGAATCTTTGTGATTAGAAAATAAGATGAAACGAAAAAGCGACAACAAAAACCGAAAAACATATTCGTAATAGGATTTAGCCTGCAAGAGAATGAAATAAATATAACTTGTATTCTATCTCATTCTCTCGTAGGCTACTTTTCTGAAGATTCACTTCTGCCGTATGTGAATTGCACACACGCACTTTTTTATCATAAAAGTTTCCAAAGAAACTGATTATTATCCTTCGTCAATAATCACTTTTCAGTGAATTACTTCTACATAATTAAATATACGAAACACGTTAGAACAATAAAAATAAAGTTTTATTTAAGCCCATTACTATACTGAGTTCCCATGATCATCATCATCATCATCGTAGGTTGCGTTCACTTCTTCGTGTTCAATGTCTATATAATTTATTAAAAGCCAGCTTTTGCCCGCGAACTTTGGTACATGTATAGAACTTTTGAAAATTCTGCGGATCTTTAATAAATATTTTATGACCCTCTCAAAGATGTAAGTTCCCAGTGTTTTTTGTCATGTTTGTATTGAAAAGGAACATACAGACACTTTCGCATATAAACTAAGAATGTATTTGCATTAAAAATGTAAAGGTAATGAGTAATTAGTGCCAAAATAGACATTGCCAATTACAATTTTACACGGTCTGAAGCAGGTGTCCCAAGCCCATGTAGTTTTGCCTCAAATGATGTGTAACCATAAAAGAAGGAAGAGATTATTTTAGTTCGCTCATATATCTTTCTTTATCGTTTTTGCAATCAGCGACGACTTGTTAAATCCAATTGTAAGGGTCAAAGATCAATGAAGCTTATTATAGGGGCAGACTCGACCTATCGTTTTCACTTCGTTCGACAGTCAGCGGATGGCTCTGTCCAATCATTTATTTTACTTTTGGCAGATGGAGTCAATGTGATGTTCTAACGCGTTACTGATTCGATTTTTGATTATCAATCGACTTTCTTGAAGAAGTTTAAATCGATTTGACACATTGATATACTTATGTTTTCTTTGCTCAATTTATTTCATTTTTTTTATTAAAATACAGCTTTCAAATGACTAATATGAGAGTAGGTATGTATTAAAAAAAATCATTTATATACAACAGTACACTAAATGTACATGAATCCGTCAGGTCATAGAAACAATCCATTGCCAAAGATGTATGGTGCTTAAAAGACAATCAAGAAAGCTAGTGTTGAAGCTCCGTAACTACATATACCTATATGTATTTTGAAAAGGAAAGTCGTACTTGTAACTACTAGTACTAGATGAGCTACGAAATAAAAGGGCACGTCGCTTCACTATTGGAAAAACGATATGCGTCTATGGAGTATCGCATTTTCTTGTCGATGGTTGCCTGTCAATAATTATGACACTTCATAGACGTGCATATAATATGCCAAAAGTAAAATAAATCGTTAGACAAGGCTGGAGAAAATTCAATCAGATACCCAATTGCTACAATATTGTCGCACCTGCAAACTCCCTAGTCTTTGCCTTTGCAAGTCAAGAACTTAGGTAAATACTGATTTCCTATGGTAGAGCAAGTATTTAAAAAATAAAAGTGCATTTGGTTGGCATTTGCATTGAGTAGGTACTATGCTTTATCTTTTATCTCACAATAGCCAATGATTAATAATTAAATTAATTTATAGGTACCTACTAACTTCTATTGTAATGAGACGCTGAGAATAATTAGTTACCTTCAAATAACTTAACATAATGTCACGTAAAGGAAATTATAGATTGATTAACATTTTGTAAATACCTATAAATAATCCTTCTCATAACGAATAGGATAATCTATACTCAATATTATAAATCCGAAAGTGTGGCTGTCTGTTTGCTACGCTTTCACGGTCCATCTATTCAACTGATTTTGATGAAATTTGGTATGGGGTTGGTTTGTATCCCGGGGAAGGACATAGGTTAGACGAAGAGGCTTTTAAGACAAATTCGCGGGCATCATCTATTATAAAATAAAAAAAGGTTATCAAACAGTTCTTAACTATTTTTACAAGATCTACGTAGATAACTAGATAACTTTGCCAAATATTTTTGCCGAGATCTTATCTATGCATATTGAACGCATAGTTAAACACCGCGTTAGAATGTAAACGTATTCATAATGAGTATGGTTACCCAACATTACAAAATACCTTGCGATAGTACATTACGGCGTCTATGCACCCAGCGGGTACAGATTATATTCAAAACGGTGACGTTGCATAACAATAATTGTGTGGTTTTTGTAGAGCACTTCCTCATTAAAACGGACGGACGCGGCTTTTGTACGGTATACTATGGTTCTGCATATTTTTGTTTTGCATAATGATCTTTGTGTTCATAAGGGAAGCAATGGATACAGTAATGTAAACAGTCAGTATAGAACAGAATATAGACCGAGCGTAGGAAAGGCAGCATATTCGAATTGGATCTAAACCTTATAAAGTGCATTATAGGTATATACTACATATGTATATAGCGCAATGGAAACTTGCACAATGGAACAGCATAACTGCAGGTCAGTGGTCGCCGTATAGCAATTTGTATCCAGTAAAAAGACAGGTCAAATATGTCAATGACAAAAGCACTGAAGTAGTATCAAAAAGGAAAGTTGGTACAAAGATTTCTATATTTGTTTTTCTTCTGAAAGCCTCTAACAGCCTCAAGGGCGATAAGTACATTTACGGGAAATGTTTGCTTGAAACATTTATCACTATAGTACGAGTAAATAGCCGTCATTGGCAGTAGCTGGGGACTTGTTACACTTTCTAGCTTCAAAAGGAACGTACCGACATCTCGCCGAGACAGCTTTCATGTATCAATTGCTGCTGACTTGACGTAAAACGTGTTTTAAACCAATTAGGCCTGTATATTCGCAACTCGCAAACAAATGAGATTATCAAAACTGACGAAATCTGAAGTTTGAACATTGAGGGTAATCGAGAAGAAACTATTATTAAGGCATTCGTAGCTACTAGCTACAAGATTGATTGGAACATTATATTATAATTATCGAGGATTAACTTAATTGTTTCCTTTGAAAGCGGGTTGGTTTGCATAATATTATAGATATAGTAATAATTGCTTAAGAATTTTTTAATAGGTACCTAAGTATGTCTGTTATACCTACCAATGTTTTTATCTACTGTTGCTGTTTCTCATCTTTTTATGTTTATCTTTTTAAACAACCAGGTAAGTAGGTATGTTAAAAAGGTAAAAAAACCTACATATACCTATTGGCAGATATTTCACATTGACAACTTCCTACTTAATTTTCGGTATTCTAACCGACCAACCAATTTAACCAAGCTAATAAATGTAGATTTACTTATATTCAATATAAGTAAATCTACATTTACTTATATTCAATATAAGTAAATCTACATTTACCTGTGATGCGAGGGACTAAATCTAAAGGGATGATGTTTGTACATACCCTTTCTTTAAGGGTAACCTAACGGCGGTTGTGTTAACGAAGGCCATATTATTTTCGTTTTGCCTCGAGGAGCATGTACGCGTACCCTTTATTATCTCCAACTTACAAAAATAGTTAATTCTAATTGCCTTTTTAAAATGTACTTTTACGTTGCTAATGAGTTTAGTTTCCCTGATATCGATTGTTGCTTGTAAGTAAACCATTATACCTATTATGAATGTTTTTGACGACCTCCGTGGCGCAGTGTGTAGCGCTGTTGTCTTAACGTGCGGAAGTCCCGGGGTCGAACCCCGGCAGGGTCAATTTGGGAATTTATAATTGCTGAACTTTCCCTGGACTGGCCTGGTGGGAGGCTTCGGCCGTGGCTAGTTACCACCCTAATGGCAAAGACGTGCCAAGCGATTTAGCGTTCCGGTACGATGCCGTGTAGAAACCGAGTAGGGGTATTGGTTTAATATAACTGCCATGCCCCTAACAGGTTAGCCCGCTACCATCTTAGACTGCATCATCACTTACCATCAGGTGAGATCGCAGTCAAGGGCTAACTTGTAGTGAAAAAAAATTATTATATAACTGCCACACTTGTAACAGATTAGCCCTTTTACTCCTCGGGGTAATCAACTAATTATCCCGGAAACTGGAAACCTTGAAACTTTACTAAGGCAGGGCTGTCCATATCAAAGATGTAGTCTATACTGATAGATGTAGTGTATTGTACAAGCCCACAATAAATCTAAATAATAATTTAATTCGGTTCTTCAACGAGATACGGGGACAGCTACGGAAAAAAACCGAGATAAGAAAAACTTTTGCTCTCCATATTTTTATTTTCACTTTCTTCAAACTTTCGTCATAAGAGACGTAAAAAGGGGCTTTGAGTTGGGAAGTTATAATACACAGAATTGAATGTTTACTATTATGAGCTGCTTGTGACAAAAATGACGAAAGAACTCTTCTTTCTAGCTATTAGAACACTATAAAACAAAAACTTCACGAAACAGTTCGTTTAGTTTCATGAAATAGTAGTAAGTATCTACTATCTACCTACAAATCTTTCTGATCTTTCATTTAGCTCTTTTTTTATAAGCCTACTTAGTCACATCAACATTGACTTCGTGATTTGCCCCATCTATACTAATACATATTATAATTTGCGAAAGTTTGGATGGATGGATGTATGTATGGATGGATGGATGTTTTTACTCAATCACGCCAATCACGGCTGAACGGATCTAGATGAAATTTGGCACAGAGATCAAATAAATATTATAAATGCGAAAGTTTGGATGGATGGATGTACCTATGTATGTATGGATGTATGGATGTTTGTTACTCAACACGCGCCAACGGCTGAACGGATCTGGCTGAAATTTCACAGAGATAGAATATAGTCTGGAATAGCACTACTTTTTATCCCGGAAAATTAAGGAGTTCCCGCGAGAACCAAAAACCTCAATCCACGCGGACGTAGTCGCGGGCATAAGCTAGTAGATTATAATATGTATGTCTGGAATAACACAAAGGATACTTTTTATCGAGTTCCCGCGGAAACCAAAAACCTCAACCCACGCGGACGAAGTCGCGGGCATCAGCTAGTTTTGTCATAAAAGACATTCAAAGAAGCAGCTTTTGATAGAGAAGCTTTCGCATGTTGACTGCCAAACTTTTCTAAACCTCCTTTGTCACAACAACTTTGACTTTTTGTAAAGCAACATAAAAAGCAAACAAACAAACACGCCCTTCCGGCTTCCGTTTTCCCCTCCTCTTTTAATATAGGTACCTTCAAATCAACAGTGAACAGGCATCTTCTGGGCAAGCGCGCTCCACCTTAGGCTGCATCACCACTTGCAAGCAAGTCTAATTGCAGCCAAGCGCTAGCCTATATACCTATTAAACAAGTGAATATAATTAAAATTATTAAACAATATACTCCTTTTTTCAGGCAGTCGTATAAAAATACGACTGCTCTGCCGTAGACACACATGTAACATCCTTTAGAATCTTATTCACCATTTTATTAAATGATATTTTTTTGTGAATCACTGGATATTGAACTATAGTGTTATATATTTTTGGAATCTACTCATCATTTTCTAGATGATGATTATACAGTTAATCTAATTTTAAATTCCCCATAATTTTTTTTTTAATTTTACTAGCCTATGTCACTCGGAATACGCTAGGGATTCTAACAACACCTCATTTATCAAAATCGGTTCAGGCGTATAGCAGTTATAGTGAAATATACAAATTCACATACATACATACATACATAAATACATACATGAACCCTGAAAACAATATAATACTCCTTTTTTCAGGCAGTCGTATAAAAAAAACACACACTTTCGCATTTACAATATAAGTAAGTATGAATGAATTATTATCATACTCTTAGATCACGATTCACTAAGCTGACTCTTTGATGTCACCCCATGTACCGTAGTACGGTCGTTGGACTTATTACAAAACAGTAAGTACACCGTACTTAATACGATCAAAATACGAAGTACACTACTGTTTGACATGAATCAAGTTACATTAATTATATTATATGTATAGGGCTTGAAAGTACTAAGTACCTACCTACATATATTATGGTTAGCGATACATAATATGAAATATGATGCAAAATTATACAAACTAAATACTTCAATTATAAAACTAACTCTATCTTATTAGCAATACTGCTCACTGTACAGTCAGCTAGTCTAGACATAGGTACATAACTATAAATAGATCCAAATAGATTTTTGTATCGATGCTCAATACTTAATTTACTTATTCCATGTGGGACATTACGTCATTTTTTCACTCTACCACCAGTTCGGAAAGAAGATTTTACGATAGAAACATTACAGGCCTGCTTCTACAATCCCACTTAATAGACTGATGATGATGCATTCCTTGATTATCTGATTATACTGATGATTAGGTACTGACCTGACTACTCAAATGCCAATAATTGGTAGTGACTTCCTACAATTTTGTCTTTTAATTCCAATTAAAAATCTACCTACATTATAGGATCTGACTTTATTAATGTATCGAACGAAAATATATCATATTTTAAGCAGCATAGAGTCACTAGAATCACTAATTACTATTTCCAACTGCTTCAAAAGCTCTTGTTCAGCTTGTGTGGTCATTACGATGGTCGTACTCAGAAGTTTCTGAGAAGTTTTTGAATGAATCTGGTCAACAGTTCTTGTTAAGATAGTTACGCAATCTCACAAACCTTTAAAAATATTGTTTGAGAATCTTATTCGAATGAAAACTATTCAATTCAGTGTCTTTAAATTCTGAGGTATTTGCTCTAAATTCGTTCCATAGATACCTGTAAAGTCCTTTCTACTTTACACCCCAACTAGTGCTAGGTACTCTACCGATTTTATAGGACACAAAGCTGGAGAAGGATGTCTAAATTATTAGGATAGTTATTTTTTATCTTTCAAGGTACACCTCCCTTGATTTCATTGATCTTTGATCTTTTGATTCCCTTACCATTTCCATTTTGATTTTTGATTATCTTATTCATTTTGATGAGGACGAAAATTAGATAATATATTTAGAGTGTGAACTGTGGATGTTCCATCTAGGCTAGGAGTACCATGGCCGCAAAGTTCGTTGACCGTCCCCCCTCCCATGGCCCTCTTAAGACCCTACGCCACATTTCTCCTCTCTTCAATGCAACCGTTTATGTAGAACAGCTAGATGATACAACTCGTTTCGCCACTTTTTTGCTTACTTACGAGAAAATCTCTGAACATTTGAAAGCTGGCGTTTCCTTCGCAATATTTTGCTTGTAATCTTCTATATAATAAAAGAATGAAATATTGTTAGAAACTGACGATTCAATGGGGCTAATAAAAGCTTATTGGAATAAATCTTCTTTTGAATTAGTTTGGCAACCTTTGAGTCGACTTCGATGATGCGGAAGTCAATCGATTCTTATCTTTGTGTTGTACTTGATTCTATTCTTACTATTATGAATTTGATAGCTATTAACTGTACGTAATACCCTACCGTTAAACTTAACTTCAGTTTTTCAAAAACTATGCACTAGAACGCGAAATCCAGCGCGCAAACGCGATAGAACTATATATAACAGTAAATTCTTATAAATATAGGCTTCAGACTGCTCATTATATATAAGCATATAATCTATAATCCTCATTAAAACCTACAAAGTCTACTTTGATGAAGCACCTACCTAGTTATAGAATAATGGTTTTGACTTTTGAAAATGTACCTACGCCTGTTGGTAGAGTCCTTAACACTCATAAATAAGTTTGTGCTGTTGAAAATTTCATGACGAACTTTCTGAAATTCAAGTTCAAATCTTTCTGAAAAGTAGCTAACAAGTAGGTAACTACTAATATTCAGGTTGTTAGGTCGGGAAAACTTAGATACCTAAGTTTTCCCGAGCTGCCACATCCTTTTGCTGTGAAAGTTACTATTATTTTTGAACTTTTTAATTTTGAACTAGTAATGTTTCCCCGGAAAATGACGGCACCACGAGCATTGATATTAAAAATGCTTTTGCAACTTTGGTTTGTTTGTGTTTATGGCGTAAATTACGTAGTAATACTTCTATCTGCTATGCAAATTATGCAATTACCTACGTGAAAATTGTCTGTGAATCTTATTCTTTAGCGAATGGGAGAGAAAGTACCTAATGGTTGATAATTTTTAGCTGCAGCCATGGCTATATAACAAAGATTTAGGATAAACAGCATGCAACACATACGTACCTTTTTCTCGAATGTCCCACCTAAGACCCCACACCACACCAGTGGCGTGCAGTTCATAGAGGCATAAAAGCACAGCTTATCCAAATGAAATTAATAGGTCATTGCTCATTTTTCATCAAAACAGCTAGTAAACAGGTATACAGTATACTGGCCAACTAATGCCTACCCCAGCTCCGGCTGTGCACGCTACCTACTGCCACACATACTTCCCACTTTGACCAAATTAGAAACTAGCACTAGATGATGCCCGCGACTTTTACGTACATCGTGGATTTATAGGTTTAAATAATCCAGGGGTAATTCTTGGATTTTCTAGCCCATGGGCTATTTTTTCCTAGGTAAGTTTGGTCCTCAACTATAAACATTCAAAAATCACGACGATGCGGCTCTGTAGCGGCGTAGATGGATGGATAAATTGTAATTGAAGGACAAACTAACGAACAAACACACTTGTGCATTTTTAATATTAGAACCTACCAGATGGATCACAAAAGCACAGACTAAGTATAACTACTAGTAGTCCCAAAGCCCAATAGTGTATCTTTATATTACATCTTTATATCTGTTTGTATAGGGTAAGTAAGTAGTTTGGGAGTTAAAAGGACATGAGCGTTGAACGCGTCTGTTTGTCCATAATATATTCTAATTTGCCCAAAGTATGTTAATTCGAGAACATAAAATTAGACACACGGGTTGGTGTTAACCAAAGTGCGCCGAATTGGGTCAATGTCCGTTGTTATTTAAGAGCTTAATTGAATTGTTCACGAATATAGGAGGTCACGAATTCTATTAGACATAGCGGTACAGCCAAAATTGTTAACGCCAATTATTTTGATGGCTACAGACCTACAGTACTTAATTCTCAGCTGTGCCAGAGTTCATTTCGTCGCCTTTCCTACGAAAGGACCTATCTGACACTTTTGACGTAACTGCACTAAATACATCATAATAATGTACTTTTGATTCTCTGTCGATCTGTCTTATCGACTTTTTCATATCTTTTACCGTTTACTGGCTAGGACAATCGGTAAGTATGGCGTATATGCTCATTTGCGAAAAGGAAATCATACTAAGTGGCGTATTTTATACTTAGGGCTATTAGAAAGATTTTTATTTAGTGATCAGCTAAATAAAAATACTACAGCTAATAAAAACTATGACGTAACTGAAAATACGTCATTTAGTGTGAACTAGACTATATTGAATAAAAATGGGGTTTTCACTTACGTCTGAATTTTGATTGCGACGGAATACCTTAGACATTAACTAATAGAGTTAAAAATTTATGTAAATTGGTGACAAAAAATGTATAAAACCTTGGGCAGTAAAAAAATCCAAAATAGTACGAATCCAAAAACTTTCAGTCAAAAAATGATTTAAAACTATCCTAATTATTATTATATGTAAAGAAATAAAAAACAAATTATTTTGAATTAAATGTGATTTAATTATTCAGTAAAAAATACAGTCGTATCTCCTAAGTAATTAATTTTTCAGAAAAACAAAGTTCTTATGAAGTGGCGTAACTGTTTTAAATATTTTTACCTAAATGAATACGCACATTTAAATAAGACAATTCCTACTTGCAAAAAGGCCTTGATTCACAGATTATAAGAATATTTTTTAAATTTTAATATAGCTTTATTTGAGCAAGCTGTGGACAATATAGTTGAGTACGAAACCGAAAAACGCTTGCCCTGAACATTTAACTCGATGTCAGTTAGGTCCTTTCGTAGGAAAGACGACGATTTGACAATTAAAAAAAAGAAAAGTTACGCCTTGAATGTCTCGTGGGGTATCTGGCAGAAAGTAGGGCGCGTTTAGAACCCTCTTTGATTTAATTTTAAAACGACTCCGTCCGCATAGATTTAGCTTTTTTGAAAATCCTGTAGGAACTTCTTGATTTTCCGGGAAAGTTTGTAGCATAATATGTCCATCCCCGTGTCAAAATCGGTTTGGGCCCTGAAAACGTAGCAGACAGACAGACAGACACATTATGGCATTTATAATTATAAGATTATTACTTATGTACACATTAATATAATAATTATCTTAAATAAATTATTTCAAAAGAGCAACCACCGAGTTTCTTGCTGGTTCTTCTCGGTAGGAATGGCATTTCGAACCAGTGGTAGATTCACCTGACGATTCAAAAGTACTTGTAAAAGTTTATTTGAATAAAAAATCATTTGATTTGATTTGAAAATAAGAAGAGGATGCCTGCGATTTGGTCCGCATAAATTAGGTTTTTGGAAAATCTCGTAAGAAGTCCTTTCCGGGATCAAGTAGCCATTGTCTTTCTCCTGGGTGTATCATTCAATACCTACATCTCTGTTGCAAATTCGTCAAAAACAGTTGACAAGATGGGTCGTGAAAGCGTCGAAAGAAGTCAGACAGACACAATTTCGCGTTTATAATGTTAGTAGGTATGGATCGTTTCGTATTGACGTTCGAACAATAGTGGTACCAAAGGATAATCTATAATATAAAAATAAGTCGGATTTTCCTTCCTGACGCTATAACTCCAGAACGCACGAACCGATTTCCACGGTTTTGCATTCGTTGGAAAGGTCTCGGGCTCCGTGAGGTTTATAGCAAAGAAAATTTCAAGAACGGGAACGGGAACGGAAAACCGAATTTCACGCGGGCGGAGCCGCGGGCAAAAGCTAGTGGCTTATAAGTTTGAAGTGAAACTTCTTCCACATAACCTCACACTATATCAGGCTGGTAATAAAATAGCTGCGGCGACACACAAAGAAATTCTTATCAGGAATAAAACGTTTAAAGGCACTTTATAACGATTTATTCAACGATATCACTGCTCCGGCATCCGGTGCCTTCATCTCGTTCTATCCCAGCTGCCCTCACAAGCAGTATTATCTCAAAGACATACATTACCTACTATTATATCTGTGCTTATATTTTATGATCATTGATCAAAGTTCCACCGAGTTCGTGAACCAGGGGGTTCCGAACTTGTGATAATCACTAGTTATGAGATTATTGCAATCCATACTATAATATTATAAATGCGAAAGTGTGTCTGTCTGTCTGTCTGCTACGCTTTCACGGTTCATCTGTTCAACCGATTTTGATGAAATTTGGTACAGGGATAGGTCATATCTCGGGGAAGTGCATAGGCTACTTTATATATCAGAAAATTCAAAGGTTCCCGCGGGAATCAAAAAATGTATCTGTTCAACCGATTTTAATGAAATTTGGTACAGGGGTAGGTTGTATCCCGGGGAAGGGCATAGGCTACTTTATATCTCAGAAAATTCAAAGGTTCCCGCGGGAATCAAAAAAATTATCTGTTCAACCGATTTTAATGAAATTTGGTACAGGGGTAGGTTGTATCCCGCGGGAATCGAAAAAATTTGGTCCACGCGGACGAAGTCGCGGGAATCATCAAGTTGTAAATTTTGTGTCACATTTAGCATTTTTGCTAGCAGCAGGTAATCGGAACTGTAACTATACCTACATAGGTATAGGATCCTGATTCCTGGCATAGATGATTGAACCTAGGTGGTAAATTTTGGTGCTTGTTGGTACCGAAGTTTGACTGTTATACCGTGAATTTTGAATTTTGGGTAGGCACAAAAATTCCAATGCCACTGTAATACAAAATAATTTTGATTTCTACCCATGTTGAAGTCGGGCGGGTATAACAAGGATAAGCAAAGTTGACGCATCAGACTCGCCCGACTTCAACATAGTGGGTATGAAATCAAAATTATTTTGTACTTTACAGTGGCATTGAAAGTAGGTTTTTTGGAAAGAATTTTTATTTTTAACTTTTTAGTGTCAGGGTTGAGGATTTGGAGTCAGAATTTTTTATGGGACCACCTCGAGAGCTTCCTGTAACGACTGATAGAAAAAATATTCAAATCGGTTCAGAAACCACGGAGACATATGCACCGACATAAATCAAAAAAAAAAAAAACGCGCTGAATTGAGAACCTCCTCCTTTTTTGGAAGTCGGTTAAAAATATGCATTATTACATATAGGTGATGATTTTTTAATCTACCGTATTTTCGTGTACGGTGTACGTGAAATGTGATTGTCACTTTAAGTATAGGCTAATAGGTATATTAGGCAACGGCCATTTGAATGAAGTACTAATTACGATTGATTAATCATTCCAATAACTGCCTCGTTGGTCTAGTAGTTAGCATAGTCGACTGTTGATCACGAGGTCCTGGGTTCGATTCCCGGTCGGGCATAAAAGTTAGGTATTGGGTTTTTCAATTAAGAAATTCTCAGCGCCAGCCCGGAGTTGGAAGTTGGCGGTGTTTCACCGTCACCGTTAAGCCGTCGGTCCCGGTTATTTTTATCACTAACATGATAATAATCGTTAAAGCCCGCCAACCCGCATTGGAGCAGCGTGGTGGGTCTAAGCTCTAATTCCCGCTCTCCTATGAGAGTGGAGGCCTGTGCCCAGCAGTGGGACGTTAATAGGCTGTAGTGATGGTGATGAATCATTCCAATGAGATGATTCAGATCCTTTATAGGTACCTACCTACTACCTACCTACATTATGAATCGAATGAACTGCCTGTTTCCTTAAATTCTCATTCATAGAGAATGAAGCAGCATCCTAACTTCAATTCGAGTGAAAATACACAACGGTCAGTAAAATTTCAGTACTTAATTCGATAGTCGTAGATACTAGATAGGTAAACCTTTATAATACTTCAGTCGATTACCGATAGCATTCCTGCGACACAATTGCACTTTACATGAAACCAAACCGTATTGGTGTATCTGTATACATACGAGTCAAAGCGAAATCAGAACACTTGTTCAAAGCTGAATAGTGTTTGTTCATTAGATTGGATATGTCCAGAACCCGTTTGAATGGATGCAGAAAGCTGAAGCTTCATTTAAAGGAAACCGCAACGCTATAGACACAAAGGTTCTACAAGAGCACTTGTGACCGCGACTACGTCCGCTTAGACTCCTTCTAATGTTACAATATGTTGATCGAGTAGTATATCGATACAACAATTATGTTGTTATATCGAGTCTTTTTGTTTTAATTTACTTAATTCAAACTCTTATGATTTTGACAATCATTATGTGAAAAATTAAACAGAGGATTAAATTGGAAAGCAATTAACCTAGATGAGTATATAAGTAACTAGATGATGCCCGCGACTTCGTCCGCGTAGATATGTAGATAAGTAAGTTTTTTATTCCTGCAAGAACTTATCTCTATACCAAATTTCATCATAATCGGTTGAAAAGATGCGCCGTTAAAGCATAGGAGACAGACAGATAGACAAAAGTCCCGGCTCACTGACTGACTGACAAACCGCTCAGGCGCTAACCCAAACGCTTGAACCCAAAAAGGTTGCACACAGGTAGAGGCACTCTTTATAGTGTAGACAAGTCGCGGGCGGTTAAGTATAAATCAAGTAGCATTCAACAGATCATGTTATTTTCTCAACTAAATACGTTATTCCTATTATCTGAAACAGTTTCATTGTCATACAGGATTGCATTAGTTATAATGAATCTATACAAAATAATAGGTAAAAAATAGTAATAAACTTGTATGTACAACTTTTTTCTGCTTAATACAACTAGTAGAGGGAACAAATGCTTTTGTCCATGGATTTTGCAAATAATATATTGCAGTAAGTACGTAAGCTGCTGCAAATAAAAGCTCTCCATTAAATGAAAATGCTTCCAGCGTGGCGCTCCGCGGTAGGTACGTAGGGCCAGTTGCACCAAAGAAAGTTGTAGCACGGAATAGGTAATAGTTGGTTATACTTAGT
Source organism: Erebia epiphron (assembly GCA_963932025.1). Classification (NCBI taxonomy): domain Eukaryota; kingdom Metazoa; phylum Arthropoda; class Insecta; order Lepidoptera; family Nymphalidae; genus Erebia; species Erebia epiphron. The sequence continues at coordinate 36,421,402 of OZ009948.1, read as the reverse complement.
TAAAAAATTGCCCACCACAAAGCTACCAAACTTAGTAGGTAGTACAAGTCAATTTTCTTAAATTCATCAAGAGAATGCTTTGGTTATAGATTGCGACCAGCGAATAATATATTGCTGTAAGTACGTAAGCTGCTGCAAATAAAAGCTCTCCATTAAATTTAAATCCAGCGTGGCGCTCCACGGTACTTAGGTTGCAACTTGCACCACAGATAGTGATAGTAAAGTATACTTGCCCACCAAAAAGCTAAAGTGAATTGTACCATTTATATTCTTGCCTCCTTTATTATGGTCATAAGTCAAACTTTGGTAAAGAGTAGAAGAACCCTGATTTTTGCAACCTAAAATGCCTTTTTTTGGTGGTCAAATCAAACGTCAACAATCACCGCCTTTGGTGCAATTGGCCCTTATCCACATTTAATCTGCAATAAAACCAACCTCGTTTCAACCCTCAGAGATTTTCCATCGTTGTAGTAAGCGAGTCTTCATTATAGTTCTAGATAGATCAGGTTTGGTATATTGAGCAGATTTTGACCCTTCAAGCTTCAAAGCTTATTTAATTTAGGTTCAAAGTTTAGGTTAAGTTAAGTTTAGTTAAATTAAGTTTAGATTTGTAAACTTTGAGGACCGTCTGGCTCCTATACAACAAGTAAGTCGGGTCGGGACCTACGTGTCAGTCTTATACGGAGTTCAATTAATATTCACGCTTATCTATCACACATAAAATTAAATTCGGTAATTTATTTTATAGACTTCAATATTTCATTAAAAAAGTCTTATATCGCTCTGGATTAGCAGTGATACTCAGCTTTTAATAATATTTCATGCCGCCATTATTCACTATGCAGCATAGTCAATAATGATAAATAATAACTAGCTAATGCCCGCGACTACGTCCGCGTGGATTGAGGTTTTTTGGTTCCCGCGGGAACCCCTTAGTTTTCTGGATAAAAAACCTATGTGTTATTCCAGATTATAATCTCTGTGCCAAATTTCATCCAGATCCGTTCAGCCGTTTGGGCGTGATTGAGTAACAAACATCCATCCATATATCCATACATCCATCCATCCAAACTTTCGCATTTATAATATTTATTATTATTTTATTATATTATTTGATTATTTGATATAGGTAGTCCCTCTAAAAACCGATCAGTTGGTCTAGTGGGAATTTCTTTTACCCATTTCGATCTCGTAACTACGATTTGTAAGTACCTATGTCAGAGACCAAAGCCTGCGCCATACAAAATTACAAATGGCAGTTAACCCTAACGCGATAGAATAGGTAACAATTCTCCCACTAGGCCCGCAGACCGTAGACTTCGTGAACCATAGAGCTATATTCAGGCTAAACTACCGATAGTTCATGTCTAACCACACGTATATCTATAGATTTAACTAGCTGATGCCCGCGACTACGTCCGCGTGGATTGAGGTTTTTTGGTTCCCGCGGAAATCCTTAGTTTTCCGGGATAAAAAGTAGCCTATGTGTTATTCCAGACTATATTCTATCTCTGTGCCAAATTTCATCCAGATCCGTTCAGCCGTTCGGGCGTGAATGAGTAACAAACATCCATCCATACATCCATCCATCCAAACTTTCGTATTTATAATATTTATTTGATAAATATGCGTGTAACAGTGGGTTGTTTTTTTTCTATTCCAGACAACGCAGCCGTTCGTACGACTCGGAGGAACACGAACGGGGAGCTTGCGAATGGTGCGAGTACGCGCTGGTCATCACCCTCGCGACCGTCCTGCTCATCGGCGTCTCCGCGCTGACCATCTTCTGGACCTTCTTCTACAAGGAAGGATATGGCTGGGCCGACGACATCCCTGAGAAGCAGTTCAACCTGCATCCGACGCTTATGGTCGCCGGGTTTATCACTTTTAGCGGTTTCTGTAAGTGTTTCTGATCCGTATTTTGATTAACTCTTTTTTTAGGGTTTCGTAGTCAACTAGGAACCCTTATGGGCAGTGGTGTGGGCAGTCGTTGGATAGCTCGTTCAAAAATATTGTTCAAAAATGGACCGGTTGTATTCAATCAATAACAACAATAGGTACTCAAACAAAAGCGGTCACTATGTAGTATGTGCTATATAAATTTGAAGTTTGTTGATAGTACCGTGTCCTACAGTTACAATACTATTAATAGGTAATTATTTAAATTCTCTTGTGTCGAAGAAGTTACCAGTTGCCACTAAAATTGATTATAAAATTTCCAGCGGTGCTGCTATTCCGCATCTGCCGGTGCTTCAGACGCATATACGTCAAGCTCCTGCACGCCATCTTCCACGCCCTGGCACTTCCCTGCATCGTCATCGGCTTCCTCGCCGTGTTGGACTTCCATAACAAGAAGGGCATCAACAACTTCTACTCTCTTCACAGCTGGATTGGCTTAGTGGCTATGGGACTGTTCGGACTACAGGTAAAGTAATTAAAACAACCTTTAGAAAATATAATTATTCGCTTTCATCTAAAACAAAAACCGACTTCAAAACTATACCTACCTATAAGTACCAATTTAAACTAAAAAGTAAGAAAAATTATCTGAGTATATAATATTATATTTTTTGTTGATTTTCTCAAAATCTCTGAAGTATGATCTACCAAACAAAAAAAGAATCATCAAAACTGATTCATAATTATTGGCGGAATGATTGCGTAACATACGCACAAAAAAACATACCGTCGAATTAAGAACCTCCTCTTTTTTTGAAGTCGGTTAAAAATATGTTGTTAAACACTGATCGCGAGCTATGTACTCTTATCCGTTGAGGAGTTCCATTATCTGTCTTCGAAGATCTTCATCAGATCTTCACCAAATTTATATGGGACCACCTTTGAAGTAGGTACCCTTTCAAACAAAAAAAGAATTTTCAAAATCGGTCCAGGCGTCTTCGAGTAATCCCCGATTACTCGAAGACGCCTGGACCGATAACCTGAACATACATTTAAAAAAAAGATTCCGACGAATTGAGAACCTCCTCCTTTTTTGAAGTCGGTTAAAACGGCCGAGACGGTTGTAACGGTAACAGCAAGTTAAGACCCAGACTGCGGGCGAAATTGTTTGTTTGTTGGAGTGTTCTTCATTCACGCGGCAACAGAACGTTGGCAGTATGGCCCCTGTTTCAGGCTCTATAAACCAATATCATGGGTTTAAGAATAAAATTCTTATCGGACATGATTACATGATGATGATTCTTTAAAGATATTTGGTCCGACATATTGATTTATATTTATTACCAGCTAGATGTTGATATACCTATGTAGGTACATAGTTCTACTTCCGTGGGTAGGTACTTATGTTGATATGTAAATGTTTCCTAAGGGACTAAATTAAATTGGAATTCAACAGGTATCGTGAAACTATACATTTAGATATTCAAAACTGAGTGTGATTAAATAAATCACACCACCCACTCGTATTTCACCTATTCAAAAGGTATAACCACTCGCGGTCAGAGAGTGAGAATCTTGTGTTGCCTATTAGAAAGCTTCTGCCACAACTTTTACATAATATAATAACTGTCAAAAAACTTACAAGTCATGTGAATAAAGTACTTAGGTAGGTTTGAATGTTACGACTATAATGTATGGCTCGTTATTTCATATTGCATTGTTCGACTCTCACATTTAACTTCTCAAATTAAAAAGACTTAAAACTCTCCCCAAGTTTCGTACCTACTTAGAGATATATTTTAAATCGTTTAAAACTCGTATATTTTCGGCCTACCCACGAGAATTTCCCTAAGCAGAGCTCTTCAGCGCTTTGACCGCGATGCGACTCGGCGAGCTATATATTTTTATATTAAGCAATCGTTTGTGTACATTACACGATACTTAAGTTATTTAAAGATTTGTATATGTTTAAACTTGATAAATTCAATCGATTGCATAAATTACATGATTATACGATACTTAGTTATTTTTTGAGTATATATGAGACTCAAAGTATACTTATATGTATTTATAAGTTTAAACTGTAAAACTTGAAATGATTTATTCAGTTAGTAGCTGATGCCCGCGACTTTATACGCATGGATTGGGGTTTATGGTTTCCGCGGGAACTCTTTAATTTTCCGGGATAAAAGGTAGCCTATGTGTTATTCCAAAATATAATCTATATCTTTGCCAAATTTCATCTAGATTCGTTCAGGCAGGCGTGATCGAGTAGCAAACATCCATCCATCCATGCATCCAAACTTTCGCATATTATAAATTGAATTCGAATAGCCAAAGAGGGACAAAGATCCAAGTGTAACCTACTCGTAGCTTAGTACGAGTATGTCCAATACAAATGCTTCCGCGTTGCTCCGTCGTAGTGAAGACGCAGCTTTGTGGATAGGTTCATGTAGCTATTTGAAATCTTTTTTATTTTTTCAGTATGCCGTCGGTTTCTTCAGCTTCCTCCTACTGTTGATTTGTAATAAAGGCACGGCCAACTTCCGTGCCTCATTGGTGCCCATTCACGCTGCGTTCGGCATCCTCACCTTTGTGCTTGGCGTGTGTGCTTGCCTCACCGGATTGACTGAGAAGGCTCTCTTTGACATTGGGTACGTATATCTTTGTATTGCATATACCAAAAAAATATATCCGCTCCTCTGCGACCCCCTTTACAGTTTAGCTCACATAAAAGAAAATATTTTGAAAATTTAGGTACATATATATTTACACCAACAGTAGGTACCTAACACTTTAAAGTCCGTTTTTGAGGTAGGTGGAAATCGGATGATCGTTTTTGATCAAGACTCTGTTATTAACTATCTTTCACCAAACTGTTTGTTTTTTAGTTTTAATCCGGAGTAAGACTTTTGTCTTACAATTTACCTATACTATGCAATCAACAGAATACCGACTATCATGCCTATGACAGAAATTTCACCTGCAGGGCGACCGCGTACCTTCTGCATCAATCATTGATACATCGCAATCACCTTGGATTGGTTAACACTCTTCCACTATTGGACAAAATCCATTGACGCAGCAAGAATACCATAAATTCAGCCAATCGGAGGTGATTGCGATGTATCAATGATTGATGCAAAAGTTACGCGGTCGCCCTACTGCTCTCAAAACGGACATAGATAGGCAATGGCTACCGATTACACAGTTTTGAATACAAAGTAGTGATTTCCCTTTAGTTATCACCAGAATGAATGTAGACCGTGATAGAGAAATAGCTATAGGTGAGGTTAGGCTAGTAACTTATTAGGAGCATTAGATTTATAAAATGACAGAACACATAATTAACAAACATTTCACTTTAGAAACGCTGCTGTGGCAGAATTAAGGTATACTTACAACTTATTAAATCGTTCATCTTTTGTCGGTTATACCTGTCGTGCTATTATGTGGAACATTTAGAAAATCTGTAGGCCTAGCACCATATTTTGATATCAGTAGTGTGACAATCGCAATCAACTGGGTAGTAAGTAGCACATTTTCACTTGGATAGAATGCAAAGTTGCAGCAACACTCCCATAAATCCAAGCAATTTTTTTTTTATATTGCAAGATAGGCTTGCGCTTGACGACAATCACGTCTAATATAAAGCAATGATGAGGTCTAGGTTGAAGCGCGCCAGCCTAGAAGATGCCTATTCACTCTTGCCTTGAAGGTACTTAGTTATACGTGGCAGGGAATACATGCGCTGGAAGGGCATTCCACATCCTTGCGGTTCGAATCAGAAACGTAGAGCAGAACCGTTTCGTCGGCAGAATCACATCGATTGCGATTGTCGCAATCTGATAATCACACCCTGACTGATCAGCTTAAAGATTGCATCAGTGCATGAGTGCGCTTTCTTATTGCTCAATGGTCGTTTCTGTCCCTAAAAATAAAGCAAGATATCACTAGAGATGCCGCCTAAACAAGTTTTACTCCCCATCATAAAGATGGGAAGTAAAAATCAAACTAGCAAAACTTACGGCCGGTTTCTGAATTGAGAATTTCATTTTGAGTCTGTCTCAAAGACTATTTAAGGACTAATTAAGCAAATTTTTGTTTCTGAATTGATATTGTGTAAGGTTTGAGAGTTGGAACTTGCTGTTTTTGCTTGAATGCTTAATTCAGAAATCGGCCCAATATCAATTCAGGAACAAAAATTTGCTTAATTAGTCCTTAAGTAGTCTTTGAGACAGACAACATCTAATTCTCAATTCAGAAACCGGTCTCTAAGAATCCAGTCATATAATGAAAGTAGAAAAAAAAGCCGGCACCATGTGTAGACAACCGACGACCATTGACGAGTTCGCTCCTGATTATATCGTTGTTTCATTGAAGGTGATCGCATAAGAAAAGGTACGCCACAGCCTGCAAAAGACGCATTTAAAAATGAAACGACTGCTTGCTGATTGTCTCAGATCGGTAGTGACATCCGAATTTCTTTGATGCGATCCATAGAAATCTTAAGTATAAGAATAAGCTTACTTTCATTTCAGTGATACAAACGATTCGGTCAAGTCCGTGACAAGTATTTTTCGTCTTGCGTTTAACGGGTCTTGTCTTATGCAATCACCTATCCATCTCAGAATCCTTTGTCGCAATCTCGTCTTCATTTATGTGTGACTTAAAGTCTCTAGTCTGATATACCGCTTAGTCCGGCCAGTGAATCGTGTCACTCGAAAAGTATCTAATGTAGGCCTACTCACGGGAATAATCTTAGAGGTACTTAATTATACGGAAAAAAAGATTTTGATAATACTTTAAGGGCAAAAATACACTAGGGACCGGACAGGACAAAACGTTTGCCCGAAATGTTCTCATCCAAGGCAAGTGACGTTTGCACTGTCTTCTAGTGTGCGCCATAATAGAAGCCATGAATAGAAATGAACGACACTGTTTTAACTGTATAATTTCTGGACAAAAAATGCAGTATTTTTTTAAGAAATATCAAAAAAATTCAAAATACCTTCACGCTGACTCCAGCTGGAATCAACAGCTCTAACCATGTCCAAAACTTTCGGAATTACCAAGTGACACGATTCACTGACCCAGACTCTACATTTTTGTATTACCCAATGCAGATGCTATTAGGATAATAAAAATAGGTTTATCTCTTTGCCTCTTATGATCACAGTTACTTGAGAAAAAAGGATAGAATGCTCAGTGTCATCCTAATAGCATCTGAATATGATATCTATAGTATATGTATGAATGTCGATTAGTTTGTAGTCCGCATGTGTTGTGTTAGTGCCTGTATGTGTGCATATATCCACAGTAAGGAACGCTACAGCGGGCTGCCAGACGAAGGGGTCATCATCAACGCGATCGGAGTCGCCATCATAGCCATTACAGCTGTGATCGTGTACATTCTGTCGAGGAACAAATTCAGAGCCGAGGCGCGCGATATGAGGGCCTCTGTCGATTTGTAGATTTACCTTTGGCCAGGATTACACTTGTAACTTGTACTCACGTAAGTAAGTCGCTTAAATGAATAACTTACGAAATGTAAACAGTGTCTATTTGTACGTCACGTAGCCGTGTTACGTAAAAACTTACAAATGTAATTGCGGCCCAAGGTTAATCTGGACAGACAACCTTTCGTGAAATTTACGGGAGTGAGGCGATATGGCAGTGACGAGAAATAATACCTAATATCATCTCCTTAAATAGAAGATTCATAATATTATGTCCATGCCTAATATCATGCTGAACGAGAATTTGATGCAATTTTACAGCAATAAACCATAGCTAATAGGTATAAAGCGCAATTTGAAAGCGCACATTTAAGTAGGATTTCACGCGTTGTTTAAAGTTTTCATTTCGCTCCTTGATTTACAACTTCTAGGGGCCGAGTTGTAGATTTACGCCTGCTGCTGTCAGGCGTCGCCTTCGCGCGTTTTGTGTGTCCAAGGCTTTAGAACTGCCACACATTTTATATTTTGGCAAAATCTTGTCAATTGTATATTTGCACAACCAATAACTACAATACATCCAGGAAATACTTACAAATATAAAAAAAACAGACTTGATACAATAGGTATAATATTATTATACTTAGCTTAAAATGGCCCACTGAGGATTTTTACCAAGTGATCTATTATTTTATCGTTAGGATTAAAAGTACTATAGGATATTATTTTATTTTTATTATGGAATTTTGTACAGATAAATAAAGTACCTATCTATGTACAAATATGGAGGCTTTTATATCTCGAATTATATTATTATAATCTACCTTATACACAGTAGATTCGGTCTGTATCAGACCAAATATTGTAGAATACATAAACTTAAATAAAATTATAGAAATAAATTTGTATAAGGAATCTACTTAGGAGTAAATAAATATCATAAGTTGTTTATTTTACAAATATACTTATTCTTAAGTAAAATATTATTTCGTTGCAATAAAAAAATTGTAATGTGAATTTGACTTTTAATTTAGCTAAAATTTTTGGCTGTTTGCTTTATAACCTGTGCCTAACAAATGCTTGCATGTTAAGTACAAAAAATACTAACGCTCCATTTTAGTTTGGGTAATTGTATATATTTTAGTTCTTCCTTCATACCTGGGGCGAAGTAACTTCACCTTTTTGCTGATCAATGATCATAATTATTCATATCCCTGTTCATGACCCTACCTTATACCTATCATATAATTCATTACCAACCGTTCCATCACATTAGGTAGGTACATAAAGCTGGCGTTAAATATTTTCATTATTTTGTTGATTACCCTAGGAACATACTCATGTAATTTTTTTTTTTTTTTTAATCTAATCTTTTATCTGTGCACCCTTTATTTTAGACGAAGCAATTTTTAATACAGTTGAACTATACAGGGGGCCTACCACGAACCTGCTATTGGTACCTGTACCTAGTTGGCGCCAATCTGAAGTACCTAGACCGTAAGATGCGTGCAATAGCGTACATTATGTTAGTATTTTCGCGCGTACAGAATCTATACCTACACATACGCGCGAAAATACGCTACGACACGTTTCGTGACTTCGACAGTTTGTGTGCAAAGTGTAAACAAGCACTCGCACCTCAGCTCAGAGACGACTATTTGATTGGCGCCAACTATATCATTGTATAGCCGATTTCAGGAATGCAACTTAAAAATGCATATTATGTAGGTAGTTGTACCAAAAGCACTGCCTAGTGCCTACACAGAGGTGGCATGTGACGGAGACGTGCCATGAACCGTTGTTTCAGGACTATACGATTTCGATGTCGTTAGTATTAATTTAGACACTACACACGCATGCGCGAAATAGCTATTTATGCAACTGTATCGTAATGAGGGTCATTTTAATTCGAGTGCTGTTTTTTGATACGAGGCTTGCCGAGTATCAAAATAGGATAGTACGAGAATTAAAATGACTAATTACGTACAGTTGCATACAAGATTTTATCTACGACAAGGACGTCTTTATAATTTTTTACTTTATAAATTAATAAAAAGTCAAGTGCCAGAACCCAGAGCCGCTAAGCTATAGGTATCCTATTTATGAAGATAACCATATCGATACAGCTACGACTCATAACGATACAGCTCCCATACAACGAACTGTATCGTTATGAGAAGCAAACACGAAAGAGGGTTCAATTCGATATAGTTGTCAAATTCGAAATTGGAACTTTTCGATGCTGGAGTAGATAAAAGGCATTAAGCGCCTCGACTCTGCCATTCGCCCTTTCTGTATAACGCGTTTACCTATTCTAAGAGTTCATAGTAAGTCCCCTGTAAAGAGCGCTTATCGTTATTTGAATAGTAGCAGTTCTAATAACATTATAACTAGCACCGAACTTTGTCAGCTGAGTACCAAGAAGTTTTGCACCTTCTAGCTGAGTTTTACACTATTGGATACATGACTCAAACCTTGTCCAGAAGCGAAGGGAAGCGAATTTTTTGTATGCGCGACCGTTGCATTCAAATTTCAAAAAGAGGTCTCCAACTACATGCTGGAGACTGCTAGCGAATGAGCGAGTCGAGAACCTACTGCACTCAATTTGAGCACGAATTTAATTCGATGGACGAAATCTATTGGTAGGTATTTGGTGTCCGTAGCGCGTTTGAACTCAAGCGAGACGTTTCGCAGCTTCTGGACAAGTTATAATGCACGCAAATACTATTGTTTGATGCTGGTAAAGACAGAAGTTCTGTGCTAGGCGTATTCAAAAGAGGATCCAAAACCTTACATTTGATATAACTTTTAATGATGCTTACTAACCCGGGCGCATGCGGTGCGCAGGAAAGAGACGTACGCGACGATGTCGACCGAGGCGATTGTGATGAACGCCATCGGGATGTCGGTGGTGGCTGTGGCGATTGTCGTGCTGTATACCGTACGCGGCACCGGCGGCTACCGGCTACGCAAGGTGGCGCAGAACCCCAGCTAAGCGGCGAGGCTGCTACCGACCTACCCCAGTCACACCTACACACCCTAGCGGTAATATTTCGACTTGTAAAACGTAGTCTCTGTTCAGTTTTTTGTCTTCGGTATCAGGCGGCTGTGATGTAATGAGCATCTACACTTGGAAGTCCATTTTAGGGTTGTTTAGTAGGTATGTCGTTTGTTGTTGACGCGAATCTATGTTACTCGCATTGTCTGTCATTAAAAAAATTAAAATAGCAAAAAAATAAGTACCTAACTATAAATATTTCTTAATTTTTTTCACACCTATACAAACAATTCAAAGCGCAAAACTGAAAAAAGTAAGTAATGATAGATGATCCATGTCGAAGTGTGGTCGGGCCTTGCTTTGATTTTTCATAGGTAGTTAGTTCCGATGGCTTAAATTCAAAAAATTTGCTATTCATAAAAAAGAGACCTAACTCTTATAAAATGAGAAAAGTACTATCTTTGGTAATTGGTAGTGGTTTGGTTGAAAAAAATTGAACTTTAATACAATAAAATGAGAAAAAATATCTTGACTAATCTCGCCATGCCATTTTGATTGATTTAGGTACACACAATTAACAGAACATTAAGACTACGCTTTCGGTGCGAATGTACAACACCAATTATTGTTAATTCTCCTTTATGCTGAAACCTTTATAATTTAAATTTAACTCTGCCTAAGCATAAAGTTGAAGAGTTATTTTAAATAATAATGTCTACTTTAATAAAAACCAGCATACTTCTCATAGAAGCTAAATTAATTTAGGGTTTGCGATATTAATCAGAAAATGTACTATCGATTACATACTTAGCTCAATTTGTTGACTTTAGGTTAAAATGTATCCTGAGTGAGATTGAAAAAAAATTTAACGAAACTTTTTTAATTCAGATTTCAGACATCTGGTTTCAATCGTACCTAGATAATTCCACGGCTAGGAACTTTGATAAGATTCCCATAGAAATATAATGTCAACTGTTTCACAAGTTACTTTATTAAAATCTTACATTCGGGGTACAGATTTTGACTCAGTAATGTTATGAGTGTACCTACATGCGGTTGTGCGTTGTTCTATTTAAAAATTTTTTTTTATAGAATTCAAGTTTATTCCGTCTTTAAAATTACGACGATAGAGATCGGGCTTGATTTTGGGCATTACTTTATTCCAGTTAAATATAAAAAAACTAATCTAGTAATTTAGTAGTAGGTATAGTTAGTTCGGATTAGTGATAGAAGAATGAAAATGAGTTTTTAAACACGAAGACATATTGATTTGAACATTATACCTACTGTGGTAACAAAACGGTTATACGTATGTAGTGGCGTTAATATTCAAGTAGGAAAGTTTGGAATTATTTCTGATCGCATTATCATAAATAGCAGACTTTAATTTTTTTTATTTCTTCTATTTATCAGCTACAATAAATCAAATAAGTGGCCATACATACCTAATATTAGGTGCAGTGTTTTTAACATTTTTAGTAGATTGTAAGGCATAGGCAGTTAAGATAATATTTTAGATGTAACCTGTATATACATTTTAATGTAATTAATGTAATGTGCGAGTGTTCGATAGCTGTAGAATGTGATTGATTTGTAGTGATTATCTATCCTTAAATATTTACTAGAACAAACGATGACATCAGAACTAAAGTAGCCCTCAGGTTATTAACATCATAATATGTGTATTAATGAAGCTTCAATTATTATCCTATTTCATATATATTTCCACCATTTACCCATCTATAAATAGGATGGATTTCATTACAATAATGTCAAATAGGTATATTTTAGAAAGTAACTAGTCATATAATTATATAAAATGTGTCGTAATGAATTAGGCCACTTTTGTCCTGATGTCGAAAATTTAAAATATTTAAATAGTAGCAAAGTGTATTGATCCCAATTTTTTTTATAGATGATTAAAATTAAATATCATTTAAAAGGAAAAATTGAACGAACATTAACTCCAATTGAGAAACGAAATAATTTTGATAATATAAAATAAAAGTAGGTATTATATTAAGAAATCGGTAACGGTACGTCTGTATTGTATAAGCGAAGTGTTCATTCGAGTTGCCAAATTCTATGTAACGTCTTGTGGTAATACTTGTTACAAGTATAATCAATTTACTGCGTATTACATACAATATGTAGCATGTTTATCAGTAATTATGTAGGATAACGCTCAATGTGTATAAACGAGGACGTGTACCTTCATATAATTTTTTTATGTAGAAATTGAGTAAAGTTTCTATTGATTAGGTAAAAGTTATTTATATTCCCTTTTTGTAAAAAAATACATTCCAACGCGATGTTTAAAGCTTATAATAGATTCATTTTCTTTACAAAAATATTATAAAATCCGAAGACTGTATTTTTAAGTAGTTTGTTGTTGAAACATTAGCATTTTTTTACTCTATGCAAAGCGCATATATACAAATTTTTAATAATCCAGATTTTGTGGATCCCTTTTAAAACACTGGGGCCAAGTTTTTATAAAAAGAACCCTACCTTAATTCCGCGATATAAAAACACAGTTTCTAACCAAATAATAGTAAATAGATCATTAAAAAATAGTACCTGCATGCTAATTAAAATTAGGACCTATTTGAAAACTGTGAATAACTATTTTTAATCTTGCATTTTTTGCAAATCTATAACAGAATAATTCTTAGTCAATTTTAAAAGTGTAATTTTTCTATATTCCACTAAAATTATATGACTTTTGAATATATAATTTGGTATAATTAGTTGTGTTAATTACAGTTGTGTATTGGTTACTGTGAATTTTATCACTGTTTTACATTTTTAAATATTTATACGCATTCATAATGGTACATTAAAATACATGTATAAAATAAGTTGTTTTATTTATCTACTGACTTCAAAATATCGTCCCGGGACCCGAGTGCATATTTCATATTTTTTTTGGTTAGATCTCTTGCATGCCTAGTTGAACTGCCTCGTGGTCTAGTGGTTAGCATGTTCGACTGCGGCCGATGAGGTCCCGGGTTCGAGTCCCGGGTCGGGCCAAGATTAAGTGTTGGATTTTCTGACTATAAATTCACAGTACTAGCCCGGAGTTAGGAAACTGGCGTTGTTTCACCCCCCTGCCCCGGAGAGCACGTTAAGCCGTTGGTGCCAACCCGCATTGGAGCAGCGTGGTGGGTCTAAGCTCTAATTCCCTCTCTCCTATGAGAGCGGAGGCCTTTGCCCACTGCCCAGCAGTGGGACGTTAATAGGACTGTAATGGTGGTATTATCATCACTAACGTACTTATATAATACCTTAACATCAAAATCGTTTTAAAAAATAGTGAGCGGCAAAAAAAACTTTAAAAACTATAATATCTACTATTGAACTACAATAATTGTAACACTGAGAACATCGTAATCATTTGGTTGGTAACGTATAGTTACCTACGCTTGCTTGTTGAACGACTAACTCGAACAATTGAAGGACTTGATAACAAATAAGTGGATACTGGATACCCAATTATTTGATAGATGCTGTGATTTGAAAGTACCTATCTTTTAACTCCTTATGACACAGTTCGAATTAACCGTTTGACAAACACAAAATCGCACCAGCTTTGGAATTAGAATAAAACAAAACATTTGATTTAATTTGATTGACATTTATTTGCTCTCCTTAAAAATAGATGAAATTGAACATTACAACAAAATTTTAGTCTATTTATTATTGAATTCGAATTCGTCAGTGTTAGATAGGTTGACAAACTATAAAAATCTATAGATATGCCTTGGAATGAGTAGGCTATCAAACAATTGAGGCCATGGATTTAAGTATTTTTAATAACTAGGACTAAAATAAACAATACTGAGGCTCAGTTGCACCACGAAAACTTATCGTTATAGACCAATTTGCCCTTGCTAGCAAAGTGAGTGACTTATGTCAGTATTCCTAGTCAACTTTTATTAAACAGTCACTAACTTTGCGACCCAAACTGGCGTTCTTTTAGGTGGGCGATAAATTAACCGAGTACTCGGTTGGGCGAAAATAAAACTCGGGTAGGTACATCTCAAAAATTAACGATCATATCAAATGGAATATTATTGAATATATTAAAAGAAACACGCTATAGCGCATAACTAATAAACAACATTAAATCACATTTATAGCATTATGATAACATTCAAATTTGGCAGTATATTGAGCGAGCTCAATGAAACACATTTAACGACACAAAATTGATATCACGTTAAGTAGGTACACATGCACACGACTTGCATCTAAAGGTAAATTACCTTTAAAAGGTAAATTAAGAGGCATGTTTAAAATAAATTTCAATGCAGAGATTTTTTAAAAATTGTGTTTTGAGATGCGTCAATGACTGCCTAAAGGTTTTGAAAACCGCAAATTATTTTTACAAGCATGCATTATGTCACCGTTTGATGGATACACTACTTTTAAAAACCCCTTTTTACGCTACACAGGGCCTTAAGTAAATTTTCATATTTAATTTCCACATAAAGAGATAAACTTTAAAATTACTTATACTGATTATTTATGGTCCAATTATTTTCTACACCAAGTCAATGCAAATGCTATTAAATAAAAACCTACGTTACAAAAACAAAATTGTTTTACAATAATAAGTCTTAGAATTAAAGACATCCGTACTGAAACATGCAAATATCATAATCCACGCGGATGAAGTCGCAACCATCATCTAGTTACTTATAAAAAAAGTTGTAAATGCTAGAATTTTTGAAATTAATACAACTTTTAATGCGGAATGTGAACTTTGTTTTCTATAGTGAACACCGTTTATTGAAATGTAACATCGCAATGTAAGCAGAACGTATATTGATACTTATTGAAGTGAAACTTCCAACGCGACTTCCAACAAGGTTGCGTTAAACGTTGAACGCTCCTGGGGAGGGGGAATAGAAAGAGACAGAGCGAGTTATCTCATTCTCTCGTAGGTTACTTTTCTGAAGCTTCACTTCTGCACACACACACACTTTTTTGACTTAGATATTTAAATATCGCTAATGTTATATTATAATGTCACACATAATAAATGATTCATGTTTCAACATTAACGTAGAGGATATAATAAAGATTAGTGTAACAAGTAAGTAGTTAAGTACCTAATATGTTTTTTTTTAGAAAAGCCGCGAGGCTTCTGCTCTACTTTATTATCCCTTTAACTTCTCTATGCCATATAATATATAACAAAATTTACTTCAGATTTATTATTAAATTCAATTTTTAACCCTGATACATTAGTCAATAAGGTCAGAATAAAATAAGGACTCCTGAATTACTTTATGGTAAATCATACTAATATTATAAATGCGAAAGTGTGTTTGTTTGTTTGTTGGTTTGTCCTTCAATCACGCCGCAACTGAGCAACGGATTGACGTAATTTTTGGCATGGGTATAGTTGAGGACCTGGAGAGTGACATAGGCTACTTTTAATCCCGGAAAATTGAGGAGTTCCCGCGGGAATAAAAAAAAACCACGCGGGAAAAGTCGCAGGCATCAACTAGTAGTATATATGAAGAACTATATTAGCAATGTCATAATATTCATGCAGGTTTGGGGCAAATTACGAGTATACGAGACTATTTCTGTCGACACACACAAAAACACTCATAGAATATGATAAGTAAAACTAACATGTATGAGGTTTGATTGCACACTTGTGACTTTTTATATTATATCTATATTTTTTTATATTAGTCAGTAGGTCGGTGGGCTCACACACAAATTGTAAAAAACTAAATAATATATAAAAGTATTTCTACTTTCATAAAATAAATAAGTAATCTATGTAGTTAAACATACAATACAATGTCAGGAGATCAACAAAATTAAATGTGTATCACTATTTTAGGCCTATAACACACTATGATATAAACTATGTAAGACAAAATACATTTTTCGATTGTACATAAAAATACTTTGTGGCTCTGAGTAATATGTATTGATTAATTGACAAATACATAAGCTATTTAGTGCCTGCATATAAACCTAAATCTTTGGCCCTATATAAATGGCACCGTAACTCATAATATAACTAGAGCTGTAGCGAACCGTGTGTATTCGGTACTGAGTAACGGGTGCGCCATCCAGTACCGAGTAACGAAACGTTACTCACGAATGCATTTCGTTACTCGCATGCATTTTGTTACTCGCATTTTTCGTTGTATGGGCGAATTTAAAAACTTACGTTATAAAGAACCTATTTGTGGCCTTTTCATAGCATCTTATGAGGTATCAGAAGTAACGAGTAACGTAACGATACGATAGTAACGAGTACTAATTGTTATAGTAACGAATACATACGGGTAGGTTTTTTTTCGTTACTTTTACACCTCTTTATATAACAACATAGTAACATTAATAAGTACAGATATATGCAGCCCGTAAACGAGCTATCTGGTATCAAATTCATAGCTTTGACAGATTTATAACACAGCGTAAATATATACAGTGAGACAAAGCCGGGCGAATATTTGCGCGGGGGCCGGCACTGCAGTTTCAGCACAGAACAGTAAGTACACGCAAACATCGATATATATGTAGGTACTAGACGGGCCCTTTCATAGAAAAGGGTCGAGCGTCCGACTTTGAGAGCGCGTTCCTAACCTGTGTTTGTCCCCATCGAAGCGTAGTCACGGTCGCTCGTCGTGTTGATAATTTGTTATTCTTAAGTTAACATCTAAAGTCTTATTAGTTTGGCACTGTACAATTAATATTTAAGGTAAGTGTTTCAATTCACAATCATACATAACCATTACGCAATCATTTAATTTCCGCGGCAAACTGTATGATATTTTTTTTTAACTAACAGGCCTTACGGCTTCTATGGCCATGACCTATATTATCTATGACCGAGTCATACGTTTTCAATATATGTTGCAAGTAAGTTCCCGCTTTTCAGACTAGATGGCGTTGATGGCGTTGCTAAAAATACGCCCACATTCTTTGTTTGACAGGGCCCGTCTATGTAAATTGAGGTCGTTGCACGCAAACGAATGATGTACTATTAAGAAAAAAAATTAAAATTTGTGCTGGCTATTCCTGCCGATCACTATAGTCCCCTCTCCCTGCATTTTCGATGCCGAAGAGCCGAAGCGGAAAAATACGCAGCGTACCGCAGTTATGTTTTCGGTGACCAGCAGCGGAATTCACCGACTCGCCATGTCAACTACCCTACCAGCGCTAACTTTTGCGATGTTGTTGGTCATCAAAGAAAAAATTTAATTCAAAATGTATGACGCGAGCGTATCCATCCCGTTCCACTGCCCACCGAAAATGCAGCCATAGAATTACTATCCCTAATTATCTCGTTCGAGATTTCGAGTGGATTAATATATTTGATGTAATGCTCAAGTCAAGTTCAATTGATACCAGATTGATTATAATAAAATATATTAAATAAAATGCTGTTAAAAAACAACTATACAGCTTTTTATGTAATTTAACTAGAAAATTAATTAAATAATCGAGTAACTTGTTTTTCACCTGTATGATATGAATGAGATGTAATGGTAATTTCTAAAGATTTGTCAATATTTAATGCAGTAGGTAAGTGACGTTAAACACACATTGTATTTTGTCGCGGATTTTGCTGGGCAAATAAATGTGCATATATAAAATACCTATAACGTTAACTTGGTTTAATATAACAGAAGCTGCTGTAAAAACATAGTTTTAATTAATAAGCAGTGCAATAAAACATCTTACATATATTTTCACAATCACACAGACTTATATACTATACTAATCTTTCAATGAAAACGATGTCTATAATATTTTAATAATATAATATCTAAAATACATTCTTAATCTTGCTCTTAATATTTTCACGATTTTTCTTAAGAAGACATAACTACCAATAATAATAATCTAACCATTTAAAATTGTGATTTTCGTAACTTTTAATAAGAATTGGAGTGAACTTTTTTTAATTAATAGATTTTGATTATTGAGAGATGGGGGTGCTAAGTCGTTTGTACAAAAACCTCTGAACTAAATTGACACGCCTTAAATCATGCCATCTTTTTCATCATGTTTTCTGTGTTGAAGGAGCGGTAATAAAAGTCAACAAAAGTCGAGTTGCGACCTTATTCTTTTACAAAAAAAGTTTTGTCGCTTTTAGCGTGGGACAAGGCAATTTACACAACAAAATTTGTAAAATAAACTTAGTATTTTATATAATATATTATGTAGAAAGAAAATATAATGAAAGCAGTCTTGTAAAAGCCTATACATTACAGTCTCCTTCATTCCAGTTGGATAAATGCTCTGACAATTAAGGTAAGTTAAGAGATTTGAGTACAACCGAATACACCAAAGTCATAATACAATTCTACTTGTAAATATTAATTTATAAACACTATTCTGTGCGCTGCCTAGACAATGTGGCAAATTCTTTTCGATACATCTCCAAAGTAACGTAAAATACTCCCTGCGGAATAGGATAGCACTGGCCACATTGGGGTTGATTCTGTAGTGCACAATCTCTAAGCTAAAATGACAGCATTAAAAATATTCATTACCCTAATTTTATAACGAACACGATGGTATAGCATTGGCTACAATAAACTTGTCAAAAAAAATTTATTAAAAGTTAATTAATTTAAAAATAGCCTGGACCGGATTTTGATAGGCAACCTATTTTAGGCGTATTTATCTATTAGTAAATAAAAATAAAATGTAGGTTTCATCTGGTAAACAGATCGGTGAAGGTCGTTGTATATCCGGCTATTAGACCATGCGGAAAGGGAAAAAAACTAGATTTAAAGCTGTCATTTTAGTTTAGTTTAGAGATTGTGTTTAAATACAGACTAGCCACATTGCCTTCTTTCTTTCGCAAGCAAACTATATCTAATGCTCTCTCCATTTCTGAATATCAAGTTGGATTCAACATAAATATTAACATGCATAATACATAGCACAATTTTTTATTCATAAACGATATTATAACATTGAGGCAAACGTTGGGATTACATAGCTAGGGACTAACACAGCCAATCACGAATTTCACTTTCCATCTAGAAATCTCATTGAAATTCACCTTAAAATTTAATTAAGGCGTTCCGAGTAATATCTTCTAAAATACTTTAGCTATTCCATCAATTTCTAGATATAATCGACTAGTTTTTTTTTTGTTAAATATGAAGATGAGATATAGATATAGGTACAACAAGTACACTCTATTTGAAGACATTACAATTATAATATTTTTATTCTTTAATACTATTTTTTCTTATCCAAGAAAATTTTTGTGCATAAAATTTCTTTAATTATTTATCCTCTTATAGTGAAGGAAATAAATCAGAGCCAAGTTCATATTTCAATTAGAGTAGTAGATGCATTCTACTAATAGACACTAATACTTGCGCGATCACATTGTTGATAAAAAACAGATTCTGAATGAATGAATGAATGAATTTTCAATTTTCTATCGACATTTGGAATTCATTTTTCACTATATTGTAGGCCAGGTATGACTACATCGACAGATTTATATCATGGAATTTACACTTTCACGCGAAAATCAGCTCGGAAAAAGTGCCCTTAAGCTAACTCAGTTAAGGGCACATTTCCATCCGGAGGAAGGATACTCTATAATATTATTTATATATTATAGAGTATTGAAACACTAAAACGTCAGAGCAAAATGAGCCCAAACAGTTGTTTTAAGGCCGCAATTACACTTTTAAGTCTTTACATAAGTAACATACTTAACTTTTGCATGCGAGACGCGAAAAGACTGTTTACACTTCGTTAGTTACTCATACGCGCGTCTTACGTTAGTAAAGCAAGCGTATTCGTGGCCTTAGGTTGAAACATCTCAACTTTCGAAAAAATCGTGAAACAAAACCGACAGCACTGAAAAAATTAAAGGTCCTTTAGGTCCATTTTTCATTAACTTCACACTGCTCCAATATTCGATATTCCATCAACTGTGGCGAGTTGTTCTGAAGTACTATCCCTACTGATCTCGCTTGAATTGACTATTGACGGTTGGAGGCCCAGGGCGATAGCACTGAATGAGGCAACTGGTTTTTTAGAGTGCAATGGGCACCAAAATAGGCGTAAAATACTTAAGTGAACAGAAAACCAGCAATTAGACACGAAAATTAACATCGCAAGCGAAGCAAGCGCATTTTTGCTTCATTCTTTCAAACACAAATGGGCCTCCAGGGCTACAAACTGGCTTTTAATGAAAATATTGAGCACTGATTGGGCCCCTTTCGGACCTGAGGCCTCCTCCACCATGATTTCGTCATTGATTGTCGTACCTTAAGCCTTGAAGTACTGCGGGAATTCGTTTGATATGGCCCGCACTAGCGCCTGGTCGTCTCGGCTGAGGTCCCCCTCCTCACAGAATATGCGCCTGAAGCAACGCAGCAAGTCTTCGCGCCGGTGCACGTGGGTTCCGTAGTCTGTGTTACGGATTATACCTTGCAGAATTTTGAGGTACTGTTGACGAGACTGAAATGTAAACAGAAAATAATGAGTATGAAAAACTTCGTGTTGTGACGTAAAATATAAATGCAAGTGGTTATCACACTAAAATTGAAGGCGTTTAGGTTTGTATGTTTGTTACTCTTTCATGCAAAAACTACTAAACTACAGGACAGATTTGTCTGAAAAGGAGAAAGATTATACCCTGGAGACACAGGCTATTAATTAATGAAAGAGTTCCCGCAGAAACAAAAATCGTCAATCCACGTGGACGAAGTTGCGGGCATCGTTCAGTTGTTTATACGTATAGAAATGCAAAATAAAACTCGCCGCATCTTCAGAATAGTCATAAAGATTGGCAATAAAGCAGTCTCCAGGACAGGTCTGCGAGCTGCCTTACAATGATGTCAATGGCCACCTTGAGGTTGTTCTAATAGAAGTGTACATCAGTCTTCTTGCTGAGTTTAGAGGCACTTACAATGTCTCCAGGGCCGAGGTCCGCGAGCTGCCTCACAATGATGTCAATGGCCACCTTGAAGTCGTTCTAATAGAAGTGTACATCAGTCTTCTTGCTGAGTTTAGAGGCACTTACAATGTCTCCAGGGCCGAGGTCTGCGAGCTGCCTCACAATGATGTCAATGGCCAGCTTGAGGTCGTCCTAATAGAAGGGTACATCAGTCTTCTTGCTGAGTTTAGAGGCACTTACAATGTCTCCAGGGCCGAGGTCTGCGAGCTGCCTCACAATGATGTCAATGACCAGCTTGAGGTCGTTCTAATAGAAGGGTACATCAGTCTTCTTGCTGAGTTTAGAGGCACTTACAATGTCTCCAGGGCCGAGGTCCGCGAGCTGCCTCACAATGATGTCAATGGCCAGCTTGAGGTCGTCCTAATAGAAGGGTATATCAGTCTTCTTGCTGAGTTTAGAGGCACTTACAATGTCTCCAGGGCCGAGGTCTGCGAGCTGCCTCACAATGATGTCAATGACCAGCTTGAGGTCGTTCTAATAGAAGGGTACATCAGTCTTCTTGCTGAGTTTAGAGGCACTTACAATGTCTCCAGGGCCGAGGTCCGCGAGCTGCCTCACAATGATGTCAATGGCCACTTTGAGGTCATTCGTGTAAAAGTGTGCGGAGGTCTTCTTGCGGCTGAACAGATCGCAAACAAGCTTGAATACCGAGTGTTGGGGTGCCGGTTCGTGGTCGAAAATGTGTACCGGGTCCTCTGTAATCAAGTAAGAAAACATTTCCGTTTTTTTTTTGTAAAATAAGAACTAAGAAAAATGTTGATTACCCCTAAAATGTTGATTATTCAAATAAAAAATATTTTAAGAATTTCTTAATTAAGACCTCCACTGCAACACAGACAAGCAGAAAGTTGCTTAAAAATTAAAACAGCTCTCCATTACGCTATTGGTGGCGAAAAATAAAACTAAAGTTTGGTTCTAAAAGATATTTTAAGAAGATCAGGGCGCGTTTAGAACCCTCGTAGCTTTAGTTTTAAGATACCGTAAATGATTATCACCATCATGTTTTATAAGTAATAGGACGTCAATAAGTGTACAGTGTACCTAAATTCAAAAAATAAATATTGATTGATTGATTGATCACTTGTACTAAGCATCGCATTAGTATGAGTAAGCACACACGTATGAGATATGATATGAAGAAAATCCCATTGAATACACAAGTTAACAAGGTCAAAATTTAATTAAATACAAGATAAGTGACTCGAATCAAAAAACTCGATGGCTGACTAAGGGAATGAAAGTTTCATGTATAACAAAACGGAAGCTGCGTTTCCAATATTATAAAAGTAAAACATCCGCAAATAAAAACAAATTTAATAAATACTCCAAGATTCTTCAACAATGCATGGACCTTGCTCAGAGAAGTAGTAACAACAGTTATATATTGAAATCAAAAAACAAATGCAAAGCGTCATGGAACGTGATCAACAATAAAAATAACTATTTAAAACTGAGGAGTATTGAACATATTAAGCATCAAAATAAGGATATACACAATCCCACGCAAATTGCTGATATATTTAATGATCATTTTATAAATGCGCCTATTGAGAGTAATAAGATAATAAATATAAAACATAATAATTATAAAATAAAACAGAATAGCTCAAGTATTTTCTTAACACCGACGGATGCATCAGAGATTGTGTCGATTATAAAGTCTCTAAATAATTCAAATTCTACAGGTTATGACGAAATAACTACTAGAGTCTTAAAAGAATGTAATAAGGAATTAGCACCAGTCCTAGCTTACCTTATTAATCTATCTTTTTCAGAGGGTAAATTTCCATCTAACTTAAAACAATCAATAGTAATGCCATTGTATAAATCTGGTGATAAAGAAGTTATTAATAACTATCGCCCTATCACGCTTATTCCTATAATCGCGAAAATCTTTGAAAAGGCAATGCATAAGCGACTAACATCTTTTCTGTTGAAACATAACACACTCTTGAAAGAACAGAATGGTTTTCAAAAAGGAAAATCAACTACTCTAGCGTGTTTTTCATTGGTCAAAGAAATCGCTGAATGCATAGATAGGAAACTACCTGTAACAGCTGTGTTCTTTGACATGAGCAAGGCTTTTGACCATGTCTGCCATGAAAAACTGCTTAACAAATGCGATCAATATGGTATCCGAGGTCAAGCAAATGAGTGGCTCAAAAGTTACCTTTGTGACCGTACACAATACGTAAAAATTGAGTTTTTTAATGATAACCAAGAAGTGGTGTCTCATCGATCAGAACTCAAAGTAAATCCAAAGGGCGTGCCGCAAGGAAGTGTGCTAGGTCCTCTTTTATTTATAATTTACATTAATGATTTACCCAATATTACTTCGCATAATTGCACACTTTTTGCTGATGACATATCTATCGTAATTAAATCTAATAATAACTTGACATACAATTCTGAAATTAATAATACTGTAAGGGACATAATTGAATGGCTTGGCGCTAATAATTTATCTGTAAATATAAAAAAAACTATGTATATGCAATATATTATAATGACGAACACATTAAAGAAACACAATCCATTAAATTTTTGGGAATCACATTAGATAATACACTATCATGGAAGATACACGTGGATAAAGTTAGCAAAAAAATACATCAATATGTATATGTTCTTAGGCGTTTGCCTCAAACGGTAAGTGCGAAAACAGCGCTAGTGGTATACCACGCATTCGTCGTCTCATCATTGAGATATGGACTTGTCATTTGGGGAAATTCGGTGGACATTAAGCGTCTGTTTATTGCACAAAAAAAATGTATCCGAGCTGTATGTGGAGTGGGTCCCCTGACCTCCTGTAGGCCTCTATTTAAAACCTTAAAAGTTCTTGCACTACCGTGCTTATATATCTATGAGGTTAGCCTATTTGTAAAGAAAAATATGTCTGATTTATTTATTAAAAAAAGTGATAGATATTTAAACTTTAATTCAAGATATCCAGATAGACTGCTGATACCTTCACGCAGAACTGCGCTTTTTAGCCGAAACTGTTAAAGTATGTCTGTTCAAATATTTAATCGATTGCCTGAAAACTTAAAGAAATTACAATTCAGTGTATTTAAAAGAAAGCTGCATGAATGGCTCATAGACAAGTGTTTTTACTCGCTGAAGGAATTTTTAGAATGAATTTATTTAGTAGTGAGAATAATATAAAATATATTTGTTTTGTTTAATAATTTTTATGTAATTTATCAAGACATTATTTTATCTAAGACATTAATCATACACAAGTTATAATAATTATCCTTATGTATAAATTATTTTCGTGGTATAACTGATTATGGCTGTATAAATTAATTTTAATAATTTAAACTCATAGTATAACTCATGTTTTTAATTTGCATGTCAGTAATGACGAAACATGTATGGTCAAATTTAGTCTTTGTCATCCTATTGTACAATGTTTCCAGCAAATAAACGATTTATTTTATTATTTATTAAAAATTAAATTAGAATGCCATAAATTATCTTACCTTCTCGATTGAAGAGCAAAAGAACTTTCTCGCAGAAAGTTTTAGCATTGTCTATGGTCTCGAGCGCGTTGAGGAGGAGATTCTCGATGGGGTTCTCAAACTGCAAGTTGTACGCCAGAAGCAGAGTGAGGAACAGATCCGGTATCTGCTCGTCCATGTCCGTATCCGGCGGATGCTCGATCAGATCTAGGAGGAACTGCGCGAACTCCACCCCGAGTTGTTCTGTCGTAAATTAAATTGTAATTTCTAGGTCAAATTAACATAGTGAAGTATATTACAATTAACTAAGGACAGTTATTGTACTGAAGTTAGACGTAGAAATGGCTGATAAGTAGAAGCTAAAGTTAATGTAATAATATTTTTTAGCATATAGGCTAGATCGTAGTATAAAGCTGCCATGTCAGATGGTGCTTTATGGTTAATGGAAAAAAAAATACCTAATTTAATCATTATTACGCGTTCAAACTAAGATCTGTCAACTGTCGCTTGAAAAGTATGGTTTGCAAGAAAACATATTATATTCACCACATCGTTTCGTATGCAAGAGATATGGTAGACGTAAAGTACCTAAAAAACTGTGTATAAGTTGTCCGAGTATTCACAAATAGTAGCTATAGCATTATTTATATTACGTACTTTAAATTATAGTTTTTCTTTTAATGTAATAGATATATAAAAACTTGATACTGGTATTCAAACTAACCTAGCGAAGATTTTTTTAATAATAAAAGTATCGCTCACCAAAATGCGTAACTGGCAGCTTGTCCCCCATAGACAATACCATAGACAGCAGCAGTGCGGAGTGCGACAGTCGACTGACGGCGTGCGGGTTGTCACGCATGTCCCGCGCTATTTCCGCCGGAAGTGCCGAAAGGGCTAGGGTTGCCAGCGCCGTTCTTTCCAAACCACACATTACTCCAAATGCCTACGATAACAAAAACAAACATGGAATTTTGTAAGCTTAAGCCTATTGGCGCCAACTCCAGCATCCCTCGGTTATGTAAATTGTAACAAATTCAGTCAGTGTCTTGATATCAACTGGCATGTTTTGCAAACTAATCAACCAATCACACTGATTGTGTTAGGAAAATTCTTCTGTGTACCTACCAACTTATTAATTATATAGTAATTATTACATTTTTTAAAATTATTTATCAATTGTTTTGGTTGGTTGGTGTCTACTAAATTGGTACTTAAAATTGTGAAATTGAATACTAATATTGTAAAACAAAACTTAAAATGAATTTTGCCTAAGTTTAGCAAATTGTAGATGTAGAAATAGGTAAATGTATTGCCATACCTATGAATATAATTTAAATTTTTTAAGTTTCCTTTTTTCTTATAACTTGTTTTTGATTTTTTCTTTTATATATGACTTTTATATCAATTTATTTAATACCCGTGTTATTTAAGAGATACTTATATGCATGTAGTGTTTGCTTTCATATGATTTTACATACATAGGCATAATGTATCTATTTTATATAACTTATGATTATCCTATGTAAAAATCGCTAGCGAATTAAAAAAAAACCTAATACCTACTTGAAGCAAGAGTTGCCGAAGCGGCCAGCGTGTCTCCATCTGATAGTATTGGACGAGGGTAGTTACGTAGACGTAACGGTGGCTGCTCAGAACATGCTGCGATATGTTCACATCTGCATTTGACTGGAAGAAAACATTTTCTTTTATGACTAACTAGCTGATGCCCGCGACTTCGTCCGCGTGGAATAAGTTTTTAATTTTCGCAATTTTCAATGCTTTTAACAGTTATTCTGCTATTCAGGACAACAAATCACAAATCCAACAAATCAAAAATCATGAAAATCAGTCCAGCCATTCTAGAGTTATAAGTGTTCGAACAAACCCGACTTTGTTTTATATATTATTAAGATTTATAATACCCTTTATTCAATCTCATTTGGTTATGCATAAAGACACTAACTGTATTTAGAAATCTCAGCTGTTTTTGATATAGAACACTAGAGTTGCCGATTAATTAAATATAAAAAATTTATAAATATAAAAATATTAGTTTGAACAATATAATTACTGTTCAAACCAATATTTCCAAATCGGTTTCTACACTGTATGGCCCAAAAGGCCAAATTGCTTTGCAGTTTAGTATACATGAGCCATTTATTGACTTTCTTGTCGGTCTAGTACTTTACTCAGTTCTAGATAAAGAGGTTTCACGTTCTAGTCTCGAGTGAGGCCAAAAAGTTATAAATAAATTAGCTTTTTGTCAAGAAATTCTTAATACCATCCCAAGTTGTCTGGACACATTCCACGTCTTGGAGATTACGTAAAGCAGTTTTATGCATCTCTCCGTTTGTATCGAGCTATGAGTAAAGAAATAGAGTGCACCTATGTTTTCAGATGTTAGTCTCTGTTGAGTTTTACCGCCGCCTTTCGGTCATTAATTTTCAAATTGACTTAACAATTGTACGAAACTGCTCCAGGAAGAGCAATGTATATTATAAATGTGAAAGTTTGGATGGATGGATGGGTGGATGTTTGTTTGTTACTCAACCACGCCTGAAAGGGTCTGGATGAAATTTCGCACAGAGATAGATTATAGTCTGGAATAACACATAGGCTACTTTTTATCCTGAAAAATTGAATAGTTCCTCGGGAACCTAAAAACCTCAATCCACGCGGAGGAAGTCGCAGGCATCACCTAGTAAATAGTATAAAACAAACAGAAATATATACCATAACGGATATAAGTTCCAGCAACTGTGTTTGTATATCGTGAGCGTCGTCGTGCAGCGCCCAGCCTCGTTGCTGTGCGTCGTTCGCGGCTTTAGACAGGACGTTAAGTGCTGTCATCATTCTGAGGGCATCTGGCGCGGCGTCTATCGCGTTCTTAGGACATCTGATGTTACTGTTGGCTTCACGTAGCAGCGCATCGATTATAGACCTCGCTGCTCCTCCGGGGAGAAATTCCTAGCAAAAGTAAGTTTTCATTCCACTACAAGTTAGTCCTTGACTGCGATCTCACATGATGATAAGTGATGATGCAGTCTAAGATGGTAGCGGGCTAACCTGTTAAGGGCATGACTGTTATAATTAACCCATACCCCTAATCGGTTTCTACACAACATCGTACCGGAACACTAAATCGCTTCGCGGTACGTCTTTGCCGGGGTATAATACAATCAGTGTATGAACAGGAAAGTCGATGAACTCTAACTGTGAACTGTCACTTAAAAAGTATGGCAAGGGAAATACTTAGCACTTACAAAGTCTTTAGGTTCCATAGTAAAAGAAGGAATGCTCATACTTTAGTCCAGTAACTTTTTATATTCGGGTTTTTTCCCATAATTTTAATTTGTAGCAGCAATAACAGTTGGTTTTATAATTATAATATGCAACTGTATAGCTTTTATACTTAATCGATTTTTAAAACCTTTCTGACACACTGGACGAAACCATAACCAAGGGTTCCTTGTACCTAATTTTAACATTTTAATATGCACTTCAATGCATTATACAAATATTCAAATGATAAACACTGTTTTGAAGTGTCAGTGAAATATGCAGGGCCTCTTTAAATTTAAGAACTTTGTTAACCACCCATATTTAGCAAATAAACTTCATTTCATTTTTTTGAATGAATTTTTTGACCTCCTCATCTGAGGTCTGATCTGATAGCTTAACTATGTTGGCTTTACTACAAGAACTTAGTGTTATTTTAAATTGCCTTTATCATGTATTCAAGTTTCTTTTGTGTCTGCAACACAAAATTACTTACTCTTAATGAAGTTAAAACTGTTTCAACAGCGACTTTGGACATTTCATGGCTGAGTTGTGTTTCCTTGCGCACAGCTTGGACAATTTCATAAATGGCATTGGGTTTGATACTCTCACTGCTGTCTTGACTGTTGTCGTCTTGATTATCAGTGTCCAACGATAACTGGTTAGAAGGGGATTTGGCACTGGATGTTTTCTTCTCTTCATCACTATCTATAAACAAAATGGAAATCTAATGACTGCTTTGAGCTGATTGACTGATCTAAATGCACAATCTTAAAGTCAAAGGATATGGGTTTTAGGCTTTTGGCAGTTTCTCACCTTCGCTGAAAACCTGAGCATAGCCAGGGTGGGTCCTATCACTGACAAACATTTCGACCTATAGCTGAAATAGCTGAAATTTTACACAGATGTTCCCTTGATAATGTGGACAAGTAATTAAGCCGAATTATTCAAAATTCCCAAGGGAGAGAAGAAGCAGGCTTTTGCTCTATCAATTAATTTATTAACTAGCGAAAGTGAATTAAATTAATTCATGATGAATCCTATCCCTTGTTTGCATTACTTAAATTAATAAAAATCTTCATTGGTAACTTGGGTAACAAATTAATGTATTAAATGCAAAATAAATAAAACGTGGTTAACTGTAAAGGCATTCTGGCTAAAATAAAGTATAGTCCATGGGTCAAACATGTTACACAACTTATTAACAGACATAGATCATAACTGTGAGGACGGTAAATGTGAGTTTCATCACTACAGCCTATTAACGTCCCACTGCTGGGCACAGGCCTCCACTCTCATAGGAGAGCGGGAATTAGAGCTTAGACCCACCACGCTGCTCCAATGCGCGTTGGCGGGCTTTAACGACTATTATCATGTTAGTGATAATAACCGGGACCGACGGCTTAACGTGCTCTCCGAGGCACGGGGGTGAAACACCGCCAACTTCCAACTCCGGGCTGGCACTGAGAATTTCTTAATTGAAAAACCCAATACCTAACTTTTATGCCCGACCGGGAATCGAACCCAGGACCTCGTGATCCGCAGTCGACTATGCTAACCACTAGACTAACGAGGCAGTCAAATGTGAGTTTACCATACTCAAATAATCACTATTAATGTTTCTAGAGGATGGCTGGTGAGAATTTGTAACATTTCTTTGCAAGTTTAGAAACAAAACAATAATGTGTAAATATAATTGAGGGTCACCACCATTAACATGCAGTCCTACCTGTAAAACTATGTGGTCATAGCAATGAATCAATTATCTTAATTATCATTAATCATAATTCATAGTGTAATTACACTATGTTCTTAAGAACATTCCCCACACTCAAGTAACATACCTTTAGAAACTGCATTACTGTTCACAGATTTGGATGGTGATGAACAGGACTGTCTCTCTTCAGAAATATGCTGCTGTGAAACCACAGGCCTTAAATCAAAGCACGGTGACACCCCATTGGGGGGAGTATTCTCATCCAATTGGGGTGGTGGCTTCGGAGCTGCCTGTTTCTTACTTGGAGGCTTCACTAATACTTGTAGTTGCTTTTTTTTCTCAGTCAATTTTGTTAGCAGCTCTTGTTTCTGGCTTGTCATTGCGTTACACTCATTTAAGCTCTTGATACAATCATTAATAAATGCCAAGAAGAAGTCAGGCTCAACCTACAAAAAAAAAGTAGAATGATTTCATTTGTAATTAAGCATAGTTTAACTAACATACAGTTTAGTTAAGCTCATTAACTGCGCAAATACTAACTATTGCATTTAACATATTATGCATTGTAATACACACTTGGCCTACGCCTGCACATTCAAATGAAGCACAACTGTTTGGTTTTTGCAGCATAGTCAACACAAATGCCCTCTGCAAGTGTGTTTATTTCTGAACTGTATTATTACTAAGCTGTGTTTTAATGCCTGTTAATTAGTCTAATAAAGAGTTACCTTGACTGTAGCTACATAATTAGATGGCACAAATCCTACATGACCTTTTCTATTAACAACATGCCACCAGTTTCTTTGCTTCGTGTTCGTCTGTTGCAGAAAGAAGAATTCACCTTCACAAAAACTCAAGGTTTTAGCCAACGTCGCCTCAAAATCATAGATAGCTGTCAGCATTTCCAACTCATCTGAAATTTATTTTTAGTAAGTACCTATTTACATAATTGGTTCACTAATTAGCACAAGACTCAAACGTTTATTTACTTAATAGTATGAACAGGGAGCTGCTGCATTCAGAAGATAACAATAACAACAACAATATACTTAATATGATAACTAAGTAATTACTTAGCTTAGAACATGGATGTGTAGACTAATAATTGTTGTTAAGTTGTGTCTAATGATTGCAAAAACCAGTTGATTATGGCAGGTAAACAGCATTGATTCAAGTTTTTTTTAAATTCTTTATTTCAGGAGTTTTTTCCTTATATAAGGAATACACCACTCTATAGGGCTTCAAAAATTCCACACAAAATTCTTATAATAACTTAAATCTTTCATAAGGCTATCTTGTATAGCTGTAACAGAGCCCTAGCCTCCTCTGATACAGTGCACCCTCTAGGCCAGTGCACTGTTACAGCCGCCAATCTGCCACAATGAGGGAAATTTGGTCAAAATCTCATATCTTTCGGGCTCGTTAAGGACACATTCCATTTTTGATTCAAGTTATTACATATTAGCTGATGTCTGCAACTTTGTCCCCTTAGAATTAGTTTTTGAATTACCAAAAGAGCTACTACTATACCCTGAATATATTCAACTAAGTATACCCTCGCAAACACCAAAAACATTGATCCGTTGCTCTGTTGCAGCATGATTGAACACTGTTGCATTTATAATACATATTAGTATGATATGCATGAGTGACTTGAGTAACTCCTCTGACTCCCTTACTTAGTACGTACTTAGTTATCATATTTGGATAGTAACAAACTGGATAGGAATTGATATTATGAATTCCAAAACATCTTTGATTGTCTTCAAATATGTATGCTGCTGAGAATCACTGGAGAGTGACATCTACTTATCACACCTGATATTCAAGGAGTTCCCACAAGATTTTTCAATACCTTCATTACCTACTTCGTTAGTTAGTCTGATAATTAATCTAAATAAATAATCGGTAGCATGATAGAAGAAATTATACCTACTCTTAGTTGTACGAAAACCCCTTCCAATATCAGATCAAACGGAAAGGAGTTCGACACTCAGAAACGAGGAATAGGTACTTAAGAAATATGCTTAGATAATATACTACACGACAAGAATTCATTGGAAATATGTATACTTATAGCTGTCTTGAACTTACCCATACTTAGCAAACTGTCGCCCATCATGGGTGTATGTTTAACAAGCAATTAAAGTAATCTTTTTAAATACACTTAAATACTTCAAGTTATTGTTTATTTTCCAGTTCATTTATAAAACTACCTTAATCACAATTCACAATATACAAATCAAAGTGCCGACATTGAAATTCTACTTATTGGAAATGTAGCCAAAATTAAAGAAATTGCAAGCTGTTAAATGTAAAACAATATGGTTTTTATGATAAACTAATAATCACAAATAGATTATTGAAAAAAGCCGAAGCTGAAAATCTGAAAAACTCGCCTCCCTATTTTTGATGACACTGACAAGTGACAACTGACAAGTTACCATTCCATATGTCAAGATGACATAATAATTTTAATGTTGCCATAATCTATAATAATAAAATAATCTATAATAATAAATAATAATAAAATAATAAAAGCGAAAGGTCACTGACTCACTCATCACGATATCTCAGAAACTATAAATCATACAGACTTGAAATTTGGAAGGTAGGTTCCTTCTATGGCGTAGACGTCAGCTAAGAAACGGTTTTGAGAAAATTCACCCCTAAGGGGTTGAAATGGGGTTTGGAAGTTTGTATGAAAGTCCTTTGTTATTGAAGTTAAAGACATGAAAATTGGCATTGAATTTAATAGTTTAAAATAATAAAAATCTATATAAGCAGTTTACGAAAATCAACCCCAAAGGGGGTGAAATGGAGGTTGGAAGGTAACATGAAGATTCTATGTTTTTGAAGTTAGAGACTTGAAAATTGGGCATTAAGGTTATTAGTTTTAAATAAAAATAACCTGTATAAGCACTTTTCCGAAAATCTACCCCGAAGAGGGTGAAATGGGGGTTGAAAGTTGAAAATCAGCAGGTTATTAAATTTAAGTAATAATTAACTGCATAAGCAATTTTACGAAAATTCACCCCAAAGAGGGTTAAATTGGGGTTGGAATTTTGTATGAAAAATCTTATTTGTTTGAAGTTTTACTTGAAAATCGGGATTTATTTTAAATAACAATAACCTCTGTAAGCAGTTTTACGAAAATCCACCATAAAGGGGGTGGAATTGGGGTTGAAAGTTTGCATGACGCTCCTAGGTTTTTGAAGTCGGCATTAAGGTTAAGTTTTTAGTTTTAAATAATTAAAACCTGCCGAAGCTATATAGCCGCTATAGGCCTTTTGCAGCAGGTAAATCTCATAGAAAAACAGAAATTCCACGCGGACGAAGTCGCGGGCGACCTCTATTTTCAAATAAATATTATAAATGCGAAAGTTTGGATGGATGGATGTATGGACGTATGGATGTATGGATGTTTGTTACTCAATCCCGCGCCAACGGCTGAACGGATCTGACTGAAATTTGGCACAGCGATAGAATATAGTCTGGAATAGCACATAGGCTAATTTTTATCCCGGAAAATTAAAGAGTTCCCGCAGGAACCAAAAAACCTCAAATGGATGTTTGTTACTCTATCACGCCAGAACGGCTGAACGGATCTAAATGAAATTTGGCACCGAGATAGATTATAGTCTGGACTAGCACATAGGCTACTTTTTATCACGGAAAATTCAAGACTTCCCGCGGGAACAACAAAACCTCGATCCACGCGTACGAAGTCGCGGGCATCAGCTAGTAGAAAATAAATAAAAATGATTTAACTTGCTTTTTTATACAAGGCAACGTTTTACTGTTATACATATCAAAGATCATATTATTTTCTCCGATTAGGAAAAGAAATGATTTTTTCGTACCACTTGCTCAAAAAAGTGACATTCTATGCCACAAAAAGCGAACATAACAATAGTCATTTTTAATCTGTTAAAAACAGGGAAAGAAAATTGTACTGAATTTCATTCACCTCTAGGGGGAGAATGTGATTTAAATTTGGAATACTTTATACTACCGAAATTTATACTGAACTACACAACTAGGTACATCTGTGTTTACACCATTGAGTTTGTATTTAAAGCATTAAACATCTTTTTGAAAAAGGAATACGCATTTATTATGCAGTTATGATTATTAAATAAAACTACGAATACCGACGAGGCCGTATGAGCTTGATGCCTTTGCTTTTCCGACAAAAAGATATTAGTCTAGGAATTTGCCGCGTTTTTGTTTTCTTCAAAAACATAAACGTTAAGTTTATTTTAATTTATTTTTATAAATAAGTTAATGTTCTAAACAGTTCCTCAGACGCAAGAACATACTCAAATCAACTCGTCAACAATAAATGTACCAAACAAAAATGTAACTCTCTCTATCAATAATTGGACCAATGTTTCGAATGTTAACTTTTACTTTTAATTGTCATTATTTTTAATAAATTCTCATTTCATATTATTATTGTGTTAATTTTTTCGCAAATGGTACGAAAAGTAGAGTATTTTCCTCGGTGATAAAGCTGTCTTTCTTTCTGAACTTAAATCCCTCGCTACACTCAGGACTCGTCTTAAATCCCTCGCTTCGCTCGTGATTTAAGTTTTAAACACCCTCGCTACGCTCGGGAGTAAACCGCGAGTCCTTCGTTACGCTCGCGATTTAAATCGTCACCCGCGACAGAAGACACTGCTTTATCCCCTTGGTTAATAATCTACTAATCTATTTCACGTACGACAACTTGTGCCACGATAAGTCAAGACTAGCTACCACCAGAAAACTGATTATAGCTGAGATTGAGCTGATTATCATACTTCATACTAATATTATAAATGCGAAAGTGTGTTTGTTTGTTGGTTTATTGGTTTGTTGGTTAATGTCTTTCAATCACGTCGCAACGGAGCAACGGATCAACGTGATTTTTGGCATGGGTATAGTTGAGGACCTGGAGAGTGACATAGGCTACTTTTTATACCGGAAAATTAAGGAGTTCCCGCGGGAATCAAAAAAACTTAACCACGCGGACGAAGTCGCGGGCATCAGCTAGTGTCTTATAATGAGCTCAATCTCAGCTAGCTTGATACAAATCTGGTGAAGGTGAGTGAGAGAGGGGTTACTGAGGGACGAGGGTCCACTGAGTCTGAATGCCTTTTTTCCGTCTACTACCGGTGTACATCTACAAACACCGTTTTTTGACTGTAATTAGTAAGTAGGTACCCCACTTATCGCTGCTAATTGCTACATCGCCTCACTCATGTACAATCTCTCGCTTGTTTTGTCTAATATCTAACTTGAGTCTGCTGGAGCGATGCTAGGAAAATAAATATAATCCTATTCGTGACTTTTTTCTTCGTGAAACGTCGCATTGAGTCTGTTATCTAGGTAGGTAGGCTTAGGTTAAAGTGAAAATTATATTTAAACGTTTCATTATGAATAATACGGTTCTTACCCGTACTTAGGAGTAGGAACAGATCTTGTAGTGGTAATACAGGAAAAGTTTTGAAAGAATTACAAGCAACAATGTGATCTCACAGATAGCACATAAGTAGGTTTTTTGATAGCATGTCAGTAGTGACTGTAATACGTGTACCTATACCCCTTAATATGTGACAGTTAAGTACTTATTGTACCTACGTGAAAACTGACAGTTTTAGGTGTTCAACAGAGAATTGGCACCAATTTGGTGAAGTTTTGGTGCAAGAATTGTTGGTGTAAAACTGTAAACGGGCATTAAATACTTTTACACTGGGAGTTGGGACAGTCTGCAGTCAGTACCTAGTCACAATGAAGTTGACCTACAAATTTCATTTTCGGTTGTACCTAGTATTTTTTTTTCTTGTGAAGAACTAGAATATACCTAGTCGTGAACTTATATTAACCCCCGACGCAAAAAGAGAGGAGTGTTATAAGTTCTGTTTGTGTATCTGGTATCGTAGCTCCCAAACGGATGAACCGATTTTCGTTTAGTTGTTTTTGTGCTGTTATAGATAATTTTATCCCGAGTGTTCTTAACCAAGTTTTATGAAATTAAATCTGTTCAGCCGTTTGAAGATCTTCAGGTCTTTAATAGTTGATGAGGGGATCTGACTACCTTCCATATGTCCTATCGATTTGAAAATTGATACCGTATTAAGTACTTCTGTTATACCTACTTACAAAAGGACAAAATAAAAGCAAAATTAAAAATTTTAAAAACCCCCCGACACAAAAAATAAACTCAAAAAACTAACAAATAATATTTTAAACCTATTTTATTATAATTATTATCGTCACATATTATAATATATAATGTAAGTTCAAATATTTTTTCAGTACATAGTTTTTTTTAAATTATGTAAGTAGGTAATACAATCACAACTAAAGAAACTTAGTGCGTCTGTCTGTCTGTCTTCACGGCCCATCTGTTCAACCAAATTTGGTATAGTTACTATCTCGGGCAAGGACATCAGTTCCCGCGGGAATCAAAAATCCACGCGGACGAAGTCGCGAGCATCATCTAGTCTACCATAAATGATTATTTTATAAAGTCTGGAGAATAAAAAACTACAGTTAATCAAAGTAAGTACTTAGTTATTTAATAAATTATTTAATAAAAATGTACTAAAAAACATAGAGATAATAAAGTCAAATGTTAAAATATGTAGGTACATGTCGTTGTTACACTAAGTAGGTCCTTTATTTATAATTTGTCTTAGTAATTTCTAATTTCTTTAATTCCACATTTTAAGAAATTGGTGTTAATGGCTGTTGGCGAGGGAATGGACGTACAGGTCCTGTAGGAGGAGGTTTGGGCCATCCCGACCGCTGAGTGAAATCGACGTCTCTGGCATTTCGACGATTATATCCGGGATGAGTCCGGCCAGTATCATGATTCCGGGAAGAACTTGAACCACCACCTGACCGCCGGGCGCTCTTGGAGTCTACGCTTCGAGCGTATCTTCTATTGGGGTCCAGTTTTACATCATCGATGATAGTTGGTAGTACTGGGTGGTCACCAGTTGCAGGTGCCCGTGGAATGTCGCCTTGGTATAGCCACAGCGGTTGATCACTGACGTCACGGACAGTTCTTATGATCACAGGTCGTCGCGGAGGAGGCCTATACGTTGGATGTATGAAGCGCTGGCCGAAAGTGTCAGAGACTAGAGCCGCTAAGACCAACACTGATAATAATTTAATCATCTTCACAGCTGTTTAGGTTACTGATGACTGAGCGAATGATTTATACCAAGTCCTTGGTTGTTTTATACTCAAAGTGTTCTGAGGAAATTAACACGGGTCTTTCCCTCTCGAGATGGTGATAAGTTAAAAAACCGGCCAAGTGCGAGTCGGACTCGCGCACCGAGGGTTCCGTACAAACATGTAGTAAGTTTTAAATTATTAAAAAACACGTTTATTGTGACACGTTTATGGGGACCCCCCTTAATATAATATATATTTTTTTAATTTTTAGTATTTGTTGTTATAGCGGCAACGGAAATACATCATTTGTGAAAATTTCAGCTTTCTAGCTATCACGGTCTATGAGATACAGCCTGGAGACAGACAGACAGACAGACAGACAGCGGAGTCTTAGTAATAGGGTCCCGTTTTTACCCTTTGGGTACGGAACCCTAAAAAGGGAAAAACATTTTATTTCCTTACCTAAGTACTTAGTTTTCTAATAAAAATATTATATAAGCTTATTTCTTAAGTACATAAGTACCTGATATAATATTTATAGATAGGTATTAGGTACAGCAACCTAACTACCAAACCTACCTAATATTACCTAAAGTTTCACAATAAAAATCTGATGACCTGTGTCTGGTGTCATTTCTAATTGGCAGGTCTGGAGTTCGATTCCCGGCAGGTGCAATATACCTATAATATTTAAATTATCTCTTTTTTTATTTGGAGTTAGGACTCTAGTGGGAGGTTTCAGTCCTAACTAATAAGTAGACTTACCACTCTACCAACAAAAACTGTGCTGCGTTCCAGTACGATTCCGCGTTGTGCCGAGTTGAGGTAGTATCGATATATTATGGAGTATACCTATATTATTTCACTGTTGTACCCATTGACTTACCAATGTTGTACCCCTTAAAGGTTACTTAAACTTACTTCCATCTTACTTTGCTTCACCGCTACAGGTGAGATTTCAGTCAAGGGCTCTTACTCTTTATCTTTAAATAATATTGATAATAATAAGTCTTAAAACATCTATAAAAACAAGCTTTTATAGTCCACCATATCGAATTTAGTGTGACGATTATTTCGCATTTTTCGCAGCAAACCCATATAATTATACCCATAAAAATGGGATCCATAATATGGGTTGCTTAAAAGTAAGAAGGCGGACTTCTTTGAGAGTTCACCATATTGGATTTAGAGTGAGGTCAGTGGTCACTTAACTATTAATCTAACCGTGCATTGTCATCCAAACTAAACGTGTATAGGTATGTCACCGTAAGATTGTAAAAACCGTTAGATTATAATCGAACTCGCGAAATTGTAAACTGTCGAATTATTACAATATAACGGATTATTTTTCGGTAGATTGTAATATCTGTTAGGTTTATTAACCCGATATAACTACTTAATTATTTATGTCGAACCCTAACCTAACCTACAAGAAAGAGACAAGAAAACGTAAATACAATGAATATTTCAAAAATTTACACTGCAAACATTGAACGGTTCACAATCTTTCGACTGTTTACAATCTATCGAAAAAAAAGCGTTAGATTACAATCTAACGGTTTTTACAATCTTACGGTGACATATATGTCACAAAATTTCAGCTCAATCGGTTGGGGATGGGTGTTTTAATTTATATTACTCCAGATAGGATACAAATAATTAATTATAGAGAAGATAAAAACTAATAAGTACTGAATAATTATATTTACAAAAATACACGCCGTCCAAGTGATTAAAATTCAGTTGCAAGATATTTTGATCTAAACAAACTCACAACATTGCAAGTTAAATAAAAGCTTGTAAAAAAAGACAAGTGAAATTACCTACCCAATATAAAGATTGTACCTAGTTACTTACCTACATATACTTTTATACCGTTAAGAAACAAACAATTCAATGATCTTTGATAACAAGGTCAATGATAATACGGGTAATGCCCTGATAACGTACCTATACT
This sequence comes from Erebia epiphron, assembly GCA_963932025.1. Classification (NCBI taxonomy): domain Eukaryota; kingdom Metazoa; phylum Arthropoda; class Insecta; order Lepidoptera; family Nymphalidae; genus Erebia; species Erebia epiphron. The sequence goes on along the minus strand of OZ009948.1, from coordinate 36,382,481 downwards.
TTAAAGTGAAGTCCCTAATTTACAGGTCATCTCCAAAGGCTGCCTCACATTCACAGTTAATATTAACTGTGAATATTAATATTAACTATAATATATAATTATGTATATTTTACACATATAAGTATATGTATAAAATTAGGTACCGTTTGATACCTGACTACAACAATCTGGTTATTTGTCTTTTCGATAGTAATTTTTAATTTGTATAATTGTAAAAGACAAGGTTGTGAACGCGCCTTCATCTTCATTTTTGAATTTTCTCTGGTGTGGTCTAGAGGTGGTTAATATAACACGTAGCGCAATATCATAGCGCGTTATTGCTCCATAACGCCGATAACGTGTTATTGTGAGGAGCCGCCATGACGCTACGGCGTTACTACTCAACCAAGCAAACTCAGCACCCGAAACCCGCGTGACGTAATTTAATACTCTAGGTGCCTAGTTGGCTTGGTCGCGTTGTATAAATATCACGCGATCTCGCGCGGCGCCTCGTAGCAATTGTATTTAAAAGCGTGCTAAAAATTTATAGTCTACTAGCTTATTCCCGCGACGACGTCCGCGTGGATTGAGGTTTTTTGGTTCCCGTGGGAACTCCTTAATTTTTCGGGATAAAAAGTAGCCTATGTGCTATTCCAGACTATATTCTATCTCTGTGCCAAAGGAGGTCGGCGAGCTCCCATATAGTGTTTGACCCAAACTTGAGGTTCACGTTCACGCATCAAACTTCTCATACTTCTTATACTAAACCAGACTAACAAAAAAGTTTATGAAAGTCAATCAAATAAAGTTGGGAGAAAAAAGATATTCGTAGTAATAGTTAAAAGTGAGGTTAGATTTCTATTTCATGGTTTTTAAGCCAGATGACCATTTAATAGCTTTGAAAAATCTATCAGGTACTGCAGATTAACATTATCTGACTATGTACCAAAATATAGTAATACGCTTCCTACCTATAATATAAAAACAAGTTACCTACATTAAACCTATAGTAGGTATGTTATTCATAACGCGGCCAGTAAGTATATTATAACATACAATATGATGGTTGTATACTATTCTTACTGTTTGAAAAAGGGGGTTTCCCTAACGCGCTTATGCATCGCTACTTTTGGGCGTAAAGTCGCATTTACAACGCGCGACAGAAGCAATTCAGTAGCGATACAATCGCGTCGCGAAGTATTTGCTAACGTGTGAGCATTTCAGGCGACATCGGGTAAAAGAAGAGCGAGGGGTGCCGGAGGACTAGATCGATAATGCATCGCGTTTGAATTAAATTAACGTTTTTGATTAATTAATTAATTACCATCGCATACTGTATACGCTGACGCCCTGTCTATATCTCTTTCTCTGTCTACGTACCGCCATTGCATCGACCGTATGACACAAACGATGACAAAGTTATTTATAATTATTTTCATTGTGATGATTAAACTATTAATAGCATATGTACCTACATTATAAAGTTAGACTGATATTATTTTGTATATATTCCTAACTAGTTTTGTTGTTAAATATGAGTACTTACTAAAATAACTAAACTAAGACTAAAACCAAAAATAAATGTGTTAACTCTAATGAGAACGGTATAAATTATTTTCTAGGTAAACCATTAAAATCTCTTTATTTCAATCCTACCTACGAAGTTTAGCAATGATGATAATAATTGTCCTAACAGAGAGTTGGATTGAAGTACAAATATGTAAAAAAGTAAGATATAAAATACCTACATTTAGTTTCTATAAGCTAACTCGAGTTGTGTAAATCGAATTCAATTCCGAGTTACCTGAATTTCAACTCGTGTTAACGTGTTTTTTCCGAGTTCAGAGTTGGCACATCTACGGTCCAAGAATGACATTTGATTGAGTTGACAGTAATTGACATTTGACACGTTAGTTTATACTTTTATACTCTGGTATCTATACTCCGAATTGCCATTAGAATGTTTTTTTTATTGTTTCGTAATTATTTTTATTTTTGATCCCCATCTTCTAAAAATTTGGTGTTTACACAGAAAAATACTTTGAAATATATTAAAAAATATTTAATGATTTCTGAATCTGAATGGTTCTTAAATTAGCTGGGTCATACTTCGCCGATCTCCTTTCAGCCAGATCCGTGCAGCCGTTGGCGCGTGATTGAGTAACAAACATCCATACATCCATACATCCATACATCCATACATCCAAACTTTCGCATTTATAATAATAATAATAATGTCCTCCCAACCGAATTTCGGCCACGGCGGCCTATCTCCAGAGAGATTAGCCATCTGCGCGGGAGATATTATAGTGCTCAAGTGTGTGCGCATACACAGGTGCACTCTCTGTTCCTTAACTCTCATAGCCCGATGGGACGGAAAATCCGACACAACCGGAGAGAGATCAGGCGCAGGACCGACGGCTTTACGTGCTCTCCGAGGCACGGGGGTGAAACACCGCCAACTTCCTTACTCCGGGCTTGCACTGAGAATTTCTTACCAGAAAAACCCAATACTTGCTATGGCCCGACCCGGGAATCGAACCCAGGACCTCGTCAGCCGCAGTCGAACATGCTAACCACTAGACCAACGAGGCAGTCAACTTCGCATTTATAATATTTATTTGATAGTCCGTAGCGTGCTATGGATTTATAACAGTTTTGAACAACTCTAGTGTGGTCTGGTGAAAGGCTTAGTTTGTGGCTAGTTACCACGCTATTACCAAAAATCCCACTTTAACCGATTTAGTGTTCTGGATGCCGCTTAGAAACCTAGGTATTAGTACAGCTGTACTATTACTTTTTCTGTGATATCAGGAGAACGGGGATATAACTGCCATACTCCTAGTTAGCCCGCTACCATCTTGGACTGAGTTCTCACTTGGACTATAGGTTCGATCACAGCCAAGAGCTTAAATGTAGGTAGTGGAATACCAATTTGCCAAAATATAGTAGTGGTACCAGTCAAAGATGGTAGCGGGCTAACTAGGAATGTTTGTATGAAAATCGTTAACATTCAATGACGACTTTCATCTCCAATTCAAAGTTGAAATGTATGGATGGATGTTTGTTACTCAATCACGCCCGAACGGCTGAACGGATTTGGATGAGATTTGGCACAGAGATAGATTATAGTCTGGAATAACACATATTAGGCTACTTTTTATCCCGGAAAATTAAGGAGTTTTCGCGGGGACCAAAAAACCTCAATCCACGAGGACGAAGTCGCGTGCATCAGCTAGTATTAAATACAAAAACACTATAGCATCCTAACATAGTCATTCGTTGTGAAAACACCTTTAATTTGTGTCAAGATACGGCGAGCATATTTAAGTGATATAAGTTCAGCAAATACTCACTTGTCACGTATTTACGCTCGAAAGAATAAGATAAAATGTTGAAATTAACTTCCATTTTGGTTTTGGCGGTATTTGTCGCTAACAGCATATATGCTGACCATATAATTTATCCAACGTACCGACCGTCGCAAGATCCAATAATCATCTTACCAACGTACAGACCACCTCCAACACGAGAGCCCCTAATTCGAACTGCTCGCGACGCTCCTCAAGAACAACCGCTATGGCAAATCAACACCGACAATCATGATGTCCCTCCAATCATTGGTGACGCAAAGCTTGACAGAACATATGCTCGAAGTGTTGGATCAGGTGAAAGTCGTAAGAAAAGAGATATTTATGATCCGTTTATCCCACGTCCTAGTCCTACATTCCCCAACCCACGACCTTTCGATCCGTTCCCACAGCCCGGACCAACGAGGCGGCCTTATCCTAATGTATACTAACCACAGGTATAAGTCTAAGATATATTTAAAGATATACCTACTTACCATATAATATTATATAAAAACACACTCGAAAATGTCGAAGTTCCCAAACTTAAATGTTTTTCATGTTATGTAATTATTAACCTAATTAAACAAGAATACCTAAGTGAAAAATATGGTTTTATTTATATTCAAACTTACAACAACTTACATTCAAAGACCAAGTATCGCCAAGTGATTAGCCGTTCCGGTACGAATGTGTTGACAATACCAATTTAGGGGTATGGCATACCCTGAACTGACTGCGTCATCACTTACCAGAGAAAATGCTTGTAATACAAGCTTGTAACGTTTGGTAAACCGGGCTGACGTAAGCTTCGGTAGACAAATAGAGATAAGTAACACGAGAAAATGGGTGGACATAATTTTCTCGTTGTGCGCATGCTAGGCCTGCCGGTGAGATCGCAGATGAGGGATACTTGTAGTGGAATATTCTGATCAAGAGATTTAAAATTTTCTGTCTTCAAGTGAAAAAAAATGCTCAGTTACTCAAGCGCCGCAAAAACATAGTCCTTAAGACTACGTTTTTGCGGCGCTTGCTTTTGAGACTCTGGGCCCATGGTCATCGGACACGAAGACTTTTATAAGTGTCGTGTCCCAAAAACTGATCCTCGCCTCTGGTGACCAAAGAGCTGGCGCTCATTTAGCCCAACGGCTTAGCCTTGCCATTCAACGAGGTAATAGCGCCAGTGTTTTTTGGGCACCATGCCCATTAACGATCACTTGGACGGCGTGTATTTTTGGTAAATATAATAAGTTTTTAATTTAGATTTCAATTTATTTCTTAGTTTTAATTTTTTTTAAAAACTAAGAATACTACACAGATGTTATTATTTTAAAAAGCGCAGCCAGCGAGTAGGTACTCTTTATACTTACTACTACTTGACAATCAAAGACAAGGTATTCTTAGGATGTTTTTGCATATTAAGTTCCTTTTCGAAAGACAATACTTCCACTAGGAACCTTCTGATCTCAATAAAAAATAAATAAATAAAAATTAAAGTAAGTACTTGAGTATAAAAAATAAGGGAGGGGAAAATTTATATTTTTTAAAAGGATGACTATCCAATGAGCCGCGAGGGGCGGCCTTAGCCAGTGCGAGGCTCCAGGCGCTAGATATTTGCGAGGCCCTTAAGCTTTGTGGAATACAGTCCATCTTTTTCGTCCACGTTTTTTTACCTTTCGCAGTTGACAGCACTGGCATCTCAGATCAATAAATATAATAGATACTGGATTGTCTATGTAGTTAGTCACTAGTTTGGATCTTCCTAGTTTGGAGCTCACATCCTATTGATAGGTGGGACTTTTCTACTTGGGCTAAAGCGCGAGGGCGCGAGGCCCCTGTAAGAGCGAGGCCCCGGGCGGTTGCCCTGCTTGCCACCCCCTAAGGCCGCCACTGGAAAACATCAGCAAATGCACTTCATAATTAAATCTCAACGAGAGATGAGAATATTCCTTGGGGCGCTGTGTCAATAGGTGGTCTGTCCCGCATTTGAACTTGAACTTTTGAACTTTAAAAACCCGCTAAACCTCGGCTTCGCACGGGTAGTCAAAATATCCTGCGTAGTAGATTATCGATTGTTAATCTTTAAAGAAGCCTTGGTGACTATCATAGCAAAATTTATCTCGATCATCCTTTTTTTTTTTGACTGGGGGAAATCTCTTTGAGATACCCAATCTCCGGGGGAAGAGATCAGGTTATGTGGGGGTTCCTACCCACTAAAACCCCCTCGGTGGCCACCCTCTGCACGTAATGAGAAGCTCCGGGAACTCCTAAGATCATGCGCCGGAGCTTCACTTGCGCGACGCCTATTGGGCTCGTCCTTGGGGATAAAATCCGTTTTTCGACTTGGTACGGCAGCTTGTGCCACGGCAAGCTGTCATCTTCGCAGGGTTGCATAAAGATGGTAAAAGAGCGACCGGAGCCCCCATTCCAGCCATCCAGCCCATTTAACACCGGCGTAAAGCCGACGAACCCCTTCCTGTGGCCTGTGGCAGACCGTGCATTGCACCAGCTACTTTTTGGATCCTTGGAACCAGGCGCTCGTTAAGTTCCTCGAATCCCCATTGGCCGTCCAAGGTGAGGCCAAGATATTTGAGATGTTTTCCCATCTGGACTTCTAGATCGCCGACGCGGACGCGTCGAACTGGGTGGTTCAAGTCGCCTAGGCAACCCATGAAACCAAAGTGCTTCCGTTTTATGAGGTGCTACTTTAAGCCCGAGTTGATTGATTTTGTCCACTACGCACGCCACGCCGACCTCTGCGAGCCTTGATGTCTCCCCGAAAGAACTGCCTTCAGCTAGCAGCATAGTGTCATCCGCGTAGCACACTATGGTAATACCCGATGGGACATTAACACGGAGAACTGCATCGTAAGCCACGTTCCACAGAAGGGATCCTAAAACGGAGCCCTGTGGAACTCCGCAGTTAACTTCCCTCCTGTGAGTAAAACCATCCGGCCCTGTGTATTGGATGGACCTATCGCACAGGTAAGCCCTGACTATGATGCGAAGGTATGGAGGTACGTTATGGTGAGTCAGTGCTTCCCTTATAGTATGCCATTGAAGGGAGTTAAAGGCGTTTACAATATCTAGACTCACCGCTAACTCAACTCCACCGCTGCGGACAGCCCGTTCCGAGGAGGCGCGAACACGAAGGATCGAATCTACTGTTGATCGGCCCTACCGGAATCCTAACGGACTTTCGGATCAGTCGGGTCCTACCCGCGACAGATGTTCACTGGCGAGCAGCTATGATCCGCTCAAACCGCTTGCCTACTTCGTCTAAGAGACATATGGGTCGTTATGCCGATCGGGACTCCGCGGGTCTGCCTTCCTTTTTAAGGAGAACTAGCCGTGCTTCTTTCCAGGCTGTAGGGAATATACCTAATCGGAGGCAGTTGCTGAATAGTCGTCGCAGTCTGTGTCCTAAGAATTCCAAGGCGAGCACCCATGTCCGGCCTGGTATGCTATCTGGGCCTGGAGCAGTGTTTCGAGATGCAAGACGTCTGATCGCTCGCTTTAACTCCCCTTTCCGATACCTCTAGCTCCTCTGACCAAGTTACGGGATCCAGATGTGCAGCGGTGGTAGAGGGGCTATCATTGTCCCTGGGGAAAAGTGTGTCAATTACCCTTCCTAACAAAGCTGGGTCAAGGGTTTCAGTAAGTGGAGGGACCCTCGATCTCGATCATCCTGCCGAATCTCTCTATCCATTGGTGAAAACCGAATGAACCCTTCAGACTTCAGTACCAATTGAGATAAGTCAGCATAGACAGACGCTCTCTGCAGAGGAATTTTACTATAACAATGCAGTGTATTGAAGTGATAGTAGTTAATTATTTCAAAAAAAGTATAGGAACAACAGTCTCCAATCCAAAAGTCTCCAACAGAGAATCGCGCTGGTTCTTCTCGGTATACAATGTGGAAAAAACGAACGGGACATGAACGGAAAGTACTCGTATATTAAATATAAAAGACTAGCTGAAGCCCGCGAGTTCGTTCGCGTGAAATAAGTTTTTTAATTCCCAGGGGAACTCCCTCATTTTCCGGGATCAGCCCATGTCACTCTCCAGGTCCTCAATTATATCCATAAGTAAAATCATATCGATCCGCTGCTCTATTGCGGCGTGAATGTGATTGAAGGATCAACCAACAAACAAACACACTCGCTTAACAAACATTCAAAGGAGACATTCTTTTAATTTTGAAAATAAGAATATCCTTCATTACTCTATCTCGCATTGCTCAAGCATTAACTATTACCAATTTTAGTGCAAGGTTTACTTGACCATTCAAAAGCAAGTTTATAAATGTTTATTTGAATAAAAAATCTTTTGAAACCGGAAGAAATCATAATTTTAGGAAAATTCAAACTCGTGACCTTTGCAGTGAAGCGGGGATTCACAGAACTGTACCTACCTATAGATAGAGTAACAGGATTTAATAGTAATTAATAGTAGTAAGTCATGACAGGTTATCGAAAGTGCCACATAAGTCATTTAATATCTTTAGAGTAATCTTTGTAAACAAAGCAGATAAAGAGATGGCCTGAGGTAATTTCCCCTTTACTCTGGCAATAAAATAAATAGTATATAAGACCATCATATCAACATTAGGTTCAGTACACGACTCCAGACTCTTTCAAAATGTTGAAAATAACGTATTTGACATTATTTGTAGGAGCTATTCTCGCTCCACTATTTTCCTGTGAACTGAGTAAGTTTAGACACAAACGAGATGTTTCTTTTCCTGGACTTTCAAAGCCTACCCATCGTGATGTAGTTATTCCTAACTGGAATCCCCACGTGAGAACCAATCCTTGGCAAACGTTAGGAGTCAAGACACGAAACGGGAGAAGTGTGGAGGCACTTGCTAGCCAAGAAAGAGTTTTCCGTAACCCAAGAAGTGTGGAAACATTAGCTAGCCAGGAAGAAGGCGTATTCCGTAGCCCAAGAAGTGTGGAGACATTAACTAGTCAGGAGACTGTTTACCGTAGCCCAAGAAGCGTGGAAACATTAGCTAGCCAGGAAGAAGGCGTATTTCGTAGCCCAAGAAGTGTGGAGACATTAACTAGTCAGGAGGGTGGCGCATTCCGTAGCCCAAGAAGTGTGGAGACATTAACTAGTCAGGAGGGTGGCGCATTCCGTAGCCCAAGAAGTGTAGAGACACTAGCTAGTCAGGAGACTGTTTACCGTAGCCCAAGAAGTGTGGAAACATTAGCTAGCCAGGAAGAAGGCGTATTCCGTAGCCCAAAAAGTGTGGAGACATTTGATAGCCGTAGTCTGGAGAGAGTTTAGAAAAAATTACAATAGAAGCCAGCCAAATTTAGACCCAATAGGAATAATCTAGTATACAATGTAGCTACTTATACAGAATAAAGTTTATAATAATAGCAACGTGTAGAAAATAATATGTTTATTTTCCAATTTGAAAAATGTCTAAGAGTTTATTAGTCGCTATGAAATAAATTTGTTTATTTTAGCATCAATTTTGCATGCCGTATATTTTGATGTATTAAAGAATTATTTCTGCCAGAAAACTGCATATATACTTATGTTTAAGTTACTTTGTTAAAAAACTGCAGGCAAAGTTGATAGTATCTGTTGATGCACACAAGGATGTGCCAAATTAGTTTGAGGGTTGGTACGAGTAGGTAGATCTCAATGCACAATCGAAGCGCAACAGGTTTTATTACCTCTGTGGTTTCCGTGAATTTATAACATGGCACCTAGACATTTTATCATTTAAATCGGTTGATAATATATAAGTGATCTAACTAATATTTTGCTGTATCTAACTCATGAAATATTTATTCAAAGTTTCGGAAAATGGTTCATGATACCTACTCCTGCAATGTATGAGTAGTATCCTATTTGCAATGAAAATTTTGATGCATCGCGGACCATAACTATAAAGTACTATTACCTATTCTGTGCCATAACAAAACGAAACTGCGCATTTTACGTTACGTAACAAAAGTAAACTTTTACACATTATTCTTACATTACTTTTTATGTAGGTATTTCTTGCAACGATTTCAATAAACAGAAAAATTGCAGAATAAGAAGGTAAGTCAGTACTACAATAATAATATGAAGTGAAGAAGTATGATAATATTATTTTCATCCCACCATCTCGGAAAGAGTATTTTTACTCTTCGATATCTGAAAGCAAAAGCCGTTATTATCCTCTTGAGGATAAAGTAAATTGAATTTAGAAATTTATTCATTTCCTCGCTGAGGTGGGATGAAAAGTTACGTGTTGCACTCGAGTGAAAAGATTTTTCACCTCGTGCTCTTTTGATTCCCTCGCTAACGCTAAGGATTCTAATTTTTGAAGCACGAGCGCACTATAAAACAACTTTTCACTCTTGTATAACAAATAACTATTGTTCCTTTCATGCGAGATTCCTCTCTAACACAAAACTTTGACGACCTCCCTGTTGCAGTGTTGAGCGCCGTTGTCTTGACGTGGGGAAGTCCCGGGTTCGATCTCCGGCAGGGTCAATTTGGGGATTTATAATTTCTGTTTTCCTTGGTCTTGCCTGGTAAGAGATTTCGGCCTTAACTAGTTACCCCACCCGGCAAAGACGTGCCGCCAAGCGATTTCCGGTACGATGTCGATTAGAGGTATGGGTTTAATTTAACTGCCATTGCCCTAACAGGTTATCCCGCTACTATCTTAGACTGCATCATCACTTACCATCAGGTGAGATCGCAGTCAAGGGATAACTTGTACTGGATTAAAAAAAAAATACGACATGAATAAAACAATGTCAAAGCAAAGCATGCACTTTCAGAATTTACTTTGTACCAGATGATGCCTACGACTTCGTCTAAGATAACTGTGACAAAAATCTGGATAAATGTGGGTAAAATTCTCGCTGCTATATCCCTCGTCTCCCCGCCGTGACAGCTAAAGCCCCAGAGATCGACTTAAAGCGAAAACTTCTATTAGCGAGGGAGTGTTCAAATCGTTTTACTATAACAGGTCAATCTGTCATTTTAAAACCAAAACGCTATCAGGGGGCATCCTACCGTCGCTTAAATCGGTATTGTTTTAATATTGTTGACGGTTCTGCTTTAGATTTATAATCCTTATAAAAGAGGATCCTTGATAATTACACTTTTAAAATCCATATCATTTACCATTTATAATTAGTATGGACTAATTATAAATGCGAAAGTGTGTCTGTCTGTGTGTCTGCTACGCTTTCACCGCCCAACTACTCAACCGATTTTGAAGAAATTTGGTACAGGGATAGGTTATATCCCAGGGAAAGATGTACGCTACTTTTTATCCCGGAAAATTGAAGTGTTCCCGCGGGCATCAAAACACATCACTCCACGCGGACGAAGTCGCGGGCATTAACTAGTAGATTATAAATGCAATCATAGAAAGCTGAAACATACATACATTATTTGTCATATTTTTAATTACTCCTTGTCAAATAGTACCTTTCCTAATGTGTGGCGCTCAGCATTTGTTATACCCGTCCCTAAAACTGCTATTCCTTCGTCATTTTCTCACTTTCGACCTATTTCCATCTTACCCTTTTTATCCAAAGTCGCTGAACGAATAGTCTCCTCTCAACTTCGTATCTACCTATCTTATAATAACCTCCATAATCCTCTTCAGTCAGGTTTTCGACCAGGACACAGCACTGTCACCGCACTCACAAAGATCTGCGACGACATTCGATATGGGCTTGATAACCAGCTCGTTACAATTATTGTTCTGTTGGACTTCAGTAACGCTTTCAACACCGTTGACTTTGATTTAATGTTAGCCATTCTGAAGTCTAATAATATATCGCAGGAAGTAGTCAGCTGGTTTCGTTCATACTTATGGAATCGTGGGCAATGTGTCCGTGTTAACAATGAGTCCTCTTCCTTTTCTTATGTTCAGGCTGGCGTTCCACAAGGGGGTGTCCTGTCACCTTTACTCTTCGCTATTTTTATTAATACAATTTCCGATTTCCTCTCCTCTCCCTTCCACCTTTACGCTGATGATCTGCAAATATATACTTCTGTACCTGCAGATCAAATTACAGCTGGAATAGTAAAATTAATTCAGATTTATGTAAAGTAAGCTCTTGGAGTAAGTCGTATGGCCTCAATATTAACGCTAGTAAATCACAGGTTATCATTATCGGCAACCCAGCACAAACCCGTAAGGTTGATGTTAACTTCATAGAACCAATTGTGCTGGATAACATGATCTTGCCCTTTGGTGACACTGTTAAAAACCTCGGCTTGATTATTGACTCCTCCTTCTCCTGGGTACCGCAAGTTAACCACGTCAGCCGACGTCTCTTTGCTGCTATCGGTTCTCTAAAACGCTGGAAGAATCTCCTTCCAGTCAAAACTAAGATATCCTTAGCTGAAACACTCCTTTTACCTATACTGGACTATGCCGATAGCAGTTACACGGATCTCACTGAGGAGTTACTAAACAAGCTTGAGCGCTTACAGAACATGTGTATTCGATTCATCTATGGATTGAGGAAATTTGATCATGTTAGTGCGTATCGTGCTCGTCTCAAGTGGCTTCCAATTAGGTTGCGACGAAATTTTCATGTTCTTTCTTTACTTTTCTCTATCCTATATGCTCCTCATACTCCCTTATCTTAAAGAACGTTTCAACTTTCTCGGTGCTGTTGATCGCCATATGCAGCTGCGTTCTACCATCATACTAATATTATAAATGCGAAAGTCACTTTGTTTGTTGGTTTGTTGGTTTGTCCTTCAATCACGCCGCAACGGAGCAACGGATTGACGTGATTTTTGGCATGGGTATAGTTGAGGACCTGGAGAGTGACATAGGCTACTTTTTATCCCGGAAAATTAAGGAGTTCCCGCGGGAATAACAAAAAACTTAAACCACGCGGACGAAGTCGCGGGCATCATCTAGTGGATAATAAACTCAAAACTCCTAGCCATCGTACCAAATTTTACAGCAAATCTTACACGGTGTATGCTGTGCATTTATGGAATTCTCTACCCAAAAATATTAGAGACTCCAAATCCTTAACTATTTTTAAAAAAAGTCTCAAAGAATATTTCCTTAACCAAGTTGTGCCATAATAACTAAATAATTATATTATTTCTATCGTAATTCATTACTATGCTTATGTAATATTATTTATATAATAGGTATGTGTAAATTATGTACGCATTATGTGTGTACTATTTATTTATGTTTATGTATAATATATATTGTTATCTATATTTACTTATTTTAATTAAGTATATGTAATGTATAAATATATATTGTGTCTAGTATGTTTATATTATTTACTCAACTAATAATAATAACGTGTATTCTATTGTGCCACACTACCCTACACATCTCGTTCAATCCTCTCACCAAAGGTTGCCTGGTAGAGATTGCTCAGTAAGCAATAAGGCCGCCTTTGCATACCTAGTTATAGTTAATTTTACTCTGTATTCTTTTTCTTTCATGTGTGCAATAAAGTATTTATCTATCTATCTATCTACATAGTTCAGTATTTCAAAAGCATTGTTGAAATGTAATGCGCTATTTCCAAGCGAACGTGACAGCGGCCATGCAATTTCAATTTTAAATTCATTCCGCGCCCATGCAATTAGGAGACTTCCGAAAAATTTTCACTGCGTACACGATGTACATTGAACTTTAAATTGAATCAGAGAACTGGAAAATCGAAAGAGGGATTGAAAAAAATTAAGTGAATAATATGAGTAAGTAAATTATTTTATTTTTAAGGAATACTTCCCTATGCCTACTTAGTTTATTTTATTACTTAATTTATTTTATTTTTTACCTGATGGGCGCTACTTCGTCCTCGTGGATTGAGGTTTTTGATTCCCGCGAAACTCTTTAATTTTCCGGGATAAAAAGTACCTATGTGTTATCTGTGGTGTTATTCCAGACTCTAATTTATCTCTGTGCAAATTTAATCCAGATCCATTTCGCTGTTCTGGCGTGATTGAGTAACAAAGATCCATCCATCCATCTAAACTTTCGCATTAAGGCTTAAGCATACCTTGAGTATAGATAGTAAATAGTAATACGAAACTGAATTTTAATACTGATTATTCTCGTACTACCACAAACATCGCCATGTTTTTGTACAAACATCTAAAATCTAAATCTATATGGAGCAAGATCTCAAGATACGCAGAACAGAAACGTAACCAAACCAATTTATTTACCTATTTACCAAGAGAAATCGAAATACCTAATGAAATCTTCGTTTTCTTTAGAGAGATACCTATCTTATTTATTTGGTCGGTACCTACATCCATACTAATATTTCATACTAATATTATAAATGCGAAAGTGTGTAAGTCTGTCTGTCTGCTACGCTTTAACGCCCACCTGTTCAACCGATTTTGATGAAAGGGATATTTTGTATCCCGGGGACATAGGCTACTTTTTATCCCGGAATTAAGTTAAGTTCCTGCGGGAATAATTGAAAAAAACTTAATCCACGCGTATGGAGTCGCGGGCGTCAATTAGTAAAGATATAAATAAAAATCAACTGCTGCTGCGTAGTCTTGCAAAAACTCGAAATTGGCTGAACAGATTTTGATGTAATTTATTGTGTTTGAGTGGGTCCCAGAATCGTCTAGATTCACAATTGGACCCATGGATTGGAAGGTTGCGCTGCAATTGGTTTCTAGGTTCAGGGCAGGGCAACGTATGCCTGGCCCACTAGTAATTTGATAAAAATGTACGTTTTTTTGTATCAATACGTACGTACCATATTATAAGTACTAAGACCTAAGTATCTACTCACATAATTTTAAGTTAATGATACGAATACTTGCTCATACTAAGATGGCATCGATCTGTCGTTTAAAAAATAGAAACGTGTGCGTGTTCACACACAACTCGCCCGCGGTTCTATTCAAAAATTGATACGCCCGACAACGCACCTGCGCGCTTTGCCCGTATACATCAAAATTATTATCTATACTAATGTTATAAATGCGAAAGTTTGGATGGCTGTATGGATGGTTGGATGTGGGGAAGGACATAGGCTACTTTTTATCCCGGAAAATTAAAGAGTTCCCGCGGGAACCAAAAATCCTCAATCCACGCGAACGAAGTCGCGGGCATCAGCTAGTAGTTTAATATTATGTCATCCTAATATTACAACCAATTTTGATGTTAAAATTTCAGATCCTATTCAAATACTTACATCAAAATTCTAGGACTTTTTATCTCCAAAAATTAAGGTGTTCCCGCGAATTAAAAAAACTTAAATCACGCGGATAAACTCGCGAGCATCAGCTAGTTTATCAATCAATCAAATATCATCAAATAATATAATATAATATATAATCTTACTTCTTACTTATATTATACCTAAATGTGAAAGTTTGGATGGATGGATGTATTGATGGATGAAAGGATGGATGTTTGTTACTCAATCACTCAAGAGCGGCTGAACGGATCTGGATGGGCACAAAGATAGATTATAGTCTGGAATAACACACCAGCTACTTTTTACCCCAGAAAATTAAAGAGATCCCGCGGGAACAACAAAACCTCAATCCACGTGGATGAAGTTGCGGGTATCAGCTAGTTCATTATATAAACTTTTTAAATATGCGATCATAGTTTAAAGCTTAAAAACTGTGCTGACAACAGCATGTTTTATAGTCCATTAGTCAATAACGGAAGAGTGTTTTAAGGGTACTGTTGGGGCTTCAACCTGGTCCAATGCTACAACCCTAAGACGCTGTTCCAGGGGCCCATCAGCTGGATTCGAGCCTCTTAGACCATTGGCTCAGGGCCTAATGCGGACAGAACTGTTCCGGCTTAACTTAGATAACTAAATTATTGATAGATTTAACTTATGCTATGCACTTACAGAGTCCAAGGTGACCACGGCTCCTCGATAAGGAAGAATGTGGGTTAAAGGGTAGGAAAGGTCAGGAATGAGAAGGTACTTGCTGTTCGGCCGTAGCTTCTTGCTTCAAGACGGCACTAACACACAACACACACAGCACAGCACTCAAAGTTCGTCCAAAAGCTGCTTAGGTTAACTATTTACGGAATTATACACAGTTTGCAGCCGGCAGGTGTCAACGTGGCCACACAACTATCAATGCCACTCAGTACCGCAAGTAAGTCTTTACTTAGTACCGAAATAACTAGAAGCTAATTTCTCGCGGGAACCTTAAGCTATAGCGAGGTTCTAACAATACGGATTACAAAGAAAAGCTTATTTTTACAATCAACAATTCGAGGCGCGGCCGCTAGCAAAAACCAATCTTGAACTCTGTCGAACTGTCAAAACAAAAGTTTTTATCAAAAAGCGCGGCAAGCTAGCTTCGTTCACAAAGTATTCCATCTGTCACAGCGACCACAGACAACTAATACATAGGTGGCGCGAACAATCCCCCGCCCGTGGACGCAAGGATTTACGTCCACTCACTAACAGATGGGGAGACGTGACAAGGTGCAAACGGCTCGGTGCAAGACCGAATCTCCGACCATTACCTCGGCGACTCTGGGAACCCCATCAGACCCGTACATTAGCTTAACAATGCGTCCACGACGCCAATACAAAGGTAGCAAATTAGATTCCTTTACCAATACAAGATCACCAACCTTAGGGGGATCGGATTTGTCAGCCCACTTAACACGTTGCTGCAAAAGGTGCAAATACTCGAGTGACCAACGATGCCAAAAGCTCTGAGTCATTTGCTGCAACAGTTCAAACCGAGACAAACGTGAGGTTCTCGCGTCCCTGAAGGGGTATTCGGGCAAGGCGTTAAGGGGCTGACCAATCAAGAAGTGGCCGGGAGTTAAGACCTCCAAGTCGTTTGGGTCAGACGAGAGGGGGCAGAGTGGCCGAGAATTGAGTATGGCCTCAATTTTACAAAACACAGTGGCGAGTTCTTCGAAGGTCAAGATAGTTTCTCCTATAACGCGTCGGAGATGTGTCTTGGCGACCTTGACGACAGCTTCGAAGATCCCACCCCAGTGGGGGCAAGCTGGAGGGTCAAACTTCCAGGTTATCCCCATCTTGGACATTGCAGTACTTATACTAATCTTATTACTAGACAAAAATTCAATAATTTCTCTTAAATATCTATCGGTACCCTTATAATTAGTACCGCAATCGGTGCGAACCAGGTCAGGCAATCCTCGACGAGAGACAAATCTACTTAGTGTGGCCACAAAGGCCTCAGTGCTTAAGGCACTCACCAGTTCCAAATGGACCGCTTTAGTAGAGAGACAAACAAAAACGCACAGATAGGCCTTGAGTGACCGGGCGTTGCGGAGGTTAGAGCTCTTGATGGCGAAAGGGCCTGCAAAATCAGTGCCAACTCCGGCAAAAGGTCGAGTGGCCATGACGCGGTCGGGGGGCAAGTCACCCATCGTCGGCTGCGCAGTAGGGGCCTTCAAACGGTAGCAAGGGATGCATTTGAAAATGACGCTCCGGATTGTGCGTCTCCCTGCCAAAATCCAAAACTCACGCTGTAAAATAGCCGAGAGGGCATTGCAACCAGCATGGGCATTTTTCAGGTGATAAGAGGTCACCAGCAATTTAACAAAGGTGCCGTCCTTAGGGAGCAGCAAAGGGTGACGAGCACCATAGGGCAACTCAGAATTCCTAAGGCGTCCGCCAACGCGTAACAATCCGTCCTCGTCCAAAAAGGGGCTTAAGCGAGCAAGCGGGCCTTTCAAAGCTAAGCCTCCTTTTATGGTGTCAATCACGGACGCAAAATGTTCTGCCTGAACCACACGCACCCAATGTGTCCGGGCTTCTCGACGTTCAAGAGGCGACAAGACAGGATTCAAATTTTTATTACCTGGGTTCCTTCCATTATGGATGAAACGTCTAAGCCAACCGGTAACACCAATGAGTTTATCAAGGGAACTGTATCGTTCCAAGAGGAAGTTGGAGTCTGGGATCGGTCCATCCTCCACGACTCCGACTCTTAAGCCCGGCAAAACTTCCGGAGCGGAGAACCGATTCTGAGGCCGAGTCGACTCAGGTTGCGTTAACCAACTTGGGCCCCACCAAAGGGGATGGTTGACAAGTGAAGAGGCCTCGAGACCGCGAGAGGCGCAATCGGCCGGGTTCAATTCTCCGGGTACGTGTCTCCAAATCAACGGAGTTTCAGAGCACTGAATTTGGGACACCCGATTCGCGATAAAGACCTCCAAGTTGTGAGGGGCGGCTCGGAGCCAACATAGGACAATTTCACTGTCCGTCCAAGCGTACACGTCGGTCAGTTCGACCACGGATGCCAAAGATGAACGGACGTGGTTAAGAAGGCGCACCAAAAGAGCAGCGCCAGACAATTCTAATTTAGGGATCGTCAAGCGTGACCGAATAGGGGCCACCTTGCTCTTTGCCAAGACAAGATGTGTCGCGACCTCACCGGTGACATCGACAGTCCGCATATATACCACGGCAGCATAGCCTCGTTCGGAGGCGTCACAAAATCCATGGAGACTGGCGTGGCACCTTCCTGGTGGTAGGAAGTGTCGAGGCATCGCAATTCGGTTGACGTCCGGAAGTGCAGACACAAGGGAGTGCCACTCCTTCAATAATTTCCCTTGGAGAGGATCGTCCCAGCCGACTTCAGCAATCCAAAGCTTCTGAAGGAAGCATTTGGCCAAAAATATTACGGGAGTGATCCACCCGTTTGGATCAAATGTGCGGGCAACCGTAGACAAGACGGAGCGCTTAGTCCAGACCTTAGGAGGTGGGTCCAATCTGACCCGGTAGGTGAAAACATCCTGGACGGGCTGGTACTGTATTCCAAGGACCGTCAACAAATTAGGATTTTCAAGGTTTTCAAAAATATAAGGGTCCTGCTGATCCTCTCCCGGGAGATCCTTCAAAACGTGAGGGGAGTTGGATAGCCACTTTCGCAATTCATAACCTCCGGACTTCAGTATTGCGATCAATTCGTCACGCAGGGTCAAAGCTTCTTCAACACTAGAAGCTCCTGTGCAGATGTCGTCCATATAGACTGACGATTCCAAGATGGCTGATGCACGAGGATAATTCAGCCGCTCGCGGTTAGCCAATTCCAACAAGGTCCTAATAGCAATATAGGGGCTTGACCGGAGTCCATAGGTCGTTGTGTTCAATTCAAAGACCCGTATCGGCTCATTAGGACTCTCGCGCCACAAAATCAGCTGATACCTCCGATCATCGCGATGCACCACCGACTGTCTGAACATCATCTTGATGTCAGCAACAAAGACAATTTGGTGACGGCGAAAATGCGTGAGGATGTCGGAGATATCCTTGATCAACTTAGGGCCAGCGTGCAGACACTGGTTCAAAGTCACCCCGTTAGACGTAGCCGCGGAGCCGTCAAATACCACTCGAATCTTACCCCCAGGGGTCTTCAAGACAGCATGGTGGGGTAGGAAGTAGTGCTCGTGCGAACGCCAATCAAAATTGGATGGTGACATGTGTCCAAGGTCTTCGTACTCGCGCATAAATTCAATATACTTGGTGCGGAAGGTAGGGTCGCGCCGCATGCGCCGTTCCATAGACAAGAGCCTTTTCTCAGCTAAGGCCCGTGAATGACCAAGAGGGGGGCGAGAGGCGAGGAAGGGCAAGCGAGTTACGAAGCGCCCGTCAGTACGGCGGCCTGTGTTATTTTGATAGAACAACTCGCATTCAAGGTCAAGAGGATTAACCGGTGCAGCGTGTGGCGGCTCCTCGACTTCCCAAAAACGCTGGACTACATCCGACAACGTTAAGCCGGCTGCCTGCAATTGGTCTAACACCGGTGGGTCTGAAGACCACAAAACGGGTCCAAGAAAGCTATGACCAAATATAGTGGAGATGGCGCAAAGTCCATCTTTCTGCAGGACCCTAATTCCTCCTGACAAGATCAGGCCTAGGACATCAGAACCCAACAAAAGATCCATGGGACCAGGTTCAGTCCAGTTAGGGTCGGCAGGGGTCAGACCTGCCGTACAGGAAACCGCAACATCAGCGATTCTTTCCTGTGGTAGAGGACCCAAGATATCGTCAAGGACTGACACCTTGACCAAGACGCGGAGATCGCCCTTAATTGGGCCAAACATCAACTCCGCTTCACCCTTAGGAGTCGAGGGCTCGCCACCACCGATACCTATCATCCGAACCGCATGAGGACTCCAAGGGAGCCCTAGCTTACCCACCAAATAAGAAGAAGCAATACAGCGCTGTGAACCCGAATCCAAGAGGGCACGAACTATCAAACATTCACCTTTCGGGTTGTACACCTTCACTGAGACAGTCGGCAAAAGAACGGTCTGACAGACGGACTGCTGAAGATTAAGATTCTCAGGAGATGTGGCTGTGGTGGGGGCTAGGGCGGCGACTACCTAGCATTGGTCACCTTCATCAAACCGGTCCTCGAACCGGGGAATCTCGAATCGAGATTCATGCGGAACCTCCAGAGGCGGAGGAGACGGACCTCCATTTGGGTAAATCCACGCGCCATCCCGCGGCGGAAGCACAGGCCTAGTCAAGCGGGCAGAGGCCGGCACACCGTAGTGAGGTTGGCGACCCATACGAGGTGGGCGGCGCTCTAGTCGCGGCCACTCGTGAAGCGGGGGTGAGTAGCGAGTAGGACGGCCCGTCGCCGTGGCGGCAGCAAATCCCGCATCAAATTGGCGCAGGGGGGTCGAAATCCCCCCGCGGGGGGGTGAAGCCCCCCCGGGTGGGGGCGAAGTCCGGACACACCGGGGCACCTGACACGGTGCAGGACAGCGACGCAGACTAGCAGGGGAGCGATTAACATAAGCACCCCCGCCCGTGCGGGGGGTGCTCTCCCCCACCTGGCGGCCAACGCCATTTTGGTTGGCACACAAGATCGCCAGGTGGTTGCCCTTACAAATAGGGCATGGCTGCTGATGTGGGCAGTCTCGCTGCAGGTGTGCCTCCAGGCAGCTATAGCACCAGTGGCGGTCCCTGGCGATGCCCCTCCGGTGGTTAATCGTCTTGTACAGGAACTGGGAACAAGAAGGTACCCTGTGGCCGGGACGCTTGCAATATTTACAGGGGGTGGCCTCAGTGGCAGCAAGCCCCCTGTAGACTGGCATTGGCCTTCGCTCAGAGGCCCCCTTACCAGGGCTGCCAATCTGACCCCTTCCCTTCCTCGGCTGGGCAGGTTGCTCTGAGGTCCTTGAAGGACCAGCAACACCAGAGTTGTCAGCCTGCCGGCACTCCTCCTCGAGGAACTTTAGCAAATCTGAAAAGGGGGGCAGATAGCTGGCACCGTCCCCACCATACCTCTGTTCAAACCGCAATTTTAATTCGGGAGGTAGGCGGGACAACACTATATGCAGCAACAGAAAAGACCACTGGTCCACCGGGAGCTCTAGTCGCCTAAGTGCATTACATGCTACAATCAACGGGTTTAACAAAGATTCCCTCAAACGAGCAACCCCTGAGACACGTGGCAGAGACAAAATTTGCGCCACGTGCGTGTCCGCTAATCGGCGCACGTTGGCATACCGCCGGGTGAGTAGTTCCCGGGCGGTAGTATAGCTCTCCTCGGAGAGGTCCAGGTGGCAGACCACACTCAGAGCCTCTCCCTGCAAGGAGGACAGCAGGTAGCTCAGTTTCTGGCAGGGAGACAGATCCTTCCTAGCATGCACCAGACTATCAAAGAGGCCGAGGAAACCTAACCACTCACTCAAATTGCCAGAAAATTTAGGTAGTTCTATAGTGGGTAACCTACCTAGTAGCGCAGGTTGAGTCGGAGGTCTCAAAGGAGACTCGAGAAGAGAGCTTAGTCTCGCCTCCTTCTTAAGCTTAGAGCTTTCCTCCACAAGGCCGTCCGTTAGTTCAAAGAACTGCTCATAGTCTCGCTGAGCGGACTGGAGCAGTTCCTCGGGCGGTTCCAAAACCACTAGGTCCCTGAGCGCTTCCTCGACAATTGCCTGTCTGGTCGGCACCTGTTCACATCGCTTGAGCAGTGCGGATGCTCTGTCCTCACGGCCTATCAAGGTACGAGCTGTAGCCGCCCATCGGAGTTCAGCTTGTATCGAGCCAACGAGCCTTTTATGAGCTGACATCTTGTACGCAATAGGTATTGCAATTTGCAATTAAATAAATTACTTTATGATTCACACTTACAATTTAGGCTGGATTGAGGTGGCAACCCTAACTAACAATTAGCCAGCTGTGTGAATTCACAACAAAACACCAACAGTATAACAACACACAAAACAGCAACAAACAACAAACAAATAACAGCAAATAAACAATGTTCAAATTCTATTGTAAACAATGAATTTATATGTTAGGTTGTTACACTGTTGATTGCTACAATAATCAAAGTAAAGAATTAAAAATAAACAAGAATAAGAACTACAATAATTAAAGCAAGTTAAACTTACCTACATGAAAATTATCAAATTATCAGGGGTTAACCTTCAAATACAGACAGACATACATGTAAAAACAAAAAACAAATTCTGTGTATAGTTAACCCGAGACAAACAACAATAATATGTAATTAAAGTAATTGCAGTATAATCTTAAGCATAAGTTAGAAGTTACAAATTCAAGTTTTTAAACAATTGCAAAGACAGGCAAAGATAGGTGAGCAACTATATATGTGACTGAAAACACTGTGTAATCAATGATTACCGTTCAATAATTAAAAACAAGTTTTTAATTTGCAACTAGTAGGGGACAAAACCAAAGGTAGTGGTTAAATTTACAAATCCAATTAATAATAAGCAATTAATTCAAGACAACAAATTCATATACAGTCACAATCGCAATGCAGACAAGCAATATCAAACCTTGTAATTAGCAATATCAACATATAAAGGGTAAATAATGTATACATAATACCCTTTATTACAAGTTATTATCTGTACACAAATTCAGTTAAAGTGTTGAACAGCTGTTGACCAATTAATTTAGAAGTTTGCCAACAAATCAATAAGCTGCTAACAAGCTAGTATGTATTTATCAAACTAATTACAGTTTGCAACCTTTTCTCAATCTCAACTACAAACTTTCAATTTATAGATAAATAAGTACTTTCATAAACAAAGCAGTTATTTAATTAAACAGACACCAAGTACAAGCTTTGACACCACAAAAGTATAGTTTGTGCGGCAAGAATCAAACCTAATGTACAAAATTCTCTTATGCCGCTTCAATACATTTAATGCAGCAAGTAGGAACTATAGCTAAGTAATCCAAAGTAAAAGTTAAGCTTGTTTTAATTTACCTAACTATATCCCACAATAAATGCCCCACTAGCTTACACTATTAAACCGGTACAGACCTGTCCGCAGCGTTTAGTACAACCACGCTCTGCTACCAAATGTTGGGGCTTCAACCTGGTCCAATGCTACAACCCTAAGACGCTGTTCCAGGGGCCCATCAGCTGGATTCGAGCCTCTTAGACCATTGGCTCAGGGCCTAATGCGGACAGAACTGTTCCGGCTTAACTTAGATAACTAAATTATTGATAGATTTAACTTATGCTATGCACTTACAGAGTCCAAGGTGACCACGGCTCCTCGATAAGGAAGAATGTGGGTTAAAGGGTAGGAAAGGTCAGGAATGAGAAGGTACTTGCTGTTCGGCCGTAGCTTCTTGCTTCAAGACGGCACTAACACACAACACACACAGCACAGCACTCAAAGTTCGTCCAAAAGCTGCTTAGGTTAACTATTTACGGAATTATACACAGTTTGCAGCCGGCAGGTGTCAACGTGGCCACACAACTATCAATGCCACTCAGTACCGCAAGTAAGTCTTTACTTAGTACCGAAATAACTAGAAGCTAATTTCTCGCGGGAACCTTAAGCTATAGCGAGGTTCTAACAATACGGATTACAAAGAAAAGCTTATTTTTACAATCAACAATTCGCTAGCAAAAACCAATCTTGAACTATGTCGAACTGTCAAAACAAAAGTTTTTATCAAAAAGCGCGGCAAGCTAGCTTCGTTCACAAAGTATTCCATCTGTCACAGCGACCACAGACAACTAATACATAGGTGGCGCGAACAGGTACCTGTATAAAGAGGGTTGGCCGGAAAATGCTTCAAATGCTTGCGAACTGCTGAACCCTTGTCATACTTACTATTCGACGCGAGTGCTCAATTTAGGTGTCTCATCCCTGTTAGTATTAAGGGTCCTACCCTTGGCCGACATCTAGGCGTAGCTGTCAGCCGCTGTCAATTGTTTCTATACACATACAACCACAGTCTACGCAGGCACACATAGAAGGATTCAGCCCCTACCACGGGAGCACACAATATGCGATCAACTATCTCACTATGGCACAAATAATATTATTTATTGATTGATAGCTAGATGATACTTACGGCTTCGTCTGCGTTCGTTAATTTTTATTTATTTCTGCGGGAATTTCTCAATTTTTCGGGATAAAGGTAACTTATGTCCGTCCTCGGGATGTAACCTTACTCTATACCAACTTGGTTGAAATAATGGGCCGTTCAATTACACGTCTTTGGCATTTTTAATATCATAATATGGATTATAGAGGTGCTTCTTGAATATACCAACCGGCTGATTCCTGCTAACTGATTTATAACTATGAGTAGGTATAGGTAAAGATAGGTGTTTATTTGATAAAGGTTGTATGCGTAGGTAGAAAAATAAATTAAATTAATAATGGCGCTTAGTATTAGTAGTAGTTCTGCATGAATAGTATAAAAACGGTGTAAGACAGCACTAGGAGATTCCATTTCCATCTGAGATGTGCGATGTAGATGAAGTGGTTTGAGAAGTAACTAGTCAGCTTCTGTGTTCCATACTTCAACTAGTATAATGTGTAATGTAGGGAACATTATGGACGTAAGTAAGCTGCGTGACTGTCATGCTGTCATTCCCTCTCTCGTAATAAATACTTAGAAGGACGTGTTTCCTTTCCTCATTATGTGAAAAACTTCGTTGCTTAGTTGAACCCCTTTCCCCTAGAGCTAAGCTATGAAAATCAATTGATGCTGGTGGGTTTGAGACATATCCGTAACAACTAACGTAGCATCAACTGATGATTTTCCTAATGTTGCATGGAAACTATCCACTAACAGCCCACTAAATCAGAGTAATACTTGATACATTATGTATGTACATAATATATTTATGTAGCTCCCTATATATTGTGTATTATTTTCTAGGTACATCATTGCAATTTTTTTTCTTTTTATAAACTGCTGAGTTATTGTTATCTCTCCTCAGTAGAATCTCCTTTTCAAGCTGGGTAAAGTCCCGTTGATTCATCATAAATGACACAACTCATCCTAAAAAACCTATTTCCATTATTTATTTAGTTTTTGATGTGAAACTTTTATAGCACTTTGAAATGGAAAATAAAACCGCAATTTATTACTACATTATAAAGTTTATTAACTTATAAAGTACCTAATATAATTGATATAAATAAAAATTATCCTTGTCACATTTTGACAAACCGAAGTTTTATGACAGCAAAAAACGTTTATAATAATATCATGTAGGTACTGACTATGAGATAGCTGCACTTTTGGTAACTATCGCCAGGAAGGCTGATTCAGTATTAGGTGGGTGTAGGGCTCTCCACTGATGACGATAGTGAAGGTCTGCCTACATGCAGATCAGCCTTTCACTAGATATGGCCGCTCAAACACGTACTATGGTTACCAAAAATGAACCATAACTAGGAAGGCTGATTCTTGTACAGTATTAAAGTATGCGCAGTACCGATGTAAACAGTATAAAAACTGACGCTATTCATCGGGCCGTTCACTAGACTTGGCCGCTCAAAGATGTGTTAGCCTTCCTAGTCATTGTTAATTTTAGGCAACCATAAGACGTCTTTGAGAGGCGATAAGTAGTCAGACCCCATCAGCATGCGGGCAGTCCTTCACTATCGTCATAAGAGGAGAGCCTACACCTACCTAATACTGAATCAGCCTTCCTGGCGATAGTTACCAATAGTGCAGCTAGTTTTAAATAAATAAAAGGTAATCTTTTATTTATTTCAAACCTTTATAATTGTAATTTTACCCATCAACTAAACCGACAGATATAATTTGGAAACAACAACAAAAAATGAGGTTTTTTGGTTCCCTTAATTTTCCGGGATAAAAAGTAGCTGTTTTATTAAGTAGTAAGTAGTATGTGTTATTCCAGACTATAATCTATCTCTGTGCCAAATTTCATCCAGATCCGTTCAGCCGTTCAGGCGTGAAAGAGTAACAAACATACATACATACATGCATACATCCACTCATCCATACTCACAAGCTTTCGCGTTTATAATATTAGTAAGGATAAGGATTTATACCTAGTTTTGTAATTTACCTACCTTTTAGTTATTTTTGCCGAATGCTTTTTACCTTGCTGTTCAGAGCTCTCCAATTTATATTCTATAACTTGATCATCGTTTAGAATTTCAAAGCTGCAATACGTAAATAACCAAAATGTTTAGATAGGAAAGATGAATGTCTTTTGTTGGTATAGTCTACTAATTATAAATTAATATTTTTTTACTAGTGTACAGACTATGGTGAGAGTAGGTACATGAAATGGTATAACTCTGATGCTATGATAATTAGCGGAAAAGTGTTGTAGGTACAATGAAATGAAAATTTAGTTGATTTGTATTGAGAAACGAATAATTGCATTTTGCGATAAAGCGCGAAACTTGTACAGAAATTATGTAGGTAACTAATGCATTTATTTGCTTCTTCTCTGCAATCTGCATGTGATATTATGTGGAAGTGATATGGGATGACAGCTTTCAAGATTTCAGGAAATAAGAGTATACTTTTTGTTTGTTTTTTTCCAATGCAACGGCTTATTTTCTTTTTTATAATAGGCAGACCTTCTTTTATGTTTTCCCATCTGCAAAAATAATGAATCACAATAAATCATTCTAGATCATGTCTAGATAATTTAAAAAATACATGGACTGATGAACTTTGCTGAGCTTTGATAAAAGCCTCAGGTATGTTTACGTCATTATGTCAAAAAATTAAAGTGTCGGTACATGGGTTTTACTGGCGTTGCACTCTCCATTATATTATGCGCTGGCTGTAAAAGTACGTGGTCACGTGTCTGTAAAAGTTTTACTTCAACAAACGTCAAATTTGAAATCACACAATGATACAAAACCCAACAATCAGCGCAACAATACGAAAATCACCGCGGCCGACGCCATATTAATTTTTTTTTGAAGGGATCTTTTATTTCAAATATTACAAATAATCACACTGACTATTACTGTAGGTAACTAATAAAACAAATTATACTTACTTTTTTACAATAGTCACACACTGCAGAAGTAAATTGTTTTTGTACTCGACAGAAAGCAAGATTATCACTTCAGATCAGACGAAGCTATTTTGACAGCCTACGTGCGACTGAAAACTGCGAAGCAAGTTCTGCGCGTTCAGTAAAATATTGGATGAAGCTAGGCGGCGTGCGCACGTTTCTTTGTTTTATACAAAACAATAGAGAGGATTGGAAAAATTGTGCCTTTATGAGGACTTTTGTTTTGTTTAAGTTATGTTTCATTCTATCTATCTATATAGGAACTTATGATAAATCTTTGGAGTAATGTTTATTATGTATACAGACCCCAAAAATATTTATATAGAACTAGATGATTCCCGCGACTTCGTCTGCGTGGATTCATATTTTTGGATTCCCGCGGGAACTCTTCAATTTTCCGGGATAAAAAGTAGCCTATGTCCTTCCCCGGGATACACCTTATCCTTGTACCAAATTTCATCAAAATCGGTTGAACAGATACATTTTTTTGATTCCCGCGGGAACTCTTCAATTTTCCGGGATGAAAAGTAAATATCCTTCCCTGGGATGTAACCTATATCTCTGTACCAAATTTCATCAAAATCGGTTGAGTAGTTGGGCCGTGAAAGCGTAGCAGACAGACAGACAGACACACTTTCGCATTTATAATATTAGTATGGATATGGATATTTTTATATACTTAGGTACTGCTACAAAGTTAGCCCTAGTTTCCGATCTCACCTGATGGTAAGTGATGATGCAGTCTTAGATTGTAGCGGGTTACTAATTCAAATTCAAAATAATTTGAATTTGAATTTCAATCCATCCATCCATCCATACATCCATCCAAAGTTTCGCATTTATAATATTAAGTATATTAAAGTAGGTACCTACACAGTACACCTGAACGTCACGTTTACAAAGTATAAGACGTGATGGACAACGGTATCAAAGCTACGAGGGTTCCAAACGCGCCCTGTAGGTATCATTCACCTTTACACTGTAATAGGACTTTTCAATAGTTGACGTTTTACAAAAACTTTGAACTTGTTGGCATCTCAAATATTTTTTTTGGGAGTTATTATAAAAACGCATACTGTTACCGACAAATGAATACCTAACAAATTTTACAGAGTCTAGAAGCACTAAAAATTCATATATTTTCTTGAATGGTTACTTTTTTTCATTCTTGAATTTATTGATGTTTTTAGTTGTTAGGGGCATGACAGTTATATTAAACCCATACCCCTATTCGGTTTCTACACGGCATTGTACCGGAACGCTAAATCGCTTGGCGGTACGTCTTTGCCGGTAGGGTGGTAACTAGTCACGGCCGAAGCCTCCCACCAGGCCAGACCAGGGAAATTCAGAAATTATAAATTTACAAACCCTGCCGGGGATCGAACCCGGGACCTCCGCACGTTAAGGCTGCGCAAAGCACTGCGCCGCACGGAGGTCGTCAGACCTACTACACACATATTACACTTAATCCATAATATCCATAATCCATACTAATATTATAAACGTAAAAGTGTGTCTGTTGGTTGCTTGTTTGTTTGGTTGTATGCTTTCACGACTCATCCGTTCAACCGATTTTGATGAAATTTGGTACAGGAGTAGGTTGTATTCCGGGGACGGACATAGGTTATTTTATCCCGGAAAATGAGAGTTTCTGCGGAAATCAAAAACCTTAATCCACGCGGACGAAGTCGCTAGCATCATTCAGTCCATACTAATATTATAAATGCGAAAGTGTGTCTGTCTGTCTGTCTGCTACGCTTTCACGGCCCATCTGTTCAACCGATTTTGATGTAATTTGGTACAGGGATAGGTTATAGTCTGGAATAACACATAGGGTACCCGGGGAAGGATAAAGGGTACTTTTTATCCTGGAAAATTAAAGAGTTTCCGCGGGAATCAAAAGTCCACGCGGACGAAGTCGCGGGCATCATCCAGTTTTCAATTATGTATTGGTCGTGGACCGTCATAATTTCAACTTCTTTGAATTTAGTTTTGTATATGGCACGAACAGCCCTTTTCTGCGAGACCAAAACAGAATGAACATCAGCATTAGGTACCCCATAGACCCGAAATTGATATTTCGCCAGTTTCCCCCTTCGGACGACTGTTATAAAAGAAAAAAATCTACTTAGACTGAGCTATAAGAACCAAAATACCCATTCAAAGTTAGTTTTAGTGGAGTTCGTGCACAAAACAGGCAAAATAAGACAGAGAATAAAATACCGTTTTGGGCTCAGTGAATAATAAAATAACCACCAATTAAATTTTCAAAATAAATATTTTATATACAGAAATCGTCCAGTTACATTTTTTTTATACGTATAAATATCGATGATTAGTTTTGTTCAATGGTAGTGGATGCATTGACGTTTGTGTACGGATACTAACAGTGACAAACGTCAGTTCAGGAGCAACGGGACGCAACCTCACGCCTTGAGAGCCCGCAGGCGTATGGGAAATGACTGCCGTATTTCATGAATATATAACGAAATTTTGTGATGCGCGCGCCCGTACTAAATTTGTATGAAAAATTCGTG
The DNA here is from genome assembly GCA_963932025.1 of Erebia epiphron. Classification (NCBI taxonomy): domain Eukaryota; kingdom Metazoa; phylum Arthropoda; class Insecta; order Lepidoptera; family Nymphalidae; genus Erebia; species Erebia epiphron. The sequence goes on along the minus strand of OZ009948.1, from coordinate 36,353,347 downwards.
CTGTAAAAATGAGGGATGTTTGGAACCATATTGTAAAAAAACTATAAGTTTTATTGAAAATATTATTTATTTAAAGTGTTTTTTGATCTTTTACGATCAATTTAAAATAACTTTTGTCTAAATAATGTCTCAAATTAAATCACAATAGTCGGAACGCGATAAGACCTTTTTTGAGATTTCCATGAATTTCCCAATAATTTTCTGCCGTTACTATACGATTTTTTGACCACTTTTTTTAATTACATCATACTATATCTCAATGAGTAGCGAATGGTATTTATTCGATAATGAAATTTTAATTTTTGCTATACTAAAATGTCGGAACAGAAAAGGATGTTTCCCCCTATTACAGTACATCCGTCCTTAAATCGGAACTTAAACTTTAAAGCGAACAAAGCAAACTTTTTAGGGTTCCGTAGCCAAATTTGGCAAAAACGGAACCCTTATAGATTCGTCATGTCTGTTTGTCTGTCTGTCTGTCCGTCCGTATCTATGGATAGGTCTTCAAAAATGATATTGAGGTTTGTAATATCATTTTTTTATAAACTGAGTAGTTTGCGCGAGAGACACTTCCAAAGTGGTAAAATGTGTGTCCCCCACACTGTAACTTCTAAAATAAGAGAATAATAAAACTAAAAAAATATATGATGGACATTACCATGCAAACTTCCACTGAAAATTGGTTTGATCGAGATCTAGTAAGTAGTTTTTTTTAATACGTCATAAATCGTAAACCGCAATTTACCTTTCATTCAATCAACTCAAATATTTAAAATAAATATATTTTTCATAATTTAAAACTTACTACAGGTTTGTACGGAGCCCTCGGTGCGCGAGTCCGACTCGCACATGGCCGTTTTTTTTTAAAATATACTTTAGGTAAGTATAGGCTAGCGCTGGGCTGCAATCAGACCTGCTTGCAAGTGGTGATGCAGCCTAAGATTGAACGCACTTACCTGGAAGAGTCTATTCACTCTTGATTTGAAGGTACTTTTACATACATTAAGGTGAAGTGCACCGTCTTTCAAAATGGCTGATTATCAGATAAACGACTGATTAAATACTTTTTAATGTTCACCACAACCTAAGAACGCCTGATTAATTTTATAGTACGGGACTAATAAACATTGACCCTAAAAAAAATGTAAAGCTGATTTTTGGCATAAGTGTTCCTTGGGGTCTGGGAAGTACCTCTTAAAAATTCCCCCCTCCTAGGCCACGGGCGTTCCCCCCCACCCCCCCAAACGTCTCCCCAACCGCAGTTTTTTGTAATTTTCTCCAAAAATATTAGTGCTAGAAAAAAACTTTCTATGGCGAAAATTATCTTCATTAAATTATCTACAAAATAATATCATAGTTCATTTCGATAAGACTAATAGTTTCGGAAATATGTTAACCCTTTGTGCATGAAAAGAAAATAATTTGCATGTATGGCTTTTTGTAATGTAGTTTCTTGTGATTTCCATAAAAACTGACAGAGCTACAAAAATGTTTTCTTAAACAAAATGAAAATCTTTTGAATTAGCTATAAAATAATATTTAGTTTATTTTGATAAGAGTAATAGTTTTGGAGATATGCCTACCTATTGTGTAAGATAAAGAAAATAATATGCAAATACCGTGTACGTTGTTTTCAATTTTCGAAAAAAAAATAACAGAGTTAGGAAAAATTGATTGAAGCAGTAAGAAACATAGTTAAGTTACCTACAAAATAGTATTCAATTCATTTTGATATCACTAATAATTTCGGAAATATACCTGTCATAGTTAACATGAAAGCAATATTTTTCAAAATGTTATATGTTTTCTGTAATTTCTAGAAAACTATTAGAGCTAGGCAAAAAACTCCCAGAAAGAAAATAAACACCATTTAACCACTTATTAAAAACAATAATAGTTTATAAAGATAGGACTAATAATTTTGAATCGTATATCCATGTATAGTGAACGAAAAAAAATAAAAAAATTGCTAGAATCCTATGTTATTTGCAATTCCCACAAAAACTATTAGAGCTAGGAAAAATCCTCGGAAGATTAATTAATTTCACTAAATTACCCACAAAAAAGTCTTAAGGTGAATTTAGATAGGACCAATATTTCGAGAAATATGGCAACTTATATTCCAAGTTTTTTTGTTTTTTTTCAATAACCGTGGTTATATTTTTGAATTTTCACAGAAACTTATAGAACTAAGAAAAAAAACATTAAAAGCAAAAATAAACTTCATTAAATTATCTTCAAAATAGTTTTTAGTTTTTTTTAATAGAACTAATAGTTTCGGAAATATGGCTGCCTAACTGGAATAAAAAACTAAACCTTTGTAAAATCCGTAAATGTTTATTGTAATTTCAAGAAAAGTATTAGAGTTAGGAAAAAAGCTGTCAGGACTTAGCACAAAGATTATTAATTTACCTATAAAATAGTGTTAAGTTTATTTTGATAGGACAAATAGTTTTTGAAATATACGTTGCTGTTGTGTAAAAACCGGTGGTAGTCATGTAGACTTAGCATAATACTACATAATAAATAGAAATTAACCCATAAATGTAAAATATTTTTAAAACATCCCCTCCTCCCACAACCCCCCTCCCCCCTTCCACAACCCCCTCCACTTCCCACAGCCCCCCTCCCATCCTCCACAACCCCTTGCCCTCCATCACCCACAAACAGCTCCTCCCTCCAACAACCCCCTCCCGCCTCCTACGACCCCTTTCCCCCCATTATTTACGAAGTTTGGTGTTGTTTTTTAGATAGATAAATAAAGATATCATGATTACTACTATTAGTTTATTGTATTATAGCATTCATGATTGTCAAATAAAATGTTTGTATTATAGCATTCATGATTGTCAAATAAAATGTCATGGACATTTTCGATCGTAATATTTCCGAAAGTATTAAGTCTATTGGAATGAAATAAAAAGCATTTTGTAGACGATTTTATGAACTTTCATTTTGATTCTGTGGTTTTTTCCTAGCTCTTATACTTTTCGTGTAAATCACAAGAAAATTAAACAATTTTTCAAAAAAACAAAAAATACGCAAAATAAGCCGGCATATTTCCAAAACTATTTGTCTTATCATAATAATTTAAATGCCATTTGGTAGATTATTTAATGTAGAATAATTTCGCCAGAAATGGTTTTTTTCTAGCATTAATATTTTTTGAGAAAATTACAAAAAACTGCGGTTGGGGAGACGTTTGGGGGGTGGGGGGGAACGCCCGCGGCCTAGGGGGGGGAATTTTTAAGAGGTACTTCTCAGACCCCAAGGAACACCTGTGCCAAAAATCAGCTTTACATTTTTTATTTTAGGGTTCCCATACAAAGCTTGCATAAGTAGCCTGAGCTATTATCCTAACCGAGCTCGGAAGTTTAAATCACATTCTGACGTTTGAATTTTTGGGTAAGTGTAATTTTTAGGCTCGTTTTTTAGGTTCTTTGTTATTGAATGGAAGGAAAGAGTACGGTAGGTACTCTTTCTATCTATTAATTAGTGTCAGTGTTATGAAATTAAAGTAATAAAAAAAAACTCTTTGTGTTGTTGTACTCTCTTACAATAATCAATTCACAGATGCTTCACTACCACCGAGTAGTAAACCTATTGAGAACTAATAGCCACATTTTCGCTTTGAAACACATCTCACACTTTCAGGTGGGGGACGAGGTAATAAAAGCATTTCTTATTGGCTGGCTCAAGGTCAACTTTACAGAGTTATAAGTACAAAGTATATGTTACCGCGGCACTTGGGCTGCCCGCTGCGTGACAAAAATGTATCGATAAAAATTACCAGTACCTATTGGAAAATCAATACAAATAATTTTATTCAAACAGCAAAATACAACCTTAAGTGTGATTATAGATAATTATCTGATATATAATTTTTTTTTTAAATTGCCCAAGTTCTATACTAAAGAACATAAGTTTTCAACAACAACTTTTAATCAAATAAATAATAAACCTCTAACCTGTTCTTCTACTTCAGAATTGTTCGGAATTTAATGAAATATAAGTTTTTACTCAATAAATTAATTGATTGGCATTCAAGTAGTCTAAGGCTATCGATATAATTTATCTATAGGTGCACGGGCTGCACTGGGCTATGCGTGGAAGAGACGGAGATATGTAGAACTATATGTGAAAGACAAAGAAAAACTGAAAGACATCAACGGGTTCCTTTTCATTTTTGTAAATATTTTTATTTTTTTGCGTATTGATGATTTTTATTTATTACTACAAACCTACACTTACTAATGAAATGTTATCTCATCAATTACATAGCTGGAGGTATTGCTTCTCTTTCCACGCCATTTAATGCTACAGAGAGGCCTATTTTTCGTTTTTTACTCGATCAATTTCCGAGCACGGTCGAATACGGACTGAGGGCGGCTATAGGCACAAAACGTAGCGTTAGTACTGATACTGCTAACGTTTGGCTGGTGAGGGGGCACGCTATGCTCAGTCAATTGGTTGTATGGTCTGTGTTCACTACCTACGTCACAAATAATTACTTTTTTCTGATCCCAATCATTGGTACCGCACAATTCTAAACATCTGGTTGGTGCAAAACGTTCTAAAAAGAATTCCTCTTTCTTTCTCTGTCTAGGGTGCAAAACAATAGAGGCCACGACCTACTTCAAATCGAACATAGAGATGATGCCCGCAACTTCGTCAACGTAAACCCTGTGAGAACTCGTTGATTTTCCGGGTTAAGGTGAAGTCTGTGTCACTCTCCTATTACGCTTAGTCTAAGTTTTTACATTGTAAATTCGATTGATTGTATTGAGCGTTCGATCACATTAGCGTCAAAGTACGTGCCAGGAAATCGAACCTCGTACCTATAGGATGTTGGGGTCAAATTTACTTTGCTATCGCCGCATTCATAATATAGGCAGAGATTTCATGAGGCTCTCAGCAGTATTAAATCAACTCGTGCTCCTACGTTTGGAGTGTGACTTTGGCTCTCAAACTTCCTTTAATTAGCTTGACGCCACTTCAGACTTGCGCGCCATTAAGGCATTGACAGCTATAACTACCGAGTAGCAACTAGTAGGTATCTACAAACTAAACATGAACTAAGTAATTGAATTTTCATTTAAGTATACTAATTATCTAGGTGCAAAGTAATTAATCCCGGAAAACTGAGTCCCCGCGGGAATCGAAAAAACTTAGTCCACACGGACGAAGTCGCGGTCATCATGTAGTTAACTCTATGTTTAGAACTATTTATGTACCTACCTGTGATTTAAAGAAATAAAAATTCCAGGAAAATTCAGTAAGATAGTAATTACAACCCGCTAAGGTATAATTAATTAAATCCTTTGATATGAAAAACTAGATTTGTCTGTTGACTCTAGGGTTCTAAGAAGCATCAATTAAAAGCAAAGGACACGTATTTTAACGCAGGTCGCAGACGTATAAGGGCCTTAATTAGGTGATAATTCAGTTATATTCACTCTTTTGAGTATAAAACTAAATACTCTGGTAGGTTTGAGGAGTCGTAATTAACCACAGTTTATGAGTGGCGTCAAGGTAATTAAATGAAGTTTTCAGTGAAAGCTGAAATTGTATACAAAAACGGTGCTCTGCTCTGAAAATAAATGGAACAAGTGTGAGTCCCAACATTTTCGAATTATGAGAAAAAAATATGTACTTAGTACTTACCTAAGTATAGGTACGCGCGCGAGTTGAATGCATAGCTTATGTATGTGTCACCATACATAAGCTCTGCATTCGACTCGCGCGCGTACTATATGTATATTAAATATAATAAATAGGCTGGTGTTGTAGGATTGTAAAAGAGATCTTTACAGCGTTCTTTGACTGAGCTCGGAAAGACTTACCTGTGACAATGTTAAAACGAGACAGATTTATGCCACTCACATAATTAGTCCTTCTCGTAACTTAAAGCCCGAGCAAAGTAAAATAACAAGTCCTAGATGGGCAGCCCATTGCAAACTGCCACCGCAAACCACAATATCGCGGCTGCATACTACAGGAATACAAAGAATGCGCTTCGAATTAATTTCATAGTTTTATACACTCGTAAACCAGTACGCTTACTCTGAGTTTTTACATTGCAAATACGATTGATCGACGTGAGAGCTCACCAAGCCAAGCGTCAAAGTAAAATGAACCTTAACTGCATTGGTTTAGAGCTCATTTCATCATTTCGTGTATTTATTCACAGCCAGCGCCCCAAACGCTGAATTTGTGATTTTAAAGCAGGAGCTTTTGGGTCCATTTTACTTTGACTCTTGGCGTGGTGAGCTCTCACGTCGATCAATCGTATTTGCAATGTAAAAACTCAGGTAGTGCCACTTGTGGTATGCAGTCGCGATCAGCGGTTTGTGGTTAGCAGCCTGCCGCCCATCTCGGACTTGAACCTTTGAAGTACGCTCTATCTATTGACACAGAATAGGTAATGGCACAGAATAGGTAATAGTTCGGTAATATTACGTTTTACCATTGATCACAGCATAGACTGTAGTAGGACGCGCCGTGCGCATTCGTCCGACCTTAGATCTTTATACTTACAATCTTGTGCTTAACAGGTATGGTAGGTATATTGTGATTGTACCTACTAGTACCTGACATACTCGAATTATTACATATCTCTCTCAGTCTACGATTACAATAATCGATAGATTTAAGGCCATTGAACGAAGCAATTTTCAAATTGCTACTACTAGGCACATACTATTTTTGGATTTGAACTATGCACTACTAATTTTGCATTCATTCCACATTCGTGCGGACGCGACGGGTGGCGGATGTGTTCTGAATATTTATCTAGGTCTAAGTATATCCCTTTCAACAGTAGGTACAATAATATTTTGGAGGCATAACCTATTTTATAAATGGGAGAAATTACAATATTGAAGCTTGAGTTCAAAACTCATGAAGGGCAAACCTGCAAGCGTAAGGGTGAAAATAACACTAAGTACTTACGGACACACTTGTTTTTGTTTGGGGGACGAAAAGTCCGCGTTTGTCACTTTAAGGAGCGTGTACACTAGGCAATTGGCAAGAAATTTTCTTCCCGTCCAAGGCTCAAACGCGGACTTTTCGCGCAGACATTTTGTCCTGCCCAGTCCGTAGTGTGTGTTCCTCACATCCGCTTCATATTCTACTGTGAACACACACAGTGTGTGTCCACAATTCCTTTTTATTTAATGACAATCCAGCTCCTTTTAATCTCGTTATATTTGCAAGCTGTAAGTACATTCACACGCTGTAAGTGCATTTACACGATATCAATAAATTAATATTTGTATGGAAAGAGAAAATTCTCTTCCTCTCTCTTTGAGTGTTCACAAGTTTCATCTCGTTACTTTTAAAATGATGCCCTATCTTAATAGCTATTTATGCAACTGTATCGTAATGACTAATTACGTACAGTTGCATACAAGATTTTATCTACGACAAGGACGTCTTTATAATTTTTTACTTTATAAATTAATAAAAACCAAAAGTGCCAGAACCCAGAGCCGCTAAGCTATAGGTATCCTATTTATGAAGATAACCATATCGATACAGCTACGACTCATAACGATACAGCTCCCATACAACGAACTGTATCGTTATGAGAAGCAAACACGAAAGAGGGTTCAATTCGTTATAGTTGTCAAATTCGAAATTGGAACTTTTCTATGCTGGAGTAGATAAAAGTACTTACCTACCTATTTTAATTGTTTTTAACTATTTTGAAAACAAAACAACAGAACATAAAGCTAGCTAGAATAACCTAATTATTATACAAATCATGCCCGCGTGGAATGGTGACAAGAAAGTTGGCTGCATTGCCGCGTTGGACAGCCTGGCTAGTCCAGCCAAGGCTGATCCTTTGCGCAAAAAATGAACCAGCCCTATTGTTGTTTATTTAACAGCTACGGGCTACCTATACCCATTAATGGTAGGTTATTTTATAATTTTCAAACTTTATAAACGAGATGGTAGGTAATGATTATTCCACGCCTGGCTTTGTTCATATTTGCATATTATGTAAATAGCCAACCTAATTAACATTTCGTAATTTTTCGCGGCATAAAACCTTCTTACTCATTAATAAACGTTGTAACTTTGAAACAAGTACTTACATTTTTTTCACTCTTAAAAGTTTTCTGAAAGTGGTCGACTTTAATTAAACTGCATAATGGGTAACTACTTAAAGTCTGTGTCCACTGTTTATCGCACCAAACATGTTTTAACTATGTAACGTATAATATTATTGAAAACTAAGAAAATAATTTTTATTGATAAACATACAATAATAATAATACTTAATAACTATTAACATAATATAATATCTACATATCCATAGTCCATACTTACTAATATTATACATACGAAAGTGTGTTTGTCTGTCTGTCGCTATAACGGCCTATTTTATCGCCATTGTATACCGTTGCAAAGTTTGTATCCCGGGGAAGGACATAGACGTCTTTTCATCCCGGAAAATTAAGGAATTCCCACAGGAATGAAAAAACTTATTCACGCGGACGAAGTCGCGGGCATCATCTAGCTTTAACGGCCTATCTTTTAAACTGATTTTGATGAAATTTGATAGAGAGATAAGTAGGTTGTATTATATATATTTTACTATTTTATTTTATTTAGAATAAAAGAACCGGCCAAGTGCGAGTGTGATTCGCGCATTGAATTTTCCGTACAAACTTCTAGTTAACATTACTGAGCTACTGAAGTTCATCCATACTATCCATACTAATATTATTAACTAGCTGATGCCCGCGACTTCGTCCGCGTGGTTTAAGTTTTTTGTTATTCCCGCGGGAACTCCTTAATTTTCCGGGATTAGCCTATGTCACTCTCCAGGTCCTCAACTATACCCATGCCAAAAATCACGTCAATCCGTTGCTCCATTGCGGCGTGATTGAAGGACAAACCAACAAACCAACAAACAAAGTGACTTTCGCATTTATAATATTAGTATGATATGATGCGAAAGTGTGTCTGTCTGTCTGTCTGTCTGCTACGCTTTCACGGCCCAACTACTCAACATATTTTGATGAAATTTGGTACAGAGATAGGTTACATCCCGGGGAAGGAGATAGGCTACTTTTTATCCCGGAAAATTGAAGAGTTCCCGCGGGAATCAAAAAACATCAATCAACGCGGACGAAGTCGCGGGCATCATCTAGTAAATTTACTATTACTATTTATAATTATAAATTGCTCTTTGAAGGTTCTTTTTTTTCAAATGTGATATAACCACAAATTAACGATTTCGGGTTTTTGCTTTACTTGTGCGATTAGAACTTGCATTTTGTCTTTCACGATTCTAGGTCAGCGGGAAGTCCAAGGTTTTATACTTACTGGCAAGTGTCAAGTAGTAGTATACAGCCTAAATGGGCATATCTTTTGATTGCGTTTACTTAAGTACAAGCTTGATTTCTTTACAGCTCCATGCAATCGTAGACCTCAGTTGATATTTCTTGATACTGACGTTTTTCATGTGTCCCCGAAAAAAGGGTCTTGACAGACAGACAGTCAAAGACGGAAGTTGTAACGAAGTGGTTCTATAAGGGTTCCTTTTATCCTTTTGAGCTACGGAACCCCAAAAAGAGAGAATAGACTTGTACCGTTATATCAAAACTGCGTGGCAACGTAGGGTTGCGTGACCTAATAATTAGTTGCGTGACGAAAAAAAAGAGCATACCTACGTGTGAGCAACACTTATGAATAAGTTTATATACTTACCTAGGTACTTTCCGCTTGTGTACAAAGAAACAAACAAAGCCTCTTGCCCTGTTACAAACGTGATTTCGTTGTATTGTTATTATAAGACGTTATTTTTATTTATTTACTGTAATGTTAACTAACAAATAAACATTAATATATATAGAAAAAATCAAAAACATGACTGCATTATTAGCATTGTATGGTACCGTTTTGGAAATGGCACTATACAGCCGCTTGAAGCAAGCTTGAACCGAGTAATTTGGCTGAGTACTCGACTCGGCGCAATTAAAACCGAGTAACTAAAGCTCGATATTCGGTTACTTGGTACAACCTATAACTAACCTTACGTATTTCATCATCTTACTCGCTGATTCATACTCGTTTCAACATGGATTGTTAAGAAAAACGACAGAAAAATTTAATTCATTCAAAGAAATTGAACGCTAACATAAAATGTAAAGCAAATAATATAAACCGAGTAACTACCTGGCGGTTCTACAACAGAATATTACGACGCGTCATGTCTTTCAATTTTATCGAGCTTTTCATTGCAAATGGGATGCTTACATCTATACGGCTTGTAGTATAGCCACAATTGACAGTCGAATGAAAAAGTGTTAGTAAAATACTATTATACTATTTCGCGCGTTTTGTCACTCCATCTTCTTAGCCTCCGACACACATACCCGACCTGCGATATCGGTTCTCCGTGGCTCTTCCTATCCTAGAGCTTAGGTGCAGGTCTTTAAAGCTCCATCACCACATGATACCTAGGATATTTAACAGTTTTTTTTATAAAAGAGTTAAAACATGATAAAAATCCGTACTACATAATATTTATTATGTGTAGTAAGAATTTTTATCATGTTTCAACTCTTTTAAGAATCGATAACTTTTACCTTTATAGGTAGGTAGCTTTATAGTTTGATAATAATGCTGACTTTGATATTATTTTTTAGCTCACAAGATTCACCTTATCTTTTAAATAGAGTAACTTTTGAGTTTCTTGCCAGCTTTTTATTGTAGTTTGTTCTTTTGAAACCGGGTACTTTAACCGGGTGGTCGCAATATAATATTATTATTTTTCTTAATTACCATAATACCTGATCGTATTTTCTTAAAAAAATCCATTCACTTTTGCGAATGGCTGTACCTATTTTAAGCTTAGTTTGCGGTTCCGACGTAATTGTCTTGAAGCTGGAACAACTACCGATGCACTAAGGAAAACATTTTAAAACGGGTTTCCAACATCGATTTCTGCTCCGGGCTGCTTTTGCTTATCCGACTCTTGGTGAATACCCCTATTCACCCTACATTTTTAATATAAAAATGCTGTTGTATTCCTTACTACGAGCATACTCGTAATATTATAAGCAAGACAAAATACCTATTATACTTACTTATTAGTCACAGGCCAATAGTTTGGTGCTTATTCATTTATTTTTTATAGATAATAGATTTTGTACAATCCCAATAACTTATATGCCTATAGAATATAATGCATTATGAATAACTAGCTGATGCCCGCGACTTCGTCGGCGTGGTTTAAGTTTTTTTGATTCCCTCGGGACACAGAACACTTATACTCCTGGCGGAGGCCTCGGGAGCTCCTCAATTTTCCAGGATAAAAATTAGCCTTGTCACTCTCCAGGTCCTCAACTATACTCATCCAAAAATCACGTCGATCCGTTGCTCCGTTGCGGCGTGATTGAAGGACAAACCAACAATCCAACACACTTTCGGATTTATAATATTAGTAATAATAATCATCACATCATCATCATCACTACAGCCCATTAACGTCCCACTGCTGGGCACAGGCCTCCACTCTCATAGGAGAGCGGGAATTAGAGCTTAGACCCACCACGCTGCTCCAATGCGGGTTGGCGGGCTATAACGACTATTATCATGTTAGTGATAATAACCGGGACCGACGGCTTAACGTGCTCTCCGAGGCACGGGGGTGAAACACCGCCAACTTCCAACTCCGGGCTGGCACTGAGAATTTCTTAATTGAAAAACCCAACACCTAACTTTTATGCCCGACCGGGAATCGAACCCAGGACCTCGTGATCCGCAGTCGACTATGCTAACCACTAGACCAACGAGGCAGTAATAATAATACCGCATGCAAAAATAAACAATTAGTAAAGCTTATTGTATTCATAGCTGACACGAAAAAAGTGATGAAAAAAGATAAAAATCCGTTTTTGATTAAAAGTATTAGCCAGTTTAGAAGAAGAAAGCTTAAAAATTACCTGCCCGGAACGTTTAATCGAATAAGCTCTCAGAGACAAAGTTGTTTCACAGTAGAAAGTTAAATTGCACGAGGCTTCACAGTTCCGTGTCGCAAAATTGTTTGCTTCCAGGAAACTGCTAACTTCAGGAAAAAACGAAATTTTATGACGTTCAAAAATTTACTGCAGAGTATTGGAATTTTTAAATTTACAAATACGCCGTTGTACACGCGATTTTGTCAGCGCAGGAAAGGTATTTATCAGACAGCGTCATGTCTCGCAATTTCTCCCGCTCGGGGTGCTGCTGGAGGCATCTCAAAGTTTCAAATATGTTACGAACATATCTTTTAAATAAAAAACATGGTTTGTGTTTCTTTATAGTTACATAAAGACCACAAACCACAGTAGCGCTAATTGGTGTCGATTTTGAAATGAAACTACCTAAAAAATGCTGCCATTGCAAATTAGGCTTTGGGACGATACAATGAGGAAAGAGGAGGGGGCTAATAGAAGTGTGATAGATGGATGGACACTGTCGCCCAGTGCACTAGGGCTCCCTTTGCGTTTTGGTATGGAGTCATAATAAGTTTGAGTGAGAAAATTCATTGTGATATATACTGAAAAACTGGATGTTTGAATTTCGGTAACTAGTTTTATTATAAATCATAGAAATTAAAGTCAAATCAACTGCCTCGTTGGTCTAGTGGTTAGCGTGTTTGACTGTGGCCGGCGAGATCTCGGGTTCGAGTCCTAGGTCGAGCCCATAGGTCGTTAGGTTTTCTGACTAGAAATTCTCAGTACTAGCACGTACTAGCCCGGAGGTAGGAAATTGGCGGTGCTTTACCCCCGTGCCTCGGAGAGCACGCTAAGCCGTCGGTCCCGGTTATTATCACTAACACGATAATAGTGGTTAAAGCCCGTCAACCCACATTGGAGCAACATGGTGGTCTAAGCTCTAATTCCCTCTCTTCTATGAGAGTGGAGGCCTTTGCTCAGCAGTGGGGCGTTAATGGGCAGTAGCGGAAGTCAATGAGTAGATCGTACGACTACTACCTACATGAAAATACAGCAAGTAATAACCTTTTCTCCGATAAATATTATTATTTGCAATCATTTTCATTTACTGATATACATTTGCTCTGTCCAATGTTGATTAATTATTTATTATTTGCCTCTCTACTGGTTAATGACATAATTACTGACTTCATTGTAGGTAGTTCTATAGCTGTTTCGACATTCACGGGTCAAAACTCACAATTTAAAATCTATCAACTTAATTAGAATCCTGTGGTAAATGTCTACACGAAGTTGGCAGTGGCACACCTGTGTCTCGGAGAGCATGTAAAGCCGTCGGTCCTGCGTCTGATCTCTCTCCGGTCGTGTCGAATTTTCCGTCCCATGGGGTTATGAGAGTAAGTGAATAGAGAGTGCACCTATGTTTGCCCAGACACTTGTGCACATTATCTTCCTTGCAGATGGCTAGTCTCTGTGAGGATTGCAGACCGCAGTGGCCGAAACTCGGCCGGGAGGGCATTATTATTCACAATTAGGACAAGCTATTTTAAGTAATAAAGGCTTCGACTAGTCGGCTAAATATGCAAGTATCAAATTCACAACAAAACACGTTACGTTGCGTGCAACACATAATTTACACTTTGCACTCCTGAGCTGTAAGCCCCTTTCACACGCGGAGGGTGGCTTTGCAAACTTGTCTTTAATTAACATGAGAGTTCTTGCACCCTTTACGAGTTATTAAAAGGCGACTTTAAGCAATAAGTTATTACCTATTGCTTAAAGTCGCCTTTATACATATCAACATATCAAATAAATGTTACATTTTAAACGACCGGTAATTAAAATATATAAGTAAGAACTTACGAGGTATTTTGTGGTATTTCCGTACCGTAACCAAGCTTATCTTAAAAAACCGGCCAAGTGCGAGTTGGACTCGCGCACCGAGGGTTCCTACAAACCTGTAGGTATATAAGAAAAAGTTATAGTATTTTTATTCCGCTTATCTATTTTAATTTCAATTTAATACCTCTACGCGTTCAGGCGGAAAGGGGTAGTACTAAGCTTAAAATTATTAAAATTATTTTTATTACATGATGTAACTAAAAATTTATGCTTTTCGCAATTTTTCCTTTATCTGTGCTATAAGACGTTGCTTCCTACCAAATTTCAAGATTCTGAGTTCACGTGAAGTACCCTGTAGGTTTTGATTCCCTTGCGAGTGTCGAAAATTTGCAGCTTAAACGGCTGTATCTTTTGATTGCGTTGGCTTAGAAGTTTGATTTTTTCACACCTCCAAGGGACAGTAGTTTGTTACAGCTTAAAGGTATAACAGATCTGAGTATTTAATATGAATTTCAATTTTATAGCTCTACGCGTTCATGAGGAAAGGGATAGTAAGTTTAAAATTATTAAAAATACTAGCTGATGCCCGCGACTTCGTCCGCGTGGTTTAAGTTTTTTGTTATTCCTGCGGGAACTTTTTAATTTTCCGGGATTAGCCTATGTCACTCTCCAGGTCCTCAGCTATACCCATGCCAAAAATCACGTCAATCCGTTGCTCCGTTGCGGCGTGATTGGAGGACAAACCAACAAACCAACAAACCAACAAACAAAGTGACTTTCGCATTTATAATATTAGTATGATGATTAGTATGATTTTTATTATATGATGTAACTAAAAATTTATGTTTTTCGCAATTCTTCCTATATCTGTACTATAAGACGTTACTTCGTACCAAGTTTCAAGATTCTGAATTCACGGGAAGTAAGTACCCTGTAGGTTTTGATTCCCTTGCGAGTGTCGAAAATTTGCATAAAAATATTTTTATTATATGATGTAACTAAAAATTTATGATTTTCGCAATTTTTCCTATATCTATGCTATAAGACGTTGCTTCGTACCAAGTTTCAAAATTTTGAGTTCACGGGACGTACCCTGTAGGTTTTGATTCCCTTGCGAGTGTCGAAAATTTGCATAAAAATATTTTTATTATATGATGTAACAAAAAATTTATGTTTTTGGCAATTCTTCCTATATCTGTGCTATAAGACGTTGCTTCGTACCAAGTTTCAAGATTCTGAGTTCACGGGAAGTACCCTGTAGGTTTTGATTCCTTTGCGAGTGCAAGAAAATTCGAAAATTTGCAGCATAAACGGCTGTATCTTTTGATTGCGTTAGCTTAGAAGCTTGATTTTTTCACAGCTTCAAGGAACCGTAGACCTGAGTATGTGTTATGAATTTCAGCTTGATACCTCCATGCGTTCCTGAGAAAAAGGGTCTTGACACACAGACGGACGGACAACGAAGTGATCCTATAAGGGTTCCGTTTTTCCTTTTGAGGTACGGAACCCTAAAAAGTAACTAAAAGGGTGTCCGTCTGTCTGTTTGTCCTTTCGTCTGTCTTATCTGTATGCAGTGAGCAGTGATCTATGCGCTGCCGTTATTCTGATGCGTTAAATCCATCACCACGCCACTTCACTGATCATATTTCCTTAATATGGCTAATAGATCCCAAGAAACACTGACACCAAAATTTGTCTTTACAAAATGTTGCACTTAACATTAGATAGTACGATATATAGATTATTTGATCATGTACGACGCATACATAAAACTAAAATGACAGTTTTAAATAAATTGCTAACCCTTTCATAATACGTACTCTATGTGGAAAAGGACAGAATTTAGATTTAGAACTGCAATTTTAGCAATAGTTTGGTCTAGAGTTTGTTTTATACAGATTTGGCTACACTCATGCTACACTATCTGTTTATCCGGTTTAAAAGAATCAAGAAAAAATATGTTTGTCATGTAATGGTCATATAATATAATACTACTTTCATAAACGTAAAGGTAAATGTTTACTATCAAAGCAAATAATTTTGGCGCATCGATACAAATGATTGAGGATGTTTAAATAATATTTAACTCAGAACACCAATTATTTATATAGCAATTATAATTATTTACATCAAATTTTTTTTAATATATTGATTTCAGAATTTTTTTGTAAATTTCTTGGATATTTTCGAACAACTTATTAAAAAAATTATCTATCAACGGGGTAATCGACACCGCGACGCGACCCGCGACCCCTTCCATTCTGATTGAATCCACCTTGCCTAAATCCTCCAAATCCTCCTCCACGTCCCATTCCAGGGTACCTTTGCGTGTAAATTTGTCCACGTCTCAATCCAGGGTACCTTTGCGTTTGTCTAGCAACCCGATGGTTGGATCCTGAACGAATAGGTCCTGCAACTTCATCTGACTTAACATTGCTATAGTCATCATTCCTGTTGCGTACTCTTCTTACGTTTTTGAGCAATTTGATAATCCCATCCATAAAGGGTGGGAGAATCTTGTCACTTGGTGGCACAAGATTTTTCTTTTCATCCATTGAGTGTGGCTTTATTTCTGGTTCTCCAACATCACGGATTTTACGAACACTCACTGAAGAAAGTTGAGGATTTATGAGAGCAGGATGGATGGTTACCTGACTGAAGGTTTCGGTGATGAAGACAGTCAAAACCAAGGCATATAACTTCAACATTTTGAACTACCTATACCGTATACAGTTTTTCAAATGTTGATACTTTCATAGCGCGTCAGGCATTTTATATTGAGATTTTAAAGGAAAATCAGAGAATTTACCACAAACCTCCATAATTACAAAAGATTGTTATCAATGACGTTATTTTCCTAATTATATTAATCAGATATTTTTATTCTTTCTTCGAATCAACATACAAGTTGTAGTCACGTACGTATTAAATGTAACCACTGGTAAGTATAGTTCATACGTCACGACTTTTCGAATATTAAATATAACTATATGTAATTCATGCTAGTTATATCTAATTATGTTAAAGTAATAATAATTTATTCTCCATATTTTCCTAATTATAAGTACCTGAGTGTATCTATTTTAATTTGTAGGTTATGTTATTATAATACGACAGTGTTTTTATTGAATTAGGTAAAATGTCTTTTTACTTTAGCAAACTCAATATTATGTATAAAATGTTTGGCAGACGCTATAAAAAACACTAATCACATTATGCCATTCTGCTTCTCTTCGGAGAAAAAAGAAAAAGGAGACGGAAAGATAAAGAGAAGGACAAAGGCCAATATATGAATGGGAAATAGTAAAGCGTAGTACGGGATCCGCCCACGCGCTTACAACTGATCTAGGTACCTTGTAGCTACGTCATCTACGACCACGTTTCCTCCCACACAAAGCCTTCGTTAGGTCAAAGATCAACAATTTCAACATTTAATCCATGCTTTTATCAAATTCATGATTTTCCTTACAATTTTGGCAAGAATTTTGGATATACAAATCGTGTAAGTATATTTTTTTTTATCTAGTTAAATCAGCCATAATTCAAACATTGCTTTGCATAATGGTCCGCGTCATAGTAACATTACGAAATTTGGAACAGACGTCAGACTTATTTATATGATGACAATATACGTTTCAATGGTACAGCTACTGCAGATTTAGAGGTTCAAAATTATATAAAACGGGACCTATTCCCTCATAAAAATTTAGCAGCACTTTTCGTGTACGTAGAAAGTATAAATTTCGTAGTTAGTGTAAACAAAGGGAACAATCGAAAATAAATAAAAATAAATAAATAAATAACTTTTATTTCAGGCAATAATTACAAAAGAATGACAAATGAAACAGAGCAGTAAGGTTAAATGTGAGACAAAAAAAAAATTAAAAATAAATAATATTCTAAAATATGTAAAAGAAATAAAATAAATGTATATAAATCGGACTAAAATATAAAAAAAAAATACAATCAAGTGAATGTGTCGTTGTCGGGTGTTGGAAAAGGTCTAAAAGTTGAACGACACTCAGGTTCAGGATCAGGTAAAAGTAAATTAACCTGTCAGATTCAGCACGCAAAAAGTACTTAACAGATTTTGATGTTGTTCATAAAAATGAATTTCGGATATTTAGAGCTATGCTTGGTCGTTGTTTCAACAAAATTTGTGCACTATTTCAAAAATTCTGAAAAAAATGCATCTTCGGCGGGTTTTAACAACTAAGCATTAAGGGTTTAGAATCGATTGAATACTGTTGGTATTGATTTTTAAATAGTCAGAAAAAAGAAATGAGATCCCAGAAAAAACAAAATAAAGTGCAACTTCCTATCAAATAATTTGGCCAATTAAATTACAGAGATCATAATTATTATGACAATGTTATTTGTTGTCTAACATAATTTCACATAAATAATTTAATATAAAAAAATATTTTTAAACAACCGACTTCAAACTCCCGCGCCAACTTTACAACAACAAGCACACGCTATACAAAGTACTTATTTTGTTGTTGATATTTTAAAAACAGCTCGACCGATTTCGATAAAATTTATATGGGACCACTTGGAAAGTAGGCCCTTTCAAATAAAAAAAGAATCATCCAAATCGGTCCACCCAGTCAAAAGTTCTGAGGTAACAAACATAAAAAAAAAATACAGTTGAATTGAGAACCTCCTCCTTTTTTTGAAGTCGGTTGATAAAACAGTATTTTCGGGTATAATTCTTTTCCGCGGGTTACTTAATTAAAAGTAGCTAGTGCATGAAAATTAACAGGTATATTCGTACCGTTACAGCATTAACTATTGTGCCTACATAAGTAGGTACAGCTGATTTGCGGGAGCAAATGAAGATCCAATGTTGTTAGGCATAGGCTGAGCCATGTTAGGCTCACGGGAGTGTTGCATAATGTGACGAATGAGTCCGCTTTTACTCGATTTACCTTCTATTCGAAAATTCTAAATGGATAGGCAAAGTTAGTTATGTACTTAATGCATATTGTCAGACACTTTGTACGATTGCAACTCCCTGTCAGACACTCTTAAATTATAAAACAACGGGGTGTCTGACAGTGGGTTGCTCGTACTCGTACTAGTGTCTAACAATGGACAACGTGGTTTCTAATATAATTCCAAAGAAAAATATAAAAAACGGAGCTAGTACTTTAACGAATTTGAGGTGCCACCTTTTCTACCTGATACCTTCCAAAGCAACCCCGATCCAAACTTCATAGAGGGGGATTGTTACCTCTATTAGAGACAACTTTCAGCTTTAATAAAATAACGAAGGTCTGATCGTCTCGGGATCTTGCTCTAGCACCCTAGACGTCCAAATCGTCTAGTTGAATTGAAACCAGCCCCCCGATTGTGTAAGGAAATCGTAATCGTAATCGTTTGTCAAATGTAATAATTCGACCTGTTTAAGGAGTTCACAGATGCCTGCACGGCAAAAAGCATTCTATGAACTCCTTAAACAGTTCGAGTAATACGGTTCAAGCTGTAAAATGATTACGATTTGCTTAGACAATTTGGCCTGATGTTAAAAAGGGTAAGAATAAGGTAACATTTTTCCTCTGTGTTTTTTACTGGTTTTTCTCGGCAGGAATGTTATTCCAAACCAGTTTGCTTCACCAAAAACCAGAGATTCACTTGAAGATTCTAAAGCACTTGTGAATCCAATAAAATGAACATTTGAATGTTTGCTATTTTTCAGTAGGGTCAACACGTCAGTTGACGACCAGTTAGTCGACTTGCCGTCTTTAAAGTTACACAGCTCTTTGAAATTTAGCTTTTTTGACGAAATAACAATTTATATGCATGAAAGAAACACGAAGGAACATAATTACCGTATGATTTAAATATTTCTATTTCCCTATTTTATGCAATATGCCGATTTGTCAAAAAGTGCGTTTTTTTCAGTTTACGACCAGCTTTCGTTATTTTACGACCACACTGTAGTCAGTTTACGACCATTCAACAGCCACTGAAAAACGATCTCTTGATATATTAAGATAAGGTCGAAAATAAAAATAACAATTAATTGTTCTAAAAACACGTTTATTTATTTTTTCTATGATTTATTAGTCAATATTCATTATAAAAAATAGCAAAAAAGTGATATATTTTCTAACGAACATAGAATATTATGGACATAACTTGCATGCTTAAATTTTTTTCTTGATTAGTCTTCTTTTCCTACATTTCTTCTCTTTTTCTTTTTTGATTAGTCTTCTTTTTCTACATCTCTTCTCTTTTTCTTTTGCTTTCCTGTTTTTCCTTTGCTTTTAATTACTGCTTTCGTGTTCTTCCAATTCTAAATTTTCTTTATCCCTTTTCTAAAAATATTATTTCTTCATGCTTGTGGAAATTGCACTTAGTAGCTTAGACTAAGTTTCGCTTTTGTCATTTGGCACTCATCAAAAGACATCTCAGTTGGTGTGTAAGATATTAATTGTAGCATCGGTCCTAATTAGTTAAATTGTCAAAATATTTAAAAATTTCGAGCTGGAATGTGATTAAGCACGGGCTTGTGGGCAATGCTGTCAATGTCAATATTTAAGTTTTAACAAGGAGATATTAAACTTCGAAGCTGCATCAAAATCTCTGGCCCGCACTGTATTTTTATTTGAACTAGAATTTCTACAAAAAATATATTTTGAAACTGTTTTGTTTATATTTTCGGTACGAGACTGCCAGTTCTTAACTGTGCTTTCCAGCTTTTGCTTTAGTTGCCTGACGTCAGCTAGCTGAATGATATTGGGTTGTATAGCTGGTTAACCATTCCTAATCTAACTCACTTAGAGTATCAGAGAGTAAGTCATGTGAGACTTGTACCCATCTATGAATAGGTTTACGGGGTTTTTTATAACATTTTTGATTACCCAATCATTGAAAGCATTGCTTACATATTCATAAAAGACTTCGCTATTCATCCATCGAATTTCTAAACGTTCAAGTACCCATGATTCTCGCATATTATCAACGATGGCTTTAGGGAGTCTGGCCTAAGGGAATATTACTAGAGGTAAGAACCCCTGAAGCAATGGATGATAAATTGTCTTAATTATATGTACCTGGACTCTTAAGAATCCAATCTAATTGGAGCGAATCCTACGGACTGTCTGTTAACCCAAAAAAATCTTAAGTAGCTCTATTAGGTGGCTCCAAGCAGCTTGACAAGATCATACGAAGCAATTTACCTCCCATCCGCCTCGGCCCAACTACCCTGGAAATTAGCTCTTTGGTCAAAAAACTTGGCATTTATATCGACAGTTCTTTATCCTGGGTCCCGCAAATCGCTGAGGTTAGCCGGAAGTTGTTTGCGTCAATTGGTGGCCTGAGACGCTGAAAAAATTTCTTCCAGTTAAAACCAATTTTTTTTTTGCTAACTCTCTTCTTTTACCACTTCTAGACTATGCTGACTCGTCCTACCCCGATCTAACCGAAGAACAGCTGAATAAGCTCGAGCATCTTCAAAACCTATGCATAAGATTTATCTACGGGTTGCGTAAGGTTGAAGTGGCTCCCAATCAGACTCCGTCGCAATCTGCACATGCTGACAATCCTCTACTCTATTCTATACAATCCTCATACTCCTTCTTACCATCTTACCTCAAACAGTGTTTCTCCTTCCTTGGCTCTAACAACGAACTACAACACCTAAGGTCATGTACGGATAATCGCTTGCACATTCCTGCCAGTCGCACAGGATATTATGGTAAATCTTTCACCCGTAAATCCGTATTATTGTGGAACAGCCTTCCAGCGGATATACGACAGTCTCACTATCTTCAGAAGTCGCTTGTATAAACATTTAGGTTGCAATTAATTCACTTTGGTCCTATCTATTTATTATCCCTCATTTGGTCTATTCGGGCCAAATAGAGGGATATTTATGCTACTATTATTACTATATATATTTTAATGTTTAATTGTTGCACTATCCCACGCTCTTGTTTGATAATCTCCTCTCCCCAAAGGTAGTCTGGAAGAGATTGCTTTAGCAATAAGACCGCCTTTGCAATTCTCACCATTGATCTTATCTTTTAACCTTTTGTTTATTGTTATTGTTTTTAAGTGTGTGCAATAAAGAGTTAATTTATCTATCTGGACTTACAAAATGCGATTGGGTGAAGAGTAACGTATTTTATGAATCCATTAACGATAATTTCAATGGTTATTTAACTAAAAATTATATCATAACAAAGTCAGTTTTTCAGTTTATATACAGGCACTAAGCCTCTTTAAGCGAATTTTAGAAATCCAAGAGGAAAATTATTGTTATAACAAACATACCGGCAAATGCAAGACACTTGCTTCGATCAACTGATAAGAGTTTGATCGCTGAAGCATAATCTGAAGATATACGGTAATCAGAAATGGATTCTGAAAGTGTGGATTATATCTCTTAAACGAGACACTTTGGATTAAATACAAAATGTGTCAAAGATTATTGACATATTTTGTATCCAAACAAATCCTAATCTAGAATAAACTGAGTACACCAAGGCTTCTTGAAAATTGCAGTTACAAATCGAGGACGAAAGCTCTAAGTCTAACATAGTACTGTACAGATATTCGATAATTTTTAGCTGAGTTTAGTTAGTAGCCTGAAGTAGTTGGTCCACAAACTCCTGCTACTCAGTCCAGTTTTCTGGAATCATATAAAAAATAATTGGTGCTCATATCACCCTACCAGATTATTTTAAAAAGTAAAAAGTAAAATAAAATAAAGTAGTAGTCAATACTCAACCGCCAAAATATAGACAAAAATTTAAAACCATCTTCATGGTCGCTAGCTAATCAGTATACGACCACTACTATGTAGTCAAACTAATGCAAATAACCACATGGTCGTTATCTAGTCCGTATACGACCACAAAAATATTGTATTTTTTATTACTTTTGTATGTAATTACATCGATGGTCGAGAAATGATCCGTTGCCGACCACGTTGTTTTACATCATCAAAATACGTTTAGATTTTTCGGTTTTCTCTTTATTTTGCCGGTCGCAAACTGACGTTTAAATAAACCATACATAATAGGATGTCAAGAAACAATAAAATTTGCGCTAATATTATGCGGCAAGTTAGAAAAGCTCAAAAATGATTCATTACAAACCGCTAGTTTACGACCATGGGTCGTAAAAGGAAGGAAGCTCAATTTTAGTCGGCCCATTAGCGACCACCATTTATTTAAATAAATAAGCATTTTATGGACATAATATGGATTCTAAATTATAATTTAATAATATTCTGACACCTTAAGCACAAAATGTATGCAATAACTTTAATAAAACATGTTTTACCCACGGTTTAAGTTTGGCCTCCTCACTATTTTTTTTCCTAGCATTTTGCTCCAAAATCAATGTGTGTGCTCCGGCTCAGATTCATCGGCTCACAGAGTTATACTGAAATATATTAGGTTGGCCAAATTTGACCTGAGAGTAAGGGATAGATAGAGCATGATTTTCAAGAAAAAAGAGTGATCGTTGCGTTAATATTACAACTGTTATTGGTTGTTTTCGGAAAAACGGTCGTGAACGGGGGGTGGTCGGCGAACTGACGTGTTGACCCTATTTCTAATCTTGTAGCCTTATCAACTCTATTCTATGATTTAGCTTGATAAAGTAGTGATTATTACAGATTTACTTTGTACAGCTCAACACTTCAGACAAGGGAGTGGACTATCCATAAATGTATATAAGTTAAGTAGATACATAGCATTACCTAATCTACCCGTACGCGTCAGGATACAATATAGGTGGATACTCCTACGCGTTTAGTATGTGGGTGTAATGAAATTTGTTCGAATCGCCCACTTTCCCGGGTAATGAGGCCTAGATACTGCTTTGTCATTGAAATTACTCCATCCTTGTATAACAAAATGGGACGCGTACGAAATTACGTGACGCCATCCGTCACCCGTCAGAAGGCCCGAGGTGTCATCAGGTCGGTGCCACGCTAAATTGAACGTTCTACATTACCTGCCCTTAAATAGGCGACCTAGTTAACCTTAAATAAAAGACATCCTATTGTCTACCTGACTCGTACCGGCTTCGTAATTATTAGGCACTAACTGATGCTTACGACTCCGTTCTCGTGGATTTAGGTTTATAAAATCCTGTGAGAATCTTTGGCCACCAGCAGCATAACATTTTCTAAGTGACTGCCTCGTTTAGGTTTAAGTTTAAATTTAAATGAGTGACTAAAATCTATTACTGGTGCACGTCATCCATAGCCATACTAATTACTAATAATATTATAAATGCAAAAGTGTGTCTGTCTGCTACGCTTTCACGGCCCAACTACTCAACCGATTTTGATGAAATTTGGTACAGAGATAGTACCAAATACAGAGATAGTAGTAGATCTCGGGAATGGATATAGGCTATTTTTTATCCCGGAAAATTGAAGAGTTCCCACGGGAATTGAAAACCTCAATCAACGCGGACGAAGTTGCGGGCATCATCTAGATGATGGCCATGACTTCGTTCGGGTGGATAATCCCGTGGGAATTCTTTGATTGAACGGGATAAAAAGTAGACTATTTCTAGGCTTGTATGCAAAAAATCTGTTTGAAACGTTGCGCTAGTATTGCCTGACAGTTTGGTGTTCGTTACCTATGCCCGTCCAGCTGTCATCTAATCGAGGACGCAATGTGTACAATTGTTGTTGAAACATTCGTGAAGGTTTCTGATACAGTAACATTGACTTCAGACAAGTAAATACTCGTACCAACGAATAACCAATCTGGGCATTTTATTTTCAAGTGTCAAGTCAAAGTGGATACCTTAAAGTGTTTCCAACGAATTCAGTTCAGACCACGTCCAAGTTCCTGCATATACTAAAGTAGACTTTACCACCTTGTCATAAAAGTAAGACATTCTGTTTTCTGTTTACTTTTAACACAAGCCAATGGCATACACATAAAAAGCTTTTACCATCTGAAAAGTGTCGCACCAATAAGAAACTCTAGAAAAGACGAAGCGCCGTTGGCTTAAATTCCGTCCATTTATTTTCATTTTACGTGAGAGCAAGTTGTAAAGTTGCCTGTTTAAAATAACTTGAGAAAAGAATAAAATATAGCGTATTATATGGGGACTTAAAAACTAAAATTAGCCTTTTATTTGATAGTTCAGTTCAGGATTTGGATTCAGTATTTAGACCTAATGAAATGGATATATAATTTAGGTAGGTACATTAAAGAGTATGATAGAGATATGTACCTATTAGAAACCTTCGCCTACAGCATAGTAGATAGTAAGTCTCTGAATCTGCTTAAAATAATATCTTGTACAATAAACGAACTAAGTTGTAACGCGTTTCAACTAAGAGCCCAATATTCTTTCTACTTTTATTTGTTACGTAATTCTCACGTCAAGTGAGGTCATAGGTTCAAGTTTATCAGGATATCATCAAATGAGGATACACATTTTCTGGATAGGTACCTATTTTATTATTTATTTAATTCTTTATTGCACACAACTAAATACAAAAGAAAGATACATACAGAAAGTACATATTAAAGAAGCTTAATCTAATAGCAGCGTGCAAAGGCGGTCTTATCGCTAAAGCGATCTCTCCCAGACAACCTTTGGTGATAGGAGTTTCGAAATCACGGGTTGTGTGGCAAGCAGTTTAGGTCCTGCAATTTATAATAAGATAGACTACATATACACTACATAAAAATATTACACATATAGATATCTACCATATAAATAACTATTTAAATAATATTAAAATATACTACATACTACTCCACTACATAGATAAAAAGTAATTTTTCAGAAGACGTTTGAAAATGTGCAGGGATTTTGCCTGACGTATGTCAGAGGGGAGAGAATTCCACAATATGACACAATTCCTCGTGAACGAATCACCATAGAATCTCGTACGGCTGAACGGCATCTTTAACTTATTATCGGTGCAGGAACGAAGAAAGAACCGGCCTTCCTTACCAAGGTAGCTGAATCGTTCTTTCAAATAAGACGGTGTTTGGGGGTAGAATAGGACACGGTATAGGAGGCTCAATGCATGCATGTCCCTGCGCCTTCTGATTGGCAGCCATTTAAGCTTAGCACGGAACTCGGAAATGTGGTCGTATTTGCGCAAGCCAAAAATGAAGCGGATAACCATGTTTTGAAGCCTCTCAAGCTTACTGAGTAGTTCTTGTGACAGGTCTGGATAACAAGAGTCAGCGTAGTCTAGTATAGGCAGCAGAAGTGTATTAGCTAACGTAATTTTGGTTCTGATCGGCAAGAGGTTCTTCCACCGTCTTAGGTACCCGATAGTGGCGAAGATTCTCCGCCCCACCTCTCCTACCTGAGGTCCCCAGGAAAAGGAATTGTCGATGATTAGACCAAGATTTTTTACTTTATTACTAAATGGCAAAGCTACCCCATCAAAATAAACAGCAGGCAGGTTATCTAGCTTAGATAATATTTTGGGATTGCCAACGATGATAACTTGTGATTTATTAGGGTTCACTGTAAGACCATAGGATTTACACCACTCGCAAATATTGGTCAAATCGGAATTAAGGATGCTAATGGTAGTCGAGATACGGTCAGCAGTATCTGAGGCGTAAATTTGTACATCGTCGGCATAAAAATGAAAGGAAGAGGAAATAGCTGTAGCAACGGTATTAATAAAAATAGAAAAGAGGAGAGGAGAAAGGACACCACCCTGTGGTACACCTGCAGAGAGAGATAGGGGCGAAGAGCAGTTGCCATCAGTTTTGACACATTGTTGGCGACCGTTTAGATATGACCAAAACCAATCAACGACTCCAGATGCGACATTCAGGGAGCTCAAAACTGCAAGGAGCAATTCGAAGTCAACATTGTTAAACGCATTGCTAAAGTCTAACAGTATAAGAACAGTGACCAATTTGTTATCCAAGGCCTGACGGATGTCGTCACAGACTTTGATAAGCGCAGTGACTGTGCTGTGACCAGGTCTAAAGCCAGATTGGTAAGGGGATAGGACATTATTTTTGGTAAGGAAGAGGCTTAGTTGTTTGTTGACCACACGTTCAAGGACCTTGGACAGAAAAGGAAGAATAGATATTGGCCGAAAATGTGCGGGAGAGATAGGGTTAGAGGTTTTAGGAATTGGGATAACGTAAGCTTTTTCGCCACCCAGAGGGAAAGGTATACGAGGACAAAGATGAATTGAACAGGTGGCACAGGACAGGAGTAATTTTATCAAGGACTAAAAGGATCATCCTACGACTAATTCCGTCCCAACCCACCGCATCTGACTTAATGGCCATGACGTGTCTCTTTGTTTCCTCTAGCGTCACCTCACTGAACTCGAAAGATGGATAACCAGGCACAGGCAAAGATCTTAGATAAGTAAGCGTCTCTTGTTTTCTTTGACCATTCAGCGTATTGGCAGTTGTGAAGTGCCGATTTAGTGTCTCAAGGTCCGGAATACGGTGAGCCCTTTTTTGTTGACGCCCAATGCCCTGAGAGTTCAAAAATTTCCAAGTTTTTGCAGTATTAGAGTTTTCGACGGAGTTAGAAATGAAATTACGCTGGGCATCGCGACAAACTCTACTGCACCGATTGCGCAAATGTTTGTATTTAGAAAGGTTAGTAGCCGTGGGATATAACTTATATTTGTTTTTAGCCGAATTTCGTTTGTTCATGAGAGCTTTTATCTCCGGAGTTAACCATGGAGCCGGGAGGTGTTTAAGTTTGATGGGTTTCAAGGGAGCGTGCACATCAAAAAGTTCAGTCAGGAGAGAATTAAAAATAGTTACCTTGTCGTCCACAGAGCCAGCGCTGAACACGGCAGTCCAATCGATATTGTTTAAATCAGACATAAACAAAGAATTATTAAAATTCCTGTAACTGCGACGCATCACAATTGTTGGCTTGGCCTTCGGAGGCCGAATTTTATATGATGCAAAAATTAGATCATGGTATGAGAATGCCTCGGCTGGAAATTGACCATGATTATCTACGTGATGAAGAGAGGAAACTATCATCAAATCTAGCAGCGACGGAGTACAATGGGGAGAGAAATGGGTAGCATTTGTTGGTAGTATGTGGAGGTTAGAACTACTAACTATATTTTTAAGCTTTCTTGCCCGAAGGTTATCTTTGATAAGACAAGTGTTAAAGTCTCCCATGATAATTGTATGGTCGACACATGTAGAGAATTGCTCCAACAGGCTTTCAAACTTACCAAAATAGTCAATATGTAGGGAGGGACTATAGACCACGCCTAACAGTAGCTTTAAGTGCCCGAACATAACTTCTATGAAAAGGTGTTCTGATGATTCTGAATACAGCGAAGGAGATTTATCAAGAATACTAAAAGGTAGGTGGCTACGGAGATAGATTGCTTACCTAAAGGCGAGTTATAAAGTACCTTGATCTTCTCTATTGTTCAGCATACTACCAACTTATTCTTAATTAACCTTTAAATGCCAAAACGTAATTAATTCATCGATTTGGGAATAATAAGAGCCAAATAACATCAGTGCGTTGTTTGTGTGAGTGGGTTTGATGCAGTGAAAACTCTCGAACGCTGCAATTTCATTCGCTTTTGATCTTTTCTCTGAGTTTGAATCCATACTAATATTATAAATGTAAAAGTGTGTCTGTCTGTCTGTCTGCTACGCTTTCACGGCCCAACTATTCAACCGATTTTGATGAAATTTAGTACAGAGATAGGTTACATCCCGGGGAAGGATTATAGGCTACTTTTATCTCGGGATATTGAAGAGTTCCCGGGGGAACCAAAAAAATGTATCTGTTCAACCGATTTTGATGAAATTTGGTACAGGGATACGTTGTATCCCGGGGAAGGTTATAGGCTACTTTTATATCGGGAAATTGAAGAGTTCCCGCGGGAATCAAGAAACATCAATCCACGCGGACGAAGTCGCGGGCATCATCTAGTAAATTATAAATTGCTCTTTGAAGGTTCTTTTTTTTCAAATGTGATATCATACTAATATTATAAATGTGAAAGTGTGTTTGTTTGTTGGTTTGTTGGTTAGTCCTTCAATCACGCCGCAACGGAGCAACGTATCGACGTGATTTTTGGCATGGGTATAGTTGACGTAGGCTACTTTTTATCCCGGAAAACTAGGGAGTTCCCGCGGGAATCAAAATACCTTAAACCACGCAGACGAAGTTGCGGGCATCAGCTAGTATAAGTATAATGAGAAAAAAAAGACGTGTGGCACTCGGAGACTGCCGCGGTAAAGCTATTGCATAGCATTTTTTATCAACTTACGTAACACTTTGGTTGCTATGACTACTTGTGTTGTTGACTTCAATTTATTGAAAATAAAAAGAAATTTTATAATTTTAAAGAATTATGTTTTTAAAACATAATTCTTTAAAATTATTTTGCCTTTATATTCCAAATCATCTTTTCATAAAAATAGTCTTTTTATTTTCAATATTTTGAAGTCAACAACACAAGTAGTCATAGCAACCAAAGTGTTAGGTTTTCAATTTCGTTACGGAATTTCTGGATTCGGTCTCCTTGGAGTAAATGTATTCTATGCGGTCTCCACCCTCAAGGCCCGCGATAGAAGCTATGCAATAGCCTAAAAAAAACATATTTGCGAAAGTTAAATGAATAGAATCTCTAATTGGTTTGAAAAAATAAACTAATTTGAAATTGTAAGTATTTTAAAAACCAAATACTTATTGAGCAGTAATAGTTTGTGATATTCCGTTGTAAGTCTGAAGTCATACATCGATGTTTGAAGTGTTTTCCAATGCAGAACAATGCTGTTCTATGCATTGAATAACGTTCAGGAGGACTTTAGTAAAATATTCCACTGTCAGAGCAATCAAGAGCGCATGCAAAATACCAACTCCAAATGCAGTTCCAAACCTAATTTAAAATTCTGTTTAATAGAAGTTTTTCTAACCTATTTTGTCACGGCCACAATATCTATCCTACAAAGGCTTCCTGTTGTTATAGTGGTAGTAACTAAATAATTGAAGCCTTCCGGGCTCGTTCCAGTTTTGGAAGGCAATTTAAAAACAAAGGCAATTTAAAGATAAAGCGGCTCGGCGGCGCTCTTGTGGTTCATGCATATTCTCCATTGCGATTTTAGGCCCACTTTTTGAATAGATTTATTGTTGAGCACTAATACGAAAACCTATAGGATGGTGGACGCTTAGATTTACATCATTTACATCAATAAACCTTTAGAAACTCTTTGATATCGGGTGCCCGAATGCTGAAGTTCAAAGAATTGTATAAGTGTGTCGTGGTAGACCTAGGCGCACCCCTGGTCAAACCTGCCATCTTTGCATTCTCGAGGTCATGGTGCACGTGCACAGCTTAGCGTAAATACCTACACTGGCAGAGTACCTAACTAAGAGATCGATGGCGTAAAATAATTAAGAACTTTTAATATCGTTGGTATTGGTCGAACGAGTAGGAACATATTTCCGAGTTCGACTAGTTCATTTTTGTGAGTTTTCGTGAAAACATCAATGGATCTTAGCGCCTTTCGCGAGCTGCGTTTTATACATGGATTGCTACAGGTCGACGAACTCATTGGGTCAATGTGTACTCGATCCATAATACATCGGTATGTGTATGTTTATTCAATTAAACGGTCCAATCAGCCAGTTTTTACGCTGATCTTTTAGTCAACAAAAGTCAATGATTTTCCGGGAAAAATTAATTGTTGCAATCAGACCGAGTAAACAGTTGCACGGATCGATATGGAGTCGTGTGTATAGTGATTGCAGCTCGTTTCCATTGTGAAACCGGACACGAGTAATTAATAAAATAAAAATACAAAAAAGTGTATGTGTGAAATTCACACACTGCAGAAGTGAAACTTCAGAAAAGTAGCCTACAAGAGAATGAGATAAATAGGTATAACTTGTATTCTATCTCATTCTCTCGCAGGCTCTATATATGTTTTTCTCTTTTTGGTGTCCCTTTTTTAGTTATTTTTTTTCGTTTCATTTAATTTTCATATCACAACGATTCTAAAGAAGTTTCACTTCAATAGGTATAGGTATTATCATCAGTGCTAGATGTAAGATGATGCTCGTGAGTTCATCCAATACTTTATTGCACACAAGCTAAAGTATATTGAAAGTAAAGATATAACTTAAGACTACATAGCACTATGCAAAGGCGGCCTTAAAATACAACAAAACTTATAGTACAATTTTCATCAAGCAACCTTTGGTGAGAGGATGGAATTCTCAAGAACCTTATTCAATTGAATAAGGTTTTTGAGAATTCCATTGGAACTCATTGATTTTCTGGGATAAAAAGTTACTAGATTTTATGAAATTTGGTTCTCTACAGGCTTTGTAGTGTACCGAATTTCATAAAAAGTGCATAGGTGTTGAAAAGGTCGTTGTCGTCACGACCAATTATTATACACGTCCATTGCCCAGGGACACGATCTTGTGCCGCTTGCTTTCAGGGCTCTCAGCTTCTCGCTTATGATCAACCGTCTGCCTGAAACGGTAACTGACATATTATACAGAGTAGGTACAGACGCAATAACACCTCAGTCTCACATCTATATTATGTCACCGTAAGATTGTAAAAACCGTTAGATTATAATCTAACTCGCGAAATTGTAAACTGTCGAATGATTACAATATAACGGATTATTTTTCGGTAGATTGTAATCTGTTAGGTTTATTAACCCGATAGAACCTAAGTGCTACATGATTATTTATGTCGAACCCTAACCTTACCTACAAGAAAGAGACAAGAAAACGTAAATACAATGAATATTTCAAATATTGACACTTAAAACATTGAACGGTTCACAATCTTTCGACTGTTTACAATCTATCGAAAAAAAAGCGTTAGATTACAATCTTACGGTTTTTACAATCTTACGGTGACACATATACTAATTACCAACTTAATGCTTATTGTTTTTGTATATTGATTATAATTATCCCAAAATATATGAAGTCAACGAAAGTTTTCCTGTTAAAAAGCAGTTTCATTTCCACAGTAAATTTATAAATGAAAACAATGACACTGCAATGATACGAGCTCGAAATGAGGGCATTACATACGGGACACATATTAATTTACTGGTTGGACCAGTGAATGTGCATTATCCGACTGTCAGCATTGTAATACGCGTGCTGTACAGTAATGGTTATAAATTCGCCGTGTGCATTACCTACGAGTAGGTACATTAATATTAAAAATACGCGCCGAAAAAAATAAGTAATTCTTCAACCAAAGAAGAAGGACCTCAATCCAGAACCTTTTTTCAACCTTGTTCTCCCTTCACCGTTTTACCACAGAACAGCAAGATACCGTCAGCGTTAACATCCTTATGTGGTTGACGTCCAGTCTGCCAAAACGAAACGGTTCTGCTCTACGTTCCTGATTTGAACCGCCAGGATGTGGAATGTCCTTCCAGTGCATGTATTCCCTGCCACGTACAACTTAAGTATCTTCAACCTCATCATTGCTTTGTATTAAGCTGATGATTGTCGCCAGACGCAAGTCTATCTCACAATTAAAAACAACCTCCTTTTTAAAGTCAATGAAATATGAAAGCATTTATGAAGAATACCAAATTATTAATAACGATTCAAGTACCGGTGAAACTACGACGCAATGTATATCATTATCGCAGGGATATTAGACTGAATGGTCAGTCTAATCAGAACATCAAGTCCTCATAAAAGCCTTTAAGTACTCGTAAATCAATAGCTACAAATATTTTCAACGTTGGAACTCAAAAGTCATCGAAAAATATGAATTTTTGGAATTTTTTTCGATAGCGTTCGACGCGAATTTTTTATTGAGCTGCTTAAATTTCACTGTACTCGAATGCTCCACACTTCAAATAAAACCTCTCGTCATCACAATTGTATTTCACAGAAATTGAAGTTTGAAAATGATTATTGATTACGATTGTAAAAGTCATCGACTTTATTGGACATGATGTCCGCGTGGTTTAGGTCTACCTAGGTTTCGTCCTAAGTTTTTTGTTCCCGCGGGAACTCCTTAATTTTTCAGGATAAAAAGTGGCCTATGTCACCCTCCAGGTCCTCGACTATTAACCCATGCCAAAAATCACGCCGATCCGTTGCTCAGGAGCGGCGTGATAGAAGGACAAACCAATAAACAAACACACTTTCCATTTATAATATTATTAAGTATGATTGTAGGTATCAACCTATGAAGTTCACCAGATCTTAATTTAGATTACCCGCATGAACATCCAGAATTCATGTCCCATCGACCAATGAAAGTTAGCTACAAGTTATTGTAATAGTAGATATAAATAGATCACTTTTACATATCTTGAAGTGGCAAGAGCAAAACAATTTTATAATGACGTCCCAAGTCGGTAACTGGATGGCTGACCGAATTTAGAGGTTGAAATATGGCCTTATCGTTTCCTCTGTGTCTCGGAGAGCACGTTAACCCGTCAGTCCCGGCTATTATCACTAACATCTGATAATAATTTTTACAAAAACCAAAGAGTTTAAAGATACTCTTAGTCAAGTCGTATGGCGGAAGGACGTGGGAACTGGGAACCCATCGCATTATTATCCCAAGAAAACTCCTACCATTATTTGATGGAAAGGGGCCACGTCCCTCAGTAATGAGGAAAACGATGCAGAGAGAATACACCTATACCTAGACTTTATGTGACAATCCCACCGTACATAAACAATACACAATTTAGACTTTAGAACATGGGTAAAGTGAGAGCGAGTGGCGAAATTGGGTAAAGTGGTGCCGCATTCATCACATTACGTAGAGCCCGGGGATTTGAAGTTTGTTTCACTATAACTGAGTTTTCATTTACTTGCGCTATCTATATCGCTTTCGTATGGAAATCTTGAGGTAGTTTTGCTTTATACAGATTTCATTTTTATCATTTAGGGAAGAAAATTATTGTGAACAAACTCATGTGAATAATTTCTTGATATTTTTTTGAATTATTGGATTTAAATATTGTATGGCGGTTTCTTCTGCGTTCTATTTTCAAAGATGAAATTTCGATATAAAATTATGAAGAGAAGCTTCAAGCCTTCAGGCATAAGGCCCGGACTCCACCAGAGCGGAGATGTGCGGAGATGCGTACTGGCTAAGACTGGAGCGGAGATGTGTGCTGGCTAGAGAGCAGATGTATGCTGGGTAGAGCGGGACTGAGCTGCATGTTCCGAGCGTTGGATGTTGAGATGAACACTCAGTTTTTTATCCACTACAAGTTTACCCTTGACTGCGATCTGCGATGATAAGTGTGATGCAGTCTAAGGTGGTAGCGGGATAACTTGTTAGGGGCATGGCAAAACCTACCAGAGCGCTAAATTGCTTGGCGGCACATCTTTGCCTTTAGGGTGGTAACTAGCCACAGTCGAAGCCTCCTACAAGGCCAGACCAGGGAAAATTCTGAAATTATTAATTCCCTACTACCTAAACAAAATAACGCGAGAGTGGCGACGGGCCCAGAGCGCAGCGGGTTCTGCGACGCGACAGGAACTAGCGGCGCCGCTCACAGCACGCCGCTCACATCTCCTCTCGACTCCGCTGCGCGCCGTCGCCAGCTTGCGAGCCACAGCTTACATCTCCGCATCAATCGCGCCATACAAATATAATATATGTCCACCAAGTCAGCGATATATTGACCAGCCCACCTACAGAGAACAAGTACAACTGTATTAAAGAAAGGCTAATCAATTGCTACGAAGAGAGTGAGCATTGGCGTTTCCACAAATTACTCTCTGAGATGGACCTGGGGGATCAAAAGCCATCACAGCTTCTAAGAAGAATGAAGGAAGCTGGTTGCGGAAAAATAAATGAAGATACACTCCGTTTGTTATGGATGAGGCAACTTCCTCCCTCTGTAACTTCCGTATTGGCTGTTACCGAGAATTTGGCAATAGATAAACTGAGTGAAATGGCTGACCGCATCTACGAGAACACTCGTCCCAGTAAAACCACTACGGCCGCAGTAAGCGCTGACGTAAATCTCATCACTCACCTGACGTCACAAATTGCAAGAACGCAGTTAGAAATTGCTGCGATACGCAATGACCGCGCACGGCACAACGGTCGACGCTGCAATTTTAGTCGACCGCAGTACTACCGATCTAGGTCAAGATCGCGCCAACGAGCATCGTTTAAACAAAGAGGCAATCTTTGCTATTATCATCAGGTCTTCAAGGAAAAAGCATACAAATGTCAGCAACCTTGTTCTTGGGGAAGTAAACAACAGCCATCGGAAAACTAAGCTCAGCGCAGAGTACGGCGGAACTCTGTGCTATCCGTCCTTCAAACCGCCTAAATATTACCGACTCAAACAGTGGTTATAGGTTTCTGGTGGACACGGGTGCAAATATTTCAGTTATACGCAAGACAACACAGCACACAGGAAGCACAAGCGATTGCAAATTATACGCCGCTAATGGAACCGTGATCGATACATACGGTGAAAAAACTTTAACGCTAAATTTGGGTTTACGCCGACCGTTCATCTGGACTTTCATCATTGCTGATGTCAAGATGCCTATATTAGGAGCTGATTTTCTAGAACACTACCGTCTGTTGGTAGACGTGCATGGTCAAACTTTGATCGACAAAACGACGGATATAACCACACCCGTGAGTTCAATAAAAGTAAATATGCCGTCCATACGCTCCATCGACTCTGGGTTACCCGAGATCATCAAACGATTACTGGAAAAATATGAAAGTATCACTAGGCCGACATCAATGAAAGTACGCACGAAACACAAGGTGCAGCACCACATCGTCACAGAAGGATTTCCAGTATCCGCTCGCGCTCGTCCGCTCCCTCCTGACAAGTATAAAGCCGCGAAAAAGGAATTTCAGGAGATGATGGAAATGGGAATATGCAGACCATCTAGTAGTCCATGGGCCAGTCCATTGCACATGGTAAAGAAGAAAAATGGTGAATGGAGACCTTGCGGTGACTACCGCGCATTAAATAAGATTACTGTTCCAGATAGATATCCATTACCGAGGCTACTAGATTTTACATACATCGCAAGCGGGAAAAATATTTTTAGCAAAATCGACGTTCGGAAGGCTTATCATTCTATAGAGGTAGCAGAGCCTGAAAAAACTGCAATCATTACACCATTCGGACTTTTCGAGTTTCCAAGGATGCCTTTTGGATTACGCAACGCTGGACAAACGTTCCAGAGATTTATGGATTCACTATTTCGAGATTTGGAGTACATTTTTATTTTTGTCGATGACATATTAGTAGCAAGCGAGTCCGAAGAACAACATTACAAACATTTGGAGACTGTTTTCAGCAGATTACAAGAAAATGGGATTACAATAAATATGAACAAGTGTGAGTTTCTAAGAAAAGAGTTAGATTTTCTTGGTTATCATATAACGAGCCAAGGGATGAAACCAACACAAGAGAAAATTCAAGCAATCATCGATTATCCCAAACCAAAAACTGTGAAGGAATTACGTCGTTTCCTGGGCATGATCAACTTTTACAGAAATTCAAGCAGGCCGCTAAGCATCAAGCCCCACTTAACATATTTTTGAGGAATTCAAAAAAGAACGACAACACACCGATATTGTGGAATTTAGAGGCCGAACGTGCTTTTCAACAATGCAAGCAAGATTTGCGCGACGTCGTAACTGTGTCATTTCCTCATGCTGATGCAGCGATTGCATTAATGAGCGACGCAAGCTTAAAATGCGTGGGCGCAGTTTTACAGCAGAAGGTCAATCAGGAATGGAAACCGATAGCATTTTTCTCAAAAACCTTATCTGAAGCACAAATCAAGTACTCCACTTATGATCGCGAACTTTTGGGAATATATATGGCGACGAAACATTTTCGTCGATTAATTGAAGGTCGCAATTTTACGATTTATACCGACCACAAACCATTGGTTCACGCCTTCGACAAGAAGCCATCAATGGATGACAGTCCAAGAAGAATAAGATATCTAGATTACATATCGCAATTCAGTACCGATATACGGCACGTGAGTGGACAAGACAACGTTGTGGCTGACGCTTTGTCTCGAGTTGTAGAAACTATAACTTTACCCACGGTTATCGATTTTTCTGATTTAGAAAAAAACCAAGAGGGTGACGCCGAATTACAACAACTTATGCAAAATAAGTCGTTGCATATGAAGCGCATAGAAGTTCCAAATACAAACAGCAAAATATATTGCGATATTTCCACTGGAGTTACTCGACCGTATATACCACAGCAACTAAGAAGGACTATTTTTGACAGTTATCACAACCTGAGCCATCCAGGCAAAAATACGACAAGAAAATTGATTGGAAGAAATTACATCTGGCCTAATATGAATTCAGAAATAAACAAATGGTGCGACACATGTTTACAATGTCAGCGATCAAAAGTGCATAGACATACAGTTTCGCCGCTCGGCAAATTTATGCCTGCTGCGCGTTTTTCACACGTACATATTGATATCGTAGGACCATTACCTACATCTCAAAATAAAAGATTTTTAGTAACAATGATAGACCGCTGTACGTCATGGCCTGAAGCTTTTCCAGTTTCGGATATAACAGCTGAGACTATCGCCAGACTGGTTTACGAAGGGTGGATCTGTCGTTACGGTTGCATGGATGTAATCAGCACGGACCAAGGCAGGCAGATGGAATCGGAGATATTCAGGAATCTCGCAAAATTAATGGGAATTGAGAAGTTCCGAACTACACCATACCATCCACAATCTAACGCTAAAGTTGAGAGATTACATAGAACTATTAAAACAGCGTTAATGGCTCGAGCAAATACAACGAATTGGACAAAAGAATTGCCGTCAGTTTTATTTGGCATACGCTCCAGCTATCGACAAGATACTGGGTTTAGCGCTGCAGAACTTGTTTACGGCACAACTATCAAGTTACCGGCAAGCTCTTTCGGTGATAAATCGGAAACCACATACACGGAATTCATTCAAGGGATCAAGGAAAATATTAGTCGAATCACAAGTATTCCGCAGCGAGAGAGTTCGGATCGGAACGTGTTCGTGCATCCACGTTTATCAGACTGTTCACACGTATTTTTGAGGTGCGATAGACTTCGCCCAAGCCTAACTCCTCCGTATGAAGGACCTTTTCGAGTCATCAGGCGGAGTAGCAAAATATTTACAATTGAACGTAACGGCAAAGAATTGAACGTATCGATAGATCGACTGAAGCCAGCATTTTTGCTAAACGAAGAATTAGAGGAACATGACAATACAGTAAGAGATGATTTATCGACCGAGCACAGTGGATTTAAACAGCAGAAGATTACACGTTCAGGGCGCGTATCTCGCCCCACCGTTCGTTTTGCATAGATAGTTATAATGCTGATTATTTTATATTGATAATAATTCTGTATATTTTTTTTTCTTTTTTTTCAAGGGGGGAATATCTATGGCACTTACAAATACGTGACCATAGAAATGTAGGTTACAGATTTATTTATTACAATTTAATTATATTTAGTTCGCACTTTGTCACGTAGTATAAATAAGCAATATTTTAGTTAGCAGTACATGATAGTTACAAGGTTTTCCCCCACTCCAATGTACCTAATTTCTTAGTATATAAGGTTAGGATTTATTTGTAAATATATGCCATATTGCCATATTAACACCGAGTCTGTGCGTATCATTTCTGCTCCAACTCTCAACAACCTACACGCAATCCGCAACATAATACATCTCCGCTCATTGGTATTCACTGAAGCTGAGCGGAGACGACATGTGGGAATAACGAAATTCTATTGGTTGTTTAAATCACATCTCTCCTCTCGTCTCGTCTCCGTCTGGTGGAGTCCGGGCCTTACTCTATCCATCTAGAAGCGGAGGGAATGTCGGTTATCTTGTCAGGTCCATCAGGCTCCAAGCTCTATGAACATAGCCTGATGGACCTGACAAGATACGCAACTTGAGATACGCGCTATGGAGCTGAGCAACGTCGGATATAAATTATAATACAACCTGCTGTTTAGCCCTAATAGATTAGGGCTAGACTAGATCACAACCTAAATCACAGTCTAAATTCTATGGGTAAGTACAATTATGAACAACAAGTGACATATCTATACAGGCATGACTTAAAACAAAATACACGTAAACCTATCAAGGTGCGTGGTTAAGTTTGTATGAAATTCAGTCCAATCATGCGCAAATCTTAGATAAAGTGGTAGGTTATGTGTACAATGTACACAGTACATAAAGTGTGTGATTTCCCCCGAGAATTACTTGTAAATAGTAAGTAAGTATAGTAATTTGACCCCGACTGTGGCGTACTTTACGTGCAACTAGTCTTTTGATTAAACCCTTGTCTCGGCGGCATTACGTGATTACAGTTTGTTAGGCGGAATTCTGTCTTAATATACTTAGGTATTATTTATCTCAGATTGTTTACCTGTTATTACCCTCGACGAAGCGGAGACGGTATATGTGTTTGCCCTAAGAGGTTGTGTGTTTGTTTGTTTGTTTGTGCACTTTTTTGTCACCATTTTTCTCAAAAAGTACTGGGCCGATTGAGATGCGGTTTTTTGCATTAGATACGTATAGCTTGTGAGAAGGTTTTTAGATATATTTTAGGACCATAGACAACCAAGCTGAGCTGTAGTCTATGATTTTAATATTTCAACATGTTACCATTTTTCACAAAAACTACTGGGCCGATTGAGATGCGGTTTTTTGCATTAGATGTGTATAGCTTGTGTGAAGGTTCTTAGATATATTTTAGGACCATAGACAACAAAGCTGAGCTGCAGTCTATGATCTTAATTTATGATCTTAATTTTTCTATGTGTTGAAAATTTTCACAAAAAGTACTGGGCCGATTGAGATGCGGTTTTTTGCATTAGATATGTTTAGCTTGTGAGAAGGTTCTTAGATATATTTTAGGACCATAGACAACAAAGCTGAGCTGTAGTCTATGATTTTATTTTTTCAATATGTTACCATTTTTCACAAAAAGTACTGGGCCGATTGAGATGCGGTTTTTTGCATTAGATGTGTATAGCTTGTGAGAAGGTTCTTAAATATATTTTAGGACCATAGACAACAAAGCTGAGCTGTAGTCTATGATCTTAATTTTTCAACCACTGTTACAATTTTTCACAAAAAGTACTGGGCCGATTGAGATGCGGTTTATTGCATTTAGGACTTCGTGCGATTACAAAACAGGAAACTGGTACCAAAATTTTAAAAAATCAGCGCCATTTTGAAATTCTTTGTTAATTGACCGATTTCGTTCAAAATCTATATTTAGGGCTCCCTGGGGTCACAAAACAGGAAACTGGTACCAAAATTAAAAAAAATCAGTGCCATTTTGAAATTCTTTGTTAATTGATCGATTTCGTTCAAAATCGATATTTAGGACTCCCTGGGGTTACAAAACAGGAAACTGTTACCAAACTTTAAAAAAACAGCGCCATTTTGAAATTCTTTGTTAATTAACCGATTTTGTTCAAAATCGATATTTAGAGCTCCCTGGGGTCACAAAACAGGAAACTGGTACCAAAATTTTAAAAAATCAGCGCCATTTTGAAATTCTGTGTTATTTGACCGATTTCGTTCAAAATCGATAGTTAGGGCTCCCTGGGGTCACAAAACAGGAAACTGTTACCAAAATTTTAGAAAATCAGCGCCATTTTGAAATTCTTTGTTAATTGACCGATTTCGTTCAAAATCTATATTTAGGGCTCCCTGGCGTCACAAAACAGGAAACTGGTACCAAAATTTAAAAAAAATCAGCGCCATTTTGAAATTCTTTGTTAATTGATCGATTTCGTTCAAAATCGATATTTAGGACTCCCTGGGGTTACAAAACAGGAAACTGTTACCAAACTTTTAAAAAACAGCGCCATTTTGAAATTCTTTGTTATTTAACCGATTTTGTTCAAAATCGATATATATTTAGGGCTTCGTGGGATTACAAAACAGGAAACTGGTACCAAAATTTTAAAAAAATCAGCGCCATTTTGAAATTCTTTGTTAATTGACCGATTTCGTTCAAAATCGATATTTAGGGCTCCCTGGGGTCACAAAACAGGAAACTGGTACCAAAATTTTTAAAAATCAGCGCCATTTTGAAATTCTGTGTTAATTGACCGATTTCGTTCAAAATCGATATTTAGGTCTCCCTGGGGTCACAAAACAGGAAACTGGTACCAAAATTTTAGAAAATCAGCGCCATTTTGAAATTCTTTGTTAATTGACCAATTTCGTTCAAAATCGATATTTAGGACTCCCTGGGGTTACGAAACAGGAAACTGTTACCAAAGTTTTAAAAAATCAGCGCCATTTTTATTTATTTTGTTATCACCATAATAAATGAATTCAGTTTAGTACAGTAAAATCTGTTACTACTTGTAAGTCTAACCACAACCCGTGAGCTGCTTTAGCAGCTCGCGCACAGGGCGAAATACTAGTTAGATATATATAGCTTGAGAGAAGGTTCTTAGATATATTTTAGGACCATAGACAACTAAGCTGAGCTGTCTCTATGATTTTAATATTTCGATATGTTACCATTTTTTACAAAAAGTACTGGGCCGATTGAAATGCGGTTTTTTTCATTAGATGTGTATAGCTTGTGAGAAGGTTCTTAGATATATTTTAGGACCATAGACAACAAAGCTGAGCTGTAGTCTATGATTTTATTTTTTCAATATGTTACCATTTTTCTCAAAAACTACTGTGCTGATTTAGATGCGGGCTTTTTGTTTTAGATATATTTAGCTTGTACCTAGATGCTGCCCAGGGTATCATGATGGAGTCAGGAGGCGATCATGGGAACTCCTTAAATTCTCATCGTATACCCGTCGCGTTTGGACTCTTTTGATTTGTCCATTTGAAAAGGGTTTGGCCATAGTCCACCACACTGGTCAAAAAAACTACTGAGCTGTCAAAGATGCAGTTTTGTGTTTTAGATATTATGTAATATATACGTTTGCTACGTTCTAATTGTTGTTTCAAAGTTATACAGGTCAAAGGTATAATGGAGCTCTGCAGTTCGTCGTGGGTTTTTTTAAAATTTTTAATTTTATTACTTGTTTTATATAGTTATACGAGTATTGTGTGACTTTACTCATAATTTACTAGCTAATGTCCGCGACTGCGTACGCGTGGAGCGAGTTTTTGTGGTTCCCGCGGGAACTCTTTAATTTTCCGGGATAAAAAGTAGCCTATGTGCTATTCCAGACTATAATCTATCTTAGTGCCATATTTCATCCAGATCCGTTCAGCCGTTGCGGCGTGATTGAATAACAAACATCCATCCATACATCCATCCATACATCCGAACTTTCGCATTTATATTATTTATTATTATAATTATATTATATTATTTGATGATATTTGATCTATTGATAAACTAGCTGACGCTCGCGAGTCTATCCGCGTGATTTAATTTTTTTTTAATTCGCGGGAACACCTTAATTTTTGGAGATAAAAAGTCCTAGTTCCTTCTTTGGGAAGAACCTAGAACATTTTGATGTATTTGAATAGGATCTGAAATTTTAACATCAAAATTGGTTGTA
The DNA here is from genome assembly GCA_963932025.1 of Erebia epiphron. Classification (NCBI taxonomy): domain Eukaryota; kingdom Metazoa; phylum Arthropoda; class Insecta; order Lepidoptera; family Nymphalidae; genus Erebia; species Erebia epiphron. The sequence goes on along the minus strand of OZ009948.1, from coordinate 36,311,031 downwards.
ATATTAGAATGGCATAATATTAAACTATCGGTGTAACATCGCATTTTAATTTCGGTTTAAGCTCATTGAACATAATATTTGCTAATATAAAGTTAAGCTTTGCTCTGACCTACACAAATTGCAGAATCCTACGTGATGTCGGGAAAGTTTGTCGATAAATTTTCCAGGCAAAAGTTTAATTAGTACCTAATTATCCAAGTATCATCGTTAGACACGTGTATAACTAAGTCGCAAATGATGATGATGATGATGATGCTAATATTATAAATACGAAAGTATGTCTGCCTGTCTATATCTGTCTGTCTGCTACGCTTTAACGGCCCAAGATTTTCAACCGATTTTGATGAAATTTGGTATACATATAAGTGGCGAAGTGGCGCCATCACCTAGTAACTATTTATCGATATATAAATGTATTTAGCACAATCTTAGGCCCGGTACCCATTCCGGAGAGCGGAGAAAAGCGGTATCCAATGCGTTTAGCGCACCATTCAGATTATTTACGTGTTTTTTTTTTTTTAATTCAATAATCTCATTAGCCCACTTGGCACATCTCCGCTCTGGTCGATAGCGAGCCGTGCTCAAGTCGCTGACAACTGCTGGTGAACGTAAAATATTTCGCTCGTCAACAAAATCTGACATTATCAAGAATTTTATCCCAAAAGCTCCTTGCCAAGAAACACGTTTTGACCTTTCTCCGAAAAAAAAGTTTAAATTTAAGAGTCCGGGGAACCGATCACAGATGCTGAAGTGAAATTCAGTTTAAAATAGAGCAGACAGCTCAATTAAGCACCAGTCAAGTCGTATTTCGATGCAAGGCTAACGGCCAAGGACTGTGGCGCTACTTTTCGAAATAAAAATTCGTTGCAGAACCTGGCATTGGTATTGCTCCGTATGACATATTTTTCTCGTACTTAATGTTTATTTTGTAACTTTAAATTTTTTGGTTCACGGATAGGTAGTGGTATATCAAATGAGGTCTACGGTAACTATATAATTACTATATATAGGTACGTTCATATTTTAACATGGCCACCAAACCATATATAACCAGCTAATGCCCGCGACTTCGTCCGCGTGGATCCATAATCTATCCATCCAAACTTTCGCATTTATATTATATTATTTGATTGATTGATAAATGCGAAGGTATGGATGGATGGATGGATGTTTGTTACTCAATCACGCGATAACTGCTGAACGGATCTAGATGAAATTTGGCACAGAGATAGATTATAGTCTGGAATAACACATAGGGTGTAAAATTAAATAGTTTCCATCTCAATCAAAAACCTCAATCCACGCAGACGAAATCGCGGGCATCAGCTAGTGGGATAATATTATTACATATTTCAAAACATTTCGACACACAATAAACATATTGGAAAAAAATCCATACTTTCATACTAATATTATATTATGCGAAAGTGTGTCTGTCTGTCTGTCCGTCTGTCTGTCTGACTGTCTGTCTGTCTGCTACGCTTTCATGGCCCATCTGTTCAACCGATTTTGATAAAAGTTGGCATAGGGATAGTTTGAATCCCGGGGAAGGACATAAGCTACTTTTTATCCCGGAAAATTGAGGAGTTCCCGAGGGAATCAAAAAACTTAATCCACGCGGATGAAGTCGTGGGCATCATCTAGTGCGAAATAATAATAAGATCTACTATATTTTATTAATTAGAATTGTCCCTACTTAAATATAATAAGTAGGTATGACGAACAACCACCATTTTCGTAAAATTACTTGCCTCCTTGTTGTACCTAGAGGGCAGATAAACCGAAGAGATAATATCTAGGACTGACTTTGAGATAAGCCCTGCAGTAATATAAGTTCTGAGCTGTAACTTTCTTATCTGTTTATCTAAGTACTATACCTTCGGAAACATATTCTACCAGCACAATCCCCAAGTTTAAAGTGTTATTAATCTCAAAGATTATAGGTGAAAAATAAATATTTTTTATCATTCTTTAATAAGGACGGTCAAGAACAGATAAGGTCTCTTATCTTCATAATTTATTGTAATAGATGTACATATCTGATATGTACTCATAACAATAATAAAGTCCTCGCGAGCGAATTTCGGCTATGGTGGTCAATCTGCTCAAGTACGCGTATGTGCGCAAAAGTCCGATGGGACGGAAAATCCGACACGACTGGAAAGAAATCAGGTGCAGGACTGACGGCCTTACGTGTTTTTCAAGGCACATGGCCGAAACACCGCCAACTTCTTAACTCTGGGCTAGTGCTGATTCTTGCCAGAAAAACTCAATACTTTGTCAAAGTCGAATATGCTAGACCACTGGATGAGGTGAGAGAGACATAGGTAATGACGCAGCAGACGAACTAGCTCGACGAGCCTCAAACCTGAAGGTAATGGGACCTGAACCGATCGTTCCAATACCATTCAGTGAGTACAAGACTTGGTTAAAACAACAAACAGTAGGTACACATGCCGAACTTTGGCAAACACCACCAACTGTAGACAAACAAAAGAGGCTATACCCAGCCCAAACCAACACCTAACTAAGAAATTACTGCAGTTAAACAGAGCTAAACTCAGGACGGCTGTAGGCATGATAACAGGACACTGTCCACTTAACAAACACCTATATGTTCTAGGTATAACCGACAGCCCTCTGTGCAGAGCTTGCACGGAGAGCGAGGAGACACCGAGACACGTGCTGCTCGAATGCAGTGCTGTAACCACTCAACGAGAAGCCTACATTGGCTCCCCAGCAACACTCCCGGAAGTCCTCGCCGACCTGGGCGGCCTGCTTGGATTCTGGAGTGAGCTCGGCTGGCTGGAGTGATCCAGCGGGGAGTCGCACCAGAGGTCTCGCGCACAGCGGGCACCGGTGCTTAAGTGCGGAAAAGCCCAGAGATAGAAGAAGAAGAAGAGGTGAGAGAGGAGCGTCAGTTCATAGTTCGTTACTAAATGTGGGCTTATTTTCGGTTCAGCAGAAATTCTGTTGAACCTAAATTACGCGGCTGAAAATACGCGACTCACAACTCACAAAATTACGCTCGTCTGGCCTACGTCTACCCACTATAAGACCACAGCGCTCACCGCTGTGCCTGGGAGGTCGTCAAATCTGTACTAACTAACAAGGGTGCGAATGTGGGAGGAAAAATGCGGTAACATTGAAGTATGTTGTGGGCGTTAATGCGTGGGTGTGTATACGTCTAGTGTGATCTGAGTGGAAAACCATTCATATTATATTCATACAATTTTCTTAGTTAGCTCGAATACGACATGAATGGAATAACTATAGGCAGTTGTGATAGCCTAGTGGTAGATGGCCTCTTATTCGAGTGTTCCGTGGTTCGGATGCACACTTCTGACTTCACGGAGTTTTGTGCATTTAAATTGACGATACTCACTTGATCACCTTGCTTCAACTTTGAAGAAAACACCTTATGGAAATCATGTCCAAGAGATCTCAAGCTTCTTAAAGGGGTGTTCAGCCCATCCACATTTGGCCAGCATGGTGAAATATGGCCTGAACCCTTCTCGATCTGAGACTGATGCTCAGCAGTGGTCCAGCGGTGGGTTGATGATGATGACGAAGGCTGAGCAATGTTATAACTTGACTATTCGCATATTCTGTTACCAGAGTTTTGTTCATGAAATTCCCCATAGGGAAATCTTTACTTATTTTGTGTCTATGTCCTTCTCTGGGATGCACCCTACTTTTGTACCACGACAAAGGTTAAATAGATGGATCGTGAAAACGTAGCGGACAGATGGACAGACATACCTACTTTCGCATCCAAACCCAAACTTAATATTATAAATGCTAATGTGTGTATGTCTGTCTGCTACGCTTTCACGGCCCATCTGTTCGACCGATTTTGATGAAAATTGGTACAGGGATAGGTTTTATCCCGGGGAAGGACATAAGCTACTTTTCATCTCGGAGTTCCCGCGGGAATCAAAAATACTTAATCCACGTGGATGAAGTCGCGGGCATCATCTAGTTTTTATTATACGTTTGATTAAAATATTGTAATGTGCATTCAATTGAATATTCGCTGCATTTTTAATCAGGCTACCGTCTAGGTGATTTACCAAATGAAATGTTCGGGCCACTCCAATCGGATATTTAAAGCTTTTGAGTCATTCTGCAATCACATCATGTAAATAATAAATGGTTTTTCATTACATATAATGTCATGTTATCAGCATGTTTCAACTGAGTAAATGAAGTTTTTTATTTCCCTATAATGGAGACGGTTCGGATTTGTATGGGGCGTAGGCCAAGTCTTGTAGGTATAAGCAGAGAAATGAAGGAAAATAAAATACTAGACCAGATTTTATTAGTCATATCTACGAATTCGTCGTAATTTTTGTGGTCAAATTATTTATTCTTTCCAAGTTAGGGAACACTAAACACGAGGATAACAATGGCGGATTCATATTTTTTGACGTTTTCGAAAGAAAAATACGTTATTTTGACAGTGACTGACAGAAATGACATTTGATACATTTCGCGCCTACTGCCTTCTCTATGGCTGAAGGTTGCCAAAACGTATCGAAATACATTTTTTTTTTTGCTCGTTATTTACTTTACTGTTCTAAACTATTATATTTTTATTACAATCTATGTATTTTCCTCTATTAAAGGTAGAGTGTACAAAAGTAGGCCTAAAATGAACCTTTTCCTTTTAGCATGTTACTGAATGAAGGTGAAATAAAATAACCATATTAGGTATGTATTTTCATATGATTCCAAAATTTACAATATATACTACTACTACTATCTATTTAAATACCTTTACAGCTGTTAAGGTCCAATGAAAAGTGGACTGAATTGTTATCTTAACTTGATTTAAGCTTTTATCCTTAGAATATAATTATTATAAGCTACACAATTTGATAATAGAATTTAATTTAGAGTAGAAACTTCTTATCTCCGACTGATTTAGGTACAAGTTAAAAGAAAACAACATTAGACTTCGTTAATGTATGTAATTACATATTATAATTTCTATGGAAATGAGATCAATTTGACGTAATTTTAGAATCTAGGGAATTTGCCATAAAATCGAGACCTTTGTCGGTACTCACATCATTTAAAATTTAAACATATAAAACTCAAATGATAAACTCAGATAGCTAAATGCTTTATTTCCGCACAAAATATTCAACTAAATTATTGCAAAATACAGTGTGCTTACTCCGAGTTTTTACATTGCAAATTCGATTGACGTATTGAGCGTTCGATCACATTAGCGTTAAAGTAAAATGGACCCAAAAGCTCTTGCTTTAAAGTCATAAATTCAGTAGGTATGTGAATAAATGCACGAAATGATGAAATGAGCTCTAAACCATTCACTCATTTTACTTTAACGCTAATGTAATTGAACGCTCAATACGTCAATCGAATTTGCAATGTAAAAACTCAGAGTATAAGGCATACTGAAAACAACGCGTGCGCAAGGGCGGTCCCTAAAAGACAACCCTTAAGTACCTACTTATTCATTAGATGCGGCCTTCAACTAATGGTCTCGTAGATGTATGTGTTGACCTAATGAACTCATTAAATAGTTCTTAAGTAAAGTATTTCCCGAGGGTACTAAAATATTAGAAGAGCTTTTACTTTCAAGGTTTTTAGCATTAAAGGTAGGGCACCTTACCTACAGGTAACCTACCTACCTTCCCCTAGGAATAATTCACACTCTCCTAAAACCAATTAATAAAAAGGGGTAGAAATACTGAAACTGAATTTTATTGTATGCCTGCGACATCGACCGGGCATCAAATTTTTAACGTTTTTCAGTCATGTAAGAATCCTTTATTTTCACAGGGTGAAAGTATCATAAGATAAGTACCTACTTTATTATTTGATAATAACATTTAAATCTAAATTAAAAACTAAAAACTAAACATTGAGAATATTATCATCTATGCCGCTGCAATGAGGCAGTGTGCCCATCAGAACGCTGGCTGCGTTACCCCGCTGAATAGCCAAACTTATATGTTGGCCGAGGTAACTGCAAGCCCTCCGGTCACCTGTGGAATCTGTGAGACGAGAAGATAGATCCTTTTTTAACTATCTAGCATCTTCGCCCCACGACCACAGGGTTTCAACACCAAAAGGTACAAAAATGAAATTATTTTCTATAATTTCATACTTGCGCCTCTTGGCTCTTTCTGCATTAGTGGCCGCCGCCCCCGCTGTCATGGAGGACGCCTGTAAGTGGGATAACGCTAGCGTATCCACGCATGTGGCATCCCAAACAGGCGACCTTCCTTGCTTCCACGGAACAAGAGTCATCCCGTCAGGTCTCTTACCATCTCTTATTATATGTATAGAAAAATAAATTACCTACATAACTCCAAATAGTTAGAGGTCCGGGAACCGAACGCACGATTCTGTATAAGTAGGAGGTGTGTCTAAACCCTAGGTTATCACGTATTCACCCACGTGTCTAATTAACAAGGTAAATTGGTAGGGTATTTCGACATGGATCTCTGATACGATCAAAGGGGCAAGATATAGACTGCGCAGGATGGATCAATGAGGCTATTACCCTATAACAGGGAACGGGGACGGGCTCTAATGTGGGACGCAACGTGTGCTGAAACATTAGCCCCGTACCATATCGGGGATACGGCATCAAGGCTGGTCTCCCAGGGTTACACAGCACTTATTAATATAAACCCTAAAATTAAGGTATTAAAGTTTAATTACCAATGTAGTATATTATTGTCCAAGATCCCAGAGCCGCCAGACCTTACTTATTTTCTGAGAAACAAAATGTGTGTAATATAGTAGCTTTGTTACGTAGATTTAACGTACGCATACTCGCAAATTTGGAGTGACGGCCAATTTATAGTTATAAGGTGCTAAAGGTACGTAAAAACGTTGCTAACTTTACTTATTTTCTGAGAGCTGATTTTTATGTATGTTTCACAGAACAGCGTTAATAATTAATAATAAATACTCCCAGACTCATGCCGTGGGCCATTTTTTCTGCCAGACACTTTAAAGCTAGCAAAAAAAAACTTAACTTTACTTATTTTCTGAGTCTTGATTTTTATACACGATTCTCAGGGAACTATTTCAATACTATTTGCAAGCAGCCAGACTAATCTGATGGGCCCAACATCCGCCAGACTCAATTTGAAATTTCGCTGTGACAAAATTTTGCCTTTATTTTCAAGGTTTTAGGCACCTATTTCATTGCGTGGAGTAAGGAAAACCATTATTTATTGCCATATCTAAGCCTGTTTAAGCAGGTTTAATCCACAACAAAGGGGGTGAAATTGAAGTTGGAACCTTACATGAAGGTTCTAAGTTTTTGAAGATAAAGACTTGAAAATCGGTATTTAGATTATTAGTTTTAAATAATAATAACCTGTTTAAGCAATTTTACGCGGCTCTAAGGGGGTGAAATGGGAGTTAGTAGTTTGTATGAAAGTTCTATGTTTTTGAAGTTAGAGATATGAAAATCGGCATTTAAGTTATGAAGTAGTTTTAAAAAATAAAAACCTTCTTAAATTATATATATAATAAAGCCTCTATACATACGCCTTTTACAGCGGAAAAATTTCATAATCTCATAGAAAATCAAAAATTGCACGCGGACGAAGTGCCGGGCGACCAATAGTACTGATTAATATGTTTATCTATGCTTATATCTAAATATTCGTATAAATTTTTCATGTACTATTAAAATAGTAGTTTATGAATACTCAATTGGGATTACAATTCCTGATTTCATGCAAGATTATGAAATTTTCCCTCTACCATCTTAGACTGCATCATCACGGACCACCAGGTGAGATTGCAGTCAAGGGCTAACTTTTAGTGGAATATATTAAAATATCATTGTTGACTTAAGGACGAAAATTTTTACTTGTTTTTATTTAGAAAACTAGGTAAAGTTTTTGACAGAAATTAATTTTATAATATAATAATATTTAATGGCATTATGGGAATGTTAGGATCGAAGTTAAACAAACCCAATGTAATTTACGAATATTATATTATTGAAAGTTGATTATTTATTTAGTTACAAAGTCTATTGATATATTATGATAAACGATTTAAAACACTTATTACGGACTATGTACGATATAACAAATATAATAATTAATTGATTGAATTGAGTGAATTAGCCGGACATGAGATGCGTGTACGCGGCCTCCCGTCGTCGGGGTTCAGAATTCACTGATTCGAACGCCCGGGAGAATCCCGACCGAAAGCGAGTCGGAACGGAAATTCCCGAGGGTTCAGTAGGTCTCGTGGGACTTCGCCACATCAGCCCCCCCGGAGACCTTTAGGTCGATCATGACGAATAAAGAATTCGTTCTTTTACATAATTAGTTTCCCTTGCTACAAAAGTATTATAATTAAAATTAAACATAAAACTTAATTAGGTATTAATTAAACTATTATATGGTTACAAAAAATAAACGATACAGTGCGATATTAGAAGTTTACGTACAATATTAATAGCTAAATGCATTCTCCAAAAATGGTTCTACATACTTATGATATGTGAGTTTACTCACATACGAAGGAATCTAACCCGTCTGCCAGAGCGAGTAACTGTATCAGGCTTGGTGGCAGGCGGTTCTGAAGTAACAGGTGAAAGATACGTACGTGGTTTTGGACCAGAAACATCGCTATACGCTTTGCATGCACTAGAGGCAGAAATTCTTATTTTCTGTAAATCCAGCGAAGAAGAAGCGTGCAAAAGATGTCTCAATTCGGAGTCCGTCTCTTGTGAAGAAGCGAGTTTATCTAAATTAATGCTATCAGTAACAGATTCAATCCGAGAGAGCGCATCGGCAACGACGTTGTCCTCTCCGGAAATGTGTCGCACGTCGGTCGAGAATTGTGACACGAAATCGAAATATCGGAACTGACGTGGAGAGCATTTTTCAGACGCTTTACGAAACGCAGCAACAATAGGCTTGTGGTCTGTCCAGATCGTGAACGGCTTCAGCTCGACCATGAAACGAAAATATTTCACGGCTTCGTAAATGGCGAGTAGCTCTCGATCGAAAGGGCTATACTTACGTTGAGCAGAGGTCAGTTTCTTGGAGAAGAAAGCAAGGGGTTGACAATTACCTTCAACTTTCTGCTGCAATACGGCGCCGATGGCGATATCGGACGCATCACAGACCAACATCAGATCCGCTGTAGGATCGGGATGAGCAAGCAGTGTTGCATCGACGAGGCTCTTTTTGCATTCGTTGAAAGCCTGTTCCAGCTCAAACGTCCAGGTGATGGGAGAGTTTGGCTTGGTATCCGTGCCGCTAAGTAGTTGGTGTAATGGTGCTTGGATTTCCGCAGCGTTCGGTAGGTACCTTCTATAAAAGTTAATCATACCGAGAAATCTCCTCAATTCTTTCAAGGTCTTGGGCTGCGTGAAGTTCTGAATGCTACTTACCTTTTCTGGCGTAGGACTCGTGCCGTTTGCCGTAACTAAGTAGCCGAGGAACTCGACTTCTGGAACACCAAATACGCTTTTAGCGGAGTTTAAAACAGCACCATGATCTTGAAGGCGCTCTAGAACCTGTTTGAGATGAAATTCGTGATCGTTGTGGTCGCGTGACGCAATCAATATGTCATCTATATACGGGAAAGCAAAATCCAGGTCCCTTAAGATTTCGTCCATGAACCGCTGAAACGATTGCGCGGCGTTCCTTAGACCAAAACTCATGAACGGAAACTCGAATAATCCGAACGGCGTAGTTATGGCAGTTTTGGGTACATCCGCAGGGTTGACTGGAATCAAATGGTAAGCACGTACCAAATCAATTTTGCTAAACACAGTACAGCCATGTAGATTATGGGAAAAATCTGCGATGTGGCGTACTGGGTATCGATCGGGTACTGTTCGAGCGTTGATACCTCTGTAGTCTCCGCAAGGTCGATCAGTACCGTCTTTTTTAGGTACTAGATGGAGAGGCGCTGCCCACGGACTATCGGATCTACGTGCAATACCTGCTCTTACCATATCCTCAAACTCACGCTTAGCTCGGCGGAGCCGGTCCGGTGCCAATCTGCGAGGTCGACTGTACACCGGCGGACCGGGCGTAGTGCGTATGTAGTGGAGCGTTTGATGCTTGACTTCGCGCACCAATGGCTCGCCAGAGGGTCGCGTGACCTCAGGAAACTGTTTGAGTAACTGATGATAACGAGAATTACCTGTAACAGTCTTAATTTCGCACTCTAAGGAAGATAACACGGGTTTAGCATTTACAATGAGCGTAGTCGTATTATCAACTAATCTGTGGTTCCTTACATCTACGAGTAGGTTATAATATGATAAAAAATCTATGCCTATGATCGGTCGGGTTACGTCGGCTATTACAAAACGCCAGCGAAAATCTCGACGCAACCCGAAATTTAAATTTAAGTTTATTGTTCCATATGTATTAATCACTGTACCATTAGCGGCAAAAAGTTTATAGTCAGTCTTCTTAACAATTGTCTTATAAGAACTTACATTTCTAATAGGGAACACACACAAATCAGCACCAGTGTCTATTAAGAACTTAACGTTAGAGTGTTTGTCCGTTACAAATACGCGACTCGGTGTGACGTCACGACAGTCATCGTTAGCCGCCATCAATGACTGCGTTTTTCGTTTTCCGATGAGTAAGTGCACGGATTACGGCACTTTGTAGCCTTGCTCTGGAATTTGCGGTGATACCAGCAGTGGGCATCAGTCGCAGAATCATTGGATCGGCTACGGGAACGTCGGCGCCATCTCGTGCTGCTATTCGATCTCGAGCGGGATCGCGATGACGATGTAAGTTCGTCGATTTGGCGCGACAAATTAGCGATTGATTGCTTGAGTTCGCTAATTTCATCATTCGACGACAGCTGATGAACTTGCGGCGCAGTACCAATCACATTATTATACGCATGCGTAGCCAGCTGTTTGAGGCTACTCTTGGATTGCGATGCCATTGTTTAAAATAAAATAAAAACTTTTGTTACACTGAATCTATTTTCGGAATAAAACAAGTTCGTCACTATGCACACAAAGAATGTTCGAAATATGCAAGCACTTGAGAGTTCGGGACGCGTCGCCGGTTCACCACTTATGGGAACGTCGGGTGTCACCAGTTATGGGAATGTTAGGATCGAAGTTAAACAAACCCAATGTAATTTACGAATATTATATTATTGAAAGTTGATTATTTATTTAGTTACAAAGTCTATTGATATATTATGATAAACGATTTAAAACACTTATTACGGACTATGTACGATATAACAAATATAATAATTAATTGATTGAATTGAGTGAATTAGCCGGACATGAGATGCGTGTACGCGGCCTCCCGTCGTCGGGGTTCAGAATTCACTGATTCGAACGCCCGGGAGAATCCCGACCGAAAGCGAGTCGGAACGGAAATTCCCGAGGGTTCAGTAGGTCTCGTGGGACTTCGCCACATCAGCCCCCCCGGAGACCTTTAGGTCGATCATGACGAATAAAGAATTCGTTCTTTTACATAATTAGTTTCCCTTGCTACAAAAGTATTATAATTAAAATTAAACATAAAACTTAATTAGGTATTAATTAAACTATTATATGGTTACAAAAAATAAACGATACAGTGCGATATTAGAAGGTCTCGTGGGACTTCGCCACAGCATTGTTCCAGGCGCCCGGTCATTTCGGAATACTAATTTATCAAATACGATGATTGCTTTAAAAATGTAACAGGCGTTTGCATTTTGCGAGCTTTATTTTGTCTGGCTGAAATAACGGCCCACGGCATGAGTCTGGGAGTGTTGATTATTAATTATTAACGCTATTCTGTAAAACATACATAAAAATCAGCTCTCAGAAAATAAGTAAAGTTAGGAACGTTTTTACGTACCTTTAGCACCTTATAACTATGAAATGGCCGTCGCATCAAATTTACGAGTATGTGTACGTTAAATCTACGTACCAAAGCTACACACACACACATTTTGTTTCTCAGAAAATAATTAAGGTTTGGCGGCCCTGGGATCTTGCTCTATATTAAACTAATGGTGATCAGGCGTATTCACATTTTTACCCCCTACCAAAAAGTGTTCAACGCGCTTAAAGAAGTTTTCACTTCAAAAATCACGAAGGTCCATTTCCCATTCGTACTGATGTGGAAAGTGTACCTACAAGCCTTGTAGTTAATTTTCGTTTGTTAACGAGGCTAGTGGGTACTCGGAGGCGTATTAATTACTCGTGGAGGGGGCGACTAGCGTCGAGTTAATTGAAGGAAGTTTGCGACGCGACGCTCTACATGTGTGAGCGTCTGTGTACACGGCCACTGGCGGGTGTATCTTTTTCAATTACCTACTATTGTAACACGCAACTACTCGTGCTAAGCCTGGCCTGCTCATAATAAAGTAGGTACTAAATATTGTGAATGAAAATGTGTCTCTGCGTATCCGTCTATCAATCAAATTAGTATAATGCAGCGAGTCATATCTACTAATATTATAAATGCGAATGTGTCTGTCTGTCCGTCTGCTACGCCTTCACGGCCCAACCGTTTTACCGATTTTGATGAAATCTGCAGGGCGAGTCAGAACATTTCGATAACATACCGAATCGATACGATTAGATATCGATCTCGAATCGAAAGTTTTTTGTCGTGCAATTCAGAACGTTCGGTTTGAGGATACGATTCGATATCGACTACGGTTTCGGAATCGACAAGTTACATATTTTAGATTACATGTGCATTTACAAAGACTGTTATTTTACCAAAATTTTACTCATTATTAAATTCTTTTTAAGCAATAAAAAATAGGTTTCAACCATTTTCTAGGGTAATTCAAGTCATTATTCAAAATGACGACCTATCAATTACGATAGAAAAACATCGAAATGTATTGCTAAACATTTTAAGTTTTTATTATAGCTATCCTCGTAAATGCCACACTGTCAAACAATTCAAACATTGGTCTTTCAATGTCAACTGTCAAGTTCTCAGATCAATGGACAATGACCTCATCAAGTACAATTTTGATTTTTGAAATTTTGACTGGTTCTTAATAATTTGTGTTGAACTTAGATTAATTGTGTATTTAAATACAATAATATGGAATGTAACCTGGGCCTAACCTCCCTGAGGAGCCTGAACCCGCCGCAAGCCTGAACCACCAAAATAACCAGGGTCCCCATGGTCCCCTGCTGCTCCACAGGCTGAGGAACAACAAAAGGAGAGGAAAAGGAAAAGAAGGGATGAAGGTAATAACAAATTTTGCAAGTATAATAAACTAGCTATGGCCCGCGACTTCGTCCGCGTGGATTGAGGTTTTTCGGTTCCCGCGGGAACTCTTTAATTTTCCGGGATAAAAAGTAGGTACCTAGCCTATGTGTTATTCCACACTATAATCTGGCTCAGCTTTAGTATACCGGACGCTGAGTTGGAGGTTCATATTTTTTTTATAGAAAGACCTTGATGTGTTAAGCCTTGCACTAAAATATTTTACTACGGAACTCAATAGTTTTCGAGATATAATTTTTTGAAAATTGCAAATTTTCACCACTTTTGACTATTTCTTACGACATTTGCCATAGATTACAGACTCATTGACGTTTAGTTGGCGTACTAAAGTTTCGTTTTACGTATTAAAATCCGTTCCAAACATGAAAAGTATCATAAAATGTCAATAATCGTATTCAAACCATAGATAATGTCTATACCGATTATTGGAACGGAACGCGTGCGTTGGCGCCAAATTCAAATCTATGAGTTATCGTTTTACGCGTTTTTCAGTTTAAAAGGTTACAAGGTTAAAAAAAAACGTTTTAAGGTTATAGGTTTAATTATTTAACTAGAAAGGTATAAAGGTGTGTTATTATATGTATAATTAGGCATATCATACACAAAACCGAATCTGCACACCCCGACTCCACGCAGTCTTGTCTGCCCTGCCCCTAGAGTGTTTTTTTTAAGCGCGAAGCCAGAAGAAGAGTCTTCTGGCGTAGCCCATTCTAATTAAGAAATTAACCTTTTCCACTACCTAAAACAAAAGGTAAGGTACTTTAAAGTAGGTATAATTAATTAAAACGTACAAAAGTAAAACCTAACCTCAAAATTTTAAAAAATTAATATCTCGCAAACTACTAAAATCCGTAACGTCTTACTTGGAGGGGGGGTATATCCCCTCCCCCCCCCCTCCCTTCCCCCCCCTCCCCTTCCCCCCCCCTCGCGTCCGGTATACTAAAGCCCAACCTATAATCTATCTATGTGCCAAATTTCATCCAGAGTAACAAACATCCATCCAAACTTTCTCATTTATAATATTAGTATTTAGTGGAGATGTTATGTATAGGTTTCCATTTTCAGTTAATAGTAGGTATACCTAAATACAATTGGATGTTAACATTTTATATACCTATTTTAATTTTTCAGATTTTGATGACAGAATGATGGCAGCCATGGAGCGGCAGGCAGAAGCCTATGAAGAAATGGGAAGGCAAATTGGCCGATTAGCAGATGCAGTTAATAATATTTTCTTTAATATATTTAGCTACAGATTCATTTTGTAAATATTATATTACTAAACTTGTGCATAACGTTTTACCAATTTTAATCTTATTTTATTCCATTGACATTGGACCGCATTATCTCATAAACAGATACAGACAGATATTTTAGGCAAAGTACAATTATTTTCAAATTACCTAAGTACCTACCTCCTAATAATAATAATCACTGTTACCATAAAATATAGTTAACTTTTATTATGATTTCCATAAAAATTGTGCTACTAGCATGAATTAGGTACCTTGTAGTACTGCCTAGTCTTATTTATAGGTTTAACTAGCAAACCCGGCGAACTCCGTTTCGCCACCAGATGGCTTTCCCGCTAAAAAGACTTTCCCGCTTTTCTGTTGAATTTTTTCCTGAATTTTCTTTGCTGTAAACCTCACGGAGCCCGAGACCTTTCCAACGAATGCAAAACCGTGGAAATCGGTTCGTGCGTTCTGGAGTTATAGCGTCAGGAAGGAAAACCCGACTTATTTTTATATAGTAGATATTTATTTTGTGCCATGATTGTGTGATTACTACCGCTGTGAAATTAATGTATTGTACTACCTAGTAGGTAACTTATGATCTTATCCCATATTAAGCTAAAAGCTTCACAGCTGATTGATATCGGTAGGTACATAAACTATATTTGGCTATAGATTCAAGAGCCTATTATTAATTGTAATATTAGTTTATTCCTTTGAATCTGGCACCGAAGACTGACTATATTATATCATAGATTAATACATAATATGATTGTCATGACTGAGATATTATAGGCCAAGTATTATTTTTAAGTAATCTAAGTACTATCAATAACACTGTTACCATAAAATATAGTTACTTAGAAGTACCTATTATTGTGATTTTCAAAGAATATTTGTGCTATTAGTAAGAGAGAGGTACTTACCTACTTGCCTACTGGTAAAGATAGAATCTTGTGCTATAATTTATAAGAATATTTGATTGAGTAGTTTTGTTTACAGAGATAGTTTATGCTTAAAATAGTTTCTATAGGAGATTATATATTTTGGACTTAATAATAAAAGATTTAATTGTTAATGTTTTACTTATTGGTTTTAATATTTATCTTGCCCATTATTGTTTAATTACCACAGCTGTGTAGTAATCATATCCTACCTACCTAGAGTGCTCGTTCAACTCCAACTCGTCCATATTAAATAAAAAACTGTTTTGAATTTAGAAATGATCTATTTTATTTCACTTTTGGCCATGCGCCGGATAAACATTGTTCATTATTTGTATGGCCCTCGCCAATTCTGCTGAGGCAGTGAAGGCAGATGTCACTAAGTGGTCATCGGTCTCACTGTCTTGCAGATCTTCCACATTTGCGGGCAAATGAGCCAATACGCACGTATTATGCCGCACAGCGCAAGCGTTTATGATCTTGCCTGCCTTTACAGGGTCATACTCCAGGGTCCGGTGTTTGAGAATACATGTGAAGCTGCTTTTCAGCATACCTATGCATCTTTCCACACAATTTCGTGCTTTAATGTGGCGAGCAGTATAAAGTGCCCCTTGGCTACCATCTGCTACATGCAAAATTGATGTAAGCAACCAAGGTTCTGATGGATAACCAGTCTCCTGAAACTAGAAAAAATTCATAACATAATATTTAGTACTTGTATAAATTATCTAATTATTGTTAGATTGTGGGATAGCTAATAAGTAGGTACGAGTACATAATATAAAATTACCTCTAATATTTCAAGTTTCATAGTTATAACTGTGTAGGTATTTGCCTACTAGTTAACTGAATATTTAATGATTAGTTACAATAGGTAATTTATTCTCACCAAGCAGTCAGCATTCTACTCCATTTTCATTTAAATACTGAATTTTGCCCCTCAATACAACTGCTACGAACATTTTTTCGCGAAAAAAGCAAACGGAAAGAAAAATTAAAAGTAAACAAAAGGATACCGAATGCTCCGTAGGTTTCGATATGTAACCAACAAAAATTATCGGACGTTCGGAAAATCTCATTCGATTCGGTTGTTGTGAATAGCGTTTGATAGAAGAAATCGAACGATATCTACGCCGGTTCGATTCGGTTTCGATATCGGCAATTTCGCTGTCGATACGGTTACTCTGAATTGAAAATACATCTTATCGTACGATAAGAAACCGAATCGATCGATAATTTTGATATCGTAAGGTTCTGAATCGCCCTGCTGGTACAGGAATGGGTTGTATCCCGGAGAAGGACATAGGCTACTTTTTATCCCGGAGAATCAAGGAGTTCCCGCGGGATTAAAAAACTTAAACCACGCGGACGAAGTCGCGGCCATCAGCTAGTCTAGTATATTATAAAGAGAGATACCACACCTGTCATCGTAGCCGAGTCTGTCATTTGTATGGGCGTCAACCCACTATATCAATATGTACACTCGCCGGCATATTTAGCGGAACATAAAAAAAAGGTTTGATATCAGTATCACATAATGTTGCTGGCTGGTTTATACGTCATTTAATTTAAAAAGAAATATTTTCAAATTAAGAAAACAACTGAACATCACATTTTATGCAATTGTTTTAATTTTATTCAAATACACCTTATCTGGAGCGAACTTCGAGTATTTCTTCCTTCTGAGTTTGATTTAAAAGTTCATTGAAACACTGTTTTCTGTTAGTTTTTTTTAATCGCGTATCTTTCTGGAGTTGATGACTGAATTATGCCTGACTTAGCCCCAACGGAGATTGCCAGGGCACTCGAAATGCGAAGAAATGGAGAAACCTACAGAGTGATATCCAGAGATCTTCGTCGACCAGTTTCAACGATCCATCGCAGTATTCAACGGTTCAGGGAGACCGGTACTTATGTGAGAAGAGCAGGACAAGGCAGAAAAAGACGCACTTCGAGTAGGGATGATCGTTTCATTCGGCTTCGTGTACGTAGGAACCCCCGTTTGACGGCCCTCCAAGCCCGACATGAGTTAGAAGCAGTGCGGGGTGTAACCGTAAGTGAGCGTACGGTACGAAGAAGGCTCGAAGAAGCTGGTTTGGGTTCATTTGTGCCCGCCAAGGCTCCAAGGCTCGAGGTAAATCATCGTAGAAACAGGTTAACTTTTGCTCAGGAACATCGACTTTGGAACGCGGACCAATGGAGTAAGGTATTGTTTAGTGATGAGTGCAGAATTCTCTTAAATCAAATTGACGGCAGGCAAAGAATATACAGACGCAAAGGAGAACGATACATTCAGACAAATTTTGAAACTACAGTTGCATACGGTGGTGGATCAATAATGGTTTGGACGGGCATTTGTTTGGGAGCTCGCACAGACTTGTTAGTGATTGACAGAGGGAGTCTGACTGCAGACCGCTATATCAGAGAAGTTTTAGAAGAAAATTTCGTACCGTTTGCCCCATATATCGGTGACGATTTTGTTTTTATGCAGGATAATGCTCGGCCGCATACCGCTCGGGTAACTCAAGCTGATCTTAATGATATGAATATCACTGTTATGGAGTGGCCGGCGAGATCACCGGATATGAACCCAGTAGAGCACGTTTGGGACTTGCTGAAAATAAAAGTTAAGTCCAGAATTCCAGCTCCTGCCAACGTGGGTGAACTGCGAATCGCCGTAGTTGAGGAATGGCGGAGACTATCCCAGGAGACCATCGATAATATCATTCTCAGTATGCCTAGACGGGTAGAAACTTTAATAAGAGCACGTGGAGGAAATACGCGATATTGATCACCATTTTTCTAATTTAATTAATTGTTATTTTAATATTAAATTTCACTTTTCCCGGTTACATGAAAAGTTCAAAAATGTACCATTTTTCACAAATAGCCTTTACTCGCAAAATCTGTTCTTAATGTGATCTCATTTTAAGTAAAACAAATGAAACTTTAAATAACAAAAGAAGTGTAGTAAGTAGATTTTAAAATAAAACCATATTTTTTTAATTATGGACCTTTTTTTTATGTTCCGCTAAATATGGCGGCGAGTATATTACCCAATCCAGATGCTATTAGGATAGTAGGTACAACTATTTTTATCTCTTTTCCTCTTATGATTACAGTCACTGAAGAGAAAAGGATAGATTGCTAATAGTGCGACTAATCCAGATACGTATAACAGTATGATCTATCATATCCAGATGCTTATATATCAGGACAACAGTTAAAATTCTATCCTTTTCTTTCGAGTGAATTTTATCATAGGAAGAAAAGAAATTAACCTATTTTTATTATCCTAATAGCATCTGGATTGGGTTATCGATGCTGTGAAAATAGATTCAAAACAGCTTATATACTAAAACAAATAGGTACATTCCTTGAAAATGGTAAAATCCGATTCAAAGTGAAAGGTCAAAGGTTGTAAGTTTTAAACAAAGAGCCTCGAGGAATGAGCAGTTAGCGCGAGTAAAGTTAGAACGCTGAGCAGTTTAAGCTAAGCACTCTTACTCTCTCGAGTTGCTACGTGACTCAAATGCGCGTCATCTGCGCAGACTTGCAAATACTTGTCATACACAAAAAATATGAATTATGATAAAATTCAACATTATTTTCTATTTCACTCGTCAAGTAACTGAGACAAGACAGGGCAGATAGTTCGGTTCAAGTTGTGCCGCTATCACACTGAGAAGTTTCACTGAGCGGTGTCTCGTCATTAGCTGGGTACACACAGCGCGTAAAGTAAAATGAACCTTAACTGCATTGGTTTATTTAGAGCTCATTTCATCATTTCGTGTATTTATTCACAGCCAGCGCTCCAAACGCTGAATTTGTGACTTTAAAGCAAGAGCTTGTGGGTCCATTTTACTTTGACGCTAATGAGAATGAACGCTCACTACGTCAATCGAATTTGCAATGTAAAAACTCAGAGTAAGCGTACTGAGCTCATCAGTCGTATTTCCGAAGTCTGCCTTGTGAGTTGCGAGGCTGCCACGCTTAGTGATGACCCTGCTTGCTTTTCAAGTTCGTGACTGGGACGCGTGCCAACGGCTGTCTTCGCACAACTTATGAAATCTTGAATTGAAATTCCGATACTTTCGCTTGCTTCACAAAATAACTAAAAAAAATTACAAATCAAGTTATCAGACCTCAGTTACCTTAGAGTCAAAGATACGTGTTTTTAAAGCATTTATTACTAAAGTTTGTACCTTAATGTAATTTTTAGCATCATTTCGAATTCTCTTTTTATTTATTACTAGCGGACGCCCGCGACTTCGTCCGCGTGGCATAAGTTTTAATTCCCACAGGCACTCCTTACTTTTCCGGGATAAAAAGAAGCCTATGTCACTTTTCAGGTAGGTACTCAACTATACCAATACCCATGCAAAAAATCACGCCAATCCGTTGCTATATTGCGGCGTGATTGAAGGACAAACTCCCTATTTGACTTTCTTGGCCATAGAAATTTTAAAAAATTTTGAAATCCGCATTTCATCCTTTTTAACCGGAAGCCCAAATACCAAGTTTCATGGCTATAGCTTGAAAAACGACGGAATTTCATAAAATTTTCATCCCCTATTTTAATCCCTTTGGGCGTGGAATTTTTATAAATTGTTACACACGTCCTTCTTATTTTTTTACCGAAAACCAAAATACCAAGTTTCGTAGATATACCTAACTTGAAAAATAACTTGTAAAATAAAAGACTTTCATACAAACTTTCATCCCCTATTTAAGCCCTTTGGGGGTAGAATTTTCAAAAATGACGAAACACGTATTTCTTCATTTTGAACCATTAGCTCAAATACCAAGTTTCATGGATATAACTTGAAAAATGACGGACTTTTATACAAAATTTCAACCCCTATTTAACCCCTTTGGGGGTGGAATTTCGAAAAATCCTTTCGTAGTGGATACCTACTCTTCACAAAAAATACACCCTCCAAATTTCATGTCTCTAGGACCAGCGGGTTAGGCTGTGCGTTGATATATAAGTCAGTCAGTCAGTCAGTCAGTCAGTCAGGACTTTGAATTTTATATATATAGATTTACCACAGTTGTGCTTACAACGGTACACAAGGGAGTTGGTGCCTTTTTGAATTTGTACCTATTTATATGCTAAGTAGGTATTGAGTTTTTTATTCCAAAAGTCTTATTTTATTCATGAATGCTTTTAGATTATATCTAATATTAAGTTTGTAAACTTATTCAACCAATGAAAGAAAAAAATCCTTTTCATTAATTAAGGTCATTTTTATGACCTTCACTAACGAAGAATTTGTTCTATATTTAATCAATAATAAGAGGTGTATTTAAAAGGAATAATATGAGTAAGTATATTATGTTTTCCTTATTACATATTAGTACTTACTTTAATGATGATTACATACCTACTCATCTAGTAATAAACAGACCATGTTTGCCAAAAGTTTTCACTCGTGTAAACATAATTCCAGAAGTGGGCAAATAATTAAATTTACTTTTAAAATATGTTTGTACTCTCTTTAAAACTTGCACGAGCGAATGGTCACAACGTGTAGCGGTTTCACGAGAGATTTAATGTAAACAGTAAGTCTAAAACTTGGCCAAAGCATCATAACAATAAATTAATCATTTCATCAGACTGCAGTTGCTACTGCTAAGCTCTAAATCAAATTGCGATCTAAACACAAAAGTATTCATTAATCGCTGAGTCTACCGACAGAAGACTAACTTTAAACGTAAAAATACTCGTATTTATGCAAATTATTCCAATATGACGCCAAAGAACGAACCGAGTGAAATACATCGAATGAGTCAAATATCTATCTAATTAAACCTTCATCAATAAATAAATTAACAATATTTTATCTTTTCTAAAATTATAATTCAATTTTAAACACAAAGCTGACACTCGTTACTGAAAAAGTAACAACGAACAGTGAACACACAACTGATTGTACCTATCTAACTATACGGAATTACGTAACAAACAACAAATAGGTAAAAACCGGAATGAATTCACTAAACTAAGAAGTTTATCAACTGAGTCTCTTGCCCGACGGCAAGGTTTTCCTAATTGTAACGAAGTAAGTTGTAAAAGAGGGATTGCCAATAAAACAATCAATTCACTTATAATATTGCGTCAACGTTTCCTTGGAAATTGAAAAGGGCAGGCCCAGAAGTGAAATTGGTTGCTTAAGTTAATAGAAAGTTCTATGACGCTTTTTCCTTTCGGAAACATCTTGTACCTATCCATACCAAGCAGCATTTTTGCTACATTCTGGTTTTTCTTTGCGTATAAAAAGCATATACAAGTCGCAGAAAATTCTTGGAGAAACGCGTAAGCGACGCGACGCACTAAGCCCGGCGCTTTTGATTCTCGTGTTAGAATTTTCATTACATTTAGTTCGCGGTACCAACCTCCCATGCGCGTGTCTTGCGCGTTTTACCAAGAACTATAAACCGTAACCATGGGTCCTTTGGGGTACCAAAGTGCTTGAATGGCGGTATCGCACCGGGAAGCGCAGCGTTGGGTAACCCCCACTAGGTTTGACGACCTCCGTGGCGCAGGGTGTAGCGCTGTCCGTGGCGCTGTTGTCTTAACGTGCGGAGGTCCCGGGTTCGATCCCCGGCAGGTTCAATTTGGAAATTTAATATTTCTGAATTTTCCCTGGTCTGGCCTGGTGGGAGGCTTCGGCCGTGGTTACTGCCATGCCCCTAACAGGTTAGCCCGCTACCATCTTAGACTGCATCATCACTTACCATCAGGTGAGATCGCAGTCAAGTGCTAACTTGTAGTGGAAAAAAAAAATGGTGGACAGACGATCTCAAGAGGGCAGCTGAGAGCCGCTGGGAACAAGCGGCACAAGACCATGCTCTGTGGCGATCCATGCAGGAGACCTACGTCCAGCAGTGGACGTCTATAGGTTGCGACCACGACGGCGACGATAGACCGTAAAGGTTTTCTCTAACATATTTCTAAAATAATTATTATTCTCGAGTTGATCTTCAAGATCAAAATTATCACTTCAGTCAGAGAATATGATTTCACGGCTGTCAGCGGCAGCTGAAATAGGTAATTTTACATTACATAATCAGATTTAAATTGTACACAATTTCATTTTGTAAACGTTTATTTAACTATGAGAGTGTAGAAACAAAAACTGAATTCAAATTCAAGATCAAGACACGCGGAAGCGTGTCCAGCCAAAGTCCAAAAAAGAAAGAACTGGCAGCACCGTGTGTAATATTACACGAACCATTTGGAGCCACTTTTGACCCCCTCATAACTCAAAAACTATTACACTTAAACATGTCAAATTTGGCTCATATATTGAGACCCGCGAGATACGTATGTGCTCCAAATTTCATAAGCACACCTCAAATGGTTATTTAGATATAAACGTCCAAAAATCGTCATTTTTATGATCTACCTACGGATAGATCAAAACTCTGACACGGGGCATACTACCATCGCTTAGAGCCGTATTATTTTAATATTGTTGACGTTCATGTTGTAGTGTTATAATCATTATTTTAAGGACGTCAAAGTACGTGACATTCAACCGTTACTTTGAAATAATACTGCTTTAAGCGGTGGTAGTAACTCCCTCGTCCACTTCCTGCGGCAACTTGCATTACATTCTACGCATAGTGCATGCACAACTAAATAAAACAAGAGTTGTTAAGTAAAAAAAAAACTCCTATTACATAAATCATACTGCAGGTCTTTGTTTAAATTCGTTATTTTGTGTTGTTAACTATTGAAAATGACACATAATTATTATTTTAATGTAAATAATAATGAATAATAATATAGTTGCATTAAAACCTTACCTTCGTATTCACGCATTTTGTGCAACGAAACGTCATTGACAGAAAAGAAGAAGAAACGTATTTGAAGTCGTCAGTTCAAGTTGTCAGTCATTGTGATTTTTAATCATTGTTTATAGTGGTTTTAGTGATATCGACTGTTTACCGTGCTTGTTTTCAATGTCTCACTAAAAACTTTTGCTATACTATAATATGGATTCGATCTCGCCGACTTCGCGCTATATTCCATGGATGACCATTGTTTGCAATTTGGGTACGTTACGTTGAGGTGCATAAATTGTCACCTGAGTGTAAACAGGATGCTAAGACCTGTTGTTACCATGGGTGGGCTCACCATCGAAATGATATTGTTGCACCGGCAGCTTTCTTGATAATGTAACGACAGTGATTACCTATTTAATATGAAGATGAATAAATCAATGAACTAATAGAAAAGTCCTATTACAGTGTAAAGGATTATTTGAATGATAGCAAGGCATGGGTATGAATTGTTACAGCGGCTGATTATGTAACTGTTATATTGTATATATAATTTCAAATATTTGTGAGATGGTGATAATAAAACAAACACAGTTGAGTTTGTTGCGGGCTCTTCTCAGACCAGGGCACGTTTGGAACCCTCGTAGCTTTAGTTTTAAGATACCGTAGTTAGTTATCACCATCACGTCTTATGCTCTGTAAGCATGACGTTCAGAAGGTGTACTTTGTAGGTACCTATTTTGAATAAATATGTTTTGAGTTTGAGATTGTGTTCAATAATTTCTGTACAAAAAGAAATGATATCCCATCAAAAACATAAATGTAAAATGAGAGCCAAAATCCAAAATTGTGATATGTATAATTATATGCATTGGTTGTTGACTTCAGCGACAAAAGAAGTGAGATCTAAATGGGTGCCAAAGTTCAATGGTCAGTCCTGCAATTTATTTATAACAACATAAAATATTTTATAACAACTTAAAATATAATTTCTTCTTATAACTTAGGATAATATGTTGAAGACTAAGGCTTTGGCTTGGTTAGTTTTCATATACGAATTATAGCCTTCGCAAGTTGTAAAGCTGTAAGTTCTTATTTTATTCTTCCGAAAATTTGGCTTGCTAGTAGAAACTGTACTTTTAGGTACCTACTTAATAATAATTCGTATATGGAAACTAGCCAAGCCAAAGCCTTAGTCTTCAACATATTATCCTAAGTTATAAGAAGAAATTATATTTTAAGTTGTTATAAAATATTTTATGTTGTTATAAATAAATTGCAGGACTGACCATTGAACTTTGGCACCCATTTAGATCTCACTTCTTTTGTCGCTGAAGTCAACAACCAATGCATATAATTATACATATCACAATTTTGGATTTTGGCTCTCATTTTACATTTATGTTTTTGATGGGATAAATATTACAGCAAGCATTATTCAGATACCTACAGTTTTATACGAACTTTCTTGAAATCTTAAAGAGCTTGGTACAGGTGCCAATTAGTGTAAAGTGAATTGGAACTTTGAAGTATATCAAGAATTTATCTAGAATTATAATTTATTTTGTACTAGCTGATGCCCGCGACTTCGTCCGCGTGGATTGATTTTTTGGTTCCCGCAGGAACTCTTTAATTCTCCGGGATAAAAGTAGCCTTTGTGTTATTCCTGATTATAATCTATCTCTGTGTCAAATTTCATCCAGATCCGTTCAGCCGTTCTGGCGTGATTAAGTAACAAACATCCATCCATACATCCATCCATCCAAAGTTTAGAAGTAAAATTAATCCTTCTGTAAAACACGGATTCCATCAAACAATTATTAATCATATTTATGGTTTTCGAGTAATATGTTCTCAGAATTTACCCTCCGATTATGATTACGTATAATATTCGTGGAAAACTTTCGAGACTCATCGGCAATCTTAAGTTACAAGCGAGCCTATCAGATAACTTTAAGAGGAATACTCTCTTTAAATGGTTTCTTCCCATAGGAGGTAAGTAGGTGCTTTTAAGAGATGCTTTATAGTAGGTACATACTTATATAATATACCTACCTGGCTATTACTATAAAAAAATGTTATAACGAATAAAATCATACTTAATATTATAAATTCGAAAGTGTGTTTGTTTGTTGGTTTGTTGGTTTGTTGGTTTGTCCTTCAATCACGCCGCAACAGAGCAACGGATCGACGTGATTTTTGGCATGGGTATAGTTGAAGACCTGGAGAGTGACATATAGGCTACTTTTTATCCAGGAAAATTAGGGAGTTTCCGCGAGAATCAAAAAAACTCAAACCACGCGGACGAAGTCGCGGGCTGCAGCTAGTTTAAAATATTATAAAGATTTAGATCTTCACCCACCACCATGATTCATTGATTTATTCATTGCTCTTTTTGCCTCTACCAGTCCTTGACTGCGATCTCACCTGATAGTAAGTGATGATGCAGTGTAAGATGGTAACGTAACCTGTTAGGGGTATGGCAGTTATATACTCGTGTGGTTATATTTAACCCTAGCCGGTTTCTACACAGCATCGTACCGGAACGCTAAATCGCTTGACGGTACGTCTTTGCTGGTAGGGTGGTAACACCAGACCAGACCAGAGAAAATTTAGAAATTACTAGCTGATGCCGCGACTTCGTCCGCGTGGATTGAGGATTTTTGGTTCCTGCGGGAACTCTTTATTTTTCCGGGATAGGAATAGCCTATGTGCTATTCCAGACTATAATCTGTCTCTGTGCCAAATTTCAGCCAGATCCGTTCAGCCGTTGGGACGTGATTGAGTAACAAACATCCATACATCCATCCATCCATACATCCATCCAAACTTTCGCATTTATAATATTAGTAAGATATATTCCCAAAATTGACCTCCCATATTAAGGCAACACTGGCGCCTAAGCACTGCGCCAGGGAGGTTGGTTTTTTTTCATTAATAATGTTATATTATATCTACCAAAGACCTGTAAAAAGTCAACCGGAAAGTTAGAATTATGAAACGATCTAGGTACCCTAGTAACTAACTTTGATATAAACATTGATGTAGAATTGTAGTGCCTATATAAAGTTAATTTGCTTCCAATAAAGTTACAAACTTCCTATAATATACCTACCTAGTATCTATATAACTACCCTAACAACCAATGCAGCTATTTCTAAAGTTGTAGCTGTAGTAAAGTTTGTCGAGGAGCCAATACATGGAACCACTATTTGGAATATAACTTCCACATTTGCGGTCCCGTCTCTTGTTAAAACTTCGCCAAGTCAGTAAATCTGCGAGCCATTGAGGTTAAGTTGAATAAGTTTATATTTTGGACAACGATAAGGAGTTAGCAAGTGTTAGCGGACCTTAATGGTTCAGTTGTTAGCCTTATCAAAATTACTGGATTTAATTCATTTATTTAGGAATTTAAAATTTTAATTTATAATGTCAATACTAGAAATAAAAATAAACTTGTAATGCCTGCTTCTAGGCTTTGTAAAACTAGCAATTCGTTTGTGGGAAGCAGTGTCCGCTTCTACAATAAGCTCCCAGAAGACATGTTGAAGATGTCTCTGAATAAGTTCAAAGTTAATGTAAAACGTAAACTCATTGAAAAATCTTATTACCATGTGAAGGATTACTTTAATGACAAGGAAGCTTGGCAATAATTTGCTCTAATGGCTCTGATAGTTCCTTAGTTAAGATTATTTGTGAGATGGTGATAATGAAAAAAAAAAACCCCGGCTGAGTTTGTTGTGGGCTCTTCTCAGACCAGGGCGCGTTTGGAACCCTCGTAGCTTTAGTTTTAAGATACCGTAACAGATTATCAACATCGTGTTTTTTAAAGTAAGTAATTTTTAACGTCAATAAGTGTACCTACAGTGTACCTATATTGAATAAATGATATTGAATTGAATTGAATTGAATTGAATTTACTTGGATATGGTCAGGAGATATTAAATTTCAAAGCTAAAATAGCGCTATTCATTTGAATTAACAGATATATTTATTAAACTGCTATACTATATTTATCGGCAAAGCTTAAAATTTCAAATTACGTTTCCGAGTTGGCACTTATAGTTATTTCTGAGTAGGATAGCCAAGGAGAAGTTATCTTCAGGATAAAGATGATCATTCAATTTTTAATTATGTATTTAAACCCATAGGTAAAGCAGAAAAGCTTTGTTTGAACGTGTACTAAAATAGTTATCATAAGATAGGAAAAATTAATAAAAATAATTTTACATTAAATCCACTACTGCATAAATCAGTTGTAATGAAATATTACTAACAAAAAAAGGCAAAACACCCAAACAGCAAAAAATAAGAGGCTCTTGAAATAAAAACGTCATAAAACTGATTGCTAATAATTTGTGTAATCCAATCAGAGGTGATTGCTATAGTCCAGGTGATTGGATAAAACACTCTTCCACTATTCCGCTTGCATATTATTTAAATATAGAGGTCGTTTTTTTAACGGGAACAATTTTTAGCAATCAAAAAACTTAAGACGTAAAATATTATTAATTTAGTATTTATAAACTACTAGCTGATGCCCGCGACTTAGTCCGCGTGGTTTAAGTTTTTTGTTATTCCCGCGGGAACTTCTTAATTTTCCGGGATAAAAAGTAGCCTATGTCACTCTCCAGGTCCTCAACTATACCCATGCCAAAAATCACGTCAATCCGTTGCTCCGTTGCGGCGTGATTGAAGGACAAACCAACAAACCAACAAACCAACAAACAAAGTGACTTTCGCATTTATAATATTAGTATGATATATGTCACCGTAAGATTGCAAAGGCCGCTGGATTGTAATCCAACTAGCGATATTGTAAACTGTAGACAGATTACAATTTAACGCATTATTTTTCGATAGATTGTAATCTGTTAGTATTATAATATAACCTGATAAAACCTAAGTGAAAGAGACAAGAAATCGTAAATACTATGAATATTTCAAAAATTGACACTCGGAACATTGAACGGTTCACAATCGGTCGACAGTTTACAATATCGCTAGTTGGATTATAATCTAACGGTTTTTGCAATCTTACGGTGATATATATATCTATACTAGATGATGCCCGCGACTTCGTCCGCGTGAATTGATGTTTTTTTAAGATTTAAACTATCCTATCTCTCAAGTTGGATCGAACTGCACATGGTGTGCGAATTTTATTATAATCGGTTAAGTGGTTTAGGAGTCCATTGAGGACAAACATTGTGACACGAGATTTATATATATTAAGATTAAGATTTTTACATTTCTCAATAGCTTTGATGGCAACCCTTATTTAAGGCGATAATGTTCAGCTTCCTCAAATTCAGGTCACGCTCTGTCGGGATTGTGGGCCACTAGCAATGTCCTTTCCTTGTTCTATATTTGGTTCATTGGTCGTCATGCTACAAACTGTTAGAATGCTACCGTTTTTACAGAATAGGACCGGCGTTCTGACCAACATCTTATTACCCAAGTAACAATTCGTTGTCGTATAAAAGTCGTGACAACGTTTTTTGTTTAATTTTTGGTCCTAAAGAAAGGTTGTATAAACGTTATTATAACGTTTACAAAACGCGAAAAAGGGCCCAGTTATAAGACCATTAGTCGTTTAATCGTCACATAAAGGTCGCGACGATGACCATTTACGTCGTTTAGACGTTGCAGAATAGAACGTTTTGATTATATAGACGTTACGAGATAACTCTTACATATTCATATTAATTTTGTGAAGTGACTAAAACGTCGTATTAGCGTTATGCGATTGACTGTTTTTTGTGGAAGTTGAAAATAAATCGTACGTGCTCTTGTGAAAAAAATAATTAACTAAAAATCTATGGTTAGAAGGCAATTAAGTAAAACTAATTCTATTAAAAATTTATTATTCTATGTTTGTATTATATTGCGTAGAGTTGATTTCGACTGGAAACTTAATTTTTACGAGAAAGTATATATGAAAATACTATGAATATTTTAATGCCCCTCCGTGATTTTGTGTTTTATGCATTATATTTAAATAATTTCAAATTATCTCTTCATTCAAAACTTTCGGCCATGATGTTTTAGTTAGTGTCCAACCTCTAAACGACGTTAAAATAACTATATGTCGAGTAAATGTTCTTGTGACGACCATTGAAAACGCCATGTTTTAGACATTAGGGTTCCTCAAGCTAGGGTGTATAAACACTATTTTAGTGTATAATCACTATTTATTTTCTATTATTATGTGTATAGATATATATTTTCTAACTAAAATTACAATCTATACTACTTTAAGTAATAATATTAGGTGTAGGATAAGTTGTATTAAAGTTGGGTCTAGGCTCCTACTCAACTTTAAGTCTTATTAAAGTTGGAGTTTGACTCTTATAGGACTTAATGTCTCGTAATAGTTTTATTGCAGTCACAAGAAAACTACTTGGTTGTATAAAAGGCTTAACAACGACGACTAAAAAACAAAGTAATGTTAGTTATATAAATGTTATGAATTAACGTCTACATGACTTTCAGTCATATAAATATCATACGCCAACGTTTATACAATCATGAATGTCGTATAGGCGTTGTGGCTGTTACCATTACATAACGTCATATAATTTCGTTTTGTAGACGTTTACTCGACTATTTATTATAACTTAATAGTCGCACGACTAAAAGACCGAATCGATGACATCTATAGGACGTTATTGTTGTCTTATTACCATTATAAGACTACTACACAACATGAGGTCGTATAACTCTAGATTTATACGACTTTTTTGGACTTTTTTACTACTTGGGTAGGATGGGCAGCTGTTGATTCTAATTTCCTAATTTTAAAGATAGTTGTTTGTCTTAATTGTTGTGATTTGCTAAATGTTAACAAAACAAAGTAATATTTATTTGCCTTTTGTCCAATATTTCTGGTCTGCGAGAAAGTTATTTTTCATTAATAAAATGGTAATTTTTTATTTACCTATGTGATACCGAGATTATATCTTATTGCTGTTTAATTAATTTGAAAATTTCTTCTACTTATCCACCACCACTGCAGCCTATTAACGTCCCACTGCTGGGCACAGGCCTCCACTCCCATAGGAGAAAGGGAATAATAGTTTAGACTTACCAAGCTGCTCCAATGCGGGTTAGCGGGCTTTAGCGACTATTATCGTGTTAGTGATGATAACCGGGACCAACACGGCTTAACGTGCTCTCCGAGGCACAGGGGTGAAACACCGCCAACTTCCCAACTCCGGGCTAGTACCTACTGAGAATTTCTTGTCAGGAAAACCCAATACTCAATTATGGCCCGACCGGGGACCTCGTCGTCCGCAGTCGAACATGCCAACCACTAGACCAACGAAACCACTGGTAAGTAAGTAGTAGTGGACTGTGGCCGTAGTGGTAAGTTACCACTACGGCCACCTATTCTATGCTACGGCTATTATACATATCCATACAAATATTATAAATACGAAAGTGCGTCTGTCTGCTACGCTTTAACGGCCCATTTTTTCAACCGATTTTGACAACATTTGGCACGGAGATAGCGAGAATTAAAAAATCATAGTCCATGCAGATCATGCCGCGGGCAACATCTAGTAGTAAAATAATTCCTTTAAAATATTGAACATGAATTTATAATTTAAAACGTACTTACCTATTTATAATTAGCTCGAAAACTTATACTGTTAAAAATAATTTGCAGCTTTGTACCTTTTTTAATGGAACTTCGTAGTTTGTTATGTAAAAGGTCCGTATTAACAGAGATCGAAATTCAATTCAGACCGTATATTCGATATTGAACGTAGCGGCGGACCAGACGTTGGGCAATTTACAGGTATTTATTTTGTTACCTATCAATACTTTCGAGTGGTTTTTACGTGTACAAGAGAAAATGAAAAATTCAATATTCCGATCATAGCGTACCAACGTAGACAGTGCCTCCCAAGGCGAGCTATAATGTATAGCCAAGGAAAGGCTGGTGACGTATTAATTTATCAGTTTGTCTTATAGCATCTTGAATGTGTTTCGAGTATGTGGCTATTTTATGACGTTTCTGTGTGGACTATAACTGTAATCCTTATGGTTTCTTCGTGTCAGTATATCTACCATAAAAACTTCAAACAGACGTTTATAGTCCCACAAACTTAGTTGACCCAGTGACAGCGTCGCTTGCTAATGCCCGCGACTTCGCTGTTTCACAGTTTTCAAAAATTCTACCCCCGAAAGGGTGAAATAGGGGATGAGAGTTTGCATGAAAGTCCTTCATTTCTCAAGATATTCTCAAGTTATATCAACGAAACTTGGTCTTTTGGTATGTTTTATTCCAGACTATAATCTATCTCTGTGCCAAATTTCATCCAGATCCATTCAGCCGATGGGGCGTGATTGACTAACAAACATCCATCCATACATCCATCCATCCAAACTTTCGCATTTATAATATTTATTTGATTGATTTGATTTGATAAAATAAAAACAAAACTAAACAAATATAAATATTAGTTCCAATTTTAGCCACCGGGACAGCTAAGTTGGTGGGACTATCTCAATAGGCATGATGACTTATTTTGAAAAATGGTCAGATTATGTTCGGAAGTATCTACTATTTCCAAAAAATATCTTATTTCAGCAGAAAAATAAGGTTTGGTAGATAAAATTGGCATTTCAAATTTAAATTTTAAAATTCACGCCAAAACGCTCGCCGGTGTCATGGCGTCGTTTGTAACGTCACTATTGTTTTTACCAATGTACTCTGTGCAGTGTGCAGTAAACAATAGTGTGATTGTCAAAGCTCGAAAACAAACAATTGTGACGTCATTCGCTTCTTGGTGTTTTATCCAATATGGCGGATTGCTGTATTCTGCAGTTTTATTTTATCAAAATAAATAGCAATCTCACTCGAAAAAAAAAATACGTTTTTTATAATCCCGTAATCCTATTTCATTAGATAAATTCATAATGTTATTGATTGTTGGTTAGTGTCATCATGCCTATTATCCCATACAGAGCACGTGTTTATAGTTAGGTGAGATCGCAGTCACGGGCTAACTTATTATATGGTAAAAAAGTGTCGTTATCCCGTAGTATTGTTGTGAGTTTATGCCAGCATACTTTTATACATTTGCTATTGTCATCTACAAGAGTTGAAACTGAAATCTGTAGTTATCTGAATACTCAGAGCTCCCAGTCAAACGAAACCTCGTTCGCTTTGGCAAACTTGAATGCATTGTTTCATTAGAGACTGCAAAATCTCTATAAACAACCGACTTCAAACTCTCGCGCCAACTTTACAACAACAAGCACACGCTATACAAAGTACTTATTTTATTGTTGATATTTTAAAAACCGCTCCACCGATTTCGATAAAATTTATATGGGACCACATGGAAAGCTGGCTCTTTCAAATAAAAAAAGAATCATCCAAATCGGTCCACCCAGTCAAAAGTTCTGAGGTAACAAACATAAAAAAAAAACAGTCGAATTGAGAACCTCCTCCTTTTTTTGAAGTCGGTTGAAAATAGCTATATACACATGGTTTCAAATACGACTGTCTAGTGTCTATGGATCAACATTGAATTTACCCAATTATTGAATAACTAGCTGATGCCCGGGACTCCGTCCACGTGCTTTAAGTTTCCTTGATTCCCGCGGGAACTCCTATATCACTCTCAAGGTCCTCAACTATACTCATGCCAAATATCACGTCGATTCATTGCTCCGTTTCGGCGTAATTAAAGGACAAACCAACAAACAAACACACTTTCGCATTTATAATATTAGTATGATATTAAGTATGATAAGGCGATACTTAGGTAGCTAATCATTAAGTACCTATATTTACCAAATGCTAATTGTCCAAATGATAATTCCTGAGCATGTTGCCCAAGACACTGGCGCTATTACCTCTCTGGATTGCCAGGCTGATCCGTTGGGCTATATAAGGACCAGGTCTTGGATCGCCAGTAGCAAGAACCAGCTTCTGGGATACAAAATAAAAATACTTACTGATACTCGTACATTACCATAAAAATTGCGTCTTCATATAATAGAAATGCGAGTCCAGCGCAGATTACTAAACGAAACTAAACATAACTGGTCACAGACTTGTAGGTACGTCAGTCGGGATTTGGGTTGAGACAGTTATATAAAACAGAAATCTCTGGCGGCAAAACATCATCTATTACAAAGACTGACACAGAAACAACCTCAATGATATACGAACCTAGATTTCACAGTCAAACGAAGCTTGGTCCTTTGCGTCGGAAGGTAAACCTGAATACATTGTCTCATTAGAGGAGGGAATGATGAATATTACATGCGGATACCGAGGCGCCGCATAATCAGCACCTTTATTTTGGCTTTTGTAAAAGTGTCCAGTTTATGATTTAGGGTCAAAAGTGGCAGACATTTTTGCGAAACTTTTTTCTACATAAATATTGAGAAAGATCTCAATTGCTCACCGGTTAAGGAACGTTTTTTATTTATTTACAGGCCAGCGCATGGCTGCAATTAAACTTGCTGGCACCTGTTTACCTGTTAACCTGTTACCTGTTGTAGTTAAGCGCGCTGTACCTTAGGCTACAGCCTAAGGTACAGCGTGCTTGCTTAAAAGATTCCTATCCACTCTTGATTTAATGTATAAACAAATCGTAATCATTTGACAGCTTGAAACGTATTACTCGTACTGTTTAAGGAGTTCATACATGCTTTTTGACGTGCAGGCATCTATGAACTCCTGAAACAGGTCGGATTATTATATTAAACGATTACCATTACGATTTCCTTACACAATCGGGGGGCAGATATCAACATTTAAAAGCGAAAGGGAAAACGAAAATCAGAAGGGTCTTTTGGATCCTTTATATTAAAGAAATAATTTATTTTTGATCCCTATTCACTAGATTGCCCATCTAAAACGTAATAATATTATGCTCTTGCTTTATTATTTTAACATCGATGTACATAGGTATGAGTACAAACTAAAGTCCTGCATAAAATGAGCCTGTTTCATTTTAACAAAAGGACGAAAGAAACCCTACCGATAGGACATGATGTAAGGGTTCTATGAGGACCCGATAAAAAGTCAGCGCGAAACGTTTCATCGTGT
The DNA here is from genome assembly GCA_963932025.1 of Erebia epiphron. Lineage (NCBI taxonomy): Eukaryota > Metazoa > Arthropoda > Insecta > Lepidoptera > Nymphalidae > Erebia > Erebia epiphron. The sequence goes on along the minus strand of OZ009948.1, from coordinate 36,276,728 downwards.
CAGGCAGGGCTTTGCGCTTCAAGTACACGCTCCTGCGCTTCACGCTAACGTGACGTTTTGTCCTTTCCTATAACTAGTTAGTATGTTGTAGTATGCCCGTAATTCTAGATTGATAGGACTAGGTTTTAAAATAAATAACTTAGTAAGATTTAGTACAGGATCAAAAAAAAAACTGATTTATTTTATATTTTATTGAAGACAAGTACAATTAACTTATAGAAAGAAATTTCTGAAGATATTTACATGGAAATTTAACATTAAGATTCAGGTAATACTTTTTAAAATTTGTTTTAGTGCGTAGATAACGAAACAATAGGAATAATAATTGCATAACATTCTATTTTGATATAATAAAGAGAGATTTAAGTAGGCTTTCCACTGAAGGCAAGGCGCGATGAAAGACAACGTTGATGAGATAGTAATTATGTTAACCTATACATTATATTTACAAAGACCGTTGTTATTCTTTTTCTTGTTCTTTTTACATAAAGTATTTACATCTATTTTCTAAACGAAGAACATAATATGCATTGCACGTAACATAAAAATATATGAGATTAGATGCCGATATTAGCAATCTATAGCATTATAGCGTACAGCGTTATTGATAAAATATATTATACGATCTAAAAATATCGTTCAAATTGCAACAAGCCTGCAGTGGAAAACTACCATAAAACATATTCAAATTTTCTTTATGAATAGAAACGTAACGAGAACATTATTAAACATACATTTTCTTCATGTATCTAAATAATATGTATTTAATTATAAAAATTATTGCCCTAATTAGATAAAACTACATAAGAATGTGCACAACATTTAACAGTGATTAAAATTATCTAAAACTAATTAGATCTAAACCAATAGAGACTTAGTTTAAAAGATAAAACTAAGTAAATAAACTAGAGTTCTAACTATAATAAATAACTTAATTGTTAATATTTAAATTTGATATGCTTGATATTCTTGTTAAGAGGCAATTTGCTGAAGTTGAGCTTACTAACTTTTAATGGCAATTGAGATTTTGAATGAATTTTTTTCTCATAAGTCGAACGATCATATAATATGTTTAATAACAAAACATTTTTAGTTTTTTTTCGCTATAATTTAAAAGTTATATCAAATTGAAAATAAATTATTGAATTTAGTACCAAAAACATATTGTGACGTCACAATGTTAATTTCTATTCATTGTGTTTGTGGCACACAGCTGATGCAGTGTTGACACTACTATTGTGAAATTACTTTAACATTATGACGTCACAAACATGGCGACCAATCGTGGCACTTTCGCAGTCACGTGGGTCTTTTTAAAATTTTACCAATTTTAATCGTTTATTATTAATTTAAAAAAGAAAATTAAGAGTTTTTTCGCTTCGACGATTTATACAATTTGCTTAAAATACATTAAAAAAACGATATTTTTTTCATTCAACAACCTAATTATGCTAAAATGTTGATTATTATTTGTTTTCTTTGTACCTATCTATTTTTACCGTATAAAATTAATAAAAAGTTCGATACCTAATTATTTATAACTTTTTTTATAAAGTAAGTATGTTTTGGTGCTTTGGTTTATTATTACTTATATTTGACTTGAAATATAAAAATTAATTATGCGAGTACCAAGATCCGATTTAATTAGATAAATAATTGATTCGTTTTGTACGACAACCTCTATTAGGTAATTATATATTTCAATGAATTATGTAAGTATTTTGTAGTCATGTACCTAAGTATTTTTGGCGTGTGGCCTAGATTCAACAGCAAAGTATCTAGTTCAGAAAAATACTATTAAAAATAGTTGTGCCTCTTTTAATGTAATCCAAAATGTTGTGGTAGAGTATATTTTGTTTTAGAAATTTTACTGTAAAAGTTAAAGGATTTCAAGCTCTTGTTTATAATTTAAAATAATAATCCGTACGGCGAATAAACATTTTAGAATATTCGTAAGCTCATAACAGTTGTATAAACTCGGTTCGAAAACTAACTCTTAGAAAAAAATAATGCTTTATAAAAATCAAACCAATATACGGCCCAGTTATTTGCTAATAATAATATTTTTATCAAAGCTATGTATACAAGAAAAGGGTGTATGTACAACTGTGATTATTTTCTTATTGGTGTAAACAGCCTGTAAGCTACCGCCTTTACGCCGACCTAACTACCAAAATATAGAGTAAAATTTTCCTTTCACTAGACTGTTGTAGAGCTACAGACTACTGAATTTAGAATAAATAAATACATCTCTTGCCAAAACTGCATACAAAATTTGAAACCCTGCCTCCTGTTTACTACCAAGTAAAACTGTTACAGGAGACCTTCCCAATATCTAGGTATAAACAACAAATCACATTTGGTATATAGATGTACCTAGAATTTCTTTAGCTACATGTTCTTCAGTTTAAAAAATAATAGTCTGGTTCATCCACGTAACAGGGAATCTGCTTATACACGAGTTCATATCTAAGGTATGTTCCACTCTTCTGTGGGTCAAAATGCGCATTGAGTCAGCGATAATTGGTTACTTTAATTTATAATTGGATTACTTTGAAGGATAAAATGTATCTCTCGTTGTTTTTTCACCGATTTCCGTCACATAGACATCTGCGATGCTCCAATTTGATAAACGTTTTCCTAAATTGCTGCAACTTCAGCAATATGCCTCCAAAATATAGCGCATTTGCTTGAGGTTACTACTAAGATATTATCTTAGGTTTAACTATCATGTAATCACATTTGTATCGTATATAATGCGTGCTCTTAAGGTACGTTCACAAAATTCGGAATTACAAAACATATAAATATTCGTTGATCGTGAAAACTGTATTTAGGAAGCCAAATTCCTATTGAAAAATTTACCCGCTAAAGCGCTTAGTGAGTGCCTTCTGTACATGAGTTAAAGCCAAAGCACACATGTTATTTTTTACAGGATGTTTACCTCAGACCTGTAGTAGTATGATATTCACTATGCTAATATGTATAAACTCGCGGATTGGCATTTCAGATTTGATTGAATTTCTCACAGCTTCGGTTATTGTAATGAACATACCTATACCCAGTTTATGAACGCGCAGCATAATTGGCCACTTCAAATGCATTGCGTATCATCATTAATTCATTACTGCTACCATTCGACCAAACTATCAGAACTTGATTATAATACGCCTCTTCTGCTTCAGGCTGTTTTTGCACTTCCAGTCTCACGGGGCGATGCGATCGCAACTTAAAACACATGTGTACTTTGACCTTAATCCGTCAATATTTAGTATAGGTTGCGACTCTTTTCTGTCATCTCGCGTCTTACCTATGGACATTTTACGCTAAATAGGTATCACTTAGACTTATTCAACTAACTCTTCAGTCTTGGACGTTACGCTTAAATAGAAATACTTCTTACACCCGCGTCGAAAGTTTCATTTTTTTAATATTTAATAAAATCAGCGTGTTATTCAAAACTTCAAACATGCTACAGCGTGAAACTCACACACATTAAAGAACTTTCGAATAGGATTTAAAGGGAAATAGTATAGATATACATAGACACACAGATTTTGTTTCATATTAGTTCTAACTGCTCATTTCTAAAGAAGACATTTCAACAACATTATGCGACTAGGTACTTAAAAATTACACTCTCAAATCTGGACAATAAGAAAAATTTCTCCTAAGATTTGAAAAAATCACATTCACTAACAACACAAAACACATTAAGACACCTTGCACGACCAAAAATTACAACATCTAAAAAGAGAAAGCGAATAATGTACAACGATCTCATTCACATCTATAATATTATTTTTTTTTTTTTTTTTTTTTTTTTTATTGAAAATAATACAATAGAACTTAATGCTAGCTAGCCTAACCTAATTACTATATAAATCATGCCCGCGTGGAATAGTGGCAAGAATGCTGGCTGCATTTCCGCGCTGGACAGCCAGGCTGATCCTTTGCGCAAAAAATGAGCCAGCCCTTCTGTCACCAGATGAGGCAATTAACCGCGGTGAAATATCTCGTAAAAAGTTTTTGGCACTAAGACTCCATGGCCCCAGGGTCTCCACGGCAAACGGAACAAATATGTAACTCTCTATGAGAGAGGCATACTTCCGCCGCTTGCCGGTTTCAGCCTTTTCTGCTGCGGCTCCCGGCCTTGATGCTGTCTCCCTGATATGACACGGGGCCAATGTGTCTACGCATGTTGCGTCCCACATTAGCGCCCGTCCCCGTTCCCAGGGAACCAGCGTCAATCCATCAGGTCTCTTGCCATCATCCCGACTTATCCCTGCCGGCTCAATGAGCGCAGGAATATCTATGGTGGCAAGAGCCCTTTTGATCGTATCATTGAGAGAGCCATGCCGAAAAAGCCTACCGGCGCTCCTTTGGCAAGAGAGTCCGTGAATTCCAAATTTATCAACCTCTTTTCCACACGGACATCTGTGCTCGTAGCACAGGGGTGCTCCCAATCTGAGACCTAGAGCCACACGAAAACTTTCATTATCTAAAAGAGTGCCGAGATTTGTCGATGGCAAGGCATGAAGCCAATACCCGGATTCTTTTTCAGATAAGGCTAGAAGCTTGCTAATATTATTAAGTTTTCGTATAAATTATGTCTTAGGGCCTGCGCAGACGACAGACTATTGTCTATGTACGTGGAGGACACAAGTGAATATAACTAAAATTATTAATAAATACGACTGCTCTGCCGTAGCCCGTAACTATCTACTACCTAACGATACCACAGTCATTAATTACCTATGGAATCTTATTCATAATGATATTTTTTGGGAATCACCGGATATTGAACTATTGTGTTATATATTATTTGAATCTACTTATCATTTTCTAGATGATGATTATATAGCTAATCTTATTTTCGAAAAAAATAATTCAACTTTAGTATTTAATGCGGGACCATGGTCACCCCATCAATTTTTTTTTTAAATTTTACTAGCCTATGTCACCCGGAATAAGCTAGGAATTCTAACGATACCTCATTTATCAAAATCGGTTCAGGCGTATAGAAGTTATGGTGGAATATACAAACTCACACACATACATACATACATACATACATATATATACACATACATGAATCCTGAAAACAATATACTCCTTTTTTCAGGTAGTCGTATAAAAAGTCTATTTTTTCGGCTTTTAAGTCCACAGTGTGCGTTATGAGATCCAGGTTTAAGCGATCCATTTTGACGGACAACAAAAGCACGGTCTGTACCTCGTCTGCGCCGGCTCTTAGAATTATGAAAATAATGAATCCTAAAAAAACAAAGAAATATTCGTAACGGTATATCTAACAAACTCTACTTAGTTATATATAAAAATATATTGCTCAGGGTTTCAGTGGGTCGGATTATCAAATCAGTACACGATAGACGCCTGTAATTTAATTCTATTTAGATTGTAATACTAGAAAAAAACTATCAGGTTGAAATAAAGTCATTTCGTCAATTTTAATAATACATTTTGTTCCCTTTCTTACGCAATGCCCGTAATTTTTTAACTGAATTTATTAATCCATTAATAAATTTCACAAAATTGACATTAATAAATATAATTATTTTGAAAAAGTCACAGCTAACGTAGAATCATTCAATTTGTCTGTCTACAATTATAATAATAGGTAATAATCACACGTTTTTATGTAAATAAATGAATAATAATTAATCAATAAATCTCTTAAATATCTTAATCTAGAATACACTAAAATGTATACATAAATATTTTTAAAAAATCTTATTTCTATCGATAAGTAGTTTTATTTTGATATGTATCGTTAACTTTGATATGTATTCGATCACAAGATTTCTATATTTGCAGATGATGTGTTAGATTATTAATCTGCTTGTCTAAGCATTAGTCTTCAGGCCATCCGAGGTCTTCACCGATCAAATCGTAAAACCTTTGATTGTGCTGTACAAAAAACTTCCGTAATTTCGTGACGACTGCGGGGTCTACCCGAGGGTGCTTACGGCCTTTTGTTTCCCTCAAGCACTTGTCCGTGGTGTCGTTACGAAGGCAGTAGAATCCTTTAGTTTCGTTGAAGTAGAAATTTTTCCTTCCTGTCGTTAAAAACGCCAGTGTAAAAAAGTGGAATAAGACTCTGAAATTGCTTGAGCCCGGCGAAGTAATTGTAACGGGAACGATGTCAAGCAGTCTTACTCAAGTGAGTAATTCGTTTTTCGCTAAATGTAACTACTCAAGTTAAAAATATTATACTGAAGTCGGACATTTTATTCTGAGCCTCGGATATTAATAATTAAGAAAAACTCTACTATTTTCATTAAAGTACTAAATATTATAATATTATAAATGTGAAAGTGTGTCTGTCTGTCTTTTTATCACGGAAAATTAAGAAGTTCCCGCGGGAACCTAGGTATATTTGTGAAAAAAGAAGAATCTTCAAAAATGCTCACCAATTTTATGTTCTAGTCCTAGAAATTTCTCGATTCGCCGCAGTTGTGGAACCGGGTCCTCTATTAACTGATCTCCATTGACCACTAGGATCTGTTCCCGAGGGAATACTTCCAGCCATCGATGGAAATAGGCGTGATACAAAGATATTGCTATCGGCCTGCAAAATGAATAAATACCGTCATACACTCCAGGTTTATCTTATTTTATTTTTATATATATATATATATATATATATATATATATATATATATATATATATATATAGCGAGCAAACGACCTGGCGGATCAACGCATCGGCGGATCAACCGCCAATGCGTTGCCCGCTTTTGAGATATTTGTTTATCTGCCCTTTGAAGAGCCCCATATTATAATCATGAGGGTACACGGAAGATGGAAGCTGGATGGGAATTCAGTGTCAATATATAATTGGCGCTGTTACACTTTATGTTCGCTTTCAGCAACGATGCCAAAACATTAGGGAACACCTAAGACCAATATGTGAAAGTTTTCACATACAAAAACTGTCACCTGGGCTTAGGCGTCCTTTAAGGCATTGTTGGTTGCTGGCTCGTGGCGGGGTATCAAGATTTCGGGAACCTACCATATATTTTTATTCTGATAGCAAGAAAACTTACGTCAGCATGGTTTTCTCGGATTTGGGCTAGTTCGAATGAAGTAAATTAAGTTTAGAAGCTGTTCGAAACCCTTTTTACTTGACATCGCTTTTTACAGTAATTTATTGTTGGTCGTCAGTCCAAAGTTAAACGTATTAGGCACCCGAATAAGAAAACTAGCTAACTGTAATCGCGCTTAATGATTTTTCTTCAAGATTATTTTTACCTGTAAGCAAATTTTTACCTGTAAGCGATGTTGATAGAGCCATCCGGCGCTAACGCTAGATGCTCAAATGGTTTCGCAGCATCGGGCAACGGATGGCCCACCATCGACACTGCAGGGGCAGATGGCGTGGCTCGACTACGCAGTTGAGTGTAGTCGGATATTGCGCGAGTAACTGGCTCTCTTACTATGAGGAGAAGTCTGACTGAGGAGTTCATTGCGCGCACTCTCTCAGGCACCTAAAAGAATTTTCCTTTCACTATTTCTTTTTTTTTAAACTAACTCGGTGGTAGGCCAGAGAAGCATATTTTTGAGTTGTGACTTAGGAGTTGCGTAATTTCTGCTGCATTCTGTTTAGTTAAAAGTTCGTAACAGAATGCAGCAGAAATTACGCGGATCATAAAACAAAATAACAAAAAAGCCTTTTTTAGGGTTCCGTAGCCAAATTTGGCAAAAACGGAACCCTTATAGATTCGTCATGTCTGTCTGTCTGTCTGTCTGTCTGTCTGTCTGTCTGTCTGTCCGTCCGTATGTCACAGCCACTTTTTTCCGAAACTATAAGAGCTATACTGTTGAAACTTGGTAAGTGGATGTATTCTGTAAACCGCATTAAGATTTTCTTACAAAAATAGAAAAAAAACAATAAATTTTGGGGGTTCCCCATACTTGGAACTGAAACTCAAAAATTTTTTTTTCATCTAACCCATAGGTGTGGGGTATCTATGGATAGGTCTTCAAAAATGATATTGAGGTTTGTAATATCATTTTTTTGTAAACTGAATAGTTTGCGCGAGAGACACTTCCAAAGTGGTAAAATGTGTGTCCCCCCCCCCCCCGTAACTTCTAAAATAAGAGAATGATAAAACTAAAAAAAATATATGTTGTACATTACCATGCAAACTTCCACCGAAAATTGGTTTGTACGAGATCTAGTAAGTAGTTTTTTTTTTAATACGTCATAAATCGTAAACCGCAATTTACCTTTCATTCAATCAACTCAAATATTTAAAAAAAACATTTAATTTAAAACTTACTACAGGTTTGTACGGAACCCTCGGTGCGCGAGTCCGACTCGCACTTGGCCGGTTTTTTCATTTATTTATTGGTTGCATATATAATCTGTGTCTTATCTTATAGTTACAATAATATGCTCAGGTACAGTTTGCCAATTTTGCCGTGCAACATAATTATAAAATATAAATCAAAACTAAAATTGATTATTGCATAGAGTAGGTAAAAATACTGAATGATAAATAAATTAAATACTTTAATTAAAAATTTCAGCCGCTTTGCTAGAATTTCTAGAGAACTTTGTATACCTTTTATAAGAGCTTGGAGTAATTTAACAAAGGCTTTTACCAAATGAGGAAAACAGAGAGCATTGAGAAACAGTGAATTCCTGATTTATACCTATTTTATAAAATTTATAGAACCTATTCAAAAGATGAGTTTATTTGATTAAGCTTATTTGAATGATCTGAAATGTATTGATTCCATTGGCTTGAAGAATCACCCTACAGCTGAAGATTAAAAATAACGTTTATAATTTGAAATGTTTCAATTCCCATTTTAGGTTTGAAAATTAATTTCCATTTTCCATCTACGACTATTTCCAGTTTTTAATAAGGATATACGAAAATAATTCTCAAAGTTGCTGTAATTTTAATTTTACGGTGTAGACCATTTGGTTAATTGAGCCCGTGAAACACTGTCATGTTCTTACTATTAAAATATTCTTGGGGAATTACATTTGCTAATCCATTTTCAAGGCACCAATGAATTATTCATAATAACGGACCACAACTTTAGCAATACGAAATACCTACTTATTATTAACTTTACGATTTAATGTCGAAGAAAATATGGGTATGGTCTATTCTATTTATTTTGAAATTAGAAACATACTAATATAATCAATGCGATAGTGTGTTCCTTTGTTGGTTTGTCATTCAATCACGTCGCTACAGAGCAACGGATCGACTTGACTTTTGCCATGGGTATAGTTGAGGACCTGGAGAGTGACATAGGCTAATATTTATCCTGGAATATTGAGGAATTCCCGCGGGAATTCTTATTCCACGTTGACGAAGTCGCGGGCATTTGCTAGTAAGACATAAATTCACCATTGTGGCAAAAAATCGGGCCGCGAATACTGATAAAATTTTAAATGGTGTGGTGTGTTTTTTTTAATTTTTAGTTATTATTTAAATAAGAACGTTGGTTACTTGTAGAATTTGTAGTTAATAATAGCTGAACTTACCTACGAATTACGATAAACTAATTTTATCGTATAGTTATCATAAAGTTTTATAGTGTATTACTATCACCATCTATCTACACATTCACAAAGTTCAATAAAGTAGTGTTTTAATTTTTGTTAGAAAGCATGAGAGCTTAAAAGCAATAACCAACGTATCGGGAATATACCAAGCAATACAAGATGCGTGGGAATGAAATTTTCATAGTAAACAGTACATTATTACGTTGTTTGTTATTACATACATTCTGTGTTGTTATTTACCTCGGGGGTAACGAAGTAGCTCGGACTTTTTTCTATAGTTATTTGCCCTTTAAATGAAAGAGGCATTTTACTTCGGTACCATTCCAAGCCAAGGGCATAGTTCTCGTCACGATCAAAAAAGTGTACTTCTCCTGACGCCTTCTGGACCATCGGGTGAAGGTAGAGCATCTCCAAAAGAGCACGCGTTCCACATTTGCGTACTCCTACTATTAAGGCCTGCACAAAATACACACATAAAAGTTAAAGTTTTATTGATTATGCCTTGGACATGACATCATAATCAGCATCGAAATGCCCACAACTGGGCATGAGAATGAGAAATGCTTTGGCAAGAGATCAAACACGCTAGCCAAGTGTGGATTGGCAGATTTCAAATACCATTCAGAAAATTATGAAGAACTCTCGGATATGCAGGTTTCTTCACTACGTTTCCCTTGTATCTGTTAGAGCAAGTGATATTTAATCGCTTAAAACGCACATAATTCCGAAAAGTAAGAAAGTCCTTGTCCAAGAATCGAACCTCCGACTGAATGGGCAGTCTGACTATCACAGCTTTTTTAATCCGTGACGCAAAAAGAGAGGGGTGTTATAAGTTTAACGTGTCTCTTTGTGTATCTGTCTGTGGTATCGTAGCGCCCAAACGGATGTACCGATTTTCGTTTAGTTTTTTTTTGTGTCATAGATAATAATATCCCGAGTGTTCTTAGCCATGTTTTATGAAAATCTGTTCATCCGACTGAAGGTCATCAGCTTTTTTCTTAATCTGTTACTTCCATATTATGTCGGGGGTTGTTTTAAATTTGTAATTTATACTTGTTAAATGACTCATACACGTTTCTAAATGGTCTGAAAGCGTTTCTGAAAATGTTCGGAAAGTCCAGTCTCCTCGGTTCCAACTTCCAACACCCTAATAATTGTACAAGTAGCACTTACTCTAGCTTATATTGGCGCAATTGCCACATGTCAGTGCAGAAATATATGTGTCAAGAAGTTTATACCTGGGGGAGTCGGCGGGCAGGCCTCGGGGCTCGAGGCGTTTTCAACCTTTTTCTTAAAGCCATTGGGTGGCTTATTGAATGCCGGCTTTCTTGACTCTGTAATATCTTGCGGCCCTCGCTGGCAGCTGACGCCATGCTCGCCGCCTGTGGAAATACACCACTTGATCTCGCTGCCTTTAAAATGTTGTGAAATACATTTTCGTTTACGAATGAAACCACACTGAAACACTCGTTTTATGCGACTTGAAAATATGGAGACGTATTTTTACAATGTAAATATCAGATAAATTCTGATTCTCTGATTCAGAAACCTTGACCGTATTATGTTGTACGTAATATAATATAATGAGGTAGATAGCCTGTAGGTATTTTTTTCTGTTTGCATACTCACTATACCTACTGTGATACTGAATATATCAAATGGGTAGTCTTATAAAACGAAACTCTTAGAAAAATGATTCATCTACGTTCGTACTCTACTTGCGCAGGTCACCCTACGTTTTATGACATTGAAGAGTATTTTCCAATTTTCCTGGGATGCTCAGATGCGTTACCATCCGTTGAAAACGGCTACTTACTTAATATAACTATTATAGCTTATGTTTTTTACAAACCCGTGGGTGTTTCCGTGTGCCTGTAGTGGAGAGTAAATTGAAATTTCTTGCCGATAATGTTACTCGTAAAGTATTTTTAATGCTATTTCCTAATTGGAGCTTGCATTTGGTACAATACAAAAACACCAACCCCTAATTTTGACCAAGCCTTCATCGCAGAATACAGATGATGTAAGTGCATGCCATAGTACGAAAAACTAGCAAAGCGTGCATCGGAACATTCATGAAGTAGGGTTCCGCTGTAGTCATTTATGTAACGTATTATTTGAATTTAACTTAGTTAACTTTTAGTTTTGTCTAGTGGGAGGCTTGGACAATGGCTAGTTATCGCCCTACGGACTAGACGAAATTATGAAGGTTCTTTGTTTTACTATATGGAATTAATACACGCATTTTAATTTTATTTCATTGTGTGTTCATGTTCATTACAGTAATGAAAATGAGTGTTACTGCTAAGCCTCTACTTAACTACACTGTATTAATTATACAGTATTCTGTGAGTCGGGTCACCACAACAGTATATTCTCTTTGTAGAGATCTAACGGTGATTTCCATATAATTAAACCGAACATGCAGCCTATGCAATGTTCAGGACTGTTCAATGTATAAAATAACTACATGTATTAAGTAGGTACATAATATAGGAAATCCACCACCATTAACAACACTACAGCTCATTAACGTCCCACTGCTGGGCACAGGCCTCCACTCTCATAGGAGAGAGGGAATTAGAGGTTAGACCCACCACGCTGCTCCAATGCGGATTGGCGGGCTTTGACGACGGCATGTTAGTGATAATAACCGGGACCGACGGCTTAACGTGCTCTCCGAGGCACGGGGGTGTAACACCGCCAACTTCCTAACTCTGGGCTAGTACTGAGAATTTCTAGTCAGAAAAACCCAATATTTGGTTAATTATGGCCCGACCCAAGTCTCGAACACGGGATCCCGTCGGTAGCAGTCGAACATACTAACCACTAGACTAGAGATATAGGAAATCAGTACTTTAATAATATTAGGAAAAGCAAAAAATGTCTGTCTATCTGTTACCTATATATGGCATAAGCGTTCAACTCATTTCCACGAAATTTGGTGAAGCATTCTGAGGAATTCTTATAATCCCGGAAAATCAAACCTCCCACGAAATTTTTTTAAACCGAAATCTACGTGGACGAAATTGAGGGGTCTGGTCACATCGTCACAGTCACAAATTATTTTTAAAAAGAAGGGTGCGAACTACCACGAAACGCGCGTAGAATCCGTAGCTCGTAGTTCATAGCCCGTAGCTCGTAGCTCGTAGAACACCTTCATCATCTTTATTATCATAATCATAAATTATAAATCATTTATTTTGCAAAATTGTGGGTGATAATAGCTGTATAAAGTAAAAACTTTCCGCACACAATCTACCGTCAGAGACAGTGTGCAAAAAAAATTATATTACATTAAATTTAAAATTATTATCCAATGACTTTATTACAATATAAGAAAATAAAATAAAAAATTCCTTATTGGTCCAAGTTAAGATTATAAGCTACTTAATTTTACAAAGTTATTAACAAATTCACTGTCATGTCAATTTATCATCATCGTTCATCTCTCAACCACAGAATAATATAATAGCTCAACACTGTTCACATTTGAAAACGGCTAGTTCAATGTTATATTCTTTGGCAGACTTCACACATCTTTCAGAACATTATTTAGTACCTTCTTTTAGTAATGCAGGTTTGCTCACGCTACTTTCCTCATAGTCAACGTAATGGGTTATATAATAACTTTTATAATTACTTACAACGCACATTTTAAAAGTTTGAGTTATCAAGAGTTAAAAGGACCCTGAGACGCCTCATTCTCTACGCGAAACTGTGCCGCAGGTATTTTTAGTGGGTATTCTGGAGTGAGTCTCAAATACCCGCTTAGTGTGGCATGCGTTAATGAATTTTTACAGAGTTAAAAAAAAAACTGTCATAAACACTAGACTCTTACTTTTCGAAGACTTTCATACAATTCCGTATTTCAAACTCTGGAGGCTATAAATTAACTATGAAAACTAAACACGTTCAAGGTGGCTCCATAGCACGCACATTTCGTATTTTAGACCTACATTAGCTAGGTACACGAATGAAAATTTATTTCTCAAGTACAGTAACAAAAGAGGCGTACCTAGTATCTACCGACCAAGCCTAAAGTTGGGCTAACGTACTCTATAGACTTACCATAATTAATGTTTCCACTCGCTCTTTAGATACCATCATTTGACTTACAATGAACCATACAACGGATAGGTGTATAATATACGCAGCAGGCTATATTAAACTTTGAACCCGCGTTTTACGGACCATATTGGCGTGTCGTAAATCAAGACATGGAGTACCTCTCCTTTGCTTTATGACACCCGGTAGCGTTACCTCGTTGTAACGGGCGTTTTACGACAAGTACCTGCGGGTTGTACTACGCGATAACATCGACAAAGCCGAGTAGCTAAATACACTAACTACAATATCAACGGAACGGGTTTATAACCTTCCAGCAAGTCTTCTTCATTTCTATTCAATAGTACCTAAATAAGCGCTTTATTGCAATGTAAACTAGTGGATAATGTAATTATTCGATTAATGAATCGAGGTTTTGTGGTTCCCGCGGGAACTCTTTAATTTTCCGGGATAAAAAGTAGCCTATGTGTTAGTCGAGACTATAGGTAATCTATCTCTGTGCCAAATTTCAGCCAGATCCGTTCAGCCGTTGGGGCGTGATTGAGTAACAAACATCCATACATCCATCCATACATCCATCCAAACTTTCGCATTTATAATATTAATAAGATTATACTGATAGAAAACCTGTACCAGGAGACAATATTTACATATTGGGGAAAAACTGAAAGCCTGAATGAAAGCTGATCACTTTATGGAGATTATACAAAAAATTCTAGACGATACTCGTGACTTCATTCGCGAAGATTTAGGTTTTAAAATACCCCGGGGGAACTCTTCGAAATTAGCATATCATAACTTTCCAAGTCATCGTATTATCTTACTATCCATGCAAAAATCACGTCGAGTCGTTCAATCTGTTTCAGCGTTTTTGAAACATAACACAACAAACAATCATACTTTCGCATTAACAATTTTAGTACGAAAGTACAGTACCTATAAGGTGCAGGTGGATAGTCATTGAACATTTTTCAGTTAAAATTTAAATTAAAAAGCCGAAAATACGAGCACAGTGAATAAGAGAACGAAAATCAAGTACTTAGTAGTAATAGTATATTTACTTTGTGGTGAAATGGGTCACCACCTCAGCCTCACCTTTATGTTGCAGTATGTTTTATGTAAATAATAGGTACTGCAACGCTCCTATTCAAGTAAAACTACTGTGTGAGACAGAATATAGGCTACTAGCGTACTTAAATAATTGTATGATTATAATAATTGAAACATAAGTATAATCATAATTTAGAATAGTAATAATAATATGTAACTCTGATATCATTTGCGGATAATTATATACCAATTGCTCATTGTTTGAAAATTGTATAATGTGTATGATAATATGTAGTACTTGTCAGAATGAGGTTTTAAGTACCTAGCTATTGTGGCTAATTCTATTGTACACAATCTTTAAACTAAACTATAATAATAACTGTAAATATAGGTATTGCTAATAATTTCAGTAATAAACTAACTATTATTTAACCCATACTAATACGCGATACCTAGGATAAAAAAGTACAAAAGTATCCTATGTCCTTCCTTCCCCGGGATGCGAATTGCCTCTGTACCAAATTTCATGAAAATCGGTTGAAAAGATAGACCGTGAAAGCGTAGCAGACAGACAAACAAACTTTCGCATTTATAATATTAGTAAGGATGACCCCCTGCATAGAATATCAGATAAAATGAGTTTATTAACATTAATTATTCCAGGAAGCTTATCCCTAACAACGATGAATTAGGTATAACAAGATTACACTGAATGATAAGTAAATACATACACTCAGTTAAATTGTATGGTAAATGATAAATCACGGTTGTCGGACTACAAAAGCGATGCACTAGTGGGAACCGATTCTCTGAATATTGAATACATAGTTCCGCCTTCCATATATCTGCATATATGGAGATTAGGTCTTGAAATATTGTTCTTGCCCCTTTGATAACAAGAACTATATTGCTACTGTAACTTCTCGATATAATAGTTTCATCTTATTGATTATTGAATATCTTAGTTTGAATATGCTTTGATTTAGCCACAATGCAATCTCTTTTAAATTTCTTGGAAAATAGTTGATTTACACGCGGTTTCCAAAACGTGGTGAATTGTCAGAGTAAAATAATATAATCATTGATTGATTCCAATGAAGCTAAGTCTACGTCTGACGCAGATCAAGTAGGCACAATTACATCAAATACAGAAATAGTAGATAAGTACCTGTTTTGTATCGTCCTTTAGTCGACAAATAGTCCAAGTGATTAAAATTTCGAATCCTCATTTTGAGGACGCAGAATCATTAAGATGTTGTTTAGGATGAAACAAACTCGTATACTTGTGCTATAAGACCTTGTTTCTGGCCAAATTTCATGATTCTACGGTCAACGGGAAGTGCCCTATGGTTTTGATTTATTGGCGAGTGTCAAAATATGCGGCATAAACGGCCTTATATTTTGATTGCGTTGATTTAGAAGATGGATATACGTCCGTACGTATTTTTTATACGTCCACACGTTTCCGACAAAAAGGTGGTTGACAGACACACAGACGAACGGACAACGAAGTGATCCTATAAGGATTCCTTTTCTCCTCTTGAGGTACGGAACCCTAAAAAGTGCGTTGGAGATGTCGTCACAAATAAATATTTTATGCGAAAACCCAAACTAAGCGCGTGTTTGACGTTTGAAAAAATGTTGCTGATTTGACTAGTTGTCAAATCCCCAGATAAAGGCAACTTGGGGGATTACTATGAGCGCTTAAAGCAGGACAGAAATTGAACTGTAGCACAGTTCATTGCAGTGTCTGCCTACCAGTTCAGTGCCTTGAAGCTAAGTGCAGTTCAATGTCTGTCCTGCTATAAGAGCTCATAGTAACCCCCCAGACCTTCAAGACGAAGGTCTGGTTGCCTTTATCTGGTTGCCGTTCTTCGAAGGGAACTTCGACGCGGACCCCTTTGAGGCGGACGTTTTTGCCTGTCCGGTCCGTATGGTGATTTCGCTGTAAGGATTATGAGTGTTTAAATAAACTGAATCACTAACTTAACTAAATTAAGTTATTTGTTAGTTTTATAGCCATTCAGCTTTACTTAAAAGGGACTTTTTCATTCGCGACAACGACGTCTCCCGATCGTAAATTTAAAGTGACATTTATTTTATGTTGACGATCGTTCCTTTTGATTAAGCTGTTTAACATTTTGCCGTCTTTTAATGAAAATAAAAGGCTGCTTTCATTAAAATTGTAAATATACTTTATAAGTAATGGGATACAAAAGCAATTATCTACGGTTATACAGGGATTCGTGTACAATGTTTTTAATTAAAGCCAACAGTAAAAAGCTCTGATAAAATGTAGGTAAATTAGGGGAATTTAATACCTTCTACCTGTCTATCATAATTTTACTATAATTTGGTAGATTTATATATCCACAAATATTATTAGAACCGTGTAGTGACTTTTCTGGCTCAGTGTTGATGAGTGTGGTATCAATAAGTGTTCCTAAGTTCGATTCCCGGCAAGGGTAATTTGGTTTAGGGCTTCTACATTGTCTAATCCAAATAATGGGATGCTTCAGCCGTGTCTTGCTTGTCTTTGCCTTCGAGCTTATTTTAAATAGACTTGTTTGTTTTATTGTTATTTTAAATATGAAAAAGAAAAGGATGCAGAGATTAAGTACATAGGTATAAACTTTTATTGGGTATCACAACGATCTAACCATTTTTCTGACACTCGTGTGCTGTAAAGAACGCTGTCGTACAATACGTACTTAGAAGAAGAGAAAGAGAGAGAGCAGCGTGACTGAGAGGAGAGCCGTGGCGAGTTTGGGCTGCAGTATCATAATATTGTTTATCTACTCCAGCATCGAAAAGTTCCAATTTCGAATTTGACAGCTATATCGAATTGAACCCTCTTTCGTGTTTGCTTCTCATAACGATACAGTTCGTTGTATGGGAGCTGTATCGTTATGAGTCGTAGCTGTATCGATATGGTTATCTTCATAAATAGGATACCTATAGCTTAGCGGCTCTGGGTTCTGGCACTTTCCCAACCACAGAGTTCTTAGTATGTAGAGGAGCCATACCTACATCATGGCGGATGGTGGCACCCGTCATTGAATATGTACATATTCACCCTAAGCCATAATAAAAAAAATTGATTGATTTGACTTTTTTATTAATTTATAAAGTAAAAAATTATAAAGACGTCCTTGTCGTAGATAAAATCTTGTATGCAACTGTACGTAATTAGTCATTTTAATTCTCGTACTTATTTTGATACTCGGCAAGCCTCGTATCAAAAAACAGCACTCGAATTAAAATGACCCTCATTACGATACAGTTGCATAAATAGCTAATTCACTTGTATGCTATCATAATATTGTATTCACTTGTATGCTGAGTTGTTGTAAGGTGAGAGAGAAATAGTAGAGCAGTTTGAATGTAAGAAGGACTTGACCGCGGACATGTTTGGCTGCGATGTTCTGACAATTATACGTACTTGTATGTTGTGAAGAGCGATATTGTAAGGCGAGAAAGAGAGAGAGAGTAGTGTGACTGAGACCAGGAATGCGGAGAGTTTTGGCTGCGGTGTTCTGACTATTACTTTTATGCTTTAAAGAGCGATGTCGTACAGCACGTGGAAGGTGAGAAAGAGAGAGAGGAGCGTGACTGAGAGGAGGGCCGCGGCGAGTTTGGGTCGCGACACTCCGACTAATTATATCTTTACTTACTTGTATGCTGTAAAGAGCGCTGTCGTACAGAACGTGGAAGGTGAGAAAGAGAGAGAGCAGCGTGACCGAGAGGAGGGCCGCGGCGAGTTTGGGCCGCGACACTCCGACCACCAGCACGCAGTCTGCCAGCTCGCCCTCCGCCGGCCGAAACGACGACCGCGGCAACCATCTACGAGAAAACACATATTAAATTATTTCTCATCAGTCATCAACATCATGTTTATAATTAACAGGGTAACACTCGAACCGAATTCGTTTTTGGCTTTACATGATCAGTATGTTTCCAAAATCTTCTGTGTAAAGGTAAGCAGTGAATGGTCACGTCTTGGGATGATGCGTATGTAGATGTCAATTTTTTTTTATCTCTTACTGATTATTATTAATTGAAGGTCTTCCAAAAGACCTAAAATTCACAACTTCTGTTAGTTTTTAAACTAGTTAGTTAAACTATAAGTGAAAGAAAAAGAGTGTGTTGTTTGATGACGTCACAAACTATGTATTTGATACAAACTTCCATGCTAGAAGCATTCTGTGGGGGAGCGCGTTTTCAAGTTTCATAAAGACTAGATTGAGTTGTCATTATCCCAATTTTACCAAGTTTCAACACCTACAGCTCTTTTAGTTAAATTTCAAAAAGGTTACACAGACAGACAGACGAACTGGACGAAGCTAATTAAGTAATTACGAGAATAAGAAGGTTTTCAGTCCTAGTCTATCATGCTGGCTAACTGTGGATTGGCAGACATCACACACCTTTGAGAAAATTATGTAGAACTTTCAGGTAAGCTGGTTTTCTAACGATGATTTCCTGTTAAACGGCCATAACTCCGAAAAGTTAGCACCCGGGATCGAACCCCAGGTTAGGAGGCCGAAGTTTAACTTTAAGCGATCACGACAATGGAGATTGTAGCAATAATTGATACGGCTTTTTTGAAATAGGCCTAGGTGCATTGAAGAAGGTGCGAGGCTTAAAAGAAGTATAGGGAACAAGTGACTCACAGAATGTCAAGGGGCAAGGACTGCGAGCAGCTTCTGTATGCTTCCGGTCGGTGATGCTTGCTCGGCAGCGTCTGATTCATCTGCACTCGCGACTCCATGTGGTTCCCATTTAATGTGCTCTGGTTTTCATCGCCGAGTTCCCTACATTTTTCGTAATGAAACAAGGCAGTGCCTGTTTTCGCTCAAAACTTTCATGAAGTTACTTCTGGTTTGTCGTCATTTTGTATAGGTTCTTGCTTTTCGACTCTGCGAACAATGCTGTAATTACTAAATAAGTATTATATTTTACGTGGCTTTAGAATACTCTTAAGTATAATGGGTGAGTATTTTACATTTTGTTATCAATCTTGCTAATAAAATGAACATATAAAAAGATTACACAAATGGATTGTTTTATAAAGTAACTAATACATAAAATGAACACCAAATCACAAAATTAAGAAATTGCAAAACAATAAAAGTTATGCCTAGGAAAGTCCGCCATTTAAGTTATCATTTTGGCAAAATTCCAAATGAAATCATTCAATATTTACATTCGGAAATACGTAATTAATAAAGTCATTAGACTGTCAGTCCAAACCGAAATAGACTTAATAATAGCTTACTTTCACTAGTGATTATTTAATATAGGTAGTTAATAGTTTGGTATGTTTACTACGTTACATTAAGGTTTACTTTGTGAATTAGTAAGTACAAGCCTACAAGATACAGGTACGAGGTAAGTAGCTATGTAAAATTGAGGATTGACACCCAAATCAAATATGTATGTTAATAATCGAATATAATATTATAAATGCGAAAGTTTTGATGGATGTATATGGTAATATGGATGTTTGTTACTCAATCACGCCCGAATGGCTGAACGGATCTGGATGAAATTTTGCACACAGATAGATTATAGTCTGGAATAACACATAGGCTACTTTTTATTCCGGAAAACTAAGGAGTTCCCGCGGGAACCAAAAAACCTCAATCCACGCGGACTCAGGTAGTCACGGGCATCAGCTAGTATTAAATAAATACAACCTCTACCTTACCATATTATTAAGCCCCTCTGTCGACACCTGTAACAATCACAACTTTGTGTTAAAACTGAAACAATTCACAATCGTGCATTGTCGAGTCAACATCTCCTGAAGATGCTCCGGCATTGGAGTGAAACGTAAGTTGAGAATAATTATTTGGACTTCTATCCAATAAATATAATAAAATAAAACTAGATCCATACTTAATATTATAAATGCGAAAGTGGGTCTGTCTGCTACGCTTTCACGGCCCATCTGTTCAACCGATTGTGACGAAACTTGGTATAGGGATAGTTTGTATCCCGGGGAAGGACATAGGCTACTTTTTATCCCGGAAAATTAAGGAGCTCCCGCGGGAACCAAAAAACCGTAATCCACGCGGACGAAGTCGCGGGCATCATCAAGTAGACAATAAGTAACACAGTGCTAGCTGACAGTTAGGTATATTAACATACGATTTATTTCAACAAATTCATTTCAAACTGGTATGAGGTTTCAAAGCTGCTTTATCATTTTTATGACTAAAACCGTTTAAAAAACAGCGAACACGAGTAAGCTTTCAGTGATAGAAAATCTGGAGCGCTGTACCTACATTATTTTATCGAATTGAATAAACTTATGTTTATTATATATAAATGGTTGACAACTTAAACATGGAGGTTTACAGTTCACTTACGTATTTAACGTTTGCTATAGGTAAATAAAGGTGCTTGCTATCATGACTTATCCTCGAACTGATTAGTTTTATTAATTTCGTCAGCGCGAAAAACCTTTTAGTATTTATCCACCAATAACAGCAACCACGACTTAACAGAGTCTTTTTAACGTAAATTAAGCGGAAAGTTACGTCAATCCGTTGCTCCGTTGCGCCGTGATTGAAGAACAAATAAACACACTTTCCTATTTCTAATATTAAAGATAATTAAACACAAATGTTAGATAGAATCAGAATACAATTATTTTGCTATAATCTGCCAACAGAAAAAATTCTGTATGGTCAAGCATGCAGTTACAAGCGAAGCACCGTTTACCTTCCCAACCAAGCGAGAAAGCTAAGTTCCCAAGCAAGCAATGCCACCACCACTCACATGCACCAACACACAAGACTTTTATACTATTCTCGACGCACGTTTCGCTCCGACACCGGAGCATCTTCAGGAGATGTCGACATTACAATTTCAATCACTAGACAATCTTTCATTGTTGTGCATTCTTTTCTTGCTAAACACAAATGAATATTATTCGGCTGGTAGTTTTTACAAATAAGTACTACCATAGTAGTATTCATCTAATAAACGTTATCATGAATTATTTAGACATTACCTAATTTAGTATGAACATGATGGTCATTACTGTAAGACTTTCCAATATCAGCTGATAGACAACGATTTAATTTATCGTTGTGAAACGATCCCTTTATTTATTCTCGATCGAAATACGCAGACAATAATATTAACATTTGGCGGTAAAATCGAAGCGCACGAAACGTTTTAGCGATCGTGGTACCTACTTTATGTTACAACACGAAGTGAGCGTATTTTACTACTATCTACGACCTTTGCTAAAACAATGGGATTCGTGATTAACCAAACTGTGAATTTGCGTGATTATATTTTATGTGCATTCAATATATTCGGGCTTGACTACAATTTTAATGGAAAGCGATTACCTATCATAGAGCTTAAATTACGGCGTTTATATAAAGACTAGTAGACCCGCCCCTGCTTCGCACGGGTGGGCTTACCTTACATGTATTACAATTACCTACACCTATGTATTATAATTTTAAAACAATAGTTAAATTCTACCCCTTATTAAGCAACTAGCTGATGCCCGCGAGTTCGTCCGCGTGTCTTAAGTTTGTTTTAATTATCGCGGGAAATCCTTAATTTTCCAGGATAAAAAGTAGCTCATGTCACTCTCCAGGTCCACTCAACAACACCCATGCAAAAAGCACGTCAATCCGTTCATCTATTGCGGCGTGATTGAAGGACAAACCAATAAACCGACAAACAAACAAACAAACACACTTTCACATTTATAATATTAGTATGATATTATGTCCAAATTTCGTCAAAATCGGTTGAAAACATAGGTTGACTTAGAATATTTTTGGTTGAAAAGTTCAGCCGGAAATAAACAGACAGAAAATAATAAATACAGTCAGGTTGTAGCACGTACGAAGATGTTTACGGCCTTGCCCCTTGGTTTGTTCCATTTAAGGAATCCGTCAAGTGGCATTGAAAAATCGATAACACATAAAATAAATTCATAGCCATTGCGTAACACTGCTTGGGTAAGCAAGATTATGATAGCGACAAAAAAGAAAAGCGTTTAGAAGCGTATTTTTATAAAAGATCGACAAATGCGCCTATTTGGTGTAGGTACAAAAGCATCATAACAATAGAAAAACATCAAAACACTGGTATTTACGTGAATTTACAATAAATTATCAGCCCGCGCCATCCCAGCGATATTAATCACCTCGTAATTCACGCATTGTTAGCAGCTAACAATAGAATCAAACCAGACAAAGGCAAAGATTCTTCCCTCGTACTTATAAAGTAGGTAACTAGCTGATGCCCGCGACTTCGTACGCGTGGATCGAGGTTTTGTGGTTCCCGCGGGAAGTCTTTAATTTTTCGGGATTAAAAGTAGCCTATGTGCTATTCCAGACTATAATCTATCTCTGTGCCAAATTTCAGCCAGATCCGTTAAGCTGTTGGGGCGTGATTGAGTAACAAACATCCATACATCCATACATCCATACATCCATCCAAACTTTCGCATTTATAATATTAGTAAGATAGTAAGATTACTGGATGCGATTCTTCCTTGGGCATTATATTCTCCGTTTTTAGGGCTTAGTGCTTGACCTGCATAGCATAATTCTTATAACCACCCTCCAGCCCCGTCTTCTTTGTTCTTCTTGGTTCTTTGACGACCTCCCTGGCGCAGTGTGGAGCGCTGTTGTCCTAACGTGGGGAGGTCCCGGGTTCGATCCCCAGCAGGGTGAATTTGGGCGAATTTATAATTTCTGAATTTTCCCTAGTCTGGCCTGGTGGGAAGCTGCGGCCGTGGCTATTAACCACCCTACCGGCAAAGACGTGCCGCCAAGCGATTTAGCGTTCCAGCACGATGTCGTGTGGGAACCGATTAGGGGTCTGGGTAATATTATAACTGTCATGCCCCTAACAGGTTAACCCGATACTATCTTAGACTGCATAATCACTTACCATCAGGTGAGATCGCAGTCAAGGGCTAACTTGTAGTGGAAAAAATTGCAATTTCTTCTTTAATTAAAAATTTAATTGAAAAGAAATCTTGACTATAGAGAACGAATCTTTTTTACTATTTTCATCTATTTTTTGACTGATGACCGAAAACTCGATTTGCAAAATGCTACGCGACTTTATAATAAGTGTAACAGTTGTGTTATTATACTAAGAATAACAGTTTTGTTATTATAGTAAAAATTAAAAAAAAACCCATACTAACAAAAAGGTTTTGTACTAAACATATTATAAATGGAAAATACACGTGCATTTAGTTGCACTTTTTGATATCGAGGCCGCTCGCCCCTAAGTGGCGAAGGTTAGGTCAAGGCGAATGCACTAGCGTATATACCTAATAGTACCTAATACCATACGAGACCGTCGCCTCACGTACTAGAATACTAGCCATCTATTTCTATGCGAAGGCTGGTTCTGGATTATATAATATTAAAGATACCTTTGCTTAAATAAGGTTGCATTCAGGTAGAATAGTTTAAAAAAACCGGCCAAGTGCGAGTCGGACTCGCGCACCGAGGGTTCCGTATAAACATGTAGTAAGTTTTAAATTATTAAAAAACACGTTTATTGTATGGGGACCCCCCTTAATATATATATTTTTTTAATTTTTAGTATTTGTTGTTATAGCGGCAACGGAAATACATCATTTGTGAAAATTTCAGCTTTCTAGCTATCACGGTCTATGTGATACAGCCTGGAGACAGACAGACAGACAGACAGACAGACAGACAGACAGACAGCGGAGTCTTAGTAATAGGGTCCCGTTTTTACCCTTTGGGTACGGAACCCTAAAAACGATCGGGACGAGAGTTTTTTTTATTTACATGCTAAATAATGCCCTCGACTATATATCCGCGTGGATTTAGATTAATGAAAAATCTTAAGAGAACGGGGAACTTTCCAGGATAAAAAGAATAGAGTCTTTTAAAAAGTCCTTTCCCGGAATGCAAACTTATGTCCTTTCCAGAATAATGTCAAAATCTGTTGAGTTGACGTACCGTGAAAGCGTAGCAGACCACAGTAGCAGACAGACAAACAGACACACATCTAAAATTTTAATATGGATTTTCCGTTGTTCTCATCAAAAACATTTCCTATTTATTAGTTTAGGTACCCATAAAAAAGATTTCAGAAAGCTTTAAGTATAGGTACTATACCTACGTTGTGTTGTGAACCTCGGATTTTTAAAGCTAAATTCCAGACTTTTAGTGGAATCTTATTACCTCTACTCTACCTTTTAGTTTAAACTGAGAATTAAAGCAAGAAGTCTGTTTGTAAGCAAAGTTTAAATTTTGAAACAAAACAGCGCACGGGATAGGGTCTCGGGTCATCTTCATACCTTTATACCTACCGCTCTCCGAAAGGCCTCTTTATGATTGCTCGTAAAAAAGAGCCCCCGCGAGCCTATTTTATTCTTTAATTAGCTTACATTCTTGTTTTACAGATATATTACTGAAACATTTATTGATCGTAAAAACTGAATTTTGTTCCGCAAACCTGTAACTAATTATATCGTCAAATGCATTTATACGAGTAGGTACATGATAGGTTTTAATGCAAGCCGAATAAGATGAGGGTGACATTATCTCCGCCCTAGTGTCAAAACAGGACACGGGACGTCTGCAACCTTGTTTGAGTAAATCCTATTTCGACACTTGGGTGGGCAGATAATGACTACCGGGCGTGAGGAACTACGCAAGAAGAATCCACATGATTCGCTGTTTTATAATGGAGCTGCACAAACTAGCGCGAGATGGTGAAATGTGTTTCCCATACGTCGATGGACGTTTCGCATAGACGTTTTCTCCTGTCCGTAGTGCGTTTTCCGCCACATTCATGCTAGGGCGGCTGCGTGTACTACAAACTTGAAAATGGTTGAATTGTACCATAAACTCATAACTCGTCGAACAAGCAACCATGGATTTTTACTGTCTTAGAAAACATTAATAGATATGTGAAGTATAGACCTGCACATTGCAATCTAGATTTTATCTATAAAAAGGTATGGCTCTGAGTAAAGTGAAACAACGCAAGCGTGTTTAAAAAAAAGTAAATCAAGTCGGGTCCAATAAATTCAAACTACTCGTAGATGGGTTTACCTCTACCGTTGACGATTGCGCTCGCGTGTGTTTCTCCTAGCCAATTTCGATTAAGGGAACAAGGCTCCTAATAGATATTAGGATGCTCTCTGAGCTACAGAAATCTATTTAAGTAAGTAAACAAGATCACACGAATGAAAAAGGACAATATCTCGGCTGATTTCTTCTGTGGCATAGATCTCTACCTTTAGGTAGAATTCTACTGATAGCTTGGATTTTTCTTGGTATTCATTAGTGTCTGTTTAAGCCCTATAGTCTCTCATGTAGTGGGATAGAGGGCTTTTGGAGTATTGCACCATCTTGAGCGGCGTCAATTTGTATGTCTTTTACTACATAGTTTCTCAAAGAAATGAAAACGAGTTATTTCTAACGCATAGCATTCCGAACAAGAGATAGATTCACTTGACGATTCGAATGTACATGAAAATAAATTCTTTCCAAAAAACCGACTTCCAAAGTCACTGTAAAGTAAAAAATAATTTTGATTTCTACACACTATGTTGAAGTCGGGCGATCCTGAAGCGTCAACTTTGCCTATCTTTGTTATACTCGCCCGACTTCAATGTCTCTTAATCCCCACGGCTTAGGAGTGCAGTACCCTGCAACGTCAAAGTTGAGGAGTTGGTACTTGGGTTTAAGTATGAAGTCGTTGCTTGACACCTACAATAAGAATTCACCATAAAAAAATCCTAAATCGCTATTTTAAGGAGTTTTGTACCCTGCAGCATCAGGGTTGAGGAGTTGGGACTCAGAATTGAATCGTATACACGTGACTTGATACCTACTATATGAATTCACCATCAAAACTTCCTAACTCCCTAGTTTTGAGTCGTAGGTATACACCTACAACATCAGGATTTAGGATTTGGAGTCAGAATTTTTTAGGGGACCACATCGCGAGCTTCCTCTAACCACTGAAAAATATGTTTTCAAATCGGTTTGGAAACCACGGAGATATGCGGTAACATACATTAAAAGAAAAATAATACGCGCAGAATTGAGAATCTCCTCCTTTTTTGGAAGTCGGTTAAAAATGAATTGGATTAAAAATCTATTAAATTATACTTTAACCAACGCAATAAAAGTAAATCAAAATCGGTTTATCGATTTGGGATCTTCTACGGGAGCTACGATGCCAGACGGATACACAGTTACACAAGTTAAAATTATAACACTCCACTGATTGCAAAAATTAATTTTGTAGGGTTATTTTAAATTATTTTTTCAAATTTTTATTTATTTAGGGACATCCAACAGGTTACAATAGAATAACAGGAAAAATAAAGCTAGTTAATAGAATAATATATGCATTATTGTAAACCCACTTAGAGGCTGCCACAGCTTGCAATATCATATTAAAGTTATGACAAGGAACACATAATATGTACAAATAATATTAGTAAAAATACAATTAAAGTATTCAACAAATGTTTTTAAAATCTACTCATTAAGTAAATGGATCTATACTATTTGTGCTTCACGAAGTAACAAGCGTAGATAATTGAGCACGTTGCTCACTGCGGTAACACACTTGTTTGTTATTGCTCTTTATTAAAGTTATTGCTCAAAGTAATTACTAAATGGAATACTACACTCAAGTAAAGGAAAGGTATTTAATCAAATTTTTATAGAACAGGACACGAGAACGACACGACTGCAAGTCACGAGCCACGACATTTTAGATATTATGACATACATAATTATTATTTATGTGTCAAATTATCAAGTCGCTTTAAAATTAAACGTTATGATTGTTCCAATAGTAAATTTAAAAAATACTTTCTTATTAATAACTCAATTCTTCAAGTCTAACGTCAAAAGTTTAATAAAATTATGACGCCTGTGTTCACCTAGGAGTATGAAATATAATAAGGAATAGGATCAAATCAAAATCCACGTCGCCAGTAGGTATGTCTACACACAACACACGTGGAGGAAAACTGTACGGAAATCCGTAATCGAAACAACTCCAACGTTTTATTGTGCAAGCGTAAAAAAGAAATATTTTCTTTGTTCATCCGGAATTTGAAATTGGCAAATCTATGACTGAATAAACTTGTCAAACATAGATTATAGCTAATTCTCATTCTGTAAAAAGACTTATCCGCAGCAATGAGGTGGCAATTTGAGTTGATTATGATGTTGATGACCAAATAAAGATGGCTGGCAATGATTGTGGAAGAACTTTCAACAACAAACCTACACGAGTGTGGCTCTAGTTGATAACTCTTAGTTCGAACCGAGAAATTCGCAATAGTAAAATATTAATTAATAGGGTTTGGTAACGTTATCTAGTTTTGTTATATACACTAGCAGCATAAATTGCCAAAAATATAGGTATTCAATATCAAATTTCTGTTATTTCTTTCCGAAATGTTTTGTTACGCATAATAGCTCAGACGACCCTACCACGTTGACTTTGTATCACTACGTGACCAATTTCGCCTGCCCGTACCAGCCATGACAAGGCATGACAAGAAAGAAGGTGGCCGCATTGTTGGTGTCGTTAGTTGTAAAAAGGGTCGTTCTATTTGTTTGACTCTTGTCACGTAGCGAAGATGCGGCTATTGTGAAAAGCCAAGTTTCTCGCTGAATAAAGGATCCCAAAGGTCGTCTCTCTACAGTGTACTCGTACTTACATTGAACACTTCAACCGGGCTCTGTACAATGAAATAGTGGCGGTACTTTTTATTCTCTGCAGTTATCTGTTCTAGTAGATTAAACTAAAAATTGTATACTTTAGAGTTAAGACCAAAGAAAAGTTTTTCATAGCCTGCTGGCTATGAAAAACTTAATGTGAATCCCACTTCTGATTATTATTGTAAAGGAAAAAGTGTATTTGTTTTTTGCTTTGTTGGTTCGTCGAATTGTCCTTCAATTACGTCGCAATGGAGCAACTGATCGATGTAATGTTTTTGCATTGAAATAGTTAGAGACCTCGAGCGTGATATATAAATTTAAATTTTATGCAATAAAGTTCTGACTTTATTAAAGGGTTCCCAAACGGGATATTTAATGATGCCTACGACTTCGACAGCGAAAACTCTTGATTTTCCGGGATGCAATATATCTGTTTACCAAATTTTGTCAAAATGGTTGACAATATTTTAATTTAACTCATTGTGAAATTGTAGTATTAATTCGACTACAGTGCGTTATTATGTCACTAAGCGTACATAATAATATCTACTTATTATCAATTCTTACTGTATACGCTTTCGTAAATAAGCATCTGCATCACTGCCCTGTTTTTAAATTTTACTGCCAAGAGATCATGATGTGGAATGAAAATTATAAAAGAAAATCGTTGGATAAACTTTCTTTTGTAAAAAACCCCTTCCCTTCTTCTAGCAAAACCGGGTTAATATTTCGTGCAATGAATTTAGGCACCCTCAAATTTTTAGTTCTATTTTCAAAAATTCTGAGTAGTAAAAATATATATATAGTGAAATTAAAAATCATTTTTATTGTGACCTACAAAACATTACCTTTTACACTATCAAGGAAAATTTTCGTTCGCTTCGTTATTTTAATTGGTGTCGTATGTCAAGAAATAATTAAAAGGGAATAGAAACAACAACAAAGGGAGTCACGGATCGGAATCGACAACGTCGCAATGATTTTTTAATTTCATCCTTTTAGTTCTATCCAAGAAACTGTTCACTTTAAAAAAAAAGCTTTCTTTTTTAAAAGAACAATCGTAACTGTCAATGAAAGTTGACTATTTATTTTCATTTTTCATTGATTTAAAAAATCCACTGATGCCAAAGTATATTTCCTTAAATTAATGAGGGCCAGTGCTGACGAGGTACGAAAATTGACAACTTCTAAAACCCGACAGACTTTTTTCCGCGAAGACAGTTAAAGTCCGCCGTCTTTTAATTGCGCGTTCTAATGTCGTGTCGTGGCGTGTGTAAGTTCGCCGTTTCCGTTATGCGATCTATTTTGAAGGACAACGTACGTCGAGGAGTGTACCTCGTCTGCGAAGACCTTAAGTGAAATACATAAACTATATAGATACAATTTCTTATTCCCAGCGATTTATGTATTGGTCGTTTGTTACCCAGCAAAATTCCTATAATTGCCAGCGAAAGTTCCATACATAAAAATCCGTTTCAAAGACAAGCCTGAATAAACAGACAAGCATTTTAAATTTTTATTTATTCTTATAAAAGTCAGACAGTTCCGTTCACTTCTGGTTTTAAATAAAACATAATAACATATAATACGGCTGGTAATGGCGGCACTCTGCAGCTTTGTTGCTATTACCATAAAGTACGGAAGCAATAAAACAAAGCCCGCGAAATTTCGCCACGCCCGCGCCGCTACGTCGATACGACTTATGACGTGAATTCAAAGACATTTAATATTATTATATTGTACCGCGAATTACGAAATCGTTACATAATATTTAGAACGAAAACTCCTACAGACTTATAACATGTATCAACTTTTATAACTCTGATGATATTTTGGAAATTATGCCAAAACATAGGCGCATATACTAGGCACTAGGGTGACAATGTGGCTAATACTGTTGTACACAATCTCTAAATTGTACAGACAGCCCTAAATCCAGCAATGGTCGATTTCTGCAGGGATCATTATACAAAAGGGACAGCAATAAAATTAGACGTCTCTCTTTTATTTAATTGAAACAAAAATGGTAGAACTGATTGTATTGCTATCTTTTTCATAATGTTCCCTGCAGAAAAGGAAAAAAAATGATTTTGGTCCTGTCAAATTAGTTTAGTTAGTGTCCCGTGTAACGGCCTTAACATGACTGGTGATAACAAGTCATGCTTTTTCTCATTCAGTAAATTGGCTCACGACCTGCTTACTTAGTCTGTGAATATTGTGGCAGTATCTATCGCTAATCTTATGACAAATACAAACTTATTTGTGCTACTTAAATATGCTACCGTAGACCAGCGCGATCGCACTATAAAACGCCATTGTTATTTAAACTCAAAAATAAAATCTTGTATTTCCGGCATATAAACCAGCGAAGCGGAGTCGTAATATTCACCAAAACGCGTTTAACAAGATAGTGGCTGTAACGTAGCCTTTTTTGGTGGTCTAAGTTGCTTTTGGCGTGAAGACGTCTTTAAAATTGCTTCCTTAGGGACGCAATTCAAAAAAACGATTGATAACAAAATCGGGGGATACAGTTAAGTGTTGCAGCTGCTACATATCTATCATCCCCTTCAAATTTCAATTACACCACTGGATAGCTAAAGAATCAAAGAATTTATTACGTTAGGTCTGTAACCACCACTACAGCCCATTAACGTCCCACTGCTGGGCACAGGCCTCCACTCTCGTAGGAGAGCGGGAATTAGAGCTTAGACCCACCACGCTGCTCCAATGCGGGTTGGCGGGCTTTAACGACTATTATCATGTTAGTGATAATAACCGGGACCGACGGCTTAACGTGCTCTCCGAGGCACGGGGGTGAAACACCTCCAACTTCCTAACTCCAGGCTAGTACTGAGAATTTCTAGTCACACGTAAAAGGTCACACAAAGGTCTGTAACACATCGCGTTAAATAATAATATTTTATATAGAAACTATTACCCGTTACGAGACGTATTCACGTACCTACAACAAACAGCCGTGTCCATAACTCAGCCACACCCCATTTTTTGTCATGATCTTATGCTTTTTAAGCTATTTTGCATAGCTTCTATCGCGCGCCTTGAGCGTGGAGACCGAATCCAGAAATTCCGTAACGAAAAAAAACCTAACACTTTGGTTACTATGACTACTTGCGTTGCTGACTTCAAGTTGTTGAAAATAAGAAGACTATTTTTATGAAAAGATGTCCAAGGGGGTCCAAGGGGTGTCCAAGGGGAATCAAAAAACCTTTTGATTCCCCTTGGACACCCGGACTATTGAAAACATAATTCTTTAAAATTAATTCGCCTTTATATTTTCAACTACTTGAAGTCAACGACACAAGTAGTCATAGCAACCAAAATCATCTTTTCATAAAAATATTTCGCCTTTATATTTTCAACAACTTGAAGTCAACAACACAAATAGTCATAGCAAGATGATGAAAAATGCTATGCAATAGCTTTACCGCGGTAGTCTCCGAGTGCCACACGTCTTTTTTTTCACGATGCCGTGCAATCATAATAATATTACTGTTGGTTTTTTGTTCAACACGGTAAAATTACGGTAAGTTACGTACAACAGTCGACTGATAAAGTATATATACTCGTAGTAATAAAACTGAAGCTTCGAAGGTTTCAAAAATACGCTATTGCTATTGCTTTAGCAAGCATATCTATTAATTAAATCGACTGTTTCAGTTATAATATTGAATATTAGGTAGGTTTATTTGTTATTCCCATAAAGCTTCATCAAAATTTTACTGGGGTGAATCCCGCCGAGGGTAGGGTAAGCGAAATAGCGCGAATCGCAAATAATGTACCTACTTGTTATGCGACGACTGACTGGACTGGATATACAAATAGGTTTCTATATATACTTAGAGCCTTAAGTATTTATTTGAATGTGTTGAGTTAAATTTGTACTAGGTAAATAGGTTTTTAAGAAAATGTAAAAGCTAACACTAATGGGTCGATCTCAATTTTTTTAAATATTAAACAAGTTCGTAGACGTTATCAGAGCTTTTCAGCAGTGCAGACATATTCAATAGCTTTTCTCATCTCTCGTGGGGTTTTTCTCAATTTGATCGAACCTTTAAAAACATCATACATAAATATTAAAAAAACCTGAACTAAAACAGCAAAGTATTTACTGCATAATCCTCAAGGGAATGGAATGAACGAAAATTGAGAAGCAACTGAACGAAACGGCGCAATTTACGAGGACTTTAATTAATTTTACACCGGTGACCGAATTTTCAGACCGCAGTTACAGGTAGCATTTAGGAGCTCGCTCGCACTGAGTTCTGTAGAGCATTTATAAAAGCAACTGAATTACTCGTATTTGAATACATAGCAATGCAATTTACGTATACATAGGTATAAACTTTGAGTTGGTTTGTATATTTTAATCTGGAGAAGTATTAAAAGCTTAATTGAAGTGAGTTTAATTTATGTTTTATTCTACAAATTCTCTCATTTTTTTTTTTTTACTAGCTGATGCCCGCGACTACGTCCGCGTGGTTTGAGGTTTTTTGGTTCCCGCGGGAACTCCTTAATTTTCCGGGATAAAAAGTAGCCTACGTCCTTCCCCGGGATACAACCTATCCCTGTACCAAATTTTATCAAAATCAGTTGAACAGATACATTTGTTTGTATCCCGCGGGAACTCTTCAATTTTCCGGGATAAAAAGTAGCCTATGTGCTATTCCAGACTATAATCTATCTCTGTGCCAAATTTCATCCAGATCCGTTCAGCCGTTCTGGCGTGATTGAGTAACAAACATCCATTTGAGGTATTTTGGTTCCCGCGGGAACTCCTTAATTTTCCGGGATAAAAAGTAGCCTATGTGCTATTCCAGACTATAATCTATCCCTGTGCCAAATTTCAGCCTAATCCGTTCAGCCGTTGGCGCGTGATTCAGTAACAAACATCCATACATCCATACATCCATCCAGACATCCATCCAAACTTTCGCATTTATAATATTTATTTGATTTGATTTTATGAAATGCACATAAAAAATACAAAATTTAGTTTCTCGCCAAACTACACAATGTAGTTTGTTGGCGAGTTCGCGCTCAACTTATACTATGCCGTGCACTTATTTTTTAAACTAGCTGATACCCGCGACTTCGTCCGCGTGGATTGAGGAGTTTTAGTTCCCGCGGGAACTCTTTAATTTTCCGGGATAAAAAGTACCCTATTATTTAATCCGGACTTCTAAATTTACGTCTGCAAAATTTCAAAGCAATCGGTTCAGTAGTTACGGCGTGAAAGCGGAACAAACATACAAACAAACTCACTTTCCCATTTATAGTATTAGTAAGGAGTAAGGATTATACCTAGTTATAATATTATATTATATAATATTTATTTACCTAAAGCATGTTATAGTCATTATCATAATATCATAATATAATAATAATTTTATCTCAATATTCTAATGGTTTCGATGCTAATAGGTGTTTTATATCTATAACAATACATTCTTCGTAAACTGGTATCGAAAGAATAAGAAAAACCTTGCAAAAAGTTAATTGAATGAGGTTATACATTTCCAGGTACACTTCAGTTTTCCTTTTGGTTCGGAAAATTAGAATCGAGTTTATTAAGTTAGGAATTTTATAAAAAGGTATTCGGTATCTTTGAACTAGATACCGAAATAACGTATTCTCTTTTAAAAGTAGTCCCGAAGTTTTTATCAATCTATCATTCTGGCTTTCCGCGAGAGCAAAGTGCTAAAATTACGTTTGATAGAAAAAATAAACAATAATTTTGATTTTGCATTTTTAAAGCTTGGTCAGACTACCGCGATGAGGTGGGCAGAGTGTTTCAGTTATGTATTTGGTAGTATTAACAAATATTATACATAATATGCATTATGCAGTGGGTGTGCATCGTCCCTTGTTACCCCCGTCGCGCTTTGTCCGCCCAGGCCTAAATACCATCACGCAGTATTTCGCCTTACTTCTTCACACGACCTTGAGTTTATTATAACAGCCAACTAAATTCTACAACGAAAACACGGCAAAGAATAATTAACTTTGCCGTAGAAATAACAGTCGGTCGCACGTAATATTTAAACTAAGTGAGTGTTTTAATAAGTCTAGAATAGTAAGGAAATTATAAAAATACGGATAATTTATACAAGACTAGCTGATGCCCGCGACTATCGTACGCGTGGATTGAGGTTTTTTGGTTCCCTCGGGAACTCTTTCATTTTCCGGGATAGCCTATGTGCTATTCCAGACTATAATCTATCTCTGTGCCAAATATCATCCAGATCCGTTCAGCCGTTGGAGCGTGATTGAGTAACAAACATCCATTCATACTTATCCATCCAAACTTTCGCATTTGTAATATTTATTTGATTTGCAAAATGAGATAGAAGCTGATAATATCTAACATATACATATTAGGTAGGTATAATGATTGTTACAATATCATTAGTATTGTAACAATCATAAAAGTTTAATGATCATATTATGATTGTTGAATATAATTCCTTTTTGACGTGACGTGAGATAATATAGTAAAAATTAAGAAAAGTATTGGCTTTTTTTAAATTAGTATTTACACTTTTCTACAGTTTTTTAAGCTTTTATGAAGTTTTTGTCTTTGGATGGGGATGGCATTACCACCTTTAATTTTAATGCAACGGCCATGTCTTCGTATGTCGCATTCTCTACTTCTTAATAAGTCATTAGTACCTTTCTTTCTTTTCTTTCTTTCTAAAGTTACAAAGAAAGTACCTTGTACTTATTCAATGGTTGAGGAATTTTCAGTAGTATTGAAAGGATTTTTTTAAATCCACTACAAGTTAGCCCTTGATTGCGATCTCACCTGATGGTAAGTGATGATGCAGTCTAAGATGGTATCGGGCTACCCTGTTAGGGGCATGGCAGTTATATTAAACCCATACCCCTAATCGGTTTCTATACGGCAACGTACCGGAACGCTTAATCGCTTGGCGGCACGTCTTTGCCGGTAGGGTGGTAACTAGCCACGGCCGAAGCCTCCCACCAGGCCAGACCAGGGAAAATTCAGAAATTATAAATACCCAAATTGACCCTGCCGGGGATCGAACCCGGGGCCTCCGCACATTAAGACAACAGCGCTACACACTGCGCCACGGAGTTGTCGAGGTATGCAAAGGTTCAATAGGCATGATGACTGTAACCAAGAATCAATGAGCTTATGAATTTATCTAATGAATATTCATTGATTAATTTTATAAAACGTATTTATTTTTCTATTTCGAGTGAAATTGCTATTTATTTTGATAAAATAAAACTATAAAATACAGCAATCCGCCATAATGGATTAGACACCAAGAAGTGAATGACGTCACAATTGTTTGTTTTCGAGCTTTGACAATCACACTGTTGTTTACCGCACACTGCACAGAGTACATTGGTAAAAACAATAGTGACGTCACAAACGACGCCATGACACCGGCGAGCGTTATGGCGTGAATTTTAAAATTTAAATTTCAAATGCCAATTTTATCTACCAAACCTTATTTTTCTGCTGAAATAAGATATTTTTTCGAAATAGTAGATACTTCCCCGCACATAATCTGCCCATTTTTCAAAATCAGTCATCATGCCTATTGCATGTAAAGGTAGGATTTTTATTGGTATTGGTAGGGTTGGCTACAAGCAGATCGCGACATGATCGCATGCACTAAACTCGAGGTTGTTTCCGACCACCCGCCACCCGCCCTCCTTAAATATGTAAATTGAATAGTTAATTGAAAATTAAACGACTGGAAAGCGGCTTAAACCAATTTGCAGTCTTAACGCAACGAATCAGATAGTACATGATAGTTTAAATAGAATAAGACTAGCTTTAGTGAGTGGCTTCTTCCGCGTGGCAAAAGACCCAACACAACAGAGATCCCAAGATTTTATCAGATGATTTTATGAAATGCTAAAAAAAACAGCTAAGTGCGAGTCGGACTCGCTCATGAAGAGTTCCGTTCCATTGCATCGTGCAAGATTTAATACTACATGTGGGTGCTTTTTAAATATTTTCGTAAGTTAAACAAATTCTTTATTTAACTTACGAAAATATATGGTATGGTATGGTATGGCTCTTATAGAAAGGTTTCTTTTTTATTTCCTTTTATTTTTATTTATTTTTGTTGTGGCGGCAATAGAAATACATACACTGTGAAAATTTCAACTGTCTCACTATTACTGTTCATGAGAGACAGCCCGCTGACAGACGGACGGACGGACAGCAGAGGCTTAGACTTAGTAACAGAAAGTACTATTCCCTATTCTGTGGTAATAGTTGGCACCCTTTGTGCACAGAACCCTAAAAACGGGAATTTCGATTGAATCTAGTTTAGTATGCAGTTGGTATACATAATGCTACAGTTCTGAATGTTACTATTTTCTAAATTTAATTTAGTTATGTGGTTTCTACCGCCTGTGGTTGTTTTTAGGGTTCCGTACCTAAAGGGTAAAAACGGGACCCTATTACTAAGACTCCGCTGTCTGTCTGTCTGTCTGTCTGTCTGTCTGTCTGTCTGTCTGTCTGTCTGTCTGTCTCCAGGCTGTATCTCATAGACCGTGATAGCTAGAAAGCTGAAATTTTCACAAATGATGTATTTCCGTTGCCGCTATAACAACAAATACTAAAAATTAAAAAAATATATATATTAAGGGGGGTCCCCATACAATAAACGTGTTTTTTTCGTATTTTTTTGCTCAATATTAAAAACGGTAACAGGTAGACGGTTCAAATTTTCACAGAATATTAACTTGTATATTACCTTTCAAAATAAATAATTAAATATCAATAAAGTAAATTTTAAAGGGGGGCTCCCATACAACCAACGTAATTTTTTGATATTAACAGTAAACCTCTACAAACAAAGTTAGTTTTGCGGTTCATTAACAAAGGTAATTATACCTACTTCTTGAGTACGGAACCCTCGGTGCGCGAGTCCGACTCGCACTTGGCCGGTTTTTTTAATAAGTAAGTTTTATGTATCGCCCCTATCCGTAGAGGTAAGTATCAATGTTAAAAAATAATAACTATAGCAAAAGAATAACCGTAAGTTGCAAGGACACGAAAAAGTATCATTAAGAAGCATTGTTATCGCGTTTATTAGACCAAGACCTATTTCATTAATATAGAGTAAACAGTGCCTAAACTGCTCACATCAATCTGCGTGTTGACGGGCCATAATTTAGCCGCAGCCAGTTACCTACCTACTAAAATACAATTTGCTGCTATAATATATATAATTTAACCTTCACATTCAAACCAGCTCTAGTTTTCAGCCTAAGTTTCAAACGTTAGTTTAGTATATTTCAGCAAATTGTATAAATTGCAGACTGATTTTAGAAGCAACTATAAGTAAAAGAAGAAATATAAAGTTACACTCTGCTGAATGCACATTATGTAGGCTCTAGTTTCTAAAAAGGGTTAAAATAGGTACAATACGGTCAGGACGGGACAAAGCGGTCCTGGCAAAACGGTTGTAGGAAAAAAAATAACGGTTATTCGTATGAAAAATACGTTTTTTTTTTTTTTTTTTTTTATTTAAAACCTCTGACATAGTCAGAGCCCTTGTTTTTCTTATTTGCATTTGTGTGCAGTTAATTATTATTTATTATTATTTTTAAGTTATATAAGTATATATTTTTTCTTTTTTTTTTTTAAATTCAAATCTTTGTTTCGCTATGTGTTCACTATCTATATTTTGTTCCTATATTCTTATAATACAGAGTAAATATAGATCTATCTTATACACAGCTTACGTTTTATTTCTATCTATGACTATGTTAACGACTTTTTCGCATATTTAAAAAATAGGTTTCTTGTTTGCTTATTCTTTAATATATTAGCCAGGGAGTCCTTACACAGATTCATTTGTATCTCCTGTTTCAGATCTTCTCGTGCTTTGCCGTGCTGCGGACACTCAACTAATATGTGTAATACAGTTTCTTCACAGTTTGGGTCGCAGACACAGCCTGGATCGTCTTTGCATTTGAATCTGTGCAAGTACTCCCCAAAGCCGCCATGCCCCGTTAGTAGCTGGGTGGTAACACTGTCCAGAGTAATTTTGTGGACTGTTCTATATGCTTCGACGGCGTCTGGAAAGAAGGTTTTGGTTGTTCCGGCCGTTTCGCCTGACCTATATCTCTCGTTCCATTCGTCAAGGGATTCCTTGCGGATTTGGCCCTTGACAAATGAAACCGGGCACAGATCGTAATCCGGACTCTTTTTTGAGTGAAGGGTGGCGCTTTTCGCCAGCTCGTCGGCGCGTTCGTTCCCAGCGAGGCCAGCATGGGCTTTTATCCAGAACAAAGTGACAACTTTGCTCTGGGTAAGAGCCCGCCCCAGGTTCTTCCGGGCCTCAACTGCTAGTGGGTGGTACGAGTTATAACTGACCACGGTCTCCAGCGCGGATCTGGAATCACTATAAATTCCGAAACTTGGCTCGGTGCGCTTGAGAGCCTCCGCCGTGGCTCTACATATTATGGCCAGCAGTTCAGCCTGGTAAACTGTACTGTAGGATGGCAGCTTTAATTTTACAGATTTGATTTCTGCCACTTCGTTCCAAAGAGACAGTGAGGCTCCGACTTTGTTTTCAATTTTGCTGCCATCCGTGAAGATACGCACCGCTTGACTGTTGTTACTGTCGACATCTTCTTGGTCTACCAGGCTTATGAACTTGAGGCTCATATGGGTCGCCGGGTGGCCGTTCTCTGCGTAGTTGGCCCTCCGCTCGACCTCCCTGCCCGCCAGCTCCGGCCGGGGCACCCCCCTCTTCGCCTCATACAGGGCTGCTGCCTCTCGTATGCATACGTTTTGTCTTGTCGCCGTTGTGCAGTTTCATAGAAAAGTTTTTTCCTATTAGCGAATACCAATTCGGTACTTAATGTAACTTTTTCGATCTAGCCTATTTGGATACTTAGTAATTTTACGTTAACCGAAAATCATAAATTATTACCAAAAAATGTGTTTCTCACTTTGTACGCGTGATTATATAAGCACTTACCTAAGTCAAAATTTAACCACAAAATTACATATTTTTAGCAACTGTTAAGCTATACTAACATCAAATATTAGTTCATCATATATTCACACCAATACTAGATGATGCCCAAGACCTAGTCCGCGTGGAGACTTTGATTGTCTTTCCTAATACAAAGAAAACCTCTTAACCGAATTTCGTCAAAATCGTTGGAATAGACGGGTTGTGAAAGCGTAGCGGACAAATATGCAAACAGATTTTCACATTTATAATATGGATTAAATTTTATCCGCCGTAGTTTCTTTAACAAAATTCCTCAACCTATTTTAGACTTACCTTTACACAAGTTTAAGATAACCATTAAAAAAATGCTCCTGAAAAAAGCTTATTGCCTACTGTCGAAGATTATATTAATGATAAAGGCGCATGGATTTGACTCGCTCCAGCAATGCTCAGGACTGGGGTTACTTATGTATCTGTATATGTTGTATGTATGTGTATGTAGATTATTGTACACATACCATAATATATTTTTTCAAAAGAGCAACCACCGAGTTTCTTGCTGGTTCTTCTCGGTAGGAACGGCATTCCGAACCAGTGGTAGATTCATTTGACTATTCATAAGAACTTGTAAAAAGTCTATTTGAATAAAAATCATTTGAGTTTGAGTTTGAGTTTGAGTAATGACAAAAAACCAAAAATGAATGCTTTTTTTAAAAGTCCGTTCAGAAAACAAAAGCGTTAGCCAGCCAGATTCAATTTGGCTGGCTCACGCAACCCAGCGTAAGCAACCAATTATCACGAGTATTTCTTTGAAAAGAGCAAAACGAAACGAAAGCTTCAAAAATTCTATTTAGACACGTTAATTAACACCTTCATATTTGATGGTTCAATTGAATTCACGATAGATTATGGAATAGTGAATGGAAAAAACAGAAGCGTGGTAAAGAGGCGTAAACGTTCGGGGTGATTAATTAAACAAAGGGTGGAATGGCGTGTTCGCATGATTAATTCAGGTGACCCTTAATTCAAGGTTGCTCGAATAGAATAGACGCTACTGGACATGCCTATATACTTGTAGGTAGAGAATCAAATATGTTCTAATTCTATTATTAACGTACATAGTCGAAGAGAAGAGAAGAAGAATGCGGAGGGATCTAGGAACCCACTGCATTATATATCAAGACAACCCCTACTATTAGTTATTAATGGAAAGGGGTCACGACCCTCAGCAATAAGTAATAAGACGCACAGAAAGACGTCGTCGCAATTCCACGGACGCGTACGGAGCGTCTTTGCTTTGCTTTGCTTCCTCGTAACCGCTACTCGTAGGTTACGGAATGCTTTTCCGGCTTCCGTTTTCTCCTCCACGTTTAACATTGGTATTTTAATATCAAGAGTGAATAGGCCTCTAGGTAAGCGCGCTCAACCTTAGACTGCATTCAAACTTACCAGCCATTGTCACTTACAGTCTGAATAAAAAAAATAATGATAACATTATTATGTATGATACCAATAATAATGTTACATAGTAACAAGTAATAAAATTAAAAATTTTAAAAAAACCCACGACGAACTGCAGAGCTCCATTATACCTTTGACCTGTATAACTTTGAAACAACGATTAGAACGTAGCAAACGTATATATTACATAATATCTAAAACACAAAACTGCATCTTTGACAGCTCAGTAGTTTTTTTGACCAGTGTGGTGGACTATGGCCAAACCCTTTTCAAATGGACAAATCAAAAGAGTCCAAACGCGACGGGTATACGATGAGAATTTAAAGAGTTCCCATGATCGCCTCCTGACTCCATCATGATACCCTGGGCAGCATCTAGGTACAAGCTAAATATATCTAAAACAAAAAGCCCGCATCTAAATCAGCACAGTAGTTTTTGATAAAAATGGTAACATATTGAAAAAATAAAATCATAGACTACAGCTCAGCTTTGTTGTCTATGGTCCTAAAATATATCTAAGAACCTTCTCACAAGCTATACACATCTAATGAAAAAAACCGCATTTCAATCGGCCCAGTACTTTTTGTAAAAAATGGTAACATATCAAAATATTAAAATCATAGAGACAGCTCAGCTTAGTTGTCTATGGTCCTAAAATATATCTAAGAACCTTCTCTCAAGCTATATATATCTAACTAGTATTTCGCCCTGTGCGCGAGCTGCTAAAGCAGCTCACGGGTTGTGGTTAGACTTACAAGTAGTAGGTAACAGATTTTACTGTACTAAACTGAATTCATTTATTATGGTGATAACAAAATAAATAAAAATGGCGCTGA
This sequence comes from Erebia epiphron, assembly GCA_963932025.1. Classification (NCBI taxonomy): domain Eukaryota; kingdom Metazoa; phylum Arthropoda; class Insecta; order Lepidoptera; family Nymphalidae; genus Erebia; species Erebia epiphron. The sequence continues at coordinate 36,235,054 of OZ009948.1, read as the reverse complement.
TTTTTTAAAACTTTGGTAACAGTTTCCTGTTTCGTAACCCCAGGGAGTCCTAAATATCGATTTTGAACGAAATTGGTCAATTAACAAAGAATTTCAAAATGGCGCTGATTTTCTAAAATTTTGGTACCAGTTTCCTGTTTTGTGACCCCAGGGAGACCTAAATATCGATTTTGAACGAAATCGGTCAATTAACACAGAATTTCAAAATGGCGCTGATTTTTAAAAATTTTGGTACCAGTTTCCTGTTTTGTGACCCCAGGGAGCCCTAAATATCGATTTTGAACGAAATCGGTCAATTAACAAAGAATTTCAAAATGGCGCTGATTTTTTTAAAATTTTGGTACCAGTTTCCTGTTTTGTAATCCCACGAAGCCCTAAATATCGATTTTGAACGAAATCGGTCAATTAACACAGAATTTCAAAATGGCGCTGATTTTTAAAAATTTTGGTACCAGTTTCCTGTTTTGTGACCCCAGGGAGCCCTAAATATCGATTTTGAACGAAATCGGTCAATTAACAAAGAATTTCAAAATGGCGCTGATTTTTTTAAAATTTTGGTACCAGTTTCCTGTTTTGTAATCCCACGAAGCCCTAAATATCGATTTTGAACAAAATCGGTTAAATAACAAAGAATTTCAAAATGGCGCTGTTTTTTTAAAGTTTGGTAACAGTTTTCTGTTTTGTAACCCCAGGGAGTCCTAAATATCGATTTTGAACGAAATCGATCAATTAACAAAGAATTTCAAAATGGCGCTGATTTTTTTTAAATTTTGGTACCAGTTTCCTGTTTTGTGACGCCAGGGAGCCCTAAATATAGATTTTGAACGAAATCGGTCAATTAACAAAGAATTTCAAAATGGCGCTGATTTTCTAAAATTTTGGTAACAGTTTCCTGTTTTGTGACCCCAGGGAGCCCTAACTATCGATTTCGAACGAAATCGGTCAATTAACACAGAATTTCAAAATGGCGCTGATTTTTTAAAATTTTGGTACCAGTTTCCTGTTTTGTGACCCCAGGGAGCCCTAAATATCGATTTTGAACAAAATCGGTTAATTAACAAAGAATTTCAAAATGGCGCTGTTTTTTTAAAGTTTGGTAACAGTTTCCTGTTTTGTAACCCCAGGGAGTCCTAAATATCGATTTTGAACGAAATCGATCAATTAACAAAGAATTTCAAAATGGCACTGATTTTTTTAAATTTTGGTACCAGTTTCCTGTTTTGTGACCCCAGGGAGCCCTAAATATAGATTTTGAACGAAATCGGTCAATTAACAAATAATTTCAAAATGGCGCTGATTTTTTAAAATTTTGGTACCAGTTTCCTGTTTTGTAATCGCACGAAGTCCTAAATGCAATAAACCGCATCTCAATCGGCCCAGTACTTTTTGTGAAAAATTGTAACAGTGGTTGAAAAATTAAGATCATAGACTACAGCTCAGCTTTGTTGTCTATGGTCCTAAAATATATTTAAGAACCTTCTCACAAGCTATACACATCTAATGCAAAAAACCGCATCTCAATCGGCCCAGTACTTTTTGTGAAAAATGGTAACATATTGAAAAAATAAAATCATAGACTACAGCTCAGCTTTGTTGTCTATGGTCCTAAAATATATCTAAGAACCTTCTCACAAGCTAAACATATCTAATGCAAAAAACCGCATCTCAATCGGCCCAGTACTTTTTGTGAAAATTTTCAACACATAGAAAAATTAAGATCATAAATTAAGATCATAGACTGCAGCTCAGCTTTGTTATCTATGGTCCTAAAATATATCTAAGAACCTTCACACAAGCTATACACATCTAATGCAAAAAACCGCATCTCAATCGGCCCAGTAGTTTTTGTGAAAAATGGTAACATGTTGAAATATTAAAATCATAGACTACAGCTCAGCTTGGTTGTCTATGGTCCTAAAATATATCTAAAAACCTTCTCACAAGCTATACGTATCTAATGCAAAAAACCGCATCTCAATCGGCCCAGTACTTTTTGAGAAAAATGGTGACAAAAAAGTGCACAAACAAACAAACAAACACACAACCTCTTAGGGCAAACACATATACCGTCTCCGCTTCGTCGAGGGTAAAAATAACAAGTATAAATTACAAATTTAAAACCACCCCCGACATAATATGGAAGTAACAGATTAAGAAAAAGCTGATGACCTTCAGAAGGATAAACAGATTTTCATGAAACATGGCTAAGAACACTCGGGATAAAATTATCTATGACACAAAAAAAAAACTAAACAGAAATCGGTTCATCCGTTTGGGCGCTACGATACCACAGACAGATCACAAACAGACACGTTCAACTTATAACACCCCTCTCTTTTTGCGTCGGGGGTTAAAAAAAGGTCTCATTCTGAGAGAGAGTGTGATGATGATGACGGTGATGATGACAATGATAAATGAAGTGGAAGAGAGAGACTCGCGTGATGATGATGACGGCGATGATGAAAATGATTAATGAAGTGAGTAACTAACTGACTGTCCAATCCAATACGAGCAGTCACCTTTGAGCCAGAAAGCTGAAATGCAGAAGATCCCTTTATAATTTAGACAAGGAATAAGGCCGGATTTTCCGGCATACCCACAAGAGCAAAGCCGCGGGCGGTCGTTACTGTCTCATAAGACGTAAAGTTTGCTGTGATACTCGAGTATGGAATAAGGGAAAATATCCTCAAGCGAACTTTAGTAAGAGTAAAACTCTGAAGGACAAACTTCCTGAGCGTTCCCGATATCCTTTTTAAATTTAAGATGATGACGGCGATGATGAAAATGATTAATGAAGTGAGTAACTAACTGACTGTCCAATCCAATACGAGCAGTCACCTTTGAGCCAGAAAGCTGAAATTTTGCAAAAGATCCCTTTATAATTTAGACAAGGAATAAGGCCGGATTTTCCGGCATACCCACAAGAGCAAAGCCGCGGGCGGTCGTTACTGTCTCATAAGACGTAAAGTTTGCTGTGATACTCGAGTATGGAATAAGGGAAAATATCCTCAAGCGAACTTTAGTATGAGTAAAACTCTGAAGGACAAACTTCCTGAGCGTTCCCGATATCCTTTTTAAATTTAAGAGACTTCCATAACTTTTCGGGATTAGAATGCATGAAGTATTATGCCGTAAAATTTAAATTCCCCCTCGAAAAGATTAATAAATATTAATAAATTCCTTCTTGGATTTACGGTTGCGGTACTAACTTGTGATAGGGTAACATTATAGCAATGAATTTGCGTAATGTGTTTTGTTGCATTGAAACTTATGACTAACGACTAAGTAGGATTATAAGTTTTAGCCATACTATCCAAACCATCTTAATCCATACTAATATTATAAATGCGCAAGTGTGTCATTAACCGATTTTGATGTTTGGAACAGGGACAGGTTATATCCCGGGGAAGAACATAGGCTACTCCCACGGGAATCGACGCGGGAATCATTTAGTGAATTAATAAATATCACATTTCAAGGGATATTGATTTGAAAAGTAAAACACTTTCTTGCTACAGGATTCTCCCGCGTAGACGCAGGTTATACGCACGAATTCGAAACTAATTGCTACGTGTCTACGGCGTAGACCTTTTTTATTCACTACAAGTTAGTCCTTGACTGCGATATCACCTGATGGTAAGTCATGATGCAATCTAAGATGGTAGCAGGCTAACCTGTTAGAGGTATGGCATTTATATTAAACCCATACCCCTTCGTTATTACCTACGTAGCATCCGCATGTAAAATATATCATTACAATTATTATTACAGGTTCTTTGTAATAATCCATACTAATATTATAAATGCGAAAGTGTGTCTGTCTGTCTGTCTGTCTGCTACGCTTTCACGGCCCATCTGTTCAACCGATTTTGATGAAATTTGGTACAGGGGTAGGTTGTTTCCCGGGGAAATGCTTATGCTTCTTTTTATCCCGGAAAATTCAATTGAGTTCTCGCGGGAATCGAAAAAACTTGGTCCACGCGGACGAAGTCGCGAGAATCATCTAGTCTTAAATAATTGTGTGTCTTGTGTAAAATGTAACTAAAAGAAATATACCTCGTTCATTCAACCGCATAGGCCCTACACGCCACTTAAGGATATAATAAAAAAAAAATAGAAAATTGACTGTCATAGGGGCAGCCGATAGAAGTGAAAACGAATTTTCTTTTAAAATATAAACCTTAACTCTAAGGCATTAAAGTTTAATTACGATTGTAGTATATATATATATATATATATATATATATATTTAAGACCTTTTGCCTTCGTAAAAACGCGAACATGTCGCTGTTCGCGAGCATGTCGGTCACGAGAGTCCACAATTTTACCCCCTACCAAAAAGTGCTCAACGCGGCTACAGAAGTTTTCACTTCAAAAATAATTGTTGCAGGATTTTCCCGCGTAGACGTAGGATACGCGCGAATTTGATACTAATTACTACAAGTGTGTGCGCGTAGACTTTCGTAGCATCCACGTGTAAAATATCTCATTACAATTATACAGGTTCTATGTAATATATAATGCATAAGTTTGTATAAAGTGGCGTCTATTGTTGCGTAAAATTGCTTGTATAAAATGAAACAATTTAATATTTTTTAAAAATATACCAGGTTCATTCAACCGCACAGGACCTACACGCCACTTTAACCTTGACGCTTATAATTTTTCAGTTGACCTATCATTAACCTATTTCGTAAACAGAACCTAAAAACTGCGATACGATCTCTTATCGAAACGCTCTATCGTTCTGACGAAGTGTTTACTGCATGCTATGACTTGACATCCTGTGCGCCACCGCTCAAGGTTCCTCTGCGGCCTTCGGATTTCATAACCTGCATAAATTCCATATAGTAAACTGGAATATCTTACCCTATAGACAGCCGCCAAATGTACCCTCTGGATCAACACAGATTCACATGACACAACAATATGTTTTATTTTGTTCTGCACACGCGTTTATGTCCGGGCGCACTAATTGTAGTTTTTTAATTAGTTATGCGTCACGCTGATAAGTAACAGTTAATAGATACAGGATGTGTTTTATTTCGCGTTTTGTTGTGTAGGATCAGTGAGGTTCTCGAGGCAGCTGTCAGAGTGAGGAGGGCGCGCGGCGCGGTCGGAGTAGCGGTGACGACTGAGGCGGCGCGCGCTGGGCGGTCGATATACGCGGCAGAGGCAGAATAAACACGCCGTACTCTGTACTAGAACAGGAGTAACACCCTGTATTGGCTGCCCGACGTCAGTGTTGCCATTTCGGTTAACGCGATTTGAATCCCAACGCTCGCTTCGGAGGGAACTCTTGGCGTCGACGCACAAATAAGTTGAGTTATGAAATATTATGGCCACAAATTTTCCTTATCTTCACGTTATGCTCATGAAACAAATTGGGTTTTCCAATAGGCTTACTTTTGAATAGCGAAAGTAAACGGCTGTGAAGAAGAAGTTATTTTTTAAACGTATCTATAAGTAATACATATTTTTAGGAATAAATAGTAACGTTTCTCAGAATTATTACAGCTATTGTATAATTCCAAAACATTTATACAACATCAATACCATTATAAATGCAAAAGTATGTCGGTCTATCTTATCTTTTCACGGCTCATACTGCTGCGGCTGAAGGAATTTCGATGAACTTTGGTACAGATTTTTAAAGAAATTTTTAAAATAAAACCTAAATCCACGCAGCCCAAGTAGGTAACATTATCTTCGATTGATAATAATTGGAATTACATTAAATTAACACGTTTGATTCCGATTTATTAGTTGGCTAGACTTAACATAATTTAACTTTAAAAACTATTAAAATTGCATACCGCTTTATCTCAACAAGCAGTAGGAGTAATTGTACTAGCAATAGTATAAATAAAACGTTGGATACGACCACATAAGAATTTTTATCATTCTCAAAGGCTACTGATAAAAATAATACGACATTCGTGGCAAGCACATAAAAGTCGTATTTCAGCGGGAACACGGTCACGAAGTGGTTGAATAGTAATAGCTCAAATCTAGATCAGCGTCAAAGCTTTTTACGCAAAGGACGTGCGCGTATAATTTACGTGTAACCGTCATTTATCTGTATGCCTGATACGCCGGATTTACATAATAAACCCATCTGAAGTCGGATGGGATGGTCTGCAGTTGTGTCTTTCAACTATGTAATATCTTTATCAACCCCTGATACTGAGCTAAGAGCTTTATAAATTTTAAAGTTGTTACGGGTATAAGTTTCGATTAGTAGCTTAATCTATCTTAGATAAGAATCTGTTAGTTATTCACAATCGTGCATTGTCGAGTCAACATCCCCTGAAGATGCTCTGGTGTCGGAGTGAAACGTACGCTGAGAGTGATTTTGAGGATTTGTGTGGGATGGTGCTGTGCCTGTGCGAATTGCTGGGTGGTGGGTGTCACATGCTGCAGGCTAAGACACGCACTGTACCACACAGATTTGTCTACTGTAGCGGATTAAAGCGAACGTAAACTTCTAGTTCATTCATTATCATGGACTTCCGCAAAGTAACGCCTGCTTCTATTCAATGTTAGTTATTCGCACGTCTAATTTTTTAACAACAACGACGACGACAAATGATGTCTTCGCCGTAATTTGAACCAATGGACGTCCACAGTTGGACAAAATTCTCCACGCTTGATATCTTTTGTATCTTGCGGCTCCCTGTGACTATAATTCGTATCATCTCTCTAGCTACTAGCAACATTTTCGGTGTTTTTATATTTCTAATAGCAAATGCTGCAAAATAAATGCTGGAGTACCAGTTGCTGGAAACATATGAGGTAATCTTTCGTCCAAGTAAGGAATAGGTACATGAATTGGCACCATAATATTATGTGGAAAATATTTATTGATAAATCTAAAAAAGAAACAAAGCAACGAGTTTTTCGTATACATTCATTCGTATCGTTCTATTTTCTCTATCCCAACCTTTATTTCGATTTTACACTTGTCACTTACACCCTCGCTGCATTAAACTGAAAACAAACGAAATAAAAACAACGTTCGCAACATTCTTCCCATCGTAGAAACTTGTAAAGGGTAGATACCATTGCTTGACCCCGAACTTAAATATACATTTTCGGGGAGGGGCTGCCTTCCAGAATGATAACGTGCACAGAGTTCCGTAGGCCCTAGCAATCAACTAATGTGGTCGAATAAATGATAAAATTTCTACTAACTCTATACTAGAAAATATTAAGCAGAAAAATATATGCATTCCTTGTGACAGATGACGGTTTCGCCCTTAAAAATAAGCCCTTATTCCTTCTTTACATTTCAAAGGAAAATTCTGTACAAAATTTCAGCTTTCTGGGTCCAAACTCCAAAAGGCTGGGATCCGATGAAGCAGTCAGTGAGTGACTCGGACATTTTTTTGTATGAGATATACTTTAAATACCAAAATAACTTTATGAATTCCGAGAGAAATATCAACGGTTATTTTCACTGTGTAAAAATTACAGAATTTATTCGCCGTTCCGAATCTCATTGTTTGGAAAATATTCCAACTTTCTGATTGTAAAGCTCGTTCACAAAAGTTTTCTTATCACTCTTGCTGTAATTATGAAATTTCAATTATTTTGCACCGTTGAACGCTTTAGGTATATCAAGCAAAATTATATAATTTAAATGTCCCAGACGATAAAAGTTTTCGCTTTAGTTTCTGGAGTCAAAAAACTGTTATGGTGAATACTTACCTAAAGTCGGGAACTGAGATAGGTTACAGCACTCCCGCTTGCGTACAACGATTATAAGCTGAGCTAAAAGCTACTAAAATATTATTTATCTACTCCAGCATCGAAAAGTTCCAATTTCGAATTTGACAACTATATCGAATTGAACCCTCTTTCGTGTTTGCTTCTCATAACGATACAGTTCGTTATATGGGAGCTGTATCGTTATGAGTCGTAGCTGTATCGATATGGTTATCTTCATAAATAGAATACCTATAGCTTAGCGGCTCTGGGTTCTGGCACTTTTGGTTTTTATTAATTTATAAAGTAAAAAATTATAAAGACGTCCTTGTCGTAGATAAAATCTTGTATGCAACTGTACGTAATTAGTCATTTTAATTCTCGTACTATCCTATTTTGATACTCGGCAAGCCTCGTATCAAAAAACAGCACTCGAATTAAAATGACCCTCATTACGATACAGTTGCATAAATAGCTATTCTATGTTTGTTTTAAACTTTTACGTGTCGCCTTTTTTTTCCTTATTCTACTACAAGGTTTCAAGCCGTTGACTTCGGTCTCACGCTTCTGTAAATGAATGACTAATGACGCAATTTAAAAGGGTAGCATGTTAAACTGTTAGTAATTTGGCAGTTCTATTAAAACCCATACCCATAATTGTTTTCCACGCCATGCGGTATCGTTTTAAACTTTTACGTGTAGCATTTTTTTTTCTTCATTCTACTACAAGGTTTTAAGCCTTTGACTTCGGTCTCACGCTTTTGTAAATGAATAACTAATGATGCAATTTAAAAGGGTAGCATGTTAAACTGTTAGTCATTTGGCAGTTCTATTAAAACCCATACCCATAATTGTTTTCCACGCCATGCGGTATCGTTTTAAACGTTTACGTGTAGCATTTTTTTTTCTTAATTCTACTACAAGGTTTTAAGCCTTTGACTTCGGTCTCACGCTTTTGTAAATGAATAACTAATGATGCAATTTAAAAGGGTAGCATGTTAAACTGTTAGTCATTTGGCAGTTCTATTAAAACCCATTCCCATAATTGCTTTCCATGCCATGTCGTACCGGAATGCTAAATCGCTTGACGACACGTCTTTGGGGTGTTAACTGGCCATTGCCGAGCCTCTCGCCAGACCAGACTAACAAGTTATAGAAAAGAAATTGTAAGCTCCTAAAAAGCTACGGCCGGGGATCGAACCCGGGAATTCCCGCTCACACTGTCACAGCGCTCACAACGGTATCATGGAGAACGTCTCATAACAAACGATTTATGTTTGCGACGAGATATAGGTACGACTAGCTGATGCCCGCGACTTCGTGGGCGTGAATTTAGTTTTAAAAATCCCTCTTTTAAACTCTTTGATTTTTCGGCCTATGTCACTCTCCAGGTCCTCAACTATGTCCATGCAAAAAATCAAGTCAATCCGTTACTCTGTTGCGACGTGACTAAGGGACAAACCAACAAACAAAATATTTATTTATAATATTAGCAAAATAGTAAGGAGTAAGATTAGTAGGATTGTGCATAGCCGCACATTTTACACCAAGGAATTAAGAAATAAGTTAAAATTTATGTATAATTGAAGTTTATTGATGCTAAAGATAACTGCTAATTTTTGATAAAAAGCAGATGCTCATGTTTACTTAACTATACATCTACAATTTGTCACGACATTTTTAATGCACGAAATTAAGTCCACATGTCACAGGCAAACATATCATCATCATCATCTCAGCCTGCGGACGTCCACTGCTGAACATAGGCCTTTCCAAAGAATGTCACCACACCCGGTCCTCAGCCTTCCTCATCCAGCCACTTCCCGCCACCCTCTTAATGTCGTCGGTACATCGTATTGGAGGGCGCCCCACACTACGCTTACTTGTACGTGGTCTCCGCTCTAAAACTTTCCCGCTCCAGCGGCTTTCGCTCCTTCGACAGGCATAGACTGCCCACTGCCCCTTCAGCTTGCTAAGGCAAACATATGGCATCGAAATATTATGGAAATACCGATGTAAACAGTAAATTATTTTGACGGCTGTTGACAGATTTTCGCAATTTTTTATAGTTAATTCAGTTTCCTTCAAACGCCACCAAAAAGATATTAATAAGTCCTAATCATGTGAATTGCTGTTATCTGTTGAGGAGTTTTGTCCTCTATCTCAGACAATATTTATCAAATCTTCACCAAAATTGGGCAAAACGTACCTGACGATACACACCTTCTAATAAAGAAAGATTTATTCAAATCAGTTCAGATTTGACTGAGTTATGGAGTAAAATCAACAAAAAGCCCCTATCCTGGAGGAACCTTATTTTCTATCGGGATAAAAACTATCCTATATATTGACCCGGAGTATCAGCTACCGCTATACCAAATTTCATTTAAATTCGTTCATTGGTTTTCGCGTGATGCGCGGCCATACAGACAGACAGACAGACAGACAAAAATTAAATAAAAATCTGTTTTGGGTTTAGTATCGATAGTAAAGCATACCCCGATTAAAATTTTCAGAATATATTATATGTACAGAAATCTTCCAGTTACAGTTTTATTTTATGTATAGATATAGATATGACAAGAGACAGATCAGGCGCAGGACCGATGGTTTTACATGTTTTCTGATGAACGCGGGCATGAAATATCGCCAGCTTCCCAATTCCGGGTTAATCCTGAGTAGGTATTTATTCTCAGAAACAAACAATAGAAACCGTGACCCAACTCGGGAATCAAACCCAGCATTTCATCATCCGTAATCTTAACGTGCTTAACACTATACCAACGAGGCATCATTTTATAATAATCCTCAATTCTGTACATTGAAAATAATTAAATTCAAATAATGCAAATGTACGAGCGTCCCAGACGTTTCGAGTGGTGCAAGTTTTCTCATTAGTTCAATCAGAATTATCCTGGATAAAGTTGCTCTTATCGCTAGGTAATACTCCCGGTACGGCACGACGACCTGCAGTCTACCTCGGACTCTGATATTATATCCTCTTTATTATTTCTACTGAAATCGTTTATTTTACTTACCCCATAAGTTAACCGAGCAAGTTTGAATATCAACTCGTGTCGATGCAGAATTTCTTCGTCTACTACGAGTATTTAAGTTGCCCACGACTTGATTGAGGTTTCTGATACCCTCTTTAATTCTTTGACATAAAAGTCTTTCATATGAAACATTGTGATTTGTGATAAAGTGGGCTAACATAAAAAACCGTCAATTAGCTTCCGTTAAATAGCGGTTTTTACAGGCGTCGTGCCATCTGGTAACGGCTGACCTCGATGCCTGAAATACATTATTACGTGTTTAGAGTGTAAATGAGCCGAAATATTGTCTTAGAGAGATAAAGTACCATTTCGTTTGAGTATATTGCAAGCCAAAAGTAAGTAGATCGAGAAACTCATCCTTGAATGATTTTAAACCTCATTTCTTTTTTAAAGGTTAAAACATTATTTTGTCTTTATATAAAGTACAATTTCGTTTGAGTAAGCCAAAAAGTAAGTATATCTAGAAACATAAAACCTCTTTTCGTACCACTTGCTCAAAAAAGTGACATTCTATGCCACAAAAAGCGAACATAACAATAGTCATTTTTAATCTGTTAAAAACAGGGAAAGAAAATTGTACTGAATTTCATTCATCCTCTAGGGGGAGAATGTGATTTAAATTTGGAATACTTACCGAAATTTATACTGAACTACATCTGCGTTTACAGCATTGAGTTTGTATATGAAGCATTAGACATCTTTTTGAAAAAGGAATACGCATTTATTATGCAGTTATGATTATTAAATAAAATTACGAAAACCGACGAGGCCGTATGAGCTTGATGCCTTTGCTTTTCCGACAAAAAAATATTTGTCTAGGAATTTGCCGCGTTTTTATTTTCTTCAAATACATAAACGTTAAGTTTATTTTAATTTATTTTTATAAATAAGTTAATGTTCTAAACAGTTCATCAGACGCAAGAACAGAGAAATATTCAAATCAACTCATCAACAGTAAATGTACCAAACAAAAATGTAACTCTCTCTATCAATAATTGGACCAATGTTTCGAATGTTAACTTTTACTTTTAACTGTCATTATTTTTAATAAATGCTTATCTCATATTATTATTGTGTTAATTTTTTCGCAAATGGTACGAAAAGTAGAGTATTTTCCTCGGTGATAAAGCTGTCTTAGTATTGGGTGAACTTAAATCGTCACCCGCGACAGAAGACACTGCTTTATTCCCTTGGTTAATAATCTACTATTCCTTTTTAAACATTAAAAGATTCTTTATTCAAAATTTTTTTGGATGAATCTAACGAATAATAAAAATAATAATAGAGGTATAAAATAAATAAGCGTACCTGCCTACAGCTATCAATAATTAATAGGCATAACTTGTTATAATTTTGCGAGAAAAAGTCCCTAAAGAAAAGAAAAAAAACAAAGTAAGGATTACTAGTCACTAAGTAACTAGTAATCCTTATATTATTCTTATCCTTATATTTTTTATTTCTAACAAAATTGTTAGAAATATAAATTATGAAACACTCAGTCGATATATACATATAATAATTATATTATGAACTATGGCTATAGCTGGAGTGCTTAAAGGATGAAATGATGGTGCTTATAGATAACCAATATTTTTTATCCACTACAAGTCCGCCCTTGACTGCAATTACACTTGGTGGTAAGTAATTATGCAATCTAACCTGTTAGGGGTATGGTAGTTATATTGAACCGGTTTCTACGCAGCGTCGTATCGGAACGCTAAGTCGTTTGGCGGCACGTCTTTGCCGGTAGAGTGGTACTGGTACCTAACTAGCCACAGCCGAAGCCTGCCTGCCGTCAGAGCAGGCCAGAAAAAAATTTCAGAAATTATAGGTTGCCAAATTGACCCTGCCGAGAATCAGACCTGGAACTTCCCACTTGTAATACAGCGCTCACCACTGCGCCAGCGAGGTTGTCAAATATTCAATTTCGTTGAGTGTGAAATTTCAGGTGAGTCCGTCCGGGAGAGCTGACCGAGGCAAAGGTACGGTTATTACGTGAATAGGGTGTAGATGAGCGGAAATATTACCTATTTAGAGGTAAGAGCCCTTTTCCTGTGGCGATGTATTATTAGGTTGGAGAAATTTTATAATGGGAACCCATATTTCTTAACTAGGCACACTTATTGGTTTCGCACGACCGATATTTTCTATATAAAATCTGGGCGATATAATTATATCCATATACCCATTGTATAAACTAGAAAGGAATACAAAGTCTCTATCATGTACTCTATTAGTGAAAAATGCATTGCAAGGCAAATTTTAAAAATGGCATAAAGTTCTATTAATCATTTATTTCTGGTAAATTCAGGGACACACAACGATTATGCCGCCATTTTTCAGTCTCAGCTTTCTTTGAACGACAAATAATCGATTATAGGTATTATTACACAGTACTTACACATAGTAATGGCAAAATAATACACTAGGTTTATTAATAAGATAACGAGTTCATCAAAATCTTTCACCGCGTAAGGGCAAAGCGTATTCTTGTTACTAAATAAGTATTCAGCTGAATACGTAGTCGACAGCGTTACCATTTATTAGCTTTTGGGTGATGTTGCTCTAAAGGGCGTTAATTTATTTAAGTAAAGTGGTAAAGTGAAGTGGTACTCTTACATGCGATCCACCATCTGGCCGAGCCCGACCTCAGTGGCTCAGAATGCGTGTTAAGTCCTAAATTTTTCGGTGCGAAGTGAAAATGCAAAGCGAATTGCGAATACTAACTACGGACAAGCATTTTTTAGGTGGCGGATAATACTTGTAAGTCCACACGTTAATATAAAGCTTCACAGATCACTGCGACAGGAAAATATTATGTCCACATAATATTGTCCTGTCGCAGTGTGTGTCGGATAGTATACCATATGACGCGAGAGTTTCGCGCGGAGTCTTTGCCGTGTCCTGTGTGTAGTCTGTCTTCGCTGTGAGATATTTGTATTATTTTATGTGAAAAAATCGGTGAATTTTATCATAGTATTATTAGTTTACTTAGTATTAACCATTAATTGACTAGCTGATGCCCGCGACTTCGTCCGTGTGGTTTAAGTTTTTTGTTATTCCCGCGGGAACTCCTTAATTTTCCGGGATAAAAAGTAGCCTATGTCACTCTCCAGGTCCACAACTATACCCATGCCAAAAATTACGTCGATCCGTTGCTCCGTTGCGGCGTGATTAAAGGACAAACCAACAGACCATTAAACCAAAAAACCAACAAACAAATACACTTTCGCATTTATAATATTAGTATGATTAGTATGATGGTGACGATATTATGTCTTTTTAGCACAAACAAACATGAACTCGAAAATAGCGTGTCCAACGTGGCTGCTAATAGTTGTCTGAATGTGTTTACACTGCAAAGCGTCAACAAACGTTTTTCTGTTTGCTGACAGAATACATTTTTCTGCTGCCCAAAACTTACAAATTTTGGCAACGGTTTAAACGATAACTTACCACTTTCTAGCTATCTGACATACGAGCTTATATATATCTATAATATCATATATATAAATATCATTTTTTGCTGTAATTACAATTGCACAACTAGAAAATTACGTCTGTTTTTGAAATGTCCATATTAATGGTCCGAGCTATTTGAAATAATAAACAGACAAACAAAAATAGTTACTCCCGCATTTATAGCATTTGTATGGAAGTATGGATATTATCGGGGATCGCATAGCCCATGTTAATCACATAAATCAAGTTTACACAGTCGACGTTAGCTTTTAGCAAAGCAAACATTCCGTGGACTCATGACAAACAGCCTGCATACAAATATTACTTAATCTGTGATAATACGATGGGATTACAGCGATGAATACGTTGTTACCACTACTCACATTTTATATATTTCATGAACATGTTATTAGAGGATCCTCCTGAAAATTACAAGAAGTCTATCAACCACCTGTCTCCAGAGGATCCTTGATTATTTCGGCCACATTGCCAGAAGGGAGGGACACAATCTTGAAATAATTGTCATTACTGGCAAAGTGGACGGTAAGAGACCTCGGGGACGTAGCCCGATGCGTTGGTCGGATCAAATCCGCACCGCTCTCGATAGCAAGGTCCACGAAGCCCTGCACGTCGCAGAAAGCCGAGCAACATGGCGCGACATCGTTCACAGAAGGATTATTGGTGGAATGGGTCACGACCCTCAGTAATTGGGGAATACGACGCAAGGAGGAGGATTATTAGAGGAAAACCGTGAATGCGTTCGCGTAGATTCTATTTCCGTGATAAAAAGGGAGCCTATAATAGTACCTGGGATGCAATCTATCTTCTGAATTTAATCAAAATCAGTTAAGCTGGTAGTCTGTGAACAGACAGACAGACACACTTTCGCATTTCTAATACTAGTATGAATAGTATGTGATAGATATTTTTTTGTAAACCCTTTAACAAGTTATTTTCCGACCATCAATATGTAAGTGGCAAATTTTTTTTTTTTAAATTGGTGCGTGTCTAACAAATCGATTGTAATGGATTTTTGGCAGTTCTTTCGACCTTGTCAGTTTGCTACAACGAGTCACGATATCTGGGCCTCCGGCGAGATGTCAGGATGGCACGCACCTTGAATTTCTATATCAGGCAGTGAAATAGTCTCGCTGAAAATGCTCATATTTTTCATTGTTCTTTGTAATATTCACTGAGTTTACGCCTGGCAACGTTGAGCGATATTATACCTACTGTAAGGTTTATTATTTCGAGAGCTGTCAATTTGTCTAGTTTCATGACTTTTTATTCAATTTGAGCTGGGTGTAGGTACATAAAAAATATTATTATAAGTTAATACTGTTTGTTTATATATGTCACCGTAAGATCGTAAAAACCGTTTGATTATAATATACCTCGCAAGATTGTGAACTATCGAAAGATTGTGAACTGAACATACTGATTACAATTTAATGCATTATTTTTCGGTAGATTATAATCCATCGAAGTAAAACCGTCAAATTGTGAAATACCGTGCGACGGAACGCACCTAGCGCGCTGATTGGTTGAACGGCATATGCCATGCGTCGCCAATCGCCATATTTGTTTGATAATTCATTTGTTGTCGAATGTAAACAAACAGTGTTTTGGTGATTGTAAATTGATTTCGTGTTGAAAATAACTCACAGCTTTAGAATTCGTTACATAAAATTGTTGTGGAAGTAAAATGACTCTATGATTAACCAAAGAAGTGCAGTTTGAATGATAGATAAGTTAGTATTCGTCACTGAACATAGCCTTAAATTACAGAAATTTTGCGTGTTTTAATATTTTTTATGCGCGTGAACATATGTGATCTCATTTGATAACATTTACAATGTCGGATATTGAGCCTATCTATCAACACCGACCAATCAGGGACGGCCTTCGGACAGCTGACAATTTAACGCGCGGCAGATTGTGATTTAACAGTTTCACTTCGATGGATTATAATCTACCGAAAAATAATGCGTTAAATTGTAAGCCGTATGTTCGGTTCACAATCTTTCGACAGTTCACAATCTTGCGAGGTATATTATAATCAAACGGTTATTACGATCTTACGGTGACATATATATCTCATGGAACAGGAAGTGTAACTACGTCGATATACTTAATTTAATTTATTAATGTTAAACCTTAATCAATATCCGTTTGCTGACGTATATTGACATAGGGAGGTGGGAGTGATAACAACTTCTATAAAACGAGTATATCGACGTAGTTACACTTCCTGTTCCGTGAGATATATATTTCACGGTTATTACGATCTTACGGTGACATATATATCTCATGGAACAGGAAGTGTAACTACGTCGATATACTTAATTTAATTTATTAATGTTAAACCTTAGTCAATATCCGTTTGTTGACGTATATTGACATAGGGAGGTGGGAGTGATAACAACTTCTATAAAACGAGATCGTTTTGGATCTCATGGGTCATTCGATCAACGACGGTAGACGAGACGTAACGGTAGAGAGTAAAATAGTGTGGCTACTTGATTTTCGAGTATTATCCCTCTGAACCCTTTACTACTTAATATCTTATTTCTGGGAGGAAGTAATTTAGAAAAATATGCTTATTATTTTATTTTATTACTTACTACGTAATAAAATACCTGGCAGTTACTTGCAATATGCATTTGCAGCATTTGTAACATTGCGGATCGCACGACACCTATAGCCTCTGGTAACTTTAATGTCAGAATCCTTCACGCAAGTTCATAAACCTACGTAGGCTACTTTATATCCCGGAAAATCAAGGAGTCCTCACGAGATTTTAAAAGCCGAGTATAAAATACCTGTATAGGTATACTTACCTACGTACCTACTTATCTGGAGACATTTTGTAACATTTTTGAAAAGCATGGATGATTTCCTAACTACTCTACAATTTAATTTAAGCATTAATTATTTACTAGCGAACGCCCGCGACTTCGTCCGCGTGTATTAAGGTTTTTTGGTTCCCGCGGGAATTCCTTAGATTTCCGGGATAAAAAGTAGCCTATGTGTTATTCCAGACTATAATCTATCTCTGTGCCAAATTTCATCCAAAATCAGTCGTTCCGTTCCGTTCAGCCGTTCGGGCGTGATTGAGTAACAAACATCCATCCATACATCCATACATCCAAACTTTCGCATTTATAATATTAGTATAGACAAAGGTTCGTTTTAATCGCTGTCCTAGATACTATTCATTTTATCCTACGAAACCTCTTAAAATATATAGTCACTTCAAAACCATACTTATAAGTTAACCAATTTTACTTATATCTATGTAGTCAAGTATATTTATTACCTTTTGTATCACCATAAAATTACTTAACAAAATAATAACAGAAAGAAGAAGGAAAGGTAAGAAAGACGAGCCTTATCGCTTACTAGCTACTAGCTGATGCCCGCGACTTCGTCCGCGTGGTTTAAGTTTTTTGTTATTCCCGCGGGAACTCCTTAATTTTCCGGGATAAAAAGTAGCCTATGTCACTCTCCAGGTCCTCAACTATACCCATGCCAAAAATCACGTCAATCCGTTGCTCCGTTGCGGCGTGATTGAAGGACAAACCAACAAACCAACAAACCAACAAACCAACAAACAAAGTGACTTTCGCATTTATAATATTAGTATGATTTCTACCGAATTGTTTAGCGCACACCAAAATATATCTTTAACTACTGTTGC
Source organism: Erebia epiphron (assembly GCA_963932025.1). Lineage (NCBI taxonomy): Eukaryota > Metazoa > Arthropoda > Insecta > Lepidoptera > Nymphalidae > Erebia > Erebia epiphron. The sequence continues at coordinate 36,217,129 of OZ009948.1, read as the reverse complement.
TCCATTAATGTTTTGCATGTAAACGAGACTTCTCGTGACAATATTCCATACTGGCAATGTATGGCACTCTGGGGGCTTATTAATGGTGTAACTTTACTAGAGCGAACTTCTGTCATATATGGTTCCTGTAAAATGTTCACTTATTGAGCAAACTACTCTTTGATTCATTAACAATCTGCAGCTCTCACTGTCTAATTGAATTATACTAAGATATAAAAAGATCCATGTAAAAACTGACTCATTAGAATTGCATTATTGGAACAGCCAACCCACCAGCAAAGCGGTGTCGCCAAACAATAAGGTTGGCATTCTAGCCTCACTTTAGATGCACGCCGCGGTCGCGCAATGCATCTCCGTACCGCTTCGTGCAAAGAATACATACAACCCCATAAAAAGAATACTTGCCGCTACGTGCCGCACTGCTCCTGATCTGTTGTGGGGCTAGAGTTTAACGAGAAACAGATAAAAAGTACATAATCATACTAATATATATTATAAATGCGAAAGTCACTTTGTTTGTTGGTTTGTTGGTTTGTTGGTTTGTTGGTTTGTTGGTTTGTTGGTTTGTTGGTTTGTTGGTTTGTTGGTTTGTTGGTTTGTTGGTTTGTTGGTTTGTTGGTTTGTCCTTCAATCACGCCGCAACGGAGCAACGGATTGACGTGATTTTTGGCATGGGTATAGTTGAGGACCTGGAGAGTGACATAGGCAACTTTTTATCCCGGAAAATTAAAGAGTTCCCGCGGGAATAACAAAAAACTTAAACCACGCGGACGAAGTCGCGGGCATCAGCTAGTATGAGATAAATAAAACTGACATACACCTTCCAACCGACCACTTCCATCTTAAACTGCACCATCACCACCAGCTTAAATTGTTATGCCCACGTCTTCATCCACAATGATTTAAAAATCTGTAAAATCTTTCGGGATAAAAAGTAGCCTACATAACTCTCTTTAACTATAACCATGCAATAAGTCACGTTGAAAGATTGCACCGCTATGTGGCATGAATGAAGAAAACAACCAAACAAATAAACAAACACACTCATTTTCGCATCAAAATTAACTAGTAGTTTGTAAAAACCTTACAAGGAAAACATTGTATTTTCTTTGTCTCCAGCAATGTAACCGCTTTTAATACAAAAACAACATTACCAACAATGTTGTATGTTTACCGATACAACAACAAAACTACATATCGGCCCAACTCGAGCCGATGTTGTTCCATGTGTTGCATAAATTTTCCGAATCGTGTATCTCGTAACCGAATTCTGGGACTAAAATGACATAGCTGCATAAGTACAACTTTTTGATTTATTCTTGGTTTATTTCTCCTTATTTGTTTTCCTTTTAATAGTAACTAGCTGATGCCCGCGGCTGATTGAGGTTTTTTGGTTCCCGCGGGAACTCTTTAATTTTTAGCCTATATGCTATTCCAGACTATAATCTATGTCTGTGCCAAATTTCATCCAGATCCGTTCAGCCGTTGTGGCGTGATTGAGTAACAATCAATCAATTGCACCCATACATCCATCCATTCAATCTTTCGCATTTATAATATTAGTATCTATCCATCAAGCAAGTTACTGTAATGGTTTACACCTACACCTACCTTCTTTGGAAAACAGGCTTACACATCACTGTAAACTGTATCAAAATCAGTCAAATCAGAAGCTAGAAAATTGCAACAAAACGTTTAACGGTACAAACATACATACAGCTTTGACTGTTATTGTAAAGAACGTAAATCATACCTATATGCGCTTAAATAAACATAATTATGTAGGTAACTTTATTTCAAATATGAACATGATATAGTATCATTGTATCGTTCTATTTGTTCGTCGTAGTACATTTCATTTCTTATTCATTTATGCATGAGCACTGAAATGCAATGGCCACATGTGACCCAACAGTGACTTCTATTTGAACTTATTCTCGACGCGACGAGACATTTTATTTGAGTGATACATACTCGTATTCTTGGTATGTTGTTGATTTACTTTTTAAATTATTTAACTTCATGTCTTTTTAGGGTTCCGTACCAAAATGGTAAAATGGAACCCTTATGGTGGTGCGACTTTCTCCGTCTGTCTGTCCGTCTGTCCGTCCGTCACACTCGATTATTTCAGTAACTACCGAAGCTATCGACATGAAATTTGGAATAGTTGTGTATATTAGTGGCCCAAAGACACTAGAATTAAAAAAAATTGGAAATTATTTTTGTTCTTATTTAAAAAGGGGGGAAAATCTGAGGGTTGAAATTTAAAAGTGAGATAACTGTACTGGGTGGGGTATCATATGAAAGGGTTTACTTTGTACATTCTAAAACAGATTTTTAATTATTTTTAGTTATGATAGTTTTTGATTTATCGGGGAAAATGTCTAAAAAAATACCGTTCCCCCCCCCTTATCTCCGGAGTTTACCAATCGAAAAATTTGAAATAATTATGGTCAATAGGAATTTACGTACACTTTACAGGAAAACTATAGCCAATGCTCTAACTAGCATAGTTTTTTTGGGCAAGTGCGAGTCCGACTCGCACTTGCCCGGTTTTTTAAATACTTTGATGACAGACAATATAATAACATTATGTATAGGCACCAGTGACTAGTTTATTCGGCTGTGGATCATGAGGTCCCCGATTTAAGTCGCAAGTCCGGTTGCACCCAAATGTTATACCGTACTATGTAGTTAGTTTAGAACTTTGAATCCTATTTGACTGATGTTGCCGAAACTCGGCTTATATGCCCACGTGTATTTAGGGTTTTAAGAATCCCGCGGGATAATTTAAAAAAAAACAATTTTCCGTGATTCCGAGGAAAACCAGGCCAGGCTAACAGACAAACACATACACTTTTGCATTTAAAGTATTAGCATAATATCTTAATCTTACCTTTTTTCGCACTCGCACATATTGTCTACTGTTATAATAAAAAACGTAATATTATATCACTGCAATGACACAGGCGGGTGCACCGCATCGATTTCTTCTATTTATGCATTCATCCTTGAGACAAACAACCTACGACCTTCAGAATGACATTCAAAAAGCCTATTCATATCGTTCCAAATCAGGCAAGCTGTTCCTTTGAATCGAGCAACAAATTCAAATTCAAAATATGATTTTTATTCAAATAAACTTTTACAAGTGTTGTAAATAGTTTATTTGAGTGACACTAATATGACAAGTAAAATGATATTCAAATAAAAAAGAAACATAGAGTTCCTTCATACAGCCAGCACGATTAAACCTCAACAACAAGTACTTTCGAATCGTCGAGTGAATCTACCACAGTCTACCACAATCCAAAATCTACACTCGCCGGCATATTTAGCGGAACATGAAATAAAAAACCGGCCAAGTGCGAGTCGGACTCGCGCACCGAGGGTTCCGTACTCAAGAAGTAGGTATAATTACCTAATACCTTGTTAATGAACCGCAAAACTAACTTTGTTTGTAGAGGTTTACTGTTAATATCAAAAAATTACGTTTGTTGTATGCGAGCCCCCCTTTAATATTTACTTTATTGATATTTAATTATTTATTTTGAAAGGTAATATACAAGTTAATATTCTGTGAAAATTTGAACCTTTGTCTACCTGTTACCGTTTTTAATATTGAGCAAAAAAATACGAAAAAAACACGTTTATTGTATGGGGACCCCCCTTAATATATATATTTTTTTAATTTTTAGTATTTGTTGTTATAGCGGCAACGGAAATACATTATTTGTGAAAATTTCAGCTTTCTAGCTATCACGGTCTATGAGATACAGCCTGGAGACAGACAGACAGACAGACAGACAGACAGCGGAGTCTTAGTAATAGGGTCCCGTTTTTACCCTTTGGGTACGGAACCCTAAAAAAGGTTTGATATCAGTATCATATAAGGTTGCTGGCTGGTTTATACGTCATTTAATTTAAAAAGAAATATTTTCAAATTAAGAAAACAACTGAATATCACATTTTATGCAATTGTTTTAGTTTTATTCAAATACACCTTATCTGGAGCGAACTTCGAGTATTTCTTCCTTCTGAGTTTGATTTAAAATTTCATTGAAATACTGTTTTTTGTTAGTTTCTTTTTAATCGCGTATCTTTCTGGAGTTGATAACTGAATTATGCCTGACTTAGCCCCAACGGAGATTGCCAGGGCACTCGAAATGCGAAGAAATGGTCAAACCTACAGAGTGATATCCAGAGATCTTCGTCGACCAGTTTCAACGATCCATCGCAGTATTCAACGGTTCAGGGAGACCGGTACTTATGTGAGAAGAGCAGGACAAGGCAGAAAAAGACGCACTTCGAGTAGGGATGATCGTTTCATTCGGCTTCGTGTAAGTAGGAACCCCCGTTTGACGGCCGTCCAAGCCCGACATGAGTTAGAAGCAGTGCGGGGTGTAACCGTAAGTGAGCGTACGGTACGAAGAAGGCTCGAAGAAGCTGGTTTGGGTTCATTTGTGCCCGCCAAGGCGCCAAGGCTCGAGGTAAATCATCGTAGAAACAGGTTAACGTTTGCTCAGGAACATCGACTTTGGAACGCGGACCAATGGAGTAAGGTATTGTTTAGTGATGAGTGCAGAATTCTCTTAAATCAAATTGACGGCAGGCAAAGAATATATAGACGCAAAGGAGAACGATAGGTATATTCAGACAAATTTTGAAACTACAGTTGCATACGGTGGTGGATCAATAATGGTTTGGGCGGGCATTTGTTTGGGAGCTCGCACAGACTTGGTAGTGATTGACAGAGGGAGTCTGACTGCAGACCGCTATATCAGAGAAGTTTTAGAAGAAAATGTCGTACCGTTTGCCCCATATATCGGTGACGATTTTGTTTTTATGCAGGATAATGCTCGGCCGCATACCGCTCGGGTAACTCAAGCTTATCTTAATGATATGAATATCACTGTTATGGATATCACCGCATATGAACCCAATAGAGCACGTTTGGGACTTGCTGAAAAGAAAAGTTAAGTCCAGAATTCCAGCTCCTGCCAACGTGGGTGAACTGCGAATCGCCGTAGTTGAGGAATGGCGGAGACTATCCCAGGAGACCATCGATAACATCATTCTCAGTATGCCTAGACGGGTAGAAACTTTAATAAGAGCACGTGGAGGAAATACGCGATATTAATCACCATTTTTCTAATTTAATTAATTGTTATTTTAATATTAAATTTCACTTTTCCCGGTTACATGAAAAGTTCAAAAATGTACCATTTTTCACAAATAGCTTTTACTCGCAAAATCTGTTCTTATTGTGATCTCATTTTAAATAAAACAAATGAAACTTTAAATAACAAGAGAAGTGTAGTAAGTAGATTTTAAAATAAAACCATATTTTTTTAATTATGGACCTTTTTTTTATGTTCCGCTAAATATGCCGGCGAGTATAGTTATTATCTGCACTAATATTATGGATGGATAGATGGATGGATGGATGTTTGTTTGTCAATCACGCCAGAACGGCTGAACAGATCTGGATAAAATTTGGCACAGAGATAATAGAGTCTAGAATAACACATAGGCTACTTTTTATCCCGGAATAAATATCCCGCGGGAACAAAAAACCTCAATCCACGCGGACGAAGTCGTGGACATCAGCTACGAGTAATAATATAAATGCTCGAATAAATCGCCCGAATTGAATGATCAGTCTCAGTCTGTGTGCTCTGGGCATTACTTATACTTATGTACATGAAAACCATTATGATTTATCTACTTCGGAATAAAACCCAAAACCTTCATGCCCGCCGGCTTCTATATATTTCTCCAAAGAGTAATAAATAAACCAGTTGAAAATCTTTAAGAATCAGACAATGCGTCATCCTACATATTGCATTATGCATATTAGAGGTAGAATTTTAGACAATAACAAAATGTGAACGAGAGGTTTGTTCAAAATGGTAATAGGTAAATAGCAGCGAGAGTTTAATTTCCAATAGGCCGCGCTCGTGTATTATTTAAAATATTTTTTTTAGTAAATAAATTAAAAATTCAATTTCCCATACTAGTTAGTAAAGATAATAATAGTTAGTAATGAAAATGGCATTTTTAATTTTCATTATTTTAACTTTTGTAGTTAAAATAATAAAAATTAAAAATGTCACAAAGGCGCACGAGATTTCAACCTCTAAAAATATGTCAGAAAGATTTTATTATGTCATGTTTTGAATATTTTATTAACTCGACAGAGGACAAAGCGGGTGGTATTGAAACAGATGTTGTTTTGTATGGATGGCTATTTGTAGGCTATAATTATTATTATAACCGTGCGATAAAAATATTTCGTCCCAAGGGTGGGAAGAGTCTTATTAATAGTTTTCATGGCAAATTTACGAGCAAGATACTTATACTTACTAATTAAAATTGCTGATACAAAAAAGATAAAATATCATCACAGAAACAATGAAAATACACCTAATAACCTGCCTAATACAATTTGAAATATTTATGACAGGTATTTTACATGTTTTGTCGAAAAATAGTAGGTATGTCAATTTGGTTTTTAGGGTAAATTATGGGTTAGAAGACACAATTTTCCTACTGCGACTTTTTAAATGAATGTTTTGGAATGAATGTTTGTAATTTGGTGAAATAAATAAGTTCCAATTCTAAAATTAACTAAGTAATGGACATTTAATGCCTATCGATTTGTGACTTACTACAATATTCGTTTTCGATTGATTGATAGCGATTTTTACCTTGAATTACAATAAATAAGTAATTTCTTTCAGCGAAGCCATTTCATACGTGGGAGGTTTATGTATATGAAATGAAATTAAACTATAGAATTTTTTTATGGTCTATAATCTATATTATACTAGCTGATGCCCGCCGACTACGTCCGCGTGGATTTCAAGGGTTTTTGGTTCCCGCGGGAACTCCTTAATTTTCCGGGATAAAAAGTAGCGTGTTATTCCAGACTATAATCTATGTCTGTGCCAAATTTCATTCAAATCCGTTCAGCCGTTCGGGCGTGATTGAGTAACAAACATCCATCCATACATCCAAACTTTCACATTTATAATATTAGTTATTACCAGCGTAAAGCTGTATCTACTAGTTATCTGTAGTTACAAAAAAACTTCCAAAAATTAGCTTTTTCAGGACACACGTAATACGTCACTTGCCTAGTGCAAGAGTAGACTAAGGAAGTCAGAACAAGACAACAACTTGCAAGAGCATTGGTGGTGGACTTTTAGCAAGCAAATTATTTGCTTGCAAATTATTTTCAAGCAAACTATTTAGAGAAAAATGCCTTATATTCAGTATAAATAATAATAAAACGCGTGTTTAGTCCAGAGAGAAAGTTACTTACTGACAATATTCCGCTACTATGTGACAATATTGAAATTTAAAAAAACAACAATAGACATCGCACGCAGTGCTCAGCTAGAATACCTAATAATTATGATCTAACACTTATAGAGTTTAAAAGACTTCCTTCCAACTAATCTCAGCAACAATTTCTACATGGCATAGTAACCGCAGTCCTCACCTACCAGTAGAGCATAAATAAATCATACTCACATTTAAATTACAACATCACGTACCTCAGTAATGTATGAATGAATGAATGAATGAAAAAACTTTATTGCACACCAAAAAAGTTACATGAAAAATAACAATGTATATATTATCAAAACTAACATGGTAGTATGCAAAGGCGGCCTTATTGCTGCAAGCAATCTCTACCAGGCAACCCTTGGCTAGAGAGGAAAAAGTAAAGATAACAGGATAGTGCAAGTAAAACTTAAACACATTAGATATAATACTAATTAATAGTCAATAAAATATATACCTACTAGGTAAGATACTATAAATAAATAAACTCAATACTATACTCAATATGTATATATACACACATACATATATATATATATATAAATACATATCCATAAATACTTACAATATATTTTGAATAAACATAAATATGGTACACGATAGTAATAAAAATATATGCATAAGTGGTTGAGATAAACTAATGTTGACTAGGATTGTATAGAAAGGTAATGCTTATTCAGACGATCTTTAAATATAGGGAGCGATTTAGAATGGCGAATCTCAAATGGTAGGGAGTTCCACAATACGACAGCCTTGATGGTAAAAGAATTACCATAGAATTTAGTAAAATGTGTAGGAAATTTAAGGCGATTATCAAAGCGAGACCTAAGATAGTGACCCGACGGATTATCAGCACCGAGGAAAATGAAACGTTCCTTGAGGTAAGAGGGAGTAGAGGGATTATAAAGAATTGAGTAAAGAAGAGTCAGAACATGTATGTTGCGCCGCTGCCTAATCGGGAGCCACTTAAGCTGGGCGCGATAGCTGGAAATATGGTCGAACTTGCGAAGGCCAAAAATGAACCTAATGCAGAGGTTTTGTAGCCGCTCCAGCTTATTGAGCTGTTCTTCTGTTAAGTCAGGGTAACAACAGTCAGCATAGTCAAGTAAGGGGAGAAGAAGGGAATTAGCTAATGCAGTCTTAGTTTTGATAGGTAGTAGGTTTTTCCAACGCTTTAACGACCCAATTGTGGCAAATATTTTACGGCTCACCTCAGCTAACTGGGGGACCCATGAGAGTGAGCTATCAATGAGAATACCAAGGTTTTTGACGGTAGGACTAAATGGTAAGTTGGTCGCATCTACTCGGATGGGAGGCAAAGCGTTGAAGTTCAGTTTAGCTAGTTGACTGGTACTACCTATTACAGCTACCTGGGATTTATTAGCGTTAATGCTGAGACCGTGAGATTTACTCCATACGCAGATCTTGTCTAATTCATTATTCAATCTTTGAATGGCCACATTAATGTCATGGGCAGGAGCAGCAACGTAAACTTGTAGGTCATCAGCATATAAGTGAAAAGAAGAGGAGAGGAGTTGAGTGACAGTATTTATAAAGATCGCAAAAAGGAGAGGAGAGAGGACACCACCTTGTGGGACACCAGCCGTGAGTGAGGTGATGGAGGAGAATTTATTGTATCTAGAGTCTCGCCATGTTTTATGAATGGCGTGAAGATTTGTACCGAGCCGTGCGTGTTTTTGTTACATATATCACACAATCCCCTGAAGCAGATTTTATACAGCAAAGGGATCTCAAAGGCACTGCCCCCTCGTTTTGCGGGAGCGGACAACGACATGATAACACCGCTACATACGTACGTTTATATCTATTTCTTACTAGCTGATGCCCGCGACTTCGTCCGCGTGGTTTAAGTTTTTTGTTATTCCCGCGGGAACTCTTTAATTTTCCGGGATAAAAAGTAGCCTATGTCACTCTCCAGGTCCTCAACTATACCCATGCCAAAAATCACGTCAATCCGTTGCTCCGTTGCGGCGTGATTGAAGGACAAACCAACAAACCAACAAACCAACAAACCAACAAACCAACAAACCAACAAACCAACAAACCAACAAACCAACAAACCAACAAACAAAGTGACTTTCGCATTTATAATATTAGTATGATTAGTATGATATGATATGATATGATGATATGATATTCTTTCTTAGATTTAGTGTGTAGTTATTATTTTGTTTTCGTGCATTTTTTGTGAATATTAATAGTGAGAAGTACAGCGTCATTTTGTCCAATTTAATTTAATATACTGGTAAACATTTGAATCGCAAACTGCGAAGGAATGGGCATGAAATCCAGGTCACAGGATACAGGTTACTAGTTAGGATTTAGACCCACCCACCCACGCTTATGGCCAAATTATTACTTAGCCAGTTTTCTAGTAAGTATATTGTAGATTATAATTTGTGTAGTTTTTGTAAACTTTTCGAGTAAATGAATTGAATTGAATCGAATATTTATAAACTTTGCTTTAAAGTTTTCTTCTCTAGAAGAAACCCGCGACTAAGGTTCGATTTCAGTATTTGAAAAATCCCATGGGTGACTTTAATTTTTGGGATAAACACTGTTGTTTCTGTGGGGGCCGGGATGTAAACAAATGTCAAAATCAGTTAAACGAGTCAGTCAACATGGATTGCGAATGAAGAGCAGACAGATAGTCGACCAGTTAAACAGACAGTCATACAATTGTATTACAAATTTAGTAGGTATCAATATTATAATTGTAAGGTTCCGTTGCAAAAGATGAAGCCCATATAGATTCAGTCTGTCAATATGTGTGTGATATCCAATTTTAAAAAAATATATTTGGAGGTTTGTACGTTTGAAATTTCGTATAGCCTGTACCGTTAAACAGAGGCATATTATAGTTTAAATTTTGAAAAGCTTAACCTCTTTTACATATATATACAATCAATAAAAGCATTTATTTACATTAGTCTGACGTCCTCCGAGGCACAGTGTCTAGCGCTGTTGTCTTCGATGGTCCCGTGTTCGATCCCCGGCAGGGTCAATTTTGGAACTTATAATTTCTGAATTCTCCTTGGTCTGGCCTGGTCTAGTTACCACCCTACCGGTAAAGACGTGCCGACAAGCGATTTAGCGTTACGGTACGATGCCGAGTAGAAGCCGAATAATAGGGGTATGGGTTTATTATAACTGCCATGCCCCTAACAGGTTAGCCCGCTACCGTCTTAGACTGCATCGTCACGTACCATCAGGTGAGATCGCAGTCAAGGGCTAGCTTGTAGTGGATGAAAAAAAAGTCATACTATTTAAGGAAGTGTGGAGGCCAAGCTAAGGTCCACTTAGAGATGTAAAGCTCCGAAGTACATAGGTTTTAGTCCATTTTAGTTTTGTAATAGTTCGCTAAAAGGCAATTCACACATTCCCACGACAAAAGAACCACGATCGCTTAATTAATTCCTATCACTTAAAACACGCCCGCTGTTTGGGCCATTTGAGCACAACTTTTCGGCATTAGGCTTCACGCCAATTATCCGTGGCTATTACGCAGTTAGCGAGGAGTGCTGTAACATGATCAAATAGTAGAATAGAGTGAAAAATGCTTTTATAAGTGTCATTACGAAATGAATAATTCACAGATCAAATAAGGGCCACCACTACCACCACCACTACAGCCCATTAACGTCCCACTGCTTGGCACAGGCCTCCGCTCTCATAGGAGAGAGGGAATTAGAGCTTAGACCCACCACGCTGCTCCAATGCGGGTTGGCAGGCTTTACCGACTATTACCATGTTCATGATAATAACCGGGACCAACGGCTTAACGTGCTCTCCGAGGCACGGGGGTGAAACACCGCCAACTTCCTAACTCCGGGCTAGTACTGAAAATTTCTAGTCAGAAAAACCCAATACTTAATTATTTATGGCCCGACCCGGGACTCGAACGCGGGACCTCATCGGCCGCAGTCGAACATGCCAACCACTAGACCAACGAGGCAGTCAAATAAGGCAAATAAGGGAATTAGCATTGAAAAATATCAGAACTGACTCGTTGATCCGTTGGTTAGCATGTTCGACTGCGGATGACGACGTTACGGGTTCGATACCCGGGTCGGGCCATAAGTATTGCGTTTATCTGACAAGAAATTCTCACTACTAGCCCAGTCAGAAATTTGGCGGTTTTTCACCCCCGTGCCTCGGAAAGCACGTAAAGCCATCCGTCATGCGCCTAATTTCTCTCCGGTCGTGTCGGATTTTCCATCCCATTGAGCGATTGAGAAGTGAAGAAAGGTACCAGACAAGACATAACGTCTGCTCATAACTACTGACTTTAAAGGTCCAATAGGAATTTTAAGTCCTGTCGCCCGAGAAACTTAAAGCAGCGTGGTACCCCTAAGCTCTAAATTCCCTTCTTCCTATATGAGAGTGGAGGCCTGTGTCCAGCTGTGGGACGTTAATGGGCTATAGAGGATTGCCCTGTCGCGCTACAGTCTATATTTCTATACTAATATAATAAATGCGAAAGTGTGTCTATCTGTCTGCCTGCTACGCTTTCACGGCCCATCTATTCAACCGATTTTGATTAAATTTGGTACAGGGATAGATTGTATCCGGGGAAGGACATAGGCTTTTTATCCCGTAAAATTCAAGAGTTCCCGCGGGAATCAAAAACCTTAATCTACGCGGACGAAGTCGCGAGCACCATCTAGTTACTCTATATAAAAGTGAATTACGCGGACTTTTTGTCTGCCAGACGTTATTTTGTCCCTAGTGTGTATGCCCTACTAATGCACTCAGCGCTTCTGCCCGAGACAGCATGAGGTCACGATTTACGTGTTGGCTTCAGTCTTATAAATGCAGTTTTGTAGCACTACCGTAGCTCGTAGCTCGTAGCTTGACGTCACGTCATTTTTATGCAGTGAAAATGGAATGTGAATTCTCCATGTTCTTGTGTAGCATTTTTCTCTTTGATTGTACTCACATATTATCCCATGCTGTGTCATTCCCATTGAAATAGAATGTACTAAAATTCTACATCAATGGTCATTCCGCTAAAATTTACCTACAACATGCTAAGCTCTTTTTATTTTTCTTATGCTGGCAGGTATATAATCACCTCTTTGAGAATCGTATTATAATTATGTTTAGAACGAACGAACTGTTTAGCGGTCTACATTTGGATGAGTATGTTACACATTTATATGGTGTTTCTAATATCTAAAGGGCTGCTCCTGTTAGAAGTGTGTCTGTCTGTATGTCTGCTACGCTTTCACGGCCCAAGTACTCTACCGATTTTGATGAAATTTGGTACAAAGATAGTTAACATCGCGAGGAAGGACATAGGGTAATTTTTATGCCGAAAAATTCAAGAGTTCCGGCGGGAATAAAAAAACATCAATCCACGCGGACAAAGCCGCGGGCATCATCTAGTATTGCATGTACGAGTATACGAAAGTGTATTTGGTTTGTTGTTTTGCCCTTCAATCACGTCACAAAGGTGCAAGAGGTCGAGGTGATTTTCTGCATTGATATATATATTGAAATCTGGAAAGTCATGTAGGCATTCTTATCCCGCAAAATCAAAGAGATCAAGTCTCGGGCATCAGCTATTAATAAGTTAATATAAGAGTTGCAAAAATATGGGAAATAAAATTATAATGAAACGTCATGTGGATTTTGAATAACTACCGAAATGACCAAACTACTACTATAATTACTACTACCCAAAATGAGGTAATAGACCAAAATGATGATTGGCAACAACCGAATTTTGTTCATTTTTTTTTTATACACTACAAGCTAGCCCTTGACTGCGATCTCACCTGATGGTAAGTGATGATGCAGTCTAAGATGGTAGCCAGCTAACCTGTTAGGGGCATGGCAGTTACATTAAACCCATACCCCTATTCGGTTTCTACATGGCATCGTACCGGAATGTTAAATCGCTTGGCGGCACGTCTTTGCCGGTAGGGTGGTAACTAGCCACGGCCGAAGCCTCCCACCAGGCCAGACCAGGGAAATTCAGAAATTATAAATTTCCAAACCCAACCGGGGATCGAACCCGGGACCTCCGCACGTTAAGGCAACAGCGCTCAACACTGCGCCACGGAGGTCGACAATAATATCATGCTAATATTTACTACATACTTTGTCAATTTATCCTTCTTACGTTGAAAGATACGCGCAAAAACCTATTTGAAGTTAATGTTGACTAACGAGTGGATAAAAATTATGAACCATAATTTCGACATAAGAGAAAAGAACCCACCCATGTTAATTAGTGCGTGTCCTTTTGAGCAAGCCGCCAATTTGGGTCATTTGAGCATAACTTTTCAGCAGTAAACTTTACGCCAATTAGGCAGGACTAATAGAAAGGGAAGGTGGGAATTTCCGTACAGACAAATACTAAAGAGAATTTTGTTATTACCTAAAATAAGTAGCATAATATTCAGATTTAGAACATATGTTTTGGTAGAATTGATATTATAGTGAACTACAGAAACGTTTTTCCAACAATAAGCTATTTAAATAACGTACTTACTTTCGTGTACTATCTTATCCAGGTGGTATTAGGATAACAAAATAGATTTATCTCTTTTCCTCTTATGCTTACAGTTACACAAGAGAAAATGATAGAAGGATATCATCCTAATACCATCTAGATATTATAGAACGTAATTTATTGTCACAGTTAAAATTGTAACTAACATTGATAATTTCAATTACTAGCTGATGCCCGCGACTTGGTCCTAGTGGTGGTAGATAAATTGTAACTCTTCAGGTCCCTATCTATATCCATGCAAAAAATCACGTAGATTCGTTGCTCTGTTGCGGCGTGATTGAAGGACAAACGAATAAACAAACACGTTTCGCATTTAAGTATTACATTTGTTCTGGAATGTTAGTATTAGTGTGGAGTAAGAAAAATCTGGCATTTATTTGTACATTTCATTACAAAATAATGCTTCTAATAGCTAGAGAAATAAATAGCCAGCTAACGTGAATTGCAAGCATTAGCATAGCATAATAGCAAGCAAGGCTTATAAAATAAATGGCGTGTATTGTCTGAACAGAATTTCAGTGTTTGTCACGAACGCAACAAACGAAAAAAATATTTAAATATTAACGTTTCTGAACAGTAAGAGTGAAAACACACTACGACTAGACAGTATAAAACGCATGCCAGGCTGATCCGTTGGCCTAAATAATCGCCAGCTCTGGGGTCACCAGTAGCGTGGACCAACTTCTGGGAAACAATCCCTTATATAAAAAAGTAATCTGTGGAAACAACATTGATAAAATTTCAGTTTGAATGAATATTTTGATTGATTTAATTTTTACATGTCACGTAGTATGAAAATTACTTAATAAGGTAGAATGTTGTTCAGGTTAATTCCTCTTTAAACATATAACATATGAGCTAGAACAAAAAGAATGAAAAAAAGAAAGAGAATACAACTTGTAAATAATGAATACAAAAGTATTTAAAATATTGTAGTAAAAACTTTAAGAAAATAGTTCCTAAAAATAGCTAAATTATTATAATAATTTAGCTATGGAATTGTTTTCTTATATAGTAAGAGATATAGTATTTAGAATACTTATACATAATGTTATGAGTCTGAGTCAACCAAAAAACCGAAAATTATAAATGTATACATAAACATTCGTTTTATTTCGTATACCTTTACATATAGTATTTTTAAGAAAGCGAGTCTTTTCGCTTTGGGTCCCTGTGGCCTGATTTTCATAATAAAACCATCCCCGCAAATAGACCCCTTCGTTCCCGCGCCAATTTGTTTTAAGCTCCCCTCCCTTGTTTTACTTATTGATTTATTAAGGCCGCATTATAATATGTGATTTAGTTTTATGAATAGGTAAGTAGGTTTTGAGTTGAGTTATTTTACACCAGAGTGCAAATTTAAATTGAGTCCTGTGTTGCATCATGCCATGCAACATGCATGGCTTTGTTAATTTATCACACACACTCACACACACACACACACACACACACACACACACACACACACACACGTACGTATTATTACTTAAAATTGTTTTTAACATTCTACTTAGTTACTACTCAAACTTAAAATATATCTACTTATCTACTCCGTTAAAATATTTTCCATATTTTTATTCTGTAATATAATATGGCCTTATTTAATGTCATGTTATCATTATTGTTATTAATATTAGTTTTCAACGCAGTTTAAATTATACTTACAAATAAATAAAATAAAATTCATACAAGTTAATAGTTTATGAGAAGTGCTGGTCTTGCACGGCTTATATTTATGTTATGTACAATTAAGATAGTAGGTACCTCCATTTTGCAATTAATAAATCAACGTAGTACTAAAAAGTACGATATTGTTAAAAAGTATAAGTACAAGCCAAGAAGTTCTAGGAGAATACGCCGGATAGGCTGAACATTATTTAAATTCAGAGATTTTCAAACTAATCGAAAATTCCTCCTATACAAGAAAATATTTTTTTAAATTATTATGAACGTTATAAATCCACTTCACTTCCCATCATACACAAGTAGTTCTTTAGAAAATTGGGAAATATAGGTAGGTACTTAAGTGGAAAACGATGGCTTTCGTGATAACAAGAACGCGATAACACCCTACCCTTAACGTTAAGACACAAGAAAAACTTGTTAGAGAAGGATCGAGGCAATGTCGAGAGTAGGTACCTGCTCAATATTGTTTTAATCGATATCTTTAAGCCCCAGTTTAAACTTATTTTCAAGGGAAAGCTATCAAATCAAATATAAATATTATAAATGCGAAAGTTTGGATGGATGGATGTATGGATGTATGGATGTTTCTTACTCAATCACGCGCCAATGGCTGAACGGATCTGGCTGAAATTTGGCACAGAGATATAATATAGTCTGGAATAGCACATAGGCATTTTATCCCGGAAAATTAAGGAGTTCCCGCGGGAACCAAAAAACCTCAATTCACGCGGACGTAGTCGCGGACATAAGCTAGTGATGTAATAAACAGCTGAAGGTATGATTTACAAACTTTAGAAACCCTTTGGAGTGAAAACATACTACTGTAATGGACAAAAAGTCTGCGCGAGAACCCTTACATGAAGCTGAACAGACTACTGCGACAAGACAATCCGCTAAGTTTTTCCTGTCCTGACCGTAGTGCGTTTTTACCCTTAAGTATGGGCGTGTCTTCCGTCATGTGATTTTGCGCTGCTGTCAAAATCTGCTGTAAACTGGCCAATCAAGTCGCAATACTATGTATTATCCTGTAATTATAGAAGGACCATCATTAACTTGCAGCATCTTTCAAGTAATATCTCCTCATTATTTCTTCGGTCCATACTCATACGGTCCATATATATTCCACCTTTTTTTAAATATTTGAGTGTAGGAACAGAATACTTATAACACTCTGAGTCTTATAGGAGTAAGTCTATACTAATATTATAAAGAGGAAAGATTTGTTTGTTTGTAATGGATAAACTCAAAAACTACTCAACCGATTTTAAAAATTCTTTCATCTATAGAAAGCTACATTATCAGCGAGTAACATAGGCTGTAATTATTTTATTTTGAAAAAAATTAGAGATCCTTACGAAAATTGCAATAAT
This sequence comes from Erebia epiphron, assembly GCA_963932025.1. Taxonomy (NCBI): domain Eukaryota; kingdom Metazoa; phylum Arthropoda; class Insecta; order Lepidoptera; family Nymphalidae; genus Erebia; species Erebia epiphron. The sequence goes on along the minus strand of OZ009948.1, from coordinate 36,200,179 downwards.
GTCAACGAAGTCGGAAAAAAAAACCGGCCAAGTGCGAGTCGGACTCGCGCACCGAGGGTTCCGTACTCAAGAAGTAGGTATAATTACCTTTGTTAATGAACCGCAAAACTAACTTTGTTTGTAGAGGTTTACTGTTAATATCAAAAAATTACGTTTGTTGTATGGGAGCCCCCCTTTAATATTTACTTTATTGATATTTAATTATTTATTTTGAAAGGTAATATACAAGTTAATATTCTGTGAAAATTTGAACCGTCTACCTGTTACCGTTTTTAATATTGAGCAAAAAAATACGAAAAAAACACGTTTATTGTATGGGGACCCCCTTAATATATATATTTTTTTTAATTTTTAGTATTTGTTGTTATAGCGGCAACGGAAATACATCATTTGTGAAAATTTCAGCTTTCTAGCTATCACGGTCTATGAGATACAGCCTGGAGACAGACAGACAGACAGACAGCGGAGTCTTAGTAATAGGGTCCCGTTTTTACCCTTTGGGTACGGAACCCTAAAAATCGTCTCTTCTGAGAGCTTACGAGGCGTGCGCTGACTAAATAGGTAAAGTTACACAAAAACAATGTGGCAGGTGTGGTGAGGACGGGGACGGGCGTAAGGTATACTCTTACAATGTAATATTAAAATGTAAAACCTGCCCACTGCCCACTGGCTACATTGGGTATAGACTATTAGGATTATTAGTGCTACCCGTGCGAAGCCGGGGCGGGTCGCTAGTAGTTAATAATTTTCGGAAAATATACAGTGAGATTCAATTAATTTGTAATTTTTGAACACGTCACGATATTTGGTATTTAAGCTCCGAATTTCACAGAGAAATGCATGCTAATTGGTAAAACCTATCCAAATTTAAAAGGGTATATTTCATTTGAGCATATTTTCAAAAGCTCTTTTTATTCGGTTTTAGTGGTTCGTAAACATTTATATAGCAAAAATATGGAATGGCATAACCCATATAATTTATTTCAAAGTATAAATTGTTATTTGATACATTAAAATCTAAATTACTAAAACTAAAAATTAAACAATAAAAATATCATCTGGCATAACTCATGGAGGAAAAATTGCACAGGGTATATAGCCCATTATCTTGGGTAGATCATGCTTGGTTTACCTAAATAAAATTAATAATAATATAAATTAATAATAAAATCATTTTACTGCAGGTACCCATATATTTTGAATTTATTTGTATTTGAGTCTCATTTGAATGTATACGATTTTAGCCCAGCTTGGCGACTGGCTTTCATCGATGTGGTCGTGGATAATGGTGTTGTGAGAAGCGGCTGAAAGAAAAAGGCTAAGGAGAAGGACTGCTTATGTGTGACGTCTACGGCCTGATATGAAACTATAAAACGTATGCTTCTCCGCGATACTTCGTCCGCGGTACTTCGTCCGCGAGGATGTAGGTTTTAACAATACCGCAGAATCTCTTCAATTTTCTGGGATAAAAAGTAGCCTATAATGTCTCTCACCAAGTTCTCGACAATACCCAAGCACCATTAATCACGTGAACCTGTTATCCTATTATGGCGTGATTGAAGAACGAACCAAAAAACTTACACTTGCATTATATAACATTAAGTAGGTATGAGTAATAAAGAGGTCTGTTTATTCGTTGTACAATATGAATTCCGCTAACGTAAAATCCAACGACAAACTTAAAAGTCGAGGAAAGTTTCTACCGCGTGTTTCACAGCGTGCAATTTGACAGACGCAGTAAATTTAATCCCATCAAAAACATAAATGTAAAATGAGAGCCAAAATCCAAAATTGTGATATGTATATAATATATGCATTGGTTGTTGACTTCAGCGACAAAAGAAGTGAGATCTAAATGGGTGCCAAAGTTCAATGGTCAGTCCTGCAATTTATTTATAACAACATAAAATATTTTATAACAACTTAAAATATCATTTCTTCTTATAACTTAGGATAATATGTTGAAGACTAAGGCTTTGGCTTGGCTAGTTTCCTTATACGAATTATTATTAAGTAGGTACCTAAAAGTACAGTTTCTACTAGCAAGCCAAATTTTCGGAAGAATAAAATAAGAACTTACAGCTTTACAACTTGCGAAGGCTATAATTCGTATATGAAAACTAGCCAAGCCAAAGCCTTTGTCTTCAACATATTATCCTAAGTTATAAGAAGAAATGATATTTTAAGTTGTTATAAAATATTTTATGTTGTTATAAATAAATTGCAGGACTGACCATTGAACTTTGGCACCCATTTATATCTCACTTCTTTTGTCGCTGAAGTCAACAACCAATGCATATATTATATACATATCACAATTTTGGATTTTGGCTCTCATTTTACATTTATGTTTTTGATGGGATATCATTTCTTTTTGTACAGAAATTATTGAACACAATCTCAAACTCAAAACATATTTATTCAAAATAGGTACCTACAAAGTACACCTTCTGAACGTCATGCTTACAGAGCATAAGACGTGATGGTGATAACTAACTACGGTATCTTAAAACTAAAGCTACGAGGGTTCCAAACGTGCCCTGGTCTGAGAAGAGCCCGCAACAAACTCAACTGTGTTTGTTTTATTATCACCATCTCACAAATATTTGAAATTATATATACAATACAACAGTTACATAATCAGCCGCTGTAACAATTCATACCCATGCCTTGCTATCATTCAAATAATCCTTTACACTGTAATAGGACTTTTCTATTAGTTCATTGATTTATTCATCTTCATATTAAATAGGTAATCACTGTCGTTACATTATCAAGAAAGCTGCCGGTGCAACAATATCATTTCGATGGTGTTACCCATGGTAACAACAGGTCTTAGCATCCTGTTTACACTCAGGTGACAATTTATGCACCTCAACGTAACGTACCCAAATTGCAAACAATGGTCATCCATGGAATATAGCGCGAAGTCGGCGAGATCGAATCCATATTATAGTATAGCAAAAGTTTTTAGTGAAACATTGAAAACAAGCACGGTAAACAGTCGATATCACTAAAACCACTCTATACAATGATTAAAAATCACAATGACTGACAACTTGAACTGACGACTTCAAATACGTTTCTTCTTCTTTTCTGTCAATGACGTTTCGTTGCACAAAATGCGTGAATACGAAGGTAAGGTTTTAATGCAACTATATTATTATTCATTATTATTTACATTAAAATAATAATTATGTGTCATTTTCAATAGTTAACAACACAAAATAACGAATTTAAACAAAGACCTGCAGTATGATTTATGTAATAGGAGTTTTTTTTTTACTTAACAACTCTTGTTTTATTTAGTTGTGCATGCACTATGCGTAGAATGTAATGCAAGTTGCCGCAGGAAGTGGACGAGGGAGTTACTACCACCGCTTAAAGCAGTATTATTTCAAAGTAACGGTTGAATGTCACGTACTTTGACGTCCTTAAAATAATGATTATAACACTACAACATGAACGTCAACAATATTAAAATAATACGGCTATAAGCGATGGTAGTATGCCCCGTGTCAGAGTTTTGATCTATCCGTAGGTAGATCATAAAAATGACGATTTTTGGACGTTTATATCTAAATAACCATTTGAGGTGTGCTTATGAAATTTGGAGCACATACGTATCTCGCGGGTCTCAATATATGAGCTAAATTTGACATGTTTAAGTGTAATAGTTTTTGAGTTATGAGGGGGTCAAAAGTGGCTCCAAATGGTTCGTGTAATATTACACACGGTGCTGCCAGTTCTTTCTTTTTTGGACTTTGGCTGGACACGCTTCCGCGTGTCTTGATACCTAACTCGGGAAAACTTTTTAATTTATATCTGCTTGTTTTGATATTCAGACGCTGTTGCATTTCCAGATGATTTCCAGTGTAAAGAATACTTTGTGATTTCAAATGTAAGCCGTTTACTTTGGTTGAGCGTTTAAGGATTATACTTCTTGCTGTGATAATATAAATGCGAAAGTTTGGATGGATGTATGGATGTATGGATGTTTGTTACTCAATCACGCCTCAACGGCCGAACGGATCTGGCTGAAATTTGGCACAGAGATAGATTACAGTCTGGAATAGCACATAGGCTATTTATCCCGGAAATTAAAGAGTTCCTGCGGGAACAAAAAACCTAAAACCACGCAGACGAAGTCGCGGGCATTCGCTAGTGTTATATTAAGTTTAGTTACTGTACCTGGCAACGTCCGCCGATTATTCTGATTGAGAACAATTGGAATCTGGATGGGTTATCGACTTTGTGTTAAGAATCCTGTAGTGTATCAAAATCAGCTAGGTATATTTTTCCAACGGTTATATAATTCTAATTACATGTTCGCATATCGAAAAGCATCTATGAACTCTTTAAACACTTCGAATGAGCCGTTTGACAAACTTACAGACGTAACGCAAATAATTAAGATTTTTTAAAATATTAATTGGACCTCTAGTCTTTAACTCCTTGTCTCGAAGTTGTCACGCAGTTCCAGATATTATAACGAAAACCTCATAACTTCCAGCTTGTATGAAAACGAATGCAATGCGAAATTAAGGTCTAGGGATAATAAGTTTTTAACCAACTAGAGAACTTCCAGCTATTTTCAGTTACCTCAAAATAAAGACTAGATGTTACTACGTAATTTAATGTAGGTACACATAGGTACCTAATTACCTACCTACCTATCTATGTTTGCAGTTTGTGTAGCCTGTGTAGGAACAAACATTATGAGAAATAACATCTAAGATCTACGGTTGTTTGCGTTGGAGTCGTAAGTGCAAACCAATAAAATCAATAGTGCTTTCAAGTTAGAGCTCCCGTTGACCTGCATAAACAGAGCTAGTGTTCTTGTTAAACTCCACTGTGGACTTAGGATACTGGGAAATAGAGAAATTTGTCTTATATCCACTTCCCCTTATCGTGTCAATTTCACATTGAGACAGAACAATGATGTCATTAAAATGTAAGAGTTTTCAATTTACGTTCGTAACGTAGGAATGCTTAACTTTTTATTTTTGTAATGAACTCTGCTGCAAAAAGTTAATGGAAGCTTTGAGCATTTTCCAACTTGACAGATGTATGCATAGTTAGAGTTTTAAATTTTCGTACGTCATGAGAATCTCTATGCTTATTTTTTTAACGATAATTTGCAAAGGACTCTACTGCAAAAAGTCACTTGAACGTTTGAGCATTTATCAAACTGGAACCTCCTCTTTATGAATTCGGTTAAAGAGTGGCTACGTACGCGCATTTTTTATTTGACTGAGGTGTAATTAATTAAACTGCCTCTCTCTCACTCTGTAGGTGTAATGGCTAGTTTGTCCCGCTGCAAATTATAAGGTTTTGGGTTCGAGTCTCAAAGTTACTAACACAAAATTCTCAGGAGGAGGCGGAAGTTTATGATGATACATATAATCCGTCTCTCGAAGCGAATATAAATCCATCGGATTATGAGAGTGTGCCGGGCTATTATTATTATGTCATGACTCGACTCCCTCTGACTCTGATGCGGTCGGGAAGAATCGGGGGGCACGAACGTACCTCGCCAAGACCAATCTATGTATTTCTATATCATCTTCTATATCATCCATACTTCCATACTAATATTATAAATGCGAAAGTTTGGATGGATGGATGTTTGTTACTCAATCACGCCTGAACAGTTGAACGGATCTGGATGAAATTTGGCACAGATATATAATAGTCTGGAATAACACATATGCTATTTTATCTCGGAAAATTACAGAGTTCCCGCGGGAACCCAAAATCCTCATCCACTCGGATGAAGTCGCGGGCTTCAGCTAGTTAAATATATTTTTAAGTAGGGTTTATGAAATATTAAGTTTATACACACTAAGATATGCTTATAGGTGTACATCCATGAAGCTTAAACCATGAAATTTCGTTAAATAAATGGTTTAACTTTACCTACAGCGCGACCGCAAACTTGCTTCATTAGCTACAGAAATAATACCCACATTATATAATAACTTCAACGCCTTAAGTTGAAGCATAATAGTAGATTATTAACCAAGGGGATAAAGCAGTGTCTTCTGTCGCGGGTGACGATTTAAATCGCGAGCGTAACGAAGGACTCGAGGTTTACTCCCGAGCGTAGCGAGGGTGTTAAAAACTTAAATCACGAGCGAAGCGAGGGATTTAAGACGAGTCCTGAGTGTAGCGAGGGATTTAAGTTCACTCAAGACTAAGACAGCTTTATCACCGAGGAAAATACTCTACTTTTCGTACCATTTGCGAAAAAATTAACACAATAATAATATGAGATAAGCATTTATTAAAAATAATGACAGTTAAAAGTAAAAGTTAACATTCGAAACATTGGTCCAATTAGACTAATATTTTTTTGTCGGAGAAGCAAAGGCATCAAGCTCATACGGCCTCGTCAGTTTTCGTAATTTTATTTAATAATCATAACTGCATAATAAATGCGTATTCCTTTTTCAAAAAGATGTATAATATATATACAAATTCAATGGTGTAAACACAGATGTAGTTCAGTATAAATTTCGGTAAGTATTCCAAATTTAAATCACATTCTCCCCCTAGAGGATGAATGAAATTCAGTACAATTTTCTTTCCCTGTTTTTAACAGATTAAAAATGACTATTGTTATGTTCGCTTTTTGTGGCATAGAATGTCACTTTTTTGAGCAAGTGGTACGAAAAATATACAGAGTTTGCAATGAACACTATACAGTGGTGTACATACTGTACCTATTTTTAAAGAATTCCCACACAGCTTTAATTTTTATAGACTACTAGCTGATGTCCGCGACTTCGTCCGCGTGTAAGTTTTTTGTTATTCCCGCGGGAACTCCTTAATTTTCCGGGATAAAATATTTCCGTAGCCTATGTCACTCTCTAGGTCCTCAACTATACCCATACCAAAAATCACGTCAATCCGTTGCTCCGTTGCGGCGTGATTGAAGGACAAACCAACAAACCAACAAACAAAGTGACTTTCGCATTTATAATATTAGTAGGTATGACTATAGAATCGCTCCCTTGGGAAGTATGTACTAAAATCCTTTGGGCTGGGTCAATCAGTGTGAGTCAGTTTGAGTCAGTGGGTCAGGACTTTTCTCTTCACATTCAGAAAGCCAATTAAACACACATTCATCAATTATCACACTATTTTCAGTGAATTAAAAATCGAGAGCGCGGTATAGAAACCACACAGTGTAAAATAAAAACGTGCATATTTTTATCACCAGGCAAGAAGTAAAATATAAATGAAAATAAAATTCTACATCAATCAAAATTAATCCTTAATTATCATCAAAATTATTCCTTAGGCTGACTCGAATATATTATTAAACATATGTATTAGTGTATTTTATAATTAGTTATATTATATATTATTTACATATTTATTATGTGTTTATTATTGGTTTATGTATTAGTATGTAGTCATTTGAATGTAAGTATATCATAGAACCACCTGCAGTCTATTATCCTTTATTTTCTCCTTTTCCTAAGGTTGCCTGGTAGAGATCGCTACCTAAGCGATAAGGCCGCCTTTTGTATCCTACTTCTGTCTGTGTTTGTTTTATTTCCAATTTTTGTTATCCTTACTTGTTGTGGTGGTACAAATAAAGCGTATTGTATTGTATTGTATTGTATTGTATTGTATTGTATTGTATTGTATCAATAAAAAAATGGAAACAAACACATATGAATCCACACACACTAGCGCGAACGATTACAACGTCGTTCACCTCCAAAATGGACCCTTCATAACCTTAACATCTTACCCCCACTTGGGAGTTACCCAAAATAGACCTTTAAGCAGCTATGGACGCCTGTTGGTTGAAATGAAATCAATATTTAACATTTAACAATCACTATGTACCAGAAGTCGCTCACGGCAGATGTATTCGTACCATAATTCATTGCAGGAAAGAAAAACTCGCACAACGCAGGAAAGATTTCCATTTATCTTCCGGGCCGACGGAAGCACTTGAAAAAAACTGTTTTCAACTCGTAGTCGGCTTTGCTCTAGACGATTATATTATACGTATTTTATTTAGGTATTGCTACTTGTGTGAGAATTTGATTAGTAAGTATGGCTACATCCATCTTACGTTTTGACGTAAGGTTTGAGTCCAAAGGATGAGATCGATATTAGCAAATACTTTTCAATTACTAAGTAGCTAAGTGGGTAGCTACTCTAGTTCTTACATTAGGTATATGCAGTTAAAATCGAACAGTAGGTAGGTTTAATGTTTTTAATGAAAATAATTCATGATTAGCAAAAGACAGCATTTTGAGAGGTAATAAATATGACCAATTATATTCGTATTAATTTGTATTCAAACATTCGCTTCTACGAGTATTAGTTGAACGTGATTCTTGTAGCAAGATAAATTATGTTTGTATTGGAAATGGAATTGGGGCGACATAAATTGCTCTCTCAGTGAATAGCTTCGCTCTCTCGGGAATTGGTAATGGAAAAACAACGCGAAAAATTCAACCATTATTAATTTTTACTTTATGTGCAGCTTATGGTTTTGAGTGCACTTTCGACTTCGACTTACTTATGTACATATTTTTTAACCGACTTCAAAAAAGGAGGAGGTTCTCAATTCGACGGTTATGTTTTTTTGTATGTATGTGACGTGATCATTCCGTCAATTTTGAATAAATTTTGATGATTCTTTTTTTGTTTGGTAGATACATACTTCAGAGGCGGTCCCATATAAATTTTATCGAAATTGAATTAGCGCTTTTTGAGAAAATCAAAAAATATATGCCCAGATAATGTTTTTTCTTTTATATTAAGTTGGTACTTATAGGTATAGCTTTGAAGTCGATTTTTAGGGTTCCGTAGCGAAATTTGGCAAAAACGGAACTCTTATGGATTCGTCATGTCTGTCTGTCTGTCTGTCCGTCCGTATGTCACAGCCACTTTTTTCCGAAACTATAAGAACTATACTGTTGAAACTTGGTAAGTAGATGTATTCTGTGAACCGCATTAAAATTTTCTTACAAAAATAGAAAAAAAACAATAAATTTTGGGGGTTCCCCATACTTAGAACTGAAACTCAAAATTTTTTTTTCATCTAACCCATACGTATCTATGGATAGGTCTTTAAAAATGATATTGAGGTTTCTAGTATCATTTTTTTCTAAACTGAATAGTTTGCGCGAGAGACACTTCCAAAGTGGTAAAATGTGTGTCCCGTCCCCCCCCTGTAACTTCTAAAATAAGAGAATGATAAAACTAATAAAAATATATGATGTACATTACCATACAAACTTCCACCGAAAATTGGTTTGAACGAGATCTAGTAAGTAGTTTTTTTTTAATACGTCATAAATCGTAAACCGCAATTTACCTTTCATTCAATCAACTCAAATATTTAAAATAAAAATATTTTTAATAATTTTAAACTTACTACAGGTTTGTACGGAACCCTCGGTGCGCGAGTCCGACTTGCACTTGGCCGGTTTTTTGTTGTTAAAACAACAAAAACGGACTTACGACCGATGAAAGCGAATAATTATTTAAGAACTAGTGGACCCAGCAGACTTTGTCCTGCCCTGAGCCTCGAACCTGATTGCAGCACCCCCTATCGGGTCCAATTGTGTATATAAACCATCCCGGGGACCAAACAATCACAACAAAAAAAGAATATGCGAAATTGGTCCAGCCATTCACGCGTGATGCGGTGACCAAGGGAAATAGGGATTCATTTTTATATATATATATATAAGATAAGATAAGAAGATAGAAGAAGATAGGCTTGCATTTGACGACAATCATGCTATTAAGCATGCTACAAAGCAATGATGAGGTCTAGGTTTGAGCGCGCTTGCCTAGAAGGTTGGTATTCACTCTTGCCTTGAAGGTACTTACTTAAGTTATATATAAGTACATACTTGCCCAGAACCGAAAGCCTTTTAGGAAATTACATGGTGTGCTCGATAAAATCTTCCAGTTAGTAAAGTAGTTCTTGTTTTGTCTGGCTTATCTTACAACCTGCCAGCTGGATTGCGAAGGCATGGGAAACTAAGTACCTATATTTGTATTGGTGAAAGTATGAAATATTCTTACAATTCCAGATGATTAAGTGGAACTGAGATTTAAAAAAAAACTTTGAACAAACCATGGATCAGCTAACATAGTCTCCTTTGCAATCAAATAAATATTATAAATGCGAAAGTTTGGATGGATGTATGGATGGATGTTTGTTACTCAATCACGCCCCACCGGCTGAACGGATCTGGATGAAATTTGGCACAGAGATAGATTATAGTCTGGAATAGCACATAGGCTACTTTTTATCCCGGAAAATGAAAGAGTTCCCGCGGGTACCAAAAAACCTCAATCCATGCGTACGAAGTGTCGCGGGCATCAGCTAGTAAGCAGTAAGTACCTACCTACCTAGTATATTCGTCATCCTGAGTATTTTTGCATGTTTTTTTACAGTTAAAAGTGGTTTTAACCGGATAAGAGTTATGACGACAACGTATCAAATGTAGACTCTCAGGCATACTAAAGTTGGTCATAAACACGGTTGCGTGCAGTGGTAGTTGGTGAGTTTCGATAGGCGGAACTGGGTAATCATTGTAGGTAAGTAATTACTCATGCAATTACAATTAATTGTAATTACACAAATACACATCACATTAAAATCTGTCATACCTATTTCTAAAATTTAACTTTTTTAAATGAAATGAAAATGTGATTTTTAGATAAACAGCAGGGCGACCGCGTATTTTTTGCATCAATCATTAATGATACATCGCAATCACCTCTGATTGGTTAACACTCTTCCACTATTGGACAAGATCCATTGACGCAGCAAGAATACCATAAATTCAGCCAATCGGAGGTGATTGTGATGTATCAATGGTCGATGCAAAAGTTACGCGGTCGCCCTACTGTTCTTATTTCATAATGCAAAACCTAGGATTATAGCATATTAATTTGTTTTTCATTTTCTTGGAACAATATTCGGGTTAGACGCCCCAAGTATATCGCTGGTTTGGTGAAGTGTGCAATAAGACCTGCAAGACCTCATCATAACAAGACCCGATTGGCGTGAAGCGGCGCAGGGACAGGCAAAAGTATCAGCATTAAGTGCCATTGCTCTTTGGGTCGGATCACTGAGCCGGAGTAGTAAATTGCAAGGAACATCTTTCAGCCGCACAAAGTGCACCTCATGTTTTTAGGTAAATAAAATAAATAAAATCAGGTAAACATAAATGCAATTCTTTTATTATTCAGAAAATAAAATAAAGAATCAGAATCTCAAAGCGTAGATATAGCTGCGTAGAGGGTTAATTAATTTAGTCTAATGAGAATGCTCTGCGGGGTGTCTTTGACTGCAGATGCAGGTACGTTTGTAGATTCTTCAACTTATCTACCTGTAGTCAGTCAAAAAAGTCCTACCATTTCACAATAGTGAAATTGGTAGGTATACATATCATTCAGCAGAATTCAGCACATAGAGGTTGAAGTGGATTCTAAAGCGCTATTTATCGTTCCGGCCACTAAATGCACAGGGATGTTGGTCTCTTTGGCTGTTAGCAGAATTCCCGCAACAACTAGGCCTTTGGGAAACCATTAACGCTTTTACAACCGTCCCAATTCACAATTTCTGGACTCCAAAGATTTCTGGATTTCGCAAACAGAGAAATTGAAATGTACAGTGCATTTGCAACTGGGAAATGTTTTGAATTAGGAATGCTGCGATTGTATTTTCCGTATAGCTGGTTTAGTACAACGAGGCGAAAGGTTTACTAGATTTTTTTATTGCAAGATATAGGCTTGCGTTTGACGAGTATCATACCTTATGGGAAGCTATGATGGTTCCTAGGTTGGATTTAGAGCGAGGATTTTAAGATGCCTATTCACTCTAGCTTCAGGCAACATGAAAGCTGGAAGGATTTTCAACAATTTTCTTACCTTAGCGGAGAGATTAACTGTAGCTGTAGGTAACTATAGTAAGTTAGGTAATATTATAGTACCACCACTTGATATTAATACCTATCTTTTCTTGAAGCAACACGTACCTAGTTATGCATTGTCTGATGTGTCAGAGGATTAAAAAAAATGAGAATACGAAATTTTGCCATTATAAAAAGGATAAATATTTTTATCACGTTTCGTACTTTACCTACCTAATAAGTAAAATATGAATCTACCTAAGACTTTAATCATCTTAGTACTTAGGTATTATAAATGTGAAATTAGTGTGGCTGCCTGACTGTCTGCTGCATTTTCATTCCGCGTGGAGTCAGCTTGCATTCCAGGGATGGCAAGGGTTTTTATCCCGGAAAATCAAAGAGTTTCCACATGATTCAAAAAACTATTAGTTATTTCACATGAAAATGTCAGGAAAATCATTAGTAAATTAAACACAATTTCAGCGTAGTAAAATCAAATTAAAGTCCCCACCTTTATGGTAAAGAACGAAATAAAATTTGTTTCAAATTAAAAATAATTGGCATGAAACACTCAACAGCGGGCATGCCTACCACTCGGCCGAAATTTAACTGTATATACGATTTAACATTATTGTAAAAAATACACGCGCCTTCCCTAATCTAATTAATTTTTTGGTCCCGTTGTTCGCAACAAATAAGCTTAAATAAAATAAAAAAATACTAAGTATATTACGTTTAGGTACAGAGAGGTATAATTTTACATTTTGAATGATTACTTATTACTATTACACTCATGTTTTTCGTAGTGAGGTTAAGGTAAAGAGAAGACATACTGGATAACTAATAGCAGCTGAGTGTGTGGTATACTAAAATTCTATATCAATGGGTATAACTGAAAATGGAAAAATAAACTAGGTACTTCATTTTCATTTAATGGTGATAAACAAAAATGAAAATGGATGCACACGTGACTAGCCCATTTGCATTTTTTTTTAAATACATAGGCTAGTGCTTGGCTGCGATCAGACTTGCTTGAAAGTGGTGATGCAGCCTAGGGTGGAGCGCGCTTGCCTAGAAGATGCCTATTCACTCTTGATTTGAAAGTACCTACCTATATGAAAAGAGGAGGGGAAAATGGAAGCCGGAAGGGCATTCCATATCCTAGCGGTAATTTTATGTAAAAGAAGCTGCATTTTGAATTTCACTTGAAAAAGTCTTTTGATGATGTATTCCCATTGAACTATGAAACCTTCCTCTACTCAATATCCCGATACAAGAAACTGTTCAATTGATGCATTATGAGAACCCTTCATTGTCCCATATCCTCCGCTTGACCTGGTTGACGATTGCAAAGCTGTGCTGCAGGAGACTGTTATGTTAAAGGTGATTCTTATTTACACAGGTATAAAGGCTATATTTGAATAAACAATGAGTTTTCCTAGCTGTGTGCATCCCTATAGCCCTTTACCTACTTAACAAGTCACAGCATATAAGTACCTAATGCAAATGAATGATTTAATGTTGCCAGTTTGTTGCCAACCAAGCAATGATGACAGGATTTAAAGATGGTTACACCTATGACCTATCGTCATATCATAATTAATTCCATATATACTCATAATTGAATATTACGAAAATATCTTCCACGTAGGTTGTCAGCAGAGATCACTAGTGATATTAAGGCTGTTTTAACACCTCAACTAGCTGAAAATCTGTGTTGATTTATAGTATGTGATACCTACTTATTTGTAAGTAATAAAGAGTTTTACTGCATTAATGCACACCCACCGATAAACGCAGTGTAGATTAAAAAAAGGCTTGGATGTCCTAAATAGGTAGGTAGGTACTCAAGATCTATTCTTAACTTATACCTACGTAATCCTGCTATCCTGAAAATAATTATTGATGACGTAATCAATTTCCTTGCATATTATATCCTACAAAATCCTGCAACTATATGAACCATATTATCTCCTTCTTGTACAAAACAATATAGGTACTGAATATCAATAAAATAATGTATTTAGGTACAGCATATAAGTTTTATGTTATACTAGCCCGCGACTTCGTCCGCATGGATTGAGGTTTTGTAGTCTTTCCAAAAAACCGACTTCCAACGCCACTGTAATGTACAAAATACGAGTAATTTTGATTTCTACCCACTATGTTGAAGTCGGGCGGGTATAACAAGGATAAGCAAAGTTGACGCCTCAGACTCGCCCGACTTCAACATAATGGGTAGAAATCAAAATTATTTTGTACTTTACAGTGGCGATGGAAGTCGGATTTTGGGAAAGAATTTTTATTTTTAACTTTTTAGTGTCAGAGTTGAGGATTAGGAGTCAGATTTTTTTATGGGACCACCTCGAGAGCTTCCTCTAACGACTGATAAAATTTTTCAAATCGGTTCAGAAACCACGGAGATATGCACCGACATACATTAAAAAAAACGCGCCGAATGAGGGCTACCGCGTTTAAATTCGCCGCTAGGGGCGCTAGTGTAGTGTGAGGTCCCCGAAATGTCAAATATCACTGGGCTTTTATCGCGGGTCTAATTATTTCATTAATGTTATGAATATTTAGCAATAACCGATTAATTATGGAAGATGTAAGATACGTGCCAAAGAATGCCAGTGCTCTGTGCTTTGAAAGCGTAGCTATGAAAAATAGGTGCAAAATTAAGCGGATTCTTTCGAACAGCTAATTCATAGGTTAGTATTTCCCTGGTTCCTGTATGTTTATTATTTAAAAAAGAGTTCTTTTTTTCAGAAATATGCTTGTTTACCGAATATACAGCTATACTTCAGGACCTTACTCGCAAGTGGCGCCAACTAGTGAGCATAAAAACGGTAGCCCTCATTGAGAACCTCCGCCTTTTTTGGAAGTCGGTTAAAAACTGATAAATGCGTCGGTCTTACGTTATTTCGAAGACCCTCTTTTTAATTATATCTAAAATTATTTAGTTATTTTTGAAAGGTATCATCCCTTAAGTAAATAAGTAGGTATTCGATCGCAAGCGGAGGCGCAATGCGCACTTATTAAATTTAAATCTAGCACCTACATCGACTTTTATAGCGCGTACAAACTGCCCATAGGAAACCTTTTTATGGCGAATTGCGCGGAATAATGCGCTATAAAGCGGACTTTTAGTACTTAATGCGATATTTAGATGTTTACCTTTGTTTAAGATGAAAGTGTTTGGTTTAATGCAATTTAATCTAAAAAGAAAATTGAGTAACGCTACGCCGTAGCACGCCGTGGTATGCATAGCAAAAATCTTATCTGTCCGGTCCCTTGACAAACGTAGTTTTTTTCTGTTGTGCTAGTGTGTGCAGCTCATAATAAAATGAGTTCTCCGCCAAAAAAAAAATGTATCCGTATAGAGTAGTGCAGTGTAATTTATCAAAGTCTACTATAAACAGATCCTCTTTATTCAACGCCTGCACTTCTAGTGTTCTAAAGTAACTAGTAGGTAGGTAGGTAGGACAAAATATACTTTGCGGACGCAAGTTGATAGGCCATATTTATAGTTACTCGAGCTTTTCCCTGGTACAGAACTAGTTTAAACTAATAGTGTCCATAAACACGCTCATCCTTTTAACAGTTTGCGGAGCGCAGATGTTGACTTTCACGAGGTGTCGGTATCACCATAAAAGGAGCTTCAAGACGTACCTACATCGCCATTTCGCGTGAGAAAACCCTAAAATGTTAAGGTTAATGACCACTCCGCGTTATATCATGCTTTATACCTTATATGCCTATTTGACATTGGGAAAAATATATAGAGCCACTGAAATACACTGCTATCATCAACTTTATATACCTACCTGCCAGGGTCTAGCATGTGCCCTGGATAAAATAATAAAGAAGTCTCGATACGAAAAATGGAAAAGAAAATTTCGTTATCCATATACTATACTTAATATTATTAATGCAAAAGTTTGTCTGTCTATCTGCTACGCTTTAACAGTCCAAATTTTCAACCGATTTTGATGAATGAGATAGGTTGTATCCCGGAAAAGACTTTTCATCCTGGAAAATTAAGGAGTTCCCACGGGAATTTATAAAAACTTTATCCTCACGTACGTAGTCTGCACGGGCATCACCTGGTAATATATGTGTCTTTCTGTCTCCTGACTTTTAAAAGTCCATCCTATGTTGATGAAATTTTACACAGAGATAGCTAGTGTCGACGGGTATAAAAAGTGATGCTAATTTTTAGGGTTCCGTACCTCGAGAGGAAAAAAAGAATATATATAGGATCACTTCGTTGTTCGTTTGTCTGTCTGTCAACCACCTTTTTCTCGGGATGTCCGGTTTTGGTTACTACTTACTTAGTAGGTAAGGAGCTTTAGCTAAAGTCCATTTAGGAATATTTGAGATAAAATTACGTAAAAGCTCCAAACTAAAACACTACTTTTCAGTTTTTCCATTTAATTTTTAATATAATGTTTTATTTATCTTTCCTACTATTTTTCCTTTCCTTGTTTAACCTCCCGCCATAATCCCTCAGGAGATTGGTCCTCCTGTTACGGATACTAATACAAAGCAATTAGTTTTACTCCAATTTATAGTTTTCTATTTATTTCGTTCTCTCGTAATTGCTATTTTTCAGGGTTCCGTACCAAAATGGTAAAATGGAATCCTTATGGTGCGACTTTCTCCGTCTGTCTGTCCGTCTGTCCGTCCGTCACACTCGATTATTTCAGTAACTACCGAAGCTATCGACATGAAATTTGGAATAGTTGTGTATATTAGTGGCCCAAAGACACTGGAATGAAAAAAAATTGGAAATTATTTTTGTTCTTATTTAAAAAGGGGGGAAAATCGGTGGGTTGAAATTTAAAAGTGAGATAACTGTACTGTGTGGGGTATCATATGAAAGGGTTTACTTTGTACATTCTAAAACAGATTTTTTTATTATTTTTAGTCATGATAGTTTTTGATTTATCGGGGAAAAAGTCTGAAAACATACCGTTCCCCCCCCTTATCTCCGGAGTTTACCAATCGAAAAATCTGAAATAATTATGGTCAATAGGAATGTATGTATATTTTACAGGAAAACTATAGCCAATGCTCTAACTAGCATAGTTTTTTTAATATTAACAGTAAACCTCGAACTCGTCGTCAAATAAACATATTGGTTTTTGCCTGATTGTTTGGCTTCAGTACCTACTTCTTGAGTACGGAACCCTCGGTGCGCGAGTCCGACTTGCACTTGGGCGGGTTTTTTTTTCTCTTTAATCCGGTCTTCGTCGGTCGTTCTGAGCTTTGATAAAATAATCCCTAATTTTTTTTATTACAGAAGGCAAAATTAAATTAATGACTTGACGGATTAAAATATTCAAATCTTTGCAATGCAAAAAAACCGGGGATCTATGGGGGATATCAGTAAAAATAATCAGCAATGTTATTGATATAATTGCACCATATCTTGCTCTCATATTTAATGAGTCTGTAGATTTAGGATCCTTTCCAGACCTTATGAAATGCAGTAAATTGATGCCACTTTTTAAATCTGGTAGTAGAAGTGACCCTTATAACTACAGACCGATTTTTATTTTACCAGCACTCAGCAAGATATTTGAGAAAATTATGCTCAACCAACTGCTTCTGCACTGTAACTCAAATAAACTACTTCACTCAGAGCAGTATGGTTTTACTAAAGGCCGATCAACAACCGATGCGGGAGCTATGCTGCTAAAGCATATATTCGATGCGTGGGAGAAATCACAAAATGCTATTGGTATTTTCTGTGATTTGTCTAAGGCATTCGATTGCGTTGAGCATGAGACGCTTTTAGTTAAGTTGAACCATTATGGAATCAAAGATACTGCACTTGGCCTCATTGCATCTTATCTCAGTGATCGCATTCAAACGGTATGTGTCAACGATGTAAAGTCGTCCGGATCAGCCTCACAAATGGGTGTTCCTCAAGGCTCTATTCTGGGTCCCTTCATGTTCTTAGTGTACCTATATAAATGATTTACCATATTACGTCCAAAATACTTGCGTTAATGTGTTATTTGCTGATGACACGTCCTTGATTTTTAAAGTGGATAGAAACAAGGACAATTATAACGACGTAAATAATGCAATTTCTCAAGTCACTAACTGGTTTACAGTAAACAACTTACTATTGAACTCAAAGAAAACCAAGTGCATTGAATTCGCATTGCCGAATACCAAGTCCACAGGAAACAAATTTAACTGTAAATAATGATATTTTAAAAATAGAAGAGACCACTGTGTTCCTGGGGGTGACCTTAGATTCAAAGCTTCAAATTCATATATCAACTCTGGCTGGCAAACTCAGCTCTGCTGCTTACGCTGCAGAAAGATTCGACAGTTTACTGACGTTGAAACTGCAAAAATTGTGTATTTTGCGTACTTTCATAGTATTATGTGATACTAGGTGATGCCCGCGACTTCGTCCGCGTGGTTTAAGTTTGTTGTTATTCCCGCGGGAACTCCTTAATTTTCCGGGATAAAAAGTAGCATATGTCACTCTCCAGGTCCTCAACTATACCCATGCCAAAAATCACGTCAATCCGTTGCTCCGTTGCGGCGTGATTGAAGGACAAACCAACAAACCAACAAACCAACAAACAAAGTGACTTTCGCATTTATAATATTAAGTATGATATGATGTCTTACGGAATCTTACTATGGGGTAAAGCGGCAGATATTCAAAAAAAATTGGTATTACAAAAAAGGGCAATACGTGCAATTTATAATTTAAAACCGCGCGAATCCCTAAGAGAGAAATTTAAGGAAATAGGTATTCTTACAGTAGCCTCGCAATCAATCAATCAAATCAATCAAATAAATATTATAAATGCGAAAGTTTGGATGGATGTCTGGATGGATGTATGGATGTATGGATGTTTGTTACTCAATCACGCCCCAACGTCTGAACGGATCTGGCTGAAATTTGGCATAGGGATAGATTATAGTCTGGAATAGCACATAGGCTACTTTTTATCCCGGAAAATTGAAGAGTTCCCGCGGGAATCAAACAAATGTATCTGTTCAACTGATTTTGATAAAATTTGGTATAGGGATAGGTTGTATCCCGGGGAAGGACGTAGGCTACTTTTTATCCCGGAAAATTAAGGAGTTCCCGCGGGAACCAAAAAACCTCAAACCACGCGGACGAAGTCGCGCGCATTCGCTAGTATATTTATAGTAATTTAATCTTCGTAAAACAGCACATTCACAATTACAAAAAAATATGCGATCTGCATGATAGATAAACTAGAGGCCGCCATAAGCTCGTGACTCCATCGCTCCGCCTCAAGAAGGTCCGAAGGTCGTTCGTGGGAATGAGCATTCTATTTTGTAACAAAATTCCACAACCTATAAGCTTGCCTTTACACAAGTTTAAGAAGTCCATTAAAAGAATGCTCCTGAAAAAAGCTTATTATACTGTTGGAGATTACGTAAATGACAAAGGAGCATGGATTTGACTCGCTCCAGCAATGCTAAGGACAGCTGTTACTTTAGAACTCTTTAATTTTCCGGGATAAAAAGTAACCTATGTGTTGTTCAAAACTATAATCTATCTCTGTGCCAAATTTCGTCCAGATCTGTACAGCCGTTCTTGAGTTCCAATCTGTTTGATTGAGTAATAAACATCCAACCACCCATCCATCCAACCACACTTTCGCATTTTTAATACTAGACCTATAGATGAAATCATAAAATAGTACCTATTTATATAACTAGTTTTGTGACTAGAATTCAGCCGCGTAGGTGGTTTCAGACTTCATCTAATATTATTCTCAGTTACATTACAGTGTAATAGGTTACCATTTTTATAAATTCGATAGCGTTAAAACTTGCTCCATTCCCTGGCAACTCGATCTCGGGAGAGTTTGCAAGGTACCTATCGAGACTCTGCTTATGCAGGTCAACGAGAGTTCCAACTTGCAAAGTACTATCGATTATATTAGTTCGGACTGATTTATAGGCTACGAATATAAAAATACTGTTTAAACTGTAAATAATTGGAAGTTCGTTGGTTTTTACTGACAAAGAGTAGCTAGCTACAGTAACCATACATAATAGGGATCTGTGGACTGATATTAATCCATACTTAATATTATAAATGCGAAAGTGTGTCTGTCTGTCTGTCTGCCTGCTACGCTTTCACGGCCCATCTGTGCAACCAATTTTGATGAAATTTGGTACAGGGATAGGTTGTATCCCGGGGAAGGACATAGGCTACTTTTTATCCCGGAAAATTCAAAGGTTCCCGCGGGAATCAAAAACTGTATCTGTTCAACCGATTTTAATGAAATTTGGTACAGGGGTAGGTTGTATCCCGGGGAAGGACATAGTCTACTTTTTATCCCGGAAAATTCAAGAGTTCCCGCGGGAATGGAAAACCTTGGTCCACGCGGACGAAGTCGCAGGAATCATCTAGTAATAAATATATTTTATTTCAGGCAATTATTACATTTTTACAATCCATAGTAACAATTATTATGACAAAGAATTAAAATATGATGCAGATATACAGTATACTTACAGTACTTAAATTCAATAATTATGAGTCAAAAATATTGAGACTGGATGCTGCTGCGATCGATAGATGAAACCAAAACAACATAGCTTCAAATCCTTCCTTTGAACTATTCTTGTATCTTTCTTTTACCACAAGTATCCCATGACAGGAGCAAAGTCGTTAAAATTAAATATGTAAAAAAGTATTCATTAGTAAGAATGACTAGGAATGTATTATTTTGATAAAATAAGCAATTAAATTGAATAAGACTTGTACTTGTATAGCATAATTATTATTATTTACAGAAATACCTACTACCAGCTCTCTTTAATAATACGAGGTACAGATTTTTAAAACATCATTCGCGTAGATTTCTATATTATGTTAATAAGATACTTTCACAGACTTGAAACGAGGCTTGGATTTATTGCATTACGAGTAAATGAAATAGGACATTGTCTAAAAGGAATGAGACATGATGATAGAGGACATGATGGTAGAGGCAGTAGAGGACTGAAAAACGTTCAAGTCAGAGCAGCAATGACAGATGAAATGGTCCGCGTCTCGGCATAAATTACGACTTCTCTCGAGCGGGACCCTCGAGGGTGCTTGTCATAATGGAACCGTCCCGCTAAATGAAACGACAGCAATTCGCTTTATGGGTCAATTTTTTTCTTATTGATTCAAGTGTTGGAAAAAATTTCAGGAAGAAGAAAAAATTTCGCAGGAAGATCGCGTAGGTCTTCTCATCCATACTAATATTATAAATGCGAAAATATGTCTGTCTGTCTGTCTGACTGCTACGCTTTCACGGCCTATCTATTCAATCGATTTTATATCCCGTATAGGTTGTATCCCGGGGAAGGACATAGGCTACTTTTTATCCCAGAAAATTAAAGAGTTCCCGCGGGCATCAAAAAACCTTACCTAGTCCACACGGACGAAGTCGCGGGCATCATCTAGTTGTTCTTAAATGCGTCTAGTATTTTATTGTTTTCTTATTATGATTTCTTTTTTACATTTGCTGTTGAGTTAAAATGCTATAGTACATTTGGTGAACGATCCCTTTCACATGCAAAAAGTAAACATCATAGTAGTTCAAGATTCGAATTAATGTTTACAAACTATCATATACTGTGAATTGTGCCGTCTTGTTTCTAGTCACCTTTTGGCGACTTCCCTGGCGCAGTGTTGAGCGCAGTTGCCTTAACGTGGGAGGTCCCGGGTACGCTTCCCGGCAGGGTCAATTTAGGAATTAATAATTTATGAATTTTCTCTAGTCTGGTCTGGTGG
Organism: Erebia epiphron; assembly: GCA_963932025.1. Classification (NCBI taxonomy): domain Eukaryota; kingdom Metazoa; phylum Arthropoda; class Insecta; order Lepidoptera; family Nymphalidae; genus Erebia; species Erebia epiphron. The sequence goes on along the minus strand of OZ009948.1, from coordinate 36,178,471 downwards.
GAGGCTACGGCCGTGGCTAGTTACGGCCGGCAAAGACGTACCGCCAAGCGATTTAGCGTTCTGGTACGATGCCGTGTAGAAACCGACTAGGGGTATTGGTTTAATAGAACTGCCATACCCCTACCAGCCCGCTACCATCTTAGACTGCATCATCACTTACCATCAGGTGAGATTGCAGTCAAGGGCTAACTTGTAGTGGAAAAAAAACCTTTACCGTAGCGGTGGCGTAGGAGGCGTAGCGGGTATCAGGTGATAAGATAAGCTGCGCTCAATATTTGAAAACCAACTTGACCTTGTTTATCATTGAAAATCCCTACAAGATTAAAGAATATAATTTGAAAGTTGAAACCTACTTTGTGAATTTATAAAGCTCACGGGAAAGCTCTTAGCTTTTGCACTTGTTCCACTTAAATTATATTCAGCAACAAAGTACAGGATATCCTACCCTTGACTTCAGAGCAGGTGGCAACACTTTCGAGCATTGAGGTCAATGCTAAGGGCTCTTCAATTCGATAAAAGATCACCGTTGTGCCTACACAAAGTTAATGAAAAATGAGTCTAAGCTTGAGGCCCTAAAATAAAGAAATGGTTCTTAGAACTACTCGTAGCACAAGCAAACAATTTCGACCATATACAAGATACACATACCCGTATATTAATGCAAAGGTAGACATGCATATTACATACTTTAACTTTAATTGTTTATTTAGATTCGATCTGATTGCTTAATGTCTTTGAGCTAAGCTGCCGACTGACTGTTTCTGTTAGCCTAGGTAAACGAACAGAACGGATTTGTTTTTCCGGGTTGTTAGATCGATCGAACTACTATTAGTTCATAACAGGAAGGAATAGAGGGATTTAATGATCTCTTAACACACAGGCTCAATAAAATTTCAAGGACTCTCTGGTTTTAAGATATAAGAACAATGATAATGAAATATGCAATTATATTGCTTGAGAATTCAGTCCTGTAGGAAAATGTTCGGTATCGGTACATGTAGTGCAGGTCAGCATATAAAGTAGGATAGCGCCGGTCACGTACTTTGCTGTGAAATGGAGGTAGGTGTTGCAGATGCGACCAAGGATAAATGTTATACGACAACTGGAACTGCGAAATACAAATGAGAACGTCGTGACATAGGTAAACGCGATATCGAATATCAAGGGCTGCTCGCACATTTGAAAGTGATTTTGTTAAATTTTCTAATGCTGTCACTTTTTAGCAAGAGCTTAATATTACGGTTGCCAAAAAGTGACAGCATAAAAAAATGTACGCAAATGGGCTATAGCGCGCTCACTTTGCGTTTTCGTACGAATAGTGCTCGTGACTCGTGCGTCCACCGTAAACCGTAGACCGTACGAATAGGCACAAACGATCACCATCGTTCGAGTTCTACGGAAGCGATCATATACTCTATGATATTTAAAACATCCTCATGAAGGCGATTTAGTCGTATAGTCATACGTAATTATACGCACGTATAGTTCCAGCGTCTGAAATAAATCCGACCTTGGGATTTTTGAACACATTCGTGCGTTGAACATAAAAAATGGATATAGGTAGAAATAAAATTCAAAAAAATGGTTTGTGCCCTGTATTATTATTAAAGCTTCCTTTAATTAATATTTTAAATAAATAAACGTCTAAAAATCGCACAGATAATTTTTTATTAGTTTTATGTAGTAAAGGACTTATATCCTTTGAATATTGCAACATACCAATGAACAAAAATTAAAATTGATAAAAAACATGTTCAAAAAACATTTTGTAAAACTTTAGTCTTCGATCATAAATCTGTTGGCAACTCAAAATTTTATAGCACGCAAAAATGCTGTCGGAATTCACAAAACGCAGAAATTAATAATGCTTCGTTTGTTTACTCTATTTGTTATCGCAGAAACATACTCGTACTGAAGGAACCGAAAACGAGAACAGAACTTTATTTCTTGTTTTAGAAATAGCATCGAGGTATAACTTTAGTTATATTTTTAGGACTTCACACAGTAAAATATCCGATTTTACTTGCAACATAGTCACTAATTCCTGAGAGTTATTGAGCTTGTGTGGTGTTAAAAGCATTTTATGTGACTGCGATTTTATTACTCTTGCTGAAGTTTCGTCAATAATGTTTGCATGTTCATACAATTTCTGGTATCTACTATTGCCATGTTGAGAAATAGTTTCCGTGTTGGTTCACATGGATCGGATTTTTACCAGATTATATTTCACAATACTAAATAGTTGTTTTGCTACAGCTCTGCATGCGCGCGAGTTTTACAAGACTACTGAACGATGACTCACTGTTTGAGCAAGAACCTTTTCAGCGAATCATCGTTCAGCAGCAAGAACCTCTTAGACTGCATATCTACCTAACGCAAAACGCTCAGGTAGGTATGTAAATACAATCCTGGATTCTAAAGACAAAATCTTCAATCCATCTGTGACAAGCCTGAGTTTTTTTATACAATGAAATGACTAGACTGGTTGAAACAAATAAGATTAAAAAATAGCAGTTCGAAGGCTTGACCCTAATATAATATCCAGCATCCATACTAATATTACAAATGCAAAAGTGTGTCTGTCCGCGGTCTTTCATGGCCCATCTGTTCAACCGGTTTTGATCAAATTTGGTACAGGGATAGTTTGTATGCTGGGGAAGGACATAGACCGGAAAATTAAAGAGTTCCCGCGGGAGTAAAAAAAACCTTAATCCACGCGAACGAAGTCGCGGGCATCATCTAGATATACTTATTAAAAAAACTTGACCCTTTGAATATGATGTAAGTACTTTATCCAGAGTTTTATACAGGTTAGTAAAGTTGGGGGCATAAAATCACTATTTTCGTTCTACGTAACAAAACGTAGATAGTAAATTAATAAGGCACTATTGGTGTACCTATCCAGGAACCACACAGAGTAAATTGACATTGATCGGTTTGTATTTACTAAGCATCGTTGTGGTTCGTTATTCGTTTGTAGGATGCTTATCTGCTCTATTCAGGAAACAAATTGGATCCAGTCAAAGGAGTTGCATAAATAATTTGCTTTGTGGCTGTGCATCAAACAGTTTGATTCAAACTAAATTATTTATTCAAACAGATAGGTTTACAATAATATTGCGATCAAACATTAGAACTAACTTGGTAGATTATAATTGATAATACTTTTGTATTATGATATTATACCTAATAAATATAATGAACAACATACACAATAACATAATTATAAAAAACACTTTTTCATAATAATTATGAAATAAAATTGTATCGATATTGGATAGAGGCAGGCATTATACTTTGCAGAAGACCATAATGAAGGAAACAGAAGTTTAATTCGCTATAATCCGCTAATCCGCGACAAAAGGAAAATCTATGTGGTACAGTGATTTTAATTATTATTTATATTATATTGATCATATATTATATAGATTTTTTATATTATATTATATTTTTTTAAAGACGTTAAGAACATATACATACTGTAAAAAAATATTAGCAATTCTTATGTCGTCACTCTGATTGCTATTAAAAATTATGAAGGTGCCTTCATAATTTTTGCTAATAAAAATTGCCGACATAATAATTGCTAATATTTTTTTTACAGTATGTATGTTCATAACGTCTTTGAAAGGTGATATCTAGTAAAAGGCCCGGACAATAGCGTCAGTTTTAGTACTGTTTGCATAAGTACTGTGCATACTTTAATACTGTACAATAATCAGCTTTTCTAATTATGGTTCATTTTTGGAAACCATAAACCGTTTTTGAGCAGCCATTTCTAGTTAAAGGCCCATTTGCATGCGGGCAAACTTACACTATCGTCATGAGTAGAGAGCCTTTCACCCACCTAACACTGAATCAGCTTTTCTGGCGATCGTTACCAAAAAGGCAGTTATCTCTTATACTAAATACAGAGCTCGGTATGATTAACACAATAATGATTAACACAATAACCATTACCAACAAAGGGTTAAATGTCACAAAGCTGCGTACGCTGCGCCATAAGTACAGGCTAGCTAGATTAGTAGGTATAACCCACCTCCGTCTCATCGTCATCTCAAGCCAAATTTTTGTAAGCCGAGGTCGGAACCTCACAGGAAGGAAGTCGTTGCCCCCCGATGGCATCGAGCCCTAGGGCACAAACTCATTACTTTTCGGCGATGCCTAGCGTTCGCTCATTCAGCCAGGGAACTGCGCAGCGTACCTAATCAATCCGACAGAAAAATTGTTAAATTAAGAGTTCTCCTTTTTCTCAGCCTGAAGAGTGCACCTCTTAAGAGTGTGGTCGTGGCTGCTGGGATGAAGCAAGTAGGTGCATTTCATTCAAAGAATACTAACTACCACTACGTTCAGTCGTCGTCGGTCTTCATTGTTCTTAATAATTATAACTCAATCTTGTTCACATCCATAGTTTCTTAATGTAATCAGTAGCTAATAATTTTAAGGTGGTTGGTTGATTACCTACTTGGTAGGAAAGTAATAAGTCCTACCTATACCTATTATATTGTTCAGACTTCAGAGGGAAAGATACCTACCCTATCTAACTAGCGTAAATGTAAATTAATTGAAGCATCACACTTCTATTTGGTAATTGCAAACAGGGTATGAAGTGTGATTGGGTGGTACATGACGGTGTTGCGGCTCGATCTAATTAAGAGGTTGCGTTGTTTGACACTGAACATTGACTGATCTGTGTTAAATGAAATAGTGTGGATAATAATTACAAATAGTGGATAAATCGTGGTTTGTGAATGGCAATGTTCCATAGCGGTCTAATAAACGGGAAGCGCATAGCGGGGCTTTCTTCACGAGATCAAATCAGAAACCAGGAGAAAAAAAACTGGAATGGAAATAGGCAGGGCACATATTTAGATCATAGAACCGATAAATACTTAATGTCCTCCCGATCGAATATCGGCCACGGCGGCCAATCTCCAGCGAGATTAACCATCTGCGCGGGAGATATTATAGTGCACAAGTATTTGCGCTCACATGTGCACTCTTTGTTCCTTTACTCTCATAGCCCGATGGGACGGAAAATCCGAAACGACCGGAGAGAGATCAGGCGCAGGACCGACAGCTCTACGTGCTCTCCGAGGCACGGCGTTGAAACACGCCAACTTCCAAACTCCGGGCTAGTACTGAGAATTTCTTGCCAGAAAACCCCGATACAAAATTATGGCCCGACCCGGGATTCAAACCCAGGACCTCGTTAGCCGCAGTCGAACATGCTAACCACAAGACCAACGAGGCAGTTACCGGCAGTAACCGATAAATATTGGAGACCCAGCACTCCCAGCCCCCAGGTGCTGGAATGGCGACTAGAAAGCGCAGCTCTCACAGAATCCCCACTTGGTGGACGAACAACATCAAGCCAGTCGAAAGGAGCCACTGGTTCCAGGCACATGACGGCAGCCTGTGGAAGTCCCTACGAGAGACCTATGCCTAACAGTGATTGATCTGTTGGTTGACACTAATCATTAGTTGGTTGAATTAGATATGTAGTAAGTTTAACTAATTTTTGAAGTAGGTACATACCTATTGTCCATTCAAATCGATCGATGGATTATAACTTATTGATAATTAATAAGTGCGTAGGAAAGAAGATTCGAGGGGTACACGTGTAAGAGTATCCCTGCTTTGAAAGAAAAATATATACAAACACTTGTTACTTTTTATGTTTTTATAGATTAGGTAGTTATAGTTAAGTAATTTTCAATGCACCTCCCTGAATATTATTCTATCGGCGTTTAATTTAACAAACTCTGTATGAAATTTTGAAAACGACTTCTCATAATCAATAGGTGCTTTTCCAGATACAATAATCTCGTTAAAAGTTCAGTAAACAAACTCGAGAAAACCTTTCAAATTCCACTGAGACCGCCTGTGATTGAATTACATTGGAAAATGGTGCTACGTCACTACTTTATGAGGTATCGATTATTGAATGAAATGTACCTACCTTAGATACATTTTTAAAATACAATACAGATCTCAATAAACCGTGTCATCGTTGGTTTAATAAAATATTTAATAGACAAAAATGTATAGAGAAACCCGAGAACTGACTCGCGCTCCACCTGTATTATACGTGGTAGGTACCTACTGTACCTACTAAGTAGGTATGTCAGAAACGTTGGCGCAAGTTCCAACAACATATGAAAAATAAAGTTTCAACTTTATCAGACGAAAGTCTTACGTGAATGCATTTACACATAACATGTTCGCAATTTTAGGTATTAGTTTACCTCAAGAAATAGGAATTCGCTTATTAGTAGGTAATGTTAATTACTAGTAGGTAAAAATATTAGGAGCTAAACTCTAAGCTTTTGACGACCTCGTTGGCGCAGTGTTGAGCGCTGTTGTCTTAACGTGCGGAGGGTCCCGGGTTCGATTTCCGGCAGGGTCAATTAGGGAATTTATGATTTCTGAATTTTCCCTGGTCTGGCCTGGTGCGAGGCTTTGGCCGTGGTTAGTTACCACCCTACCGGCAAAGACGTGCCGCGAAGCTATTTAGCGTTCCGGTACGACGACGTGTAGAAACCGATTATGGGTTTAATATACTGCCATGCCCCTAAAAGGTTAGCCCGCTACCATCATAGACTGCAGTCTGCATCATCACTTACCATCAGGTGAGATCGCAATCAAGGGCTAACTTGTAGAAGATTAAAAAAAATATCGTAATCTGTTACATAATCAAAAAATTATTCCAACAAAAAAAGGATCGTCTCAGCGTGATGCTGCTAAGGTGACCGCGCTGTTGTGGTGCGTCTACAGTCTACACCACTGAGTTAGGAAATTACACTGTAGACGCAACAGCGCTGATTTTCAGGCGATACCTACCTACTTTAAATTCTTCGAACGATTAAAGGTATGTCTAAACAAAACCTTGTTAAACTTTTGGGGAGGCCTTCAAAATAACTTAGTAATTTCCAAGCGAGGAAAATTTTACGGAACATTCTTCCGCGTAGCAATAAATAACCGCGTAGACTCATCGCGTGCATTGTTCCAAAAACATAATCACGTCCATTATGCTCCACAAAACACAGTAGGAAACGAAGGTTAGCTTGCTTAAATAGCCATATTTCCCTTCCGGCTTAAACCTACTTATTCTAGGTAAGAAAACTCTTTTCTTGTCTTCTTACTACGAAGATACCTATTCTGTGCTACGAACATACATATAAACGCACTTAAGAAATAAATTAAAAATAGGATACCATCTACGATTAATAATACGATACAGCTTTTTTAGAGATGGCTTTTCAAAAATAATATGCCTACAAAAGAAATTTAATTCATATAATGGTAAGTACAACACACGAGTGAATCATGCAGAATTATCAATCAAGTAGGTAAGTAGGTACTGCCCTACTCACTTAATTGTTGTAAGTAGGGGCTAGAGCATTCATTTAAAGCCTCAAAACGAAATGCTTATATAACAAAACAAAAATTACCTATCTATCGGGATATAAAATTAAATGAAACTAATATGTTCATATCATGTAGGACAATCTGTGCCACTTATGGATTTGTCAGGACTCTACCACCGCGCCGATTCAGAAAACATTAAGAGATTCTACTGAGAGGAGCCAGCAAGAAACTTAGGTAAGGCGCCTAGGCGCATTTAGACAACAAATTAACAATAGAGAGCTTTTGCCGGAAAAGCAATACGATCAATGCGTTGCTAGATAGGTGGGTAGTTCTAAATATTTCCACGAAGTCGCATGGAGATTCGGCACTCACCACAAATGCGGTAAAAAAGGTCCTGGAGCGTGTGTTGAAAATTGTCGTGTTGAAAATACAAAGTAGCTAAGTATAATACGTACACGGTACACCAAGATATTCAGGTTCAAACTCTTAATTTATATTTATGGCTTTTTATTCCACTACATGTTAGCCCTTGAATGCGATTTCACCTGGAGGTAAGCGATGATGTAGTCAGGTGATAGCGAGCCAACTGTTATAGGATTGGCAGTTATACATAGATATTAAGCCCATAGTAAGTCGGTCAATCTACACGGCATAACCGGAACGCTAAATCGTTTGGCATGCAGATTTTTGGCGGTAACGGCCTCCCAGACCAGAGAAAATTCAATTAGAAATTGAAATTTCCCAAAATGCCCGGGATTCAAACACGGGGCCTACCACTTATAAGACAACAGGACTAATCACTGCGCCAAGGAAGTCGTCATAATTCATTTATTGTTCAGAACATGGTACATAATAATATGGTTACTTACATATACATGGTAAGGTCAACATGTTCTACCCTCGTATGACGTCGTTCTACGCCATGGAGTAGAAATGTCGATGCCAGAACAAGATCGCAGCTGTCTACGTTTGTAGCAAGTGTGCTCTGATTGGTCTTTGTCTTACTAACAATCAATATATTTAAGTAGGTTCGTTAAGAAAAAAAGTGCCCGTTTAATTGCATTAGAGATAACTGAGAGACAACGCCGGAGCTAGAGGGAGGGCTTAAATAATGAAATCATTATTCTGAGCACGTCCAGCGATTGGTAGTGCGGTGGAAATGTTCGTCGCTAGTTTCACTAAAGTAAGGCGTGCCATTCATTGCACGTTAGCGTGGGTCGGTGGTAACGGTGAACAAACATTATTATTACCTATTACAAAATGCATTTACCTAGTATCTAATTACAAAGGCATTAGATTAGAATTATGATTTCTAGAGAGGAAAGTGCTTCGGGCCAGAGCCAGACAGAGTTATTTTAAGCCGGAGCAACAACATGCGACAAGGCGGCATATTATGCTACAAACGATACCTACCTAACATAGATGATTTGAATTAGGTATTTCTTTCTTCCTCCATCATCGTCGTCTCTTGCAGAGGACGAAGAAGGACGACGAAATTTTCTATGTTGGGTAGGCTTTCAGTGTCTCATCAACCGGTCACCAGTCACCACCCCGCTGAAATCAGATTTACCTGTGTGATCTGATTGATTTTAATTTTTAAAATTTTCAAACTAAGTAAATACGAGTACTTACATAAATCTCGCGACAACCTTTTTTAACATAGGTAGGTATAAAATGTGTAATGACGTTTTAAGTTTTAAAGGAAAATTATACCTATTTTATTCTTTTTAGAGCATTAAAATAAAAGCTTGTTTTTAAATAAGTAGTACATTGTATTATAAGGGAGCAAAATAATATTTTTACGGCGAGGGCGCTTTTTTGAATCCAGAGCGAAGTGAGGGATTCTAGAGTAGAATCCCGAGCATGGCGAGGGATTCTTTAGTAGAATCCTGAACGTAGCGAGGGATTCGAAGTACGTCGCCCGAGCCCAAAAATATTTTGCGCCCGCATGATACACTCTACTTTTCATCACCCTCTATGAGAAAATAAAACTACAAATCAGACATCCTCTTCAGATACGCTATTAATTTCGAATTGTGTCCAGTTTTACGTCGTTATTAGAACTGACTGTTGATTTTAGCATTGAGTAGGTACTCCAAAGAGTGGAAGGTTGTTTAGTTTTGGCTAAGTACTGGAAGTAGGCCAAAACACAGATTCTGAACAATTCTTGGCGCCTCTTGCATTTCTCCATTCAATAAAATTACCATAGGCTTTCATATATATCTCTCGGGAGTCGGGATTTTGCAAGCAATAGATCACATTTCTTGCGTCAGTTCTAATAGGTAATTTCTGGAATTAAATTTTTAACAATCCGTTAAAATTTACGAAAACGGGGCCTGTAGCTCGCGCATTTTTAAGTTGGTTTCCTTTTTTTTTCAAATTAAAGCCGGCGGCGCGACTATGGGCCGTCGTACCATTCAGTCTCTATTTAAAAAATATTTGCGTTCGATTTCTTTAGCGCTGAACACTAAGATGTTCCAAATTCAAAAAGTGCGCGGTAAAGATAATTGCGGCCATAGACATAGAATTTTTTCGCTACGCTCAATAGACTGACGAGACTGACAAAGCGTGGGAGCGAGAGGTATTTAGTTAATAAACACTGCCTCGAGCGAAAAAGAGATAGCGAAACAAAAGGCCAGTATGTCATTGTTTAAGCGAGTAAGAGGCCATAGCGTTCCGGCCTATTCCAAGTCGAGATGAATTTTGTGCATTTAATTAATAGTCTTACGATTAAAACTTAAAATCTTTGTTCTGCCACCATGGTGTCTTGTTCAGTAAATGAATGTGACGTTACAAGACGTAATAACCCGCATAATACACGTTTCACAGGTATTGTTGAATATTTTTCTGAATTATTCATAATCATTATTTCGTCATTTGTTGTTTGAAAATGAGGTAAAATAACTATTGAAAGCTTAGATAATAGGTTTCCCTTAAGACTTTTCATTAAATTGGAATGTGTGTGGAATTGTGGAATTTTTGGATATTTTGTGTAAAATTTAAAAACGTTTGGATAGGTTGGATTGACAAAGTGATGACGTCATAAGGATCTATAGTCGATAATCGTGTCTGCCGGTAGGTTTGACGTGATTGCTCATAAGCTTAGGTGTGTAGAGTACAATATACAAACACTACTTTCCTGTAAAAGAAAAGAACGAAATAAATATTTTTCTTAATTTTTGTTTTATTTGGCGTGTCTTAGATTTCATATGTATATGAAATATATATACAGGGTATACTGGATATACTGGTGATTCAGCTGTATTTAAGTGCTTAACGGGGAGGTCACTAGCTGGGTGGGGCTCACAAAAAAATGTACCTCATCCCAATTTTTCGTGAACCTACCTTTGAATAAGGCAAAAAGTCTTTTTTTTTTGTTCCTGGAAAAGATTTGCTGTTTTCTGTACACGCTTAATATCACTTGTAATAGTATCAGCCCAATGCAGCAGTTAAAACATTTGAAACAACAACAAAACAAGAAGGGCTGGAACCCAGAGCCGCAAAGCCAGATAATAGACAAGTGATAGACTCTATGTAGTTGTACGCACTCCGAAAAATATCCTCGGATTTTTTTTCATAATTCTGTAACATTAAAAACACAAAATAAATTGCAAATTACCTAACAAATTCGGTAAAAAGTATCAGTTTAGTATTGATTATTGATAGGTTATATGTCTAGTGTATGTTGAATTAATTTGAATAATGGTTCGACGACAGCGTGAACCAAGTTCCACAGAGGATGAAATTGTTATTGGTAATAGCACATTTTGTTTTGATACTATTCTGCATATTTTTGAATGGAATGTAAGAAAAATGATTAATATTTCGAATTATCTTAGACACCTCACCTCAAAAGAAGCACAAGCGGCACAAACATAAAAAACACAGGAAGCGTAAGATCGACAATGACTACGATAGTGATACTTCAATCGATGTGGCTTACGAAGACATTCTAGACAAAACTTACAAAATGAAGTCAAAAAAGGATATGCCTAGTACTTCGGCGGCTGAACTTCTGAAGGCTCAAGCAAAGTCGTCGTCGGATTCTCGCAAATCAATGCCTGGATCAACATCTAGCACTCCACCAAAGGTTCCTCCTAAGAAGAAAAAAATTAAAGGTCGTGACAGTGGAACTTCTAGTGAAGAAGAACGCTGGCTTGATGCTATTAAGTCTGGAAAACTTGAAGAGGTATTTTGTAATAATAATTTCTAATTTTTAAATACTAAAGGGTATCTCAGGCGGAGCCCCTGCCCTGTGAAACTCTCATTTACACTCTCACTTAAAAGAGTGGATCAACTTTCTTGGCAGCAACTTCTTGTCCATTTATTTGCAGTCTAAAGATAACATCTAGTTGAGAATACCATCTAGTCATACGGAGGTGAATGGGAATTCCTTCACAGTAAAGACGGTTAAGCTTTGGAATGTTCTACCAAATGACATTAGACAATCAAAATCTATAATTAATATATTGAAGAACTTGCGGTCCGCCCCAGCACGGGTAGCACTTGATCAAAATAGTCCATACCCAATAATGGTCAGTCGGCACTGAGACGAACAACTCCACCATAAGTTCTCAAATTTTGTTCAGCAAACCGCTGTGAACGCTTGGCACTTGAGTCTCCAATACAACATATTTTGAGACCTTGATCTTTTAGGCATTTCGCAGTCTGTCTACAGCAGTTAGATATTAAAATGTTTAAAAAAATGTTGGTAAGTTTTCTTGTATTTATTATGTTTGTCATGACAAATATGAAGTAAAAGTGTCTTGCCAAATATGACATAAAAGACAGTCTGACTTAATAGACAAATAGAGGTTTAACGTAAAAAGTTAAATTAGGTGAATTTTTCCGACTTAATTCAAATTATTGCAATTTTTGAAGGGATCTATAATATATTTTAAAATAAAATGTAGCCTATGTTACTCGCTGATAAAGTAGCTTTCTATAGGTGAAAGAATTTTTAAAATCGGTTGAGTTGTTTTTGAGTTTATCCATTACAAACAAACAAACAAATCTTTCCTCTTTATAATATTAGTTTAGATCATTAAAACGATTATTATACTTATCTAATACTAGTGTGCTATAGAATATTTAAGTATTGTATATGTAGGTTTATAGATATATATTTATGTTTATATGTATTTATAAAATTAATTTATGTATTACTAGCTGATACCCGTGACTTCGTCCGCGTGGATTGAAGAGTTTTAGTTCCCGCGGGAACTCTTTAATTTTCCGGGATAAAAAGTACCCTATTATTTAATCCGGACTTCTAACTTTACGTCTGCAAAATTTCAAAGCAATCGGTTCAGTAGTTACGGCGTAAAAGCGAAACAAACTCACTTTCCCATTTATAATATTAGTAAGGAAGTAAGGATTAGTATGTGAAGTTTATGTAGTATATTGTATGGCTGTCTATATCGTTGCACTATCCCACTCCTATCATAAAGGTTCTTAATGAATGGGTTGTCTGGTGGAGATCACTTTTAGCGATAAGACCTCCCTTGCGCACTTTGTTTTGTTTTGTTTTCTTCTCTATGTACCTATATGTCTTGTGTAGCAATAAAGAGTTTATCTTTTTATCTATGAATCTAAAATCTCATGCTTCATTTATTAAAATCTACTACTTATCCCTTTAGGTTTAGGCTGCTTGAGGGGGATACAAGCTTTTTTCTTCCTGGATTATTATTGTTCTTTTTGTATATAATGTATGCACTAAACTTTTTAGGATAATTAATACCTGACTTTCATTTAAAGTATAGCAATATATTTAAGTTTAGAAATATTCATAACAATGAAAACTTGACAGAGATCTCATTACAAAATTGTTCTGTTACAGGTGGATGAAGAATTAAAGAAAATCAAACCAAAAGATCCCAAAATGATGACTGCTAGACAAAGAGCTATGTATGAGAGAGGTACAGATAAAGAACCCAGTCCAGGAGGAGAGGTGCTGCTTGCTTTACCATCAGGTTATAAGGAGAAAGTCATGACAGCAGAAGCTATACAAAAAGCTGCAATAAAGTCTCAAAAACGAAAACAATTAGCTGATGAAAAGAGGGAAAAAGATAAAAAGAAAACAATGGACCGTCTTCTCAAGAAACAAGAATCAAAGAATCTTAAAAATGCTCAAAAAGGAAAACCAGTCAAAAAACAAGAGCCAATGATAGTGTACAAAAATAATAACTATGAAATATCACTGTCTTTACCACTGGGTATACCATTTCCATTAGAAACAAAACCTCCATTAGACCCTCCGAAACCAATCACATGCGGTGTAAATGGATGTAGCAATATTAAAAAATATAATTGTTCTAAAACTGGTATTCCTTTGTGTAGCTTAGAATGTTATAAGAAAAATATCTGTTTAATAAATGTTCAATAGGTAATATTGAAGTATACATTCATTTTACTAAAACTATCACCCCTAAACCATTGTTTACTGAAGAAATCAACAAATAACCCTGTACCTTCTGCAGTCAGGTACCTATAATAACCAATCGAAGAGAGGAATTGAAATGTTTCTAATTATAAATTAATTGGCCTTGCATACTTCTCGAAATTTTTTGCTAAGAATAAATTATTTTTTATTGCCGATTTCCCAAAAAACTATGTCTCTCAACAAGCCAGTCACTGAAACCAGTGGCTGCATCGGACTTGCACTTACCAAATTTTTTAAGCTTCTCTTAACTTATAAGTAGGTAGTATAAAAAATACAAACAAATAATTATGGACAGTTAAACAGTGAGCATATATTTGGTAAGAATTAGAGAGTAATATAAGTACTTATTTTATAAAGTGAAAGTTTTACATACATACTTAGATTGTATTAATAGAATGTAATATATTCTACACATACAGTAATAAATCTGTCTTTTGAAATAAAGAGTCACAATGAATGGACTCAAAATAATTATAATGAGGTAAGTAATTAATCTTTAGTAAGGTACCTAATTATTATAAAACTGGAACCAGGTATTTTCTACATATTTTGACAATTTTAAATGAATGCCTAATTCTTTTTATACCTATTTATATCGTTCTACCAGAACAATACCTATTTATATGTGTCACCGTAAGATTGTAAAAACCGTAAGATTGTAATCTAACGCTGTTTTTTTCGAATGATTGTAAACAGTCGAAAGATTGTGAACTGTTCAATGATTTAAGTGTCAATTTTTGAAATATTCATTGTATTTACGTTTTCTTGTCTCTTTCTTGTAGGTTAGGTTAGGGTTTGACATAAATAACCAAGTAGTGCCGGGCAGGTTCTATCAGGTTAATAAACCTAACAGATTACAATCTACCGAAAAATAATGCGTTATATTGTAATCATTCGACAGTTTACAATTTCGCGAGTTAGATTATAATCTAACGGTTTTTACAATCTTACGGTGACATATGCATCACAATGAAACTACTGCATGGATCATAAAGCAACTTGGTTTACTTATCGCTTATAAGTACTCTAGTTAACTGCGGTTTTAGATTTTAGGCAGAGGGTGTTTACAGTGTTGCACCATCCCAAGCGGTGCAAGCTAAGAAGCTACACCCTTGACCTCGTCCCACGTCATCCCTTTCCTCGCGACCTCCGCCAAAACCGGTTCTGGTTAACTGAAGAGTTTTATTATTTTAATTCCAAAAAACAATTGATCCCTTAGGTTATGGTTTGAAAGTTAAAGTTGATGTCTCTGTCAAATCTGAACCAATTTTGAAAGTTCTTTATCGTGAAATAGCCATATAAAAAACAAAATAACTTTAACTATAGGTACAATAAGTGAAGCCTGTTTACAATTAATTAAGGCACACCCATCTGTATGAAGCCAGGGTGTTAATCCATAATCATATCATGTTCATCCACCCAGTTACTTTGATGAAAATAATGAATGAATAGCCTCAAATAAAATTAATTTACCTAGTTCATAATGCAAAGGTAGCATTTGGGTGAGATACAGTCATCATAATAAATGGTAATATTGTTTTAGTAATACACTGAACTGATCTTACTAGTGACTTATCAAAGCTGACTTTACTATTGATGCAAATCTTTAAACGAGCAACAGTATAATAATTAATTATTAAAATTGCAACTGAAGTAATAATAAAATTAATAGAAATCATTATGACTAACATCACAACTGAATTAACCATATTATTACTGTTGCTCTTGCTGTTGTCCAATGATGACAATACAACACCAAATGCTACCATTAAATTCATACAAAGAAATGGAACAATAAATACATGGCAGACTAGACTTCAGTCAGTGTCACTATCTATTTCTGACTTAGTAAATTGGTGTTACAATACTCACTTATTTTATAATTATATTATTATACACCATAGACAATATTCATTGCCATTCAACACACAAATATTTATGATTAAATTGTAGCAATACTTCATACAAAACTCTACATGCCAACTACATAATTGATACAAAAAACACAAGTACTTTTTTTAGGGTTCTGTACCAAAAGGGTGCCAAGTGCCAACCCTAGGGTAGACCCTATTACTAAGCCTCCGCTGTCCATTAGTCTGTCTGTCTTTCAGTTGAATGTATCTCAATTTCTATTACTGCTATGACAATGCATAATATAATTTTAAAAATGTTTGTAAAATGAGTGGGCCCCCATTCAAGAAACGTGATTTTTCAGCATGTTTTGCTGTCTCTTGAACAGTAATAGACAAAAAAAATTGAGTTATAAGTTAAAGGGGTCCCCATAGAATAAATTTGTATTAATTAAAAACTACACAGTGTTAAATCTTGAACTGTGGTACTGGACCCTTCGTGTGTGAGTCAGACGGGTGTCTGATTTGGCCAGTTTTAATACATTCCATTTGACACACTATTATTCTAGTCCATCAAAAGCTCAAGTAATATTCTATATAAGCATAATAATAAAAGTATTATTAATACTTCATAAATTTAAAGTGAAATATTGTAATATGAACCTCTTTTTTAAGTGGCTTGTGCAATATTTACATTGAAAATTTGTTTTCTGAATATATTTGTATCTGAATTTGTTTTCTGGTATATTATTCTACAAATTCATTACACTTAGTTACAAATATGTATAGTTAATATGACGAGTTACGCTAATTTCCTATATAAACTGAAGCTAGACTTCAACATTAATTTGGCAATTTACTTGAGCTATTATGTTAAGTGATAAATTCTAGATAGTTAAATCTATGAGTGTACTGCAGTGCTTGTACATAATTTCTATATACCTACTAAATTCCTCATTGTTAAACTACAATACATTTTAATCATGAAAGGAAAGTAACAGATAAATTGTTATTCAATTAGTGAAACATTTCACCAACTAAATATTACAATTCAGAAATTTAGGAAAAAGAAATACTGTAGGATAGAAAATTTAAAATAAATAAAAATAATTAGTTAAAAATCACTTATCAAGGTTAAGATTTGGTATTGGGTACCTATGTGAAAATTTCTGCATTGTGAACTATGATGGGTATTATCACTTACTATTTTGCAACTGTCAGTTTTAATGCAAAACTTTTATATAGAAGTGATATCTCTATTATCATAAAACATTATCATTTGTCATGTCAATATTAATTTGTACACTGTATGATTAATGACTTACTATAAATTTGAGCTTAATATACCTAGTATTAAAATACATTATACCATGTATATCAATTGTTGTGGAATGTTTTGCATTAAAAATGGCATAATTTACAATATTCACAAAGCACATTATATAACAATTATTGTAGACACAAATGTACTGATTAACTACTTCACTTTGTAATCACCAGTCCAAGAGCTCACAGATAGTGGATACTCACAGAAAAGTTAATAGTTTAGTCAAGTCTTAAATACCAAGGCATGGCAGCCAGCATAATAAGGGCATGATACAACCAGCTTGGTATCAAACGTTTGTACGTTTGGAGCTACGTAGGCGGGCCAAGCCTGACTGTAACCGCTAAGATTGATTGTTCTGTTTATTCGATCTTAGTCGGGCCAAACCAGAGCGCTCCTCCTCCTCATCACTAGTGCAAGAAAGTCCACCAACAGCACCCCTTGATGAAGTAGCTTGTATTAAATCTTGATCGGGTCCATTACGACTTTCATACAACAAAATTCCCAATGTCTCTTCATATATTCTAGCTTCAGGAAATTCTACTTTAGTATGCTTCTTGTCAGTAGCATAGACAATTGATGTACAACACACTTCTGCACACTTCTTTCCATGGCCAAAAAATGACCAACAACAGATTTCATTGGAGCCAATGACATCCTTTATGAAAAGGACACGCCCACTGAACCGTAATGAGAGTTTATCAAACAGTTCAATGTTTTTTAGCAAATTGTCATCTGATGTACTTGTATAGGAATACTTGTTATTATGCCGGTTGATCAGTAACTTTACCACAGGCTGAAACCGAACAGAAAAAGTACCATTAGTTTTATTGTGACTAATTTATATATTATTACTTCTATGTAATTAACTTTTGCTGTATTAAATTATGTCCAGTCAGTCACTCACAAATACCTACATTCTTTTATTTTCTTACCCTTGTTCAGTAATTCAATAATATTATAATATTGAGTATAAATATTAAAATACATTTATGTATGTTCATCAATTATTGCAAAAGTATTACACTTCCATCAATCTGTCAAATCTCTTTATACATAATAATGAATCAAACCTTGGATGTAGACATAATCAACAGTTGCTCCTCCTTCTGTGAAGTGATAAGTGGAACTCTACAAATTGGTTCAGCTTCCCTCTCCTTCTTACTCAATGCTTGCTGGCAAGATTCTGTTAACTCTTCGATCAAGAAGTATTTTGCTTCAGCCAGCAGTTCCATAATTTCACGGTAACTGTCTGGCAAAGCCACTGTACCATCTCGAAGATAATTCAGAATTGTCCCAAAATGCTTTCCACAGCGATCAATTAATATCCAACCTGAAACCATATAATAAATAAATAATAGATGTCATTTTCATGTGTAAAAGAAATACAAGTACACATTTCTTTAGTAAACAAGAAATACCTTCAGAATCAGTGAGGACTTCCATTCTGCCGCTAAACATGGTACGCAACATATTATCACTTTTCGTCAATGTACCAATGGTAGTATAGAATAAAGTGCCACCCACATTTAGTTTCACGTACTGCGACGGGCTTCCTTTTATCAATGTTTTGTGATCGCCCGACATTTTAGTCTCGCATGAAGTCCGATAATGAAATGTTCGACACTTACTTTGAAAGGGTGACTTTAAATAAACGTGATTTTAATTATTTTACCGTTATCATAATGCTATCAATTATTTGTTAATTACGAGCTTACAATCGCTTGATATAAATAAATTAATATATTTTCCTCCTGTTTCCCTCAGTATATTTTACATGTTACTTGTCTCTGTCAGAGACAAGACACAAGTAACATATAGTCTGTGCAAGTAACATATAGGATATATTGTGTTTCTATGTTTTGCAACACCGACCAGTTTTACAATATTTTAGATTTTTACCACAGAGTAACGAACACTGGTACTAATTTCCTACCTCCATGGATGTAACGAACAAAAATATCTTCGATATTTCTGATGGGTTCGTGGTTCATTGCTACGGTTCATTGGATTCAATCTTATGTACTCTGTAAAGTATGATAGTCTGTGACTTTGATTTTATCTTGAGATCTGTGAATAACGGTGAACACTCAGTAAGGTTAGAACCCAGAGCCGTGAAGCCAGTTAATAAAAAAACGGTGTACAAATACTCTGTGGAACAATTCTAAAAATCCGACTTCTAGGCTTGCCGCCTGCACAATTTTTGTAGAGAATTTCGCGCGTCAGTCATTTTCTTATCATATTTTAGTGCGCTAAATCTACAAAATGGGTGCATATTTATCAGAACCCGTTACTGAAAAAATATCTAGTGATGAATTTGACGAAAAACTTGAATGCGGTGCAAGTTCCATGCAGGGTTGGCGTGTCAATCAAGAGGTACGATGGTGTTTCGTTGCTAATTATACAATAAAACGTTGCTTTTCGACGCCGATCAATTAGTGCTGTAATTCTTTACTAAGCATCAATGCAACTTAATCGAACTAACAAACTAAATCAAGAAGGATTACCGTTATTATGTATGGACTCTTGTGTACAGAGTATTTACAAACCAGGCATACAAAAATCGGCTAAAGGCTATCGTGTCTAATAAAAGTTCGTCTAGTACCTTTCCGTAAGCTGCTTTACCTGCGTTATGCTACGTTTCTTGTAAATTTATAGGTTATATGCAGTTTACAGTAAATAGGTATCTAACTTCTTTTAGGATGCACATAACACTATCTTGGACTTTGACGAGCATACATCATTGTTTGCCGTATACGACGGTCACGGTGGTGCAGAGGTAGCTACATATTGCTCACAAAACTTGCCCAACTTTATCAAAAACACTGAGGCTTACAAAGGTGGAGATATGATACAAGCTTTGAAGGATGCATTCCTAGGGTTTGATGCCACTATTGCCACTAAAGAGGTTATGGACATATTGAAGGAATTAGCAGGTGCAGTATTCCTTTATATTTTTCTTTTTAAGCTCCAGGTTCTTCAGCTAATGTGCAGTGTTTTTACAATGCAACATTGGTGGTAGTGCTGACAACAACTGTTACACATAGTTCCGATTCAATCAGACTAGCAATGCACAGACACAGCTTACAAACAGACCATGAGTTATTTTATATTTAAACATTGTAATGAGGGAACCACACATAGTAACTAAACAGCAAGGTGCCTCAACTTGTGGTATTTCTGTTCCAACAGTGCTCTTAAACTTCAGACAATTATTGTGAAAGGTTGAGAATCAGAGTTGATTGCAGTTACCATGCTGTAGGTTAGGTTAGGTTAGGCCTATGGAACACCTCACAGTAAACACAACATGTATTACAACTGAGAAAGCCACTGTGTACTGCTTTTTCAAAGGTATTTGAAGTCGGAGGATACCAATGCTCAGTAGTGGGCTGGCAATGGATTGAGATGCCAATGATAAACTATCGTATCCTGGGGCCTTATTACATAAAAATGCAGCTACAGTATAACAATCACAATCACCTTTGATCAGTGGCGTGCACAGGGTTTTGGCTTAGGGTAAGCACAAGGGCATGCAGTGCTACGTCATACATTAGGTAAATTGTAAAGTTTTGGCGGTTATATACCTAGAACACGACTACACATTACGTGTGTATTTTAAATGATAAGTGGCCTTATTTGGTATAAATGTAACAAAGGTACGCACCTCCCTTTGCGAATAATATCTAATTTTACATTACAGGGAAAAGAAATAAAATTTTGTCTAAGTACTTTTTAGGGTTCCGTACCCAAAGGGTAAAAACGGGACCCTATTACTAAGACTCCGCTGTCTGTCTGTCTGTCTGTCTCCAGGCTGTATCTCATAGACCGTGATAGCTAGAAAGCTGAAATTTTCACAAATGATGTATTTCCGTTGCCGCTATAACAACAAATACTAAAAATTAAAAAAATATATATATTAAGGGGGGTCCCCACACAATAAACGTGTTTTTTTCGTATTTTTTTGCTCAATATTAAAAACTGTAACAGGTAGACGGTTCAAATTTTCACAGAATATTAACTTGTATATTACCTTTCAAAATAAATAATTAAATATCAATAAAGTAAATATTAAAGGGGGGCTCCCATACAACAAACGTAATTTTTTGATATTAACAGTAAACCTCTACAAACAAAGTTAGTTTTGCGGTTCATTAACAAAGGTAATTATACCTACTTCTTGAGTACGGAACCCTCGGTGCACGAGTCCGACTCGCACTTGGCGGGTTTTTTTTGTAAACACACAGCGCCTATACAGATTTCACACGAATAATCTTCCATTTTTAAAATAATAATTTAGTATGTTCTATGAATAAACCTTTACACAAACTTTGTAAGTCACAAATCCGATTGCTTTTTAATAACTTCACTTACTTATTTCTGCAAAAACTTTATATTTCACAAATTAAATCAAAACACTTTTTACCGGTACGAAAGGAAACAATTACTAGAATACAAATATGGCGTAAAAAAGTTACTGTCTATAATTATTTGAATCAAAAATCACTTTTAATTAAATGGTAACAAGGAATCTTTAATTTTCTTTACAATTTTTACTAATTAAATTAACAATTAATATCCTCAAATTCTATGTATATCCTAGGGCTAAATGTTTAGTTTTTTTAATCGGACTAGTCTTTGTTTATTTTTATTAAATTTAGTTATGTGCTTTTTTCGATCTTAATATTTTTTTAATGTATAAAACCGTACTCAAATTTAAGGAAACAATCTGAATAAATTAAATTGAATTTAAATGAGTTTATAGTTATAAGAAATCAAGCTACTTATTTGGATTATAGAAAATAAAACTTTGTATGTTTTTACTTTTGAGCGCGCGCGGTTTTTGAAAATACAATCTAGGGTATATTCCGATATGCACTATGAGCTCTGTAAGGTGTGACGTCAATTTAGTATACTGCAAAGCCGTTTCTTTATAGTGAGCTATACTGGTTACTATAGTTGGTTGGTATTATACGGAACGCAGTCCAGCATACTGTTATCTATGTTTTTTTGGCTCTGTTTTGACGTGAAAATAAGAAAGAAAGATTTTTTAGAAGTAAATGTTATTTTTCAAGTAATTTAATGCATAATAACTTTATAAGCGAATCTAATGAGGTTATGTACGGTAAAAGTAATGAAATTATTTCGACAAATAATATAATATAAATATTATAAATGCGAAAGTTTGGATGGATGTCTGGATGGATGTATGGATGTATGGGTGTTTGTTACTCAATCACGCCCCAACGACTGAACGGATCTGGCTGAAATTTGGCATAGGGATAGATTATAGTCTGGAATAGCTCATAGGCTACTTTTTATCCCGGAAAATTGAAGAGTTCCCGCGGGAATCAAACAAATGTATCTGTTCAACTGATTTTGATAAAATTTGGTACAGGGATAGGTTGTATCCCGGGGAAGGACGAAGGCTACTTTTTATCCCGGAAAATTAAGGAGTTCCCGCGGGAACCAAAAAACCTCAAACCACGCGGACGAAGTCGCGGGCATTCGCTAGTAACTTTATAAGCGAATCTAATGAGGTTATGTACGGTAAAAGTGATGAAATTATTTCGACAAATAATTGATTATTAAAAATCAATGGTGCAAGGCGTTAAATTTCTAGACGCTGTTGATCACGTGATCAAAGCACTGAGAGCATCTTACTTCGAAAACGCCAGTGCTCACAGTACGAAAATGGCGACGATTTATGACGTCATATTATATTACCCTGTATTCTGCAGCAGTATTCTGCCAGTCAATAATGGAACAACCCCGACGAATTTCTCCCCAGTACGAGCACTGGAACGTGCTCGCGGTGTATATCGGAACATACTCTTAGACGGCCGACGCTCGGCTTGTGATTGGTCATCGTCGATCGCCAGGGTTAACCCTGGCGATTGACCAATCACAAGCCAGGCAGAGCTTATCTCTGCCTCTTATGCGCGTCATTCCTTCATGATTTCGAGTAGAATCATGAATGAATGACGCGAATAGAGTAAAGATATCTGCCTACGATGACGCGCAAAAGAAGCAGAGAGCTCGTAAGCTTTTCGCCTTCGCGCGATCTCGTCTAGCGATAGATGGCGTTCATCGGTTATCGCTTACCTGACGCGAGTTACGCGGTGCGGGAACTATAGTAGTTATTTGAAGGAGTGGGCTTATAATGAATATTGAATGGCGTATTTTCAATATTTTGTAAGGGGTATGGGGTATAATTTACTAGGGTAAGCAGTGCTTTAATGCCTCTATGACCAGCACGCCACTGCCTTTGATTGGTTAACAATATGCTGCTATTGGTCAAAATCCATTGACACAGCAAGAATACCATAAATTCAGCCAATCACAATAATTGAGACTGTAACAATTAGGCTGCTGATGCTATTAGGATGACATAGTATGCTCCTTTTCTTTCGAGTGAGTGAGGAAAAGAGATAAAAATAGTTTTCCTAATAGCATCTGCAGGGCGACCATGTATGTTTTGCATCAATCATTGATACATCACAATCTCCTCTGATTGGTTAACACTCTTCCACTATTGGATGAAATCCATTGACACAGCAAGAATACCATAAATTCAGCCAATCGGAGGTGATTGCGATGTATCAATGATTGATGCAAAAAATACGCGGTCGCCCTGCTGGATTCTGGATTGAGTTATACTTAGGAAACAGATTTATTGATGAGAAATTTTAATTTTCTCTACAGGTGAGATAAACCCCCCAGGGCCAAGTGATAATGAAGAATCTGAAGACGAAAACATTAGTAACCTTTATAAAGATGCAAGACTTCCACTACAGGTTATCTATACTTCTTCTAAACTAAAATTATAAATGTGAAAGTTTGGATGGATGTCAATCATGCCAAAACGGCTGAATGGATCTAGATGAAATTTGGTACAGATTGATACAAATAGATAAAATATGGAATAGCACATAGGGCTACTTTCTATCCCGTAAAACTAAAGCGGCCCCGCGGGAACCAAAAAACCTCAATCCATGCGGACAAAGTCACGGGCATCAGCTAGTTTTTAATGAGATTTTTCAGTATTGTGTAGTGCAGTTATCCTTAAGAGGTTATTAAAGCTTAAGCACATGGCATATTTTATGTATTCGCAGATTGTAGCATATTGATACAAAAACACCCATAATGCGCATTAACAGCACTTGTATCACAGTGTTACACGTGTTTTAAGGGCTACACAATCTTCTTTAGCTCATATCTAAATGGGACTAACTTGCATCCACAGCATGTCAACGTGTCTGCGCGTTTGTATTGATACAAACACACGTCTTAATTTATGGACGTGTGCACTGTGCAGAGGTTTCTGGCAGCGTCTGACGCGCGTATAGTTTAAGTTAGAATCGCGTTTGTATTACCTAGTCTGCGCATATTAAATACGCCGTGTGCATAGGCCCTCAAATTTATGTGAGTATGCTTTATTTATAGGAAGTTTTGGCTAAATATGAGAACAAGCTAAGCTCTCTCCACCGCACTAGGCTTGGTGACACTGCTACTCCAATGTCTCCCTGTTTGCGTGCGAAGAAAAATGGAGAAGAGCCTGGTGGCTCAGGTAAGATTAGTAACTTTTATAATTTTGTATCTTTATGATGTGTTAAAAAATAGAAAGTTTGGATGGATGGATGTTTGGATGTTTGTTACTCAATCACGCCAGAACGGCTGATCGGATCTGGATGAAATTTGGCACAGAGATCATTTATAGTGTCTGAAATAACACATAGGCTACTTTTTATCCCGGAAAATTAAAGAGTTGAACAAAAAACCCTAAATCCACGCCGACGAAGTCGCGTTAAAAGCCAGCTAATAAAAGTTATAAGCTATTTTTCACCTTTATCTACCCTGGCACCCTTTGGTTACGGAACCCTAAAAATGACTGAGACAACTGAGATATGCAATAGACATGCGGACTTAGTTTGCTGTTATAAGTGTTATAAGTGATTGTGCTTCATTTCCAGGTGCTGGTGCATCAAGTTCTAGTTCAGGAATAGATGTGGCCGGTTCTAGTTCTGAGCAAGTTGAAGATGAGGCTACATCAAGCAAGAATGGCTTGTCTTCTATGGAAGAAGAATGTAAGACTGAGGAGGACTCTGGTGTGTCCTCAACAAATTTAAACGAAGAAGATAAGGAAGTGAATGGAGAGGTATATTTTTTTTCACACGACGTTGTTCACGTATTTATCAAAATCCTGTGGAAACTGATTTTTGGGATAAAAATACCCTATGACCTTCCACGGGATGCACCCATATTAACAAAATCGGTTCAATAGAAGGACTGTGATAGGATAGCATTGATAATATTGGTATGGGTTATAGTTTTTTTAAATGGTCTGGTTTATAATATA
This sequence comes from Erebia epiphron, assembly GCA_963932025.1. Classification (NCBI taxonomy): domain Eukaryota; kingdom Metazoa; phylum Arthropoda; class Insecta; order Lepidoptera; family Nymphalidae; genus Erebia; species Erebia epiphron. The sequence continues at coordinate 36,153,128 of OZ009948.1, read as the reverse complement.
AACTTTATATAAGCACATAAAAAGAAAAAAATATGGATTTTTGCTTTGCTTTTAATTGACAAACCAATTTGATTTTGAGTTTTACCATAAATCAATAATATTAACAATATTTATGAAATGTGCAACCCAGTTTTAATCCCAGATAAGTTGCAATAATAATAATAATAATTTATTTCTGTTCAAAATACAATTGAATTACATTGGGGCTGGAACCTCCTTTTAAGTATATTTAAATACCTGTATCAGGAGATTCCGCTCTTCTATAACATTCAGATTTTCAAAATTCTATTAAATTACATATTTATAACAATCATTAATTATTAACATTAATTGCACGAACATTTTGTTTTATTTTAATGTATGTGTATTATTAATGAAAAAGTAGGTCTGTAAATTACTCTATCAAACAAAGTACTTTTGAGCCACTCAATAAAAACAGTAATCCTTCTATTTTAATTTATATTTTATTGCTAGGTATCTACTAGTGATAATAAGGACAAATCAGTCTCAATGGAAGTTGAAAAGGCAGCTAACACACCAGACAGTTCTGGGGAGAATTGTAATCAACCAGAACAAAGTGTTGATTCCAAAGCATCAGTAAAAGGGTCCACCACATCCGAAGTGTGCAATGGCGAGGTGACAAATTCTAAGGTTGATGGAGAAAATAATATAAGCTCCTCAAATGGATCCACACCTAAATCTGAATCATCCAAAGGTAACTAACTATAACACTTACTTACACCGCTCTTTTCACCAAGATCTATACATTTTTTAATAACCCCCAAATATTTAAGTATTTCATACCATATACCATATTTCCATTACCATTGGATACCAATTTCGTCGTTAAAGCCTCCTACACGTATAGGAGCAGAGTGGTGGGTCTAAGCTCTAAATCCCTCTCACCTAAGAGAGTCGACGCCTCTGCCCAGCCGTGGGACGTTAATGGGCTGTAGTGAATACAATTTTGAAAATTATGAAACTAACTTGATACCAATTATTATTAGGAAAAACACCTACTGTCTCGAGTTCAAAAATGATGCCTGATAGACCAAAAAAATCGAGTCTCAGGCGTGCTGCGGTCGCTGTATATGAGACTCTGAGGCAACATGCGCCAGATGACGATGAGGAAAGTGACTCCAATGATGAGACATTTGAAGGCGGAGAGGTTGAATCCTCTGAGGGAGAAAATGTCAATGGAGTCGAGGATTCTTCTGAGGACGGTAAGTTAACATTAATCTTATTAAATAAGTCCGTATTTACTCTCTCACACTGACTCATCAATAGACAGCTCAAACCCTTTGGGCCTAGAAAGCTTGTGACTTGTGAAAAAAGCTTAATATTATAGTGTTGAATATTATGTAAATTAATTGAGAACTAATTAAGATTTGATTGCTCCGACAATGCTTGGGACTGATATTACATATGCATCTATCTACACTAACTGTATCTCTTTATTTATGACTAGCTAATGCCCGCGTGGATTGAGGTTTTTCGGTTCCCGCAGGAACTCTTTAATTTTCCTGGATAAAAAGTAGCCTATGTGTTATATTCCAAACTATAGTCTATCTCTGTGCCAAATTTCATCCAGATCCAGCCGATGGGGCGTGATTAACAAACATCCATACATCCATCCATCCATCCATCCATCCAAACTTTCGATTTTTATAATATTATTTATTTATTTAGATTTATGTCATATTTATTTATTTATTATTACATATTTATATATTTAAGATTTATGATTATGATTTATGATTGTAATTTATTAATTTTTTCAAAAGAACAACTGCTCAATTTCTAGTCGGCTCCTCTAATTAGGAATGGCATTCCTAACAAGTGATTGTAACTCTTGACGATTGAAAAGCATTTCTAAAAGTTTATTTCAATAAAATACATTTGAACTTGACTTTAATGCACATTTGTTTAGGTGAAGCAGAGGAAGAAGATGAAGAAGAGGAATATGAAGCAGAATCCAGCGACGAAGACGTAGAGGAAGACATTAATATGGTGGAAGAACCGGGCAATGATAGTGGCTGCACAGCAGTGGTGGCGTTGCTCAAAGGTACTTTTTTCATGAGGCTCTTTTTTTAGGTGGTCACAAGTCTTCATGTGCCTACAATCGCAATCATACTACATTCATACTAATATTATTATAAATGCGAAAGTGTGTTTGTTTGTTGGTTTAGACTTAGCAACAGATCGACGTGATTTTTGACATTGGTATAGTTGAAGACCTGGAGAGTGACATAGGCTACTTTTTATTCTGGAAAATAAAGGAGTTCCCGTGGGAATAACAATAAAACTTCAACCACGCGGACGAAATCGCAGGCATCAGCTAGTCAATAATATGTTTGTTGATCAATGCCAACATTTAGCAAGTACACTGTACAAGTGTACTTGTTAGTTGTTATGTTGGCAGATCTTTTTGAAGTAAAAAAGATCTGAACCTCAATCATCTAAAAGTTTATTTTTATTAACAGGTAATGAGCTGTATGTAGCGAACGCTGGGGACTCCCGCTGCATAATATGCAGAGAGGGAAAAGCAATAGACATGTCAGTTGACCACAAACCAGAAGACACAGCCGAACTCGAAAGGATCACAAAGGCAGGAGGCAAAGTCTCAAACGACGGACGAATAAACGGAGGACTAAACTTATCACGAGCCATTGGAGACCATTCGTACAAACAAAATAAAGACCTGGACGCTAAAGAGCAGATGATTACAGCACTTCCAGATGTGACCACTCTCACAATAGAACCTGAGAAGGATCAGTTCATGGTGCTAGCGTGTGATGGCATTTGGAATTTCATGTCTAGTCAAGACGTTTGTGACTTTATATTGCCGAGGCTGGCTGAAGGAAGGGAGAGGTTATCGCAGATTTGTGAGGAGGTTTGTCTTTATTATAATTATTACAGCTTTTTTTTTATCCATTACAAGTTAGTCCTTAAATGCAATCTCACCTGATGGTATGTGATGATGCAGTCTATGATGGTAGTGGTTTAATCTATTAGGAGTAAAGCAGTTATATTAAATGCATATCCCTAATCGGTTTCTACACAGCATCGTACCGGAACGCTAAATCGCTTGGCGGTACGAACTTGCCGATAGTGTGGTAGCTAGTTACCATGGCCAATGCACTCTGTTGTGCACTAAACGAAACGTCTTGTCAAAAACATAATATACAGATTGGTGTATGTTAAAACTATGACTACTATCGAGACATGTTCACCTACAAAAAAAATCTTATATATGTCACCATAAGATTGCAAAAACCGTTAGATTGTAATCCAACTAGCGATATTGTAAACTGTCGATGGATTGTGAACCGTTCAATGTTCCGAGTGTCAATTTTTGAAATATTCATTGTATTTACGTTTTCTTGTCTCTTTCTTGTAGGTTAGGTTAGGGTTCGTCATAAATAATGAGGTAGTGCCGGGCACTTAGGTTTTATCGGGTTAATATATCTAACAGATTACAATCTACCGAAAAATATTGCGTTAAATTGTAATCTATCGATGGTTTACAATATCGCTAGTTAGATTACAATCCAACGGCCTTTGCAATCTTACGGTGACATATATACTATTCAATCCATGTATTTTGTCTGTTTTCGAGAATCAACATATTGTTTACAGCAAAACACGTCTATATTTTGACCCCCAAGACATGGGCTATCCTAGTTTGGGGGTCTAGGCTTATTTTAAGAAACTTTTTTCTATTATCATTTGATCTCAAAATATAACATCAATGAACACATCAGCCAAAAGTTGCCACTGATTGCAGATTAACAAAGAGGAAAAAAAATTTTTCTCAAACTTACTTTTAGATGTTCGACCACTGTTTGGCGCCCAGTACGATGGGAGATGGCACGGGCTGTGACAACATGACTGCAATCATTGTACGGTTCAAAGACGGGGTTATTGCTGATGTCGGACAGTATACGAATAATACTGAGGGCACGAAAAAACGCGCAGCCGAGGAAGAACCAAGTGAGGACCTGCAAGAAACAAAGAAGCAAAAGATCGACGACCCCTTATCTAGTTCGGACGTAACTTCAAGTGTTTAGACCAAGATAACGTTTAAAAAGTTTAAGTTGGACAGTGTTCTACAGACAAGTATTGTAAAATGGTAGAGACATTTGAATGAGAAAAAACTATTATAGGTTTTACCCAGATACAGTTAGCTGATCGCAGATTACAATATTGTTATACAAGACTATATCAGAATTTCTGTTCTATGGTGTCATTGTGTAAGGAAATAGTAATCAGATATTTTTTTGTGACGGCCATATTCGAACTTTTTATAGGAACGAAGTTCATATAGGACGATGCTCGTAAATCAAAAATCTATGAAGTATGAACTCCTTAAACCATTTGAATTGTGTTTAACAAATGTAACCTGTCAATTTATAAACTATGTTGTTATGTTATAAACTATGCTGTATGTTATCTGCGATCAATTCCCAATTACGAATTATAGGCGACATTTTTTAATTCGCTTTCACATGGCTTGATTTTTTTTTCTTTTTCAATAATTATATTTTTTGTTTTACGTTTTTACAAAATCTTCGCCATGACTTTTGTGTGGCTTTATGCTGTACGGTACGAATTACTGGAGGCCTAAGCATCAAAGTGAAAGTGACAAATCATTTTCGATTGACTAACACTTCGGATATCATCTGAAATGAATGGTTGCAGCCAGACTCAACACAAATTCAACAATCTTTTCAATAATAATTATCACAACTTTGATGCTTGGCCTAAATATATCATTAAACCATCAATCATACAAAAGTTAAAATAACATACAGCAAAAACTGTCCCTATCTGATGGGTTTATGTCAATTTATTTTGATGCATTCCATAATATGACACAACATTGCATAAATGCATCAATTATGTTTCCACTATAATATTATCTATTACATTTTGTTAAATTGATGATATATTCAGGTATCCAGACTTCATGTCAAACAATTTGTTTAATGTTTACGAAATAATTCTTTATTACAGAAACATTACACAATCGGTAATAGACTAAGCTAAGGTTAGCTGCATTAATAAATTATTATAGAACTGACTCTATAGTAGGTAAGTAATAATAATAAGTTAATGGTATTAGTGCTAAGATTATATTGTAAGTTAATGCTGCGTCTACGCTTGGCGAGTATGGTTACTATAAGATTTTATATTTCACCAACACTGAGTGAAAAAGTAAAATTACATTAAATAAAGCTAAATGGACCTTAACTGATGTGTTTTGAAGCTCAAAGTCGTCCAAGCGGTACCGATGTTCGAAATATGTATATCAACGCTGGTGAAATATATCTCATACTAAAATACGTCAATACGTGGCGTCAAGTATGGACAGACAATGAACATGGGGTAAAAAAATTTCACCGCGCTCGAGGATTGCTCTAAACGCCCGCTTTCGCTGTTCGTTCATTAGCTAATGCTTCGTTCTTGCTCAGTTCGACAAGCGAAGACGCAGCTTAAGAGCTAAAACACTATGGACGAAACTCGATCAAACGTCCGCCCATAAAGCTCCTGTCAAAGAGGAAACAAGTTTTGTCCTGTCGCAGCAGTCTTAAGCTTTATTAAAAGAGCGGGCGCGGACTTTTTGTCGGACGTTTTGCGTGTAGTTTGTTTTTGCCCTTAAAACTACGATTATGTTTTTTTTTCGTTTTATGGGTACGGTCCGATGCATGTAGAGTGGGATGGTGCCGGTTTAACAAGCAACACACTGCGCCTCAGCTTCACTCCACTCTGCAGGTGTGCGTTGCGCCTAAGGCGTTAGAATTTTTACTTAGACTAAAATACCCATGTAACTTGCTCATGCATTTGATTGATACTTTGAAAATAAAAGAAATCTACGTGTCGAATTTTTCTCAAACAGAAGGAGTACCTAAATCATTTTTCAGTTTTTCATTTTTTTTTAATATGCCTATAAACTTGAGTTGTTTTCATTTGTTGAAGCAATATAATTTGTGACATTGTCAAGGTATGTTCCTACAAAACTGTTTTTGGAATCAAGGAAATAGAATATTTAGTTATTATTATTATGTAGGTATGTTATTCCTTAAGTCACATAAGTAGTCATATTTTTGTAATCACAGTTACTAATAAAATGTGGCAAAGTAAAATAGTTTCACATATCTTTTTCCAAACATACAAATCATAATATTACCAGTGAAGAAACTTGTTTATTTAGGCAAATCCCGTTGAAAATTGTTCATATTGTGTGGATCTATTGAAAAATACATTTTTGCAGACACATTTTTGTTGTGATTTTTCCCTATAGTTTCTCAAGGCATTTGTCCTACCGTAGGACAATGCCTTGTAGTAGGTGTAGTAGGTAGGTACTTTCTATTGATGTTCTATATTATAGAACATCAATAGAAACGTCCGGTGACCAAAAATTGCCCATAATGAAGTGTAAAACACAACTCTTTTATTTTTGTAGGCGAGTTTTCAACGGTTTATTTGAGGTTTAAAACCGCACATTTGGTTTAAACCGGTTGATTAACATCTATAAGTCCTACGTGAGCGACGAACTCGATACGACGTGACGTCACACGACTGCCACAGTACAAACAATAGCTGACCCTTCACGAGGCCTACGTTGTCGTAGATAAGTGAGTAATTTGTTATGGAATCGTGTTTCATCGCGGCGCTTTCGTCGCTCATCTAGTAATGAAAACAAGAACCTTGCATAAAATGGTAGAGTAAAATGTTAATGATCAAAAGTGGTACGTAAATATAGCTTCTTTAAATAACTATAGTACAATAATCAAAGTATAGGTATAGTACCCACCATACCACCGAGTACTTGTAGTGGATAAAAAAAACGGCAGGGCGACCGCGTAACTTTTGCATCAATCAGTGATACATCGCAATCACCTCTGATTGGTTAACACTCTTCCACTATTGGACGAAATCCATTGACGCAGCAAGAATACCATGAATTCAGCCAATCGGCGGTGATTGCGATGTATCAATGATTGATGCAAAAGTTACGCGGTCGCCCTGCGGGTCCGCATTGTTATGACACATCTGAAACTTTAGTAAAGGTGCGTCATATCACCTCATTCGTGTCCGCCACGGACCAACCACCGACTAAACAGTAAACAATTTATGATTTATTTAGCTATTATAATTCGAGGGTCGCATCAACCATCGCGGCAATAGTGCGCGTTGTGTGAGGCTATAGGTACTTTTATCTTATCTGTGTCAAATATTCAATTGTTTCGATTTGAGTGGCTTCTAATATTTGGAGAGCATCATATTCACTGTCCAACTGCTCCAAAGCCTTAGATTTATCGCTTATTTCTGACTGAAATTGAAAAATCTATCGTTAGTCTTGCAAAAACTCGAAAATGGTTAGACCATCGATATATATGTAGGTATTAGAGGGGCCCTTTAATAGAAATAAGTTGGGCTTCCGACTTGTAGGGCATGCCTCTCACCTGTATAAGCGAGGCTTATTAAGCCTGTCCTTGTCCCCGCCATAGCGCTGTCCCGCTTTTCAGACTAGATGGCGCACAGACCATACAACCAAACTACTCGGTGAGATGGCATTAGTAAAATAAGTCCACACTCTTTGTTTGACAGGGCCCGTCTCGTTGGGTTGGACCGGTTTTGATGTTTTTTTTTTTGTATTTGTGTGGGTCCCGCCCGGAATACTTTAGATTTATAATTGGACATGGTAGGTGACATTAGTGGGTCTAGAAATTGAATCAAGATTTTAAATCCCCGGGGGAACTCTTTATTTTCCTGGCATAAAAAGAAGCATAATAATATGTCCTTGGTAACTTGGTAACTATCCTACCCGTCAAAGTCACAAGAAAAGATAGTTATACCCTGAATATCTAGCAGACAGACACACACTCTTGCATGGATAATATGAGTAGAGATGACGATACCTACATCGATGGATATTATTATTTCTGAGGGTAATCCTTACTTGCAATTTTGCTTGTTCACTTTCTCTGTCCTTTGTTATGGATTTTACGAGATTTGTTGCACCTATTGCAGCCATCTTCTGCTTCTCTACGTTATCTCCCAATTCTTTTAACATTTCTAATAAAGTCGTAATTATTTTTCCAAAGTCTTGTACTTCTGTAATAAAATTTATTTGGGCTCAGCTTTAGTATAGGGGACGCGGAGTTTGACGTTCATATTTTTTTTACAGAAAGACCTTGATGTGGTAAGCCTTGCACTAAAATATTTTACTGCGGAACTCAATAGTTTTCGAGATATAATTTTTTGAAAATTCGTAAATGTTCACCACTTTTCACTATTTCTTACGACATTTGCCATAGATTACAGACTCATTGACGTTTAGTTGGCGTACTAAAGTTTCGTTTTACGTATTAAAATCCGTTCCAAACATGAAAAGTATCATAAAATGTTATTATTCGTATTCAAACCATAGATAATGTCTATACCGATTATTGGAACGGAACGCGTGCGTTGGCGCCAAATTCAAATCTATGAGTCATCGTTTTACGCGCTTTTCAAGGTTAAAGGTTGAGAAGGTTAAAGGAGGTACAATTAATTAAAAGGTATAAAGGTCGGTTCTAGTTATAATTAGGTACTTCAGCATGTGATAGGCAAAACCGAATCAGCACACCCCGACTCCACGCAGTCTTGTCTGCCCTACCCCTAGAGTGTTTTTTTTAAGCGCGAAGCCAGAAGCTCACGAAGGAGGTCCTGAATGAAGCGAGCCTACGAGGCCGAGTGGAGCGAAGGGGGGAGGTGGCGAGCGAAGCGAGCCGGCGACCTCCGCAGCGAAACGAAGGTCGAGTAGACGAAGCTTCATTCAGGGGCGACGAAGCGAGTCTTCTGGCGTAGCCCATTCTATTTAAGGAGGATTCTTGGAGGGGGTGAGAGGGAGAGGGTGAAGTCTAAGGAGTTTTCCTAGCGTCCCCACCTCCTCCCCCTTACTCCCCCTCCCCCTCTAAAGTATGTATTTTAGTCATTTTTACGATAAAATTACGTCATAATTTCAAAACTTTAAAAATTTATTTCTCGAAAACTATTGCGTTCCGCACTTTTTCCCTTGGAGGGGGGGTTCACCCCCTCCCCCCCGTCCCCCTACCCCCTCCCCCTCCCCCCTCCGCCGCGTCCCCTATACTAAAGCCCAACCTTTATTTGCATTATATATTCTTTTTTCTGAAGATGACGCAAAATATGTACATTTTTTGTGTCGTGAACTCGTGATGCGGGTCGGTAGGTAACCCTCACAAAACAGCTTAGTATCTTTATGCCGTGGTAACTCCAGTCTTTCGTGACCTTACTCGTGGTAATCGAAGCTCGCTGTCCTGACTCCTGACGCTCGTGAATCGTGATGTGCTTTGATTATTCGATCAAAGCACAGATACAATACAAGTATAAATTACAAATTTAAAACAACCCCCGACATACTTAGTATGGAAGTAACAGATTTTCATGAAGCATATGGCTAAGATCACTCGGGATAAAATTATCTATGGTACACGTACCTACTTATGTGTTAGCGCCCTAACAAATAACAATTTACAAATTGTTAATTGCACCTCCATGAATGGAGGTGGCAATTGAGGATGTGGCGCGCGTACTTATATAAAACTAGCTGATGCCCGCGACTTAGTTCGCGTGGATTGAGGTTTTTTGATTCCCGCGGGAACTCTTTCATTTTCCGGGATAAAAAGTAGCCTATGTGCTATTCCAGACTATAATCTATCTTTGTGCCAAATTTCAGCCAGATCCGTTCAGCCGTTGGGGCGTGATTGAGTAACGAACATCCATCCATACATCCATCCATCCAAACTTTCGCATTTATAATATTTATTTGATTATAAAAACGTTACTTGTCTCATAATCTTTGCTAGTTTCCTTTAAATCCTCTGTTTCCTTGAGAACTGTATTTTCAATAACTCTTATCTTGTTAATTTCATCGTAATAAAGATGTGACTTCTGTAGTTCGTCAGCCATGGCGAGTTGGCTGTTGAACCTAGCAATGTATATTTTGATTTCAACTTTTGGACCAGGAATCAGGTAACCTTTAACAAATTGCTCACAATGTTCACAAACTGATAATTTAACAAGTTTAAGTTTAGTATACCTTTTGTTGTTGGCTGTCGCCAAACAGTTGCTTGGTAACAGTAACAGGCAAGCTCGAGTCGACTCTGTGATACAGCTAAATCGCGCCATCGAATCGAATCGGGTCACATTTGTTCAGCATGATTTATACTCGACTCGGCACACTTCGGCAGTCGGCACGCCACTAATCGACGCAGTTTCGTTGGTTGTAAATATTATACACATGCAGGTGGGCGGTGGCGATTTAATATTGCGATTCGATTTAACTTCTCAGTGAGTTAAATAGTCGCCAGCCTTAAAGTAACATAAAAATTGTATACTTAGTACCTACGCCGTACGCGCATGAATGGAGCATTCGGTTCCTGGGTTACAGCTACGTTGCTGCTGAGGTAAACAAGAACCTCGTTCCTTCATCCTCAAACCTCCCTGGTACGCCATGGGACTAGGAGATACGCTTGCAAATTCACACGCCTATCAATAAAAAGTAGACTCTATCACCGCTTATTGCGATTCGACTCGGGTGCGGAAGCGGCTGGGAGAAAGTTGGATGTGGCTGCTGCTGCTTTTATTTTTATAATTGACCGAGCGAAGCGAAGGTCTGCGAGTCTACTTGAGTGAATTTGCACCTGTCCGTCCGTCCGTCCGTCTGTCAGAGCCTTATAACTTCTGAATTACTGAACGTAATTACTTCAAACTTAAATAATAAACATATAAACCGATGGCCTCCAGCCGAATATGGCCGAGTTATAAAAATGTTTATTTCAGGGGGGCTCTCATAGAAGCGAATATGAAGAAAAAATATTTTTATAGCGTTACATAGGGTTGCGGTATATTATTTTATGATTATAAAGATAATTAGGAATTGAGTCCAAACATATATTTTTTTTAAAATTTCCCCTAAAATTGACGAAATGGGGGGCTTTCAAAGTGGAGATTTTCTAACGTCCAAAGTTGACCTGAGAACTCTAAATTTTCTGAAATGCTGAGCCTGAAACTTGATCAATTATTTGAATTATATCCTGTACTTGAACAACAAATACTGTAAATAAAATTAAATAAATATTATATGGAAACAAATTTATTTAATTTTTAATGAGCCGTCAGTGGGTCTTCTCCGTTTGGCCCGTGAGGGCCAAGCGGGGGTACGGGCCTCGAGGCTGAGCCTCCTTACCCGGGCGGGGCGCGGGGCAACTCTGTGCCCCGCCGGGAAAACCGGCTAGGGCCTGCCTTGTAGGCTACGGGCCCCTAGGTTAATGAGCTAATTGAACGGTTATTTACAGAATTTCACAATGGTGTCAATAGATGGCGCCGCGAGGTCTCAGTTCGGGACGAACCACTAGTTTACATTTGTCTCTCTCTTGGTCTCTTGCAATCTCTTGGCCTTGTCATCATTTTGCACGGAGGTAGGAAATTAAAGAAATTAGTAGGTATCTCTATCATTTTTCCATTTGTCGTTTGTAGTTGTCACCGTAAAATTGCAAAAAACCGTGAGATTGTAATCTAACTAGCGAGAGAATTTAACGCATTATTTTTCGGTAGATTGTAATCTGTTAGGTATACTAACCCGATAAAACCTAAGTGCCCGGCCTGCTGATTAATTATGTCGAACCCTAACCTAATTACCTAACCTACAAGAAAGAGACAAGAAAACGTAAATAAAATGAATATTTTAAAAATTGACAAAACGAGATAAAATGCGTTAGATTACAATCTAACGGTTTTTCCAATTTTACGGTGACATAATATCCAAGAAAAGCAGAGTTTTCACAGGACACATGGCACAGAGTATTAAGCTATGAGGAAAAGACATTAAGTCTACTCTATGGTAAAGATCAAGATGTAATTTTATTTTAGCAAACAAATACATAGTAAAATACGTCCTTTCTTTGAATCTTTCTGCTTGGTTCTAATTTTTTGATTATTACTGTGCTCATACTGTACTATAAATTGATCTAAATAATTATCGTGGATCTTTTCTATAAATATAAAACTATAAGTTAAGTAAATGGGTAGAGGGAGTTGGTTAAAATTAATAATAGATAAAACAACTAAAGTTATCCTGAAGTGATTTAAGGTGATCTTGTATTGTTTGCTCAAGATTTTGGTAAGTAGCTAGTACCATTATCAGATGTAATTGTTTAACATATTGTATTGCATCACTTACCACATTCATCGATCACATTGAAAATCGCTGTAAAAAGCGATAGTGAATGCAGTGATATTATTGTTAAATGCGGACGTTCTAAATTTTAGTGAAAACTATGGAAGGGCTAACTCAAAATGAGAAAATTATCTGGAGTTGTTGGGAAGAGAAATCGCCGAGAGATATGGTTCGAGAGTCTGCTGCGAAGGGAACTCATATTAACCTTGCAATCAAGTATCTGATGAATAAAAACTCTTGGAGTGAATCTACAGCACAAGATTGGTTTATGGCAGAGGTAACTAATACCAACTCTACAGAATAAGTATATACACAAAAAAGTAACTTTTATAAGATAAATATAACTTGTATTCTATCTCATTCTCTTGCAGGCTAAATCCTATTATGAATATGTTTGTCTCTTTTTGGTGTCGCTTTTCCGTTGGGTTTTTCGTTTTATCAACCAGAGGCGGATTAAAAGATTAACGAATCAGCTACTCTTTTTTCTATTGCTACATTTACATAAAGAAACAGAAAATTACAAAAATGGAACTCTTTTGTATACACGTTCGTCCGGTGGCGCCACTTGTGCTGTGGCGACAACATCGTTTTCATAGAATTTTCAAATCACAACGATTCTAAAGAAGTTTCACTTATCATAAATTTTTTTTGGTTTATTTTCTGCTTACCTACTCTGAGCTTTAGTCCTACTCTGAGCTTTAGTAGTAGACCTGAGTGTAGGTTTTTATTCCCACAGGAATTCTTTAATTCTCGGGGATAAAAAGTAGCTAATGTCCTTCCCTGGGATGCCAACTATCTCTGTACAAAATTTGATCAAAATCTGCTGGAAAGGTGGGCCAGGAAAGCGTAGCAGACAGACAGACACACTTTCACTGTTACACTTTAAGTTTGTATTAAGATAAGAAGCATATAAATATATATGCACACAATACACATATTTATGGAGCCTGGGCATAAAACTACCCTAGCCTTTTTTTTAGGTTAAAGCATGGACAGTCCAGCTACTTATGCGAAAGCAAATATATAAAGTTCTTCATATTCTAAATAAATGCAGTATAAATCCAGAAGAACATTTAATGGTGCTTGCAGAGACATCCCCGGAAATCGAATATAGAGATTTCATTGTGGAAAATTTGCAAAAACTGTCAAAGGTAATTGTTTTAAAACTTTTAATTACTATCTACTTTATTAGCACACATTTTGGAAAAACTGATAATGGACCGTTAGAAAAACTTTTAAAGTAAGTAAGCATTAGATACTCAACCCTAAAGCTTGGTGCGAATGGGCCATGAACCACAGCCCCCGACGACTGTCGCGCTAAAAACACTACTGCAACATATGGCCACCACACATATGCAGCAAGTTTTTACAAAAAAATATGAAAAATAATGTATACTGCTTGTCGCTAGTCACCGGTGTCGCTGTGGTCGATGGCCCATTTGCACCGAGCCTAATTCAAACAAAAATTACACTGAAACCTGCTATGTACAAGTTTACCTTACTTTCACAAACTTATTGCTAAACAGCTGGTTGTATTATTGGATTCTTGCTTTGGACACAGCTTTTCATTTTCAATTCAATGAAATTTTTAAATTACTTAGTTCAATGCAAAATTAAGGGGTTCTAGATTTTAATTATGCTACCAAAATCTATTTACTTAATAGTTTTGTAATATATTTATGTCCAAGTCTTTTATTTTCTTTCCAAGGATATGAAAAGTGAAAATTTAAATAGGTGGGAAGATTTCAAAAGGCACTGGAACTTACTTCGCTATCTGGAAAAGTCATTTGAAGTTGATGGTACCTTTAAACAAAACAAAGTATTTGGAATTGGAAGTAATAGGGTGTTTGTAAACGAGAGTGAAATTAAGGCATTAACAATTGAGAACATAGAAAAATATCCCCCTGACTGGAAATGCAAGGTTGCAACTGCATTATTCTTTGACACATTTGGTGAGTTCTCCAGCCTAATTTTTACATAAAAATAATTGATATTATTATTATAAACTAGATCAGTGTTTTTCAATCTGTGGGTCGCGACCCCTAGGGGGGTCGCGAAACCTTAGTCGGGGGGACGCCGGCAGAAGGAAAAAGGCAAGGTAGACTACAATAAAAACACAATTTTAGTGGGAAGGATGGGCTTGTTTAATTTTCAAAAATGTATCAAATCGTGGTGATATTTTTGAAACGTTAACAATCAAATCATTTTCTAATTGAAGTCTATTTCTCTTTTTCGTTTTAATGTCCACCATTGAAGAGAATTTCAGTTCACACAGGTATGAAGTGGCGAATGGTATTAATAATTTTAGAGCTTCCCTTGCTAGCTCTGTATATTCTTGTTTTCTTTTCATCCAAAACACGTCGACACTTTGTGAATAAAATTCTATTTTAAGCATGCCGTCAGCAGCTTAATCTATGAGGCATTCTTTTAAATTTGTGGAGAGATCAGCCAGTTCTGTTGCCTTATCCAAGAAAGGATTTAGAATCCATCTTCGCCCATTGTCAGATTCAGAGTGTAAGTCGGGAAAGTATACTAAAAGTTTATCTTGCAAATTATGCAAACTCTGTATCATGCAAGGTATGTGAGCACTTACCACAAGCGTCTGGTCTGATGCATTATCTTCAACAATCTTCTGAACAGATGGAAAAGACTCAAATATATGGTTTTTGAGAGAGGTTGACCATTAATGAAGTTTTGCATGAAATGCTTTGACTTTATCTTTAGCTGTTAAAATATTTTCTTCTCTACCTTGGAGGTTCTTGTTCAAATTATTAAGGTGGTTAAAAAGATCTGCCAGAAATGCTAATTTCAAGAGCCAAACAGGGTCAGAAAAACGATAAGTGTATTCAGAGTTAGTATCTTGCAAGAACATTAATAATTCAGCGGTCAATTCTAAGACTCTTGTTAGTACCTTTCCCTTGGAAAGACACCTGACCTCTGTGTGATAAAGGAGATTGTAGTGAAGCGCGCCCATATCTTCACAAACGATCCTGAATAGCCGAGTTTGCAAGGCTTTACCTTTGATAGAATTCACAATTTTTATTACCTCCTTAAGCACGTCATTTAAATCAGAAGGTAATACTTTTGCAGCTAGGGCTTGTCGATGAAGAAAACAATGTGTCCATGATGCATTTGGCATTATTGATTTTAATTTCGCAACGAGTCCGCTATTTTTGCCTGTCATAGCTTTAGCTCCATCGCTACAAATAGCGATACATTTATTCCAATCAATGTCGTAGTCGCAAGTACTTTCTAAAAACATATCGTACAAACACTGGCCAGTAGTGTTTGCAGGAAGGGCTTTGCAAAATAAAATCTCTTCCATGATACTCTCACCAGCTTCAAAGCGCACAAATACTACGAACTGAGCACAATCGGAAACAACTGTAGATTCGTCAAACTGCAAAGCGAAATGTGGGCTCTTCTTCAATTTATCGACTACTTGTTCTTGAATATCATTAGCCATGTCGTTTATTCTGCGTGAAATAGTATTATCAGAAAGCGGTATGTTTTTTAACTTCTTAGCCTCCTGCTTACTGACCATAATTTCAACCATATCTAAAGCTGCTGGCAAAATAAAATTTTCGGCAATCGTGTGCGGCTTCCCTGCTTTAGCGACGCGATAAGCGACTTTGTAGCTAGCTAATAATGCTGACTCGTTGACACTGGATGTCTAAAAACATACAAAACTATTTAAAAATAAATAAATAATTTACGAACACAAAATAAACTCGTGGGAGCCTTGCACACTAAAATTAATTACAATTATGTTGTATGTATGCAAACAACAAAAATAAAAATCATAAAACACCAAACAGCAACACCAAAAACAGCAACATTTAAAATAGACTGGACTTAGCTGGATCGCTTAAGCGCTGACTTGAGCGTCTTTATAACACTATATTGTGGAGATTAACACAACACTATTTTATTACCTGAATCATAGTATTTTGCTGCTGGCTAAGAGCTTTCAACTTTCGTTCAAAGAAATCCAACGGCTTATTAGCTTCTTTTTGATGCTTGGTTGTGAGATGCCGCATAAGCTTTGAAGGTTTCATACTCTCACGTGATAAAATATCGCCACAAATTACACATTTTTTATTATTTAGGACTGTAAACCCGTATTTTAAGTAATTGTCGTCGTAATGTCTATTTTTTTTCGGTTTAGATTCACCTCCGCCACTGACACTCATACCAGATGTTGAAGGCTGCGATCTTTTGAGAAGCCTATCCATTTTACAAAATATGTGCGGATCAAGTGAAAAAACAAAATATGAACAATCACGTCCGTACGCATCGCTGACCGCGCTCAATTGATTCAGAGTTGAGACAAAGGAAAATAGCGGGGGCGCGGGGGGGCTTCCTCTCGCCGCGACGACAATGCGGTGTGGCAACGCCGCGCCGCATGGTCAGTCGCTGTCGCAGTCTCAGATTAGCCCGCGCAAGCTTACCTCTTAGTTGCAAACCTCTCGCGGCTTCTTGCAGACTAATAAGTAAAGGTACCAAAATAAAGAAAATCATTAACGTAGTCTTTCAAATTATAAATTCTTTGTCTGCCTGACAAGGGGGTCGCCAGAATTTTTCAACCAGTAAGGGGGTCGCGAAATCAATAAGATTGAAAAACACTGAACTAGATGATGCCAGTGTTGGTAGTTTTTTTTAAAGAATTTAAGATATTTTTTCCGGGTCTGTTAAGCTGTAACAGCCCATATTTTCAACTGATTTTGATGAAATTTGGTACAGAGATAGGTTGTATCCTGGGGAAGGACATAGACTTCTTCCAAATCTTTATCCACGCGGACGAAGTTGTGGGCATCAACTAGTTAACAATAATGTTCTTGAAATATATGGAAAGGGAGAGTGGTAGTAGTGAAATCCTTGAACTAGAATATTACTACACTATTCTTTTGCTGGACCACATCCATGCCTTCTCTTCTGCCGAAAGTGTACTACGAAATCTATAATACGAAGCTACTACGTAACTAGACTAAACATCTTTGGCTATGCAAGGATAAGCTAATTGAAATACTTTTTATATTGTAGATTGCGTGTTTGAATGTAATTCCCTATGATATCATTGTTACAGAGTTTTCTCTGCTGGATTTTTCAACACCTCTTAACATGTGGAACTATTTAATAGATCACAATAAATCTATGATCCTTGTTCGTTGGATAAATGTTCAGATGTCTGAAGTGGTTCGGGATATGAATGCACGCTACAATTTTTTTAATAATGACAATTTTGTACAGAAACTCTTACACGTTGACACCAAAGGCTTCACTAATGAAGTGCTTGATACATTAGACGAAATATTTCGCAAATGGCCTATTTCTAAAGAAATGATAGAAATAATTTCGAACAGTGATTGTTTTGAATACACAAAATTATGTATATATGACACGTTGGCTTCTTATGGTATAATTGTAGAAAGTGAAAAGAAGGATTTATACCAAATAATTGCAAGATTAGCAAGAACTCAGAATTTGAAACTAATTGATGACATTTTTTCCGAATCCTGTGCCACAATGAGTATGCAAGAATTCTATTTAGAATTGGCAAAGTATTTTGTAAAAAATAAACTCTATAAAGTTTTGACCATCTGTATAGAGGGTCACATATTAGATACAGATTTATCAGTGGTGGAACAGGAGGCTAAGGATTGCATTGAACTGTGGCTACTGTTCAAGAGTATTGAACAAACATCTGACAGACAGAGTCATGTAGTGCCTGTCTATAAAACATGTCAACAAATAGCTAAGGATGATATTGATAACTACATTGCTGCTAATCCCCATTTGGTATTAGGTATGATTTTATTGGAAGATAACCTTAATTTATTTGATATATTTTCAAAGGAAGAGTTTTTGGAGTTTAAAGACTTTAAGTTGCCAAACAAAGGCTACAAACATAAACATCCTCATTTGTACAATGTTTACAAAAAACATGCCAGTGATAATGAAATGTACGAGTGTAAAGATGTGAATGTGTATCAGTTACTTTCTGGGTATCGTGGTCTAGATGTTTCCAAGATATTTGAATTTCAAATAATAAATATGAATAGCAACAACCAGCTCCCTGACAAAACTGATCGACGAAGTTTGGGAAGTCTGTTATCAAATGAAGTAGATGTACATGGGCTAAAAGCACTGTCTCAAAGATCAGTAGACATGCCAGACTTTGCTAATGAAAAGCTTATGAAAAGATATGGATATGATGCAAAATTAAACCATATATATTACTTGAAACAGTATCGGCCGTGCAATGCCAGTCAAGCTTTTGTGTCTCAGCAGTATCAAATATACAATCGGCTCCAGGAGAAGAGTATTAAAAGTGCTTGTTGTGAGGCACACGCTTTAGCTCTTCAAAATTGGTTTGATCCCGCAATGACAGCGTGCGCCATTTCGTTTGTGGCAATGATAGGGTGCAATCCCACTAGATGCAGAGTTCATATATCTGCTACTAAAATGATAAAAAACCATCTCATACTTCGTAAAGGGTTTCATGAGAATGAAGCCAATAAAGTTATCAACGATTTCATGGTGAAGTTGATCCAAAACAATGACGAAACTACTAAAACTATCCTCAAATATTTAGAAGAAATAACATCTTGTAAATTAAAAGAAATTCAAGAAGCAAATGGGAAACACGATATGTCTGTGGTATTATACGAATCTCAAACGATGGTTAAGTTTGCAATGTTGCACAATATACATTTACCCGAAATGCTGTTGAGGGAATTTGTAAAAAATGGTTCTTGGTTCAATTTCTTGCTATTCGGCGATGTTTTTAGATATCCTGTTTCCCAAATGTTACAATTGTCACAGGAGTTTGAAAAGACATCATATGCAGAGCATCTTAAATACATAATGGTCCATAAAAGTACAGAAGATGATAAAGAACAAAAATCTAATTCCAGTAATGGACAAAGGAGACTTACAAGACTGAATTCAGTTGATACGGTAAGTGTTCAAGTTTGAATATACGACAGAAATGGCTACTTTATATCAGGGTTATGTAGATTTCTGTTTTATTGAGGGAGTTGTTTATAAAAAATACTCTTACTTACTTATTATACAAAAGAAACTGTGCAAAACTTCAAGATAGATTAATTTGTACTTTGTCTATTCTATGTCTGTGCAAAGTTAAAGTTCCTGTTACAGATCGATAGATAGTGTAGATTTGATATCACCTTCTTAGCGCTTCGTGCATTTAACCAACAGGGGTTGAGTTGTGCACTAATTTCTTTGCAATAAAGTCTGCCACTTTCAGAGAGGTATGAGGCAGTGTATTATAAGTACACAATGTCATCCTATCATTTCATACAAGAATGATAATAGAATAAAACTGTCTTACATTTGGCATAGCGAATGGCATAATTTGTCTTGTTCATTATGTAAGGGTAGGTATTTATGAGACACTTTTTAATATATTTGTACTCTCATTTGGAACTTGCACGAATAAATGGTTAAACGTGTAGAGGTTCCACGAGAGATTTAATGTAATTAGATAAAAGTTGGCTAAACTTAAAGATAATATTCATTTGATACGGCCACGATTGCTATCGTTAAGCTCTAAATCAAAATGCGATCTAAACATAAAATTATTCAGTAATCGCTGAGTCTGCCGGCAGGAGACTAAATTACCATCGTTCAAACACTCGTATTGATAATAACTATTTTCAATATGGCGTCCGTATCTGCAGACATGAAACGAGTCCAATTGACAGATATTATACTTTCTGTTTCATGAGGTATAATGACAAACAGTAATAATGCTAACAATTAAATGCTCGAAGCCTTCATGTTCATCATCATCATCAAGTGCCATCTTCAAATTGAAGTTTGGCGGTCAGCAGGTGGAATGCCTTCCGATCTTGAGCAGTATTCTTGGATTCTGAGTATAGTTATCCTTTACGTCGCCTCTGTCTTCTAGGTGCTCTTTTCCCGGGAACCTTGCCCTGTGCCCTCTAGGATCCACCTTGAGATGGCTCGTAAATATTAACCGAGCTCTAATGACAACTGTCGTATAGAGAAAGGTTGCATTTTTCGGGCACCTTCAAAGAGGATCCCAGTATTAGTTCTCAAGGTTGATCCTAGAAGGCAAGGTTCATGTTCATTTAAGGCTTATTCATAATCTTTACTGTAGAGTCCGACCCAGAGTGTGGTGTTTGATTTTTCGCCGAACACCTACATGGGGCGGGAGCTGTGGGAGGTCGCCGCAGCCTGCCACGGACCGGAGGACCCCCCGGCCGCCTTGCTGCGGGCTGCTGACTTGTACCGGGAACCCTTGCTGGTGCTCCTCGCCAGCTGCTATGAGGTGAGTAACTGATAGGGAGTTTCGATGACGTCACACATCAATATTTCATTATCTAGTTTTGGAACAAAGTTCCTTATGGGACAATGCGGAGGGGTACCCTAGCTGGCAAAAAACGTCCGTAACGAAAATGCGTGGAGCAAGATTTTTATGTATAGTTTATTCGAAATTAAACCTTAACTCTGAAGCATTAAAGTTTAATTTTGAATGTAGTATATTTATATTTAAGACCGACTTCGTAACAACGCGAGCATTTCGGTGACATGCATGTCGATGACGCCACGAATCCACATTTTTACCCCCTACCAAAAAGTGCTCAACGCGGTCAAAGAATTTTCTTGTTACCTCGACTAGAACTTGAAATTAATATTTATGTAATAAGGAACTTCGTTCCTATTTGGTGTCCCACGACACCACACTTTTTTTTGTAGATGTCATTTGCATACAGATGTGGGCTCAGTCTGTGTGCCTTAGCAATCTTCTATCGCAGTATGGCACTATAATTTTAATAACTTAGTAGACATACATTAAAAAAAAACACGCGCCGAATTGAGAACCTCCTCCTTTTTGGAAATCGGTTAAAAAATATTTGATTTGATTTTATGATGCTAGTTTTGAATTAACTTGTATTTTTTTCAGCCTAACGCAGTAGACGTGCTCTGGGCTCACTGGATCCTATCATCTTTGGAGCCAAATGATCGCAGTCGAGAGGCACTTCAAACGGTGATTGCTCAGAACGTACCGGCTCAGTTATTCCAGAAAGTTGCAGAAATATGTCTCGTCGAAGGCTATATCACAACCCTGCACGAGGCTATGCTTATATTTATGCCGGTAAAAAAAATTATTTCAGAAATTAAGACGTTGCTGTGTCGTGGTGTATTGCAATGCACCTTACCCTTACCAGGTTAGCCCGCTACATCTTAGACTGCATCGTCACTTACTTACAACGATCTACCTATGGACTATGCTAGAGTAATCTAACACGAACAGCAGTCTAAAAAATACATGACTGATCATTTTTTTTCGCATCCAATACGATATTTTACATAATACTTATTACAAATTCTAAAGTGTTTTTTGTTTCCCCACTTCCAGGAAAGTCCCTTAGCAATATTGACATCGTTCCTCTATCGATGTATACGACGTCTCACCTTTGATTCGGAGACATACAAAACCTTGACCAGTTTCCTCCAAATTTGTCAGCGTCGATACAGTGTGGACGCGAGCGGTCTACCTTGTGACTTGTCCAAGGAGTCTCTTCAAAGAATAGCCGTGGCTCTCGTCAAAATAGCACTCATGCACAATTTTGACATGCCTTTTCACCAAAAGGAATTCTTGAAATGCTTAGCTGAGGCCCGCTTCGGTAAAGATCTTATTGGTAAGTAAGTTTTCACTGGTGGTTAATGATATATTAATATTTATTTTTGAAATAAAAGATAATTGGTTAATTCAAAGGAATATAAATCTAAAATTCTTGTTTATCTATTCTATGTCTTTGACGACATATTATGACATTGCAATTTAGAACTAATTTTTAGAACTAATTTTAAAGGATAAGGACTGGAATACGTTACGAATAAAAGGGTTATGTAGATTCAGTGAATATCTTTTTATTGCAGTGCAATCCCCTGATTTCACAATGTTGTATGAAATTTTTAAAATAACAATGGAAACCTCGTCTGTGATGAATATATCAAAGATGCTGGGAGATGAGGCGCAAGCGTATTTTCTCGAAAATGTAGAAACGTACACTAGCGAAGGCAGATATGATGTGGCGCTCCAAATAGCTAAGCTAGCTGGACTGCCGGTTGACGATATATTGATAGCCGAATGGCATAAAAAGTGCCAAAGACTGACCTTCATAACGGAAGATGATTTACATGTTTCTGATGAAGATTTAACATATATTATAGCTCAGTGTAGTGAGGCCTTTAAGGAAGCTGGGGTTACATTCAACAGGGCGATTGAGTTCCTTTCAAGAGTCCCCACCCATATTAGGGAGGCGGAACAACATTTCTATTCCTACAGGGTGATTATGAGTTGGTTTGAAGAAAACCGTGTATATGGTGAGAAACGGGAGGAAATTGAACATGAAATGTGGGATGCGTATTTCCGTAGCAAAGTAAACATTGCATTTAAAGACTACCAGGGTACCGTTAGTTTTGTTCTGAATGGCCAGAAAGATCTCACATGTTCCCAAAAAACTGATTTGATAAACGAAGAGAAGCCTTTCTCGTTGACCTTACACGAGATCGAGGTGGAATCGGATGTGGTGAATATAGAGAATGTTGAACTGCTGGAAGAACCCGAAGACATAGATCGTTGGAAAAAAGCTGTCAATGAGCTGTTGGAGATGAAACTGTTGGTGGAAGGATTTAGGTTGGCCGCGTTGTATAAAACGCCTGACGAATACCGATACGGGTCCCCGGTGTGTCCCGTCCAAATTATAAGGACGTGTCTTAGACTGGCTGAGGGTACCTGCTCGCCGTACGAATTGCCACAGGAGTTGCGATTGGTGATATCGTCGCCTACACTCCAAAACAAGTTGACTGGTAAGTTATATTGAACTACTTACTATTCAACTATTGAAATATTTACCAGCTGATACCCCCCCACTTCGTCCGGTTTTCCGGTTCCCACGGGAACTCTTTAATTTTCTGGGATAAAAGTAGCCTATGTCCTTCCTCGGGATATAGTCTATCCCTGCCAAATTTCATCCGGATCTGTTCAGTCATTCTGGCGTGATTGTGTAACAAACACTCATCCATCCATACATCCATCTATCCATCCATCAAAATTTTCGCATTTATAGTATTAGTATAGATTTTGTTTGACTTCTGTAAATATTTAATCGTGTTTTCGCTAGTGTTTCAGCTTGTTTCTAATGCGACAAATTAATTCGAGAAAAGCTTTAAAAATATAAAATGTGTGTTGAGGAGGAGGCATTGTGTAGGTATATGCGTCGGGCATAATCTATTACGCAACCGCCATCATACTTAATATTATAAATGCGAAAGTGTGTTTTTTGGTTTGTCCCTCAATCACGCCGCAACGGATCAACGGATCGACGTGATTTTTTACATGGGTATAGCCGAGGACCTGGATAGTGACATAGACTACTTTTTATCTCGGAAAATTAAGGAGTTCCTGTGGGAATTCAAAAAACTTATTCCACGCGGACGAAGTCGCGGGCATGAGCTACTATTTTATAGATGAAAAGAAGTCGATTACGTTACTTGACAGCTATTTTCTAATACATATCACAATCCGTTACACCCGTTGTACGTGCAAAATGTAGTAAATCATGTTCGGCAAAAGTTTCAGAAGCATCCGAAACAAGTTTCGAAGAGTTGGTGGTGATACAAGAGAGACAAGATGGCGACAGCGTGCCTCACTTGGCCGTGCGGGAGGAAGCCGACCGCCTGTCTGCTTTAGAGGCTCTTGCGGTGCGCAGTGGCCTCGTAGTTGCTAAACAGGTAATTTTGTTTATTTTATTTTATACTAGATGATGCCTGCGAATTTGTCCGCGTGGAATAAAGTTTTTTGATTCGCACGGGAACTTTTGAATTTTCCGGGATAAAAAGTAGCATAATATGTCCTTTCCCTGGATACAAACTATCCCTATACCAAATTTAACCTTTAACTGGTGATGTGCCCGTCTAACAGACGGCGTGAATGTATAATGCGCTGTCTCACTCGCGATATTTACCGCCTCCCCCCGCGCGCCTCAGTACCTTCCTAGCTCAGCATATTCAATGAGCCAGTCGTCGCTGCGCCAGCGCCACGATTGCCGTGTCACGTGTGCGGAGGGTGCGCCGTCTTACAAACGTCAGGTCGGTACTAATTGAATTTTATTGGAGTGTTTATTAGTCGTCACGTCACTGATTGTGTTATTTGTTCATGGTGTATTAGAAACGTCACAGCGGTGTTAATGCTTCATTTGTTTTTCAGTTATGTCTCGAGAAGATAGTTCACGGCCGGCCAAGCGTCGAAAGCTTATGAGGGATGAAGAAATAATAGCAAGTCTTCAAACTGAAAGCGACGACGACGACTGCATGATGTTTCTTTGATCTCTAATGCATGTTCCTAAATGGTTAATCCTAGACTAAAGAGGAAACTATGTTTTGTTAAATTATTATTGAGTTTAATGGGCGAAAGACACGCTCTTGCAGAAGGCCATTATTTTTGTGATTTTTTTGCCTTCTGGTAATAAAGACTGATTATTATAATATTAAACTGTTTTTTTTCGAATCTTACTTGACTGTTTGTATAAATAACAGTCACCTTAAGGTAGGCATTAAGTAATCTTAACAATATCTTTAGCGCAGAAGTATTTATAAATGCATTTGTCATGACGTCTCAGATACGTCACGTCGCTAGAAAGTGTGGTTCAAAACCACATCACCAGTCAAAGGTTAAGCAAAATTTGTTGAACAGATGGACCGTGAAAGCGTAGCAGACAGACAGACAGATAGACTTTCGCATTTATAATATTTGTATGGATATTGACATGCCAACGAATATTGTACAAACAATTAATAATATTAAAATAATTCAATTATATCCAGTTCTATCACATTAGTACAAGTAAAGGCATATACAGCATTATAAAGATTCTCCGGCCAATTTTTTATACAAAAAAAAATACATACGCGCCGAATTGAGAACCTCCTCCTTTTTTGGAAGTCGGTTAAAAACAAAGAATAATAATACCTACAGCTAATGAGATGATTTTAGGAGTCTTTATATTTCCCCCATTTTGTTTCTTTGCCGTTGTTTTTTACCCACTACAAGTTAGCCACCTGGTGGTGAATGATGATGCAGTCTAAGATAGTACCTGGTTAAGGGTGGTAAATGGTGTTAGGCGTGTGTCAGTTATACTTAAACCATACCCTTAATTGGTTTCTAAACGGTATCGTGTCAAAAGGGTGGAAACTATAGCCACGGCCGAACCCTCCCACCAGATCAAACAAGAGAAAATTCAGAAATTATAAATATCCAAATTGACCCTGCCGGGGATCAAACGCGGGGCCTCATTCTTATCACACCAAAGCACTCACCACTGCGTGAGGGAAGTCGTTAAAACAATTATAAATTCGGACGACAAAACTTCGCTTTCTTCAGCAACTTTTTTAATTTTATGGTAGGAAATGTCTGTCCACCTTTAACATGGTCTCAACTCTTAACATTATTTTGTAATTGTTGGCCTGATACTCTTTTTTATGTTCTACTAGCGGATGCCCGCGACTTCGTCCGCGTGGTTTAAGTTTTTTGTTATTCCCGCGGGAACTCCTTAATTTTCCGGGATAAAAAGTAGCCTATGTCACTCTCCAGGTCCTCACCTATACAACGAAAATAGAATTAGCGAAATCGGTCCAGCCGTTCACGCGTGATGCCGTGACCAAGGGAAATAGGGATTCATTTTTATAAAAAGTAGCCTATGTCACTCTCCAGGTCCTAACCTATACAACGAAAATAGAATTAGCGAAATCGGTCCAGCCGTTCACGCGTGATGCCGTGACCAAGGGAAATAGGGATTCATTTTTATATATATAGATATAATACTCTATGCCTTATTATCTGCCCCTCAATTGTGTGAGGAAATCGTAATCGTTATCGTTAACGTATGATTTGACCTGTTTAAGGAGTTCATAGATGCCTGCTAGTCAAAAAGCATGTATGAACTCTTTAAACAGTTCGAGTAATACGTTTTAATGATTACGATTTGCTTAGACAATTGGGCCTCTGTTTATTGTAGATAGCCAGTTACTTCCGGATCGCGCTGCAAATCGGCTGGGACTATGCGTCAGTACTTAAGTACCAAAGCCGCCCCTTGGACTTTATAAACTTAGTCAGCGGCAGAGCTCGGATGTCACTGGCGAATCTCGTCTTTCGAACTTTCAACATACCGTCTAAGCAAGTAAGTACATCAAAGTTTTCTTAAAAACCTAGAATACACTCCTCGTTTTTTAATTATTTGTCTAAAAGTATCATGTCACATTAACTTCGTTAATTTTGTTGGTTGCTTTTTTCAATACCTTTGTTGTTTTGTCTACTATGTTATGAATTTATCCCTCTAAAAATCATTATGGATCATAGATGCAAATTAAAAGGGAAAAAAGTGGGAGATGTATAGCAATTGGAGACCTGAAGCGTCTTATTGTATCGAAGTATTGAATTATTCCAACCAAAAAGATAGTGATCCTCTTGAATAAAAGAACGAACTTATGCGCAAATCCTACTTTATGTCTTAAATGTTGTTTTCATAATTGCCGTTTGATTTACAGATTGCAGAATATTTGTGCCGAGAGATGGTCGCTGCGATAATATCACCACACCTGCTCAAAACTTCGACATTCAGACAAAAGGAACACTTCCAGTACACTCTGTGGGGCTATATCCTCGATTCAGACATCGAAATGTTTCTGAACATGCGTCCGGACGCTTGCAGTCAAATCGGACGTCTGATTCTTGACCATTTGATGGCATTTCAAAAGATTTACAAGGCAACTGGTGCTTTGAAGATTCCGGAAAATAGTTTGGACGATAGTTGTCTCGATGTTGAAACTTTGATCGATGAGGAATATCAGAACGTTGAAGGCGATGAGGTAGAATCAATAATGACGGAAGAAGGGACGCTTATGTCCGCTGAGACAGAGTCAGTGTACTCTGTTTCCACAGTGTACAACGCTGGTAACAAGATGACACGTGACTCTAGGAGAAACTTGTTCGACGTGATATCGCGAACCAACGTCCATATTAGATACGAAGTCAAGTCGAACATTCGGAAGATTACAAAGGGTGCAAAATTATCGACTAAACAGGTGAATATGATTTTGCTATGCTTTCGTTATATGGATTAATGTTCTTTTGTTTGTATTTTATGCATTTGCGTATCGTTTGTGTTCAAACTTTGTTGGCTATTGCGGGTAGGTTTCTAAAATAGTAAAAGTACAACGCAGAACATGTGGCTCGCGAGTCGCTCAAATAACAAATAACATAGTATGAGGCATTACATCGTTCTGTCATTCTGAGTCATTTGTTGAATTTTCCAAATCGATAAGCAGTTTTCATGTTTAAATGGTTCTAGTGGTATAAAGTTCTAGTGTTCGTTTTCACGTGCGCCTTTTTAATAAGATACGCTATGCGGTATATTTTTTGACAAAGCCTTGATTCAAGGAACACGACAACATTATCTCATCAGAAGATTATAGCAAATTAAGTTAGTCCTTGGTTATCATGGACTTTCGCAAAGTAACGCCTGTTTCTATAAAAAAAGTGTATGTGTGCGATTCACACAGCAGAAGTGAAACTTCAAAAAAGTAGCCTACGAGAGAATGAGATAAATATAACTTGTATTCTATTTCATTCTCTCGCAGGCTAAATCCTATATAATATGTTTGTCTCTTATTGGTGTCGCTTTATCGTTTCACTTTTTAGTTTCGTTGGATTTTCAAATTAAAACGATTCCAAAAAAGTTTCACTTCAAAAAAATTTTTTTGTATTGAAGTGAAAACTTCTTTAGCCGCGTTGAGTACTTTTTGGTAGGGGGTAAACTTGGGGATTCGCGTCACTGACACTTCGCTACAACATGCTCGCGAACAGCGACATGCTCGCGTTGTTACGAAGACAAAAGTTCTTAAATATAAATATACTACATTCGTAATTAAACTTTAATGACTTAGTGTTAATGTTTATATTTTAATAATTTTAATTTTTGAAAAAAACAAAAAGAAATAAAATAAAAAAATTCAATATTCGTTTTCACTTCTATCGGCAGTCCCTATGACTGGCAATTCATTTATTTTTGGAACGAAGTTCCTTATCGCGCGTTACGAAAGGGGGCTAGACGGAAAAAATTAAGACCAAAAGTTGTAACGACACTTTTTATGAAAAGATGATTTTGGTTGCTATGACTAAGTACTTGTGTTATTGACTTCAAGTTGTTGAAAATAAAAAGGCGAAATAATTTTAAAGAATTATGTTTTCAATTTTGGTTGCTATGACTGCTTGTGTTGTTGACTTCAAGTTGTTGAAAATAAAAGGCGAAATAATTTTAAAGAATTATGTTTTCAATAGTTACATAGGCTAGTTATTCGTTCCATCCGGGTGTCCAAGGGACACCCGGATGGAACGACGAAGTTCCTTTGATTATTTAGTGAAGGAATTGTAATAAAATTTACACACATAAAACACGCGCACGCCGCACGGCTTACAACTATAGCAAAAAGTGTCGTTACAACTTTTGGTACTTCGTTCCATGCGGGTGTCCTTTTTATTTTATTTGCATTGACTCGTATCTCAGGTGAACATAATCTCGATCGAGCTGTTGGTCCTCGCGCACGAGTGTTTCTCGTGCGCGTGCGACACGGAGGGCGTGGCGGTGGTGCTGCGCTCCGCGCAGGCGCTGTCCGCGCGCTTGCTGTCCGCGCGCTCGTGGCGGCTGATGGTGCGGCTGCTGACGGGGCTGACGCGGTACACGGAGTGCGCTTACATTCTACAGGTACGGTTTTTTTATTTATTTTACAAGTAGGATGTTTTTTTTTTAATTAGCCCACAAAACTGACTACAACTGCGGGTAAGACTAAAAAAGCATGTTAAATTAAAATATATACAACTAGATGATGCCCGCGACTTCGTCCGCTTGGATGAAGATTTTATAATTCCCCGCGGGAACGTTTTAATTTTCCGGGATAAAAAGTAGCCTATGTCCTTCCCCGGGCAACGGATGAGCCGTGAAAGCGTAGCAGACAGACTGACATACTTTCGCATGTATGGTGAGCAATGTATTGTTTAGGCTGAACATTGACGTATCAGATCCATGGTCTCACTGCCTCTATGACTCTCGAGAGTGACAGCGCTATTGGGAGCGCATGGAGGATTGAGGTGTAATGTCAAGATGGTAACTGTGTCTATGAGATTAAAAAACCAATAACTAATAATTAACTGGATATAACCAGTGTTTTCTTCTAATAGTATGTACGTTTTTCTAGGCATTACGCGACAACCACCAATTCGAATTCCTTCTCGGCCAATTCGACTATATGCTGGGCCAACAGCAGGACAAAATCGCGGAATTCAAACACGGCTTGTTAGACTTCCTAAAAACGCACTGTCCAGGCGACACGGACACTTACATAATGGTCGCCTTACATTTCAACATGTACTCAGAAGCTGCGAACGTTAAGAAGAAACAGGCCAAAGATCTGATAGATGACTTGGAGAAAATGGCCAGCGATGCGTCTAAAACGTCTCGAAGACAATCCCAACCCGTTTGGCTCATGATCCATGACAATGTTTCTACGAGATCGCTCCTCGATACGGCGCTAAACCATTGCAATGACGCTTGTGAGCTGTATCTTCAAGGCGGTTGTACGGGGTTTGCGGGAGAAATGGCGGTCCTCGCGCAAAAGATAGCGCTGCAAATATCGCTTTTAAATGCATCCCCGACGCGACTCATCCTTAATAGGAGTACCGAACAGACGTACAGCCTTGTTACGGAATATTTAAGGTGTGTATGTTTTTTTTAGTTGAATGGATTGGATTTTTCTTTTACATTTAGTTTTTGGCTTGCGGTTAAAAATGAATGTAAATACTTTGGAAAAGTAACTTGAAGTACTTCAGTTTGATATATGTAATAAATAATACACCTTCTCACCGATTACGATTACGGCGACAAGTATCTTAGAAATCTTCCTAGAATCCTTGAGCGAGGATTTTTGGCTCATAATATACCCATTACCCAATTTCCGGCGCTTAAATCAGAATCCCTAACACAACGACATGAATGTTAAACTAGCCTACTACTAACCTATCAGAATAAGTTTTGTCCGCAGATTCTAGTATAATTTAATGTAGCATATACCTTTGTTATGTTACTCATTGTTATTAACTGTAAAGTTCTGCAAAGTCAGTATTTCATTCATCCTTGACGATGTTCAGAAAACTCATGGTAATCTTTATATACACAAATCTTTTTCTAGCTTCATGGAGGGACTGGTACTGTTATCGGGTAACGGGAATTCAGTGTGGCGTGAACTGGCGTACCGACGTTCACTGACTAACGACCAGGCTTACCTGCGCGATATGGCTACCTATCGACCCGACATCGCACACGACTTTATGAACAGGTACGATCATATTGAAATGAGAGTTTTCTTAGGTAGATTATTATTTAATTACTAGCTGATGCCCGCGACTTCGTCCACGTGTATTGAGTTTTTTTTTGTACCCGCTGGAACTCTTTAATTTTCCGGGGTAAAAAGTAGCCTATGTGTTATTCCAGACAATAAAAGTATTATTAAATTAAATAATTTAATATAAAAAATTCTTTTTAAACAACCGACTTCACTCCACCCCAACCCAACCGACTCCCGCGCCAACTTTACAACAACAAGCACACGCTATACAAAGTACTTATTTTATTCTTGATATTTTAAAAACCGCTCCACCGATTTCGATAAAATTTATATGGGACCACTTGGGAAGTATGCCCTTTAAAATAAAAAAAGAATCATCCAAATCGGTCCACCCAGTCAAAAGTTCTGATGTAACAAACATAAAAAAAAAATACAGTCGAATTGAGAACCTCCTCCTTTTTTTTGAAGTCGGTTGAAAAAACATCCTACTTGTAAAATAAATAAAAAAAAACCGTACCTGTAGAATGTAAGCGCACTCCGTGTACCGCGCCAGCCCCGTCAGCAGCCGCACCATCAGCCGCCACGAGCGCGCGGACAGCAAGCGCGCGGACAGCGCCTGCGCGGAGCGCAGCACCACCGCCACGCCCTCCGTGTCGCACGCGCACGAGAAACACTCGTGCGCGAGGACCAACAGCTCGATCGAGATTATGTTCACCTGATATACGAGTCAATGCAAATTAAAAAAAAACTTACACCCGGTGGAAGGAAGTACCAAAAGTTGTAACGACAGTTTTGAAACGACAGTTTTTTGGTAGTCGGTTGATAATAATAATAGCAAAGTTCATCCAGATCCGTTCAGCTGTTTTGGCGTGCTAAAGTAACAACCATCCATCCAAACTTTCGCATTTATAATATTATTATAGAATTATAGATTGATCTTTCTGGCAGGTAGATATAATCTCTTTCGATTTGCTGTCACTCTTACTTTTATTCTTGAAGGACAATCTAATAAACCAACAAATAAACACGCTTTCGCATACATAGTATTAGTATGATTTATCATCTATTAGTATGGATCAGTATGTAAATTATTCGTACATCGTGATTCCCGTTAATGTCCGTGCGGCATTCTGCGCAAGATTCGCTCTCGTGTGTCCAAAACTTTATTTATTTATACTTTTCAGGTATAAATCCGAAAAGAAGAGGACCCCCATATCACAGGCGGCTATGACAGAATTGCGTACCTTGATTAGATGATATACAGCCAAAAACGGTAACTTTTATAAGATCTCACTCTAATTATCATATAAATAGAGTTTATATTCCAAAGTTAGAATTTTAATGTCTTTATACTCGTATATTTATAGGCTTTAACCAACATGGCGACATTAATCGTTGTTGTAGATTCATGATTAATATATTATTATTCGTAAGTTAAGTGTATAGCTGTGATATCCTAAATTGACTGAGAAAACATATTATTTTTATAGCTTTGTAGTTTATAAATAAACCTTTTACTGAATTTTTTGTATGATTAATGATCACCTCGGTCTCTAACTTTCTACCAAATACTTATTTTTCAACAAAGTGTCGACACAACTGGTACAAATGGACAGGTCGAGCGATCAATCGTTAATATGTTACACGTTAATTATCCCTGGCGCCAGAGAAGACAGAGGCGATTGTTTTTAGTGGTAGGCGGAAACTAGAACCCATCCAGTTCAAAGTTAAAGGTGCACCAGTAGTTCCGGAGGAGCACATTAAATACCTGGGGGTGTGGCTCGACAGAAGCCTTAACTTCGAAGAAACAGCCAAGAAAGCTCAGAAACTGACGGAGGCGCTAAACAGGTTGATGCCGACGAAAGGAGGTCCTAGAGCAAGCAGGAGAAGGGTTCTGGAAGCTGTGGCCCACTCCGTGATTCTCTATGGGGCACCCATTTTCGAGAGTGCAATGACAGTGGAGCTCTATCGGAAAAAACTAGAAGCGGTTCAAAGACGAATGGCGATAGGCATCTGTGGAGCATACCGCATCATCTCCACGGATGCGGTACTAGTTATAGCAGGACTTATTCCCATTGACAAGATGGTTAGAGAACGCGCACAGCTGTTTGCAAACAAGGAACAAACGCCATCCGAAGTGCGCGAACACATCATGACGGAGTGGGAGAAAGAGTGGTTAGGAGGTCCTAACTTGGACCAGCATGCAATGGCGCCTGTAGTCTGTATCCACCGCGAATGACATCAAAGGCTAAGCCGAAAGCCGCCAAGTTCATGCCGTCGGCAGTCGCCACAGACGCATGCGCATGCGATGCCGCGATAACCGAAAATGGGTGCGCAAATGATATAACGCCTAACATGTCCGGAGTACGCGCATGAAACGGTAGAGCACCGTTTCCCAAACTTTTTGCCGCTAAATCTGATGTTATTTCTTCGGGGCGAAAGGAAGAACTACGTTTCCTGGACTATCTATCTATTGTCCTATTGTGTACTTACACAGTCCTCGTCCAAGTTCCTTTCCCAGGTGGGAAAGGAACTTGGACGAGGGAGCTCATAAAGGATTTAAAGAAGTGGCACAACAGGAAAAACGGAGAGGTGGACCGGTGGCTCACGCAGGCACTCAGCGGTCATGGGGTGTTCAACACCTACCTCTTCGCTATCGGGAAAGCGCCAACCGAACAATGCTACTTTTGCGGAGAGGAGGACACCCCAAGGCATGCTATCTTCGAGTGTCCCGCCTGCGCAGACTTAAGATCGGTGGCACAGGGTGCGAATGAGGATGTAAGCGTCCAAAACCTTATATCGCGCATGCTGTCAAAGAAAGAAGAGTGGCGGAAGTACGCACAGATGCTGCGATCAATAATGATGAGAAGAGAAGAGCGCGAAAAAGAGGAAAAGAAGAAGAATAAATAAAGCGAGCGGTCGGTATGAAGAAATGCAAACGCGGTTCCGTGCTGATCGGGGAGCCTTGGGGGGGGAGGTTGATTTTAGTCCGTGCGAGTCGGACACGCCCTGCCATCAGACAGGAGTCCATAAGGGATTTTTTTCCTCCTCCTCTGGGAAGAAAAAAAAAAAAAGTTGTAACTGCATCAAGATGGCGCTCTTAAAAGTAACAACATGGACCTAGCAAAAACAGGCACTTAAAAATCTAAACTTCAAAGTTTATTAAATCGTGAAATTATCTTTCCTAGAAAATTTGGGTTATTCCACTTTTTCCCAATGAAAATCCCTAATAATGGGGATTTGAACTTTTTCCCCATCGAGGTATTGCGAAAAGAGTCAGTCATTGCGTGACCAATGCGAATATGAGCGACTATCAATGATTGTTCCATCTGGGGCCTTATTACGTATTTACGACTGCGACAGTAAATCAACAGTAATAATCACTGATCAGCTAACACTCTTTTGCTATTGGCCAAAGTCCATTGTAGTAGCCAGATTAATAGTTAAATCAAATAATGGTTACTCCTAACAATAGGGATGATGACAATTCAATCAAATCAGCAACTCTTCAAACTGAAAAATAAAACTGAAAAACGCACTTCTAGTATGGAAGTTGTATGAAATTCACAGTTGTAACGTCATAAAATTTCAGCGCACTTTTTTTCTTTAATCTATAATTTAAAATAGTTATCAAACTTAAAACTAACCGAGCATGTTAATTTTAAGTATTTTGGAACTCTCTATTTAATAATCAGCTAGGAATAACTTATTTTATTGATATAGGCATCATCCCTATTGAGATTGTTAGATTGATGGATTGATGGATGCAGATTTAACGAAATATGGAGCTACAAGTTAATCGATATAATTTTTTTGTTAAATAAAACGGCGTTATTTAAAATAGATTTTATTATAAATTAACATAAACCCAACACATGATATTGGTTATATCTAGTAGATAAAGTCAAAGTGACAGAATATAAAGCCCTAATTTAGGGTACAAGTGAAAAGAACCTCAGTCCTTCTAATACTCGACGTACACATTTCATTTAAGTAACATAATTACCTAAGAAAATAACCTGTCCTGTCATAAATGCTTGCACTTTTGGAAATTTAAGTGGTGCAAGCGAGCTAGACTTGTTAACGTTTTCAACGAAATATTTTTTTCTACTTTATAAAAATATAAACTTTACTGCATTATCTTACCAACGAATACGGAATACGAAATTCGTCGCATTATTGATTTGTTGTATAGTGTAGGCAATGGGGCGGTTTGTTGTATGGAGACCCCCGCATTAAATCCTCAGTCGTTGAAACTTGGCAGGGTTGCAGTATGGCATGAACCAAAACTTATACAGAAATATCCAACAAAAAATACATCCGGAAGTTAGGTATTTATACCTAAAACTTAATATTTATGACTGAATTTTAATCGATTTCTTTTTAAAATAATAGTAGGTAGTATATATTTTTACACTCAAAACCGAAATATCAAACGAAATAATCATGCAGAAAATCGATATTTAACCGATTTTATTATCAAACCTAAACAGCGTTTACACGATAATGTACCTTCCTGCTATAACAATTAGGTATAGCAGAAGAAACCTTACTTCCTTTTTGATTTTTTATTGAATATTTATAATATACGTATAACTCATGATAATTTATCATTCTGTAAAGTTTCGTCGCCTGAGGAATTATTTTTGGGGTCGACTAGCTTTATTGCCTAGACTAGTAGGTAAGTCTCCAAGGGTTTCTGAACTCCCGGACCAGTAAATAACTAAGTACCTACCTATAAACATTTAATCGTTACTGGACACAGACGACTTTGCGCAACACTTGGCTTGCAAAGTTTACGAAATACAACGCTCTAAACGCTTTGTCTTAAAACTAACCTAGGCGTTTTGATTGTTAAATTTTTGATTAAAACACCAACTTTAGCCTGGTTAGTGTTAATAGTGCCCTAACTCGTCCGGAAAGAGTGGACTTTGCACACCCTTCAGACTTCATTCGGAACATAGGGAATTCATAGGGTAGTAAAATGCTTTCCGAATGATGCATTTCCTTTCCAATGTCCACATATTTGACAGGTTCATACACAAGCTTTTCATACAGAGAGACTGATTCATAGACTAATACAAAAATACAAGAAAAGCGAGTTAAAAACATTTAAAAAATGAGATTCATTCACGCTTATAAATCCAATAATAAAAAATAGTAGGTCGAATCATTGTATAGTAAATCGCAAACACATTTTATATTATACAATTCTGGTTTTAAAAAAATATGGTAAAAGATAGGTATATCAATATATAGTAAGTAACTAGATTCCATTTCAAGTTATGGTAAAATAAATAAGTATAGAGAAATACAGATTTTTGATAAGTTACTGAAAAGATGGGCAAGAATAAATGATCTTCATATTTTTCAATATAACCCAATCCAGATGCAATTAAGACAATAAAAAATAGGCTTATCTCTTTTCCTCTTATGATTGCAGTCAATCGAGAGAAGAGGATAGAATGCTAACTGTCATCCTAATAGCATCTGGATATGATATTATTATTAAGTAGGTATTAATATTTACAAAAATAAATCACAAAAAGTCGAGGCAAGATTTCTATCTGAGGCAGGAATTTTTATTGATTGAACTGAATAAAAATACAAATTGGTGGCATAATGCAAAACCTGCAAAATATAAATTAAATACAAAATTAAGTCCATAAAATTTAATAAGCATAAAAATATCAACGGACTGAGATTGGAATGTAAAATACCTACTCTATGTGAGGTAAATGCTTTAACGTACATAAACGTTACTGCTAATAAGAAAATGTGTATCTAATAATATATAATAAATACTTTTATCAAGTTCGCTAACTTTGATCCCCAAGGTAATTAATAATTATCATAGTAGATAGGTTAGATTCAAGAATTATTGAATTAATACGAAAGTACGATGCAGTACCTATTTAATTTAAATTGAATGAAAATATTCTATGCTAATTGCGCCTAATTGAAAGAAAAATATGACGCTTAGAATTTCTGCAATAAATTATTTCTATTTACAGATATGAATAAAGTAGAGATTTTGTATTTTCTAAATAATTGACACCGGTAACGCAGTATCCTACTCTAATTTCTAGTTATTGTACTTCATGGTAGCTTCACAATAAATTCTTAACTTACGGCTAAGTCAATATTTGTATCTTTTTGGTTGAATATATCCACACCACGCAGACCGATCATATACGTATCGTGATTGATCGTTAGTTAGGACCCAAAATAGTTGATACGCCGATACATCCCTAACAAGTAACAACCGTAAATTATCGAAACAAGTTGGGACTTTGGGGTGGAGATATCCTTACTAATATTATAAATGGGAAAGTGAGTTTGTTTGTATGTTTGTTCCGCTTTCACGCCGTAACTACTGAACCGATTGCTTTGAAATTTTGCAGACGTAAAGTTAGAAGTCCGGATTAAATAATAGGGTACTTTTTATCCCGGAAAATTAAAGAGTTCCCGCGGGAACTAAAACTCCTCAATCCACGCGGACGAAGTCGCGAGTATCAGCTAGTATTACACTAAAACACAAAATTATACACATAAAGACTTGCCTTACGAGCACGGCGACTTATGCGCGTTTTAAAAATAAATTGCTTTTCAATTGAGCAAATAAAATA
The DNA here is from genome assembly GCA_963932025.1 of Erebia epiphron. Lineage (NCBI taxonomy): Eukaryota > Metazoa > Arthropoda > Insecta > Lepidoptera > Nymphalidae > Erebia > Erebia epiphron. The sequence continues at coordinate 36,115,799 of OZ009948.1, read as the reverse complement.
TGAGTTTTCAACTCCACCTAAAGCAAGAGAATTAAGTTTCGTTCAAAAGGAATACAACACCGATCGTCTAAAAGAGATCAGAACGTTCTAAACGTTACTGAAACATAGCCTTAATTTTTAAGGAGCTTAACTATGTACAATTACATGCAAAATCATAAACCAACATACACTTCGTAAATTATATACCTACCAATTTAGACTATCACTGAACTAAACATTTTGCAACCATTTTCAAAAATATTGAATCTAGAGAGGTATATAATCGAAGATGTATACTCATTTCTTTCCGTTGCAAATAATTTTATTAATCATCATCACAGTCTCACAATAAACCTATTAATGCTGTTTCAGAACATTTTTATTTCAATTTTTTTACATAAAGTTTACTCACGTAAATATTTACATACCATGAGGTTTGAAATAGAACCATTAATTTCAAAAAATTGCAATAGGTAAACCACCTGAGTGTTTTATTTTGTTGATTGTATTAAATTGTAATTAAAAATAATTATTTTTAGTTTGTTTTCTAATTTACATCGATACTAAAAAAATATTTATTCTTCTTACATAATATTCACAATTGAAAATATAAAGGCAAAATATTAAAAAAAAAACATTTGCTTACCTAACACTAAAATAAAAAAAATAGCTGAGTTAGAATTTGATTAAAATCTTTTAGTACCTAAATTGTACTTATTTTTTCTTACATTTAATATATATGCGACTCGGGAGTTGGTTGGCTAAGTCAACTTATGAGGATTCCGAAGATAAGTGGCCTAAAGTCTGGCCGCCTACAGGTTTGAAACCTATTTGTATTGATAATATTCTAGGTCATTATTTATCGTGACATTCAGGTAAATCTTTGACATGAAATATCTCTGAAACTGGTGGTGACCTTTTGTATTTTACGACCATCTGCATGTCTTCTAGCGATTTATGAAAGTTTGAAGATGCAACGGCGAGTTTTTAAAAAAACCCGATGGCGGCTGACCACCTACCAATATACCTAGCTACAAAAATAATTTTGAACCAATTTTCTGAGGCATTTCTGAGAGATCCGTTACCGACCAACTGAAATAAACGGTATGTATGTAAGGCTCTCAACAAACCTATCGACGCGGATATTTTATCGTATTCATTCTATATTTCTAACATAATACCTATTCATTATATTTCTCTATGTCTGCACCGATATAATTTTATCGGATTATTACCTAGCAGACACCTGTTTTTCGTATCTCGCAAATAGCGAATCTCACACGGATTGATATAATATTATAACAGTAAACAATTCCGTCAAAATCTCAGGGCAGATATTAAAACACCAACCTACCTAATATACGTATCACTGTTTCGAATCCCTTATAAAGTTTTTGAAATCATATTATACCTACCGTATCTACCTATTGGTACGAGTAAGTAATGGAGTTGGAGGAAACACTTTTTGTACCTGAGGAAAAAAAACTTCGCAATAACATTAAAACTACGATGATGATCCCCTTTGGATACGTACCTAACTACCTCCGTCTACGTCGTGATAGAGACGAGACCTAACAAATCATGATTTCAGGATACGAGCTTGAGAATAGAAGATACCTATATATATCTACCAAATCACTCATAACTCTATGAGATTCCCTTCCTCAGTTGTCCGTATTCATTAGCATCGTAACAATTCCGAGACTCTTAGCCTTTTTTTTACAACCAAATGTTGTACGTTCGTACTTAATATCACTTAAAGCTTAAACTACATGAGTAACGCGGTACGAGTGTTTCTCCTCTATCACCGTTTGTATTGTACGGTGCACATTCTCCGGCAAGTGGTCGAGCAGCATTCTAGGCATCACTTGTAGTTCCATGAAGTCCTCAGGACACGCCCAGCGCATCTCGTACGTAGGTTCTTGTGTGCGCACTTTCCTGTAATAAATAAATCAAATATTAAAACAAAACTCTTACATGTTAATACCAACTCTAAAACTCTTCAATACCAAATTTATGACTGGTATTATAATTAATCTATGTGTATGACTGAGATCCCTATAGTCTAACTCTAGGCAATAAAGCTAGTGGACCCCAAGAATAATTCCTCAGGCGACGAAACTTTACAGCATGATGAACGTAATGTCATAACGTAAAGTATTTCATAAATATCCAAAAAAAAAAAAAATTAGAAAAGCAATTAGGTATTTAATTTATGCTGTACCCAATTGTTAATGCAGGAAGGTACATTATCGCCGCGCAGGGTAAGTTTGATAATAAAATCGGTTTAAATATTGATGTTTTGCATGTAAGTATAATTCTTTTGATATATTTCGGTTTTGAGTGTACCTACTATTATTTTAAAAAGAAATCGAGAAATTATTCAGTCAAAAATATTGAGCTTTATAATAGGTATAGGTACCTAACTTCCGCATGTTTTATACCAAGTCATACCAAACCTGCCAAGTTTCATTGACTGAGGATTTAATGTGTTGGTCTCCATTCAAAAAACTGCCCTGTTTCCTAGACTAACCACTAGCTTTTGAAATTGTATTGGAATGACAATTAAGAATGGACTGGTTATGATTTTCTAAAAAAATGTTAGTACCTTTCCTCATCCAATTCGTTGCTTTGGTCAGACATAAACATTAATAATTTAGAAAACATATTTTAGTAATTCAGTATAATTAATAAAAATAGTATTATTTTAGTCAAGCAATTTTGACTCAAGTCTCAAATTTTGCCTGTCTTAGGCAAAATTTCGATCTCAACACTCGGTCAGCCATGACTATAGTTATCAACTTGAGTCAAAATTGCTTAACAATAATTGATCTCCACTGAAAGGCGTTTTTACCTTTTTTTAATCCACTACAAGTTAGCCCTTGACTGCAATATCACCTGATGGTAAGTGAAGATGCAGTCTAAGATGGTAGCGGGCTAATCTATTAGAGGCATGGCAGTTACATACCTAAAACCCATACCTATCCCTAATCGGTTTCTACACGGCATCGTACCGGAAAACTAAATCGCTTGGCGGTACGTTTTTACCGGTAGGGTGGTAATTAGCCACGGCCGAAACCTCCCACCAGACCAAACCAGAGAAAATTCAGAAATTATAAATTCCCAAATTGACCCTGCCAGGAATCGAACCCGGGACCTCCCACGTTAAGACAACAGCGCTCAACACTGCGCCAGGGAGGTCTTTTTGCTTTGGTTTTATTAGAGACCTGTATAAGTATTGATGGAGTCGAGTAACATACATAGGTTACTTTTATCTGGAAAATCAGTTATTCCGGGATATTATAAATCTTAATTCACGCGGATGAAGTCGCGGGCATCATCAAGTATCTACCTAATGTAATTTACTTACTTTTCGATTCCCATGCGCTTGCGTCGTACAATGTGCAAGATCCTTCCGGCTGTGAAGAGCCGCGCCGAGGAAAACCGCCGCGCGAACACGTTCCGCGACACCAGCGCCGCCTCCTAAACACGGTACAGCTATTAATCATACTAATATTATAAATGCGAAAGTCACTTTGTTTGTTGGTTTGTCCTTCAATCACGCCGCAACGGAGCAACGGATTGACGTGATTTTTGGCATGGGTATAGTTGAGAACCTGGAGAGTGACATAGGCTACTTTTTATCCCGGAAAATTAAGGAGTTCCCGCGGGAATAACAAAAACTTAAACCACGCGGACGAAGTCGCGGGCATCAGCTAGTAATCTATAAAAACATCGATGAAAAGTGTTATTAAGTTTTGTAAAGGTCGTCTAGGTCGTCTAGGTTAGGATCTAGCCAGGACCACGATCTTCAACAATGAAGGAACGATCCAAGAGAGAGAAAGGTCGTCTAATCTAATAATGAATGAAAAATCCTCACTAGATGTTTGCGTCATATATGCACTAGTTAGCCAATAGATCAGCTGAAGTGGCGGTGGACTGGTCATGCTCCGAGACACCCAAGGAAAATGGAGTACGCGACCTAGTGACACAGTGGTACCCACTAGATGGGAAGAGAAATAAGGTCCAGCAACAAAGACGTTGGGAGGACGTTGCATCTTCTAGGCAAGCGCGGTCCAACCTAGACCTCATCAATGCTTCAAGCGCAAGCCTATTATTTGGTAAAAAAAGAACGAGCTGACTGACAGCTGGTTCATTCTGGAGAAGAGTGGCACAGATTCGCCATGGTACCAGAATGCTTTATATTATGTAGGTAGTTATAAATAAATTATAAAGAACTAGATGATTCCCGCGACTTCGTCCGCGTGGACCAATTTTTTTTTTATTCCCGCGGGATCTTTTGAATTCTCCGGGATAAAAAGTAGCCTATATCCTTCCCCGGGATACAACCTACCCCTGTACCAAATTCCATTAAAATCGGATGAACAGATACATTTTTTGATTCCCGCGGGAACCTTTGAATTTTCCGGGATAAAAAGTAGCCTATGTCCTTCCCCGGGATACAACCTATCCCTGTACCAAATTTCATCAAAATCGGTTGAACAGATGGGCCGCGAAAGCGTAGCAGACAGACAGACACACTTTCGCATTTATAATATTAGTATGGATATGGATACGAACAATATTTTGTGTGCAAAGTTTCATAAGAATTGGTCAAAAAAAAATACGCACCGAATTGAGTACCTGGAGTCCATCTTTGGAAGTCGGTTAAAAGATTGAAAACTCCGTCGCAAGACTTAAAATATTATAATCTAAGTATGTATAGGTAGGAAAGTAAAGCTTCGTTTAAATTTTTAGAAATAACAACAAAGGACATTGACCAAATTCGCCTAAGAATCAACATACGTTTGAAATATACAGTAATTCTTAGCTTATTTTATAACCTTTATTCCAAATATTAGAATTCAACAGACACTTCAAATTAATTAAAAGTCAATAAATGGGTATTCAATTGATTACTATACGTTTCCGTCTCTCGATTATTAACCACAGATCAATAACTTACAGGTTAAAATAATATCCAATACAACCGCTTGAGCGCTAGATCCGTATCGTAAGAAACAGATAAAAGCAGCTTAAAGTGCTAAGTGCGCTAGTATTCTGAATCTCGAAACGCCATCTATTGAAAGTACAATAATTTAATATTTCTAACGCCATCTGTGAAGTTATCGATGAACTATGACGATACCTGCATCCTTATTAATAACGCCATCTGTAATGTTTTTGACGGACTACTGCGAATCTTGTCTTATCTACATACTGTTTACAGCTGTATTACAATTGGTTAAAGATGACATTTATTTGATCAAGCAGATTGATTGTGAAAGCTGAAATATCCTCAAAATTGAAAATATTTTTGGTAATAAGTAATTTCTTAGCAAGTGTCCGTTGTTTTAATCGGCTCTCAAGTATAAAAAGGTATTAATTTGAACCCAGTAATCAATGTTTTATGACGGTTGGTTCTTAGGCGAACTTTGTATGGGGACGGAACAATGTCCTTTTAAACTGTCTAGAAAAAAATGATGGAAAAATTAACTTAAAAAAATTAAAAAACATTGTAAGTATTTTTAAACTATGACTACACGCTGTCTCGTTTTAGTAGAGTTTAAAAAATATGTTAAGTCACTATTAAATGCCAGCATAGCCAAATAGTTAGATAAGCGCGTAGCTTAATCATAGGTAGCTATTACTTATCTCACATGGAAATAGGTACCTCCAACTTCCATGATATCAAAACCATTAAATGCCAGAAGCAATTCACCAATAGAAATAACACAAGTCACAATGAATGAAAGTTTAGCGATTTTTTAGACGAGACTATACTAAATGAGTAATTTTATGATTGCCACAGTTTGATAGAACTATAAAAATTCTATTCAAAAAACCGACTTCCAAAGCCACTGTAATCATCATCATCATCATCACTACAGCCTATTAACGTCCCACTGCTGGGCACAGGCCTCCACTCTCATAGGAGAGCGGGAATTAGAGCTTAGACCCACCACGCTGCTCCAATGCGGGTTGGCGGGCTTTAACGATTATTATTATGTTAGTGTTAACCGGGACTGACGGCTTAACGTGCTCTCCGAGGCACGGGGGTGAAACACCGCCAACTTCCAACTCCGGGCTGGCACTGAGAATTTCTTAATTGAAAAACCCAATACCTAACTTTTATGCCCGACCGGGAATAGAACCCAGGACCTCGTGATCCGCAGTCGACTATGCTAACCACTAGACCAACGAGGCAGTAAGCCACTGTAAAGTAAAAAATAATTTTGATTTCTACACACTATGTTGAAGTCGGGCGAGCCTAACGCGTCAATTTTGCCTATCTTTGTTATACTCGCCCGACTTCAACATAGTGTGTAGAAATCAAAATTATTTTTTACTTTACAGTGGCTTTGGAAGTCGGTTTTTTGAAAAGAATTTTTATTTTTAACTTTTAAGTGTACCTACTCTTTATCCAGTACCCTGCAGCATCAGAGTTGAGGAGTTGGGACTTGGGTTTAAGTATAAAGTAAAGCTTGACACCTACAATATGAATTCACCATAAAAAAATCCTAAATAGCTATTTTTAAGGAGTTCTGTACCCTGCAGCATCAGGGTTGAGGATTTGGGACTCAGAGTTAATGTATCGTATACACGTGACTTGATACCTACTATATGAATTCAGCATCAAAATGTCCTAATTCACTAGTTTTGATGATTTCATGTAGTACGGTACACCTACAGCATCAGGATCGAGGATTTGGAGACAGAATTTTTTATGGGACCACCTTGTGAGCTTCCTCTAACCAATGAAAAAAAATTTGTTCAAATAGGTTTAGAAACCACGGAGATATGCACCGACATAAATTAAAAAAAAAAAAAAAAGATACGCGTCGAATTGAGAACCTCCTCCTTTTTTGGAAGTCGGTTAAAAACAATTCAATAGACACTTAAAAAAATTTGTCTCATTAAATCCGGCTTATTTCAGATTTTATCTAGTCTTCTTATCCGTAATGATTAAGTTAAGATAGAGATCGTTTTTGAGAATTATTAGATTAAAAGAAGGAAATTATTGGTAAGGCATTACTTTATCATTATACTCACGATTTGATTCGGTGAATTCGATTCTTTTTGGGCAAAGCACACACAAAGTACACACATTTAGCACAACACCAATGCTGTGAAATACTCATAACCTAGGGAGTTTTTGCACGAGTCATCGCACGGCAGGATTTGCGGTCACGAATCACTGCACAAGACGTGTCGTGTATTGTGACTGCAAATCGTGCCTTGTGGTGGTTCGCGCAAAAACACCCTAGTGTCACTCACGACAACGATGAACACACAATGAGTTGGAAGATGCGGTGATTCCCAAGCGGACGGCACACGGCACACTAGACGGGGTAAAAAGGCTCAACTGACAGCACTCACGGTGGAGACGCCCTGCACGAGCAGCGCGTCCGAGTCGTCAGAGTTGTTCGCCTCAAGGTCCTCGGGCCGCCGCCACGTGGACTCCAGGTCGCGCGCCGGCACGCCGAACAGCGCGTAGCCGAAACCGTTCAGCATTATCCGATACTGTAACAATTTGCACAGAACTTTATAAAATACTAGCTGATGCCCGCGACTCTGTCCGCGTGGAGGTATGAAAAATAGATAGTAGTCGATTCTCAAACCTACTGAATATGCATATTGAATTTCATAAAAATCGGTCAAGCCGATTCGGAGGAGTATGGTAACTAACATTGTGACACGAGAATTTTTATATATGAAATCGGTCAAGCCGTTTCGGAGGAGTATGGTACTAACATTGTGACACGAGAATCCTTACTAATATTATAAATGGGAAAGTGAGTTTGTTTGTATGTTTGTTCCGCTTTCACGCCGTAACTACTGAACCGATTGCTTTGAAATTTTGCAGACGTAAAGTTAGAAGTCCGGATTAAATAATAGGGTACTTTTTATCCCGGAAAATTAAAGAGTTCCCGCGGGAACTAAAACTCCTCAATCCACGCGGACGAAGTCGCGTTTATCAGCTAGTTTTATATATTAGAAGAAGACCTATTTAGTAGCAAACTTGCAAACGCGTCATTTGCTTGAGGTATTTTAGTAACTGAAATACTATAGAAGCAGGTGTTACTTTGTCTTTAGAATCGTGCATTGTCGAGTCATCAACTCCTGAAGATGCTCCGGTGTCGGAGTGAAAGGTGCGTTGAGAATAATTTGGAAGATCTGTGTAGTGTGGTGAATATCGCAAGCTACTAGTAGAAGATACACGCTGTAACACATAGATTTACCGTGGCGGATTATAGAGTATTAAACTTCTAGTTTCTTCATTGAAATACTGTACTGTATATATTGAGATATATTTTTTAGGAAACGAATAATGGACGTAATATTATTATCGTACCAAAGTCATGGAGCAATTTATTGAGGGTATGTTTGTAAAATCAAGAAATCGATCTTTGCATTTCGGAAAAGCTTAGGTATGTACTACTTTCTACTATTACTATCTACTAGCTAGTTACCTACTTTGTTTTGGAGACTGTAAATAAATTTACAATACTAGATAGTAGTACTACATTAATTTTTCCCTACAAGTTTCTTTCATATTTACAAGAGTAAGCGAATTTAATTTTGTCATTTGGCCGGGAATTTTTCCTGTTGTAAAAACTATGTACGTTGTACGGCAATTAAAGTTACCTTGGGTAGCTTGGTAGCATGTATGGTCTGTATGACTTTAGTGCGCAGGTTCTCGATACTGTGCACGCTGAGTCGCATCACCAGGTCGTCGCCCACGCCGATCGTCAGGACAAAGCTCTCAGTAAACCGTGCTGCTTCGCGGCTGATAAGACCCGCTGGAATGAGAGAAAAGGAAACTGTCTAAGGATTTACGATATACTTGGGTAAGTCTGCCTCGTTAATCTTGTAGTTCGCTAATCCGAATTTATTTATTTATTTTTATTGAAAGAAGTTTCGAATGTCAAGAATAAATATTTTTTTAGGGATACCCATACTAAGCGCCTGTTTTGAGGTTTTATAAATAGGTGCTAATTTTACTAAGTGGTCAAATCCAATAGTTTAATATATTTTATAAATGCGAATATAAGTATAAATAGTTACAGTAGGTACGAGTATAGTAATAACAATAAGTCCATCTTTTCCGATTTCGATGAAATTTGGTACAGAAATAGGTTGCATCCCGGGGAAGGACATATTATGCTACTTTTTATCCCAGGTAACTAAAGAGTTAAGCCTTGATCCACGCGAAGTCATAGGCATCATCTAGGATCAATTAGCCATGCTGGTTGTTTTAATTGTATCATAAGAAAAATATGATCATTACCTGGTGTTGAGAACGCGAACACTTTTAGGTGCGGATATTTTGATCTTAGTTTTAGCGCAACTAATACTGCCACTCCCGCGCCAAGACTGTGACCTGAAAGTGAAACAACCATTTCATAATAAATGTTAAGATTAGCTGACCGAACCCATTTTTAGGACATTTTCTGTAAAACTGGATGATGTTCTCAATCCCAAAAAAGAACCCTGAAAATGTCCATAATGATCAACCATAATCTTCATCATTATAAACGATCTTTAGCTCATTACTAAGTACGGGTCTCTTCTCAGAATGTTCAGGTTTTGGTCAAAGTTCACTACTCTGGCCAAGTGCGGATTAGTGTACTTCACATACATTTCAGAACATTATGATTCTCAGGCATGCAGGATTCTTCACGATGTTTTTAAAAGAAAAGTTACTAGTAGTTACACAAAGCAACAAACTCCGGACCACCTGAATAGATGGCCGACATAGTAGAATAGTAGAATACTGCCGGCACTAAGAAAATCGCCAATCGCTTTTTAATTTACATACTACCTAATTACGGTTCCGTTTCAAAGTCCGTCCTTTGTTCATTATCTGATTATGAAATAGATTGCAATTTGGAGACGGGGTGATGGGGTTTTTATCACGTAAACCTATAATCATACCTTAGGGTTACCATCGGATTGAAAAAAAAAACCACCCGGAAGAAGTCGCGGTCATCATCTAGTATAGAAAAATACAGTGGATGTTTTACCTGTTAGTATAAGATCATAATGTGGGTACTGTTGAAAAGCTCTGTCAAGCACCGGCATGAGTCGTCTTAACATTTTGGCGGCGCCCATGGACATGCCTTTATGAGCTGCCGTGCCCTCGGGTAGACCTGTGAAATAATTTAATTATTATGGTTATACTAGCTTTTGCCCGCAGCTTCGCTCTCATTAAGTTATATTTTCATACTTTCAAAGCCTAATTTGCCCCTATTAGGGGTTGAATATTCAAAAATCCTTTTTGAGGGTATGCCTACGTCATAAACGCTCTGTATGCCAGTTATCAGCCCGATCCTTCCAGTGGTTTGAGCTGTGCGTTGATAGACCAGTAAGTCAGTGAGTTAGTCACCTTTTCCTTTTATGTATTTAGATACCTATGCATAAATAAATGATATTCAAAACGGTACTTTCAAAACTAGCAAAAGAGCACCTACCGCCGCCCACGAAAATTTGTAGCACCAGAGGAAAAGCCAAGGCGTGGTCAGCTTTTGAGGAATTACTTTATCCGCCCCTTGAATATCATATTGTAGTTTTGTGAGTAGACATCAGGTGGAAGATCTTTTCCTAATTTGTAGGTACATGTTCAATATCGTAAACATGTTCATTTGGAATAACGAGAGGTAGAAAAAAACCAGGCATTTTGCTAGTGCTACTTTAGGTACAATCAGAAAATAGGAAAGGTTTTATGCGATCAAAATAGGTAAATCTTTAGAACACTCCCCATTGTATAGATACTAGAACATACAAGGAGACCTAATTAATGTCTCTTTGGTGTTTGAGAGACGTCAACTTCACAGCAACAATCCAAATTGCATTAGCATCTCGCTAGTAGCATGAACAGCGAAAAACCTTCTCCGTGTTGAAGAACTTACCATCTGCTTCAAATTTTTCCGACCCGGCCGTGAAGTCCGTAAAAATGTCTCTCAACGATATTGAGCCTCGGACTGCCACCACTATGCTCTCCCGATCGTGATCTGCTATCACGCAAAACGGTAACTAAAACAATCAAATCGCATTGAATAAAACAGCTTCAATGACGTATAAAATAGCTATTTAACTATACCATAATAATTTTGATTTCCGCGGAAACTCTATTTTTTCACGGGATGCAACTTAAATCTCTACCAAAGGAAAAGGTTCTTTTTAGGCCTACTCTTGTACACTCTACCATGAATAGAGGAAAATTATAGATTGTATTAAAAATATAATAATTTTGAACACTAAAGTAAATAACGAGAAAAAAATAAAAATGTATTTCAATTTTCAAGTTTCCGATACGTTTCCAAGATGGCAACCTTCAGCCATACTGCCATAGAGAAGGCAGAAGGCGCGATATGTATCAAATGTCATTTCTGACAGTCACTGTTCATATGAAAACGTCAAAATATGAATCCGCCGTTGTTACCCTCTCTTAATTAATCATAGAACAATTAAACTTCTAGAATCAATGCCAGTGTGTAACCGAAAGGGATAGGTTATAATAGGCAAAACGCTGCAAAGCACCAAACACATTATGTGCTTTAGGAACAAAACCGTTACACGCAGAAAGGGATAAAAGAAAACATGTTTTTTTCTCATTCTATCTTGTGTAACATCCCAACACTGCATCTCTTTCATGTGGGAGTGAAAAGGAGATATGGCGTCGTCTATATATCTCTCTCTGTCTACGTATTTAATGTTGCTTAACTTGGAAAGATTAAATAATTTCGCCACTGAAATTACGACGAATTCGTAGACTGGTCTAGTATTTTATATTCCTTCATTTCTCTACTTTTTCAAGACCCTGGCCTACGCCCCATACAAATTTGAACCGTCTCTCGTTAAAATCGGGTTGAAAAGATGGGCCGTGAAAGCGTAGCTTAGACCGACTGACAGACAGTCACACTTTCACATTTATAATAATTAGTATGGATGACTAAGTAAAGCCTGCGTCATTCGATTACTTTATAGTTTGTACCTATCTAGCGTCACCATTTTCATTTCTTAGTAACAATGCATTTTTAATTTGCATATCTCGCTATTATGCTAATTGGCAACACTGTCGGTACCTGTACAAGTTATTGTCATGTATTTTTTTTTTATTTGCAGTTATTTTTAAAATGATTATAAATTCAAGGCTAAGTGTCGAACATTATCGAGACTATAATAATTTGTCTTTCATAAAATAACAGCTGTTAAACAAATTAACGTAAATATTGGGTTAGAGTTAGACCATGGTACATGTTTATAAATACTTAGGTACCTACATCTCTTTTCCTCGTGCAACTTGTGACATTATGTTATAGAGCGATTTTATTTGACATAGCTACTTACGATACAGGGTATACAATGCAAACATTTAAAAAACGCATTTTTTAAAAATTAAATATGACAAAGCATGATTGCTGAAATAATTAGGTAGACCGTACACCTGCATTTGCTGTTCAAGATAAACATCAAATCTCTGAACGTAATGATCATTTTAACAGTCTGTGCCAAAAAAAATTTGCGCGGTTAATTGCCTCATCTGGTGACAGAAGGGCTGGCTCATTTTTTGCGCAAAGGATCAGCCTGGCTGTCCAGCGTGGAAATGCAGGCAGCATTTTTACCACCATTCCACGCGGGCATGATTTATATAGGTAGTAATTAGGTTAGGCATTAAGTTCTATTGTATTATTTTCAATAAAAAAAGAACAAACTATCTGTTAAAATATCTATAGTGAAGTAAAAGAGAAAGCATTGATTCAAATTCACACAAGCAAGCATAGACTTATTATATTACAAGCAAGCCTCAGCCTACCTCAAAGACCCGGTTGTTGAACGATGCAAATATTATGTCGTCGGCGGACAGCTTAGACATGTACTTGACTCCGGCGAAGTGGCACAGGCAGCAGTTGTCGTCTGTCACTATTGAGTTCTTTGGCCTGGAAGATAAGGATAGTGGTAAGCTTAATCAAGAAATTCGCACGAAATTCTGTCTAGTGAGAGCTAAGAGTGTAAAATAGCGGCATATTAATTAAATAGGCCGGGTATCCCCGGATGAATCTAATCTATATTCTGTACTAATATTATAAATGCGAAAGTTTGGATGGATAGATGGAAGTTCGTTACTTAGAACGGCTGAACGCATCTGGATCTGGAATTTGGCACAGAGAAAGATTTACCTAAATAGTCTGGAAAAACACATAGGATAGGTACTTTTCATACCGGAAAATTAAAGAGTTCCTGCGGGATCAAAAACCCTCAATCCACGCGGGCGAAATCGCGAGCATCATCTAGTTAGAATATAAAACACTGATTAAACGTTCTTGATAGTTTTGTTTTGCCCTAGTGCTGCCAGTATCAAAAAACTTTAAGTAATAACCACCCTCAGAGGTGGAATCATGTAAGGATTTTCGATCGAATCGTTAAAAGTTCCGCTTCAAAGTAAAATAAACCATAACAGCATTAGATTAGTAATGGAATTAATTGGAATTAGAGGATGCAACCTACCTCATAAACAAATTTTGTCATAACCATAAAAACCTACTATAATGGATAGACTTATCCTTATCGAATTTATAATATCTAGCTGCCTATCAGTTTTACGGTAACAATAGTATGGGTACAAACCTTTATTTTATTTTACTTTCACTATGTATAGGTGAAAAATAAAACTTTTGAAGCTCCTACCCCCAAAGAGTCTGGTTGGTACGTGTTTATCTGATGGTGATCAGTTATAACGCTATTAATAAAATCCATTTATCATTTTTAGAGTTTAGATGAAGGTGGATGCGGCAGAATGACTTTTAGATTGATTAGGTACAAACTTATATGGCTTGATCACTACCTGGCCTTTCTTTTGTAACGGCCTTTCTTTAATAGCGGCTCACGAATATATATTGAGTAGTGTGAAATCTCGTAAAGCATCCAAAAATGTTTTGGGCAATGGACGTACCACTTGTTGTAATACTTAGCAACATGCAACGTTCGAATTGTCTGTTAGATACATTAAAAATTAACGGCATCTCGATGTCTCGAATAGCTATTCAACTAGCCAGAACATTGGTGCTAATTGTCGTATGTCCGTTATGTTAGAGGTCGTACTTAATAATTTAGATAGATGCCTACCTATATTCATTCTGTAAAAATTAACAATTTTGAAGAACAATATAATAGTTTTGTCACTTTCAATGATCACGTAAAATAAGGATGGTGCAGGAGGCGCACGTAACGCATTTTTCATTACTGAAAATTCGGCATTCGACAAGATTCAGGCAAATTGAACACAATTAATACGGTACTACTAATGCTGTATGTAGACGTCACGTGAGTGACGTCAGTTTTCCTTGATCACGGCGAATTCAAAGAGAAACTGCCTCGGCCTTCAAAGACTGAGTCTACGTGTCAGCGTGATTGATGGCTCGAGTTGCCAATCATCACCAAAATATACCGTGCCGTACCGTGAAATATTATAAACTAGACGATTCCCGCGACTTCGTCCGCGTGGACAAAGTCTTTTCGATTCCCGCGGGAACTCTTGAATTTTCCGTAATAAAAAATAGCCTATGACCTTCCCCGAGATACAATACTACCCCTGTACCAAATTTCATTAAAATCGGTTGAACAGATACATTTTTCTGATTCCCGAGGGAACTCTTCAATTTTCCGGGATAAAAAGCCTATGTCCTTCCTCGAGATGTAACCTATCTTTGTACCAAATTTCATCAAAATCGGTTGAACAGATGGGCCGTGAAAGCGTAGCAGACAGACAGACACACTTTCGCATTTATAATATTACCTAGTATAGTATGGATTCATCCACTTTCACAACGTTTTCCAAAAATGCACATGTTGCACTTCTTTTGGTTCTTGCGCATTACAATTATAAGCTTAAAGCTAGGAACAAAAATGAAAAAAACGGATGCTCTTAGCACTAACAGAAAACTTACCTACAACAGCAACAAGTCAAGTGGCGCGCCAATTTGCAGAAGCCAGTAAAACAGTGTCGGTACAGAACATATGGCCACCCGTACGCTGCAATCGAAAGCCTGAGGTAGTGCAACGCGTCGTCCAGATTCATCCAAGGCGGAGTTTCTGAGAATACTTTGTTGACGTCAGTGGTGTAAATCGGTTCCTCATCATTGAGCATCTGTATTCGTCGCATCTCCCTCGTCTCGCGCTTTTGACGTACCCTGAGAAGGACGCAACCAGCTACTACGTCTGATGGGACTAGATCGGTCGATCTGAACAAGGCGCTGAGAAGTGCTGTAAAAAGAAAAGCACAGTATTTTATTGAATGACCTTTTATTTTAGTACTAAATCATGTCCGCGACTTCATCTGCGTGGATTAAGGTTTTCTGATTCCCGCGGGAACTCTTGAATTTTCCGGGATAAACAGAGACCTGTGTCCTTCACCGGGATTACAAGCTATCCCTGTGCCAAATTTCGTAAAAATCGGTTGAACAGACGAGCCGTGAAACGTAGCAGACAGACACACTTTCGTATTTATAATATTAAGTAGAATAGATTTTAAAATACCGGGATTTGTTCATAGATATTGAAAAAAAATACACAGGGTTAAAAGAACAATTTTCAGGGTACCTGAACATTATAAGCGAGAGCCGACAAAAAGTTTTCCTCCTAAGCCCTCGAGTGATATCTCGTTTAAGATTTCTCAGACAGATTAAAAAAAACCGGGCAAGTGCGAGTCGGACTCGCGCACGAAGGGTTCCGTACCATTATTAATAAATAATTACCTTTGTTAATGAACCGCAAGACTAACTTTGTTTGTAGAGGTTTATTGTTAATATCAAAAAAACTATGCTAGTTAGAGCATTGGCTATAGTTTTCCTGTAAAATATACGTAAATTCCTATTGACCATAATTATTTCAAATTTTTCGATTGGTAAACTCCGGAGATAAGGGGGGGGGGGGGGGAACGGTATTTTTTTAGACATTTTCCCCTCTCACTTTTAAATTTCAACCCTCAGATTTTCCCCCCTTTTTAAATAAGAACAAAAATAATTTCCAATTTTTTTTAATTCCAGTGTCTTTGGGCCACTAATATACACAACTATTCCAAATTTCATGTCGATAGCTTTGGTAGTTACTGAAATAATAGAGTGTGACGGACAGACAGACGGAGAAAGTCGCACCCATAAGGGTTCCATTTTACCATTTTGGTACGGAACCCTAAAAAATCGAGACTGAAGTTTGAAGTACTGGATTCAGTCTTTTATTTTCTGGGATAAAAAGTAAATAGCCTATTGTCACTCTCCGTCTTTGCGCCATACAATAATATCAAGAGAAGACCTACGTTCTTGACGTGATTTGAAAAAAAAAAATGAAAATGAAAATATTTTTACTTTATAAATTAATAAAAAAGTCAAGTGCCAGAACCCAGAGCCGCTAAGCTATAGGTATCCTATTTATGAAGATAACCATATCGATACAGCTACGACTCATAACGATACAGCTCCCATACAACGAACTGTATCGTTATGAGAAGCAAACACGAAAGAGGGTTCAATTCGATATAGTTGTCAAATTCGAAATTGGAACTTTTCGATGCTGGAGTAGATAAAAAATTATAAAATACAGCTACGACTCATAACGATACAGCTCCCATACAACGAACTGTATCGTTATGAGTCGTAGCTGTATCGATATGGTTATCTTCATAAATGGGATACCTATAGCTTAGCGGCTCTGGGTTCTGGCACTTGACTTTT
Organism: Erebia epiphron; assembly: GCA_963932025.1. Lineage (NCBI taxonomy): Eukaryota > Metazoa > Arthropoda > Insecta > Lepidoptera > Nymphalidae > Erebia > Erebia epiphron. The sequence goes on along the minus strand of OZ009948.1, from coordinate 36,099,087 downwards.
TTATTAATTTATAAAGTAAAAAATTATAAAGACGTCCTTGTCGTAGAAAAAATCTTGTATGCAACTGTACGTAATTAGTCATTTTAATTCTCGTACTATCCTATTTTGATACTCGGCAAGCCTCGTATCAAAAAACAGCACTCGAATTAAAATGACCCTCATTACGATACAGTTGCATAAACAGCTATTATTTCATCTTAACTGTAAAGTAAAGTTATTACAAAGTTATACTTAATAAATTATTACCGACTTTTACATTTTACAGATCACAATTTAATGTTATGCTGTCAACTACACTAAGCGCAGCTTGTTGTTGTAGTTGACTGCTTGCCCTCTTGTCACAATATTTTCTGTATTAACATAATATCGGTCTTTTGTTCTCGATTATTAATAAGTTACTTATAAATTGTTCTTATTCTAGTGTTAGTAGGGTTAGTTTATTAGAAGAATATAATACATACATATAATATAATATATACAATATACATCGTAGAAGAGTTTACGTGTATTTTAGCAAGTGTGAGTGTGTTCGTATACTATATGTGTGTATGTGCGAGTGTGAGTAATGTGTATGAGTGTGTTTGTGAGTAGCAATATCTTATTGAGTCAAATGATAGTTTTTATTAATTTTTCAGATTAAAAACCAAATCAATAAATAGCCTGTGTTTTATAATATTAGTATGGATTTATTTGATAATATTAGTATGGATGTTCTTACCAGCAACCTGTTGAAAGGCTTCCTTCCCGTGTTCGTCTCTCTTTAACCAGCAGAAGGCCCACCTGAACCTTCTTGACCACAACCCAGTCACTTTTCTGTGGTGTCGGACCTGGTTTGGTGTGTCTTGCATATCACCATAGTTCACTGAGCCTAGCGGGTCGAATACCATGAACAAACCGAACACAGTCAGGGCTAGTTGGACCCAATTGAATAGTACTATACCTGAAAACATAAAAGGGCAGTTGTTATCAGATTGTATAGCACTTTTGGCTCTGCGAAATACCACAATACAGCAATGTGTCTATAGATTTAGTTTTTACTTTTATAAAACTATACTGAAAACATTATTCTGATGCTGATTAATAAATGAATTAAAGAGAATGATTGTAAAATAATGACTCCAAATGGCGAAGTTAAGTGAGATTTCCGGGTTCTATCCTTGGCAAGAGCAATTTTTGAATTTAGAATTTCTAAATTGTTAGTGTTCGTCTAGGCGACTTCGGCTGAGACGTGTTACAAACCTATTGGCATAGACGTACCGCCAAACAATTTCAAGTTTCGGTAGTTCGATAGTCTTGAATGGATTACATATTACCTAGCATTAATTATAATTTATTGGAGGAGCATTAAGGCAGGTTGGCCCGTTACAATCTTAGACTGCATCATCAATAATCATCCAGGTGAGATCGCAGTGAAGGACTATACTTAGCGTAGAAAAATTTTAAAAATTACACTCACTTTGTATAACAATACTAGAAAACTTATCCATTACAGTACACTCTATGATTTCACAAAACATCCACATGGTCCCCATAACATTCAACCCAACTTCGGGCAACACTAAAAGTACTCTGAAACAAAGAAATCACAATTTTAGATACAACGTATCAAGATGAGGGTAGGTACATTATAAACAATTACAACTTTCGCTCTTTAAAAAATAGTAACAATTAAAGGCTGATCAGAGTCTAAATCTAAAAGAAAACTATAAGTAGAAGCTATGTATTGTCATTTGTCTATGGCACAGAATGAAAATTTTTAGGAATTCTCTCTGTATATCTGGTTGCGGGCTTCATCAGCCGTGGCTAAGATACAACCTGCCCCCCAATTATGTAAGAATTGTCGATCAAATCGTCTAAGTTCGGCTTCAAAGTAAAATAAACCATAACAGTATTGAATTAGAGCTCAATTTCGTGTATCCATTCTCATACGTTTAGGTATGTACGATACCATAAACGTATAAGAATGGATACATGAAATTGAGCTCTAATTCAATACTGTTATGGTTTATTTTACTTTGAAGCCGAACTTAGACGATTTGATCGGCAATCCTTACATGATTGCACCTTTGGCTAACAATGGGCACGGCACGATGTCTCTTGTAGAAAGGTGGTACAAACCGAAAAGGGTTATTGGGTTTACTATAAACCCATAACAGGTAATCCCGCTTCCATCATAGGACTGTGAAATTACTAGCTCGTGTGATATCGCAGTCAACGGCTAGATTGTAGTGGAATAAAAAAATACGATATCATCCTACCTATAATACCTATCAATTGTTGCCCGTGTACGGATGATAGTACCAAAACGCCCATCACAATAAACAGAAGTTAGCGGTCTTAGTACTTGATATAGCACTCATCAGTGCCCCTTGACAAGAAGGGTAGATTGTTTGAAGGGGGGGTGCGCTCGCGATGGGGCGGTCCTTGATGGGCGCCTAAATGGCGATGGCAGTTGTGCTTTCTGTAGTCCATTTCTAAATTTCTAAAGCAGGTGGAAAACAGGTCGATTGTTTTTGCTCCATAACTCAGTTATTTTCAACTATTCAACAAACTTTTTAAGGATTTAAGTTGTTTTAAACTGCAACTACAATTTTTACCGTGAATTCTATATTTTTCGAATTACGTAAATCGTGTATTTTTAACCGACTTTCAAAAAAAGGAGGAGGTTCTCAATTCGGCGCGTGTTTTTTTTTATAATGTCGTAAACATGCAGTATAAATATACTTTACTGGCTGATGCCCGCGACTTTGTCTGCCTGGATTGAGGATTTTTAGTTCCCGCGGGAACTCTTTAATTTTTCGAGATATAAAGTAGCCTAGCGTTATTGCAGATAATAATCTATCTCTGTGCCAAATTTCATCCGTTTAGCCTTTCTGGCGTGATTGAGTAACAAACAAACATCCATCCATCCATCCAAACTTTCGCATACTTATATAATATTAGTACCTACAGATACATAATAAATGGAATTCAGTTTTCTTTAGATTATGTATTCAGATAAAAACTAATTAGTTAATGCAAATTCCATCAGCTCACGCTCTAATTCGAAAAGCGTACGAAAAGTTATACTTACCACACTTTTTCATTTAGTTTTGCTCCCTACGTTGGGGTTACGTTATGACATCTTTGCACTCAAGCATTATGTGAATACATTATTACCTACTTATTATATTACGTATATTATTAAATAGTGGGAGATGTACTCGTATAAAAAAAAATTACCACATTGCAGTATTAAATAATCTGATAAGAAAAATTAAAGCGCATTTCAATTATTAGGTAAAATCCTACCACTTAGGTGTTAAAATTCTACATCAATGCTACCACCAGACAAGGTCCCTTCGCATAGCGTTTTTAGGGTTCCGTAGCCAAATTTGGCAAAAACGGAACCCTTATAGATTCGTCATGTCTGTCTGTCTGTCTGTTTGTCTGTCTGTCTGTCTGTCTGTCTGTCTGTCCGTCCGTATGTCACAGCCACTTTTTTCCGAAACTATAAGAGCTATACTGTTGAAACTTGGTAAGTAGATGTATTCTGTAAACCGCATTAAGATTTTCTTACAAAAATAGAAAAAAAACAATAAATTTTGGGGGTCCCCATACTTAGAACTGAAACTCAAAATTTTTTTTTCTTCTAACCCATAGGTGGGGGTATCTATGGATAGGTCTTCAAAAATGATATTGAGGTTTGTAATATCATTTCTTTCTAAACTGAATAGTTTGCGCGAGAGACACTTCCAAAGTGGTAAAATGTGTGTCCCCCCCCCGTAACTTCTAAAATAAGAGAATGATAAATATAATAATAATAATAATAATAAATAAGCCTTTATTTCCCAAACAACTAATTACACTACTTAAATATTACTTAACGCTAGGTATAAATAGGTAATTACTTAAGATTTAGTTTTTTTTTTTTTTAACAATATTTCTATATCTAATTATTATCTAAGGTGGTTGTCTGGGACACCCACTTGCGGGCGTAGGCCTCCTCCAACTCATTCCATTTTGCTCTGTCCCTTGTTAATCGGGTCCAAGTGAAGCCGATAGTTTCAGTGATGTCGTCACCCCATCTCTTTCGCGGGCGTCCTCTTTTCCTCTTTGTGTGGCGCGGCCACCAATGAAGTACGCGCTCACCCCAACGCCCGTCTGATGTCCTGGATATGTGTCCTGCCCATTTCCATTTCAGACGACAAGCCATATCGACCGCATCTTTAATTTTTGTTCTGTGACGTATTTCTTTGTTTCGTACTCTGTCTCGTAATTTCAAGCCTAACATACTTCTTTCAGCCGCTCTTTGATATACCCGAATTTTTTCCACTATGTCTTTAGTAAAGTGCCATGTTTGGCATCCGTAGAGGAGTGTAGGTAGGATCACAGAGTCCATTGCTTTCTTTTTTAGGCTTATTGGCAGGTTCGATTTGAAAATTTCGTTAAGGGACCAGAATTGATTCCATGCCTTACTTATTCTTCTTTCTACTTCTTTTGTTGCCCAGTCTTTAAATGATAACAATTGGCCTAGGTAGATAAATTCTTCTACGTACTTCACGTCTCTATTTTCGATGGTAGTTGGTATTTGTCGACGGTTGGTCATAATGCAAGTTTTTTCTGCGTTTATCTCTAGTCCACTTTTCTTACTTTCATGGTTCAGTGTGTTTAACATATATTGTAAAGCGTTATGGTTCTCACTAAAAATCACAATATCATCCGCGAACCTCAAATGAGTCAAGCGCTCCCCATTGATATTGATCCCTAGTTGATCCCATTCTAGGTTTTGGAATATACTTTCTAGTAAGGCGATAAACAGTTTTGGTGATATGGGGTCACCTTGGCGGACTCCTCTTTTTATGCTGAAAGGATCACCTTTTCTATCTAGTTTTATTAATGCTTTGCTTTTGTTGTAAATTTTGCTAGTAATTCTATGTAGTGACTATCAATACCTTGTTTTTTAAGCGCATTCCAAAGCGCAGAGTGTGATACAGTGTCAAAAGCTTTTGCATAGTCTATGAAGGCTATATATAAACCTTTGTTATATTCTTTGTACCTTTCCATTATTTGTGTCAGTGTGAATAGATGGTCTATTGTGGAATAGCTCGCACGAAAGCCGGCTTGTTCTCTTGGTTGATTGCTATCGATTGTCTTTGTAATTCTTTTTAGTATTAGCAGGGTGAATAGCTTGTATAGAGCTTTTAGAAGACTGATGGGTCTGTAATTGCTTATGTCTGTGTGATCTCCTTTTTTATATAGTAAGGTAATTGTTGCTGTTTCCCAATCTCGTGGAAGTTCTTGTTCTAAAAGTATCTTATTAAATAGTTTCGTCAACAAAGGTGTCAAAGGATCGATTATAGCTTTTAAAATGTCGTTAGTTATTCCGTCATCACCAGGGCTCTTTGATAGTTTTAGGGTTTTTATGCCCTGATATATTTCACTTTCCAGAAACAATGGCGGTGACTCAGAATCACTGTCAGATTCATTTGCACTATAGACTTCCTGGTTAAGTTGAGTGTCACTGTACAGATTCTTGTAAAAGTTTGTAGCAGTATCTATTAGTGCAATTCTTGACGATATAAGTTTTCCTTTTCCATTTTTTAAAGACGCGATCCAATTATGTACGGGTTTCATGCGTTTTTGTTTTATCGAACCTCGGCTCTCAAGATTTTTTCCTATAATTGCAATTCTCTGTGCCTTAACATTTCTTTTAATTTTTCTCTTGATATTTCTATAAAGACAGCTGAGTCGCAGTTTCTCTTTTTTTGATTTTTCTTTCTTTACTTGCAATTCTTCTCTTTCTTTTATTAAACCCTTAACTTTATCTGTAAGAATAGCATCTGTTTCATTCCCATCCGGTGCATGTGGCAATTTTGATAGACTTTCTTTAATTTTGTTGATGACCGCATTATAGGTTTCCTGTATTTCAGATATATTGAAGTTACTAGTGATTTCCGCAAAAATGTTTTTTAGTGACTCTTTTTCAAGGTCATTAAAGTTATGAATTTTGTTTTTAAACGTTTTTCTAGATTTTTTTCGCATATGCTTCAATAAATATGTAGCTCGCACAAGTCTATGATCAGTTGGATGACTTGTACTGATGACTTCTACATTCTGTATCTTGTCTCTGTTACGTGAAAGTACAAAGTCAATTTCGTTTAGTGTTTTGCCGTCCGGGGATTTCCACGTCCATTTCTGTTTTTCTTTTTTTTTGAAGTGTGAATTCATCACATAGAATAAATTTGCCTTGCAAAATTGTAGTAGCATGTTACCTCTGCCATTTCTGTTCCCGTATCCCCATTTTCCCATTACTTGTTTATCTTCTAGGTTGGGCTTACCAATTTTAGAATTAAAGTCACCAATTATGAGGACGTCTTTGCCTGTGTCGTGCATGGCTTTCAAAATATCCATGTAGAATATTTCAATTTCTTCTTCTGTACTGGAACTGGTTGGTGCATAAACTTGTATAATATTAAGTGTCGTTGAATCTTCAAATTTTAAATCTAACCTACAACTCTATCTGATATAGTGATAAAATTTGATATGTTCTCTTTCAGACTCTTCTTTACCATAAAGCCTACACCATTTGCTCCCTTCTTGCTTCCATAGTATAGAAAAACATGATTTCCGTCTTCCTCTATATTTGTTCCCGTCTTTCTGATTTCAGACAGACCCAGTATGTCCCATTTAATATTTTGTAAAGCTTATTGTAGCTCGTATTGCCTGTTTATTTCTACTAAGGACCTAATGTTATATGTGCATACGTATAATTTTGCGTTGTTTTTATCTTTCTTGTATCCAAAATCCTTGGCCGAGATGGAGGGTTGCGGTCTACTACTCCCGCGGGGACCAGCCGTACTGGGAGAGATGATGGTTAAGTTTGAATTGTTTGTTTGTTGGTTGTTGTTCTCAAGCTTCCTGTGGCTGGCATTGTTTTGTAATTGCTAGTTTTTTGGATTTTTTGATGTAGAACGTGACGACGCCCTTTCTCTCATAAAAGTAAAGGCATCCATTTTGTTTATTTTACTGGGGCCTGGTATTGAACCATTGTTCCCTTGTGTTGGGGGAGAAGTTAGTGGTCGCTTCTTACTGTCAGAACTTTCTGCTTCCCTTTGAATTTTAGGTTTTATTACTAGTTTATCATACTATAAGTAAGCTATATTCCCCTTATCTCTCTCTTTTTTTAAATCTCCTTGCAATTCTTGTCGTTTAATCAACACTTCCTTTGGAAAGTCCTCCGCGACTCGTAATTCCATTACTTAATTTTTTCTTGTTTTTGAGGATTTCCGTTTTCTTCCACAAATTAAGGATTTTTATTAGAACAGGTCGATTTTTGTTGGGTATATACTTTCCTAGTCGGTAACATGTGACAACTTCATTTTTTCCCAGGCTGATGCCTAGGTCATCCTTCATAATATTTACGATTTTGGTAATTAGCTGAGTCTCACTGTCATTATTATCTGCTATGCTGTAGAAAATTAAGTTGCTTCTTTTTTCTCTATTTTCGAATGTTTTTATCCTATTTTCCAATATTTCTACCTTTTCTTTTAGAATATTATTTTCTTCTTTAAGTGGCTTTATATCGTATTCTAGTTGGTTTAATCTTTCCATTATTGTATCAGTTTGCTTTTCTATAAGCTTTGTTAAAGTTGCAATGAGTTCTTGGTTTTCCATTGTATAAATTGCAATTAATAACTCGAAGAGTGTAAACGGTTCTTTACGACAAGTCGTATCGTGTCGTTTAAACGGCTTTTTAGCGTTTTGAAGGTTGGTAGACTGCAGTATTCGGTACAGTAATTGTATTCTATGATTCAGTATGGCGGCGCTTTGTTTACAGTTTCATAGCATAATTACATAACCTCTAACGACGATTTTGATTCGGCCTGGTTTACCTTGTTCGTGTTCCAGCAGTTATTCACGATACTTATCACTGGTTTTTAAATAAATTAGCACCCCAATAGCACTTATTTTTGTGGAATACTTGTCAAAGTTACAATGTTGATTTGACAATAGGTACACATACAGTCGTTTTCCAGCAGTTTTATGTAGATATTTCACCGATATTATTTGATTCGCCAAGAAAATAACTTTGTTTAGAAGGGTAATGTTGTTTTTTTTAATGAGCCCAACGTTTCTTGCCAGTGGGTCGCACTTTTTATACTGTTTACGATTTAATTCTCGGAGACTTTCACGAAATGCACTTTGTTGTTTGACAGCACCGGAAGTCCTTGTGTCCCCCCCCCCCCCCCCCCCGTAACTTCTAAAATAAGAGAATGATAAAACTAAAAAAAATATATGTTGTACATTACCATGCAAACTTCCACCGAAAATTGGTTTGAACGAGATCTAGTAAGTAGATTTTTTTTTAATACGTCATAAATCGTAAACCGCAATTTACCTTTCATTCAATCAACTCAAATATTTAAAAAAAAACATTTAATTTAAAACTTACTACAGGTTTGTACGGAACCCTCGGTGCGCGAGTCCGACTCGCACTTGGCCGGTTTTATTGTATAGTTATAATCAAGTAAATGCGATGTTTTTAATAGATTTTATGAATAAATGGCTGAAATAAAAACTAATCACTTCACAAATTACTTATTACGATGGAATCAAATCCGGGGAGATTTATTTTAAGTAAGCACTGAGCTCAGAATAGCTGTTGTAATCCCGTTATTAATAAATATGGCTCTATCAGTTCCTGAATACAAAGGTGATAGCCTTACTTACTTAAGTAACAATAAAGGTGAGACGAGCTTTCTGGCGTCCGTCTCGGTGATGGTGCCTCTCGCGGACTGTTGCGCTAGCGCCGCCAGCAGCAGCATCAGACACGCTTGCAGTGCGAGCGTGCCGCACAGGTATAGTCGCACGAAGCAACCGCCGTGCCAGCCTTCCGACTTGCACTGCCATGTTATAGGATACAGGACCTCCACTACCAGGGCGACAAGGACTAGCCTGAAAAAAATTTTGGTAATGAAGAATTGCGAATAATAAATCGGGTATTCTTGAACTTGAGAATAAGTTAAGTAGCCGGACATTGGAAACTATGCCAGGAAAATAGGTATTCGGTGAAGGCTGAAACGCACATAACGAGGGCAGCGCCCGGCGCGGAGGCGCGACTTCAACCGCGCGGCTGCACCCCTAGTAAGTAGTAGGTATATTACCGGTTAACGCTACATTAAGGCATACCAATTTAAAATAAAATAATAATTTTCAGAGTACCCTCCTGAACACGAAAAGCGAGAGGCGATAAAAAACCGGCCAAGTGCGAGTCGGACTCGCGCACCGAGGGTTCCGTACACACCTGTAGGTATATTAAAAGTTACAGTATTTTTATTCCACTTTCAATTTAATACCTCTACGCGTTCATAAGGAAAGGGATAGTAAGTTTAAATTTATTCAAAAAAAAATATTATGTGATGTAACTAAAAATTTATGTTTTTCGAAATTCTTCCTTTAACTGTGCTATAAGACGTTGCTTCGTACCAAGTTTCAAGATTCTGAGTTCACGGGAAGTACCCTGTAGGTTTTGATTCCCTTGCGAGTGTCGAAAATTTGCGTAAAAATATTTTTATTATATGATGTAACTAAAAATTTATGTTTTTCGCAATTCTTCCTATATCTGTGCTATAAGGCGTTGCTTCGTACCAAGTTTCAAGATTCTGAGTTCACGGGAAGTACCCTGTAGGTTTTGATTCCCTTGCGAGTGCAAGAAAATTCGAAAATATGCAGCATAAACGACTGTATCTTTTGATTGTGTTGGCTTTGAAGTTTGAATTTTTCACAGCTCCAAGAGACAGTAGACCTGTGTATTTGATATGAATTTCAGTTTGATACCTCCATGCGTTATTGAGAAAAAGGCACAGACGGACGGACAACGAAGTGAACCTATAAGGGTTCCGTTTTTTCCTTTTGAGTTACGGAACCCTAAAAAGTGGTTCATCCCCTTGAGTAGGTATCATTTAGTATTTTAAGTTAAATTATGTAGTATTTTAAGATTATTTTTTTGAAAATAGATACCACTTACGAAATAAATGACGGTCAAAATGTTGAGTGAGTAGGTACTAAAACCATTAACTATGGAATTCTACATTCAACTTTTTAAACAATATAAAACTTACTTATAGCCAGGGTCTTACCACATCTATCAACGTGGAACTTGCTTATGCCGGTCAGAAAAAGCTTTATGTATGTGGTAAAAAGACCTCTCCCGCGTCTGACGCGACGCGACGGCTACCGACGCGGAAACGGCGTTTTTGTGTTTTGCCGCGTTTTCACTTTAAAGCGTGGAATACACATGCTACGTAGTAGCACATTAGCATGCTAGTTTAGAGCTAGTGCTACTTAGTAGCATACAATTAGCACGTGTATACGAAAAGAGCATGCTTCTGAATAAGCACGCTACTTAATCGTAAGCCTGTCTATTTTTTCGTGCTTAGGTACTAGCACACGGTGTAAGGCGCGGGTGAGAGGTAAGGTAAGGGGGGTAACTCCAAAGCAAGTCTGAACGTATTCTATGCGAGCATGCTACTTGATTTCAAACGTTGTCAGTTGTCACGATAGCTCGATGGGGCGATGACAAAACTTTACATTTTATTATTCTTCTCCTTCGTCTATTGCTCCTTTTCATTTAAAGTTTCTTTATTAAATGAGTTGCAAGTAAAAATATAACTGAATTTAATTCATTCCGCAAAGAAACGTCCATTTTGTATGTCAAATAATGAGCATGTGTATCTCAGACGTGCTAGAAAGAGGTATGCTCGTAATAAGTATGCTACTGAGGTCTGTGCTTTCATGAGCAAATGTATACACTCGGAGAGCAGGCTTTAAATGAGCATACTACCTAGTAGCAAACAAGCGTGCCTTTATTCCAGGCTTTAATGCCGTACCTATACATAAATCTCACGTAAAGCTTTTCTGACCGGCTCAAGCGGTTCCGCGTCTATAGATGTGGGGAGGCCGTTAGGTATGGACTTTGAGTTTTTACTTATGACATCTATTTACCTACTCGGAGTAGGTTAATTATACTGGGCATATAGTAACGGCTGTAAGTTTTACACTAATAGGTAAAGGTCCTCTGTGAAGGTCTGATTATCATACTTACTAATATTATAAATGCGAAAGTCACTTTGTTTGTTGGTTTGTTGGTTTGTTGGTTTGTCCTTCAATCACGCCGCAACGGAGCAACGGATTGACGTGATTTTTGGCATGGGTATAGTTGAGGACCTGGAGAGTGACATAGGCTACTTTTTATCCCGGAAAATTAAGGAGTTCCCGCGGGAATAACAAAAAACCACGCGGACGAAGTCGCGGGCATCAGCTAGTAAACAATAAATTAATATTTAAATATTCAATTACACTGATAAGTCAATTTAAATATCAATTAACCTAGATTTACGAGCTGCGAGGAATTTATAATTTTACTAGATTATGCCTGCGACTTCGTCCGCGTGGATTTATCAAAAAATCCTGTGAATATTATTTAGGTTCTCAGATTAGGTTTTAGGGTTATTGTAAATATTTACTACGTAATAAGCTTATTCCGCCCTCGGGATGCAAGTGCAACCTATTCCGTCGAATAGGCGGTGAAGAGGGTAGGTGCAGACGGACACATTTTATAATATTATTAGTGTGGAGTGTGGAGTTGTTGTGTGATTGAAGGACAAACCAACTAAAAAACATCTCTACATATAACAAACTCACGTTCGCATTTATACCTAAATATATGACGCGACTTTGTCTGCGAGGTTTAAGTTTTTTGTATTCCCGCGGGAACTCCTTAATTTTCCGGGATAAAATGTGATACAACCTGTCTCTGTACCAGATTTCATCAAAATCGTTTGAAAAGATGAGCTGTTTAGGCGTAGCAGACAGAAGACAGACACCCTTTCGCATTAATAATATTAGTATGGATATTGGTAGGATTACCTATACTGCTGTAGATTGACGAGAGAGAACAACCTAATAACTAGAATATGCATGATGACAGTAACCAAGAATCAATGAAATTATGAATTTATCTAATCAAATAGGATTCATGGATTATAAAAAACGTATTTATTTTTCTATTTCTAGTGAGATTGCTATTTATTTTGATAAAATAAAACTATAAAATACAGCAATCCGCCATATTGGGTAAAACACCAAGAAGCGAATGACGTCACAATTGTTTGTTTTCGAGGTTTGACAATTACACTATTGTTTACTGCACACTGCACAGAGTACATTGGTAAAACAATAGTGACGTCACAAACGACGCCATGACACCGCCGAGCGTTTTGGCGTGAATTTTAAAATTTAAATTTCATATGCCAATTTTATCTACAAAACCTTATTTTTCTGCTGAAATAAGATATTTTTTCGAAATAGTCGATACTTCCGAACATAATCCGACCACTTCTCAAAATCAGTCATCATGCCTATTTATTGCTGCTCACGTACCAAGTTACGACGTCAAATAAAGTAGCATTTATCAGTTAGCATTTAAAAATAAATGGTACACGATAAAGCTCCATTATGTCAACTGAATGCTGAATTGAATAATAAGCACGAGATGTCCAAAACCTAATGGAATGTCCGGTCGGGGTTAAGTGGCCGAGCATCAGCGAATAATGCCAATCAAAACGATTCCGCGACAATTCAAATACCATTATGAGGCAATCAGACGCCGGGGTCGAAGGTCGGAGTATACGACCTGCCCATGACTTTTCCCTTATACGCGGTGAGTTAGAGCGGGGCGGCGAGCGGCCTAAACAAGATAGGAATAATAATATAGCCACAGAATCATACTAATATTATAAATGCGAGTTTGTTTGTTTGTTTGTTTGTTGGTTTGTTGGTTTGTCCTTCAATCACGCTGCAACGTAGCAACGGATCGACGTGATTTTTGGCATGGGTATAATTGAGGACCTGGAGAGTGACATAGGCTACTTTTATCCCGGAAAATTAAGGAGTTCCCGAGGGAATTAAAAAAAACATATTCCACGCGGACGAAGTCGCGGGCATCAGCTAGTACTATCATCTACTAGTAATATCACAGTTTTGTATATCGTAAACTGTGGTAATCAGTATGGTACCTACTATAATATTCCGTGCTTCAGGTTCGTATCCAGGTTCACCTTAGCCTTAAGCCGAGAAGCCCTTCTAATTGTTTCCACTAAACCTAAGCAAGATAGGAATATAAAGCCACAGAATACTAATTAATAATATCACAGTTTTGTGTATCGTAAAAGTATGGCAATATGTCGTGCTTCAGGTTAGTATCCAGCCTCGACTCAGCCTAAAGCCGCGAAGCCCTTGCTGAAAGGGATATACCTATCTAATTGTTTGCAAGGATTTGCTCCTCGCTTACCGCTCCGCTCTCCGCACATGTGACACAGCTAAAAGTCGTGGGCGGTTACATTGAATTTAGTGTGCAGTTGAGGAGAAAGTTCAATCAAGTAGGTAGGTATTTTGATCGAGAGGGCCAAATAAAATCAAAGATTTGAATGTTCTATTAAAAAGGTCATGTTTCAGGGAGCTTACCTTTTTTATTAAGCATAACTCAATTGCTGAATAAACGAAAATGACCTAATAACCTTTACCTATAAGTAACTGGCAGGACTTTTATTCATTTAGTAGGGTCTTAACTCTTACCTACTGTACCAAGATTATCCATTTACTATGTAAACTTCTTCAACAATAAAATTATTTGTCTATGTAAGTATTAAGTACCTATGTTTTTTTAACTAAAAATACCGAAGTCGCTGTCACAGGCTTTTGGTAGCTACTAGGGCATGCTCCCGGGAATTACCGGTATCAAAAGTACCGGGAATTCCCGAGACTTCTGAATATTTTCAGTCTCGGTTCTCCACACCAGAATACCGGTACTTTTGATACTTTCGAGACTCGAGTTAAATAGATTACCTACTCCTCTAATTTAGTGCGGATATTTCTGAATGTACCTAACAATAATTTGGTTCACTCTATTGAATTTTATGCTCACAAATTCGAGGTAATAGTTTAAAAAAATCTTATTTTTACTTTGAATTTAAAAGCGACGATTATTTTTCTGCCACATCGTACCGTTTCGTATGTTAGTTTTTCTCATTATTTACCAGCAGAGAAGAGCTTTTTTGAAGATCAATTAATTGATGGATCTGTCACTGCAATAAAATTTGTTCTGCTTTAATAAGTTACAGTAGATTATGTTATTTTGATAACTGTATCGTTAGATAGTTTCATAATTTCCAAATGCAGATTGATAGAAAGAAAATTGAATGACTGGGTAACTGTAATATAAAATACAAGCGATCCGCCCCGGCTTCGCACAGTTAGCACTTATCATCATAATAGTATTGCTGTAAGGCCCTAAGACAGGAAAAAGTAATATCTTCTCGGACGCCAAGATTCTCTTGAGATTCCACCACTACAGCCTATTAACGTCCCACAGCTTGGCACAGGCCTCTACTCTTCTAGGAGAGAGGGAAATGGAGCTTAGACCCACCACGCTGCTCCAATGCGGGTTGGCGGGCTCTCTCTCTTGAGATTACCGAATATTAATTGGAGAAAATTTAGATTTAGATTTGTAATTCGTTGAGGTGGGGTCACTACATATGCCATATTAAAAAGAACGACTTTTAAAGGATCATTTTTTTGTCCCTCTGTCCAAGCCTGAATGCTTCTTTTTTCTACAAACTGCTTGAAGTAATAAATTGATTGAGGCATCTAATTGCTACAAAAGTAAAATGATTAGCTGATCACGATTTAAAAAAAAATACAGTTTACGAAGTGTACCTACAAGAAGTCCCACGCTATCACTTTAAAACCTATAAGCCGGCCATTCCCGTTGAACTACAATAAAACTTTGGGAACGAAGCGAATTATGGCACAAGTAAATGAAAAAAAACATGAATTACGATCCTGTGTGGAAGTATTAAGCGACAAGTTTATATATTATGCCAAATATTTGGTCTATTTCATACTTTCTGTAATGTATTTCCCTTGTTTTTGTGATAATTTATGGTAGTATCGAAAGTATCGAAAGAACCGGGAATTCCCGGTTCCATGCCAGTATCGGTCCAAAAATTCCCGGTACTCAGAAGCAGTATCGACTGCATGCCTTAGTAGCTACTAAGTATTAACTCGAGCACCTTTGTAGACTGTTGAATGTGACAACTGTAGGCATAAGACCTTGAGTTGGACTTGTAAACTAGGCTACTTCGCAGTGACTTCGCTTACAAAACAAGGTTAAAATCATAACCAAGATATTTCCTAACTATATTTAGTACTTGCTTCATAATTGTATGCGGTTTATTCTGATTTCTGAGTCAGAAATACAACGCCCATATGCGTTTCTGATTTACATAACTAAACAATAGGTACCTCTTGTATCCAGGTAGGTATACGTACATTGCACAAACGCGTAGTGACATCGATGAATTCGGAATTAAGTATTAATAAACGTTTTTGCTGACAAGGAGAAATATGAGGAATCTTTGTCATCATATCGTATTCTAAAGGTGAACGCACACTTATCCGAGCCGAACGCGTCGAACGAATCGAAGTCAAGGAGGCCTCGCACACTAATCTGCACCAGAAGAATCGACCGCGCCGAAAGAATCGACCGCGTCGAAGAAATCGTTTGTATTTCCTTTACGCCTGTCGCACTGTTATTACATGTGAATTGTGATGGATCTTGACGAGGTTTTTATTGTTTATTAATGGAAGATGAAGAAAGTGAATAAAAGGCAGTGGTTTGGAGAGTATTAAAATTGAGTGATTCTAATTTAATATTCAATTAAATTAGAATCACTCAATTTTAAAACAATGAAGATACAGTACTCTCGCGTTGCTCTGTCATACGCAACTGATAAAATGCGAGCGCATCGGTCGAGTCGACCGCATAAACCGCGCCGAATCTGATGACGTCATCCGAATTTGTCTAGGATTACTGGGGTTCTTGAAGATTCGGGCGATTCGACGCGGAGAAGTATGCGAGGTTTCATGAGATTTCATATACATAATTCTAAAATTCGTTTAGTTCGATTCGTTCGACGAGTTCGGCTCGGATAAGTGTGCGTTCACCTTAAAGATTATAATTAATAACCTCCACCTACATGAAACAGAGGTCAATACTCTATTTTCTAGTAGGTCCGGTTGATAACCCTATAAAGTCCTACCCTAGAGCAGTTTTGTAAAGCTCCAGGCGGTCTTGAAGGAAGCGATGACGGAGGAGGCCGAGTGGAGTGAAGAGGGATCGCGGTAGGGTTGCCAACCGTACCTACTATAATATATATAGTATCGTACTGTGTTTTGGCTCTGCGTACTATATACTGTTGAAGAAGTACGAACATAGTACGCAAGAATACTATATTTTAAAAAACAAGCTTTTGATTCACATCCATTTAAAAATTGAATGTGATAAAGCTTAGGACACTTTTATTTTTACACAAAAAAATTGTTATAAAAATGTAAGAAGTGCAAATAAATATATTAGGTATAGTATTTATTTTAAAAAAATAAGTCTACTTCGTCTCGTTCGTAATAATATTCTTCTGTTTTTGCGTTTTCGATAAAATACCAATTTTTTAAGTGACCCTACTATATTTTTTTATACCTTAGTCTGAAAAATACTATATTTCGCTGAAGAAATGTTGGCAACCTTAATGTGGCGACTATAGCTAAGCTAACCACCGACAACTGAATAGCGAAACAATGGTCAAAAACAGTTTCAGTTGCATCCGTAGTGGCAGTATCCCCTTAAACCGATTTGGTATGATCTTTTGACGAGCTTTGTGCATGAGATATTAGAATTATGACAAAAAGAAAATTGAAACATGAAAGACTAATCCCTCCCCAGTAGACAGCTGGAAAGATCCGATGCGCTCTGTGTCCCTGACCTCTGCGTCCCTACACAATGGGAACCCTTCGATTTGTTCAGGGATGACGGTATATGGCATGACTATAGTAACGTAGTCGATGAGGCGTGTCCTGTATGGCTAGCATGCGCACTACGAGTAAAATTATGTCTACCCGTTATCTCTCTCTGTCTACCGAAGCTAACATGGTTACTTGTCTCGTTACTTCAAAAGTAGAGATAAAAGTAATATTTCTTATCTGTGGTATTTTTCTCTACGAACCATCACATGTCGACTATTTTTTTCTTGTAATATACCGCATTTTGTGCATGTAGGGTAAATGAAAAATTTGCCAGAAGGACAACATCTCTCGCCGCGAGATAATCTCGTTGTGCGCATGCTAAGCACACTGGTGTGAGACGCTAAGTTTTTTTTTTGTAAAAATAATGTGATATTTTCTAGTAAGTAGTCAATTTTCTAGTATGTAGGTAATAGGTTAGTATTTTGTGATTGTTTCTAATAAAAAAAAATTTTTTTTCAATAAGTGCATCAAATCAAATAATCCTGTAGGTCCAATTTCGTTACAATCTTTCTCAACAAAAATCGCTTTTCTCAACCAACGAATCAAGATAACTCAGAGAATTTGATTAAAATTAAATAATCGAAGCAATATACCCAACAACCACTTACAAATACTAGGACCAACCTATACGATAGGTACTCGTACAATAAAAGAAATCACTTACCAGACGAATCGGAATAGAAGTTCAAATATACTCGGAAACACGAGATCGTCTGAGGCGGCCAGCCATTTGCGCCCCAGGAGCCGGAGCGCCGGCATCCTGCAACAAAAGAAATCGTTCTTTATTACGCGTCATTACAGTAAAAATTACCATGACAGTGACAAATAAAAGGAGATAAACGGTAGATCGCTCGTTTGATTACGGAAATTCCAGTTTCGTTGTGTAACCGAGCAAACAGCTCATTTTGCGTAAGTCCATGTAGTGATTTGCGCAAATACGGAGTCAATTCGAATTGCGACTTAGTGGTTCTGGGGCCCTATCTCAGAAAATGATTGCCTCAGTGAAACGATCGCTTTCACGCTCGGTTGACCGGCACTCCTTCGCCATCGGCCAAAATTCACCGTCGCAGCAAGAGTTCCATCTATACTTCATACTTACGGCCGGTTTCTGAATTGAGAAATTCATGTTCAGTCTGTCTCAAAGACTACTCAAGGACTAATTAAGCAAATTTTTGTGTCTGAAATGTATGGATGTATGTATGGATGTTTGTTACTCAATCACGCCCCAACAGCTTAACGGATCTGGCTGAAATTTGGCACAGAGATAGATTATAGTCTGGAATAGCACATAGGCTACTTTTAATCCCGGACAATTAAAGAGTTCCCGCGGAACCACAAAACCTCGATCCACGCGTACGAAGTCGCGGGCATCTGCTAGTCTCTATATATATATATAAAAATTCTCGTGTCACAATGTCAGTTACCATACTCCTCCGAAACGGCTGGACCGATTTTTATTAAATTTAATATGCATATTCAGTAGGACTGAGAATCGGCTATTATCTATTTTTCATACCTCCACGCGGACGGAGTCGCGGGCATCAGCTAGTAATATCATAAATGGGAAAGTTTGGATGGATGGATGGATGTTTGTTACTCCATCACGCCAGAATGGCTGAACGTATCTGCATGAAATTTGGCACCGAGATAGATTATAGACTGGATTAGCACATAGGCTACTTTTTATCCCCGAAAATTAAGGAGTTCCCGCGGGAACCAAAAAACCTCAATACACGCGGACGTAGTCGCGGGCATCAGCTAGTAAATTCTAAAAATCTCTACAATGATAGAGATTATAACAATTACTGATGCAGCTTTTACGGAATAGGGCTACTGCAATGCATTTGCTTTTTCATGTAGGATCTAACTTGGCAAATGTTCAGGTTTCTTTAGAAATGCCAGACAACCTACTAACTTTAAGTTTTTGCTTTTGCAACTTGCAAAAACATATAACTATTAGTACAGTTTGTGGCGTTACCTCCTTCCTAGCTGGCAACGCACATAAGCTTCGCGTTCGGAATTCGAACTTGCTTTTGGAATGTTTTTGTATTCGGAACGTCCTGCGCGCGAGAGCTGCGCTGTACCAACAGACGACACATCATTCTATTGCTGGGCGTCCAGCACAACGCATCTTTTGATATATTTCTATTGTACTTCTTTTACCATTTATCTATACAATGTTCTTATTCTATAAGTCGTTATTATAATATACTATCTTGATGGTGATTATCAAGTGTCTCATTTCAACGCCTACACTTAGGAAGTGAATCCTAACTAGGTAGTTGGTTGTAGAGCGAGGAAATCCAGTAACTCCCTACAAATGGTGACCCCGAGAAGAATATTTTCAATAAAAGGTCAGTCTATTTTCAAGTGACCTCAATAAAAGGTCAAAGCTCGCTTTTTGAGGACGTTTCATATCAAGCTAGAAGAAGAATAATCTTTGAAATTTAATAGTAATCAGAAGAATACTTATTTAAACAAGAATATTATTGTGAAGCATCGTTGCCAAGGAGAAACATAAATTCATCGAAGAAGACTTCGAAATTATTTTCGAATAAATAGAATGCTGTGACGGATCGATGGACATTTGACATCGCAGATTTTATTTCTTTTTTTCAAGATTCAAATATAAGAAGGAAGATTATAGTTCAAATTCAAATTTTGGAAGAGAAAAATTATAGACAATAGTGTCAATTGTTTTGAATTTGTTTTATAGGAACGTGTCTATCTGCCATTTTCAGATATTTTGTAAACATTGTAATATTTTCCGTGTATTTTTCTTTTCATTTCAGCTTAATCATTTATTTCAGATTAGCTATAGTGATAAATGTGGTAACGTAGATTTTATACAGCAGTTCGAATAGTGAGTTTCTTAAAGCCAAGTTAGCAAGCGCCACAGCAATTTTCAAAATTTTAGAAAACAAGAAGAAGCAGATTAAGGCTTTGTAAGCTCCTGATGGGTTTATCAGTCGTGCTCTTCTTTGCTCAGGGTATTCTTCGCGTCGGTTCTGCAAAGTGACGTCGCCGCATTACTCATTGCGCTGCTTGACGCCTCGTCGGACGCCTTCACGCCCAACGCTGTGTGACTCTTCCGACGTTCTTCCGTGCCCATCGCTGCACGACTCAACCCGACCGACGCGACGCCCCTCGTGCCCAACGCTGCACGAGCTTTTGGAAACGGTCGCGCCCATACGCTTCGTGATCTGACCGACGCCCCTTCCGCATCTAGCGATATGCTATGCGGTTATCGACTGGCGATTTTTTGCGCTCAGCCTTATGCTGCGCTGCTTCTGCACGTCTCGACGCCTTTTCGTGCCCAACGCTGCACGAACCGTCCGACGTGGCTAGCTCGCCTCAGTCGCTTCGTCATGGTCTTTGTTTCCTTTTTACCCTATTGCCTAATTTTATTTTATTTTTCTCCCCTTGTTTTCTTTTCTCTCCGCAGGGGGGTGATGTGGCGTTACCTCCTTCCTAGCTGGCAACGCACATAAGCTTCGCGTTCGGAATTCGAACTTGCTTTTGGAATGTTTTTGTATTCGGAACGTCCTGCGCGCGAGAGCTGCGCTGTACCAACAGACGACACATCATTCTATTGCTGGGCGTCCAGCACAACGCATCTTTTGATATATTTCTATTGTACTTCTTTTACCATTTATCTATACAATGTTCTTATTCTATAAGTCGTTATTATAATATACTATCTTGATGGTGATTATCAAGTGTCTCATTTCAACGCCTACACTTAGGAAGTGAATCCTAACTAGGTAGTTGGTTGTAGAGCGAGGAAATCCAATAACTCCCTACAAGTTCGCGCGCGAGTTAAATGCAGAGCTAATGTATGGTGACACATGACAAAAGCTCTGCATGCAACTCGCGCGCGTACTATAGTTATATCTGCTTTCTTAAACCAAAGGCAAGGTTGTCTTTAAAAGTAAAATCAAAAATCGATAAATTACTGAACGTTCAAGTACAAGGCCGATGCTTTATCAACATTTATTCAGTGAAACCAGCTTATTTTTTATCACCAATCAATATGTTGGAAGTACTTTCTCCGTTACACGATTGTATTTTGAGGTCGTGAATTTAAAGATGAACGGCCCTCCAATGACAATCATGCTTAAATACGAACTCTCAAATGCAACGTAAGACTCCACAGATGTTATTATGTGCAGATTACACACACAAAGATTAGACGTAGTAATTTAATGTATACTAGGTAAAGGTTTACCTTACACGTTATTACGTGATAAAATACGAGTATACACCGTCCAAATGAGCTCATATGGGCATGGTGCTCAAGACACTGACGCTATTACCCCTAGAATTATCAGGTTAATCTGTTGGGCTAAATAAGCGCCAGTTTTAGGATCACCAGTAGCGTGAACTAATTTCTGGCATACAAAGTTGACAATATAATGTTTTGTATCCGATGAACATGGGCCCAGACTCTAGTCTCATTTATCCTGTTAATTTATATTGTCTACTTAGTCTTAAAAGCTTTCATAGTGTCATTTATACAAAATATAAAAAGGTGCGATATGAAAACCGCAAACTTCTCTTGCCTGTACTTGTCGGTTGTCGCGTTCTCAAATCCGCCTCAGTGTCCTACATTCTGAGTCCAGTACACTGAACCCGGACGAATATATTTTTGGGATTCGGAATCTTATTCAGTCTTGTTTACCCATTACGTACAGTCGACTTCAAAAGTCCATACAATACATATAGTCAAATAAATATTATAAATGCGAAAGTTTGGATGGATGTACGATTGTATGGATGTTTGTTGCTCAATCATTCCCCAACAGCTAAACGGATCTGGTTGAAATTTGGCACAGAGGTAGATTATAGTCTGGAATAGCACATAAGCTACTTTTTCTCCCGGAAAATTAAAGATCCCGCGGGATCCAAAAAACCTCAAACCACACAGAAGAAGTCGCGGGCATCCGCTAGTACAATATAGTTTAAATAACGCTAAAATTTCTTTGAATCGCTCATTCAGACATACATGTAAGAACTAACCATAATATTAACCTTAAATTAACAGCATTGCCTTCCTTTCTTCTATTTCCAAGAATTGTCAAATGCCTACAAAAGAATAATAAAGAATATTATAATTTTTATAATCCAGACTAGTTTATTATAAATGCGAAAGTTTGGATGGATGTATGGATGTGTGGATGTATGGATGTATGGCTGTTTGTTACTCAATTACGCCCCAACGGCTGAACGGATCTGGCTAAAATTTGGCACAGAGGTAGATTATAGTCTGGAATAGCACACAGGCACATAGCAATAGCACTTTTTATACCGAAAAATTGAAGAGTTCCCGCGGGATCAAAAAAACCTCAAACCACACAGAAGTCGCGGGCATCCGCAACAATATACCTAGTTTAAAAATTGAATCGCTTATTCAGACATACATGTAAGAACTGACCATAATATTAATCTTCAATTAACAACATTTCCTTCCTTTCTTCTATTCCATGAATTGTCAAATGCCTACAAAAGAATAATGAGAAAAATTATATTTTTTTAAATCCATACTAATATTATAAATGCGAAAGTGTGTCTGTCTGTCGGTCTGCTAGGCTTTCCCGGCCCAACTACTCAACCGATTATGATGAAATGTGGTACAGAGACAGGTTACTTCCCGGGGAAGGACATAAGCTACTACGCGGGATTAAAAAAAACAATCCACGCGGATGAAGTCACGGGCATCATCTAGTAAGTATTATTTCTGTAAGTGTGACTTTGTAACTGATAAGTCATTGCTTGTTTTCTTATTGGACTTTTGACGTCAACTGTACCTATATCCGAATCTCGCTCGGTCAGTAGGACTGTTTGGAGTAAATAATGCATTTAATGGTTTAATTTTAAACACTAATTGTGCGAGGTGGTATATTTTATGATTCCCAAGCCATTTTAGCGATGACATGAAAATATTTTAACGAACCTTGCGAAGTTGAAGTTTATTATGTAGGTAGGTAGGTAGCTTAAAATTTATCACAGTGCGAACAAAATAACAAAAATTGAACAATACACATTTTTCCGCTTCGCGTTGTGCTAATTAACAGTCTGTTGAGCAATCATTAATAATTGTTTTAACCCACTTATTCTGCCGCAAGCGGCTGTGCAACGAATGTCAAAAATCTATTAAAAAATTACAAATTTAAAAAAACCCCCGACTAGGAAAAAGCTGATGACTTTCAGACAGATGAACAGATTTTCATGAAACATGGCTAAGAACACTCGGGATAAAATTATCTATGACACAAAAAATACTAAACGAAAATCGGTTCATCCGTTTGGGAGCTACGATACCACAGACAGATACACAGATACACAGATACACAGATACACAGACAGACACGTTAAACTTATAACACCCCTCTCTTTTTGCGTCGGGGGTTAAAAATAACAACAATTAATGAACGAGAGGAATATGAATGAATCAATGTTTAGAACAGCTCTGATCATCATACTTTGGTGACCTTTAATATTTTAATACTAGCTGATGCCCGCGACTACGTCCGCGTGGATTGAGGTTTTTTGGTTCCCGCGGGAACTCCTTAATTTTCAGGGATAAAAAGAAGCCTATGTGCTATTCCAGACTATAATCTATCTCTGTGCCAAATTTCAGCCAGATCCGTTCAGTCAGATCAGATTTTAATATTTATTCACCAGTCCCAGTGTCTGAATTATTAAATCTAACAAGTTAAAAACGCAATTCCCGGTTTCCGATTGAGCTGAAATTTTGCATACACTTTAGATGACAATGCAAGATACGTCATTCTTTATCTTAGTCACCCTGTATTAATAAGTTTAAGTGTGAGATCTAATAGAACATACTTTGACTTAGCTCTAACTTAAGACTGAGTTAAAATGAGACAGATTTATGATACGCACATGTACGCACATAAGTCTATCCCGTTTTTAACTCTAAGTAAAGCCTGAGCAAAGTCAAAGTATGCTCTATATATATCAGCATTAGTATGCCCTACTTATACTCTAACAGATTTTTTGACACGCACTTGACCAGTTTATTAATAGGTTAGCTTGATATGAAATATATGCATATTGAACGAAAGTAACACCAAACCGACACTTTTTGCGAGCTAGGAAAATAGAATCTGATTCTGATTCGGTTGGATATCTTCTAAATATATTAGGCCGCCAACCCGCAATGGAGCAGCGTGGTGGGTCTAATTCCCTCTCTCCTATGAGAGTGGAGGCCTGTGCCCAGCAGTGGGACGTTAATAAGCTGTAGTGGAGTGGATATTAGGCACTAGCTGATGATGAAGAAGCAGGCAGGTGAAGGAAAAAGTGACTGAATGGTGACTGGCTGATCTTGATAGATCAGTCTATCAATATTCCTGTACTCTAGTCTGTAAGCATGGAGAATGGAGATAATTGATCTCACACATTAGGTACCTAGGTTACACATTATATTGTTAAATTTTCTGGAAATAAGGTCCAGTTCTTTTTAAGTGTTCAATAAGACCTAGAGTTTTTAGTCTACTGGTTTGTACCAGATTTAACACCACAGCCGAAGCCTCCCACTAGGCCAGGGGTGTCGTTTTCCAGCGTCGTGGACCTGACCCGACCTGTGCTGTGTTAGTAGTGGGCCGTAATAAATTTGATGATGCATGTACCCTCAGAATACAGAACAAACCATGCACCTAAGCATAACAAATGAATACTCAACTACCTGAGTACTCAGTCCTCCAACATCTGGGAGATGACAGGAACCACTACAAAGAATACCGTCGTGCATCACTACAAAAAATAAAGGTAAAGTAAAATATATCAAAGTCCACCTTAAAGAGCGCATGACATTCAATGATAGGCGTTCGCCAGTCAAGCAAAAAATATAGGCATTAGGCACTCATTTGTACCCTTCTAGTAAAAAAAACTTGCCGTAAAGTACTCGAGTAGCATTCAAAATCACGTTATTTATATATCAGAAACATAAGTGTACCTACTTAGACTTACAATAACATAAAATATTGTGAAGCCTCCGGTTCAAGTTGACTCAAGCCACAAAGCGTTTGGCAAGTGCAAACTGCGCCTTTGACGTGAGCAGGAAATAGATAAAAATTCTTTCCAAAAAACAGACTTCCAACGCCACTGTAAAGTACAAAATAATTTTGATTTCTACCCACTATGTTGAAGTCGGGCGGGTATAACAAGGTTAAGCAAAGTTGACGCATCAGACTCGCCCGACTTCAACATAGTGGGTAGAAATCAAAATTATTTTGTACTTTACAGTGGCGTTGGAAATCGGTTTTTTGGAAAGAATTTTTATGTTTAACTTTTTAGTGTCAGGGTTGAGGATTTGGAGTCAGAATTTTTTATGGGACCACCTCGAGAGCTTCCTCTAACGACTGATAGAAAAAAATTTCAAATCGGTTCAGAAACCACGGAGATATGCACCGACATACATTAAAAAAAATACGCGCCGAATAGAGAACCTCCTCCTTTTTTGGAAGTCGGTTAAAAATCCATACCGTACGTAGCAAATATAAGTCGAGACTCAAGGCGTCCTGTATTGACAAGCAAAAGGTGTATCCAATTCCAAACATGATAAAAACATAGAGCGACAATGGAGAAGTTTCATGATATTGTTAATATTATAGGTATTCAACGTAATGGTATTAAAATATAGATCAAAACTAATCAATCACTGAAAATAATTTTGAAATCCATCAATAAATGACTTAGAATAAATAATAATAAGTAAGTGAGTCACCATTTGGTAAATTTAGAAAATTGTATTCGTGCACTAGGTAAACTATTGTGAAATAATACAGGAAACGGTGATAATAGTGAACAAAGTTCCTGGCCCACAAACTATTTCCTGGAAAGGATTCCTTGTGCTTATGGGAAGCCGGTTTTATTCCCGAATTCATAGTTCTCAGGTTGATTGCATATAGTTGGAATATATAAACAGCATAACAATCCCTGGTGACTGCGATTCCTCAGGATTCCTGTGAATAGCGCGGGTCTTATGGTCATTTGTAGCCACATTTGTATATTTGGAGGAATCCTCTAAGAACAGTTTGTGAAGTTTGAAAAGCATAAGGAGTTGGCTGAGCTCGGTCTACTAAAGCGACCCTTAAACCTTATTTATCGGCTTATGTCCAGTGCGGATATAAAATAAATACTGCTCTCACAGAAAATAACCCAGGTTTTTGTTTGCAAGTGTTTTCATTGTGATATTTTTTGTGTTAATTTTATTGTTTAATTGCATTATGTTTTAGTTTTTAATTTTTGCTGTTTTTTGCTAATTTTTTTTTGTGTGTTAAGTATTATTTATATTCTTTGTTATTTTTACTTAGTTGTGGCGCCAAGCTACTGTGCCAGGATGAGACAGTCGGGGTGACATGTCACAAGATAGCGTTCGCTGTGAGCAGTGTTCCAACCCTCGTTTCTTCAAAAATCACAAAGGCCTGAAAATTCATGTAGGAAAAGTACATAAAACCATAAATTCATCATCGGTACCACCCATTTCATTCTCTTCCATTCCAATCAACTCACCTGCTGCCCCCCTATGGGAATCCTTAAGCACTTTTAAAAACTCAGTCCCTGTAATCAGACGCATTCCACGAGGTTCACGTCATTCAGTTTCCTCATCTCTTAAAAAAACCATACAAAATGTTTTATGTCATAACACCTACCATAGCTGGGAACTCTTGCTCACGTTCGCGTACCGTACGCTACACGTGGACAAAGGTCAGAGCCTCTCCCTTACACAAAAAATAAAAAATAACTGCTCTAATAATGATAACAATTACATCAACTTTTCTTCCCCTTCGCTTCCTCCCTTAAAACGCAGTGTTACTTTACATAAATTAATTGAAAATAAAGTAGGTGATGGTGATCTTAAGGGAGCGGCTCGGATTTTATTTTCTAGTGACACTGTTGCCCCTGACACGGCGGAGACTCTGGAAGCACTGCGTTCCAAACATCCATCCCCATCTCATAATTCTTCTTTTCCAGACGCACCGAGCAGTGACGATTTGGTTTTTCAGGCCACTACAAACGACGTGCTGGGAGCTCTGTTGGCTTTCAGGAGTGGTTCGGCTGGAGGGCTCGATGGTTTGTCCCCACAACACTTTAAAGATTTGGTTTGTGGTCCAAATATCGACACAGATGGAACACTCCTCAAAGCCATCACTGATTTGGTGAACCTGATGCTATCTGGACGAGTACCTCAAGAAATAGTTGAAACTTTATATGGTGCCAATCTATGTGCCCTCAAAAAAAAGGATGGTGGTATTCGTCCTATAGCAGTAGGTTCGACGATTCGGCGCGTCGTTTCCAAAATTTGCTGTACAAAAATATTACCATCAATTTCATCTACATTTGTCCCCGTACAATTAGGCTTTGGAGTTAGGGGGGGTTGTGAGGCAGCTGTTCATGCGGCTCGCACGTTCCTACTTAACTCCCGGGAGGAGGTACTCCTTAAAATTGATGTCAAGAATGCTTTTAACTCAATAGATCGTGGTGTCCTCCTCTCGGAAGTAAAAAATAAATTCCCACAGCTGTATCCATACTTAGCGCAGTGCTACCGGAATCCATCTAAACTTGTTTATAAAAAAAATTTACTGAGCTCCGCTGTGGGCTGTCAGCAGGGGGATCCTCTTGGACCCGCTGTTTTTAGTTTGGATATCCATCCTATCATTTCGACGCTAAATTCAAAATTTAATGTTTGGTATTTAGATGATGGAACCTTAGGTGGCGAAGTGAACTCAGTTTTGGACGACCTAAGCTGTATTATATCAAAATTTGAATCTATTGGCCTAGAACTTAACTTTGATAAATGCGAAATATATGTTCCAAATTCTTTTTCGGCTGATTCTAAATTAGATATTTTAGAACAATTCCAAAATTTGGCACCTGGTATTAAAATATTAAATGATGAGTCACTTCGTCTCCTAGGGGCTCCTGTACTAGAAGCATCAATTCCTCAGTTTGTAGAAAATACTATTTCAAAATTTAGTAATAACTCCCACCGTCTGCTTGAAATTAATCCACATATAGCTCTTACAATATTGCGTTTTTGTTTATTTGTTCCAAAATTTACTTATTATCTAAGATGTTCTCCATTTTGGAAATTTAATACTTTATTGGACAATTTGGATACTTTTGTTAAAAATATTCTCACTAGTATTCTAAATTGTCCAATAAGTAATCAAGGATGGTCCCAGGCTTCTCTTCCAATTAGGTATGGAGGTCTGGGTATTCGCAAAATTTCTAGTGTTTCGTTGCCAGCATTTCTTTCCTCTGTTTACAGTACACACACTCTCTATGGCAAGATTATATCCAATTCTTTAGGATCCATGGAGGTGTCTTGCTTAGCAGAGGCAAAAAATGAATGGTCAAGACTTAGTCCCAGCCAAGTGCCGGTTTCTCTTTCTTCCCAGAGACAGTGGGATGACATTGTTTGCAAAAAATCATTTGACACCTTATTAGCTGAGGCCATTTCTGAAAAAGACCGTGCTCGTCTTCTCGCTGTCTCTGCAAAAGAGTCCGGTTACTGGCTACATGCCCTTCCCTCCGCCAACCTGGGCACTTTGTTGGACCATACAACACTCACTGTGTTGATTGGTCTTAGGCTTGGCGCCACAATAAACCAGCCTCATCGTTGCCACTGCGGTGACAGTGTTGACGCCTTCGGCCACCATGGACTCTCCTGTTCGAGAAGCGCTGGTCGCTTCTCCCGTCATAGTACTATTAACGACGTCATCCGGAGGTCCCTTGCCACCGCTCATGTGCCAGCTGTACTGGAACCTATTGGTTTGGCACGTAGCGATGGCAGGAGACCTGATGGTATGACGCTCGTTCCTTGGAAGATGGGCAGGTCACTTGTTTGGGATGCAACGTGTGCAGACACTTTAGCTGCATCCCACATTCAGGCGACCTCCTCTGTGGCGGGTGCAGCGGCCATCAGCGCCGAACAGGCCAAGAGGCGCAAATATGAAGACCTCGATGGGAGCTTCATATTCGTGCCTTTTGGTGTGGAGACCTTGGGGCCGTGGGGCCCGGGGGCTCGAGCTCTTTTTGAGGAAATTTCGAAAAGGGTTATCGAGTCAACCGGGGACCCGAGAGCCGGCGGCTACCTTGGTCAAAAAATTAGTTTGGCCATCCAAAGGGGTAATGCTGCCAGCATCTTGGGTACAATGCCTCGCTGCGGTGGTCTCGATGACGTTTTAGATTTAATTTAATTTAATTTAGTTTTAATTTAATGTAAATAGTTTTAATAAATAACATCAGTTATTGTTATTAAATACCTTCTGAGTATTACCAATTGAATACAAATGAACTCACTTAGAAATATATTAATGAAGTTTACGTATTTTAGTACGTAACGTCTGTGGTTTTCTCGTGTGGAACAAAATTATTAACTTTTTCATTTGTTAAGATAGGTATTTCATATTTTTGTTTTATTTTGCCTTAATTTTCATAATAAATTTAAATAAAAATAGAAACTTTTCCATTGTGCGCGGTTGCCGTGCGCCGTCTGCCGCGCACATACCTACACATAGTCTTGAAAACCTTATTAGCGCCTGGAAGAATTGTGTTGTGTCCTGCAAAAGGCGCGCCCGTGTTTCAGCCTCGCACTTGCAGCTCTTATGTTAGGATAACACTTAAGGCCGTACACAAGGGGCTTAAGGTGAGGATATAAATCCAGTAAAGACCCAGCAATCCTCGTTTAATGATTAAATCCGCGACACGAGGACGGTAAGTACTTGAAAAAGGGGTTCGGAATTCGTAATTTGGAAGAGATTAAATATCGTGAAATATTCGTAATTCGGAACATGGGGTTTTATTAGCGATGACATCGTTGCCGTCGATTGATCACGAAGTGGGTCAGGTTGTGTTTGATAAATAGGTTCTTACTATCTAGGTACCTACTTCCCTAAACCACAGATGAAAGAATAGTTATCTATACTTCCTAAACTCAGTATTATCAAAATATATAATAGCTAAACAAAACACGTTACATAATTGCGTCCTCCACGCAAAATACCGCAAGGCGAATTAAATCAGAATTAAATAGAGCTTCTAAGTTTGAGCCAGAAAGACGCCGCTACCCCTCGACTCTGCCGGTGTGCGTTGCGCCTAAAGGACGCAACACAAACGCGAGCGCAAGATTCACCAAATCCGCAAAAGACGCATTATTAGGCGCACTACGAAATGTGTACATCGGAGCCTTTAGTGGACGATATCAGTTCCTACAAGGCGCTCGATGCGGCAGATTCGGATAGTGATGCGCTAAACTTTGCGGCTGGCGTCATATTGCAATTTCAGTGGTTTAATTGACAAGACAATAAATACCTAGCAGCAAAATGACAGCTACAGTGTGACTATCGAAATCATCGAAATCACTCCTGATTGGCTGGCATTAGACATCCTTCTCACTACTGGCTACAATGCATTGATGCAGTAGGAATACCAAGTTCAGTTCAAGTTCAGCCAATCACAATTTATTGTGATTGTTATAATGAATGGCGCAGCTTTTCCGTAATGACAGTACAGTTTTAAATCGATCGGGTGGCTTTTACGCTTCTCGCAGTAAGCGGTTTGTCTTGAGTTATACGATCACCTTTAGATCGTTATAGCAGAAAACACATTAAAGTATATAAATTTCGGGAGTGGAGACGCAGAGTAAATAGTAAAATAAGCAATAAAGCCTCCAACAATAAATCTGCTATTACGTTCAATGACCGTAAAGTTGCTATTTGGAAGAAAATAAGTACCTCTTCAAGTTCATACAATTGGATAATATTTGTTGCTATAGACTACCTTGAATTTTGCAAATGCTTCTTCCCTAGCGATTACAGTAATAGCAGTAATTCATAGTGAATCAACATTCGATATACTTAGCATATAGCCAATCTAGAAAATCAATGCATCGAAAGTCTAATGAATGCTTGAGAGTGCAAAATGGCAATAAAGAAAATTATGTCGGGTACATCCCCATAATAATATGTAGTGTGTGTAGTAAAGTTTTTGGAAGTTTGAATTGGCTTGACATTTCTTACAATTTTAGTAAGGATACCCCGCGTGTGCTACTACGCTAAAAAAAAGTAATTTAAAATAATTTTAGTGGTCCAAGTCCATCTTCACATTATTGCCTTTCTAATGAGACCGCGGTGTGGGGCACATCGGTTGGATGATTTTAAAGTATAGATAACGGACATGAGTAGTTTGTAACATTTTTTGTGTATTGTATATTCGACAGGATAGGATAATAAAGATAAATCATAAATCAAGATATAGTAATATTGGTAGACTTATGGCGTAGTATTCAGAGAAAATACAGGTGAATAAGTTAATAATAAATAAGTTAAGATTTTCCTTGTAATCTCATAAAAAATGAAGAGGCAACATGAAGAGTGTAAACAAACCAGAGATCGAGGCGATGAATTTTCACTATTGTATTTTTATCAAATCATTGCCACTAGACATGTACGCAATTCTTATTTTAACGTTCCACTTTCGTTTCTTGAAACTAATCTATTTATCATAATAGTATCAAATCCATATCCATTATTTTATATTATAAATGCGAAAGTGTCTGTCTGTCTGCTACGCTTTCACGGCCTATCTGTACAACCGATTTTGATGACATTTGGTACAGGGATTGTTTGTATCCCGGCGAATAGGCTACATAGGCTAATTTTTATCCCGGAAAATTAATGAGTTCCCGCGGCAATCTAAAAACCTTTATCAACGCGGACGAAGTCGCGGGCATCATCTAATTATTAATAATGTAAAGCTTCTGGAAGTTTGAATTGGCTAGACATTTCTTACAATTTTAGTAAGTATAATAAACCTAGAAATATATCAAGATAATTTTAGACTTGGTGTAGTAGGCAGAGAAAATACAGGTGAAGAAGTTAATAATAAATACGTTTTTCATGTAATCTCATACATGACATGAAGAGGCGACATGAAGAGGGTAAACAAACCAGAGATTGAGACGATGAATTTTTTATTGTATTTTTACCAAATCATTGCCATTAGACATGTACGCAATTCTTATTTGAACGACGGAGTTCCACTGTTGTTTTTCTTAAAACTAATCTATATATTCTAAGTATATTTGATAAGTAGTAACTATCTACCTATATTTTTTTA
Organism: Erebia epiphron; assembly: GCA_963932025.1. Lineage (NCBI taxonomy): Eukaryota > Metazoa > Arthropoda > Insecta > Lepidoptera > Nymphalidae > Erebia > Erebia epiphron. Next base: position 36,067,038 of record OZ009948.1, on the reverse strand, counting down.
AATATATAGGCTAGCGCTTGGCTGCAATCAGACTTGCTTGCAAGTGGTGATGCAGCCTAAGGTGGAGCGCGCTTGCCCAGAAGATGCCTATTCACTCTTGATGATAAAAAGGTGACGGAGGAACCAGATCGAATAGTTTTTGAGCACACTCTCCGAAATATATCCTGTAGAATACCGACAGACTAGCAACAAAAAAATGTGCACCTTAAAGAAAATTTAGTAGGTAGCATCTATACTTCTATCTATACTAATATTTATAAATGCGAAAGTTTGTATTGAGGTATGGATGTTTGTTACTCAATCACGCCCGAACGATGACACTTGGCACAGAGATAGGTTATAGTCTGGAATAACACATAGGCTACTTTTTATCCCGGATAACTAGTACAGCATCAGCTAGTACAGCATACACCTAAAGTTTAAAAGCATAATATTGAACCCTATCTCAAAATTTCCATCGAGAAAATACCGATGGGAATAAGGTACACGCACATTAATTGCGCGTCTTATAGGCTTTCTAAGGAAGCTGCGTTGTAGGTGCTTGTAGTTCATGAGAATAAACAGAACCGGGATAGAACTGTTGCATGTTGTGTGTCAGTCAAATACAGCTGGCTTATTGAAAAATATTTATGTGAACTGTTTAGGCTATGAACTATTTTTGTCTGTTTGTCTTTTTGTACAGCCGTCAAACGGATTTGTTTACCGAGTGAACTCTTTGAGACTTTGAGATTTCTTTTCTTTTTATTTTAGCTAAATTGTGTCGAGTGCCTATATATGAGACTGTGCCGATATCCCTGGCCTCAATAAACTAATATTATAAATACGAAAGTTTGGATGGATGGATGTATGGATGGATGAATGTTTATTACTCTATCACGCCAGAACGGCTGAACGTATTGGCACAGAGATAGATTATATAGTCAAGGATAACGCATACTTGGGCTACTTTTTATCCCGGAAAATTAAAGAGTTCCCGGAGGAACCAAAACACCTCAATCCATCGCGGACGAAGTCGCGGGCATCAGCTAGTATCTAAATAATTAGTCTTCCAGTCTGAAACTATCTTAGCATAGAACAAAAATATGGCCTTATTTAAAGATTCTTCCTTTTTGTTGAAGTTCTGTTGTACCGAATGAAGCTCAATGATACATTAAGATAAATATCTGAGCTTAGGCTCGTAAAGTAAAGGACAGAGGGTTTGCAAATAGGGGTAGAGCCATAAATTCCCATTTGCTCGCTTTTTTCTACTACTTACAGACCACAATTTACGTAGACTGTGTTAGAATCTAAATATAGATGTTAATGTGCTAGAATTGGATTGAACAAATCTATAGCTATACTAATATTATAAATGCGAAAGTTTGGATGGATGGATAAATGTATGGATGTTTGTTACATGAGTAATGTGTTGTGTGTGTGTGTGTTGTGTAACTTGTGATTGATCATACCAGAGCGGCTGAACAGATCTGAATGAAATTTGGCACAGAGATAGATTATATTCTGGAATAACACATAGCCTTTTTATCCCGGAAAATTAAAGAGTTGATCCGACAAAACCTCAATCTACTCGGGCGACGTCGCAGGCATCAGCTTCTTGTATAAAAAATCCAAAAGTTACCTTGAAAGCTACTTAAGGGTTACTTATATGTGTGGAATGTAGTGCAATAGTGAAACTTCTTTACAAAATAGTCATCAATCATCTCTATTACGGCATAATTACCCACGGGCCACGACTTTCAGCGTGTGATGAGGGAAACAGGGCGGCGGAAGTGCGGCGTGACGTGTTCAAATATTTTTCTGCCTAGACGTGTTATGTTTTCGTTTACAGCGGAAAAATCGTGCGCTGGGCATAATATTTTCTTTTGTTTAAAAATCTATACAACTATCTATGCAATTAATGTATCTGTCACCGTAAGATTGTAATCTAACGCTTTTTTTCATAGGTTGTAAACAGTCGAAAGATTGTGAACCGCAGGCCGACCGTGTATCTTTTGCATCAATCATTGATACATCGCAATCACCTCTGATTGGTTAACACCCTTCCACTATTGGACGAAATCCATTGACGCAGCAAGAATACCATAAATTCAGCCAATCGGAGGTGATTGCGATGTATCAATGATTGATGCAAAAGTTACGCGGTCGCCCTGCTGTTCCATGTTCTAAGTGTCAATTTTTGAAATATTCATTGTATTTACGTTTTCTTGTCTCTTTCTTGTAGGTTAGGTTAGGGTTCGACATAAATAATTAGGCTCAGGTTCTATCGGGTTAATAAACCTAACAGATTACAATCTACCGAAAAATAATGCGTTATATTGTAATCATTCGACAGTTTATAATTTCGCGAGTTAGATTATAATCTAACGGGGTTTACAATCTTACGGTGACATATCTATTTGTCAATTGCCAGTAGGTACTATCATTTATTAATTATTACGACGTTTATTTTTCTTATTTTTCTTTCTATAAGTATTCTCTCTCTGCGTCGTATTCCTCATTAGGGTCGTAAGCCCTTTCCATTAATCAAGTAATGGTAGGATTCTTGGTATAATAATGCGGTGGGTTCCCACTCGTTCCGCATATGGCTCGACTATGACTATTTAAACTTAGGTTTTTGCAACGATTGTTAGTGAGTCTATAAGTAAGTACATATTATATACGGGCTAAGTTAATAATATGTACATAAAGCTAATACGTGCTAACGGGCTAATAAGTATTATTGGCCCGTGATATTTAACTGTATGGTCTTATATTAAAACTGTAACAGGACGATTTCAATACATTATTAAAGCATATTATGTTATTAAACATTTTCATTGGAAGAATCCTTATTAGTTTATTGTTTTAAAACAGTTTATTTTTATTTTTGTCTGTCTATCTGGGCACGCTTCACGCTGCAGCTACTGGACGTACAATTTACGTGGACAATAACGATTTATGGAGGTAAACGTTGGTTCCAATGAATTTGAACCTTTCGGAGTTCAGTTAGAACTGCTCTTCAACTTAGGTTCAACTAAGTAAAGATGTGCCTTTTGGTGTTGAAACCCTGGGGTCGTGGGGCGAAAATGCTAGATCCTTTTTTAAGGATCTATCTTCTCGTCTCACAGAGTCCACAGGTGACCGGAGGGCTGGCAGTTACCTAGGACAACATATAAGTTTGGCTATTCAGCGGGGTAACGCAGCCAGCGTTCTGGGCACACTGCCTCATTGCAGCGGCATAGATGATATTTTTTAATGTAAAATTTTTAGTTTTTAATTTAGATTTAAATGTTATTATAATGTATGGATTTTGTAATTAATATTTTTAGTAAAGATACCAATGAATTGAATAATTTTGTTTTAAGTTTATTAGAATTTAGAGCCCATATACAGTTTTGCAAACTGTGAAAAGCTTTTAAAAGCGCCCGACTAAAACGGTTATCGATTCTACATAAAGCAGCAGTGGGCTTTATAAACGACATCTAGTAGGTACGTAGCGCTGAGACTCGAGAACAACCCGCGCAATTCACTAATTAATTTATTGGAACGTGTCTCGGTATAGGTTTGCTACTCAATGCCTACTAATAATATAAGTTCGTCTGTCTGTTTGTATCTTTGTGTCTGTCTGTCTTATTTCAAGGGTCGTCCGTATAACATGATTGAAGTTGATTCGTACATAAAGACTAGCTTTTGCCCGCAGCTTCGCTCACGTTAAGTTACCTACTATGGGGTTGAATTTTCGAAATTTTGACACATGGCGCATCCCTCATCTATTGACACAGCGTGCATCCCTCATCTAGTTTACACTTTACTGATAAAATGACTAAGTAAGAAAAGCCTGAAAAACGTACGTCTCGTGTCTGAATCTGCATTCTGCACACACTGAATGTGCTTGTAGGTCTAGGTCTAGTAAGAATTTTCTACGCGCGTGATTAATTACTTTGTTATTTTGGGGGTTTACTTCGCACGCCTAATGAACCTTACTCATGTAGTGCGACCCCGTAGGATTACAATAAGATTAAAATGTTATTAGTTAATACTTTAGGTTAGATCAGTATCTATTTATTGTAATCTGTTATGGTTGCCAAATAAATAAATTACAAAGAAATATCTAAGTGACTACTTTGTAAATTAATAAGTAGGTACTTTGTCAGGATGAAAGTAGAGCAACAGTTAAAATTGAAAGAAAAATTTGTTTTTCTGAAAAAATATTGCGTACTAGAGGATGCCCGTGACTTCGCCAGCGTTGATTGAGGTGTTTTGATTCCCGTGGGAACTTATAAAATGTAAACTATGTGTTAAGTAATACAGGTTATATGCTATCTCCATTCCAAATTTCAGCCAAATAGGCAACACACACCCAAACCTTCAAACTTACAAACATCTAAACTTCTATATTTTTAATATTATAGTCGCATACGAATTTTCCTCAAGATTGACTCTTTCGGAAAAATGTATCCTATTTCCCAATATTGTCTGTTTCAGTTACCTCCATATCAAGGCTTCCAATATGAGCGACCTTCGCATATGAAGTGGTTTGCTTAGCATATTGCGATGCATATGATATTGCCTTTATGGGTGACTCTGGAAAGGGAACATTTTCCAATTTTCTTTTCTCGCGGTATTTTTATGTACAGCACTAGTAACCTACTTATAGTAAAAATGTATTGTAAAAGTTTTTATCTATTCCAGCATCGAAAAGTTCCAATTTCGAATTTGACAACTATATATCGAATTGAACCCTCTTTCGTGTTTGCTTCTCATAACGATACAGTTCGTTGTATGGGAGCTGTATCGTTATGAGTCGTAGCTGTATCGATATGGTTATCTTCATAAATAGGATACCTATAGCTTAGCGGCTCTGGGTTCTGGCACTTGATTGATTTGACTTTTTTATTAATTTATAAAGTAAAAAATTATAAAGACGTCCTTGTCGTAGATAAAATCTTGTATGCAACTGTACGTAATTAGTCATTTTAATTCTCGTACTATCCTATTTTGATACTCGGCAAGCCTCGTATCAAAAAACAGCACTCGAATTAAAATGACCCTCATTACGATACAGTTGCATAAATAGCTATAATATGTGAATTTAAATATCTTTATCTACTCCAGCATCGAAAAGTTCCAATTTCGAATTTGACAACTATATCGAATTGAACCCTCTTTCGTGTTTGCTTCTCATAACGATACAGTTCGTTGTATGGGAGCTGTATCGTTATGAGTCGTAGCTGTATCGATATGGTTATCTTCATAAATAGGATACCTATAGCTTAGCGGCTCTGGGTTCTGGCACTTTTGGTTTTTATTAATTTATAAAGTAAAAAATTATAAAGACGTCCTTGTCGTAGATCAAATCTTGTATGCAACTGTACGTAATTAGTCATTACGATACAGTTGCATAAATAGCTATAATATGTGAATTTAAATATCTTTATCTACTCCAGCATCGAAAAGTTCCAATTTCGAATTTGACAACTATATCGAATTGAACCCTCTTTCGTGTTTGCTTCTCATAACGATACAGTTCGTTGTATGGGAGCTGTATCGTTATGAGTCGTAGCTGTATCGATATGGTTATCTTCATAAATAGGATACCTATAGCTTAGCGGCTCTGGGTTCTGGCACTTTTGGTTTTTATTAATTTATAAAGTAAAAAATTATAAAGACGTCCTTGTCGTAGATCAAATCTTGTATGCAACTGTACGTAATTAGTCATTTTAATTCTCGTACTATCCTATTTTGATACTCGGCAAGCCTCGTATCAAAAAACAGCACTCTAATTAAAATGACCCTCATTACGATACAGTTGCATAAATAGCTATTATTTTATCTAAATCATCATCATTGAGTCCACTGTTGAGCACGGGTATACTCTTAGAATAAGACTTCAGTCCACCACGCTGTGGTGTGTAATACTGCCAAACCGCAGCAGGGACTATGGAAAAACCTTTCGCATTCTCAGAGGAGACTCGTGCTCGGTAAAGAGCCGACAGTGGGTTATAAGTGAGTGATATTATTATATTAGCTATACCTACCGTAGTTAGATACAATAGCATACTATTGTATACTATTGTAATAGTATACTATTGTTAGATCTAACAACGGCATTAGTTCCAACGACCCGGCCGTGTAGATTCCGTCGCGCGTTATATGTGTTTTACGCTTAAATAAACAAACTTTGTAAGACTCCTCAAAGTAATATTCAACTTGAGTGAGTCACGTACTGCGAAATGAATCTATCTCTATAGAGCGGTGTCAAAATAACGAGATTTGTTAAAATATGCTTAATTAAGATAATCCCAGTTACTTTATGTTAGGGGTTAAGAATAAGAAGAAACGAAGACCTAGGGAACCGCGTGAACTTAGGCCCTCCTTGTTTTGGTCGGTGGTTATTGTTCAAGATCCGCAAAATAAAAGAAGAAAGTAGTACGGACCTCGAGGCTGCACCTCCTTACCCGAGCCACAGGAATTAGAATACTTACTATAAGTTTTGTTGTAAGTTTGCTGCCTGACTCCCAAAGCTGTCAGTTATGAATTTCCAGCCTAATAGAAGTTATCAGTCGGATAGCCTAGGCGATTGATTAGTTAGGAGCTCTGGCCAACTTAAGTACTAAATTCCCTTAATATGTTGAAATTAATTAATAAGTACCTTTAAGAATCACAAAATATATTGCTCATTGAAGCCTAGATCACTGCATCCCGATTGACGTCAACCATGCCGGTCGTCGACCTGTGACGCAGCATTTGTTCGCGCCTGAGGAAAGCTTCTTGAGTGGGTAATTTGAAACCTCTACGTAAGGGCGAGAGCACGCTACGAACAAAAATTGTGCGGGCGCTTTTAAATGGAGCTGCACAGACTACCGCGAGAGGACGAAACGTGTTTCTCATACGATGCGGACGTTTCGTCTCGTCCTAACCGTTGTGGGTTTTTGACCTTAAACATTGTATGTTAGTTCGGTTATTACACGACTCTTTTAACAGTTATGGATACAATAAAAAATATAACGTGACCTAAAATACCTAACGTTCTTCTGTGAAGTGCACTCGTGATGCCATTACAATAACTTGACGACTCGTGAGACTTAAGTTTATAAAAGATCAACAAAATACTACAATTTTACGACTGTCAATAACTGAGTAAATAGCACTGAGTTGCTCTAACAAAAAATAAAATACCAAAGCTATAATAATTATACCTATTGGGTTTTCCATATCTTACCCAAAATGTAAACAATTTATGCACGAGACGCGCTATGCACGGCGCATCGGACGTCACGGTTGGTGACTCTAACCTTCCTCAAAGGCATCTACTCGTAACGATTAAATACGAGTGAAAACCTAAACTTCAAAAAGTCTAAAGCGCTGGGAAATGAGCGTTGTCTTCGCGTCTCCAAGAAGATTTATGGAATTGGTGTACGCTTAGGAAAATTGGATTATACTAGATGATGCCCGCGACTTTGCGTGGATTTATGTATTTTTAATGATATCTAAATACAGGACCTAAACTTCAAAAAGTCTAAAGCGCTGGGAAATGAGCGTTGTCTTCGCGTCTCCAAGAAGATTTATGGAATTGGTGTACGCTTAGGAAAATTGGATTATACTAGATGATGCCCGCGACTTTGCGTGGATTTATGTATTTTTAATGATATCCTAAATACAGGTAACTAGCTACGGTCAGACCTACATCCCACGCAAATGGCCAAATTATTACGTAAGTTCAACTTTTATGTTCATTTTATGTTATTTTATTATCATTTATTTTCATATTATTTGTGTTTCGTGGGTTTTTTGGGTTTTATTTATATTAAGTACTTACTTATCTTACTTTAATTAATATTATAAATGCGAAAGTTTGGATGGATGTATGGATGTATGGATGAATGGATGGATGTATGGATGTTTGTTACTCAATCACGCCCCAACAGCTTAACGGATCTGGCTAAAATTTAGCACAGAGATAGATTATAGTCTGGAATAGCACATAGGCTTTTAATCCCGGAAAATTAAAGAGTTCCCGCGGGAACCACAAAACCTCGATCCACGCGTACGAAGTCGCGGGCATCAGCTAGTTAATAAATAAATTGGAAATAATTTTTGTAAATCCATTAGGCAATCTTTAATTTTCCGGAATAAAAAGTATCCCTGTTGTCCTTCCCCAGGATGCAACCTTACCAAATGTCTTCAAAAGTTGATAGCTACTGTATTAATATATTATTTTCATCCCACCATCTCGAAAAGAGTATTTTTAATCTTCGATATCTGAATGTAAAAGCCGTTACTATCCTCTTGAGGATAAAGTAAATTTAATTTAGAACATCGTGTGCACGTTAGTAAATATCACTCGTCTATGAAGTTTGTGAATTCAAAACATCATTAAAACCTATTTACTTCTACCTCTATATGGTGCCGAATTTCCGTTTTTAATTTGTTAAAAACTCACACTCGTAACCTTCTTGGTGTACTTTTTTAATTTGCTTTGCGCGCACCATTTTCTTTCACGTCATGTCATTTCCTCGCTGAGGTGGGATGAAAAGTTACGTGTTGCACTCGAGTGAAAAGATTTTTCACCTCGTGCTCTTTTGATTCCCTCGCTGACGCTCAGGATTCTAATTTTTGAACCACTCGCTGCGCTCGTGATTCAATTTTAGAATCCTTCGCTTGCTCGGTCATCAAAATTGAGCACGCGGTTAAAAAACAACTTTTCACTCTTGTATAACAAATAACTATTATTACATTACATTATTTTGTTTACCTCGCTCTATTTTTTAATTTTTTGTAGTGGAAATGTCGACCGCAGCCCTTGGTGAAAGTTAAAAAGCTTAGATCCTAGTCTTTGTAGTATAGCTCAGGCTACTTATGCAACCTTTGTATGGGAACCCTAAAATAAAAAATGTTAAGCTGATTTTTGGCACAAGTGTTCCTTGGGGTCTGAGAAGTACCTCTTAAAAATTCCCCCCCCCCCCCCCCCCCAGGCGCGAGCGTTCCCCCCCACCCCCCCAAACGTCTCCCCAACCGCAGTTTTTTGTAATTTTCTCAAAAAATATTATTGCTAGAAAAAAACCATCTATGGCGAAAATAATTTACATTAAATAATCTACCAAATGGCATTTAAATCATTATGATTGGACAAATAGTTTTGGAAATATGCCGGCTTATTTTGCGTATTTTTTATTTTTTTCAAAAATTGTTTAATTTTCTTGTGATTTACACGAAAAGTATAAGAGCTAGTAAAAAAAACCACTAGAGAAAATGAAAGTTCTTAAAATCGTCTACAAAATGCTTTTTATTTCATTTCAATAGACCTATACTTTCGGAAATATTACGATCGAAAATGTGCATGACATTTTATTTGAAAATCATCGATGCTATAAAACAATAAACTAATAGTAATAATCATGATATCTTTATCTATCTATCTACAAAACAACACCACACTGTTGTGTGGCGTTGATGTTATAAAAATATGTTACATTTATGGGTTAATTTCTATTTATTATGTAGTATTATGCTAAGTCTACATGACTACCACCGGTTCTTACACAACAGCAAGGTATATTTCGAAAACTATTTGTCCTATCAAAATAAACTAAACACTATTTTATAGGTAAATTAATAATCTTTGTACTAAGTCCTGACAGCTTTTTTCCTAAGTCTAATACTTTTTCTTGAAATTACAATAAACATTTACGGATTTTACAAAGGTTTCGTTTTTTATTCCAGTTAGGCAGCCATATTTCCGAAACTATTAGTTCTATCAAAATAAACTAAAAACTATTTTGATGATAATTTAATGAAGTTCATTTTGGCTTCTTATGTTTTTTTTTCCTAGTTCTATTAGTTTCTGTGAAAATTCAAAAATATAACCACGGTTGCTGAAAAAACAAAAAGAAACTTGGAATATAGGTTGCCATATTTCTCGAACTATTGGTCCTATCTAAATTCACCATAAGACTTTTTTGTGGGTAATTTTGTGGGTAAATTAATTATTCTTCCGAGGATTTTTTCCAGCTCTAATAGTTTTTGTGGTAATTGCAAATAACATAGGATTCTAGCAATGTTTTTTATTTTTTTTCGTAAACTATACATATATATATATTCGAAATTATTAGTCCTATATTTATAAACTTTTTTTTTTAAATAAGTGGTTAAATGGTGTTTATTTTTGTTTCTGGGAGTTTTTTGCCTAGCTCTAATAGTTTTCTAGAAATTACAGAAAACATATAAAATTTTGAAAAATATTGCTTTCATGTTAACTATGACAGGTATATTTCCGAAATTATTAGTGCTATCAAAATGAACTAAATATTTCTTATTGCTTCAATGAGTTTTTCCTAACTCTGTTATTTTTTTTTCGAAAATTAAAAACAACGTACACGGTATTTGCATATTATTTTCTTTATCTTACACAATAGGTAGGCATATCTCGAAAACTATTACTCTTATCAAAATAAACTACATATCATTTTATAGCTAATTTAATAGCCTTTCATTTCGCTCCGGGCAACATTTTTGTAGCTCTGTCAGTTTTTATGGAAATCACAAGAAACTACATTACAAAAAAACCGGCCAAGTGCGAGTCGGACTCGCGCACCGAGGGTTCCGTACAAACCTGTAGTAAGTTTTAAATTAAATGTTTTTTTTTAAATATTTGAGTTGATTGAATGAAAGGTAAATTGCGATTTACGATTAATGACGTATTAAAAAAAAACTACTTACTTGATCTCGTTCAAACCAATTTTCGGTGGTAGTTTGCATGGTAATGTACAACATATATTTTTTTTAGTTTTATCATTCTCTTATTTTAGAAGTTACGGGGGGGGGGACACACATTTTACCACTTTGGAAGTGTCTCTCGCGCAAACTATTCAGTTTAGAAAAAAATGATATTACAAACCTCAATATCATTTTTGAAGACCTATCCATAGATCTAACACCTATGGGTTAGATGAAAAAAAAATTTTTGAGTTTCAGTTCTAAGTATGGGGAACCCCAAAATTTATTGTTTTTTTTCTATTTCTGTAAGAAAATCTTAATGCGGTTTACAGAATACATCTACTTACCAAGTTTCAACAGTATAGCTCTTATAGTTTCGGAAAAAAGTGGCTGTGACATACGGACGGACAGACAGACAGACATGACGAATCTATAAGGGTTCCGTTTTTGCCAAATTTGGCTACGGAACCCTAAAAAGCCATACATGCAAATTATTTTCTTTTCATGCACAAAGGGTTAACATATCTCCGAAACTATTAGTCTTATTGAAATGAGCTGTGATATTATTTTGTAGATAATTTAATGAAGATAATTTTCGCCGTAGAAAGTTTTTTTCTAGCACTAATATTTTTTGAGCAAATTACAAAAAACTGCGGTTGGGGAGACGTTTGGGGGGGTGGGGGGGAACGCCCGCGGCCTAGAGGGGGGGAATTTTTAAGAGGTACTTCCCAGACCCCAAGGAACACTTGTGCCAAAAATCAGCTTTACATTTTTTTTTTAGGGTCAATGTTTATTAGTCCCGTACTAGTAGTAACATGCGAGTAGTTCGTTTATTCATCCCCAAGCAAATTTTTTTTCCCAACAGAGTTTTTTTCTCTATGGCCATCTCGTTCTAATTTGAAACTTTTTTTATTCGGTATGCATTCAATAAAGAATGCCAGAAGCAGACTTTTTTGCTTTTATTTTACCTTTACTTTTCGGCTTCGTCTGAATTCTTCACACTATGAGAAAGAACGTAACTACATATTCCTTCATATTAAACGAGTATTGACTCATATTTATCGGATTTTTAATCTGTTTTAGTCTGCGGTTTTGGATCGGATAAAAAAAAAACCGTTTTATAAAATTACAATATTCTGTGGTTTTATGGAATCAACTAATCACGGAGACTGACCTTTTCTCTACCAGCTTGGCTATAGCCGATACTGCTATCCTACAGTTAGGTACTGTCTGAAGGCAAGCCGTAAAATACACCCTAAGCATAAGGTTGTAAAAATCATCCTAAATGTATACACGTATTACAGTGCCGAATATGCTTTGTAAAAGGCTGTGTAACCTATTCAGCAGAGCCTAGGTGCGTAGCAAAGGTGCTTAATATAATAAATTATTATTACTAAACCTGAGATTGTACGAAGCTAAAGTAGGTAGGTAGGTACATGGTAAACTTTACACTTTGGGCTCCTTTGTGATGCTACTGACGTCATACCACTCACGAGAAACCTTTCATGTAAAGCTTAGGTTAGACTAAGTAGGTATTTAATTGTTTATCTCAAGAGTAAGGTGGGAAATCTCTTAGTAGGTAACTAAAACGTGAGTGTATTTGATATTACAGTAGGTAATAACTCTGAAAACTCGACGGGCGACGCTTAAATATCTGTAGGTACATTAGGTATGACTAAGTAAAATATAATATTCACTGTGAACACGCTCTACAATGTTGGACTTTCAGGTAGGTACTTGGTTAGTAATAAAAATAAAAAGTTCAATTTTGGGTCCTCTAGGGTTTCAACGTTCTTGTTTGGGTAACATACCAAACGACCGCTGCGCCGTCAAGGGACAGTGAGGTATTTAGAATAACGCAAAGCAATTATTTTATATGGACACGCCCTTACTCCATACTAATTTTATAAATGCGAAAGTGTGTCTGTCGGTCTGCTACGCTTTCACGGCCCATCTGTTCAACCGATTTTGATGAAATTTGGTACAGGGGTAGGTTGTATCCCAGTGAAGGACATAGGCTACTTTTATCCCAGAAAATTCAAGAGTTCCCGCGGGACTCAAAAAATCTTAATCCACGCGGACAAAGTCACGGGCATCATCTAGTTACTTATAATTACTTAAATATTACTAAAACGACCATCTAATTACCTACTCCTTAACATAAATATATATCTAATCATATAAAAAGAAATCTGAAATTCCCTTTAAAATGTAGAAAAGGAATATGAGGCCGGATTTTTAAAAATCGCGAACGAAGCCGCGGGCTTCCTTATAGTAAAAAAAATTATTTTTACCTAGTAACACCATTATACATAATATTAATTATTATGTTCACAATATAGGGTCATGGAATTAGGGAAATCATGGATAGGTACATTATTACATTGCACGTATAAGGCTGATGTCCAGCAGGCTTAGCATCAAATAGATATCTCGCGACGAGAGAAAGAGAGATGTTGTCGTTGCCGGCTAATTTTTCGTTTACCTTAACATGCACAAAATCCGATATATAACGAGAAAAAAAAGTCAGCATGTAAGGGTTCGTAGAGAAAAATACCACAGTTATGAATGAAATGTTACTTTTATCTCTACTTTTGACGTAACGAGGCAAATCAGATGTGTGACAAATAGAGATAACGGGTAGACATAATTTTACTCGTTGTGCGCATGCTAGCCTACTGGTCCTCAATTATCACGTCGATCCGTTGTTCTGTTGCGGCGTGATTGAAGGACAAACCAATAAACAAACACACTTTCGCATTTGTAATATTATAGTATGATTCTTATTAGGAAAACTTTTGAATATAAAATTTATACTTTAAATCACAGATATTAACTTGATATCTAAATACTTTCTAATGAGTTGGAGATATAACTGCTAAGCTCTAGAGTTGGAAGAAAAAACTTGAGAGGTGTCAAGGGACACCCGGTGGAACGAAGTACCAAAAGTTGTAACGAACTTTTTGCTATAGTTGTAAGCCGTGCGGCGTGCGCGTGTTTCTCTGTGTAAATTTTATTACAATTCCTTCACTAATTAATCGAAAGGAACTTCGTTCCATCCGGCTGGATGGAATCCGGCATCCGGATGGAACGAATGACTAGCCTATGTAACTATTGAAAACATAATTCTTTAAAATTATTTCGCCTTTTATATTTTCAACAACTTGAAGTCAACAGCACAAGTAGTCATAGCAACCAAAATCATCTTTTCATAAAAAGTGTCGTTACAACTTTTGGTCTTAATTTTTTCCGTCTAGCCCCGTTTCGTAACGCGCGATAAGGAACTTCGTTCCAAAAACCTTGAAAGTTGAAATCTACGAGGCGTGGCTAAATTTATTATTTGAAAAGCTCTCGCTTGGAGCTAAGGTAACGTGAATACGTGATGAAAGTGATGCCGACGAAATTTTCATATTCATGAACTAGGTACTTAGAAGTAGAACTCACGCTGAATATTATATTTTGGCTTTTATTGCAAGAACAACAAGAGTACCAAATTTCTTTTGTGTTTATTCTGCGACAACTGTTTGAAAAAAAAAAGGAATTTACATGCCCTTATAATAGGTTACTGAAATCATCTATACTTACTAATATTAATAATTATAAATGCTAAAGTTTGGATGGATGGATGGATGGATGGATGTTTGTTACTCAATCACGCCAGAACGGCTGAACGGTTCTGGACGAAATTTGGCACAGAGCTAGATTATAGTCTGGAATTACACATAGGCTACTTCTTATTCCGGAAAATTAAAGAGTTCCAGCGGGAACCAAAAAACCTCAATCCACGCGGACGAAGTCGCGGGAATTAGCTAGTTGAATTATAAAAAACTCAATAATTTTATCTTTCATACAAGTCCAACCTAAAGTAAAAGAACGCAGTAACAGTAAGCTGTTCTGTTACCATAGATACCTTAGTAGGTACCCACTACCCATGGTAGCAGATAGGTAGCTATGGTAGGTAGGTAGGCACCGCCACGACTAAAATCCCTGAGAAGTCGACGGTAGACTATAATAATCTCGAGGAATTTTCAATATTTTCCTTCAATCAAATTTTCGATAACATCTTAAAATAGAAATCGTCAATCTACATTTATATTAATCTAAGAAAACCCACGCTTTACATCTAATATTGCTTTTATATTATATTTTAAGTTAACAAAATTATGGTCAAAGTTCTATAATCAGAAGGTCGTCGGCGTCTTTAAAGGTCTAGACCAGAGGTTCCCAAACTTTTTTTGCTCATAGACCCCTTTCAAAATTTTGCTGGTTCCGGTGGACCCCCTGCAGCTAAATTTCTATCATATTTCCAGTCGACAAAAAATGTGAAGATAAATTATGAAAATTGCCGTTGCGAGTGAGTTCCAACCACGAAAAAAACATTCTTTGAAAAAAAAAGAGAATTGATTGGAAAATTAATTAATTGATTGTGCTGTGAGTGGATGTCAAAAGTAAAGTTGACCATTCAAAAAGAAGTGATTCCATCTCAAACTTACATTTTTGACATCTACTCACAGCACAAAAACCAATCAATTCTCACTTATTTTATTTAGAAAACTCGGAGTGGTAAAAATAAAAAAATAGTATATTTTCTTGTGTTGTATTTATTCAAATACTATGTAAGTAACTATTAATTATTATTATTGTTATCATATTTTACAATATGATAACAATAATAATATTTAAGTAAGTATAGTAAATCAAAATATAATTGTACCTACAATCAAAATTAAACATTAATAACGTAGGTAACGTAACTTAATGGGAGGGATGTACTTGATGTATTGACAGCAAATTATCAATATTTGGCTTTAGTTTTGTTAGGAATAACCGCAAATCTCCCCGTTCTGTGATATTCAATCTGCTCCTTTTTTTTGTTAAAGGTTTGTTACGGCACTAAAACTTTTTTTGACAAGATACGACGAGGGAAACGCTATCAAAAGCTTTCTCGCAATTCCCCACAGTCCAGGATATTTTTCGGGTATTTCTGCCTGCAGCCAAAATGTTTGATACCCTCTTTTAAATTTCACCTTCAGCTCCTCATTAGTGCTAAGCTCGACTAGCTCCTCTTGTAATATCACATTCTCCACCCACAAGTCGTATTTGGTCACTTTGCACGTCTGAACAAGCGTTGCGGACGGCGCGTCGGCGGGCGGCTTTGAGTATAAGGCGGGCGGCCGCGGCGGTGCTTTGCAAGTCTCGACACGTTGTACTGATTATGGAATATTACAAGTTTTTACAAGTAACAGTCGCTGAGCTTCTTAAAATATTATCTGCCTACATTGATAGGTGAAGTCAAGCCAACATTTTAGTTCTTCACTATCGAAACCAGATAAATTTTCGTGGACCCCCGCTTACGAATTGTGGACCCCCATTTTTCTGTCACGCCAACGTAGACCCCCGTCGAGTCTCCCGTGGACCCCTGGGGGTCCACCTGGACCACTTTGGGAATTACTGGTCTAGACCCACTACATATGCACGGAGCGGTGCGGCATATATTCCTTGTATGAATTTGTACATGGGGCGCGACGCGATGCATAATATGGGTTTTTTAGGGTTCCGTACCCAAAGGGTAAAAACGGGACCCTATTACTAAGACTCCGCTGTCTGTCTGTCTGTCTGTCTGTCTCCAGGCTGTATCTCATAGACCGTGATAGCTAGAAAGCTGAAATTTTCACAAATGATGTATTTCCGTTGCCGCTATAACAACAAATACTAAAAATTAAAAAAATATAAGTATATATTAAGGGGGGTCCCCATACAATAAACGTGTTTTTTTGCTCAATATTAAAAACGGTAACAGGTAGACGGTTCAAATTTTCACAGAATAAAAATTAACTTGTATATTACCTTTCAAAATAAATAATTAAATATCAATAAAGTAAATATTAAAGGGGGGCTCCCATACAACAAACGTAATTTTTTGATATTAACAGTAAACCTCTACAAACAAAGTTAGTTTTGCGGTTCATTAACAAAGGTAATTATACCTACTTCTTGAGTACGGGAACCCTCGGTGCGCGAGTCCGACTCGCACTTGGCCGGTTTTTTTTGTAGGAACTTCGACACGCCTCGTTCTTACGGCACCCTGCGACTTGTTGTCTTCCGTCTAACTAGTGCCAACTGCCAACGTGGTGAGTGCTTTCTGGTTTAAGACCACCCCAACCTATCGCTTCTTCGACATTAATGTCCTGCTCATTGGTCTATCAGTTCTGCAAACTATGTACCCTCGCATTGCCACTTTCTAATTCTATTTTTTATTTAAATACTATTTATTTATATTATTCACCTTCTCCACTTTTTACAATCTCATTTAATACCTATTTAATAAAGAGTGATCTCAATTTGAGAAATGATAGTTATCAGCCTTTTATTGCCCCATGACTGGACAAAGGAGTCTGGGAATTAAAGAGAGATAAAGAGCTTAAGCACTTTTCCATTACGAGTTGGGAGTTTATCCTTTCTTTTGTCTCCGGAGTTTTTCACGATTTTCCTTTGCCGAAAAATGCGAGTAAATTGTTATCTGATATTAATAATGTAAACACATTTGAGTCTATAAGCACTTAATACTGCACATATTTGGTTTGCTCTGATCTTGGTACCTAACCTAAGTATTTACTATTTATAAATAAAATACTTTTGGGCTCCTTGATTCCAGAAGTAGATTTATTATTTTTCATATCTTACATTCGATTGTTTAGCAATCTACTATTCACTCTCACAGATAAAGTAAGCGGGGATATAATAAATACAGGTAAGTCGAACACGTTAAAGATTCACGAGGCTTATATCTAAATAATAATTATGTATTTTTGTATAAATAATTATTTGATACACCTTCGGGGGGATGAAAGTTTTGGTCGATGTTACTACATTTTTCCGTCAACCTATGAATCTATTTAGATTTTTTAATGCTGTAAGGTCGCATCTGAATTTCGGGAAGATCTGATGAATATTTCTTAATTCATTCTTACTTCTTGATTATTGCGGTCAAGGCTGGCGTCCACTAGGCTCGCTGAGCCCAGTCGAACCGTATCGCAAAAATTCCTCACCTTTAGATGTCACCATAAGATTGTAATATACCGCTTTTTTTTCGATAGATTGTAAACATTCGAAAGATTGTGAACCGTTCAATGTTTTAAGTGTCAATTTTTAAAATATTCATTGTATTTACGTTTTCTTGTTTCTTTTTTTTAGGTTAGGTTAGGGTTCCACATAAATAATCAAGTAGTGCCGGGCACATAGGTTCTATCGGGTTAATAAACCTAACAGATTACAATCTACCGAAAAATAATCCGTTATATTGTAATCATTCGACAGTTTACAATTTCGCGAGTTAGATTATAATCTAACGGTTTTTACAATCTTACGGTGACATATATATTTTATTATTTACTATGAAACTGCACGGGTCGAGTCTTATACTCTATACACTTTATTTAAGTAGGTATGCATACGAAACAAATTCGACTCCATTTGATTCCATGCTATTCGGCAGTATTCAACTCCACACCACAGAATCAAACTAATTCTCGTATTATAAATGCGAAAGTGTTTGTTTGTTTCTCTGTTTGTTTGATGGTTTGTCCTTCAATCACAACGGAGCAACGGATTAACGTGATTTTTGGCATATATACTATAGTTGAGGATCTGGAGAGCGACATAGGCTACTTTTTATCCCGGAAAATTAAAGAGTTCCCGCGGGAATCAAAAATTCACAGATTTCGCAGTTCCCGCAAGAATCAGAGCATTGAACATGAATACAAAAATTTACGAAAAAAAAATTCTGAAATAAAAATCTCTTCAAAATTTTTCAAAAATGTATTACTTAACCTATTTTCAAAATTCCAACTCAAATGCACTTCTCGTCTGCGTCCACATCTTTTAACACCATAACCATGACGGTCGGTCAATAAAAGATAGAAGCTACATCACTTTTTATCGGAAATACCCGTTTTTCTACCATTCCAAATCTAAACCTACGTCCTACGATCACAATTATTAACCGATTTTCAAAAAAAATCGCCATTTTGTAGTTAAACTAATACCCTAGGACCCTATTTTTATTTTTTTCTTAAGTCCGTTTTTTTCCGAAATATTTACAATTTAGTAAACAAACACCCACCAAAAAACCAGACTTTTTTACATTTTTAAAAATTTCAAAAAAAAATTCTAGCCGATTTTCAAAATTCAATCGCTCACACGTGTCTCGATAATTTTCTCAACTACTGGTAGGTACTATTCCCATTTCGATCCTTTCAAAATCCTCGGAGCTATGGCCAAAAATACGTCTCAGGCGATTTACACCTGATAACCATTTACAATGGTAAATAAATTTCAGCTTGATACCTCCATGCGTTCCGGGTCTTCTAAACACACAGACGGACGGACAACGAAGTGATCCTATAAGGGTTCCGTTTTTTCCTTTTGAGGTACGGAACCCTAAAAACTTAAACCACGCGGACGAAGTCGCGGGTATCAGCTAGTAGGTACTAACTAATAATACAGGCAGTACACAGGGGGATTCACCCATGCGAAGGCTGGGTCAGTCAACTAGTGATATGTTATAAAGACTTTTGATACATAAATGTTAAGTTATTGTACGTCGGTCATTGTCAATGTCAGTGCAGCTGCGGATTTCTCGCACTCACCAAGGTTAAAGGTAGTTTAAAACAGATTAAAAGTGCTTTATGTCTGATGCTCTTTACAGAGTTATTTCAAAGGATGTCTGTAAGGCTTCTCTTACGCTTGAAAATGTTTTAGTTTTCTATTAGCTCAGTTTGTTTACTTTAATCCGAACAACTCTCCCGTTGTTCGCTATTTACCTAACATTTTCTGGGTAAAACAGGACTTCTGCAGTGTACTTAAAAACACGTGGAAGTCAGAGGCTTCTAGTTCGTAGCTTTTTATAAAAAAAAAACTATAAATTATGCTCGGGGATTAAGGCTTTTTGATTCCTGCAGGAACTCCTTAATTTTCCGGACTAAAAAGTAGCCTATTAGATGTTCTTCCCCGGGATGCGAATTACAACTGCTGCAACGGCCGGGAAAGTGTAGCAGACAGACAGACACTTTCGCATGTATACCTAATACAAGTAAGTATAGATATAATGTAGATAATGTTTGTGTGTTCGTTCGTTACTTATGAGTTCACGCATCGTTCATCCGATTGAGTTGAAACTTTGTACAGTTGCGTGTATATTTCTGACAGTATAGTATAATCAACGTCATGGTTGCGCGCGAGTCTATTGCAGGAACGCATGCGCCATTTCGTTAAAAATCTATATCACGATCAAAGTTTCTCTGTTTATTCTATCATAATATAGTTTTACACAATTATTAATTACCAGCTTTATTTTTATGTATAGCCCTTAAATAAGTCGGCTTGTTCAACTGCGACTTCGGCCTTCGCACGTACTCGTATAATGCAGAGCTTAGCTGCACGTCAATTAACATTAACAGGCATTCGACGGTGTGGCAACTGGCAGTTGACACTGGTTGACACGTTCATTTAGGCTAGTCCACAGACAACGTGTCATTGTTTGCAAGCTCTTTTCCGGTTGGAGTATGCTGTGTTGCCCGCTACAATAACTATTATTTCACTGGGAGGGGGAGGGGGAGTCGTGAATTGCCTAGTACGGTAAGTGAAGCAAAGAGGGAGGGGGGTGGGGAGGGAGGGTGCAACTTTTTCTAAAAGCGCTTCATGTACGGCTTGTACCACAGCTTTAGTAAGAAGGATCCAACTGATCGGTTGGAGTCCGTACGCCCACCAGACGTGGGTGACGTAAGAAATCGAGCAACTCGTCTTCACCAGCGGAGACGCTGTGGATAGTTTGTGTGTGGCCTTACTTTATAGGGAGCACTGTATGTTGTCTGACATGCTTGGGTGAGTTGGGACGCATTTTGTCGGGTGAGTTGTTGTGACCGAGCACTAATTGGATAAGTGGTCTGTGGTTGTTGTGAAGCTTTTACAGTGTGAACACACTGACGATTATATACCGAGTAAGTAATTAAAGTTCGTGATGCTCCCTTGTTTTCGCATTGTGTTTCTTATTAGATTCTTATTACAAATCATAGATCTACGAGTTTTGAAACTGAAATAGGTTCCGTAAGCTGCACAGTTTCACGCCTCATGTGTGTCGACTTAACCCTTAAACCGCTAAATAAACAATGGTGAGCAATCTACGGAGTTGGAATGTTCGCCATTATGTACTTACGAGTAAAATTGTTAGAATAATTAAATTAGTTGAAGGAGTTGGTTAATTAAAATTGTTTTGTGTTCATTTAAAACTAGTGGTTCACCCCGAACTGAGACCTCGCGGTATCCATATGATAGTTTATTATTTGTAAGCACAAACGAATAAACTTTTATAGAGCGCCATCTATTGACATCATTGTGAAGTTCTGTTTAAAATACTGAAGCTCATTAAAAATTAAATAATTTCGTTTCCTTATAATATTTATCTAATTTCAGTATTTGTTGTTATTAGGATATTAATTCATATTATAATTGATCAAGTTTCAGGCTCAGCCTTTCAGAAAATTTAGAGCTGAAGTCAACTTTAGACGTTAGAAAATCTCCACTTTGAAAGCCCCCCATTTCGTCAACCCTATATGTAACGCTATAAAAAATATTTAATTTCGCATTCGCTTCTATGAGAGCACCCCTGAAATAAAGATTTTTATAACTTTTTAAGCCATATTCGGCTGGAGGCCATCGGTTTACATTTATTCTCATTTATTTCTTTCCTTCTTACGTTAAAGAAGAAAGCAATTTGCTTTGACGAACTCAAACTCGACCGTTTTCTCATCGCTAAGGTTTAAAAATAATATGATTCGGATGATTTGATTAAAAAAAACCGGCCAAGTGCGAGTCGGACTCGCGCACCGAGGGTTCCGTACTCAAGAAGTAGGTATAATTACCTTTGTTAATGAACCGCAAAACTAACTTTGTTTGTAGAGGTTTACTGTTAATATCAAAAAAATACGTTTGTTGTATGGGAGCCCCCCTTTAATATTTACTTTATTGATATTTAATTATTTATTTTGAAAGGTAATATACAAGTTAATATTCTGTGAAAATTTGAACCGTCTACCTGTTACCGTTTTCAATATTGAGCAAAAAAATACGAAAAAAACACGTTTATTGTATGGGGACCCCCCTCAATATATATATTTTTTTTAATTTTTAGTATTTGTTGTTATAGCGGCAACGGAAATACATCATTTGTGAAAATTTCAGCTTTCTAGCTATCACGGTCTATGAGATACAGCCTGGAGACAGACAGACAGACAGACAGACAGACAGACAGACAGACAGACAGACAGCGGAGTCTTAGTAATAGGGTCCCGTTTTTACCCTTTGGGTACGAAGTCGTGGGCAACAGCTAGTGAAAAATAAAATAAAAACAAAAATAAACAGGTATAAAAATTGGTTTTAAGTTTGATCACCGGGTCAGTTAAGTTTGTGGGACTGTAGTGCCAGCGTAAGATTTCGGCTAGTTTTTTTTAGCTAAGAAAATCTGAAAGGAATATCTAATATTCTACTTAAGTTTATTATAATCTGGATGGTCCGACCCGGGTTCGCACGGGTGGCTTTAATTGATGTACTACCAAAAACGTTAAAAAGACTGCTTTGGGCTCTGTATCGATAAAAAATAAATAGAGTATAAATAAATAAATCTCCAATTACAATTTTCAAAAAATTAAATGTATCGGAATCGTCCATTTGCGTCTTTATACGTTCTCACGAGAGTTTCGAACCAGTAGTAAATTATACCTACTTGACGATTCAAACTACTAGATTATTATTATTTGAATAAAAAACATTTGAATTCGAATGCGAAAGTGTCCTTAGGTTATTTTGTTGGTAATTCTTTGTATCACGTTGCAACGGATCGAAGTCATACATAAAGCTATAGAATAGGTATTACAGACTTAGTTAAAGACCGAAGTCATGTCTGCCTTCCTTTAGGTACTATCGTACAGTCGCGTAAAAAAATATGTTTCACGGCCCAGGTCCAAAATTATTAGGTCCGTTTTTGGATTTATCAACAAGTTACAAGTTAATATTCTGTGAAAATTTGAACCGTCTACCTGTTACCGTTTTTAATATTGAGCAAAAAAATACGAAAAAAACACGTTTATTGTATGGGGACCCCCCTCAATATATATATTTTTTTAATTTTAAGTATTTGTTGTTATAGCGGCAACGGAAATACATCATTTGTGAAAATTTCAGCTTTCTAGCTATCACGGTCTTTGAGATACAGCCTGGAGACAGACAGACAGACAGACAGACAGACAGACAGACAGACAGACAGACAGACAGACAGACAGACAGACAGACAGACAGACAGACAGACAGACAGACAGACAGACAGACAGCGGAGTCTTAGTAATAGGGTCCCGTTTTTACCCTTTGGGTACGGAACCCTAAAAATCACATATGATTTGGGAGACATTATAATATTATAGAGTTGTATTTTTTAACCGACTTCCAAAAAAGGAGGAGGTTCTCAATTCGGCGCGTATTTTTTTTTTTTTTAATGTATGTTACCGCATATCTCCGTGGTTTCCAAACCGATTTGAAAAATTTTTTTTCAGTGGTTAGAGGAAGCTCCCGAGATGGTTCCATAAAAAAATCTGACTCCAAATCGTCTATCCTGATGCTGTAGGTATACCTACGACTCAAAACTAGGGAGTTAGGCAGTTTTGATGGTGAATTCATATAGTAGGTATCAATTAGTCACGTGTATAGGATTCAACTCTGAGTCCCAACTCCTCAACCCTGATGCTGCAGGGTGCAGAACTCCTTAAAAATAGCGATTTAGGATTTTTTCATGGGAAATTCATATTGTAGGTGTCAAGCAACGACTTCACACTTAAACCCAAGTCCCAACTCCTCAACTCTGATGCTGCAGGGTACTGCACTCCTTAGCCGTGGGATTAAGACTACACTAAAAATTTAAAAATAAAAATTCTTTCCAAAAAACCGACTTCCAAAGCCACTGTAAAGTAAAAAATAATTTTGATTTCTATACACTATGTTGAAGTCGGGCGAGTATAACAAAGATAGGCAAAGTTGACGCGTCAGGCTCGCCCGACTTCAACATAGTGTGTAGAAATCAAAATTATTTTTTACTTTACAGTGGCTTTGGAAGTCGGTTTTTAATTAAGGCTAATACAGAAAGATTTTTAGAAATTCCATTATCATACATTTAAAAGCTTCACAAAATATAGCTATAATAAATTAAGTACACCAATCTAATAGCACATCCAAATTAGCAGACTCCACAGACGTGTAGTCTGTGAAGTGCGTGCTAATGAATTTGTCTACCATCAGGTGAGATCGCAGTCAAGGGCTAACTTGTAGTGGATAAAAAACCTGAGGTAGTTCAAATAAAGACTAGCCGATAATTTCCAAATACTCAAGTAGTTTGGTATGATGCTTTAAAAAATAAAAATAGACAGTACATTAAAATAAACTAATAAAGCCGATTTTAAAATAGAAACCGAGATGGCCTTAATATTTGAATTTGTAATGTGTTTTAAATTTTGTCGCCTCCATTAATTATAAATCAATATGTTGAGCCACAGTCAAGACCGTTCGATGCTCGCTTTGTTACAAAACACTCGGAGTGGACGTGTTAACAGATAGAAAAGTGTGGAAAAGGCTATCATACGATGTCAATAAATTAACATAGTAATGCCTATTGTGTATCTTAAATGAAAAACAGTTTACTGATTCTCAGATCTTGAAATAGATATTTCATTAATAATCTGGCAAAACAGTAACATTGATTATGCACTTGATGTTTAAATGTACCTAGTGTTTAGTGCATAGATGCACTACTATAACCAAAAAAATAATAACATTTTTGAATTTTTGAAATTAAGATCTTTGGTGAATCTATTTTGGATGAATATCTAGAATACTGTGGCAAAAAAATCTTATATTGTAAGTTTCCGAACGCAACGTTTGACAATTTAAATCCCGGTCTCTTGTCTCTTCCCTTTTTTCTTTTTAAGTTTTTTCTCGCTATCTATGGATTTACGGAAGGCACATTGCCGACATTTTATACTAAATGATGGAAAAACATACTTACATTAATAATATATTTAGATATAGGCGTCCTCTAGTGATGTATATATATATATAGTAAAACATTTGTAAAGTTGAAACGCCTACTTTAGAATTGAAATTTAGCATTGCGTAACCTAGGACATCTGGTTACGTTACCGGCGTCTGCATTTACTGCGTTTGCTTAATAAAACCGACCATAATCTGAAGCTAAAATGGGTTAATGTGTTTTGCGGACAGTCTCGAGTTGCGATAAATAAAATTGTTCAGTCATCATTTTCGAGTAAGCTTAAATAGTGTCTTGAATACTGATGAGTTTTATAGTACAATAATTATTATTAAGCATATTATATTTAAGTATAACAAACAATACATAGTGATACATATTTAATACTAGACGCGTGGAACTCTTCAATTTTCCGTCCTTTTCCGCGATTCAACCTACCTCTGTATCTACCGATTTTCGTCAGAGTCATTTGAAAAGATGGGCCTTGAATGCGTAGCAGACAGGCAGACAGATGTATAGACAGACAGGCAGTTCACTTTATTATCTTATTTGACAGTTAATTTAAACAGATTGAAGAATAATAATTATATATTACTTTTAAAATACCTATTTTCCTAGCTGCCATAATATTATTAAAAAATGTTGTCAGTTGAGTCACGGTCACATTTTACCTACGTTAGTCGAAAAACCCACGAATTTATTTAACACTTAAAACTGTTTTTGTAATAATATCTGTAACAAATAAGTACCTACTTAATTGATCTGGATTTTATTCTTTAAATTGAGGGAATAAAATTTTATTGATAAAAACTATTGCTAAAAAGTTGTCCTTTCTGTTTTCTAGTTTGTAAATATTAAACAGTAATTGCAGCATGCAGATTCAGAATTATGTAGCAGTATTTATAAGTCCACTAGAGGTCGCCCGCGACTTTGTCCTCGTACAATTGTTGATTTCCTATGAGATTATGAAATTTTCCCGCTGCAAACAGCCTATCTATAGAGGCTTTATATAGCTTATGCGGGTTTTTTAATTATTAAAAACTGATAACTTAAATGCTGATTTTCATGTCTATACTTCAAAGACATAAAATTTGTATGTAACCTTTCACCCCCATTTCACCAGTATTAGGGTACATTTTCGTAAAATTGCTTATACAGGTTTTTATTATTTATAACTAATAACTTAATTGCCAATTTTCATTTCTCTAACTTCAAAAACAAAGGACTTTCATACAAACTTCCAACCCCTATTTTAACCCCTTAGGGGTGGATTTTCTCAAAACCCTTTCAGAGCTGGCGTCTACACCATAGAAGGAATCTACCTTCCAAATTTCAAGTCTGTACGCTTTATAGTCAGTCAGTGAGTGAGAGAGTGGTATTTCGCTTTTATATATATAGAAGAAGAGGAAGATTGTAGGAGACTGCAGATGATGATACAATTAGTAACGTGATAGTGCTTGAATGTAAAGGGGTACAGATACCAGGGCCAGGTTGATATGCAATGGTCTTTAGTTGTTTAGTTAAAAGTAATGATGTATGTCTATGTATTACATTGCCCGTTATCTGAGGCTTCTAAGCCCACTCATATTATACAACCTTCGTAAAGGTCGAAAAAGTTACAGCTCGGGCGGAAGGATGATTTATTGTAATTTGAGGTGACCTACCCGATACCCGTGACCTTTGACCCGACAGACTCTAACCTAAATCTCTCGGGTACAATCGATAAGCAGTCGTAACAGCTACACGGGTCGGCTGTGGGTCGGAAGGATGCTTACTTAACTTTCCTCGCGAATTCTACGTAAGTGGAATTGGGTCGGCGCGATTCTGTGTAGGAGTCGGAATTTCTGGTACGTCACAAGTCACAACTGCCATATAATTAAATCTATTGTTAGGGAGACTACACGCCAAAGCCGGTGGCCTAAAACCAGATAGCGGGCTTTACGTCGTTAAGGCGCTGTGAGCTCACGAGATGAAACCCACAGGCGCGGGGGGGGGGTGAATTCGAGCAAGCGTATGTCGCAAAAACTGCATGAAATCATTTGTAAAAAAAAAACTTTTCAATACAAATGAATCCGACAATGTGTTTGATATAGAAATATGAATTTTATCTTATATTTCTAAAGCTAATTATTGGTTTCGATAAGGAGAAAAATTGCTTTAAAAGGTAGATTTTGAGGTATGTTTAAAATAAATTTCAATGCAGAGATTTTTTTAAATTGTGTTTTGAGATGCGTCAATTGGCTGCTTAAAGGTCTTGAAAACCGCAAATTATTTTTACAAGCATACATTATGTCACCGTTTTATGGATACACTGCTTTTAAGACCCCCCTTTTGCGCTACACAGGGCCTTAAAACCGATCCTACAATATCACAAAGGTGGGCACATACTCGGAACTTTAGCACTGTTTAGGTTGAAACCTAAAGGCAAGTTGAAACAATTATAAGTAGGTATTTCAATACAAGGAATCATAGAGAACTCAATGAAGGCGATCGCATATTTTGATAGCGCGCGATAATGCGCTCTTGCAATCGCGTTGGCGCATGCTTCAGTTCCTTGTATAGAAATCAGTACACGGTTACACGCGCGTCCAGTGTGACGTGCTGCCATTTAGTTTCCATGCCGCTGGCTGCACTATCGACATGCTCTGTCTGTGTTGCAGGATTAAAGAGCTAAGTTATAAAAAAGTTAAAAACGCAAAAGTAGAGCCATTAGCAAATAACATTTTCTTATTTATGTCTGCTTATCTACTAACCTTCTAAAAGTTCTAAAAGTTTCGAAAGCTTAGCCTTTAGTTGAACTAGTTACATAATAGTTATGTACTTTTAGATAATCCCACACGTTCCCACCACCCTTACGCGCGTCACATGTCCAAATGTTATGCTTAATTTGTACAACAACACTTTAAGGGTGCCTTTCCACCAGGGATGTGCTACGTTGCTTAGCTGTGAATGTGGGCCAAACCTACCAATAGAGCGCTTCATTTCCATAGTTCAGATCGCTTGAAGTAAGATTAACTCCTACTGGTGGGTTTGACACACATGAACATCCATAGCTTAGCTATACGTATAGTACATCTCGGGTGGAAGGGCACCCTAATTTTATATGGGTCAACAAGCCGACGTTTGATACACATATCACTTGCGACACTTTACCGACAGATATTAGACACGCTTCGACGATTCCGCTGCCTAAATATTATATCAGCAATAATAACTTAACGATGTTTGTATATCCTACAAATATTAACCACTAGATGATGGCCGCGACTTCGTCCGCGTGGATTAAGTTTTTTTCATTTCCGGCGCAAACTTCTTGATTTTCCGCGATAAAAAGGAGCCTATGTCCTTCCCCGGGATACATCGTGCCCACACCACACCTGCCCTGTACTCAAATCAAAATCAGTTGAACGGTTGAGCCCTGAAAGCGTGGCAGACAGACATACTTTCGCACCATATAAAAAAAAATACATAAAAAAAGACATAAAACTCTCTCACATAAAAGGGTTTAAATAAGATTAAAACTAATTAAAAGAATCAAACGCGGAAAAACAATCTTACAAGGAAATTAAGTTACAAAGTTCACAAAGTCCAACAAGAGTGCTCGAATCCCGGACGAAGCGACCGGGTCGCGCGTACCCTTGAACCGGTTAATTCACTTTCGATTTCACTCGCCCGGGAGAGCTTGCATCTCTGCGACTAGCTTGACATTGCTGTTCCATTGCATTGTTCCCTGGTCATACTGCCAACGCTTAAAACAATGCTTAAGTAATATTACTCAAAATTACAGTTTGACTTCACGCACCTTGAAGTTCCTAAAATAAGGATTATAATTCTAAAACTATACTAATATAATAAATGCAAAAGTTTGGATGGATGTATGGATGGATGGATTGTTACTCAATCACGCCAGAACGGCTGAACGGATCTGGATGAAATTTGGCACAGAGATAGATTATAGTCTAGAATATAACACATAGGCCACTTTTTTATCCCGAAAAATTAAAGACTTACCGCGGGGACCAAAAACCCTCAATCCACGCGGACAAAGACGCGGGCATTAGCTAGTAATACATCTAAACTCCAATTTAAGGATCGCCTGCAAGCGACATTCAGACCGCTGCATGCGATTTTAATCCAATAACGTAACATTTTGTGGCGTAATAACACATTGACGCTAGTGCAGCGGTGATTCAATTAAACCTACTCGTGTAGAAAATGTCTACGTATTTTATCGACTTTGCCACACTCATCGAATTTTGACGTACGTCATAAAAAACAAGCTGTTCCACAAATTCATAGCTCAAAGTGCTATTCCTACTCCATAATAATCTATACTAAATATTATGAATGCGAAAGTCTGTTTGGTACGCTTTAACGGCCCACCTTTTCAAGCGATTTTGATGACATTTGGTATTGTGGTAGGTTACATACCGGGGAAAGACCTATGTCCTAAATTTTAAAAGTGGCGTATGCCACTTTTTAGCCCGAAAAATTATGGAGCTTATCCGGAAATCAAAAAAACTTAATCCACGCGGACGAAGTCGCGGGTATCATCTAGTGATTATATAGTTAAGCTATGTTAGGACTAAGGGATATGCTCCGAGAATGAAGAAACCCACATCAGTATCTTGACCACTGTCGTAGCTTAACCATTCTGAAGTGGCTGTGGGCAGGCCTATGTTTGTCGATACGAACGATGTATATTGGAGCAGCTAAGTGCTACTTAGAGTAGAGACCACGCATAAATAGATAAGCGTGTGAGGGGATTCGATGGACTGACGATAAGCTTAAAGAGAGTGGTAGGACATGGCTGGATGTGAAAGGCCGAGTCTTTCTTTTCCGAAAACAGATATTTCTCCTAAATAAAACTTTAATTGAAATCATGTTTCGTGGTGGAGTTCATGTCACATTTAAACTAACGCTTGCTTTTACATTCGTCTGAACCACATGGTCTGTGGTCTGAACCAACGAAAGGCTTGACAAGATGACGTTGAGTTAATTATTTATTGGCTCTTTCGCCAAGTGGAAACTGGAAAAACAATTCGCTTCTCGTAAAAACACACGTGACGCGATTCGCGATGCTCGTGTTACCTAGGACGTTTTTATCGCGTAGGTACTCTGTAACAAATTTATTAACTACATATTTCTAATACGAGTATGTCGCCAACAGTGGTCGCGCACTTACAATGAAACGTGGAAACCGTTACTAATACTTAGCCACGGTAATATTAACCAATACTGTGACTTAGCCGTCATACAAGAGAAAGATCAAACTTCGTAGCCGGCAAAGCTCGTCACTTACCCGTACTTATTCGAAATTAATGCACGATTGTAAAGTCAATATTAAGGGATTATAGCAAATTAAATTTCTAGTTCCTTCATCATCATGGACTTCCGCAAAGTAACGCCTACTTCTATCCAAGATGTTTAATTTCTTAAAAGTTCACAAAACCCTGAACTGCGTGCCCCAGGCTCGAACCCGCACCCTCGATAAGAAGTCAGAAGTCTCCCACTAGGTAATCACCGCTTTTTAAACAGAAACTTCCAATACGATAGGTATCGACTGTTGACAATTTAGGTATAAAATATCATTAAATCCAGCAGATACCTACTGCACAGAAAAATATATTGTAGATATTTCAGTTGACTCGTAACATACCTATTTCAATTCTATGCTAAACCCGTGTGCGCAAGCGCAGTTCCAAATGACCGGTTCTTTAAAATTGCATATTATGTGATTGGTTCGCGGAATCCGTGACCTGAATGTGAATTACTGGTACATACTAGAACTGTAAACCTTTATAAGCCCTCGTCATTTCAACGTTTAGAGTACTTAGATATTCAATCGTACTTATAGTTAATTGTACCTAAGAATAACAAGCTGACGCGCCCCGGACCACCCTCTGGTGGGAGGCTTCGGCCGTGACTTTAGTAAACTGTAAAAGCACGTACATTTACCTATTCTGTGGCAATAACTAATAGTACGTATAGTACAATTATATTCTGTGACTGTAAAGGCCGTCGCAGAGCAAAGGGTAGTTAACGCCATTGGTAGGTTGTACTTACCGGCAAAGACCTATCGTTCCAGTACAATGCCGTGTAGAAATACCATAAGAGGTACCTACCTTGTTTTTTTTTTTGACGGGGGGAGGGGCGAATCTCCTTTAAGATACCCGATTTCCTGGGGGGGATATCGGGTTATGTAGGATTTATACCCACTAAAACCCGTTCGGTGGTCGACTTTAACGCATGTTGGGAGGCTCCAAGATCTCCTAAGAATGCATCGGTGCCTCCCTTGTGCAATGCCCATAGCGCTAGGTAATCCTGGAGAAGTCCCCTCATTGTAGGTACATGTACATGAGGTATGGAGCTGCTTGTTGGCCACAGCAAAAGGGGTGGGTACCTATGTGTTTAATATTTAAATGCCATACCCCTAACAGGTTAACCCACTAACTAAACACCAGTAGGTATATTATTGTAAAGCACAGAATAGGGAATATTTTGTCAAGAATGTGATAAAAAGGCATAAATGATCATTACAAAAGCACATGCTGATCAAAGTCAACGAACGTATCGACGATTTGTATCGATTAGTCCTAATTAAAACTTGTGGATCGATAAAGCGAACGAAGGTTATCATATAAATTATCGATTGTTCTAGCAAATTATAAGTCTGCAATGACAACTGTTGCGTCCTAATGAAAAAGGTCTAAATGACGGTAGGTGCAATACAATTCGCTTGGGATATTATTGTTAAAACAGGAAATAAACTGATGATATTTATCAGCAGTTGGTTTGTAGGTACCTATGTATGAATGTATTTTTACACGACTGCCCACAAAAACGAGTTTAATGTTTTGAGAGTTCATGTATGTATATAGGTATGTGAGTTTCTTTATTCCTCTCTGAACAGATTTGAATGTATGGGGTATCGTCAGAATCCTTACATAATCCCGAGTGACACTGGTTAAAAATGAAAAAAAAAACAATACGGCAGGGCAGTCCTACGTTCCTTACAAGTTATAACTAACTATAGGCTGTTTGTTATTCCTTCTACTATATTTAGGTAATTGTAAGATAGCTGATAATTTACGTCCGACCTTATTTTGTACTTACAATGGCATAATAGGCAGTTACCGGTTTCATAAAACGGCTTAATCATCGTTATGTACCTACGCACGTTCGTTGGATCAACAAAATTTTCGTAATATCGATAAAATATTCTAAGGGGCTTATAATTAATGATTTTATCAACTCGTTTATCTATAATGATTTTTATTACAATCAAGTCACCTGTGAGTGTGACCGAATGATTGCGATACCTAAAGGTTTAACTTCCACTTGACATGCACGGAGCGGCGCGGCGCGGCGCGTCTCGGTAAATAATTTATTAACACGTGGTTCAATAAGCCCCGAGACTAAGTACTAAAACAAGGTTTTTTTTATAAAATTATTTTTTACTAGATGATGCCCGCGACTTCGTCCGCGTGGATTGATGTTTTTGATTCCCGTGGGAACTCCTCAAATTTCCGGGATAAAAAGTAGCCTATGTCCTTCCCCGGGATGTTACCTATCTCTGTACCAAATTTCATCAAAATCGGTTGAGTAGTTGGGCCGTGAAAGCGTAGTAGACAGACAGACAGACAGACAGACAGATAGACAGACAGATGGACAGACAGACAGACACACTTTCGCATTTATAATATTAAGTATGGATATGGATTCATCAACGTAGTCTCCTCCAAGAGCGATACAGTCCTTCCAACGCTTTTCTACTTTTCCATCCCTTGCGTGTAGAACGATTTGTCTTTGGCTTCAAAATAAGCCTCCGTTGCTGTGATAACTTCACTATTTGAGTCAAATTTCTTACCCTGGAGCATTTTTTTGAGATCTGCAAACAGCCAGTAATCGCTGGGGGCCAAGTCTGGCGAATAAGGGGGGTGAGGAAGCAATTCAAAGCCCAATTCATTAATTTTGGCCATCGTTCTCACAGACTTGTGACTAGGCGCGTTGTCCTGGTGAAACACCACTTTCTTTTTGTTCATTTGAGGCCGTTTATCCGCAATTTTGTACTTCAATCGCTCCAATAAGCACATGTAATAGTCACTATTTATATTTTGCCCCTTTTCAAGGTAGTTGATGAAAAGTATTCCACGCGCATCCCAAAATATAGACGCCATAAACTTACCGGCCGATTTCTGAGTCTTTGGCCGCTTCGGGCGACTTTCACCAGCCGCTCTCCACTCCGCTGACTGCCGATTGGATTCCGGAGTAAAATGGTGTATCCATGTTTCATCCATTGTCACATACCGACGTAAAAAATCCTTTTTATTACGATTCATCAGCGCCAAACATCGCTCTGAATCATTGATACGTTGTTCCTTTTGATCAGTTGTAAGCAAACGCGGCACCCACTTGGAAAAAAGCTTTTTCATGGCCAAATGTTTATGTAATATAGTGAAAAAACTACCAGCTGAAATCTTCACTATCTCGGCTATCTCGCGCACTTTTATCTTCCGATCTTCCTTTACGATTTTGAGGACTTGGTTAATATTTTGTTGAGTCACTGCTTCATTTGGACGACCTGAGCGTTCCGCATCTTTTGTGTCCATGCGACCGCGATTGAAGTCGGCATACCACCGACAAATGGTTGCTTTAGAGGGAGCTGATCCCGCATAACATTTTATAAGCCATTGCTGTGCTTCAACGGTATTTTTTCCCATTAAAAAACAATAGCACGCGAAACTCGTTTTTTTCCATTGTATCGAAACTACAAGCGTAGCGTCACTTAAATGTCTGGCAAAATCAATATTTTAATGTTCCATTTTTCCAAAATGTTACACATAAATCTTTTATAGAAGGCTAGTACTTTTTAAAAATCAAAAGATTTTTTAATATATACGCCATTTCCAAGTTAGTCTCGGGGCTTATTGAACGATCTAGCTTTGATTATCTCTATATACCTAATCAAAGCGATCTAGTATTTGTATGAGTTTATACGGGGCCGCGTCGCGCAGTGCATCTCCGTGCCGCGCAGATTAAAAGTATGCCTAGCTACATACAATCTCATTAAACTTGCTGCTACGTGCCGCGCCACGCCGCGCCTCTGTAGTAGGGCTAGACCCTAATATTATTTCCCTCATCTTGAAAATAAGACGAAATTGCAATGGTGTTATTTTATGGCCGTAAAATGTATATCATAGTTTCTTTTAATCAGAATTTTATTTTGCCCAGTTGTTGCTCAGAATTTAGTTCAGAATACACTACAAGTTAGACTAGAACTACCCCTACTGAAATAAAAATATCCTTTCGTAAAAAATACCTAAATTCAAATAGTCTGATGCTTCAACTTTGCTTATCCTTGTTATACCCTTGTTATTTTTATTTTTAACTTTTTAATCTTTTCTTTTCATTGTTCGTAAATGGAATTGTAATACAAAATCCTTTCAAAATCCCAATAACAAACGAGCAAATGAAAGAAAATCTCCAATTTCGTATGTTCTTATTGGAATCGACCGAGTCATAGGCAGCAAGTATTTGAATTGGGAAAATTCACGAACGATCCATAAATACATAAATTTCATCAAGCCATCTAAGGTCACGCTCTTTATGAAACGACGTTAAAAGTTTTTTAGGGTACCTCCTCTACATGTAAAGTGGGGATGAATATTGGGGCACAGGAAAATCATTTTTTGATTCAGAGATCCGTTTGCGAAGATTACACCAAGCCAGCAAAAGGTTTTTTTGGATATGTAAAAATTCATTGGCAGTATTATATATTATAACAAGGTTAAAGGGATAACTATCCAGCTGAGTAGGCTTTACAATTTAAAGAGTAATAGTCGACCAACTCATAAAATTTAAGTATAGGTATTGTGAGTGTGACGGGCAACTACGGAACCTTGCATGTGGCCCGAGTCCGACACACACTTGGCTGGATTTTAAATAGAATATAGATTGCCGTCGTTGATAATAAAAAAATAAGGTAAGTAAGAATTTATTCAAAACGATACCTATAGAAATTATACGTAATTATACGTAATATAACTCAGTTAGACTCAGTTAGGCTCAGTTGACAAAGTGCCTGATTAGAAGTTTACAGATTGTACGTCTTTCCCCAGCTGCTTTCGCCGGCTCAGTTTCAGGTTTGTCACTGTAAATAATACCCTCACCCTTGGAAGTGATTGACATCTCGTTACAGCGAGCTTGAAAGATAAGACTGCCTATAAATTATTACTTAAGTTTATTTATGGAAAACCTGTTGATTGCACAATGATTTACGCTGTGTACGGGGGCAGTTTGAGCACGTTTGAGCCCTGAAGCACAGAGTACGTCGGATATATACTCGTGTGCCTGAAGGTAGTAGAAGCCTTAAAAAAATTCAAAACTGTATGGAGTTGTGGTGAAGGAGAAACGATGTTTTTCCCAACCACACTTACTTGGGCCCTGTACCTACTATTACTTATTCTGTGCTATAGGGCTAGGGTTGGTCACACATCTCGTCCTTTGGCACATTTCTATAGTTTCTTACTTCGTCCCAAGTTCCTAACAAATACTTAATTACTGAATATGATTAATATATTTATTATTTAGTTTTTTTTTTTTTTAGTTTTTTACTACATTTTTATTGAAAATAATACAATAGAACTTAATGCTAGCTAGCCTAACCTAATTACTATATAAATCATGCCCGCGTGGAATAGTGGCAAGAATGCTGGCTGCATTTCCGCGCTGGACAGCCAGGCTGATCCTTTTTGATTCCTTTATTTAGTTATAATTATTTAGTTTTTAATTTAGATTTAATTGAGATTTTAATTTTATCTACTTATAATATATTCAATATACCTATTAAGTATTTGATAATTATTATCAATAATTACTGTAAATACCTACTTAATTTGATTACTAAAAACTTAATATTGTGATTAATCAAATTAAGTATTTAGTAGGTAATTAAGTATAATTGTTATATTATAATTATTTATAACCGATTTGTATTGAATTTGTTTCGAGAATATAACTTCATCGATCAAAATAAAGTACTTGTAATGGTTACCGATATAATAATAGGTCTTTACCTATGAAATTGCCGTTTTGTATGGAATAAGTGAAAGTACTTATTTTTTCAAACTTTTTTATTTCTGTTAATCGAAGTATAAATAAACTTAATTTAAGCCTGAAAAAATGTAAGCATATTACTTTTACAAAAAAGAAAAATGTTAGCAACTATACGAACTATACATATTCACTTTGTGGAGAAAGTCTAGAAAGAGTTAATAATATTAAGGATTTAGGAATAACGTTGGATTGTAAGTTACATTTGGACACCCATATACAGAATATTGTGAACAAAGCATACAAAATGTATGGTTTCATAATGCGAACTTGCGCTAATTTTGGGAGGGTTACCACATATTTACACTTGTACAAGTCACTGGTGCGCTCTCAACTTGAATACGCTGTTTCATCTCAAAGCTATATTATATAAAGGTTTAAAATTATAAGTAAATATTGTATATCATTATATTAAGTTAAGAATAATAATTATTAGCTCGATATGTGTAACTATTGTATTTAATAATTAAGTAATCTGTGGTTAACGCAGTTGGTAGCATGTTTCGCGGTCGAGTGCTTTACAAGTGTTCCCGCGTCTCAGCCACAAGGCGACGCGCACGAGCGCCGCTGGGTTTTAGTGGGTATTCTGGAGTGCCAGTGAGTCCCACATACCCTCTCGGAAGCATCGTAGTTTCATACTGTCTGCTTCCGAGAGGGATGCCTAAACGCATTTCCCAGCGATAAAAAAAAAAAAGAAAAGTTGGTAGCATGTTAACCAAATATTTTATATTAACTATATACCTACTGTTTGCTTAATGCACTGCGTGCTATTGTTTGTTAACCCTAATAAAATAAATAAATAAATAAAAGTAATCACCCATGCAATCGACGCATCTTTGCCAACGCATTGACAGTTTATTGATGCCCTTCTTGTAAAAATCAGCTGGACGGGAGGCAACAAACTCTTCAAAGGCATTTTGTACTGCCTCTCGGGAATTGAATTTTTTACCCACTAAAAAGTTGTCTAAATTTTGGAAAAAGTAATAGACGGTAGGTGCAAGGTCTGTTGAGTATGGCGGATGAGGGAGAGCTTCCAACCCCAGCTCTTGCAGCTTGGAGACTGTCTGTTGCGCAGTATGGGGTCGCGCGTTGTCGTGAAGGAGCAGTGGGGACGACCGATTGACCAAAGCTGGTTGCAGATGTGCAAGCTTCTCCATCATTCTCTCTAGTTCTTCACAGTACACATCTGCAGTAATGCTCATGCCGTTTTGTAAAAAGCTGTGGTGAATCACACCCGCACTAGACCACCAAACAGTGACCATCACCTATTTAGGGGTCATTTTTGGTTTAGGGCATTGCTTTGGTGCTGAACCAGGATCTAACCAACTTGCTGAGCGCTTTCGATTGTCGAACAGAATCCATTTTTCGTCGCACGTAACAATTCGTTTCAAAATTCCTTCATTTCTTTGCCTGTTGAGCAGCGCAAGGCAGGTCGCGTACGTTGTGCTGGCGATCGTTAAGGTCGTGGGGCACCCATCTATATCTATCCTATCTCTTTTTTACCTTGCCAATTTGTCGCAAATGGATCAATATTGTTTTGATTCTTACATCAAAAGCTGCTGCTAGCTCAGCTGTAGATTGAGTTTCGTCAGCTTCCACAATCGCCTTTAATTCATTATTGTTGACCAAAGTCTCCGGACGACCACGAGCTTCATTTTTCAAGTCAAAATTTCCAGAACGGAACCGGGAAAACCAATAATGGGTTGTGCGTTCGTTTGTACAGTTCTCTCCGTAAACGTTTGTGTCGCGTTGGTGCCACGACGGAACTCATATTCCATAATTACACGAATTTTTAAAGTATCCATTATGACGAAAAATGTTGAAATGTAATGAAAATACAACGCTAATCAAAAAACAAAAGACTGAGTTTGTAAAAAGAATGTCATGGTTTTAAAACAAAATTAGTTTGAATTTAGAATACAGAGCCATTAGAAACTTTTTTTTATTTGAAATGACCAGTACTGAAGAAAGGCAATTTCATAGGTAAAGACCTAATATGTCATTATGAATTATTATTGTGAAGGCGCACAACATAATACGTGTGATGTGTTTTAAATTTGTAACTATGACATATGTACACTGAGTAGTAAACCTATGGTCTGTGCACACGTACAACGGCTGTTCTTAACGATGGTTAGCATTGTTGTTTTAATACCTAGAGCCCGAGTGTGATTAGTGCGACAAAGTATTCTCGTGGGGTTTGCAACGTTTTCGTGATAAAAACAAGGCGTGTCGTGTCGTTGGATATTGGACACCGTAACTATGAATACAGTCTGAGTTGAAGAGCCATAGCTATTGGAAGTGTTAAAAATGTTCAAGACTAAAATACTTAATTGCGTACAGGTAGAAGGTACTTTGTCTCTCTCCATCTATACTAGAATGAGAGAGAGAGACATATTACGTTTTTTGAGGCCAGGTTTCCGCGTTTAATCCTGCCAAAAAGATTCTAAAAGATGCGAGCAAACCGCGTGGCTCTGAATATGCTTGGGCTGCTGAACAGACTAGCTTTTTTTTAAATCTCAAGATAAATATACATAAGCAGATTTCTCCGCAGCGAGAAAGTCTTACGTCTACGTGATACAGTATTTACGTAGGAAAGTTCCTACGTAAAATTGGAATCTGTGTGTTTACACGAATAAGTATTATTATTTTGGGTATGTTGAATGTACAATAAGTTCGTTACAAAAAAAAAGTGGAACTAATAATTCAGATGTTTTTGTTTGGAGGGAGGCTACGGCACTGGCTAGGTTCCATATATGTACCTACTGTCGTCAGAATCGTACCCCAAAGTGCTTTAGCGTTCCGTTACGAGACCGTGTGGAAACCAAGTAGGGGTATAATATGACTGCCATACCGGTTATGCAAGACCCGATTACCGCGTATTTCGAAGATAAGGTCGAAAAAACAGACATACAAAAAATAAGGAAGATGATGTACCTATGAGGCTTTTGTTAACCTTGGGAGCTTATTACAAGTCAGTTATATAGGTATTTTGAAATCACATACATAGTAATATTATACTTTACTTAGGTATATAAATACTAGATAATGCCCGAGTCTTCGTCTGCGTTGTTTAATTTTTTGATTCCCGGGGAACTCTTTAATTTTCCGGGATAAAAAGTAGCCTATTTCCTTCCTATCCCTGTACCAAATTTCATCAAAATCTGTTGAACAGATGGGCCGTGAAAGCTAGCAGACAGACAGACGGACAGACAGACACATTCGCATTTAATATAATATTAGTATGGATTATACTACACCATACCAAGTTAACATACCTATACAATCAACAATGTGTTTGTTTAAACAGATTTGTTGTCAACGTGATTGTGATTTTCATACAATGTAAGTAGGTAAATATATTGTACAATTCACTACACAGACAAATTGTCATCCTATTGTTATTGTTATGAATGTAAATTCGATTTGAGTAAAACAGTTATTGGTAGAGCCCATAAAAACATGATATTATAGATAAAACGAATAGGCCATCAAACACGAATGGCCATATGCGAAATAGGTATGCCAATATAATTGCTGTGTACTTAGTGTAATACCTACTAATAAAGGATGATTGTGTTGGCACTTTGCTGATCAAATTAACATATTTATAGTACATTAAATGTCCATATAAGTTAACAAAAAGTTAAGTTAAATTTATAATATATATACTAAGTACTATGTATGAACTACTAGCCGATGCCCGCGACTTTGTCTGCGTGATTTGTTTTTTAATTCCCGCGGGAACTCCCTAATTTTCCGGGGTAACTATACCCATGCCAAAATCACGTCGATCCGTTGCTCCGTTGCGGCGTGATTGACAAACCAACAAACAAACACACTTTTGGCATGGGTATAGTTGAGGACCTGGAGAGTGACATAGGCTATTTTTTATCCCGGAAAATTAAGTAGTTCCCGGGGGAATTTACAAAAACTTAAACAACGGGGACGAAGTCGCGGGTATCAGCTGGTTTATAATATTAAGTATGGATAACAACGTATTATCCATAATCTCATATTATAAATGCGAAAGTGTGTCAGTCTGTCCGTCTGCTACGCTTTCACGGCCAATTTGTGCAACCGAGTTTGATGAAATTTGGTATAGGGATAGCTTATATCCCGGGGAAGTACATAGGCTACTTTTTATCCCGGAAAATTCAAGAGTTCCCTGTACCAAATTTCATCAAAATCGGTTGAACAGATGGGCCGTGAAATCGTAGCAGACAGACAGACACACTTTCGCATTTATAATATTAAGTATGGATATTAGTATGGATTTCAATTTGTGCGTTTTACAGCATAGCTAATGTGTTTGATTGTTTTCCATGTTCTTAGGTACAATGCATATAATGCCGCGTCCTATATACC
This sequence comes from Erebia epiphron, assembly GCA_963932025.1. NCBI lineage: Eukaryota > Metazoa > Arthropoda > Insecta > Lepidoptera > Nymphalidae > Erebia > Erebia epiphron. The sequence goes on along the minus strand of OZ009948.1, from coordinate 36,026,774 downwards.
TAACAGTTGAACTGTGAATTGTTACAGAAAAGTATCGCTGACACTATTTAATTGTTTATAGCAGGACAGCTGTTCTCAAGACTAGAGTTTTTAGAGGATATTGTCGTACAGCAGTAGTAGATATACTAAAACCTATCTTTATGCCTAATAGGTACCTTTTAGGTACCTATTAGGCATGTCGATTTATCACTTTGATACGTAGCCAGCTGAAATTATGACGCGTGCTATCTAATAAGTATCTCACAGCAAGTCACAGGTCACATGTAATCCATTAGAGTAATTAGGTATAGTTTTCTCTTGTGTTAGGTCATCACTGAAATGATATTAGATAATAAGTCATCTTAGAACATTTAAAGTCCTCTTTTTATATACAGCTACTTATTACCTAATAGCTGATGCGAATAAGTTTTTTAATACCCACGGGAACTTCTTAAGTTTTCGGGATAAAAAGTAGCCTATTGTCACTCTCCAGGTCCTTAACGCAAAAAATCACGTATCTCTGTTGCGGCGTGATTGAAGGACAGACCAACAAAGAAACACACTCGCATTTATTGACATAAATGCTACACGCACGTGCCAAAAAGTTATAATTATGAATTCTTGTTACGTATAATAAAAATGTTTTGTTAATATACCTACCCTGTAACTTTTTTTTTTATATATAGGCTAGCGCTTGGCTGCAATCAGACTTGCTTGGTGGTGATGCAGCCTAAGGTGGAGCGCGCTTGCCTAGAAGATGCCTATTCACTCTTGATTTGAAGGTAGGGGAAAACTGAAGCCGGGAGGGCATTCCATATCCTAGCGGTTCGAATTAGAAACGAGGAAGCAAATCGCTTCGTACGAGCCCGCAGAATTACCTACGTGTAATAATCCTTTTTTATATGGATAACAAACCATTACCTAAGTGTAATAATCCTTTTAAATGGCAGTGAGTACAAACAAACCCTTGCTATCTTTGAACTATTGGTACCTACACTTTGCAGGGCTGTTGGGCTAAGGGATAAATATAGCTGAACAGAATATAATGGGGTGTTGTTCCGTCTTCAGGATCGTGTCTAATCGCCATTCTATCTCGCCTCGGTCGAGCAATTCATTGAATTGTAGGTACACACTCCAACTGATTTCAGTAATTTATATTGGAAATTTATAAAAGACCCAGAGAATTGATAAGGTACCGACACTGTCCATACAGAATATATGAAAATCTTTAACGAGGTATTTAACAGATATCTACATACCTATTTTTTGTAAATAACTTATATATATTAGTATACATTTTCTCATGTTTTACAGAATCCATGGGAACTCTTTGGTTTTCCTGGACCTCAATCCACGCGGACGAAGTCGCGGGCATTAGCTAATAAAAAATATATATTAAGTACAAGATATTTATAAATACCTAGTTACCCACTACAGCCCATTACCGTCCCACAGCTGGGTACAGGCCTCCACTCTCATAGGAATGAGGAAATTAGAGCTTAGACCCACCACGCTGCTTCAATGCGGGTTGGCGGACTAATACCTAGTTACTCCATTTAATCTAAATAAATATTATAAATGCGAAAGTGTGGATGGATGTCTGGATGGATGTATGGATGGATGTATGGATAGATGTCTGGATGGATGTTTGTTACTCAATCACGCCCCAACGGCTGAACGGATCTGGCTGAAATTTGGCACAGAGATAGATTATAGTCTGGAAATAGCACATAGGCTACTTTTTATCCCGGAAAATTAAAGAGTTCCCGCGGGAACCAAAAAACCTCAAATGGATGTTTGTTACTCAATCACGCCAGAACGGCTGAACGAATCTGGATGTAATTTGGCACAGAGATAGAATTGTCTGGACTAACACATAGGCTACTTTTTATCCCGGAAAATTCAAGAGTTCCCGCGGGAACAGCAAAACCTCGATCCACGCGTACGAAGTCGCGGGCATCAGCTAGTTTAATCATAAATCTTTTCACAGTTATTTCGGTGTCCCAAAACAATACAGAATCAAGTCCACTTAAGGGTCCGTATTCTCGTCCGCCTAATTGCGCGCTCAGCCAATTTTGGAATCTGTAGGTATACCGCACAGCAGGACCGTTAGCTGCACTCACACAAAGACGGCATAGGCCGATAAAGCTACTTTGATACTTTGTCAAATTGTGTAGTCAAGTTCGTAATATTTTCACCATGTTAATAAAATTGTATAATCTTAGTTATCACTTAAATATTATTTTCCCGTTTGATAAATGTTTATTTGGCATACATAAACTTTTATAAAATAAGTTTGCACACGGGTATCATAATGTAACACTAAAAACTAGATACACCTACAAGTTTTTCGTTTATTTACTTATCATTAAAATTTATGATTTTTTAAATTTTAAAACCTATACGGCTATCTGACTGTTATTAACAATTAAGGTACACGATTATTGACCAAGTTTTACTACATGGGTCATTAGAGTAATTCAGGTGTCTCGAAAACGCCATTGTTATTTTGAAAACAACTCACAGATAAGCGATTGGTATTGTGTATTACGCAGGTGTAGTTAGTTAGCACGTGCAGAGGATTGGTCATAAATAATATCACAAACACGCGGACCCTTCTCAGGTATCAGGTAATGTACATGTTACCAATTATATTGTATTAAAATATGTCTTTGCAAAACATACCTTATGCAGTTTATGATAAAGTACAAATTCAATTGTAATCATGATTAATTAAAAGATATAAATAAATCCTAACCCTATTTTCAAGTCACAAATTGACCACTGCAAGGTTATTTCCGGAATTTGCAATTTCCAAATCTTGTCTGGTATTGTCTAGTTGAAGGCTTCGGCCGTGGCTATATATCACCCTATCTGCAAAGATGAGCCGCCAAGGGAGTAAGCATTCCAGTACGATATCGTTTAGAAACCGATAAGGGTTATAGGGTTAGGGATATGACATCCCTAACGGGTTTGCCCGCTACCGTCTTAGGCTGCATGATCACTTAGCATCAGATGAGAAAGCAGTCAAGGGCTGAGTTTTAAATATTCTTCTATAGTATACTTATATAAATATTTTTATCATAAAACTGTCTCTGAGAGGCATAGATCTAGCTTTTCAGGAATCCAAAATTTCTGGAAGTAAATAAGTATAATAATTTTTTGAGTTATGTGTAACTGGCTCTAATTTGGTAATACCATAGCTCTTATTTTGTGTCATTGATTGATTTACTGCTTTCCACATTTTATTTTATTTGATTTTGCTTTACGGCTTCCTCAGGATCCTTTTCAATGGCAGATTGGGGACATTTTATTTCTATTATCTCTTTACTATACAATGCATCTGGCGTGGCACCCAAAAAAAAACATAGTCCCAAAGGCCGCATCTTCCAATAATTTTGATATTGTCTTGTTCAGCCAGCTGTTCCTAAACAGCAGAGCTTCGTTTTCTCTACTAAGTTGTATAGCTGAAATGTTATCCGTGAAAGCGTAGCAGACAGACAGACAGACAGACACAACACACTTTCGCATTTATAATATTTTCTGCTCTGGTCTGATCTGGTGGAAGGCTTCGGCCGTGGCTAGTGACTATGCAACTTTCAGGTTACTGAATATAAAATAACTAGCTGATGCCCGCGACTTCGTCCGCGTGGTTTAAGTTTTTTGTTATTCCCGCGAGAACTCCTAAATTTCCCGAGATAAAAAGTAGCCTATGTCACTCTCCAGGTCCTCAACTATATCCATGCCAAAAATCACGTCAATCCGTTGCTCCGTTGCGGCGTGATTGAAGGACAAACCAACAAACCAACAAACAAAGTGGCTTTCGCATTTATAATATTAGTAAGTAAGTATGTTGATCTTACCTTGTGATATATAAAACAAGTAAAATCAAATCCAGAAGCGAATACTCCAATCCAATTACAAAGCAAGGGCCTAAATATTATTTTCACTGATTACAATGTCAAAGTCCATATAGAGATGCTAAGGTCAGAAAAACAAAAACACTAAACTTGTATGGTTTTGTTGGAAGCAGTTGAGCAGAGCAGAGTATCTCAAACGAAACAATATGCTATAAATAAAAACTTTATGACCATTGAGCTTTGTTACTCTAAGTAAATTTGTAAAAGAAATGATATTGTATTAAAATGTGTATTGCAATATATACCTTATGCAGCTTACGATAAAGTATAAATTTAATTGTATTCATGATGGGCTTCTTGGTTTTAGAATTTTAAAATCGTTGCGGTAATATTTTATGACTTATAATATTGTTTAGTATTTTGATCGAAAGGCAGTGCGATTTGCACGGTACTATTGTCGAAAGGTAAAAGAATAAATAAAATCTATACAAACAATGAACAAGTGAATATAATTAAAATTATGAATAAATACGACTGCTCTGCCGTAGCCCGTAACTATCTACTACGTAACGATACCACAGTCATTGATTAATTAACAATGGAGTCTTATTCACATTTTTATTAAATGATATTTTTTGGGAATCAATAGATATTGAATTATATTAGTATATATTTTTGGAATCTACTCATCATTTTCTAGATGATGAATTTATAGTTAAACTTATTTTCGAAAAAAAAATCTACTCTAGTCTTTAATGCGAGACCATGGTCACCCCATCACTTTTTTTGAAAATTTTACTAGCCTATGTCACCCGGAATAAGCTAGGGATTCTAACGATACCTCATTTATCAAAATTGGTTCAGGCGTATAGAAGTTATGGTGGAATATACAAACTCACATACATACATACATACATGAACCCTGAAAACAATATACTCCGTTTTTCAGGCAGTCGTATAATTTTTTTTATAATAGGTACCTTTTATTGACCCGTGATATAATGATTGTTTACGATCAATTTGGGAATTCATAATTTCTGAAGCCCTTGAGCGCTCCAGAACGATGCCTTGTAGAATAGAAATCATCAGTTACCATCAGGTGAGATCGCAGTCAAGGGCTAAGCTTGTAGTGGATAAATAAAAATTTAATATAAGTAATGCTATGAAAACTGTATTCACCAAAATCTCTCAGCAACAACGTATGCCACGTTGAGTTTTGCAATTACGATTTCAAAGAAAATATAATATTTCAGGAAAGTAAATTCAAAACCCATACAAATATTACGCATACTTAAATCTCGATATACGAGAAAAACAGTATGCGATTATAATATTGTATCGTTCAAAATTATTTAATAGTTATTTATTTTACTTATTTATTTCACCCAACTTAATTCTATCCTTACAGGTCACCTAATGCGATAGAATAAGCCTTACATTATTTACAATTAAAATAAATGAATTATAAAAATATACTTAATTAACTACAATATCATACCTACTTAAAACCTAACTAACTTAATACAAATGAAGCGGCTTTTGTGAACTCGCTCAGTGAGCAGCTGAACAGGTCCTTATGTTCAGCCACTGCATTGAGCGTGCGAGTCGCACGTACCAGTGGCAGTTATAAAAAATTTATCCTTATTATTAAATACGTATCACGCATTCATTCAATATCGATTGAATCGGATCAAGAACCTAACATTCTCTGCTCATCAAACTAAGGCAGTCGCGCTATGTATTGTTAGCAACACGTTTTTACAAAGGCTTGTGAGAGAGCTCACGCACACATACAAAAGAGCCCATCCAGCAACACGTCCTCCCTCGAAGAGCGCTGGGCTCGGTATGCCGGTCGTGCGGTCTGCAGTAGCATTTTACACGTGAAATTTATAAGACTTTTGATATTTTTTTTGGTCATATAGGTATTTTACAGAAATGTATTTTTGTACAATTTATGTTATATAAATACTAAACATTCATGGGAAATTTTATTTTATCAGTAAATTCGCCAAACTTTTAAGAAATAGGGGTTATTGTGACGCGTAAATTTGGATAAATCGTGCACATTGATTTGATTTTTTTATTAATTAATTTTGTATAGAACGTTTAAAAACGAATTGCAACAGTCCAATTTTAAGAGTGTGTTTATCATATTAATATTTTTTATAAGTCATTTATTACAATTTTTCTTGGATTTATATGGATCAAAAGTATCGCCTAAAAGTGTAAAAATGGTAATCGTATTCCGCAAGAATGAGAATTTCACTATTATATTTCAATAAAATTAATATTTTTTTTGCAACATTCTACTAAGGAGGGATTAAACTTTAATGTTTTAATTTTCTTTTTGTTATAATACTAATATATCATGCACAAAGCTCATCAAAAGTTCTTAAAATTTCGGTTAGCGGGGATACGGATTCTTAAGGAAAATTCTTCAATGTTTTATTTTCCGGCTTATGAATGCGAACGCTGTACAGTGTACATATATAAATTGTAGGGAAGCCTGTGAAATCTAATAAAAATTCTTTCACTGAAAGAAATAAGAAAATAAATGTCGCTGGCTAGAAATGATACATTGTTTATAATAGGGTAACAGCACAGATTCGATTAAAAAACCGAGACAGGCAGAAGGCAGTGCCATCATTGTTTTCATAATAATTTAATATAAAAAATTCTTTTTAAACAACCGACTTCAAACTCCCGCGCCAACTTTACAACAACAAGCACACGCTTACAAAGTACTTATTTTATTGTTGATATTTTAAAAACCGCTCGACCGATTTCGATAAAATTTATATGGGACCGCATGGGAAGTATGCCCATACAAATAAAAAAGAATCATCCAAATCAGTCCACCCAGTCAAAAGTTCTGAGGTAACAAACATAAAAAAAATTAAAAAAATACAGTCGAATTGAGAACCTCCTCCTATTTTTGAAGTCGGTTGAAAATACATATAATAAAGTAGGTAGTTCGTCTGGATTGTATTTAAATTTATAAAAGGTTTACGGCCGATTTCTGAATTGAGAATTTCATGTTGAGTCTGTCTCAAAGACTACTTAAGGACTAATTAAGCAAATTTTTGTTTCTCCTTAAGTAGTCTTTGAGACAGACTCAACATGAAATTCTCAATTCAGAAACCGGCCGACAGTATGTAGGTACCTACATCTCACAAGTCCCGTCTAAGGCCTTTCAAAGATTATAAACTTAAGTATAATTTTTTTGGACATAACTTGACTCGGGTACCTATGTTACTTAGTGCAGATTGGCAGACTTCTAACACGCCTTTGGGAATATCGTCGCTTTTCCTACGAAAGGACCTAACTGACATCGAGTTAATTGTTCAGGGCAAGCGTTTTTCGGTTTCGTGCTCAACTATATTGTCCACAGCTTGCTCAAATAAAGCTATATTAAAATTAAAAAAATATTCTTATAATCTGTGAATCAAGGCCTTTTTGCAAGTAGGAATTGTCTTATTTAAATGTGCGTATTCATTTAGGTAAAAATATTTAAAACAGTTACGCCACTTCATAAGAACTTTGTTTTTCTGAAAAATTAATTACTTAGGAGATACGACTGTATTTTTTACTGAATAATTAAATCACATTTAGTTCAAAATACTTTGTTTTTTATTTCTTTATATATAATAATATTTAGGATAGTTTTAAATCATTTTTTGACTGAAAGTTTTTGGATTCGTACTTTTTTGGATTTTTTTACTGCCCAAGGTTTTATACATTTTTTGTCACCAATTTACATACATTTTTAACTCTATTAGTTAATGTCTAAGGTATTCCGTCGCAATCAAAATTCAGACGTAAGTGAAAACGCCATTTTTATTCAATATAGTCTAGTTCACACTAAATGACGTATTTTCAGTTACGTCATAGTTGATAGATTTTTATTTAGCTGATCACTAAATAAAAATCTTTCTAATAGCCCTAAGTATAAAATACGCCACTTAGTATGATTTCCTTTTCGCAAATGAACATATACGCCATACTTACCGATTGTCCTAGCCAGTAAACGGTAAAAGATATGAAAAAGTCGATAAGACAGATCGACAGAGAATCAAAAGTACATTATTATGGTGTATTTAGTGCAGTTACGTCAAAAGTGTCAGATAGGTCCTTTCGTAGGAAAAGCGACGATATTATGGAGAACTCTCGGGAAATCAGTTTCTTCCTAGATGTTTTCCTTCACCGTAAAAGCTAAGTACGTACTTGTAATATTAATTTATTAAACGCACATTAGTAACTCCGAAAAGCTAGTGCATGCCCGTGGATCTACTCGCTGGCCACCCGAATAAAAGGCCGACGTGTAGTCTATAACCCCACGGTTATCATTGGATTTTTCCTCTTCTGTCACTCGGTTACACGACTCAAACTCAAACTCAAAGTATTTTGAATAATTAATTCAAAATTGGTACAAAGTACACCTTCTGAACGTCACGTTTAAAAAATAAAAGACGTGATGGTGATAATTAGCCACGGTATCCAAACCTGAACCTGGCCTGAGAAGAGCCCTGCACAACAAACTCAGCCGGTGCTTTTTTTCTGCCTGCCAAAAAAAATGAGTGATGTTTTCAGGGTTCATGAGTTTCTTTATTTCACCATAACTTCTAATAGTCTAAGATCCGTATATAACCACGACCTTCACCGAGCTGTGTAATGGATGAAACCCACTTTTTATTTTTATTTAGTAATAGATAAATACACCTAAAATGGTAACAATTACCTTAGTTACATGGTAACTTAACGGATCGGAACCGCTTGAGTTACATATCAAAATATAGGTAATTTTATAACAAACGCCATGGTATAGCATTGGCTACAATAAACTTGACAAAAAAATAATTAATTAAAATTAATTAATTAAAAAATAGACTGGACCGGATTTTGATAGGCAACCTATTTTAGGTGTTTATCTATTACTAAATAAAAATAAAAAGTAGGTTTCATCCATTAACCAGCTCGGTGAAGGTCGAGGTTATTGGATCTTAAGACTATAAATGCCTGACCAGATATGGATGAATGGTATCGTAATATGATATCGTTAGAATCCTTACATCATCCCGAGTGACACTGGCTATAATTTTTTTGAATAATATTCAATATGGTGACCGTATGGCGCTATTTTCAAACGGCACCATACAATGCTAATGCAGTCGTATTTTTTTTATTTTTTTGTTACTTGTTTTGCTATTGGATAAAAAATTCCAGTTGATAGCTCGTTCAAATGGGCACCAGTGGAAGCCAGTGTCATCATTGTTTCCATAACATTAACATTGAGGTCGGGGACGCGGGGATTGCATGCGAATTTTATGTGATGCTTTAAAAGTGATTGTGCCATGAATGCTTTGATTATATTTTTCACGTCAATAACTGATTGAGGTTGCTAGGAAAAACGGCCAAGTGCGAGTCGGACTCGCGCACCGAGGGTTCCGTACAAACTGTGTCGTGGTAGGCCGTCTACGATGTGGTGGCCAGCCCTTGGAGCAGTCCTTATCTGAATGGTTACCACTCCATAATCTTTAACTTTTAAATACATATCTAGCAGATGCCCAAGACTTCGTCCGCGTGAAATAAGTTTTTTAAATTCCCACGTGAACTCCCCCTATATTATAGCCTATGACACTCAAAAATAATATGGCTTTCTATTGGTACCAGAATTTTCAAAATCGGTTCAGTAGATCCAGAGATTACCCTCTACAACCTCACAAACTCACAAACTTTACCTCCTAATAATATTACGAGGTATAGATTATAGTATATTAAGTATTAGTATAGACTACATACTTAATAAGTAGTCTGTCGTACATGTTTGAAGTAAGTAGTGGTAGCAAAAAAATGTCAAGTGGGACATATCTTAACGACAGATTATTATTTAAGGTAGGTCATCTTGGCCTACTTTACTAAAGACAGACCGGTTTCGCTTCTTTTTCGGAGTTAAGCAATGAAACTGGATAAAAAATTGTACTTATTATGTAAAATAGGATGATATTATGCCGTCTGGAGGCTTTGTGCGAAATAATTTTTAAAGCATATTACTTAAAGTAAGTAGGTACTTAATATATAATTAACTTTTTAGTGAGATTGACGAGCTTTACATAAAAGTTTATTTTTTAAATATTTTTGGTATAAGATTTATCTTTTCAATCGATTGGAAAATATACGAATCAAACTAAATAAGTAAGTAAATTTTCAATGTGCTCATTATCGAATAGCAAAAATTATAAAACTAAGTACTTAAGTAATAAAGTAAGCACCACTAAGTACTTACCTCGAAAAATTAGAGTTTTAAATAAAGTCATTGTGATTTCGAGTTTGTATAGTTTTTATTCCTGCAAACTCTAATAAATCTAAATAGATATAATTACATTAATGCTACACCAGCAGCCAGCTAGAATCATTAAAAATTGAAATCGTGCTGCTGCTATAATTTAAAGCCTCTCTAGCCACGGAGGTAGCAATTAAGATAATTTGTAAAACTCGACTAAGTAGTCATTAGCTTTTCATCTCATAATGCTGAAACTTTCATAACAATATAGGTAATTCACTAGCTGATGCCCGCGACTACGCCAGCGTGGATTAAGTTTTTTGATTCCCGCGGGAACTCTTTAATTTCTATCGATGTACCAAATTTCATCCAACTCGGCCGTGAAAGCGACAGACAGACACACTTTCGCATTTATAATATTAGTATGGACATGGATATGTTTGCTTACAACCCTTGGCATCGCTCGCGTAGCTCAAGGAAAGTATAGCTGAGTTTTTGAATACTACTTTTTGACCCTCTCAAGGTCTCTACTTATATTCATGCATCGATCGATCCGGAGCGTTGTAAAAAAAATCGCGGAAGAAAAAATCCGACATTATTCTATTGTCTACACTATGAAGGGAACGTCTGTGTACATCTTCAGCTTTTTAGGTTTAAGCGTTTGGACTGAGCCAGTGAGTGAATTAATGATTTTTCTCTTTATATGCTGGTTTTTCCGGATACATAGGGTTTTTTTGCTATCTTATTAATGTTATAAGGTAAAGGCACTAATAGATGACACTACAAGGAGCCCACGAACTTTAGTCTAAAGGGTTGTAATATTAGCAAAAAGGGGTTGCAGGTAAGCAGGTATTAGCAAAAAGGGGTTGCTAATAAGTTTGACTTGGATTTTGAAGCTTATATTGGCATAGTTTCAAAAGAGTTTTTCAAACAACAAAATTATTTAAAAGGATCAAGTGAAATGAGGTCATTGAGTCTACTTGGGTGAACTTGCAAAGTCTGCTTGTCCGTGTGTCCCCATCAAAAAAGATTTTTATGACTTTGTAGAATATATTCTGTGTCTGGGCTGGGTAACATAGGCTACATTTTACATTTTAAAATCGATATGACGGATGTTACATTCAAAATAGTGGTGGTCTCAGATTTTTTTTCGTGATGCTATCTATTACTTACCTACTTGTTCAAAATCAAATTGACAATAATTGACAATACCAAAAATAAATTAGGTATATACGTACCTAGTTCTAAATATATAATAAATTGAGTAAGTACTTAAACACTTATATATTATAAATTCATAGTACTTAGGTAGTTATCTACCAACAAGTTTTACAAGTAGGAAGTTCGTCACTACAAAGAGATGTTAAAAGTTCAATATTGTCTTCAACTACCGCGGATCAGTGTCACGTCATAGCTGACTAACCACAGATAAAAATAGCCGACACCGAAGATAAGCATTAAGCATAGCGGATCGTATCGTTAACGTCCGTCTATATTACTCTTTTATGAATAAACACATTTTTATTTACCAAAACAAAAACAAAAAAAATGACTACTTGTGATAAGATAAGAAGATAATTATATCAAACATCACTGTTCACGACCTATATACCTAGTTATCAATGAGGCAGTGTGTATGTTTGTTGGTTTGTTATTCAATCCTGTCGCAGCGGAGCAACGGATTGACGTGATATTTTGTAATTTTTGAATATAGGTGTAGATCTTGAGAGTAATATAGGCTAACCTGGAAAATCAAAGAATTTCTAGACTTCACGCGAAAATTCACGCGGACGATATTGCGGGAATTATCTAGTGTTATTATATTTTTGAGTGCATGGACTTTGGAATTGATATGCAAAAATATTTGCTTATCTTTAAGTAGGTATGTTAGGACCTATTTAACTGAATCTTTTGCAAATTTTTATATTAAGTAAAGATACCTACTAAGTATTGCTCGAATAAAATTATGTAGGTATTGCAATCTTACTACGTGCTTCATGCTTGCTACTTGCGTTTTTAATGCTTGCACGAGCAAAGCGAGGTCTCTAAGACTACTTAGTCCGTCCGCATTATATTAACTATGTTCATGTCTGTCAGAGCCTTATAACTTCTGATTTAATGCAGAGCATTACTTCATATTCACAAATAATTTGTAAATCAAACAGACAGACGCATCTGTGCAAATTCACCCAAGTAGACGCTTCAGTCGCTGTTTTAAATAATTATTTTGATGTTTTAAATATTATACCTAGTATATTGTGTGCCTAGGGGTGAAATCGGGTTTCATTCCGCGGTGCACACTATATTTTTCATATTTTAACCTGCATTGAAAGTGCGAGTATTATTAAAATTGTATTTCTTATTTATTTGGTGATGGTTTTCTACCCGCTGCAAGACGTATTAGTTTGAATTTGACTAGTTTCGGGTGGTTCAACAGGCATTGAAACATTTCTCAAACACATTTTCAACTAGCTACAATTACAATTACATTTCAATGCATGTTAGACGAAAAAGATTTTTCACAACCAGAAGCGTATAAAGCCTTCAAAATCATTCGCATCACCTTTTTGCTTACTATAAGCGTTCCCTTAAATAAAGGTTTTTGTATTATTTATGTAGGTACCTAAGTAAGTTTCGGCTTTGGGCCATCAATAGTCTATCATTTGAGACTTGAAGTAGATATTTATGGAGTAATTCTTATAATAATAAGAAAATGACGGACGAACAAATGCACATTTACCCTACTAGGGTGTCCCTAGTACACTTGCTTCGCTCGGATATTAAGGTCGATATAACTGTCTACGGACCATAATATTAAGGAGTTGTGCCGAACTAACTTTCTACGTCACAATAATTTATTAAGTAGGTACATTATCCATACTAATATTATAAATGCGAAAGTGTGTCTGTCTGTCTGTCTGCTACGCTTTCACGGCCCAACTACTCAACCGATTTTGATGAAATTTGGTACAAGGATAGGTTGTATCCCGGGGAAGGACATAGGCACCTTTTTATCCCCGAAAATTGAAGAGTTCCCGCGGGAATTCAAAAACATGAATCCACGCAGACGAAGTCGCAGGAATCATCTAGTTTAGTATAATGAATGATTTACTAATGAACAATTATTACCTAGATTATTATTTATATACGAGTGTGCCTGCCTATTTCTACTCTATACGATTACTTAATGTAGGTAGGTATCTCCTTAGAATCCTTACTAATATTATAAATGGGAAAGTGAGTTTGTTTGTATGTTTGTTCCGCTTTCACGCCGTAACTACTGAACCGATTGCTTTGAAATTTTGCAGACGTAAAGTTAGAAGTCCGGATTAAATAATAGGGTACTTTTTATCCCGGAAAATTAAAGAGTTCCCGCGGGAACTAAAACTCTTCAATCCACGCGGACGAAGTCGCGGGTATCAGCTAGTAATTAATAAATCATCAAACATGCGTTATAAGCAAATTAGATCTTAAAACAATATTGTAGAGCAATGCATTATAAGAGTAAGAAACAATAATAAAATAATATAGATAATTATTAATTTAGTGTATTATTTTTTACCTATGATGATCTAGAGAAACTGCACGAGGTTATCACCTATGGGGACACAACCATGTCCTCGCTTTCAAAGATGCCACTCTCGATCATGTCCAGTCTGAACCACACACTAAAACGGCCCACTTAGCATTTATGATCCACGTTCACAGTAACAGTTATACCAAATCACACGCAAAACAACAATATCTGAACTACTTTCACTCAAAAACACAGCACCAAAATACACCTTCTAACCTGGCATGATTATTGCAATTCACTAAATTCACTGCGGCCGGTTGTCTAGATTTTCCTAACCAGGGAAATTAGCACTGTTATATTCAACGCGTTCGCTCGGTTTTGAGCGTCTGTGCGCTTGTTTTCATTAAAAAAGGAGAGAGTTTTCTATCATCTGTTTTGTTTACAATGGTAATAAAGTGCGCGATAACGAAGAATCAGGACCGCGTCGGCCGGCGAACGGCTGCCTTCTGCCGAGCCCGAGAATCGAGATGCCAAACGGAATGACTTGAGTCTCGAAGTCCAATACGACAACGTCCGCGCGGCGCAAAGTCCTGCACTTACGACATTTTACCTCTGCTGGGAGCTATTTCCCCGATGTATTCCGAACCGACACGAAGCCCGGTTACCGCCAAATCATATTTTCCTTCGCCGCTCGTGTAGCTACAGCTTTTAGGGGCCAAGTGAGACGAAGCGAAGAGAAACTACCAAGTGGAACTACGATTTTTCATAATCGCGTGCAATATATCATACGTTGGGCCGCTTTTATTAGTATTCGTTATATAATTTTACGGTCTACGTAAGTAAATATTTGCAATTGCATATACTTTTGCATATAAAGCTTATTTACCCAAAGTGTTGAGAAAGTCGATGGTCCATACTGAAACTGTATCTTCTCATTCTTAATAGGGCAACCCGCAATACATAGGTACAATGACGGTTTGTTAGAGGTTTGTAAGCTCACAAGTTACTTTAAAATAATCAATACTTGCACGATAGTAGTATCATCATAACAACAGCAACTACTAGAAATGTCAAATGTTAGATAGGTACTACGACATACTAAAATAGTACATAGTAGTGCCCGTGCTATAGGAATTTAGGTAACTGCTAATAGCTATCTTAAGTACTTGTGATTTTTTTAGATTATTATATTGTGTTCTATTTAATTTTCATTTATTGGGAATTAATTTATTTTTAAACATATCTTACTTATTAATAAAATATTTACAAATAATAAAAAACTAAATTATTTAAAAAATGTATTATAAGTAGGTACACCGTCCAAATGATCATTCATAGGCGTGCCCAAGACACTGGCGCTGTATGGATTGCCATTTGTTAAGCTGGTCCGTTGGATAAATAAGCGCCAGGGGGGTTACTATGAGCTCTTATAGCAGGACAGATATTGAACTGCACTTAACTTCAAGGCACTGAACTGGTAGGCAGACACTGCATTGAACTGTGCGCGCGTCAGTTCAATTTCTGTCCTGCATTAAGAGCTCCTAGTAACCCCCCCAGTTCTTAGGTGACGGGTCACCAGTAGTGTTAACCAACTTCTGTGTTCTATAGTAAATCTTCTATATAATATATACAAGCGAAAGGTCACTCACTGATCATCCCGAGATCTCAGCAACTATAAAACTTACAGGCTTTAAATCTGGAAGGTTTCTTCTATGCTGTAGACGTCAGCCTAGAAACGGTTTTGAGAACATTCACCCCTAAGGTATTGAAATGGGGTTTGGAAGTTTTTATGAAAGTCCTTTGTTATTGAAGTTAAAGACATGAAAATTGGCATTTAAGTTAATAGTTCAAAATATCAAAAATCTGTATAAGCAGTTTTACGAAAATTCACCCCAAAGGGGCAAATGGGGGTTGGAAGTTGCATGAAGGTTCTAAGTTTTTGAAGTTAGAGTCTTGAAAATCGGGATTAAGGTTATTATTTTTAAATAAAAATAATCTGTAAAAGCAATTTTCCGAAAATCTACTCCAAAGAGGGTGAAATGGGGGTTGGAAGTTTGTATGAAAATTCTATGTTTTTGAAGATAGCGACTTGAAAATCGGGATTAAGGTTACTTATTAGTTTTAAATAATAATAACCTGTAACCTGTTTAAGCCATTTTACGAAAACCCACCCTGTGTGAAATGGGGGTTGAAAATTTGTATGAAAGCCCTAAGTTTTTGTAGAAAGAGACATGAAAATTCAGCATTTCGATTATAAGTTTTAAAAAATTTAGTATAAGAATATTACAAATTTGTGAATGGGAAAATAAATAAATTGATTGATTGATTGATACTTGATTAATAAAAACTTGCATAAGCTCTAAAAAGCCTCTTTAGATAGACTTTTTGCAGCGGGAAAATTTCGTCATAGGAAATCAAAAATTGTACGCGGACGAAGTCGCGGGCGACCGTTAGTCATCTATAACAATGAACCAAAAAACTTCAATCCACGTAGTCGCGGGATAATAGATAATTTTGATTTAGTTATTTAAATATGCTACTATATGAAAATTACTCTCAAACTACACCCTACTTATTTAAATTGACACTTTAAATATTAATGTACCTACCCACCGTGGCCCTTTTTAGGTGGTCATATTTAATTGTAACCATGTGGCGCAGTTTTTGACCCCAAGAGTTTTAATAGAACCCTGATACGGAACCTTAAAAATAGACACGTAACCAGGCCCTGATTAACCCTTAGGCTAATTAGGCTGCAGCCTAGGGCGCGAGGATCGGAGGGGGCGCGCTGAAATCGTGTCTTCGCATGCACTAATCTAGCATCATTGCATCTACCCTACATATTTCAACTAGACCGAGATAAAACACTAAAACTAAATGTGCTTGAGAGTCCCTGATTTTAACAATAAATTTTGAAGGTTGAATGTCATGCAGATTAAAGAACAACGTTAGTTTCGCTTGCAGATCGATCTGGAAACTTTTATAGGTATTATGAACCATGTTAAAATATCCACTACTACTCTACCCATTTACTACTTTTTAGGCCGTCCGTAACACACCTGACGGGGGCGCGTCCTCATAATTAGCCTAGGGCGGTCAGAACTCTTGATCAGTCGCTGCACGTAACGTACGTTTAACGTACGTATTAATTTTATGTTATGTAATACATAACATAAAATTAATACATACTTAAAATAATACAATACATTACATAAAATCAAGCATAAAATGTACAATACATTTTACTTTTTAGGGTTCCGTACCCAAAGGGCAAAAACGGGACCCTATTACTAAGACTCCGCTGTCTGTCTGTCTGTCTGTCTGTCTGTCTGTCTGTCTGTCTGTCTCCAGGCTGTATCTCATAGACCGTGATAGCTAGAAAGCCGAAATTTTCACAAATGATGTATTTCCGTTGCCGCTATAACAACAAATACTAAAAATTAAAAAAATATATATATTAAGGGGGGTCCCCATACAATAAACGTGTTTTTTTTTAATAATTTAAAACTTACTACATGTTTGTACGGAACCCTCGGTGCGCGAGTCCGACTCGCACTTGGCCGGTTTTTTAGACATTTACCCCGATAAATCAAAAACTCTCATAACTAAAAATAATTAAAAATCTGTTTTAGAATGTACAAAGTAAACCCTTTCATATGATACCCCACACAGTAGGTACAGTTATCTCACTTTTAAATTTCAACCCTCAGATTTTCCCCCCTTTTTAAACAAGAACAAAAATAATTTCCAATTTTTTTTTAATTCCAGTGTCTTTGGGCCACTAACACAACTATTCCAAATTTCATGTCGATAGCTTCGGTAGTTACTGAAATAATCGAGTGTGACGGACGGACAGACGGAGTAGTAGTTGTTGTTATAGCGGCAACGGAAATGCATCATTTGTGAAAATTTCAGCTTTCTAGCTATCACGGTCTATGAGATACAGCCTGGAGACAGACAGACAGACAGACAGACAGACAGACAGACAGACAGACAGAGACAGACAGACAGACAGACAGACAGACAGACAGACAGACAGACAGACAGACAGACAGACAGACAGACAGACAGACAGACAGACAGACAGACAGCGGAGTCTTAGTAATAGGGTCCCGTTTTTACCCTTTGGGTACGGAACCCTAAAAAATACCGTTCCCCCCCCCCCCCCCCCCTTATCTCCGGAGTTTACCAATCGAAAAATTTGAAATAATTATGGTCAATAGGAATTTACGTATACTTTACAGGAAAACTATAGCCAATGCTCTAACTAGCATAGTTTTTTTGATATTAACAATAAACCTCTACAAACAAAGTTAGTCTTGCGGTTCATTAACAAAGGTAATTATTTATTAATAATGGTACGGAACCCTTCGTGTGCGAGTCCGACTCGCACTTGCCCGGTTTTTTATTTTTTTTTGTGTTTCTAATCTTCCCCATACTTTTTAGGGATAGTTAAGTATGAACCGTAAAGAAAGATATATACTAAGTACCTACTAGCTAAATGCCCGAGATTTCGTCCGCGTAGATTGAGGTTTTTTGGTTCCCGCGGGAACTCTTTAATTTTCCGGGATAAAAAGTGGCCTAAGTATGTGTTAACACCTCCAGGCTATAATCTATCTCTGTGCCTAATTTCATCCAGATCCGTTCATATCAGCCGTTCTGGCGTGATTGAATAACAAACATCTATCTCTCCATCTAAACTTTCGCATTTATAATATTAGTAGGTACCTATTGATGTTAGGTAAAATATAAGTAGGTACTATAGGTAGGTAGGTACCTATGCTTCATTGATGCGGCATCGAGAAGTCTTATTATATTATTTATTCAATTAACAGTACCTTGATTTTGATAATGACACAAAATATATTTTTTTTAATCCTCGACTAGTTAGCCCTTGACTGAGATCTCACCTGATGGTAAGTGATGATGCAGTATTATGCCCATACCCCTATTTGGTACGACACAAAATATAGGTAGGTACATGTTACCGGATGTAATGTAATCCGTCATAGAAATATATGTGCCAAAAAATGGAATGAAATGTGTGAAGAGCACAAAGATTGGAATTGTATTCGTTTCGTAGACAGCATTTTCTGGGTGCTCAAGTAGGTACCTATCTCAAAACCACGAAGACTCTGGCGGGAGCTGCGCTGCAGACTTCTGGCCTAACACAACCGTAAGGTTTTCTGGGTGCAATTTAACAGGATATCCTCTAGGATGGAAAGAAAAATAAACCGTTTTACACATTTCCTAAATGACCTCGGCATTTCCTAGGAATTGTATTTTGTATATTAGGTATTTTTATTTTGTACATTCTGTAACTCTATCTAGAAGCTCTATGCAGGCTAGGTACTTTAACCCTTTAGTTCAAGAAGAACTTGACCTTGTGTTTTTTGCACAGTGCACCTCGCGAATCCGCGAACCATCCGCGCGCCCCTCGCGCACCCCGCAGGTATCACGTTTCATAAACACTCCTACAAAAAAATACCCAGGCCACTTATCATGGTTCTGTAAACGGCATTGGCTTTATCTATAATACATCTTTATGAAGGTATGATTTATAGAAGCTGATGTTTACAAACAATTACATATAAACGGAAAGAATGCGTCAACGACCGCGATAACGATCGCGATTTTTCAAAAATATATTTTCCCGATAAAGATATTACATTTCAGTGATAATCCAGTCTAACACTGCACTAAATTACATATAAAAACGTAATGTATTGAGTTTTTATTTGTATTTGTCACCACTTGTCATAACAATCAATAAATAACACAGAAAAAACCCAAAATTTTGGCACAGATTCAAATGACTTTTTACCATAGCTATATTTTTTTTTTTTTTTTTCGCACTTGACGATTTAGTGGTGTCGTGTAAAGATGACTTAATAAACTTCTCTATGGGCTAAAGTTGTTCAAACAGTAATAAACTCTATAATTAAGATAAAACCGTTTATAATGGTCTGGACCGGCCCGGCCCCCAACGACCGCTTGCGCGCGAGCGCGCCTTCGGTTAGAACTAGCGCCCGGCCCCCAACGACCGGTTGCGCGCTTGCGGGCAATTATGAAATAGGTACAATTCGCACGGTTTTATGGTTGATTACCTATACTACAGTTACTTAGTTACAATCTATTACTTAATATCACTAGGTACTTGACCGATAAAATACCCAGTAGGTAGGTACCTAAATTACTTAGTACCTATTATACAACAGATAGGTACCTACGATAAGTGATAACTCTATATTTTATCTAATGGTAATAAAAGATTCATTCATGTGTTAATTTTTAGAGTACCCACTGTAGGTAGAGTTTCCAAATATTTGACAGAAGTCAGTAGCAGGCGCTAGCGCTACATTGTGGAAGTCCATGATAAACACGGAACAAGAAGCTCAATTCGCTATAGGTAGGTAATCCGCCAAAGCAAACATAATTATCTATATGTGGTGTGGGTGTTGTGAATTGTGATGGTGCGAATTGCTGGCTTTTTGTACTACAAAGCATTTATCAAGAAATAAACGACATTTTGTTTTTTATAAAGTAAGTAGGTAAGTAGGTACTATATTTTTGTGGTTAAATTTTTAGTAGATGGTATATTTGTACCTACTTACTGCATACCTCAATACTAAATGAGGAAAATAATTTAAGCATGCTTTTATCAAAGCAGGAAACATACCTACAATATTGCAGATTTGAATCCATAATGAAGAAGATATTTCGTAATAGGTACAGTTTACTTTGTATGATACAGGGCGCAGAAATTATCTCTATTGATCACTGCTAATTTCAGAAACTTCTCAATTATTTTTAACCGACTTCCAAAAAAGGAGGAGGTTCTCAATTAGGCGCGTGTTTTTTTCATACGAACATACCTACATTTACCCAAGGATCCCGGAGCCTTCGATATGGTTTCTGACTGAGTGTAGGTAGGTATACCCTGTTAATTACTTATAGGTATGTAAATGGACTCAATTATAACGATCATTATTGCTAGAAAGGTCCTCAAAAATCACTCCACTTCAAAGCTTATTAACAAAAAATAGCATTAAATGCAGCTGAAGATTGATGTAGGTAGGTACCTACTTGAACTGTCCGCGCGAAGTCGAAACGGGTCATCATACTAATAATATTATAAATGCGAAAGTGTGTTTGTTTGTTGGTTTGTCAGTTTGTCCTTTAATCACGCCGCAACAGAGCAACGGATCGACGTGATTTTTTGTATGGGTATAGTTGAGGACCTGGAGAGTGACATAGGCTACTTTTTATCCCGGAAAATTAAGGAGTTCCCGCGGGAATCAAAAAAACTTAAACCACGCGGACGAAGCCGCGGGCTTCAGCTAGTAAATTATAACTCATCGTAGTTGAAACCCAATTGTTTTAATTCTGCCCATGAAGTATCAAAAAAATCTAAAAAATAGGTAAGTAGGTGACCTACTATGTACGGTAAAACTGTAGTAGGTATTACAATACAGTTATTTATCTAATAAATAGCTATTATCATAATAGTGATCACTAAAAAGAGTAGGTAAAATATCATCAAGGCAGCTATGCAGTTTCGGAGCCGAGTTTTCATTCCGGTTTGATAACATTTGACCTGATGTGCTGTTACAAAAGGGTGACTGTCTAAAATAAGCGGACGGGTCGTGGAGATATCACGAGTCCGGATCCTGGTTTTATCTTATCTTCAACATGAACATTCCGTCTAGTACAGCTATTGAATTTCAAATATGAATGAAGTTGGAGCTCTCAAATCTGGACATCACCCTTTTACTGATTCTGTGCATCAGCTAAGAGCACGTTCTCATTGCTCAACCTGTTCTTAGCCGATGTTGCTTTATTAATACGGGCCTAGACACGTTTTAGTTAGGTTTGCTTCGGTAGATAAGTAGGTACCTTCATTATTAAAATCGATACATTACTTAAATTATACTTGAGCACCGATGACAGCAATATCGACATGAAAACGATGAAAAACGAAGTCTTAGTGGTCTTAGTCCATGTTGTCTGTAGCCTGTAGGTAAATAGAATAAATTGTTCAATTTAAAAACTAAACACATACCTACCTACGTGAAGATGAAAATTACGATATCTTAAAACAGTAGAATATTCACAAAATTCAAGCTTAAAACTAAAGGGTTCCAAACACACTCTGGTTTGAGCAGAGCCCAAATATCAAACATATTATGTATATAATGTATGTGTTTTCCGGCAAAGACGTGCCGCCAAGCGATTTAGCGTTCCGGTACGATGCTGTGTAGAAACCGAATAGGGGTATGGGTTTAATATAACTGCCATGCCCCTAACAGGTTAGCCCGCTACCATCTTAGACTGCATCATCACTTACCATCAGGTGAGATCGCAGTCAAGGGCTAACTTGTAGTGGATAAAAAAAAAAAAATTTTTCTTGCTATACCTATCTAAGTACCTACCTAAGACGCAGTACGCACATTAAAAACAATTTACCAATAATCTGTTTTGCACCCAGTATTGGCCTAAAAGGGGCGGTCCGCCCCTTTTAGGCCAATAGTTAGAAAGTCTAGAGGGGCCTCCAAACCTTGAGAAATCCGAATTAGTAGAGTTTCCAAACCAGGCCGAAAATATAGAGTCCCCGTGGGAATCAAATCCGCTCGCATCAAAGTCGCGGGCATCATTAGTTCCAAAGAAAATGTGTCTTCGAACGTATCGAAAATATTAATGGCCTAAAACATTTTAGCAATAGAAGGGCTCACTAAACACTATATTTAGGTCTTTCAGATCTGAATAATAGCGAAACTAGCGTTAGAAACCGAGTTGATAGCACAGAGTACTACAGAGAGGAAGCTTCATACAAACGGCTTGCGGCGACTTCACCCATGCATAGCGCAACGATGTGTGCGTGAAATCTCACCAACACATTCACCGACACGCCGTCTGGGTCAGCGACGCATCGGTCTGGGTCCGAACGTAAGGGCTGACGGTCGTACGTTAATGAAAATAAATAGAGGAACAATTTCGTGATTGAACAAGTTTACTGATTTTGTATTAAAATAACGGAGGAACTTTTTGCTAGTTGCGACCCCAGGGATGAATAGGGTAAATGTGGGGCAGGGGTTTCCTATTTACCCCTGGCTCCACCACCATCACTAAGTCCATTAACACCACTACCTCCACCAACATTTTTAACCGACTTCAAAAGGATTTGACCCATATGCAGGTATGTATGTGTGTTTGTTAACGATTTTCTCGGAAACCAATGAACCTATTTTTATGATTCTTTCACTTGTGTAATTTACGTACCTACTTTCGGGAAGGTTTAGGTTAGGTTAGGTTCGGAAAGAATATATAATACACCAATAAATCAAAACCTCTGTTACTTGCCGTTGAGCTAGAATCATGAAAGGTCACTACCTACCTATATAATATTTTAATTTTTTCCTTAAATTGTTGACATGCATCAGGTAACAACCCTAGCAGGATAGGTATACATTTTCAACGTTGTTCGGGAGCTTCCCCTCTGATCGGATATATATACTCGTGTGTTGATAGGTAGCTGGTACCTACTTTCTGGTAAAGTGTGCAATTTCGTAACGGAATTGAGATTTGTATTTAACAGAGCGCATAGATAAATAGGTACAATGTTGACGCTTGGATTATTCTGTTTTATGTTTACAAACCACGTGCAAAAAGTCCAAGCCGTGCAAAAAGTCCAAACCAGTTGTCTAACTTATAAAAGTTAGACAACTTTTATAAGTTTTCTAGTCCAGTTTCTTTGTCCGAAATAATTACCTATATCTACTGAATATTATAAATGCGAAAGTGTGTTTGTTTGTTGGTTTATTGGTTTGTTCGCTTATCCTTCAATCACGCCGCAACGGAGCAATGGATCGACGTGAATTTTGGCATGGGTATAGTTGAGGACTTGGAGAGTGACCTTTTTAATCCCGGAAAATCAAGGAATCAAAATACTTAAACCACGCGGACGAAGTCGCGGGCATCAGCTAGTCATAAAATAAAATAAAAATTCACCAAAAATTAACTATATAAACGTACCTATACTTACTATGATATTTATATTTTTAATATATAGGTAAGTATGTATTTTCACAGTCAAGTCAATTAATTATATTTTGCATAATTTAACAATACTTACATAGTACCTAGGTACATACCTACCAACAATATTATAATAATATCTGAATGGCGTGGTAGGTGTCTAACTTGCTTAAGTTATATAAAAAGTTACCTGAGTGCTAGGCAAGTCTGGTAGATATAATACCTATTAGGAATTCGCAAAAACAACTAATCTCCATCTATGCTGTGTATCAATTACTATCAGGTAGGTATAGGTTTTATTCTATTGTATGTGAAGAATGAACACTATTAACAGCATTATTACGATGCTAAGTTGTGATTCATAAATAATTTTACATTACATTTCATGTTCAATTTAAATTTCTTACAATGAATTGCTAATTTTACTTAAGAAATTATATTTTGGCAACATTGAGTGTTGCAGGATGCAGAATTTATTTTGATTAATGCTAAGTAATTTAATCACCAATCGTAGTTTTTCAATATTTAAACTGTAATCATGACAGCCAATCACAAGAATTCAGGAAAATGTTGATGTGTCGGTAACAAAAAAATAATATAAAAGTAAGCGAAAATGGCGTCAGGAGTTCAGTCAGTATTAAAATTTTGAGGAATTATTACAAGTGGATAAAGCGTATATTATTATTGATTGTTTTGGTGAAGAATAAGGGTGGATTACGACATTTTGCTGAGATGAGTATATATCTAAATTATAATTACTATTTTAAGAGGTTATGTTAGGATATCATTATCAATTTCTAAACAGTTGGGTTCTGGAATCATATTTTGAGACAGATCTTGTAGTGGAATTTATTAAAATCAATATAATTGTAAAATCAACTTTAATAGTTCATCGTTTTTATATACTATTATGTTTTAGTATCATTGACTGTTCAATAATTTTAAAAGAGCAACTATACCAGTTTCTTGCAGTTTCTTCTGGATAGCATGGCTTTTCCGAAACTGTGGTAGATTCATTTAATGATGAATAGATTTAACATTGAGATTAATAATTGCAATATAAATGTGATTCTAACATACACAACAAACTGGAATGAACAGAAATTAAAATCTATTCATGGTTATCTTTGTGTTTATTTTTAACCTACTAGCAGTGTGGTCTAATATCTGTGACATTTTCAGAAGTGGGATCCTACAGAGGTAGGATCCCGCAGCCCACATACAATTGGAGCATGAGGCCACTTCCTGGGAGGCAGTACATCAAAGTAGTATCCGGATTTACTGGTAGGATCTAATTAAATTATTATTACTGATAGTTATGCTGGGACGGTACCCGCATTTTATCTAATGTTTATACAAAGTCAATCGTCCTACAATTGGTGGTTTAATAATAATTATTAGATTTTCCTAGCAGGTTTATTTTACTGATATACAGGTGTTATTTATGTTCCAATTTTTACGTTACGTTCCATACAGGAATTATTCTGAATTATAGAAGAAAGCATAAATTTATGGTTCGATTTACATGGTGTCGTTTGGGTTATTAAGTTTTATTAATTGGTTAATATCAGGATGGTTATGGTTATGGTGATACGAAATGTGATCTTGGTTTTAAAAAGTTTATATTATTTTCTATATACCTTCATTTTGAGATTAAGTGGTTTAAGTTTTGCTGTTCAGTGCCGTATGATGATCATTTGATGATATGTGCTAGTGTTTAAATTCCACGTATTTCGAAGTAATCAGTTCCTCAATAAAACTTTCTTGTTTTACTACTTGCATTGCAAACGTTTTAGTATAGTTTGTTTACTTTAATTCTTAAATGCCAATTAAATCGTCAACGAAAATACTATGACAGGATGGCGTGAGCAGTCCAATTTTTTTTTAGCGTCTTTTGACTTGCTAAATTATTATTATATTTTTACATTTTAAAACGAAAGGATGGTAAATGGAGTTTAATTGAAGTGAATTTTTGATTATGGCTGTTTTATGGGGATTTTGTCATATTTGGGTTGGAAGAAGATTCTTCTAGATGAAAAAAAGAGGAAACTGGAGTACCTGTGTCATATACTTCGTGGCCCTAAGTATGACCTTCTATTATTAACAAGCGGTCCGCCCCGGCTTCGCCCGTGGTACATATATGGCACTCAGAGATCACGTACATATCCAACGGTGAAAAAAATTTTTGAAATCGGTCTAGTAGTTCCTGAGATTAGCGCGTTCAAACAAACAAACTAGGCAAAAGAGACAAGGGACAGAGAAGGGCATCCCTGACTGAAGCACATACACCAGTGGTTCAATAAAAGCATCCGATCATTATTTAGATCTGCAGTGTCGAATGTTCAAGTTGCCAATATTATCGCCAACCTTCGATAGAAGAAGCACCGATAGAAGTATTTGGGTTGGTTTTGCGTTTAAATTGATTACTGTTCTGGCAATTCTTCTCATCTGAAACGCAACTGTTGCGGAGTATTTTTGAAAGTATTGAGCAACAATTTAAAGATTTCAGATTTGTAGCTCTGGAGTTTTGTTATCGGATTTAGTTTCACTTGTTTTTACTGAAGTTTGCTATTTGCGTTTTCTAAAATTTTAATTGATAGATGTTTTAGTTTGAGAGTTGATATTGTAGAGGCGATAGAGTTGATATAGTAGAGTCGATAGAGTTGATATGGTAGAGTCGAAAGAGTTGATATGGTAGAGTCGATAGAGTGATATGGTAGAGTCGATAGAGTTGATATGGCAGAGTCAATAGAGTTGATATGGTTAAGTCAACAGAGTTGATATAGCAGAGTTGATAGTTGGTATAGTTGTTATTATAATATTATTACCTAAGAAAATTTAATTATTGTTATCAATGAAATTCACAAATGTGAAGTACTTAATTTAGATTTTAGTATCACGTGTTTCGTATTGCTTGTTGACAAAAGTCTCCTCGGTGCGCTCTACCTCTATTTCGTTTTCGATCTCAATTTTCGTGTCTCTATTTTATTTAGAATGTCGGTTACTTTTGTTTGCTTTCTTATACCTCGGCTACTGTGTCTGTCTTTGATCTTTACTACCAGCATGCTTCTTGCCTCGTGGTGGTACCTACTCGTGGTTTGCATTGAGAGCCCAGGTTTCGTAACCATAGGTTAAGCATGGTAAGACACAAGCGTTGAATTCTCTATTTGTAAGCGCAATCCAAGTTATTTACTTTACATTATCTCTCTTAGAGCCCAATACTTGCTCCATTCATTTCAACCCTTCTCTATTTCTTTTGTTGTTAGATCTATAAGGGAAATTATCTGCCCTAAATAGATATATTCGTCAATGTGGTCAATATTTTTCCGTTTATTGTGATGTGATAGGAGAGTCTATATGGAGAGACTATAGTTGATAGTTATTAACTATAGGAGTTATTATAGGAAGTCTTACGAACGGAATGTCAGAGTAATGAACTAGACGAAAGTAAAGATCCGGTTGCTAATAGAGACGCATTGACACAGCAAGGTTAGCAGATCAATGTAAACATAGCGGACTAAGGCCAACTCGCTGCAGAATACTTCAAAAGACTGAAGTTGATTGGTTGTTGACTGAGAAATATGATTCACGGGCAAACCAGCGTCGAGGATTTGAATAGGATATCTACTCGTAGATGCTTTCATCGTTATCATCTCCGAAGACAAGATAGCAGAGTGTACAAGTGTGGACTTTCATACAGTTCTGTTGCTGCTGATGTTGTTTTCGTCATTTCCGAACTGTTGAAGATGATTTCATCATAATCTCCAAAGATAAGAGGACAATAAATATATTGCTGCTGCTGAGTTTATTTTCATCATCTCCGAGCTGCTGAAGATAAGAAGACTAGAAATATACTGCTGCTGCTGAGGTTGTTTTCATAATCTCCGAGCTGCTGAACATGAGAGGACTAGAAATATACTGCTGGTGACAAGGGAGTGTAGAGCGAAGACTCATAAACAGTTCTGCTGAAGGTATCTTCAGTACTTAAGGTAAGTCGCATGTTTAATTTGGCGAAATTTTTGATTTAAGTCTCAAGTCATAATCTCTGGCCAGGTGCAGGTGCTGGGATTACGAAAATTGGACTTGGCACTACAAATATTAAATAGCTGGTCACCGGGTTATAACATACAGATTTGACTAAGTACAAGTAAGTTTTACCTTGGATACCCCTATTGTTACTCCGTCGGTGAATGGATCAGTTAGACGTGTCTGATGGCGACTTATGAAGACTGTAGTAGAGGTAATGATTGATCTTGATTATTAATAGTTGGTTACCCAAACAAGTTGGTAACATAAGGCCTAACCGAACAAGTTCGTCATAAAAGAAGTTCGTAAGTTCGAGTTTAAAGATTTAATAGAAGTTAAACTATTATACTGTTTGGATAATCAATTCAAATTAAGTTGCAAGGTTTGCGACTAATTGATTTGGAAAAAGCTGCAGTGGCTAAATGGTTTTATTGTTAATGGCTAAATGGAAATTTGGAAATATTTGTGGCAAAAAAAATGGTTCTAATGGTTTTTAATGGTTCCACTTGGCAAAAATATATTATGATGGTTTATTGGAAAATATATGGAAAAGTTGAAAAAATGGTTGGAATGGTTTATAATGGTTGCCACTTGGAAAATGGTTATAATGGTTTTAACTGGTTGCCACTTGGAAAAATGGTTATAATGGTTGCCACTATTTGGTTCTAAAAAGTTATACTGGTAATTACAGATTTCTTTGGACAGTTGCAATGGTTGCGACTGAAAGGTTTGAATAGTTTTAATGATTGCAAATAAAACTTTTGTAAATGAATTTGATAAAAAGCTGAGCAAAATGTGTATTTTGGTAAATGGTCATATTTGATGATTATTTGTTAATAAGCTCATTGCAAATGGTATATTTGATGAAAAGGTATACTTACTCGATGAATTAGTTTGATAAAAAAATTATGGGTATATTTGGTAAATTACAATTAAATTACAATTATGAACATTTAATGAATAAATTTAATTAAGAAGACCGGCAGGTGGAGGTTAAAGAAAATCTGAATTGTTTTTATAATTAAAATTTACTGAATAATTTGACAGTTACGATTTTTATAATTACTTATTAACGTGCGAACATAGTTGAAAATAGTCGTCCGTGAGAATACTAAATCTAACATTTTCACTCAATGTAACACTGTACGTCGATGAAGCGCAAACGTAATCTATCAGCCGTAAGGTTGGTGCTGTCTTAGAGTCACAGGGTTGTCACTATAACAATATTTTGATAAACAGATGGGCAAAATATGTATTTTGGTAAATGGTCATATTTGATGATTATTTGTTAAATAGGCTTAATTAACTAAATGTGTTTATTTTGGTAATAAATAAATGAACTCTTCCATATATAAATAATAAATAATATACTTGAATAACGGGAAATTAATGGAAACTATCTGATAAATGCGTATAATCATCTTATAAACAGATGTATTTTATGAATCGGTACTTTATAAAATCTTGTGAAAATCTCTTTGAAAATAAACTAGTTTACTTTGCTCGCAATAGAATTTTTATATTGGTCAAGTAACAAGAAAAAAAAAGCAGTAAATAAAGTGCAAGGGATTAATTGGTCGTTACTAGATAAAGTTCATGTTTCTCCAAGGTTAGGTTACTTGATTATTTTCATGTATGCAATTGATCGAACCTATTCATACCAATTTTTCTTTGCAGGGACGCAAAGGAACGTCAGGATGGGCGAGTGTGAAGAATGAACACTATTAACAGCATTATTACGATGCTAAGTTGTGATTCATAAATAATTTTACATTACATTTCATGTTCAATTTAAATTTCTTACAATGAATTGCTAATTTTACTTAAGAAATTATATTTTGGCAACATTAAGTGTTGCAGGATGCAGAATTTATTTTGATTAATGCTAAGTAATTTAATCACCAATCGTAGTTTTTCAATATTTAAACTGTAATCATGACAGCCAATCACAAGAATTCAGGAAAATGTTGATGTGTCGGTAACAAAAAAATAATATAAAAGTAAGCGAAAATGGCGTCAGGAGTTCAGTCAGTATTAAAATTTTGAGGAATTATTACAAGTGGATAAAGCGTATATTATTATTGATTGTTTTGGTGAAGAATAAGGGTGGATTACGACATTTTGCTGAGATGAGTATAAATCTAAATTATAATTACTATTTTAAGAGGTTATGTTAGGATATCATTATCAATTTCTAAACAGTTGGGTTCTGGAATCATATTTTGAGACAGATCTTGTAGTGGAATTTATTAAAATCAATATAATTGTAAAATCAACTTTAATAGTTCATCGTTTTTATATACTATTATGTTTTAGTATCATTGACTGTTCAATAATTTTAAAAGAGCAACTATACCAGTTTCTTGCAGTTTCTTCTGGATAGCATGGCTTTTCCGAAACTGTGGTAGATTCATTTAATGATGAATAGATTTAACATTGAGATTAATAATTGCAATATAAATGTGATTCTAACATACACAACAAACTGGAATGAACAGAAATTAAAATCTATTCATGGTTATCTTTGTGTTTATTTTTAACCTACTAGCAGTGTGGTCTAATATCTGTGACATGTACGTTACTTATTTAGTACGTACATAGTACCTACCTACCTACCTTTTTCATAGGTCTACGTAAACGTATTTAATATCTAAGTTTGTAATAAAATAATATTATATGGTATGGAACACAACAGAAACAAGATACATAAATCATTCGTCCACGAAAATATTCACTAAGTAGGTATTTAATAGGTATGTGCTTACAGAACTAAGTCGATTTTTAATTAATTTTGCCTATTATACAATAATTCGTGAAAAATTAATAACAACTCCGTTTTATAATGTATACCCACTTATAGTTTAACAACTAAGTATTCCATTACAAGTTTACAACTAAGCCCTTGACGGCGACCTCACCTGATGGTAAGTGATGTTAGTGGGTAACTTGTTACCTTCCTTTACCAGGAGTAAGTAAAGAGTTCTATGTGTATTGTAGGTAAATAAGTTATCAGTGATTTTTGCTATCGAAGTGAGTGACATTTACTATTCTTGCAAAATAATAAACTACTATACACTTAGGTAGTACCTAATTAGCTCTGTAGAATGTATTTACTCACTTTTTGTATCCGCAGAATCAGGCTTACATAAGCACGTGCGCTTGTTTTTTTACAGGGGCACACAAGCACACTCACCGCACTCCTCATAAACCAGATTTCAACATTTTACCACTTATTTCCATTGCAACACATCGCAAGAAAAAACATACACAGCATAACGTACAGTTTGTATCTACACGACCAGGCTAACAGCTTTCGCTCAATTTGTGTAAACACTATTCACTTTAGCTCGCACTAAAACACTAGATTATAAGATTTCACTTTGATCTTTTCCACTAGACTTGGTTTGTCGTAATAGGTGGTGTGATCAATGTTTTGCTGATCCGCCGTAGGTATGCGTATGCGCAGTCGCTACTCTGTACTCGGTAGTCGGTACGCGTGGCACAGAATTACTGAGTGCCAGACTGGTTAACAGTCGATCGTCGGCAGCCAACCGCGACCGCATCGCTGGCAGCAAGTGGTGGGACTGAAAGGCTGTCTCGGCGAACCGGCCGACGACCTAGTGAGATGGATGCCCTAGAAATGGAAATTCGCAAAACGCCTGAATCACTTTCGCCATCGACGTTCGATTTATAGCCTAACTAGCAGATGCCTGCGACTTCGTTCGCGTGGTTTAAGTTTTTTTTTATTCCCGCGGAAACTCCTTAATTTTCCGGGATAAAAATAACCAATGTCACTCTCCAGGGCCTCAACTACACCCATGCCAAAAATCACGTCGATCCGTTGCGGCGTGATTGAAGGACAAACCAATAAACCAACAAACAAACAAACGCACTTTCGCATTTGTAATATTTGTATGATTAAGTGATGCCCACGACATCGTACGCGTGGTTTTAGGTTTTTGAAACTGTTTGATTTTCCGGGATAAAAAGTACTTACTCTATGCAATTTGGGGCCCAGGTCTTCAACTATAGGTATTCGTACATAAATTCACGTCGATCCGTTGCAGTTGCTTGCAGGAAAGGCAGCCAACAAACAAATTCGATCATCATTGTTATCTATTTGTAAATAGGGCATTGTATACTTTTCTTTTTATACATTCATCGTCATTGTTTTGACCCACAAGCGGCTCGAACACTTGAAATCATATGGAGGCATACCGCCTCTCCAAGAAGAAGAATAGGTAGTGTTACTATCAGTTTTGACCGTAAGGACCTTTAGGAAATACAGAATAATGAAATTGAAAAACCAGGTATTGACTTAGGAACCTGTTGCATGCTATCCTAGTAATTTAGCACATCCTATACACAATAAAGCTTGTAAGATTAAAGAATTGGCTCTTACAGAACACTTTTTACTCAATCCAAGAACTCTGAAACCAGGAACCACTAATAATAATCAACCATGTTGACATTTAAGTCTCTAATATATAAAATTGTCGTGTCACAATGTTAGTTACCATTACTCCTCCGAAACGGCTTGACCGATTTTTATGAAATTTAGTAGGGCATCAGCTAGTAGTTAAATAAGATTGACAATTAGCTACTATTCTATTTTCTTTATTGTTGATTTTATTATTGACATGATTGTAATAATTTGTAATGTATAATGTAATTGCCTATTTTAATTGTAATGTAATATGTACCTTCACTATCTAGTTATGCCATGTATGAAAAGTTATTATTTTTGCATGCCTATTATGGCGAAACATTATCTCCATAGCTCAGTTTACCACCCTTTGTAAAAAAAACATGTTTCTGCAAATAAATGAATGAATATGAATAAGATCCTAAAATTATATCAATCAACTTATTATTATTATTATGTACTGGCTGACACGAGTTGGCTTACATTACCTTCAATTCGATAGCAATAGGTACTTTAGTAGAAGCAGTGTGACAGACGGACGTACGGTGTACACCTATATACCTTGTCACACTACAGTGGTTTCTTGTTCACTATTTTGATACGGAATCCTAGTGACTTAACCGACCTACTTAAACTACTTACAAGGAGCTTTCTTAGAATTAATTTTATTCACGGCTATAAATCTAATACGCTTGCCTAAGCCAGTAAACAAGCAATTAAGTGAGTTAGATACTAATCTTATTTTATACTTGTGGTTTTCCTCACGAGTATGTCCTTGCCATTTTAATGAGCGAGTTAATCCACGCAATGTATTTAATTCCCGCGGAAACTCTTTAATTTTCCAGGATAATAAGTAGCCTATGCCACTCACCAGGTTTTCAACTATAGCCATGCAAAAAATCACGACAATCCTTAGCTATGTTGCGGCGTGATTTATAGACGTTGTCCGCGCATAATTTCTGATTTCCTATGACATTATGAAATTTTCCTGCTGCAAAAGTCCTATTTATAGATGCTATAATTCTATATTATGATGCTATAGCATAAACAGGTTTTTATTATTTAAAACTAATAACCTAAATGCACATTTTCAAATCTTCAAAAAACTTAGAACCTTCATGAAAGTTTCCAACCCCCATTTCAGACCCTTTGGGTGTATTTTCGTAAAACTGCTTTCAAAGGTTTTTATTATTTAAACTAATTCTCCTTCACCAAAGTTCCTGAGATATCTTGATTGGTGAGTGAGTGAATGAGTAGTATTTTGCTTTTATTTAAAATTTAAATAGATTAGTATCCACCACAGCCCATTAACGTCCCACTGCTGGGCACAGGCCTCCACTCTCATAAGAGAGAGGGAATACACTGATGATCACAGAATAGGTAATTGCATGGTATGATAAATAATAATAAAAAAATCCGACATGTTTTTCTCCTGTTATATCTCGCTCATGAGTAGGTACATGGGGTTCTCCCATCAGATGTTAGCCTCCTATATGCGCTACATTTTATCATTAGGTACCACAGATATACTCTTGTGACATTACCTACTTCCAAGGCGAGTGGCGACTGCAACAGCTTTTTACTTGATTGACGTCATGGGATTTTACGAACCGCAATTTATGTGCGAGATTGTGACAAGCGATAATTATTAGTAATTTTTCCTATCTAAAAAAACTAGTTAGGAACCATAGTTCCTAACTAGTTTTTTAGATGCCCACGACATCGTCCGCGTGGATTAGGCTTTCGAAACTCTCGTGAAAACTGTTTAATTTTTGGGATAAAAAATACCTTATGTTATTTTCCAGGTCTTAAACTTATACCCATGCAAAAACTCACGTCATTCCGTTGCTATATTGCGGCGTGATTGAAGGAAAAACCAGCAAGCAAACACACTTTTGCATTCATAATATTAGTATGATACATAATAATATTTACTTCCGACATGTTTTTCCCCTGTTACCTCGATCTTAAGCTAGTAGACCTACATGGTGTTCTCCCATCAGATATTAGCCTCCTATGCGCTACATTACTTTTAAGGTGAGTGGCGAACTTTACCTGACTGACGTTAAGGGATTTTACGTGCGAGATCATGATAAACGATTTAAAGTAAGTACATAAAAATGCAATTAATTATTAGAAATGTTTCCCAGCAAGTATTAGTTTTAACTGCCAGTCATATCTGGGTATTTTCAATTTTCCGCGGAAAAGGTAATTTGATTTTGACTTTCGATTAAATTTTTTGCAGAAGTATCTGTGATTTTCAGGCCAATGTCAATTTCTAAAAGACTTTTTAATACGTCTACACAACTTACAGGTGACTGTGGTGCAAAGTGACTTGCCAGAGATTTGATTTGTACTTCTGCAAGTTCTATTGCTAACGGATACTTACATTCAGAACCGAACAAGTAGGTACCTACTACCTAAGTACTATTTTTTGTATATCGCACTCAGTTATCCTCTTGCTTTAAATACTTAGGTAGAACTGAGATTCATCATCCTCAACCGATAGACGTCCACTACTGGTTAAAGACCTCTTGTAAGGATTTCCACACGCCACGGTCTCACGCCGCCTGGATCCAGCGGCTCCCTGGGACTCGCCTGATGTCGTGCCAACGCTGCGCCTCCCAGTGCGTGATCCACTCCAGCACTTTGGGACCCCAACGTCTATAGGTTCTTCTAACTATGTGCCCAGCCCATTGCCACTTCAGCTTCGTAACACGATCTGAGATTAGTTATTTAGATATATTTTTATACTCGTTAGAAGGCCTGTACAAAGGACTGAATGACTGAAAACAATTTGCGGTAAATTGTACGAGACACGCGATCTGCTCGCCTTGCCCTTTAAACTACCATATTGTTAAGATAAGTGCTTGGCGACTTACGAGACCCTATTAATCAGCTTAGATTACTGACTGCACGCCACTAGAAAAGTTTAAAAAACTAGTAGTACACTACTATACCTAGAACTCCACGACCTGGACGATGGTTCTAAAAACTAGTAAGCACTTGGGATTTTGAAATGGTCTGATACTTACCATATTCATTTACGCTAAAACATGAGGTCTACTTTTGTCGAAATTAGACGTTCGACGTTAAAGCTCTGTAGGCTCGTCACGAGAATACTTACTTTATCGAACAGAAGTAACACGAACGTTACATACATCCATATTTTAACATGGCCACCAAACAATAGATAATAAACAGACAGAATCATAGTAGGTACTAGTAAACTGATAATACTTAGTATGTCTAGTGAGAGCTGAGCGTCGATTTTTAGACACTTGCAACACTGGCGTTTCACAAAACATAAACTAAACAAAAATACTAACACATCTCAGCTTTAACTAGGTAGACTCTACTTATATCAAGTGGACTGTGGAGAGAAAAGATACAACCAAACAGAGATAATACTTATTTATTTAAGGTACAGATGGCCATTCGCATTGATTAAAATATCTCTAGAAAAATTATACAAAATTATACCTTCACATGTTAAAAACATGTCTTATGTACAAGGATCTAAGGTATAGGTATGCACTCGTAGTATGCAAAACAATATTGCAAAATATTTAACATTTTGTTCTCATCAATTAATACATGATAGTGAAATGGAATAGCATTATTCGAAATATATTTAAACATTTTTATTTACACGACAATCTAATAGCATTTTCACTATATCTATTTTATAACTAACAAATGTTCAATATTATATCACCATAATGAACCTGTGTTTAACATCTCAATTAATTACAAAGTTAATATCACAATGATAAAAATAAATTGAACCAAAATTTACGAAAATCTTATTGAATGATAGTGGAATAACTTTCCGCTAAATCACGATTAATCTTAATTTCCTCACTTAAGTATGATCTGCGAATAAACTACATACTTAGGTACTCAAAATGACAACATCTAAATCAAGATACACGATAAATACTAAATTGGAATATCTAATGTCAGTCGGTTTATGTTATACAATTTTATTTACTATATTATTAATTAATACAGCTTAGCTTATATTCTAAACTTTAAAGCTTCTTTGATTTATAACTTAAACTCGGAATTTAAGTAGGAATGTATGTACTTAATATACTTATCTACAAAAAGTACGTTTTTATGTACAAATTACTTGTAAACGACACAATTATGAAATATAAGGAAAAAATAAGTACAACAAACTTTCCGAAAGTAAAAAGCCCTGCGTGCGCAATACTGGGTAAACGGAAGGTCAACTATTATTAATATGCATATTGCACACTAACTTTTTGTAAATAACTTCTGCAACTAGTTTCGAATTATTGCATAGGTACTATTCATTAAACGTGTAATTTAAATAGAGGCCTATTTTATTTTAAGTCCATTTCGATCAAACGATGTAGACAATAAATTCGAAATCTATAAGCGTTAACGAGATTTGCGAATTCGTACTAAGGATACTGCTGAACTGCTCCTTTTATGTGTGCATGAGAGAGAAGCAAATAAGGTCAAAGACCTTGAACTGTGATCGGCAATGACTATGCAGACTCGTCATCTTAACAATCGACAATATTCCAATCAATGTTCGATAACTCAAAATAATATTACAAAAAATACGCGAAACCGACACTAGCACAAAAGGTGTTTTTTATTACTGTGAATTGGCGATACTTCATTGGGATGAATAACATAACTAATTAAAATTTTGTTTATTTGCTGCTGAAGATCAATGTTCCTCATTTATTACTTCCCTGTGTATGTTATGATAAAAATAAAAATGAATCGAGTACCTCAATAGCTAAATTTTTCCGTTCGTGCACCATCAAATGTATTATTAACGAAAAGTTTTAAATAAATAGCATTATATCATCTATTAGCTTGTTCAGCACTTTATGTTCCACATAAGTTGCCAATTAAACACAACTTCATCATGTAAGTTGGCTACAAATTTATTACGGTTTAGAATATTAAAATCATACTTAACTAATTATACATCGAAACATAGAACAGGGCACGGAACGTAAAAGCTGAATAACAGAATAGATATCCTAGAATATCTAATGCAGTGTAGAAGGGAATTTTTCACATTTGCCTATTCAAACACTTCCTTCAAATATATTATGATTCTGTTAATAATAATATTTAGCTAGTAAAAACAAACTTCTGGTTTGGCCAAGGATACAGGAACCATTATAGGCAAAGGCACCACGCTAGAATAAATTAAACAACGCAAACGTAAAATAATTTTAAGTATACCTTCTAAACTTATGCATTCATAGCCCAAAATCACTGGTAGCAAATACATATCATTGATAGTAGATCCTTAAACATTATGAAAATGAATGGACAACAATATAATAATATATAAAAATTATTCAGGATTCATATGACATATTTATGAGAAAATACGCGTAGGAATTATATATTTTAGGTTACAGTCTTAATTATGAATGTGACAGTTTTATTAAATGGAATATTGAATAGGTATTGTTAACTTCAATATAACCTAACTCTAGCTTGCATCATATCAAAAACTAAAATTGTGATTTGTGAAATCCTAAATAGGTGGAATTTAGGATTTCAAATTTTTTTCCGTAACACTCCATTGGTATATTTATTATTTTTATACTACTTTGCCAATTTACCTCAGTTCTTTTAATGGAATTACTACTCTAAAGTGATAAATTTATGTAATTTCGAAATATTCAATGAAAGGACGGTTAGTAAGTTACCAAAGGCAGATGAATCACAGACTTATTAATAACGCTATTGAAGTTTACAACATTAGTACAATTCGAATGTTGACTGTTACTGACTGACTGAAGGCTATTTTGCGAAACCGATATAGTCATATTTAACTAATAGACCGTTTTATTAGCTTAGTGAACTATACACTGTTTTGATACACAAGGACGTGCTTATAGTAGGTGGCACGAGTTGTCAGCGAACACTCAAAGCAGTCTAATTGTTGAAGAAATCCGGTGCGTTAAACTGTTCATTGACCGGTTGAATGTTGTAGCTTGTGGACCACATACAATTATTACATTATGAAAGTATTCATAGCTTGATGCAGTCAGTAACTATGTAGATTGTAGTGCTTTTAAGTTATGGCAAAACAGCATGAAATTCAGAAAAGTCTAATGATTTAAGGCTTATTTCGTGGTTTAACGACATACTATAATGTAATAAACGGGTAGTACACCTCGATAAATATGACGATTTTATTCATTACAGTAAAGTATGTTCCGAAAAGTCCTATCTGAATTTGCACGATGAGGTTGTAACGGGTTCTGTAAAGTTAATTTAATAATAGCTACGCTCGAGGCTTTGAAAGATTTATTTAGCTCTTAAAAGGTGTCATTTTATATGAGTAATCAACAGCGTAGATTAATTAACATAATTTTAAAATAATTCTGATATTAAACGGTCTGTGTTCTGATACCTATAACTAAGATTGATGGCCATCCCTAAGTTAATATTGTGGCTATATCTGATATACCTACACAATCTCTCAACTAAAATGACAGCTGCTATAACGATAAATAGTACCCATAGATAAATAAGACCTTTTAATAAATTTTGTGCTCACGACTCGTGCTACCAACCTGAAACATATAGCTGGATTTGACACACATATATTTGGATTTTTTATAATACAAAATCCATGATTTTCCTTTCCGAAGATCTTGAACATAGCTGTCAAGCTATGGTGGTTTTTAGTTTTCACATCACAATTCCAATGATAAGACAATTGGAATCGCCACAGTTGCATCCTTGGAGCATATCTGTGTGGAGGATAATGTCGATAGAGATTACCGGCTGCCAGTGGTCAGTGGTAGTGGGATAGCTTGCCAGGCCGGCGCGGGGGAGGTGCGCTCTCGTACTCGTAGTAGTTAGACTGGGGTCGGATGCCGCTCTCCTTGCATGAGCGCTGGGAATTGTAGCCAGCCGCGCCCGCTCGACGGCTGTTGGCGAAACGGAGTATGTTAGTACGATTTTATTTCACGCATGCACGAGGCACGACTACCCACAAAAAGGAGTGTAATTTTCAGGGTTCTATGTATGTATGTACCTATGTGAGTTTCTTTCTTCCACCATAACTTCTGAATGCCAGAACACTGGCTATAAATGTATTAAAATAAATTCAATATGGCAGTTGCGTTTTTGTTCTCTTCTGTTAAGGTACTCCTGTTCCGACCTTGTAAAACACTTGTTTAATCATTCTTTAATCCAGGGTTCGGACCGGGAAGACGGGGGTCATGCCTGGTGTGTGAAATGTTTTATGATCATTCTATCTATTCTATATTATTCTATCGCAAATCTGATGAGCTGATGACTTAGACCTGTATAGGACCAGGTGCTTTGGCTCGACCGTAGCAATAGGATGATCATCCTCTTAGCGGGTGTTTTACTCGGGGACCACTGGTCCGACCGTTCATTTCGTCCCGTGACTTCGTCCGCGAAGATTGATGTTTTTTAATTCCCGCGGGAACTCTTCAATTTTCCGCGATAAAAAGTAGCCTATGTCCTTTCCCGGGATGTAAGCTATCTCTGTACCAAATTTCCTCAAATTGGTTGAGTAGTTGGGCCGTAAAAGCGTAGCAGACAGACAGACAGACAGACAGACACACTTTCGCATTTATAATATTAGTATGGAGTATGGATTCATAGAAAACTTCTTAATCGGGATTTAGGCTCTTCGTGTTCTTCGTGCGCTACTAGTAGTGCCATCTATTGGATTAAGTGCGGACTGACCATTTTCAGTAGCTTTTTTTTTGTATGTAAATCAGTTTATTATTATCAATCATAATTAGTATTATCAAGGAATCTTAATTATTATCAAGAAGCTTCTTGTACGAGTGGTAGCACATAAAACAAACTAACAATTTCGAAGGTAGAGTTAAGACGGATAGATAGTAGTTACTTATATTATATTATACACGTGCTAGTTAGTTAAGGAAGAATAAATAAAATTATGGAGGTAAGTAATGGTAATTAGATACTATTATGTAATAATGGTAACTTATTAACCTAATGTTTGTAGCGTAATAAAATATGACGCCATAAATTAGCACACGTATATGTGACCTAGGACCTTTATCTTACGTACTAAGATTAATAATCAGTTTTCTTAGACGAGGACATCGCGGCATTTCCTCTCGGCAAGTAATTAAGCTATAGGCATTCATGTACAATTTAAGTACCTAGCTTTAGGCATGAAACTACAAAACACCTACAAATTACGATATTGAGACATCATCCATGCTTGGTTTTAGAGGTTTATCAATCAATCAATCAATTTCAATCAATCGTTTATTTGCTTGAAACACTGTACAATAATATGATGACAGTTTAAAAGTAGTCCACACATGTTTCGTCAATGCTGACGTGCAAATTTAGAAATTTAGGTAAGTACCTACTTAATTAATACTACAATAATTAAATCATCAATAATAATCAATCATAATAATTTATAAAATTCACCACAACCTTCAATACTTACTTAATAGCTTTTAATAGATAAATAAATGTCAAAATTATTAAATGGTTTTACGCCTTATTAATGTTATTAATGTTGACGACCTCCATGGCGCAGTGTGTAGCGCTGTTGCCTTAAAGTGCGGAGGTCCGGGGTTCGATTCCCGGCGGGGTCAATTTGGGAATTTATAATTTCTGAATTTTCCTTGGTCTGGCCTGGTGGGAGGCTTCGGCCGTGGCTAGTTACCACCCTGCCGGCAAAGACGTGCCGCCAAGCGATTTAGCGTTCCGGTACGATGCCGTGTAGAAACCGAATAGGGGTATGGGTTTAATATTGGGTTTAATATAACTGCCATGCCCCTAACAGGTTAGCCCGCTACCATCTTAGACTGCATCATCACTTACCATCAGGTGAGATCGCAGTCAAGGGCTTACTTGTAGTGGATAAAAAAAAAAAAAAAAAAAAAAAAAAAAAAAAAAAAAAAAAAAAAAAAAAAAATTCCGAGCTCAAGAAATTCCCTCACTGAGTAACAGGGATGTGTCAGAAGCCATTTTTTAGTGTTGATTTAAATTTTTGTAGTGGCATTTCAACTACTATATTTTATGTATAGATGATAACTGCGACTTCGTTCGCGTGGATTGAGGTTTTTAGATTCCCCTTGAATTTTCCGGGATAAAAAGCCCATGTGTTATTCCACACTATATCTATCTCTGTGCCAAATTTCATCCAGATCCGATCATCCGTTCTGGCGTGATTGAGAAACAAACATCCATCTATCCATACATGATCCATACAAACTTTCGCATTTATAATATTAGTATAGATATAGATAATACTATACGTCTGAGATGCCTAGCTCTGTATCTACTCAAAAATAGTATTGAGATAGGTCGTGAAAGCGTAGCAGACGGACCGACAGACAGACATAATTCCTCATTTATATTATTACAATGGATCTTAATCCAGTTAAAACGCAAAACACAGAAACTATGAAAGTTCAAAAATCATGTGATCTAGTTGTTCTACTGTAAATCAGTTGGTAAATCGATTTATTTTACCTTTTAATTATTATCTGCAAAACCAAAGGAAATCCATGCTAATATCCATACTAATATTATAAATGCGAAAGTGTGTCTGTCTGTCTGTCTGTCTACTACGCTTTCACGGCCCATCTGTTCAACCGATTTTGATGAAATTTGGTACAGGGATAGGTTGTATCCCGGGGAAGGACATAGGCTACTTCTTATCCCGGAAAATTCAAGGGTTCCCGCGGGAATCAAAAAACTTAATCCACGCAGACGAAGTCGCGGGAATCATCTAGTACACAATAAAAATAATACCAACTAGCTGATGCCCGCGACTTCGTCCGCGTGGAATAAGTTTTTTAATTCCCACGGGAACTCCTTAATTTTCCGGGATAAAAAGTAGCCTATGTCACTCTCCAGGTCCTCAACTATACCCATGCAAAAATTCACGTCAATCCGTTGCTCCGTTGCAGCGTGATTGAAGGACAAACCAACCAACCAACAAACAAACACACTTTCGCATTTATAATATTAGTATGATTTTAATAATTAATCTGAATATTTAGATAAAAAGGTATGTATTTTTTTTAATTACACTTATTATATTTGCAATACGCGTACAAACTCTAATTACGACCACAAAAGTTCTACTCTAAGTATTCGGACTTCCCTAGTATGAGAGACGACGATATTTTTTCGACTGTCAGGATTTAGATTCAGCTTCTTTAAATACTAGCAATATAATAGGTACGTACACGAAACAAACAATATTAATAATGGGCCTGTGCACAAGCGAATTTGGACGTATAATAGATACATTTAATCGGTACTTACGGTACGGTACGGTAATCGTACCGTATAATGACTGACAGAGATTTTTAGTACTGTAACTCAAAAAATGGACAACCACGCAATTAGCAAACTAATACTGACGAACTAACTATATAAACTAATTTATGCTAATACCACAGAATAAGTAATAGTACAGTGCGAAAAGGCTACAGAAAATAACAGCATTAGATACAAAGCACGTGCATCTTACCATCACAAGACCAGTAGCAGGAAAAGAAAAAATAAATAAATAAGTTGGTAGGTAGTTCATAATATTATGATCATATTTTTAACTGGTTCCTATTCATTATTTAAAAAGTTTTCAATAACTTACGCGCCCCGAATGCCTTCCCAATAGAACTAAAGCAAATATTATCTATAAACCGTAAATAATTATATTGAAAACTATTTAATTTTCAATATATATTTATTTTGCTCTAAAGTTCACTGACATCAAAATTATACTCAATGTTTTTGTTGTTGTTGTAAATTTTTGAATTATTCGTTTAGATACTCAAATGAGTTTCATATCAATCAATGAAACTGAGCCAAAAGTTTACTGAGTATTAATGACAGAAGAAAAGTTGAAAGAAATACGTTTATTAATCAACCTATACAAAGAACTTGTTTTCTCGAAGCTTTCAAATTAAATTAGCTATAGCTTCAATAAAAGTCCCATCAATGTAAAAGGTCTTGCCGAGTGCCTTTTCACCCTTAGGGATTCTTATGTGATTAGTAAATATAATAACATGTTTTGCATTGAGGTCAGGTCGGACATGACTAATAAATGGGTATTATCATCGATATATATGTAGGTACTAGATGGGCCCTTTCATAGAAAAAGGTTGGGCGACCGACTATGAGAACGCGTTCCTATCCTGTCTTTGTCCCCATCGTAGTGCTGTCACGGTCGCTCGTCGTGTAGATAATTTGTTATTCTTAGGTTAACATCAGTCTTATTAGTTTGGCACTGTACAATTTTTATTTTAAGGTAAGTGTTTCAAGTCACAATTATACATTTCCATAAAAACGTTATTTAATCTTCCTATTTAATATTTTTATCCATTGCGCAATCATTTAATTTCCGCGGCAAACTGTATGATATATATTTTTTTACTAACTGGCCTTACGGCTTCTATGGCTATATATTATCTATGACGGAGTCATACGTTTTCAAGCTTTCTTTCAAATGTTGCAAGCAATTTCCCGCTTTTCAGACTAGATGGCGTTGATGGCGTTGCTAAAAATACGCCCGCATTCTTTGTTTGACAGGGCCCGTCTATGTAAATTGAGGTCGTTGGGTATTATAATAAACGTTATGTAACCATAGAATCCAGAAAAGGTATAGAAATGTTTAAGGAATGTATGTTTATCGCCGCACAGA
Organism: Erebia epiphron; assembly: GCA_963932025.1. Classification (NCBI taxonomy): domain Eukaryota; kingdom Metazoa; phylum Arthropoda; class Insecta; order Lepidoptera; family Nymphalidae; genus Erebia; species Erebia epiphron. The sequence goes on along the minus strand of OZ009948.1, from coordinate 35,982,950 downwards.
CATACAGTGCAACATCAGAACGCGTTTTTGTAAAAAAGAAGTAAGTTGCATAGGGTTTATAACTTACGTTGCTTTGGATGATAGATTTCTGATTTATTATGTTATTTCGAATTATTATTATACGAGTGAGTTGTTACAAAATCGCCGACAAACTGTCCCATATTCAAGACAGGATCTACCATTTCTATTACATTTTTTTAGAGTTCTGATTCTTTTAAGGCTAGTTTCACCACAGAAAGTCATCTTCATCGGTAAACTGGCCAACCAAAACACAAGCAAGAGTCAATAATCTAACTTTCATCATAGAGAATATTATGAACCCTGAATTACCAACTTCGTAAAATTTACCGTTAACGATAACCGTATGCGGTGTAATTGGCCCTTAGTTTGCTTGAGTACCTACTTAAAAAAAAAAAACTAATTAAGTTGAATATAATGACGAAGCAAGCTAAAATACTCGTATCATGGGACGTAAATGCTACACGGAAACAATAAAAAACCTAATTACCTATGTAACTACCTATTTACATAATATTTTTTATCAATTTTTTATGATTTATAATATTCGAAGCAATAAATTATGAATGTGCTATAAAATAGCGGTAAAAACAAAAATAAGACAAGAAATCAATCAATAAGACTATGAGTTATTACAGCTGACGTAAGTTTATTTAATGTGCTAAGTACCTACACATATTTCATTTGTTTTTACGCGTATTTTTGCTTGCGAGTTGCGACCTTGTCTCTATCGTAAGCGTGATTTGCAAGCTGGGAATGTAAGCTAGCTATGTGTTACCTAAGTTTGATACAATTCGGTTATCTCATCTCTCAGCTGGTGTAGGGATCTCTTAGGCAATTAGTGGAAGACGCGTTGACTGCAGCCAATGCTACCCTAGTAATTAAAATTGGCAGTCGTAGGGACTGCCGACAGTAGTGAAAACGAATATGTAATTTAAAAAAATAAAATAAATATAAACCTTAAACTAAGACATTAAAGTTTAATTACGAATGTAGTATGTATGTCACCGTAAGATTGCAAAGGCCGTTGGATTGTAATCTAACTGGCGATATTGTAAACTTTCGACTGATTACAATTTAACGCGTTAGATTGTAATCTGTTAGATATATTAACCCGATAAAACCTACTCGTAAGTGCCCGGCCGCACTGGTCATTTGTGTCGAACCCTAACCTAACCTACACGAAAAAGACAAGAAAACGTAAATACAATGAATATTTCAAAAATTGACACTCGGACCATTGAACGGTTCACAATCCGTCGACAGTTTACAATATCGCTAGTTGGATTACAATCTAACGGTTTTTGCAATCTTACGGTGACATGTATATTTATATTTAAGACCTTTTGTCTTCGTAACAACGCGAGCATGTCGGTGACGGTGATGCGAATCCACAAGTTTACCTCCTACCAAAAAGTGCTCAACGCGGCTAAAGAAGTTTTCACTTTTAAAAAAAGTCACCTGTCTTCGCTGTGTGTCGGCTCCCGATGCACGCCGCGCCTCACTTGCCCGATCTGCACCTCACTCAGTTTCTCCCGTCGAGCACTGTAAGTAAAACTGCTGATTATAAACTTAAACTGTCCCCGTTTATTTCGAGTCTACTCAAGGTCAACTCAATTTCGATCAACTCAAACTCAGATCTGGCACAAGTCAGATCTGGCATGGAGTATTGCTGCCACCTTTGGGACGGATCCGCCAAGTACCAACTCGATACATTAGACTCGATAGATCGCCGAGCCCGAAGGATAATTGGCGATCAATCACTTAAGCGGGCGAAATTGCTCAGTCTACAACACCGACGCAATGTCGCCTGCCTATCGGTTTTTTATCGGATACACCATGGAGAGTGTGCTGAGGAACTTCACAACCTTGTTCCTCCTTCTCCGTTCTACCACAGAACAGCGAGAAACCGTTTGCGTTGGCATCCTTATGTGGTCGATGTCCAGTTTGACCGCACGAAACGTTTTTGCTCAACGTTTCTGATCCGAACCGCTAGGATCTAGAACACCCTCCCGGCGCACGTGTTTCCTACCACGTATAATTTAGGTACCTTCAAGGCGAGAGTGAATAGGCATCTTCTAGGCAAGCGCGCTCCAACCTAGACCTCATCATTGCTTTGCACTAAGCATGATTGTCGTCAAGCGCAAGCCTACTTAACAATTTAAAAAAAAAAAACTCAAGGTAAGCTCAACTTAGATCAAATTGAGGCAAAAATCGGTAGGGCTAGGCTATAGTAGGTGAGAACTGAGACTGCTCATTGGTGGAAAGTCAGAAAATTCTCAGTTCTAGCCCGGAATCAGGTTTCACCCCCGTGACCCGGAAAGCAGGTAATGCTGTGTAGTATGGGTCCTACACCAGCCCACGATTGTGTAAGAAAACCGTAATTGTAAACGTAGGTATAGTTCGAACTGTTGTTGGAGTTCATAGATGCCTGCACGTCATTAAGTATTTATGAACCCTAGTTCGTCAAGCGATCACGATTTTCTTAGTTAATTGGGCCTCTGATCTCTTTTCCGTCGTGTCGGATTTCCATCGCTTTCTTTGAGGCAATATAACGATATGCACCTGTGTTTACGCACACCCTTGTGTACTGTAACAAGTAACAACTTGCGCGCAGTTGGCTTATCTCTGTCTGCTCTGCTACGCTTTCACGGCTCATCTGTTTAACCGATTTCGATGAAATTTGGTAAAGGATAGGTTGTATCCCGGGTTGTAGGACATAGGCTACTTTTCATCCCGGAAAATCCAAGAGTTCCCGTGGGAATAAAAAAATCTTAATTCCCGTCGACAAAGTCGCAGGCATCATCTAGTACTTAATATGAATATACTCACTTTAGATTTTGTTGAATCTCCTCGTAATTAACATAGTGCCCCGTTGGGCCCCAAGCGCTGTCCATAGCCTGTAAAAACAACTTTTATTAGATTTGCTAAGAAGGAAGACCGAACTGGTGGAATGGAGTTATTCTTCGACCATAGTAATCATGTTAATCAATGTTTCAACTTTCAAGCATTGTTAGAATTTATTTGTATTGTATCATTCAGTACACCTTTGCATAGGCGACTTTTTATAGTGATAGTAAGTGAGAAATGATGTCAATTGGGATCGAACCAGGGATCCCCCACTAATAGACCACAGCGCTCATCACTCTCAAAGCCATATTTTTAATCAAATTAACTTATTAAAAGCGCGTTTGAATCGTCGAGTTTATCTAATCTACCACTTATTTGTATGGTAACATTCAGTTCACCTTTGCATAGGCGACTTTTAATAGTGATAGTAAGTGAGAAATGATGTCAATTGGGATCGATCCCCACTAATAGACCACAGCGCTCATCAGCTCTAAGAGTCATATTTTTTTATTCAAATACACTTATTAAAAGTGCTTTTGAATCGTCGAGTTTATCTTATCTACCACTGGTTCGGAATGCCATTCCTACCGAAAATAACCAGCAAGAAACTCGGTGATTGCTCTTTTTAAAAATTTCTGCGCTACTCTAGAGTGGTCATATAAATATTTGGTTTACCTGGTGTGCGGGCGCGGTGCGTGCGTGCGAGCGCTGCCCACTGCGTCGCTCCGATCGTGCGATACGTTCAGAACTGCCTTGTCTTTGTGACCGACTCTCCTGCCTAATAAGTGCAGGGTAGTTAGATAACTGTTAGGTTCCTTACCCTGGTTAAAAAGAAGTGTCAGTTTGTCCGTCTGTGTGTCACGACCATTTTAAAAATCAACTGTAAGAGCTGCAGTCATAAAACCGGCTATACCACTACTTTAACGCTAGAATTTCAATGTCAATATATGTATTTATTTTCGTGAGGATAGGGTAAGTGAAAATAAAGTGAACCCGTGCGTAAGTGCATTTGGGTGAAAAACAAACATTAGTTTTAAGACTAGAGGGACTCTTTGCCGTAGGATACTATAACCTTAGGAACCTTAGGAATTGTCTAAGCAAATCGTAATCATTTGACTCGAACGGTTTATGGAGTTCACACATGCTTTTTAACGTACAGGCACGTACGGAACTCTATAAACAGCCCCCCGATCGTGTAAGGAAATCGTAATCGTTTGTCAAACGGATAATCCGACCTGTTTAAGGAGTTCATAACTGCCTGCACGTCAAAAAGCATGTAAGAGCTCCTTAAACAGTTCGAGTAATACGTTTACGGCTGTAAAATAATTACGATTTGCTTACACAATTCGAACTGAGGTCGACTTATACGTCGGATAAACGATTAAGATTTCCTTACACAATCGGGGAGCTGTAAGTCGGTTTATTAAATCGGGCCTAATTAATGTACCTCGCAGGCAACGCTGGTTCGCCCTCATCTATCCGCTCGTCGATCCTATTGTCACGTCTCTCCAGAGCGTCTCTGGATATTGACTTCTCCGAAGACCTGCCCGGCTGTGTACGTCCGTACACTTCTGATTCAGTCTTCTTACTGGGCTTGCCAATTCTAAGGAAACGGTAAAAACTAATGAATAGACCAAACGACCACGTGCTTCTTTTTCTTAAGACATTTCTGTAGAAACAGACTACAGTTCCTGAGTTCTTTGAGATGTATAAGAAATAGAGTGGACGAATAAAAGTGACGTAAGCTTAATACTTTAAACATTAATCTTGTAATACTATAAACATTTTTTAAAGTAGGTATGTATATCAGTGGTGTCTGGTGAAAAACACTTTGGAGGACGGTGAAAGAGGTCATAGGTCTTGTTTTCCTGACACTAACTGCATCTAAACTTAATTAAATCTTGCCATTCAATTGATTCAAAGAATCTTTATTCTATCCTTATCAAAGCTTAAAAATTCACTGGCCAGGTCTTGCTTGCAAATCTATCAAAGTTAAAAGCTGTTTAAATAGGCTTTATTTAAATAAGCCTATCGACTTATCTTTTATAACTTAAAAGTAAGTTTTTTAAAGCGAATTTGTTTGCTGTAACATACATATAACATATTTCTACGAACCTGAACATAGTGGATAGAGATTTGAGCAGCGATGGCTTCTTGTGAGAGAGCGAAGACTGCTGCGGAGAGCCTCTCACAATGGTGTCAGGCGCGGTGTTATCGTCCGTCAGCCAATGCTTCAACGCTGAGTAGGGAAAATAACGTAAATATCCGAATTTTCTCCTAAACAGAGATATTGTCGCAAGATTCGTAAATCCGGTTCAAAGGACCAATATCTTTACAATCGAGCATTGTCGAGTCAACATCTGAAGATGCTTCGGTGTCGGAGTGAAAGGTACGTTCAGAATAATCTGTAAGATTTGTGTGGTGCTGTGAATATCGCAAGATAACACTGTACCACATAGATTTACTTACAGTGGCGGATTATAGCGAGTTAAAGTTCTAATTATTTCAGGACCAATATATATTCGTGCTTATATTATTAACAGGATAGTCAAAGAACATAAGTGCATGCGGACGAAGTCACGGACAGCTACTGTTTAAAAAAAATAAGTAGGTACCTAATGTATCATTTACATTTGAAGTAACAGAATTTGGAATAAATTGTGCCAGTAATCAACAATGAGAAAGAACGGGAGCGGAAATTTTGCATAAATATTTCAAAAATTTCTTACGTGGGTGTGCTCTCGCGTAGATGGGTTCGTTGCGAATCGGTTTCCTTTGAGTTTCTTGGATGGCAGTTTGAAGAGATTCTAAGCTTGATGATTTTCGCATCCCCAACGCGGGTCCAACTTGCATAGCTACAAAAGAAATTCATTATACTATGGGTGGTATATTATACATTTTCAAAACAGTTATAAATTGGTCAGTTTCAGGCATAGAGTTGCACAAAGTTACCATAGATTAGAAATGGTTATATGAAAATGCTGTCTAAATATCCTAAGTCCTAACCCCTAAAATGTTAGAAGTTTCCATCTGTTGATGGAAACACAGTCTGTACTGCGAAAAAACGCATTTGATACTTATGTTTTTGAATAGGGGGTTTGTTCTTAATCTTTTTTCCCAAGATAGTGATCGTTGATCCCTTTGGTCTACTCAACTTCACGGTAGGTGGTATATGGAGCGGCGCCCCGCTGCATCCCGGTTGAACGTACCGTCGCTCTCGCCAGACTCGCATTCTGTGCTGACACAACATGTCGTATCGTTGAACGCTTATCGTTGAACTAGTAAATGTCTTCTAGCCGTGAATCGGCAGGGCCTGCCTTGTATGCTACAGGTCCCTGGGCCAGTTGTCAACTCCGGAGTTGGGTCCTCGCTGCAGATGACACGGGACCCGTGTCAAATCCAGTTATATCAGCGCCGCGGGGAAGAGGGTCTATGTCGCGCGCCGCCATCATGTCAAGATCGGAGAGCTCCGCGCTGCGTGCGATATGGTCGCCGTCGCGCGCGGAGCTGAAGTCAAGTCCGTTGGGCTCCACGATGCAGGCGATATAATCTCCGCTGCGCGCGGTGTCGGTGTCATAGCCAGTGTTTGTCGCATCGTCGTCGTAATATATCTTACCGTTGATCGCTTTGGTCTCCTTGATCTTGCGGTAGGTGCCAGTGGCACGCGCGTCGAGGGCCGCGTGTCGTTTTTCCGACATGGAGCGGCGCCCAACCGCGTCCCGGCTGAACGCGCCCCCAGCCCCGCCGCTCTCGCTGCCCGACTCCCCTGCTGTGCTACCCCTGACAAGAAAAAAATCGCTTTTTAGGGTTCCGTACCCAAAGGGTAAAAACGGGACCCTATTACTAAGACTCCGCTGTCTGTCTGTCTGTCTGTCTGTCTCCAGGCTGTATCTCATAGACCGTGATAGCTAGAAAGCTGAAATTTTCACAAATGATGTATTTCCGTTGCCGCTATAACAACAAATACTAAAAATTAAAAAAATATATCTATTAAGGGGGGGTCCCCCATACAATAAACGTGTTTTTTTCGTATTTTTTTGCTCAATATTAAAAACGGTAACAGGTAGACGGTTCAAATTTTCACAGAATGTTAACTTGTATATTACCTTTCAAAATAAATAATTAAATATCAATAAAGTAAATATTAAAGGGGGGCTCCCATACAACAAACGTAATTTTTTGATATTAACAGTAAACCCCTACAAACAAAGTTAGTTTTGCGGTTCATTAACAAAGGTAATTATACCTACTTCTTGAGTACGGAACCCTCGGTGCGCGAGTCCGACTCGCACTTGGCCGGTTTTTTAGAATTCAAATGTTTATGATCCCTGCACATATAACTATCCGTTACAGAACATATAAAACTACTCAATTAAATAAATAATCAATAGCTGCTAGCTATGACTGTGTGAAGTGCTGAAACGGTTAAATCATTGAAATCATCATACATTGAAGTACTATACGCTTACAATATTATTGGGTTAAATATACAAAGACGGTTTAGGAAAATATTGTGAGTATCTGAGAGTTCTCCATATTTCTCTCAAAGGTGTATGAAGGCTGAACCGCACTTGATCACCGTGGTGGACTATGTCCTTAAACCTAAAAGGAGTCCTCAAAAATGAGCCGGCAATGGGTCGAGATGATGATCATGATGAAATGAAACGGTTTGAAGTGAAATTGCTTACCTAGTCCCATAGTCCTCTTCAATAATAACATTATGATGAGCGGGAGGTGACCGCGCCATATGCACATGCCCCAAGTTCTGCCTGTAATGGTGTCCATTCACCAAAGGGGCATCCAACTGGGTTGCCATGTAATAACTTTCATTTCGAAGACCAGTCAATCGATCTATCACAGGATTCCACCCGTCGAGCCGACTCCATTCGAAGCTGTCTCTTTTACTATCATGGGGCACCGTATCTTTATCTCTTTCTAAATATCCTTTGCTATCATCCGATTGGTTGGAAACCCAGCTGTTGTTATTGTTTATCGTGATTATTGATGCATGTTTTTTTGTACTTCTGGTGTCGTGGTTTTCAAAACCATCTTTTTGGTTCGCCTCATGTTTCTGGTTGTAATTGTCAAGTGGTTTGTTCTCTTTGTCTTGTGTCGTATTGTATATGACCGTGTTGAAGTTCTGTGAGTTGCTGTTTTCATTTGAGTTTGTCGTATCGTTCCCGTTTGGTGGAGTGTCGTCTTTCCACCTTGCTAAGCTATCCATACTATCTGAAAGTTGATGATTCGTTATACCACTCGTTGCCTTAAGGAATCATCATTTAAACTAATTTTCTGTGACGACTAACCAAGGCTTGTTTATAATTAAAAATCGAAAGTTCCTGCTAACAAATTTATAATGAGCCTTATCATTTATCATTTATCAATGGTTCACGAAATGAAGAAAACACCCGTGGACTATCTTCTATATTTTTATCGTATCCTATTAAAGCACAAACTTTATGTTCAGCAGAAGACTAAAAGGGAAAATAAGTTATGATTAACATGTCTTATTTTCCGCCAGGATGTGGAATGCCCTTCCAGCGCATGCATTGCCTGCCACGTACAACTTAAGTACCTCCAAGGCAAGAGTGAATAGGCATCTTCTAGGCAAGCGCGTTCCAACCTAGACCTCATCATTGCTTTGTATTAAGCATGATTGTCATCAAGCGCAAGCCTATGTCTCAATAAAGAATGCAGGGTCACTGGTAGAGATCTCCTATAGAGATAAGTGCTTCCTTGTCCACTATGTATCTGTTTTTCTTCATATTTTATAACTTTTTGGTACTAAATAAATTAAAAAAAAAAAGATTTAATATTCTTACCAGTCCTCCTGGCGATTGTTAAGGATATACTGCCGTGCACGTTAGGCCTCGAATGCAGTAAAGCTCGTCGTAACGTCTCCATTGCCTCAGCGTTTGACTGTCCCACTAGCGACACGCCGTTCACACTTAGCAGCTGGTCGTTTGTATGTAACCTGTAGGATACGTTAGACGTTATTCTCCAAAAAGTTTAGGTTTAAAAGCTTCCAATCTAAAGGAGCTTACACTTGAAAGTCTCACCATTTAGCACCTTTTCTGTTTATCAACTGGATATCCATCAAATTCCTGAACACATCCTTCAAATAAAATTCTGTAAAATACTTTTAGCATACGATGTGCCAGTAATATTATGCCGGGAAAGCCTTGAGTCTCCCAATAGGTAGCCTTACCTATATGTATCTGAAGCTTTTCTATTTGCTTACTGGTTTGGCTTCGCTTATGTCCCTATCTTGCACTGGCACGTCTAACCTCAAGATATTGTACCAATAAACAGGCAATGCCTTCTTACCTGCCATCTCTGGACGCGGCCCCTCCGTGGAGTACAGACTTAATGAAGATGCCCAGGTTGTATGGGTCGGGCTCCACAGTCACCTTGCTCTTCACACTAATGCCGAGTTCGGCCTTCTCTGAGTCGTGAACTGGCACGTCTAGCCTCAAGCTATATTGTACCCAAAAACAGGCAATGTCTCCTTACCTGCCATCTCTGGACGCGGCCCCTCCGTGGAGTACAGACTTAATGAAGATGCCCAGGTCGTGTGGGTCAGGCCCCACAGTCACCTTGCCCTTCACGCTGATGCCTAGTCCAGCCTTCTCTGAGTCGTGAACTGGCACGTCTAGCCTCATGATTAGGCGATTCCGGAGACCCAGTAACTGCGGAAAATTTTGATGGTTATATAACAACATCAAAACGTTTCGCCATTATTTGTATTCTATCTTTTGATCACAATAGAGTTAATAACTAGATACATTAAATGAAAGAAGTCATGACCAATTATCAAAAAAAAAGAAAAAAGTGTGTTTGTGTGTGTGCAATTCACACACGGCAGAAGTTAAACTTCAGAAAAGTAGCCTACGAGAGAATGAGATAAATATAACTTGTATTCTATCTCATTCTTTCGCAGGCTAAATCCTATTATAATAATAAATATGTTTGTCTCTTTTTAGAGTCGCTTTTTCGTTTCATCGAATTTTCAAATTACAACGAATCTAAAGAAAAATGCAAATCGCTCAAAAACAAAATGGTACAAGAATTGCAAAGAAGTATTGTCAAATGGCAGGAAAGGGATGCGCGATAAATAGATGTGACGTCATAGACTTAATATGGGACGTTGCATAAAAACAAAGCTTTTTACCGAACTCGAGGACGAATTCAAAGCTTCCTGTATGGCCGTATCGATAGACTGGTCCTTTAGCAGATCATCTTTCGACGAGCTCTTTGGTATCCGCCCCCTCACAGAACTGTTTGAGCTGGGGTTATGCTGGTTTATCGCGTTGACTATGGTGGACACGCGACCGTTCTCGGACTTGTTAGCTTCTATTGGCTTCGCTTGTGTGATGGGCGCCGAGCCGATTGACTTCTCCACGTACTTGGTTGGACTTTGTTGCGGTTCTACCCTCTGAAATAATAATTAACATGTTTGAAATATGGTTTTTGAAACAAAAGAGTTTTTTTAATGCGAATATAATTTATACGCGATATGAGAGTTCAATATGCGATGTCACCTATCGAGATTCCTGGAGGCCTATTATGTTAAGTCTGCATCAGCAAGAAAAGAATACAATTATTTTGCTATAATCCGCCAACAGTAATTGTAAGAAGTATTATAGCAAAATAATTGTATTCTTTTCTTGCTAAATCATGAACTTCCGCAAAGTAACGCCTGATTCTATCCAAGTCTGCATCAATCATTGTTACAGTTTCAATTGTTGTGATTGGCTGAATCTATGGTATTCTTGCTGCGACAATTAATGACAGTGGATTTTAGAGGTAATTGCGATCGTTGTAGCAATCATGTTTACGTAATGCCTTTGGCTATAACGAAACTGATAAGTATCTATTTTCAAATCCAATATGGTGGATACATTTTTCAAAAACTTAGTTGACTAAGGCTTTTTTCCGACGTTTCTAAAAGTGCTTATACAACGAAAATTACATATATCGTAGGGTTTTTTAAACTATAGTAGATAATAGTAATGGGCAATGACGTATACCTGAGTCCGGTGTGGATTCGTCCGCTCGATAACGATGTCCACCGCAGCATCTGTGGGCGTGTTCCGAAGCAGTGTGACCACTTGCTGCTGAGTGAGACCCGCTACTGGCACCTTGTTGACAGACACCAATCGGTCGCCAGCGCGTAACCGACCGTCTGTCACCGCAGCGCCCTGAACAACATTTTTGTCGATGATTTCACATTATCTTTAACAAATTACACGTCCCGTAAGACGGATAAATATGAGGGTTCGGGAAATTTACATCTCATTTAATGTATGCCTTGCCTTCTCCATTCCTATAGGCTTTTTATTTTATTTATTTATTTTTAATTTCCATTCTTATAGGCAATTGGTAGGTAACAATAATAAATAATCTTTTAGCGCCTTGATCTATCCCTTTAAAATGCCCATGCCTATGACAATATGCGTATATATATTTGCTTGGCAAGCAATGCTTGCGAATAATATTGCAAAATATCTAAAAATGGATCCTTTCAGTCTTGTAAATTTTATTTAGTTTGGCTTGCAGCACCGACACACCTCCATTACGAGCGACACGAACTCTTTTCGAGCGTGCTCGATTCGTTTTGCATATATTTCTCCTCATATCCAAGAAAACTCACCTTTGGCAATATATTCTTAATGTAAATGGGGCAGTGTCCACCGGTGGGATTGTCCCTCGTGGTGATGGTAAAGCCCAGGCCTTTTTCGCCCTTCACCAACGTCACTGGAACGGTTTGCGTCGCTCCCGATTTATGTTTACTGCTAGGACTGACTGGGACCTCCATGCCTGATACCGCCCTCTCCCTGTTGCCTGATCCGAAAAAATATAAGTAGGTTAATGAATAAAATATTGAATTTTGAGGAACATAAGTTTCATTATAACTCATTGTTAATTGTTGGTCTAGTTGACTACCTCATTGGTCTAGTGATGGGCATGTTCGACTGCCGCCGACAAGGTCCCGGGTTCGAGTCCCGGGTCGGGTCATAATTGGGGTTTTCAGACTAGGAATTCTCAGTACTAGCCCGGAGTTAGGAAGTTGGCAGTGTTTCACCCCCTTGCCTCGGAGAGCACGTTAAGACGTCGGTCCCGGTTATTATCACTAACATGATAATAGTCGTTAAAGCCCGCCAACCGGCACTGGAGCAGCGTGGTGGGTCTAAGCTCTAATTCCCTCTCTCCAATGAGAGTGGAGGCCTGTGCCCAGCAGTGGAACGTTAATGGGCTGTAGTGATGGTTAATTGTAGCGGTATCTAAGACCTAATTGTTAAAACTAAACTCTAAAGCCTACTTCATAATATAATACAGGAGCGTTTAGACAGCACAATTTGAACTATAACAACACTAAATATGACCTATATTTGCATAGAGCACTCAAGAAACTAATTTTGAGAATTAATAAGAAATAAACATTCAACTAAGAGGAAACACATACATAATTTGGAGTGATTCCGATAATCTTGCGTACTGCGCAGGCGTTTCTATTTTGCTGAACAAGGTATACATTTTTAGCGTAAGCATACGCTTTCAACATGTAAACAAACTATGGAGCGAAATAAATAAATAAGATCTAAATACTGTAGATACTTCGGTAAAGTGTCTAATTAAATACCTTCGGGTAGGAGATCAAGCGGTCTTTCTTGCACTGGATGCACGTTAGCCACATTATTGACTCCTGACACCCATCTCAGCATATCTTCCACCCTGACAAAAAACCACAATAACGAGTTACAGCTCCACTTTCAACACTGATGCAGCAGCAAAAATTTGTAAATTCAGGTCTTTTTGATATGGAGAATAAGTTGCAACTGGCAGTATGCGGTTTTCAGGAGATTAGATTACAAATCATATTGATTGATTTGATCTGTCAGTATTATCATTAAGATAAAGAGATAGCATAGTATATAAAATATTTTAACTGTTTTCTCCCGAGTTCGATTATTCATCAATATTATTCAAATTATATTATGAGTAACTATTTAATGTTGCATTTTATAAGACGAATTTCTTACCGATTTTGGTCATTACTTGACGGCGTATCCTGCCCTAAAGGTTCCTTTCTGGCATCTCTAGGAAGACTTTTACTGCCGTATATTTGAACTTTGTCAGCTGCATCTAACCATACCCCGCTCCTGTAAAAAAGTAACAATAAGTACACACTTTTTAAACGATAATCGATATACATAGATACAGTAGTTCTAAAGTCAACCTTTAACCGTTTGCGGTACCAGGCACTAAAGAATACACATCGATCTTTAAAAAAAAAGTAATTTATAAAAAACAAAAAACCCGACTGCTTGGATACCAAAAAGTATAAAACAAGACATGAATTTAAGTATTTTATTATTATCAATTTAAATCGTAAAATATTAATAAAATGTATTAAGGCGCAGTCGCACGTTAAGTTTAGCTTTAGGACGTGCGACTGCGCCTTGATACATTTTATTAATATTTTACGATTTAAATTGATAATAATGAAATACTTAAATTCATGTCTTGTTTTATACTTTTTGGTATCCAAGCAGTCGGGTTTTTTGTTTTTTGTAAGTTACTTTTTTATTTTAAACTTTTTTGTTAAGTATTTATCGGAAACAGGCGACGTTTTATCTGCCCGAAGTAGCACCAAGAAATGTGCTTATTAATTTTCGAGAGTCCTATCGGATCGACGTCACGAGACCTCGGCAATGAACGTTGGCCACTTACGAAAATGCCCGTAGACTGCAAAAAAAGTAGGTATTTTTCAACCGACTTCAAAAAAAGGAGGAGGTTCTCAATTCGACTGTATTTTTTTTTTTTTAAATGTTTGTTACCTCAGAACTTTTGACTGGGTCGACCGATTTGGATGATTCTTTTTTTATTTGAAAGGGTATACTTCTCATGTGGTCCCATATAAATTTTATCGAAATCGGTCGAGCGGTTTTTAAAATATCAACAATGAAATAAGTACTTTGTATGGCGTGTGCTTGTTGTTGTAAAGTTGGCGCGGGAGTTTGAAATCGGTTGTTTAAAAATAATTTTTTATATTAAATTATTAGTATTTTCAAACACACAAATTGTACGTATTTAGTACGTAGTGGACGTATTTATTTAGTTTATAACTAAGTGGACTCGGAACTAATATTTTAATGACATTAAAAATGTTAGTCGGAAGTTATGTTAGTCGAATATGCGCTGCATGTGGCATTGATGAATTTATTGATTGATCGATTGAAGGAGTAAAAATCATCAAGTTTTTGGAGGCTTGTTATTTTGTCACATTAATCTTAGGTATACAATGATATGTTACTATTACTACTGTAATATTTATTATACTGTGAGAGTACGCCCCACCTTCACCTTTACCTATCCGCTGTGGGCCGCGTCATTTTCTGATGAAGGTTACTGTATTTCTATGATATCTCATAAGATATTCATCTAAATTGAATGGTTTAAAGGACAATTTTTGTCTAAATTAAATACCTACTTGAGATGAGTAAGATATTTATTTTGATAAGGAATTAACGATTAAAACTATGTTGGTAAAACACCTTCGCAAGTAAAGCAGTGACCAAATTTGAAAATCATAAAAATGGTTATTGTGAGTCAACCTTAAAAGATAGTTATATGCTATCGCCGACTTTTTTTTAGAACTTTTTGAGAGGAACGTTTCCACCATACATTGTTGTCATGTAACTTTAACGATTTAGGCAGCGCACACCACGTAAGCTCTCAGATGAGATAATTTTTTCCGCCTTAACTCACATTATTGCAATTTTCGTAAGGATCTCTAATTTTTTTGGAAATAAAGTATAGCCTATTTTACTTGTTAATAATGTAGCTTTCTATAAGTAATATAATTTTTAAAATCGGTTGAGTGGTTTTTGAAATAATCCACCTAGTTTGATAGACATAGTGATATGAGTAGGAACTTTAAACATTTCCTTAGAAACCTCGTAAATCCTAAATTATCATTTAAACGGAAAAATTGTCTGAGGAACCTAGGTGTGATTTTAAAAGACCTATCTAACGATACCCCACTTGCTATAGAGCCTATCGACTATTGATACGCTATAGAGCCTATCGACTTTTATTTATTAATTGGCTTCTAGTGGACGCCATTTTGTTTTTTTCAAATTCGGCCTCCGTAGTGACACTCAGAAGATTAAGATAAATCTAGTGGTGCAAGTATTATCAAAATCGGTTCAGTCGTTTTGTCTGTAGTGCGACACAAAGGAATACACAAAAATGGACCTTTGAAACCTCGTAAATCCTAAATGATCGTTAAAATGAGAAAATGGTCAAGCGAACCTAACTATGATTTTGCAAGACCTATTCATCGATACCCCATTCGCCATATTCTATCGACTTTTAATTTTTAATTTTTTACATTATGGCTTCTAGAGGCCGCCATTTTGTTTTTTCTCAAATTCGGCTTCCGTTATGACACTCAGAAGATTAAGATAAACCTAGTGGTGCAAGTATTATCAAAATCGGTTCAGCCGTTTTGTCTGTAGTGCGACACGAAGGAATACACTAAAAATGAACCTTTGAAACCTCGTAAATCCTAAATGATCGATAAAATGAGAAAATGATCAAGGAAACCTAACTATGATTTTGCAAGACCTATTCATCGATACCCCACTTGCCATAGTCTATCGACTTTAATTTTTTATTTTGTTACATTATGGCTTTTAGAGGGCGCCATTTTGTTTTTTCTCAAATTCGGCTTCCACAGTGATACTTTACTGATATACTCGGCATAAACTGGTGCAAGAATCATCAAAATCGGTCCACGCGTTTAGGCTGTAGCTGTCCTGCAAGGAACAAAAATACATATATAGACTGATGAACACATAACCCTGTGCGTTCCGCAGTCGGGTAAAAATAATCGACCGCGCGTAATTCGTTGAACGTGCTTTAGTTTTTCCTCCAATCAATATACCTCCACAATTGACACTACACAGTACCTAAATAAGTAGTGTCCACCAATGACACTACTTATGTACTGTTTAGTGTGCGTGTAATGACGTCAGGACCATTTAAATGATACAGGATGCCAGGATGGACGTGCTGATCACTGATAAAATCCATACATTATACTTATAATCTTTTGGACCAGTTTCGGGCACTTTAACTGCGTTGGTGTACCTTTCGAACTCTTCACATTCAACGCAGAGATGATCACATTCAATGCAATGATGTCATTTCGGTTGGTCAATAATATACGAACAAATTAGGAGATTATCAGCTGGTTCCAATACGTCTTACCCTGGTCTAGAGAACTTTTGAAATGCTGTTATCCCCGTATCTGGCGGGTGGCCGACGCTATACTAGATAATCCTTGTGCAGCACGCAGCTGTCGTTGCGGCATATCACTGCTGCACACTATCGCTTTCTCTGTTACCTGTTCCAATGTGGGTGCATGTCTTACCCTGGTACAGAGAATTGCATGGATAGGCCGTTGGATTGAAAGTCTCTGGACGTACTATTCTTATCTGTCAGCGGTTTCACCTTGCGGGGCATGCGGCTGCTGCCCTCACGACACACCATTGCTGCAAAACATCGCTTCTTCTATGACCTGATACAGCGTGGGCGAATGTCTTACCCTGGTACAGAGAACTGCATGGACAGACGGTTGGATTGTCTTTGGAAGTGCTGTCCGTATCTATCGGGCGGCCTACCCTCTAGCGGTTTCACCTAGTACGGAACGCAGCTGTAACCTCACGATACATCACTGCTGTAAAACATCGCTCCGTAGGACCTGATAGTGTGGGCGCAATGTCTTACCCTGGTCCAGAGAACTGCATGGAGAGGCGGTTGGATTGTCTTTGGAAGTGCTGTCCGTGTCTGTCGGGCGCCGGGTCGGGCGGCCGGCCGTCTAGCGGGTGCACCTTGTGCGGCACGCGACTGCTGTCGTCGCGGCACACCACTGCTGCAGACCATCGCTTTGTCTGGTCCGTGACCTGGAAAAATATGAGAAATTGTTGTATTAAGTAATCTATACTAAATATGTACTTAATATTAGAAATTCGAAAGTTTGGATGGATGTATGTATGGATGTTTGTTACTCAATCACGCCAGAACGTCTGAACGGAATACGGATCTGGATAAAATTTGGCACAGATTGATTACAGTCTAGAATAGCTAACACATTTTTTTATCCCGGAAAATTAAAGAGTTCCCGCAGGAACTATAAAACCTCAATGCACGCGGACGAAGTCGCGGGCATGAGCTAGTTTTAAATAAAATTAGATGAGATGGATTAATACGAAAGCAGCAGAAAATCTGTCAATGGTTTTTCTTGCGTATCTAACAAGTCTCGAATAAGAATATGTAGCTCAAATCCACAGAAAAAGCCCACAGAACTGTTGATGGCAAATGCAAATTAGGTAGGTAAGTGCTACATTCGGTCGTTTATCCAGGGATACCCAGCCTAGTTACCCAGTAATAATGTAACACAATTTTATGTTAATTTTATAAGATTAATAATAATAAATAAAATAAATAAATAAATAATTTACTCGCAATTCAATTTCATTAGAAAGGCTATAAACCATCTCGTCGTCGCACTTTATATATTCACGTTGTAGTAGTAGGCAATTTACATGTTATGCGCATAATCTACTATATAAAAATAAGTCGGGTTTTCCTTCCTGACGCTATAACTCCAGAACGCACGAACCGATTTCCACGGTTTTGCATTCGTTGGAAAGGTCTCGGGCTCCGTGAGGTTTATAGCAAAGAAAATTCAGGAAAAATTTCAACAGAAAAGCGGGAAAATCTTTATAGCGGGAAAGCCATCTGGTGGCGAAACGGAGTTCGCCGGGTTTGCTAGTATATTACAATAATATAATCATACTAATATTATAAATGCGAAGTGTCTTGGTTTGTTCTTCAATCACGCAGCAACGGATTGACGTGAATTTTGGTATGGGTATATTTGAGGACCGGAGATCTCGGTAAGTACTAGCTCGGAGTTAGGAAGTTGGCGGTGTTTCACCCCCGTACCTCGGAGAACACGTAAAGCCGCCGGTCCTGCACCTGGTCTCTTTCCGGTCGTCCCGGATTTTCCGTCCCATCGGTCTATGAGAGTAAAGGAACAGAGAGTGCACCTGTGAATGCGCAGTGCGCACACACTTGTGCACTATAATATCTCCCGCGCAGATGGCTATATCTCTGGAGAATGGCCGCCGTGGCCGAAATTCGGTCGAGAGGTCATTATTATGTTATAATTCTGAGGATTAACAGGCTGAGGTGGCAGTGGGCGGGTCATATCTTCGCAAGAACCGATGGCCGTTGGGGCAGACGTGTTCTGGAGTGGAGACTGCGTACCGTTAAGCGCAGTGTAGGACGACCTCAAGCTCGCTGGTCCGATGACCTGAAGAAGGTGGCGGGAAGCGGGTGGATGAGGAAGGCAGATGACCGTGTTTAGTGGCGCGCTCTCGAAAAGGCAGTGGTTGCATACAAGCTGATGGATGGACGGATGGATGGATGGATGGATGATAATACCTGTCTCTGCGGTGGTAGTGTGTCCTGATGCAGCGTGGGCTCGCTCCCTCGTCGGACTTGCAGGCCGTTGGCTCCGTCCTCCAGGTCCGCGGCGCCGACCTCCACACAAGAGTCGGTGTTCGGCACTCGCATACTGCCGCCGACGCCACCGCCTCCCTGAAACAATATAAAAAAACACTTTTTTACAGAAACTTTCTTATCGGACGTTAAAGATAGCGGCCAAAATGGTTACAAGGAAAACTGAAGCATTAGAGACAAACGCGACGAGAAACGCCCATATTTAGTGACCCTAGACAGATTTACCTACGGCAAATGGATGGAAATAGAATACGAATCTGGAAAATGAGCTGCTAATAATACCTAGTCTTTAAAACCCGCCAACCCGCATTGGAGCAGCGTGGTTAGCGCGGCTATGCTCTAATTCCCTCTCTCCTATGAGAGTGGAGGCCTGTGCCCAGCAGTGGGATGGGCCGTAGTGGTGGTAGTGGTGGAGCTGAAAGTACATAATATCTACTCGGCCAAATACTTAAACAAAAATTCATAAAATAAATAGGTAGGAATAGGTACTACAGTTCAATTCTATTATAAATAATTAAACTATTTATTTAATTATTAGGTAAGTCATTTTATTTTTATCGAAATGTATTAAAGTTTGCGTAAAAATGATTCAATACATAAAGATAGCTGATATTATCTAAAATCTAAAATCTTTCTATCACTTACCATTTCGGAGGATTTCGTACACAAACAATTTGTAAAGCACTGTCCCATTTTAGAATTATTGCGCGAAAATATAAATTTTATTTGTTTCCTGTCCGAAGACATGTCGCGAAATGATTTTAATAATCCGGGATTAATGAAAATACGCGTAACATGCATGCGATACAAGTTTCGACAAGTTTTCCTCCAAATCATAGATAAATATGTACGTACAACCCGCTCCAAATTCTCTATGGACATTTTCCCTAATCCCTACTCAGTGCTATCAATGAGGACCACAGAATTTAAATTCCCGCGCAAATCAAATGTTACTTTTTTATTTCCATACCTACCTTACCTATATTTTTAACTTTAGATTTTTAATCTATTTTATACGTAACACAAACTTTTTAATTTTTAGTGGTAAGACCACTAAAAAAATTAATTTAGTAAGTAAAATTATTAATTTAGTATTATTATTAGTTTAGTATTTTGAAAATCAAACTCGTAAAAGTTTCATTTTCAGTTTATGGATTTGAAATTGGAATTTGTTTAATTTGAGTATCGTATTTTATGGTACATTTACACGGTGCCCTTTCGGAGCACGCAGGTCGCGCTACTTTTCCGGGTAGTGCTGGCATCGTGTAAATGCAGCATTAAAGCAAATTCGATCTTCACTCGAAATTGATCTGACGGTCTTCAGCTTACCTATAACGTGCTATAACTGCTTGGAAATTGTTGTAAGCGTACGTTTTTTTACAGAAACTTACCCGAAACATGTCGGGGGAGGCGGTGCCAGCAGAGGATCCGCTTGCGCCATCTGCCGGTGCAGGTCTAGTGGGCGCTTGGTTGGTGCACTCCGCCGTCAGGGTCTCGCGGTCATCCGCCACGTCTCGCACCCGATCGTCGGGGTCCAAGATACCGCCGGAGCTGGCGCGAAGTGCCCGCACGCCGACCCATGTCTCCGGCCCCTGAAATAAAAAAAAAACTTGTTAAGTAAGTATAGAAAACTGTAAAATGTAAAAAAAAAAAACATTGTAATCGCACGTAATCGATTATTTTGTACTTTGTGTTTTTATAAAACTAAGTTTTATTCGAATTTCAAAAGCCTGAAAATCTGTTTTTCACTTTTTCCATAAAATAAAATAGATCTATGATAGAGAACGTAGATTTAAAGCCGTAAGCCGTAGAATTTATAAGTTACAACAATTAGGTATGTTACGTTGGTATTGAAATTCGACAGAAATATATTATAGTGCTTTCAGTGTTTTTGTTGAAAGTGTGAACCACAGTTTTTTTCTTTTTATTACTTAAGTACCTAGGTACCTATCACTAATTTAAAGCACCTAAATCTGCATAATTTATGCATGCTTCAGTAAGTCGCCGAGTGCTACTCGTTTGCGATAACCAAACTTGGTACCTACCTACCTTTATTATAATTTATATTCAATTTATAATACATTATGTACCTACCTACGTGTGCAAGTGTGATAGGTACTACTGTGGTACTACCACGAAATACCTATGTGGTACCTCCCATATCAGAATAGGTATTATTATACTCCTCTGTTTTCTAATGATTTCAGGATATTTTCTTCCAAAATTCTCTTTCGGCGATGAATTTGAATAAACATAATTAGTTAAGAAAGCTTTTTTACTTTGCCAATAGATGGCGTTGACTCTCCTTAACTCACGCTAAAACCTTGTGTTGTAATTTCCTATTCTAGTATTAGAAAAAGAAAATCGAAGAGAGCCAAGATACCATTTCTGAGCAAGTACCATTGTATGTTAGTTAAAATCAATTTTTGTTCTCCTGGAATTAACCAAGGCTCTTCAGAGTTCAGTATCTGGAACGTTCCCACGCGATATTGCGCCTTTCAATCTATTCATTAAAACGAACGCTGCGTGAACACTCGGGTTTTGTATGTATGGTTGTAAATAAGTATATATATAGCGGTGTTTTGTCCGATTGTCTGTTTGCTCGCGAGCCTTTGTGAGACCTCTGTCAACCTTGCTCCGCCATCGACAATGGCATAGCTCGAATGGCTCGAGCAGATTATCGTAATTGCAAAAAAATTTGAACCATGCAAGTACCTACCTAGGTATACCTAATGCCCTTGAATTTTTTGCTACCTATTTCCGAATAGGATACCTTGTTCTACTTTACATCTAGAGTTTTAGATTAGACGTTCGCTTCTTTCGAACAACCAGTCAGCCTTCGACTTTTTTACACCCTTTGCAGCCTTAGGGTTGTGCTACGGGGGCTGGATGTTTATTATATAATAATATGTACTATTCTTTGAGAAATACTAGCTACCTTTTGAGACGGCTCTTTGTATTACATAGGTACCTATATTACACCTGAGAAGTTTTTTTTAAGAACTGGGGCGGGTGGTGATTTAATGAAAAAGAAAATAATTATTACATAGTTAATACATACCTACGTGATATTACCAAGGTACATTATGAATAATCTAAGTGCTTAACTAACGGCATAGCTAGTTTTCTTTTATAATATAACACTCACTCATGAATATTGTAATTAAATACGACACTCTATTTAGAAAACTGTGTTTGTATCTAGGGAATTATGACTGTGAAATTGGCCAGCTCTTGACCAACCCTGGTTTCGTCGGACTGAGCTATTGGGTATGCTTATTGTATGTTTCTATACTTATCGCGATTAATTTTCTCCTTCCTTCCTTCGAAGAAAGGTTTTCGGGATAAAAAAACCGGAGCTACAGGGAAGCCCACCCATTAGGATAGGAATAGGATAGGTCCTATTCAAAACCATCCATTAATTACGGTGTGATGAGTACACGGACTGACAGACAAACGAGCCAAAAATTTAAAAATTACTGTTTTGGGCTCTATATCGATGTTACAGTCCAAAGCTGAATTCAGGCGCATCGCGATTGACCTAGGCCTCAATACACAATACTCAACCAGGGGTGGTCCTTTTGATTAGGGTTTTCTTTAAGTAGGTACCTATATATTATTTTATAGTTAGTTTAATATTTAGATTTTAGTAAGCATAATATTTGTTTATCTACTCCAGCATCGAAAAGTTCCAATTTCGAATTTGACAACTATATCGAATTGAACCCTCTTTCGTGTTTGCTTCTCATAACGATACAGTTCGTTGTATGGGAGCTGTATCGTTATGAGTCGCAGCTGTATCGATATGGTTATCTTCATAAATAGGATACCTATAGCTTAGCGGCTCTGGGTTCTGGCACTTGATTGATTTGACTTTTTTATTAATTTATAAAGTAAAAAATTATAAAGACGTCCTTGTCGTAGATAAAATCTTGTATGCAACTGTACGTAATTAGTCATTTTAATTCTTGTACTATCCTATTTTGATACTCGGCAAGCCTCGTATCAAAAAACAGCACTCGAATTAAAATGACCCTCATTACGATACAGTTGCATAAATAGCTATTATTTAAGATTAATGTTTAATTAGGTATATGAATAGAACTATTTCGTACCCAACTAACGGTTCTTTTTTCCCGGTCCTTGCTGGCCAACCTAGCACGTTTCTTCAAACGAGGAGGTGGTACCGGCGTCCCCGCACACTCATCCATCATGTGAGCACTCACACATTTTCGCTATTCACTACATAACACTGGCTTAACAATATCGATTTCACTAACTTCTATTTAAAAAGCGGTGAAACGAATTCGAAGTGTTTTGGCACATTATTTTCGGATTTCGCACTAAATTACTTATATTTCTAACAGCTTCTAAACCTACAAGTTGCAACCGAAATACAATCAGTGCGATGTGCTACAAATCGTAAAGCGTTGAACTGTGGCCTGTAAGAGAGATCTTACCCATTGATTGTGCTTGGGCTGCAATTAAAGACATTTAAAAACTCGTGATAAAATTATTATATTATGGTAAAAAATAAGCTTTGTGTTCAAAACCTTTATGTTCATTTATTGTTCCAATAAAAAATCCTCAATCACAATGTTTATTTACCTGCCAACTTAGTTTCTTAATATGAGGCGACATTAACCCAAGTGATATAACTTTATCCCTTCTTAATCTAAGGTTTCACTTGAAGGTTTCTTATGTTACTTCTGAAATAATACACATAATATTTTTTTGCTAAGACTACTGAACTCTATAATAGTTACTGAAAACCAGCCTAATGGACAAGAATTTACTGTTAAGCGGAATTACATTGCGATCTAGGCACAATCCGGTATGGCTTCTTTCCCATGTTTTATAATGACAATTGGTAACCAAACGTACTCGTATCAGAAATAAAACTGCTTTGGTAGGTACCTACTATCGAAGTCTGTTGTCCTCATAATATGTCTACAAACAACAATATTTTGGTTTGTGTGCCGAGTGCAGACACATTAAAAAAAGCCTTTATCATCGATCGATTTTAAAAATTCTTTTAATCGCAGGTGCTGAGGTACCTGTCAGGCTTAAGCTCATCTTGTTTCGATCTGATGTGACCAATGAAAGCCGTCATACAGCTGAAAGCCTCGATAGCAAAATAACCACATAAAAGGTCATAACTGGCTGACAAAGAGAGAAGTGGTTCAACGACATAAAGAAATGGTAAGAACATATTATAACCCAGCATGATAACCCACGCATCATTTTTCTCCGGTTTAACTCGCAGTTTAAACAATATCACAACATGTCGTACTAACTCCCTCAGCTCTTCCTATTCGAAACCTTAGCTAGCTGATATTATTGAGCATAATGCTACGAGTATAGTGCTGCTTTTCCGTATTTAACGCAATCTTTTATATTTAACGGTAACAAGTGTTCAGCACGAGTAAATACGGTCGGAAAAGAGTCAGTTATCTATACCAGGTCATTGGTGCGGATGAAGCCTTGACCTTCGCGCGCCGCCAACCAAATACGGCGTGGCAGTGCACCAGATGCTACATCCCATAACGGATCGCGTGATTCATTGCAAATCCGCTTATCAGGAGAAACACTCCTTTCTATCTAATAATATGATAGACCTTTCCTCGCGATACAGTGTACCTGTATATTTACTTTCAAAGTAGGTAACCACATTTATAACCTGCCATGTAGATCTAACTTGATGAAAATCTCACACTATGTAAGTTATCTCCTTTCAATCCAATATACTAGCTTTTATACCTGATTTGGTTCTTTTTAGAACCTCTTATTGATTTGTTTTCCCAGCATACAAATTTTGTCTGCATAATATAGTAAGTAGGTCTAAAACGTAAATAATAAGTCATATTGAATTGTCTGAGTTCATCAATCTCATTTTGAATGGAAAAGGCGTTTGAATCTTATGCGATATTCTTCGATAACAATAATATATTGTCCGATTAATGTTCATTAATCTACTATCTATCATTATTCTTGCTTCTTGGGTAATGAAGATTGCATTGGATCGGATCGATTAAATAAGACGTGAGTCTAGATATTCTTCCTATTCAAGAAGAATCTTCCGCCTCGTTTCTACTGATCGTAACATTCAATATTTAGTTTGATCAACCTTCACTAGCAGGGATCAATGTGGAACATAGTCACTGTCTAAATACTTAAGTTATAGTATTGGCCGGTCTATAAAACTCTATTCCAGGAAGTATATTCTGGACAAAAAAGGCACAGCATCGTCTACATTACCAGTTACCACTACTACTACATTAACCATTTCTAGATTGGATTGCATATCCTAAAAACCTTGCCGTCCAGCGTTGAATTTCTCTTCAGTATCTCTCGGTATAATTTTGTCACACGGGTTTTAGTAGTACTACCTACATAAGGAAGCGAACCATCAGCGGTATATTATCAAGCGAATCACAAACATTATTGTGTTTCATACAAACGAAACGGTGCAAATTATTCACGGAAGGCAAATTGCACGTGAAGAAATGGTAACGTCAGTGGTAACATCACGCGAGAGAGATTCCTCACATCACAACGTGTGTGCGTACTGCGTACGGCAAGAATTCCGAGAACGTGTCTTGTAAGTTGTAACTATAGAATCGAGGTATCTTGATTAGATGTTAATGAATAATCGAAGATCACTCACTGTTACCAATTATGAGTAACGTTTTGTCAATTCTTTTGGGTTCACAAAGACCGATACCGGACCGATCTTCAATCAAATCTTTGATCAAAGTCGCTTCTTTGCAACCTTTGATACAGCTCGACAGTGACCCGTTTTCGCGAAGAAGAAGTATAGTGAGCAAAAGCTAACACTAAACCGATATTAAAGAAGTGTTGAATTCAGAGCGTCTAGGACTCTAGTTGGACAGAAGAGAGAATAAAACAAAATCCATAAAATAAAACTACAAATTAAGGGTAGATAACAATGATGCTTCCTTTAAGACAAGCCTACGTGTATTAACCGCGAAACAGAATCCTCAAATTCAGGTCAGACTCATAAAAGGTAGGTACAATAGATTAACCTACAGTGTTCTCCAATTTCCGACGATTTTACGAAGAAAAGTGTATCGCGTGGGTGCAATAAAAAGCCTTAAAGCATATAAAGAAGACTTTGTCCTAATATTCTTAAAAAGGCAATTTAAAGTAGGGATTCACTATTCACACAATTTCTCTAACAAATTTTACCCATCTAAGCCATTGTCACAGAAGGGTGCTAAGAAAAGTATAGTGCGCGTCACGTAAAAAGAACGCTGACTGTTTACCTGCGCACTGTGCGATTTTCGATCAAGTGGTATTAAGGGGGGGAGGAGGGGGTTGTACAACCACGGTAATGATATCTATATATGTATAGATATCATTACCGTGGTTGTACCATGCTACCCGCGCTGAGATTACGTTATAATCAATGATCAGACACATCTCCTCCGCTATCACTCAGCGTTCTTTTTACGTGACGCGCACTATATCTCTGGAAGCATTGGCAAACCTTCCACTAACTAGACCTACGACATCCATGGAACTAAAAAAAACATCATGCAATTCACAATCGTTCAACCGGCGCAAGACCGCGGCATGTGGAGCTACACTACAACTCTACAAGGAACCTATATTATCAGCAGTGGAAGTCTATCGGTTGATGACGATGACTATGAAGTCATGGGTTACGGGTATCCAATTGGTTCAAACCTTGCGTAAACACAATGGCAAACACGTAACTAAAACAATACGCAGTTTTTGTTACGATAACTGATTATAATCTTCGCGTCAAAAGTGTCGAAGGCCTTTTTCAGAGGCGACGGAAATGCACTCAATTATGGTTCGGGGATCACTTGTCGAATGATAAGTAATTACATTTGCGTCAAGGAGATTCCATTTAAATGCAAACCAATTTGATATTCATTTATTTAATTGGGTTTGAACTTTAGTACGGAAACTTAATGCACTAGTTTGAATTAATAGGTAATATCTTCCAGCAACAGACAACAGAGGGAAAGAAAAACATTAATAATTGCATAAAATTGGCAAATTTTGATCAGAAAGCATATTTATTGTCGTTCATTGAGTATTATGGCTTTATCTTCGTCGCCCACAGATCCCACAGTCACACGTATAATTTGGTTGACCAATTGTCATCATTATTTTTGCATTAGGTATGACAAATTTAAAAATTGATTGTCCTTACATCTGCGGCAATCAATCACTGCCAAGATGGACATTTTACTGCCTAACAATATTTTTTAGTTACTACTTTAAGCCTACAATCGATTTGGATATAATTAAACATGTCTCAAGGTCCAAACTCACAAAATTATTACGTAAACGCGCTAAGGTGTGCTTAGCACTCATCGCAGTTTCTAAGTTTGCACTTCAAGCAATTGAAGGTGTTAAACTTTATTATTGTGCGTTCACCGTTCATCTTTCATTAATCCGGGGAACGTGTTCTATTCTAATAATTTTTGAACACTCTCATCATGTGTTTATTATCAGTATGCGAAGTATATCCGTTAACTTTTTAACCATCGCACGCACGTTAAAAATTGCATCCTTGCACCATGACTGTTTACTATCAAATAAGCTGATTTCAACCAAACTATCACACCACTTTCTCGTAGTTGCGTCGTAAGAATATTAATGCTGTTAATTAAATTACTTAGAATAACTTGATAATTTAGGACGCAGCTAAGAAACGATCGCAATAGAGCGTGTCGCACAGTCGTGCCGTGCCGCGGCGTAAACACAACTGAAGAGTGAAGGCAACTAAGTTTATAAAGATCACACAATAAACACAATAATAAACTTAAGAAAGAAACTATTTCATAAAGAAACTAGCTGACGTGTCCTGACTACGCTCGGGTGTAAGTTTTGAAAATCGGTGACGGGTGGAAAACCCGTTCCAAAAATCCTTTCTTCGACTGCATATATATCTACGCGAAAGAGATCAGGCAATCAGTCAGTCAGGAGTCAGGACTACTCTTTTTATATTTATGTGTTTACTAGAAGATGCCCGTGCCTTCAAGAATGAGTGGATTTTAGTTTTTAAAATTCGCCTCTGTCCTGCCCCTGGATTCATCATTTAACCTATCTTGGTATATATTACATTTGCCTAGTTCATCAAAATTTGATTTACTTATGGACCATGAAAGAACACACTTTCGCATTTATAATATTAGTATGGATTAATAATAATTAGTAGTATGGCCATAATGTTGTTGTCCAAAACCAAAGTGCCTAATTTTCTAGCGCAATACCAGGAATTATGGAGTTTGGCTTGAAAACTCTTTAGGCAAAAGCCGATATTTTAGCTTAGAACCCAGCGCTCTGGGCATTTCTGAGGATTGCCTAGGCCCTAGGCCAATCGCAATGCGTCTGCATTTCACTTAATAAAAATTTATTAAGTGAAATGCAGTTATTTACTATAACATAACAAAGTACTTATAGCAGAATTAACAGCATTTTATGTATGAGCTCCTACTAAGAAATAACGTTAATTTAACAGTTGCAACGAGAGAGTTTTACATAATATCCACAACTGTCTCTTAACATTTACTCACTAGAGTAGGTATTTAGTTTAAATAGCATTACAATCACTGCAAACTCTATTTTGTAGATCTAGTACTGAAGAATTACCTTTTGAATTGATGTAAAAGTTTTAACTTTTAGACTGAGTGCTGACGAATTCTATTCATAACAATTTACGTGAATTTTTTGAGGTTGCTCTCATCAGATAATAATCACAACACTTGCAAAAATCACAAATGACAAATCTTCGCGCTAAGACCATGGGGTTCTAGATATACTGGGATGTAATGAAGTTATTAAGGTGATATTCAGACTTTGTATTTCGAGTTTATTTGTTCAAATTGTAGGTAGATAGCCAGAAAAATCTTCCATTCCTGTATACTGCTGGAAATAAGTCTTTTCTATGTCTTTTAAATAGTTAGGAAATATCGTAGAATAACTAGTTAACTAATCCCTCTAAGAATTTCTTGGCTTGTTCTTCATGTACCTACTAATTGAGAATTTTCGAAAAGAATAAAAATAAATTCTACAGTTATTTACTTAAGTGAGTATGTACTTACTTTATGTACTTATCTTTATAAATTATTAATGTAGCCAGGAAAATCTTCCATTCACACGTCTGTGTTACGTCCACTGCTGGAAATAGGCCTTTTTTAGGCATTTTTAATACTTAGGGAAAATCGTTGTATACCTAGTTAATTCCGCTAAGATTTTCCTGGCTTGTTCTTCATTTAGGAATTTTCGAAAAGACTAAAAATAAATACTAAAGTGATATGTACTTACTTTAAGTACCTTTACAAAAACGTACATTTTGAAAACATAAGCAATAAGCGATAAACAAGGAGAATCAACCGCCTACAATAAACTATTAATAGTCAAAAGCTGTTAATTAATAAAGATGGCCAAGGCCACCTCATTGACCTTCGACAGCAAAGAGAAAGACTTGGATCAACCTGTCTTAACTAACATTTAACGATGTGTAGGCACAATACACGAACTCTATTGTGAATTGTGATGTTACCTAGTAAGGTTTCGTAAGTAAGGTCGTAACAACCATTAATTATTATCGTCATACTTATACCTAAAATATTATAAATGTAAAAGTGTGTTTGTTTGTTGGTTTGTCCTACAATCACGCCACTACAGAGCAACGGATCTAAATACATCATTTTTTGCATAAATATACCTAGTTTAGGACCTGGAAAGTGACACTTTTACTACTTTTTATCCTAGAAAATTAAGGAGTTCCTATGGGAATTAAAAAACTTGTCCCACGCGGACGAAGTCGCAGGCATCAGCTAGTACTTAAATATTATAGTATCTACTCAATGTAGACTTCTCTACCATATTAATCGATACAAAATCCAAAAGATTTTTTAAATGTTTGTCTGTCTGTAGATAAGTGTTAATTTGTATACTATAAAGTTACTTGTGTTAATGGATTGATCACATCCTCCTGAACCAGGACCTTTTGTCCAGGACTTTTCGCTAAACTTCCCATAGATTTCAAAATGTCTAAAAAAATAAAATAGATATAGCTAGATTTGGAAAATTAATTAAGGTAACCCTAAGTACTAAGTAAATCACAAAACTTAAAATGTTCAAATCCTAGCCTTGGACATTGGACATACAAAAAATTACGTTTTCGTCTATTAATTTAAAAGAGGCTTCTCAGATCAATACTTTTGTATGGAGTTTTTCTTTGCAAAAGAACTGTCTTGTGTAAAGTTCAGCGAAGTACCTACTACCTACCTAAGTACCTACCCCAACGTTCTTCAAAAAATCATAGAGGCATAGGTACCTACTTATTTCACTACACACTACCTAAAATAGCAAATAAAATGTGTTCGCAAGTGAAGTAAGTACCTATGTACTTCATTTCAATGAAGTACATAATATTAATATAGCTACAGGCTACAGCTTACAGCTCCAATGCATAGTGAAGAATAATTATGATGAGGTTGAAAATAAGTAAGTAGTATGAACGTGTAATTGCTCTGCAAATAAGTATAGGCGAGCAATAATGATCATGAAAATTCGAATCGAATTGGAAACTGCGATTTGCGACCATGGTCTACAACTCTACACTCTCCATTTATTTACAAAAATATTTTGAAGTACTTAAGTATATACTCAAGTATAATATATTATTGTGTTCTATATGTGTAAACAGACAGACACAACATCATAGTGTCTTTGTTAGGAATATTATAAGTAGGTAAGTACGTATTTGCGGCGAAAATATTAAGGAACTAGGTAGTAGGTAGTAACTAGATGATGCCCGCGACTTCGTCCGCGTGGATTGATGTTTTTTGATTCCCGCGAGAACTCTTCATTTTTCCGGGATAAAAAGTACCTAACTTTATGTCCTTCCCCGGTATGCAACCTATCTGTACCAAATTTCATCCAATTCGGTTGAGTAGTTGGGTCGTGAAAGCATAGCAGGCAGACAGACAGACACACTTTAGCATTTATAACAGGTATTAGCATGGAGTATGGAAGTAAAGAAGGATCAGGGACAAAAATAGAAACAGCTGCACCGAAAAGAGATCTGTATAGATTCTATAGAGTCTCAAGCACATGAAAAAAAATAACCAAATGGCACTACTGATAATTCCATCACAATTAGTTGCCTAATTTTGTAAACTATTATCTATAATAATATAACAAACATTAGTCAACGTATACCGCTATCTCAGGAATGTGACAGATTAGCTTCAACACAAGGCTGGCCTTAATAGGTAGATCGTTCGTTAGGCAATTACTTATCGATTAGGTATCCATAAGAAAAAGGCAATCAATTATTCATTCGAGTTTACGAAGGAGTTAATTGAAACTGAAATTATTTTACATTCATTCAAGGTTTACATGAAAATAACGCATGCAAGTGCACAAGTGGTTTATATCATTACCTCTAGATGTACCTATGGCAGATTGCGCCAACTGTTTAGCTTTTACGTAGGTAACTAGTTTTAACCTGGGAATAAAAATTGTAATTTTGACAGAGTTAGGAAAATTAAAGAGTTCCTGCGGGAATCACAAAAACTCAATCCGCGCGGCCAAAGTCGCGGGCATCAGTAGCGTGCACGACATAGAGGCATAAAGGTATTATTACTTACCCTAGTTAAAAAAGCTTACTTTTATTTACTTAAGTAAGCATAATTCCAGAAGTGGGGAAATAATTAAAATTACTTTTAAAATATGTTTGTACTCTCTTTAAAACTTGCACGAGCTAATGGTCACAATGTGTAGCGTAGCGGTTTTACGAGAGATTTAATGTAAACCGTTAAGTATAAAACTTGGCCAAAGCATCACAACAACAATAAATTAATCATTTGATCAGACTGCAGTTGCTACTGCTAAGCTCTAAAATCAAATTGCGATCTAAACACAAAAGTATTCAATAATCGCTGAGTCTGCCGGTAGGAGACTGATTTACCAAAGTCAAAATACCTACTTGTATTTATGCAAATTATTCCAATATGGCGTATCCCCGCCAAAGAACTAACCGAGTGAAATACATCGAATGAGTCAAATATTTGTTTAATTAAACAATCATCAATAAATAAACTAACAATCTTTTATCATTTTTAAAATTTCAATTCAATTTTAAACGCAAAGCTGACACATATTATCAAAATAAAAAATATATTTATAGGTACAGCTAGTTACTATTGTCTGTACCACTACCTATAATAACCTAGTAATACCTTAGTAGAACTGCCTTTTAGGTACTAGCTATTATGACGTATTGAGTAGAACTGGCAGTAAACAACTTTCGAATTACATATTTAGGTACAATGCAGGGCAAATACCACTCCCGGGGCATTGTCCAAACATTATGAGATTAATGAGATGTAATCAAGATGATCGATTGTTGATAAGTTTACAACAAGGAATTTAATATGATGCAAAGTTAAGTATATTTAATATTTATTTACCTACGTTGTAGGTTTCAAAATTCCGTACCAGAATGGTAAAAAACCGGCCAAGTGCGAGTCGGACTCGCGCACCGAGGGTTCCGTACTCAAGAAGTAGGTATAATTACCTTTGTTAATGAATCGCAAAACTAACTTTGTTTGTAGAGGTTTACTGTTAATATCAAAAAATTACGTTTGTTGTATGGGAGCCCCCCTTTAATATTTACTTTATTGATATTTAATTATTTATTTTGAAAGGTAATATACAAGTTAATATTCTGTGAAAATTTGAACCGTCTACCTGTTACCGTTTTTAATATTGAGCAAAAAAATACGAAAAAAACACGTTTATTGTATGGGGACCCCCCTTAATATATAAATTTTTTTAATTTTTAGTATTTGTTGTTATAGCGGCAACGGAAATACATCATTTGTGAAAATTTCAGCTTTCTAGCTATCACGGTCTATGAGATACAGCCTGGAGACAGACAGACAGACAGACAGACAGACAGACAGACAGACAGCGGAGTCTTAGTAATAGGGTCCCGTTTTTACCCTTTGGGTACGGAACCCTAAAAAGGAACTCTGGTGATGGTGCAACTAATATACCTACCTACCCGTTTATTTGTGCGTCTTTCTATTGACCCATGTCAATAGTTATCAATCGATCTAATAATAGGTATCATCAATCAATAAATAAAATTCTATTTTTAATAGAATAAACAGGTGCAATGCCAAAAATGACAAAAAATTAACCGTTTCTGTCTTATCTCCGAAGTTTACGAAGCGAAAAATCTGATATAAATAACTAGGGTTGGTACAGATTTATTGAAGCTTTAAAGGAAATTTAAAAAAGCGTGTCTATCTGGCAAAGTTTTATAGAAATCAGCAGTAAGGAACACATCAAGAAGGTATAATACCAATTTTCAAACAAACAAGTGACAAAAATTCACAAAAAGATGATTTTACCTGTCTACTACTAGTTACTACACACGCTGCTAAGTGCTAGCATACAACAGCTTGCACTC
This sequence comes from Erebia epiphron, assembly GCA_963932025.1. Taxonomy (NCBI): domain Eukaryota; kingdom Metazoa; phylum Arthropoda; class Insecta; order Lepidoptera; family Nymphalidae; genus Erebia; species Erebia epiphron. The sequence continues at coordinate 35,949,994 of OZ009948.1, read as the reverse complement.
AGCAGGCATGGCGGGACTGCAGCAAGGCATCAACCGGACCCAAGCCCCAACTGTCTAAGCAAATCGTATTACTCGAACTGTTTTAGGAGTTCATACATGCTTTATGACACGCAGGCATCTATGAACTCCTCAAACAGGTCGGATTATTAGTTTGACAAACGATTACGGTAACGATTTTCTTACACAATCGGGGGGCCGGACCCATTATAATATTCTGAATTGTATAACAAAACGCACACAGCAGCGCCCACCGGCGCAGTACCTCAACGCAGTCCTGCCACGCTTGCTGTGTGCATGCAGCTTTATTCAGTTTACACTTTGCCAGTTCAATGACCGTATTGCGTGTATCACTTACTAAGCTGTAAGGTATCGACAACATAATTGTACCTTGGGCCACGACTTGAAGTACTTTCCAACGCTATCACAATAGGAACCGCGAAAGTAATTGGTAGTTAGGTACTAGTTAGGTATGATCATGTGTTTATTTATAACATTATAAAGGATGTGTAAGTGTGTAGGTACGCCGATTTGTCTATATATAACCATTCCTGACCATTCAGTTGAGTAACGTCAGAAACACAGGAAAGAAGAAAAAGTCGGGAAAACAGAGTTGCCCCGAGAGAGTTCTGAATTCTGATTAACGAGTCAAGAGGAACTGATAACCTGAATTCGTAAGGACGAATTTGCGGAAATCATGTTACTAAGATAGCCAATACTAAGGACCGACGATGGAAAAAGGTATAAAATAGTTTTTTAATCTCAGATCAAGATGAATTTTGTTAGTAATTGGTAAAAAAAATTGTGTTTCGTCCTAAAATAATATTTAAAAAATGCAGATTTTCCTCAAGAAATACAGAAGCCAATAACAAAAACTCCTGCAGCACAGTCATCTTCAAAGGTCTGTTGCGAAGTAAATGAACAAAAAGGTCCAATCCATAAAGATTTAGCAAAAAAATGCGAGCTTTTGTATTATAAAGTACCTATCTATGTAAGCAACTAGCAATTACGAAACTAAATCCTATGTTAGTGTTTCAATTCTGCCCGACCCGAACGTGTTTCGCTTCACAACTACAAGTCTAGTTACAACTCAATACCGCAATAGATCGTATCAGCTGGTTTCTGAATCTTCATTACAAACAAATTTAAACTGGTACGCTCAATTTGAATGGTTGATGTTGCAACAAAATATTTAATATGCACTCTTGTTTATCGTTTCATTAATTCCTATTTACAGCCGTGTTCTCGAATGGGATTTCCTATAGGTAACATCTCAAGAACTATCCGATTTTTTTTTATCCGACTGCTGTTTTCACCGAACCCTCATCAAGGCCCAATAATTATAGAGGATACATTTTTAAAATCCTTTCTTATTGCTCACCCAGGTTAGTGCATTATTTCAAAGGCTTGATCCATCAGTTTAGGATGTCCGTTGTCTGTCAGTCAGTGGAATAATTTTATTGAGTAGAACACGTAGCTCTGTTGGTACCAAAATCAAAGAATTCGAACAATTCGAAATCGAGTTTACGATAGTTATTAGTATTTAGTACGTAGGTAGGTACTACGTAGAGAATTTCACCACCACCAAGTTCACCAGGATGTTAGCAACCGGCCCTCCACCGTGCCAAACACAGATCACGGAAACAATCCAATGTTTCCGTGATCTTTGGTGCCAAAGGATCTTCGAATGCTGCTTTTTAGGAACTAGATAGGTATCTAATGCCCACAATTTAGCCCGCGTGGATTTAGGTTCTTTAAGAATCACGCGAAAACTCTAATTTTCCGGGATAAAGAGTAGCATATATATATACCTATGTGTTTATTCAGGATTGTTATAAGCTATTCCTATTTATTTTAAGGGAATGCACCCCTATCTTTGTTCCAGCTTTCCAAATTGGTTTAACGAATGCGACGTGAAAATGCAACAGACAGACAGGCAGACAGATCGTAGTTTTTCATATGCGAAACTGAAAATAACCTGAAAGTAGATCAAATAAAACGAGGCATCTGATCATTATTCATTTGGTGGTCAATAAATTGGTATGGTATGTACGAGATTGTATTATTAATAGTATTCTCTAATGAGGTTAAGCTGAGACACTCAAAATTATAAGTCACATAAAACTTACCGTTTCACTAACTTTAGGCAGCAAATTCTTTTGGAGTTTCTGCACCGGATAAGTCTGTCTCCATCCGAATAACCTCACTAGTTTGTCCGCCACATCCTCACATCGAGGAGGATCCTTCATTGTTTCTATTGGCTCACTTTTTAAAGCACTTTATGCTTATTTAATTTAACGAAGGCATTGTCTTAAAAAAACGAGACTGTATTTTTAGAACACTATTAAACAATTTTAGTCTAATTGAGAATATGACTGCCACCATACTTCCAAACACAATTACTGGCATATGATTACTGATTCATTCCATCGAACAGATATTAATAAGTTCTAATAAACAGACGCGCAAAGAGTGCAAAAACTATTGAGTGACGCAGCTGAACAACAGGCACATTCTATTTGGCCTCGACGATTATCGCTCCATCGTTTCGTTATCTTCAATCCACGCCCCTCCTTTTCGCTTGTATCAAGCGGAGCAGCCTCTGGAGGCTCTATGGATAATAATACCTATGAAACTATGTAAATCGCCATAGAAAACAAGAGTTCAACGAATGAGTGGCGTTATATTTTAAAGGAACGTTTCAGTCACATCAGCATAGTAAAACATTAATGTTAATGATACACCAACACGAAAGCAAAACAAATAGAGTAAGTATGATAGATTATCGTCGACAATAACTGTGACGCTCTTTATATGGCCTCGTTGTAAAATCGCCTTAATGAAATTAATTTGAATTAGAAGCGGAGTTAATCAGCAATAAAAGAATTAAATTTATGCATTTTGGTCACAATTACTCAGCTAAGTACCTACAGCGATTCAAGACATAATTTACGATGCGTTGACACTGTTATTATTACTAACAGGCCTCATTTTAAAATGCAATCTCTGAAATTATAGCCTGCCATTGTTGTCTACAGACATTAAACATAGGTATACCAACTGAGATCACGAATGCAAGATTGTCAAACAGGTCTCATCGTAAAGGAAGACATCCAGTTCCATAAAAAAAACCAGAGGTAAAACACCCGTTCTGAAAAGCGTTTCGCAATTGGTAAATAAATAAATACTGAGGCGACCAATACTATTTCGACTGGAATTGGACTTGCTTGCTTCTCACATATTATTAGCGTAAAGACCTTCTGGTGTTATGTTTTAACAATCGTCCATAAAGTTGTTCACCTGCAAGTTATCTTAGTATCTATTGTTGTAAATGTTGAGGTTATGCTAACGTGGGAGACGAATTACTTAAGATTTACTTAGGGATTATGAGATGAAAACAACCATCAGATCTTGGAATATTTAGTGATGGTATTACATAACCCATTATTAAATTAAAACGATTAACTAACAGAAATGAAATATCTATCGAACAATTGTTACTGCGATGTGATATTCCTTAATCTTTCGTGATACGAAGATCACATTGTATTAACGAGCCTCTACAAATTGTACGAATATTTATTTTTCTTGGTATTGCATGTGTACCCGTATTACTTTGATACCAATTTGTAAGTAAAGACAACGGAACAAATGAAGCAATTTCGAAATTATGTAGAAGACAAATTAGACACAATCATGTGTGAGAATTTGAGAGAACGGTAATTGGTGATTTTATTATAACAAAGACCATAAAATAAATGAGGCAGAGACGTAATTACGTTGCAAAGACAAATAAAAGACAATCATTTGAGAGAATTCGAATCATTTCAGAGGATTTTGAGAGAACATTTGAGTTTTTTTATTAGTAAAAACCACGGAACAAATAAAGCAGATTCGTAGTTTCGTGGCAAAGACAAATTAGAGACAATTATGTGAGAATTTGAGAGCAATTTTCAGATAAAAAATTGCCTTGGTAGGGACGTTGTTTTATTGAGCAAAAAAACAACTACTTACAGGTTAGAACTTGGGAGTGACTGAAATAATAGTGTAGCAACTTTCTACGATGAGATCTGGGTATATAGATCAGTGTCAATTGTTATTATCAGTTTAAAATGACAAAACAACGGAAAACCATGACAATGGTGCTTATTACCCAGCTATTGAGGACAATGATTGAGGAGTACCGTCTCAACCGTATTTGCAGTTTCTGACTCACATATTATTTGACGAGAATGTTGTGCTTTCTTTACTTACAGTTGTTACTTGTTAAGGTCTGTTAAAATTTGTGCTAGTTTGGTTTTGGATGTAGGTCCAATATTTAAGTCAGTAGCTGTAAAGTATTAACTAATAAACTTGTGCTTAGAAAACATTTGGTGTCAATGTTAGAAAAGAAGAAGCATGTTTTAAAAGTCTCTCACGTGCGATACAATTTGGAATGGTTTAACAGGTCTATAATTACCTACATATTATTGCATTATCTATTATCGCTGGGTGAGAAGCGTCCGACCATTAGGTGCTGTTAGTAATAGTGCTCTGTGGTCTGAATTGCGTGCAGTCACGCCACACTGGATATCCAACAAAAACTGATGCCAAAGCAAGTTCACTCGTTTTTTGTTCAAGTTTTACTTGTTCCTCTTCACAAACCGTTCCTAAACATTCTGCAATAAAGATTTTACCATCAGGAAAAATGATACATTACTTGTCCCTTTCAGGTAATTTATCCTTGCGAAGTAAAATCTCTCAGTTCTCTATTCCAGATCTAAAAATCTATACTTACTTTTTCATAATTAAGTAAACTTCACAAACTTGTCTTATTATAAAATATTATTCTCAACCTTTACTATTGGTTGCGTTTGCGGTGGACTGTGCAACTTTTGAGCTAACAAATACCTAACTAGTGTTAAGTGACAATGCCTTCAATTACTGCCACGTATGCACCCATCACTCTACTATTAATGAAACTTAAATCACTTCACTGTTGTGTTACATACTCTTTAACAGTTATAACGTATGTTTTGATAAGTTTTGGAAGGTGAACGTCACTTAAAATAACAGATGTAAACAAACAAGAGGCTGCGCGGCGGCTGCAGGCAACTGGCTCAGTTTTCTGCGCGTGCGCCGGTCGCGTCGGACCGCGGGGCGGGGGACGGTGCTCGGCAGGTCACCTCCGCTCCCCTCGAGGTAACCAAGCCATTGCGCCCCGTGTAAACAATCGCAAGATTCTACACATTTTGAACACCTGAGTTATCATTAACATTCAATAAAACTTCGAAATCAACTTAAAAAATTCATCTTCTGGATTAAGTATCGTCGAGTCCTCAGAGCAATTACCTTGGCCAACATAATATGGCTGGCCATTTAATGAGCCTTGAGCATGAGATTCAGGTTACCAGTACCTCGTCTGTCTATTCTGGAATGCCTCTTTTGCATTATCTGAACGATTAGTTAGTGTAATTTTTTACGACAGTATGATTTGTTAGTTTCTTGATTTTTTTCTTACAGCGCGAAATTTTTCGTGATTTGAATATTCTTGAATGCATTTTGATGCAAAATTTCCAATTTACAATAAGAATGCACTGGAAAGTGATGAGATGACAGCATCCCTGCTGTGATATTTTGTGAATGTACCAGTTATTCAAATTGAGAATATGACAGGAAACAAAGGGTGAGAACGGCATTCTGTGTCTCAATCCTTTAGACACACGTAAGATTAGAATTGAGGAAGCAATAAGATTAATTTATAATATTGTCTATTGATGAAACGTGACTCGTGAGTTATATTTTAGGCGGAAACATTACGCACAAATTCTAGTTTACTATGCCTTAAGTAAATTAGATAATAGAAAGTAAAGGCGAAACTCAAAAGAAACTTTTTAAATACATCCGATGGCAAGTCAATTGGTATTAACTATTAGGTACTTAGGTAATGGGATCCTTGAAATCAGAAGAAAAAAAAACCTGAAGCCAATGGAAATCCATCTGAATATTTTAGTTCGATAACTATAATAGATGATCAATGGAATTATGTTAAACGTAAAAAGAAAAGACAAGAAGATATATTATCCTTTGAAGAGAAAACGAAAACGTAATCGACGAGAGGATTTTCAAAGTCGAGATAGTAAAATTACTTATAAATATACTAGTGTCTACCTCTAGACTCTAGATTCTAAAATAATATAGATTGGGAGTTGGGTCGGAGGAAAATAATACATATTATGCTGATTGCTGACCTAAAAATGATTAATCTGCCAAATAAAAAAGGCAGCCGTTAAGGGAGGTAATCAGGGATGTTGGAGATTCATGTCTCAGTAAAAAGAATGACGTAGTCATTTGAAAATTTTTAACACCAAAGAAAGAAGTTCAATTATAGTACGCGCGCGAGTTGAATGCAGTCGGGGCCTTAGGTGACACATACATAAGCTCTGCATTCAACTCGCGCGCGAACTATAGAAGCAAGAACATTAATAATTCGAAATGCTATAATAGGGGTGGGCTGTTTGGCTGTGTACTTTAGACAGGATACGGCTTGCCTGTGACTCTCTGTGTGTTGAACATGAAGCGAGGCGTGACGACTGACGACGCGACCAGCGGAACGGTCGGGGTGTCCATCGACCTGATCCAATTGTTATCAAGGACAATGGACACTTTCCCAGAGTAATTAGGATAATATATGTGCCCCTTTTCAACTTTTACGTAAAAAAATTATGGCCGTAAGGTAGGTACCTAATGTCTAATACTTAGTGTGTTATTCAAATAACTTGGTAATAATTCAAATATCTAAGCTAACAAACTCAGCAACTATGAATCATATTTCAATTTATAATTTAATTACGATAATCGTAGTTATTTTTATGCCTAAGGAAATTAATATTACAATAAGTGAGCGTCAAGTCTCGTTCCTTTAAAGAAAAATGTGAAAGTTATAGGAAGGTAGTATAGGTACTTATCGAGTTGAGCAGTACCTAGTAGCTCAGTAGTAGCAGAAAGTTGTGTATTATGATCTAACATGATTATGATTAAATTACGGATTAAGTATTGTTTTAATTTTGCTTAACTTTTTTTATCGAGTACAAGTTAGCCCTTGACTGCGATCTCACCTGATGGTGGGTAAGTAAGTACTTATTTTCTATGTCAGAACTCAGAATTCATATGTTCTGTAGGTACCTTTTCTTATCTTCGAGTGCTCAGCTTTCAGGTTGCACTTTGCCTGCGATAACTTTCGTTCATTCATAGTTCCTAACTTCCTCAGAGTAAGAATCTAGTTCTTACTCTGAGCTAACTTCCTACTTAAAAAAAATTGCCCTACCTTGAGAGGTCTCCCTCACAGAGAATAATAATATAAAATCAGTACAATATATGTGGTAGCGCCATCTATATTTACACCTCTATACTACAAGCACGGAATAGGTAGTGCATAGTAAACGAAGGTTCGAACTACTATGCCATGATGGTCATGGTTGTGACTTTGTGACATAAATGTGAACATAATTTTACGGAATTTAAGTAAGTAATATTATTATTTTGTATCTTGCCTTAAACTAAGCCGATGTGGAAATAAGTCAAAAGAAAATACACAAGTTATTAGAAACTGGCCAGTAAAGTGTGTAAAATATCCGATTTTACTTAAGCTAGCACCAGATGGCAGGATCGTACTATTTATTGAAATAAAGACAAGTCCCTCCATGATACTTTTGCCAATAATAATTATTTTGCAAGTATGTAGAATACATATCTACTTACTTACATAATAATTATTAAGTGTAAGAAACTAGGACTTACTGATCACGTCGCGCGTAGGTGCAAATGATTATTACTTATTAGTTTATTCTAATTACTTAGGTTACCTACATATTTTCCTTATTTTATGGCATTGTAAGGTGAAAATTCTAATTTAAATAAGCGAAGTATTGTTTTAATCCTCAACGCAAAATGTAGGGGTCTTGAGAGTTGAGTCTTCTAAGTTTGCAAATTGATCGCTTTGGTGGCATCGATCATTTGTACTAAGCGCTCAAAAGAATGTGCCTATATGAAATCTACATTTTCAACCGACTTCAAAAAAAGGAGGAGGTTCTCAATTCGACTGTTTTTTTTTTTAATGTTTGTTACCTCAGAACTTTTGACAGGGTGGACCGATTTGGATGATTCTTTTTTTATTTGAAAGGGCATACTTCCCAAGTGGTCCCATATAAGTTTTATCGAAATCGGTCGAGCGGTTTTTAAAATATCAACAATAAAATAAGTACTTTGTATAGCGTGTGCTTGTTGTTGTAAAGTTGGCGCGGGAGTTTGAACTCGGTTGTTTAAAAAGAATTTTTTATATTAAATTATTTATAGATACGTAAACCTGTATAGTCAAGAACTAGAAGTTTCCTATCTAAATAGGAATAAAATCTGTGGAACTTATCTTGTCATACCATAGATTTAAAAGTTTACTTACTTATTTTTAAGAATCCAAATTAAATACCTACTTACGCGATTTATTTTAATAGGTAGGTAGGTTACTAATACAATTTTACAAAACCAACGGAATGCACAGCTTACCTACTTGTCTCGGGGAAAAATCAATTCCTATAGAAACCCCATAAGTGTCTCGTTAGCGCATATTAACTGCTCTAAGGCTTACCATTGCATACACATATGTATTTATACCTACCTACCTAGAACCTACCTACTCACTGAAGATGATTGTGCTTGGGCTACAGAAAAGAATTTGAAAATAACGAAAATAAACTTCAATACATATTTTCTCCCTCTCCTTCTCTTTTACTGTAAAAGGTACACAGCATCTACACAGAACCTGTACACTACTTACTTACCTATTCCAGGGTAGGCGAACCTTTATATATCAATGTGCCATTTTTTCTAAGGAAATGTTTAATGAGGTCATAGACGTGCCATCAAAAAATATTGACTTTGTGATTATTGGGAAAATAATAAGAATTATAAATACTTACTATAAACTCAAACCATCTTCATTTACTGCAAAAAAAATTGTAGTAAAAAAAGATTACATTTTGCAATGTCTCAATTAAGCGTAATTTAAATTAAAGTAAAATTAATGTGACTTCTGTTGTTGCAGATTAGGTGAAAAATAACTTATTTAGGGGTTGTAAGATGTTACTTTTAGCAGAATGCATGCTGAATTGGAGTCATCTGTCAAACGGTTTATAACCGAGTCTTTTATGTTATTCATCTCTGAAAATAATGACTCACAGGCATAGGTACATGAAAATATTGTTAAAATAGCACGAGCCAGCTTCTGCCTTCTTCAACCAGTTAAATGTGTCTAGTGACGCATTCTTAGTGCATAATGAATTTTGTGATCGGTGACGTGCCCAAAATATTGTGTCGCGCGTATTGGTTCGCCATCATAGAATAAGTAATAGCACAGAATAGGACCTATTCTGTGCTATTACTAATTCTGTGATAGAACCTTTGATCGCGGTATTATAATGTACTAGAACTAGATGAAACCCGCGACTTCGTCCGCCCCACTGAATAAGTGGTCCGTCCGGATTTAGATTTTTTATCCCCGCGGGAACTCATTAATTTTCCGGGATATAAAGTAGCCTAAGTCCTTTTCCGGGATAGTATCTATTACTGTATTAGTACAGTGATAGAAAATTTACGAAATACGTTGAAAAGATGGGCCGTAAAAGCGTACGTAACATATAGACAGACAGACAGTCACACTTTCGCATTAATAAAATTAGTAAGGATTATCTTGTCAGTTTACCTACTGGGGCCGAAATTCCTTTATTGATTCGTGTCCACGGTAACCAAGCCATTGCCGCTTTATCGATTACGCGCGGAAGTATTTTACGCTCACTTGATATTTACATAAATTGCTATGCAAGCATTCTAAATTTGATCGCAAACTGGCGCAATTAACGCACGAGCCGCACGTTACGCATATTTGATACGCCATTTCAGTATTGAAATTGCGAAAAAAGACAGACGGAAAAAAACGCGCAAAACTCCTAACGCGCTCGTCTGTGCTGGTTGATATAAAAGCTAGCGGACTTTTTGTCACCCAGACAATTTTTCTGTGTTTTCTCTCGCAACATCCAGAAGCACAAACGGACCAAAGTATCTGCCAAAAAAAAAACGGAAATCGTCGGATGCATTTTTAGCTGTTTTAATATCTTTAGGTCAGTCGAATCAGAACGATTTTAAGATGGCGATAAAGATCCCATAAGAATCTCCAAAGGTAAGGATGGAACTATTTAAATGGAGTAAGTATTAATGTATTTTTCGTATCACATGCTCAAAAAAGTGACATTCTATGCCACAAAAAGCGAACATAACAATAATCATTTTTAGTCTGTTAAAAACAGGGAAAGAAAATTGTACTGAATTTCATTCATCCTCTAGGGGGAGAATGTGATTTAAATTTGGAATACTTACCGAAATTTATACTGTGTGTTTACACCATTGAGTTTGTATATAAAGCATTAAACATCTTTTTGAAAAAGGAATACGCATTTATGATTGTTAAATAAAATTACTAAAACCGACGAGGCCGTATGAGCTTGATGCCTTTGTTTTTCTGACAAAAAAATATCAGTCTAGGAATTTGCTTTTTTGTTTTCTTCAAATACGTTATGTTTATTTTAATTTATTTTTATAAATAAGTTAATGTTCTAAATATACGTTACGATGTTAAATCAAAGCGACAGTGACAGTGATAATATTATTATTGTGTTAATTTTTTCGCAAATGGTACGAAAAGTAGAGTATTTTCCTCGGTGATAAAGCTGTCTTAGTCTTGGGTAAACTTAAATCCCTCGCTACACTCAGGACTCGTCCTAAATCCCTCGCTTTGCTCGTGATTTAAGTTTTTAACACCTTCGCTATGCTCGGGAGTAAACCTCGAGTCTTTCGTTACGCTCGCGATTTAAATCGTCACCCGCGACAGAAGACACTGCTTTATCCCCTTGGTTAATAATCTACTATTTGATATAATATTACATGACATATATGTCGTCACGTTGATTGCTGTTAAAAAAATTCATACGCCTTCATAATTTGTAATAGCAATCAACGTGACGTGAATAATTGCTAATATTTTTTCCAGTATGTATGTTCATAATCAAGTAGATTATATCATCATAAACTCTCGCTGGAGATCCTCCATTACTAACACCAAGTCGTATCCTGGAGCTGATTGTGGATCCGACCACACACTGCTTGTTGCAGATTTTACACTTCGGTTAAAGGCGGGGTAAGACCCCAAAACGAATATCGCAACAACTAAGTCCTACGGAATCTTCAACTTTCAAAAAAGTGTGATGAACCAGAAACTCACCCAGAATCACCCACCCGAACCGCATACTGCGGATTCTCTCTGGGAACATCTGAAGCACAATATCCTTGAAGCACTAGACCACTCGACAAAGGGACGAGAACCAGATCCTAAACGCAAAACCTGGTTAACTTCAGACACCCAAGGTCTCTCACCCAGGTCTCATCCAAGAAAGGAAAGAGGTCAAAATCCGTGGACTTAGAGAACCAGAAGCCTTCGAGAAATACTCTCATCTAAATAGACTAATCCAAAGTAATTGTCGTAGGGATTTAAATAGATTCATTGATAGCATCTGTTGCGATGTCGAAAGACACGCGTTAACACTGCACACAGCTGATCTGTTCAAGAAAGTGCAACTGCTTACAAGGAAATTCAAAGTCAAAAACTGGGTCATAGAGGATGAGAATAACGACCCAGTTTTCGAGGTAGACCTGATTGCAGACAGATGGCGTCGCTATTGTGAGCAATTGTACCAATGCTCTACAGAACAAGAACCGAATGAACTAACATCCTGGAATGAACTTGAGTTAGAACCACCAATACTGCGATCTGAAATCACTACCGCCTTAAAAATACTCAAGACTAGGAAAGCACCAGGACCTGATGCAATTACTGCGGAGATACCAAGCCTTATGGGTGAAGGGGGGATCGATATCCTACACGAAATCTGCAATAAAATATGGTGTTCAGGGGAATGGCCATTAGATTGGACGAACTCAGTCATACTCCCCCTCCATAAGAAAGGTTCCACCAAGAATTGTGATAATTACCGAACATTAGCGCTAATATCCCACGCTAGCAAGGTCATGCTGCATATCTTAAATAACCGACTTCGGAATTTCTTGGACTGGCAAATTCCAGAAGAACAAGCAGGCTTTGTTAAGGGTAGAGGGACGTGAGAACAGATACTCAACTTAAGACAGATCAGCAAAAAGATATGAATTCGACAAACCTGTAATTATCTGTTTCGTAGATTACAGCAAAGCGTTTCACTGTGTGGACTGGATTTGTTTGTGGAGAGTTCTGTCAGAACTAGGAGTGCCCCAACACCTCGTTGCTCTGCTTAAATCCCTATATAGCAACAGTCAAGGTTTCGTTAGGGTTGAAAAGACACTTTCTAAACCATTCCACTTTCACAAGGGGGTGCGACAGGGCTGCATATTGTCACCCATACTCTTCAACGTGTATGGGGAGTACATAATCCGTCGCACATGCGAATCCTGGGATGGTGGTATCACCATTGGGGGGACCAAAATCACTAATCTGCGCTATGCTGACGATACCACGTTATTTGCCTCCAGTGAAGCAGAAATGGTCGCCCTACTCAACAAACTAGAAAGTTCAAGCAAGGAACTCGGTCTCTCAATCAACCCAGCAAAATCTAAGATAGTGATAGAGGACCGAAGTGGCAAAATAAATCGTACTGGAGCGCTCAAACTTGAAGTGGTGGATAATTTTGTATATCTTGGCTCTTGCATAACCAACAATGGTTCAGATAACCAGAAGTGCGCAGGCGGATTGGCATGGCTAAAAATGCTATGACCCAGCTGTCGAAGATCTGGAGTAGCAGAGATATATCGACACGCACAAAGCAGAGACTGGTGAATTCCCTGGTTTTTTATATGGCTCTGAGACATGGACTCTCCGATCTACAGACCGCAAACGCATAGATGCCTTTGAGATGTGGTGCTGGCGGAAAATGCTTAGGATACCCTGGACGGCTTTCAGAACCAATGCCTCCATCCTAAAGCAACTGAAGATTACCACCAGGCTATCTACCACATGCCTACGGAGAACCTTCGAGTACTTCGGACACATTGCCCGCAGAAACCCTGACAATCTGGAGAAATTACTGCTAACGGGCAATGTGGAAGGAAAGAGGCCAAGAGGACGTAGCCCTATGCGTTGGGCCGATCAAATAAGCTCCACACTCGGCACACCGGTCCACGTTGCTCTGCACCATGCCACGGACAGACCAAGATGGCGCAACATCATAAAAGAAAAGATACTCCGTAGCAAGGATCACGACCCTCAGCAGTGAGGATGACGATGCATGGAGGAGGATGTTCATAACGTCTTTGAGAGGTGATATCTACTGAAAGGCCCGATGTATAGCGTCAGTTCTCATACTGTTTATATACGTATTGCGTATACTTTAATACTGTATAAGAATCAGCTTTTCTAATTATGGTTCATTTTTGGTAACGATAACACGTCTTTGACCGGCCATATCTAGCGAAAGGCCCAACAGTATGCGGTCAGACTTTCACTACCATTATCAGTGGAGAGTGTAGTACCCAGCTATTACTGAATCAGCTTTTCTGGGGATGGTTACAAAAAGTGCAGCTATCTCTTATAATATAATTTTTAACCGACTTCCAAAAATTTGGAGGTTCTCAATTCGTTTCTTTATGTTACTGACTTCAGTGTGCGATCAACATAACTGAATACAAAATGTGTAACAAAGTGTATTGACCTGCAATTAATTATTGGCAACCGCAATTTTCGCCATGAAACCTAGTTTCGTCGTGTGACAACGAATATTTTCGGTATAAAATAGATCTGTATTTGAAGTTCCTAAATAAGAAAGCACCGGATGAAATGATTGGTCTAACGAAAAGATAAGGCTGATTGAAGATAAATTAATTAATTATGTGATAAACTTAACTACAAATGAACGATTTTCGATTTTTTCCTTTACTTGTGCTATGAGAACTTGCTTTTTGGCAAATTTCATGTTTCTAGGTCAACGGGAATTCCCTAGATTTTTTATTTACCAGCTAGCGAATGCACACCTATTCCGTGATGCAAACCATAAGGCACTAGGCCCGCGACTTCATCCGCGTGGAATTTTTTTTTTTTTTTATCTACTATAAGTGAGCCCTTGAATGCGATCTCACCTGATGGTACCTAAGGGATGATGCAGTCTAAAATGGTAGCGGGCTAACTTGTTACTAGGGGCATGGGAGTTATATTTTAACCCACCCATTTAATTATTTTTATTTCTACCAGAACTTAATTTTCCTTTCCTTAATTTTCCGGGATAAAATAATAGCATAGAGAATATCGCTTGTTACCAGTTACTTTGTTGATAAATGTATTAGAAACGCGAGTAATTTCCCAACGGAACAATACTCAATAGAGATTTGTGAAAACTAGACTCGATACCAGTCTTGTCATGACCTTGCGTTTTTTCTTGGCCTAGCTTTCGTCACACCAGTGGGGCGCTTCTGGGAAATCGCTGGCATGAAGCTTGCACACAAAGCTTTAACTACGTACGTGATATAATATTACTTACCTACCTATAAGAATCATATTAAACGAGTGTAGCTTGCACTTCTACTTGACTACAATTAAGTACTAAGTACTTGACTCGCAAAGGCGAACAACGATGTCATTTTTCGGCATTAGATACGAGTAGTACCTACTTGCAGTATACGCTACTAAGTATCGGAATCACAAACGTACCCAGTGGCGAAATACATACTTTTGGGTGAGGCGGAGCCCGGAGGGTTAGAGGTAGAGAGAGTCCGAACCTTAAGAAAACCTCATGCATTGGAAATGTGATTTAAGTACTTCCAAGTTCCAAAAAAGGCCTTAATTTCCAGTACGACCCAATTTGTATTTTTTTATCCACTACAAGTTGCTCTTGACTGTGATCTCACCTGGTGGTAACTTGTAAGTTATGATGCAGTCTAGATGGTAGCGGGCTATACCTGTTAGGAGTGTATATATATGACAGTCATACTAACTATTAAGTCCATACAACAAATCCGTTTTTACACGGCATCGTACCGGAACGCTAAATCACTTAGCGGTACGTCTTTGCGGTCACTAGCCACGGCCGAAGCCTCCCACCAGGCTAGACAAAATTCAGAGAATATAAACAGCGCCGACCACTGAGCCAGGGAGGTCGTCAACTTTTAGCTTTTTTAGCCAAAAATTGTGAGAAGTTATGAACTACGAAATGCCGGCTTTACATCATCAATTTTATGGGTTCAAACATTGGGTTCAAACGACCAAAAACGTTTTCAAACAACCCGACTGCGGTTTAATTAGCTTTGAGGATCCCTGCACAACTTTCAGGTTGCATAATTTATTAAGGCTGTAAAATTGACAAAGAAACACAATGAGTCATGACTCATGAGTATAAATTTGAAAGACAGAATAAGTTTTTTTTCGTCTCTAGCTCTAGTCCCTACCACCATATTTTGTACCAATCGGAAAAACATAAGTAACATACCTGTAGTCAGTAGTGTATACTAGTGGGACCACTTTCATTAGCGGCGGAAATTCGTCGAAGCCGGAAAGTGTATAACTGTTGGCCGGTTCGCTAGTTTCATTCGAGTGAGTGAATCTGCGGGGTGGGCAGTCGAGGATGACCGGCCATCGTGGGACAAAAATGAGAGTGATTAATTTAGACCCCCTATAGTATCTTCGCCCTTACATGTTCAAAATTCCAACTTCCTGGGGTCTAGGGTCAGAGGCCCAATTGTCTATGCAAATGTCTATGTCGTAACTCGTAATCATTTGACAGCTTAAAAAGTAGATACTCGATCTGTATAGGGAGGAGGTTCATACAATGCTTTTTGACGTGCAGGCATCGATGAACTCCTTAAACAGGTTGGATTATATCCGTTTTTGACAAACGAAAGTTACGATTACGATATTTATGTCACCGTAAGATTGCAAAGGCCGTTGGATTGTAATCTAACTAGCGATATTGTAAACTTTCGACTGATTAACCCGGTAAAACCTAAGTGCCCGGCATGGGGCCGGGCACTACCTGGTCATTTATGTCGAACCCTAACCTAACCTACAAGAAAGAGACAAGAAAACGTAAATACAATGAAT
This sequence comes from Erebia epiphron, assembly GCA_963932025.1. Classification (NCBI taxonomy): domain Eukaryota; kingdom Metazoa; phylum Arthropoda; class Insecta; order Lepidoptera; family Nymphalidae; genus Erebia; species Erebia epiphron. The sequence goes on along the minus strand of OZ009948.1, from coordinate 35,933,838 downwards.
ATTTCAAAAATTGACACTCGGACCATTGAACGGTTCACAATCCGTCGACAGTTTACAATATCGCTAGTTGGATTACAATCTAACGGTTTTTGCAATCTTACGGTGACATTTACATTACGAAGCAATTTTTGACCTCGTGAACAAGTCAGGTCAAAAATAACTAATTGAGTACTTCGACTCTAGGTTGACGATTAGGTAGGTAAGTTCAACATTCCTCAAAGAGACTGATGCGACAGTGCTTTCCTTTGTAATTTGAATTTTCTTGAAAATGAGCTACCGCCGAGTTTCTAGCTCATCTGTACCTCTTTCATATACAGATGCAAAATCAATATATTTGCGTATGTAGATGATAGATATTCTTAGATGATCGCTTCGGGAAATCTTTATCGTAATTTAGTAACGAAAAGCCTGATTTGTAAAATAAGAAAAAAGAATCCTACGGTTGCAAAATGCCATCGAATCGATTTCGGGACATTTCAGCGGGCAAGAATTAAAATACCTACTTAACTTCCTTTTTTAGGGTTCCGTACCCAAAGGGTAAAAACGGGACCCTATTACTAAGACTCTGCTGTCTGTCTGTCTGTCTGTCTGTCTGTCTGTCTGTCTGTCTGTCTGTCTGTCTGTCTGTCTGTCTGTCTCCAGGCTGTATCTCATAGACCGTGATAGCTAGAAAGCTGAAATTTTCACAAATGATGTATTTCCGTTGCCGCTATAACAACAAATACTAAAAATTAAAAAAATATATATATTAAGGGGGGTCCCCATACAATAAACGTGTTTTTTTCGTATTTTTTTGCTCAATATTAAAAACGGTAACAGGTAGACGGTTCAAATTTTCACAGAATATTAACTTGTATATTACCTTTCAAAATAAATAATTAAATATCAATAAAGTAAATATTAAAGGGGGGCTCCCATATAACAAACGTAATTTCTTGATATTAACAGTAAACCTCTACAAACAAAGTTAGTTTTGCGGTTCATTAACAAAGGTAATTATACCTACTTCTTGAGTACGGAACCCTCGGTGCGCGAGTCCGACTCGCACTTGGCCGGTTTTTCTTCTTTTCTTGGCTCTCAGTAGTACCAAAACAGCACAATGCACTTCGCCGGTGTCAAGCCTACCTAACTTGAGGGAGGAGTTAGCTTCCTTATAGAGGCATCAAACAAACAATGTTGACTTTTGTGAATTTCCTCGCTGAGTAATGAGTAGGTTAGGTATGATTGTCGCTTGAATCACTTTATTATTCAGGCTACTCATTATACTTACACCAGCTATACACAGTACAAGTTACAATAGTTAGATAGGTAACAACTAACAAGGTAACAGTTATTTGTTATACAAGAGTGAAAAGTTGTTTTTTAACCGCGTGCTCAATTTTGATGACCGAGCAAGCGAAGGATTCTAAAATTGAATCACGAGCGCAGCGAGTGGTTCAAAAATTAGAATCCTGAGCGTCAGCGAGGGAATCAAAAGAGCACGAGGTGAAAAATCTTTTCACTCGTGTGCAACACGTAACTTTTCATCCCACCTCAGCGAGGAAATGACTATTTATAAATGCAATATGACGTGAAAGAAAATGGTGCGCGCAAAGCAAATTAAAAAAGTACACCAAGAAGGTTACGAGTGTGAGTTTTTAACAAATTAAAAAAGGTTGTATGGAAATTCGGCACCATAGAGGTAGAAGTAAATAGGTTTTAATGATGTTTTGAAATTCAAGAACTCACACTCGTAACCTTCTTGGTGTACTTTTTAGGGTTCCGTACCAAAATGGTAAAATGGAACCCTTATGGTGCGACTTTCTCCGTCTGTCTGTCCGTCTGTCCGTCCGTCACACTCGATTATTTCAGTAACTACCGAAGCTATCGACATGAAATTTGGAGTAGTTGTGTATATTAGTGGCCCAAAGACACTGGAATTAAAAAAAATTGGAAATTATTTTTGTTCTTATTTAAAAAGGGGGGAAAATCGGAGGGTTGAAATTTAATAGTGAGATAACTGTACTGTGTGGGGTATCATATGAAAGGGTTTACTTTGTACATTCTAGAACATATTTTTAATTATTTTTAGTCATCATAGTTTTTGATTTATCGGGGAAAAAGTCTAAAAAAATACCGTTCCCCCCCCCCCCCCTTATCTCCGGAGTTTACCAATCGAAAAATCTGAAATAATTATGGTCAATAGGAATTTATGTATATTTTACAGGAAAACTATAGCCAATGCTCTAACTAGCATAGTTTTTTTTGATATTAACAGTAAACCTCGTACTCGTCGTCAAATAAACATATTGGTTTTTGTCTGATTGTTTTGCTTCAGTACCTACTTCTTGAGTACGGAACCCTCAGTGCGCGAGTCCGACTCGCACTTGGCCGGTTTTTTAATTTGCTTTGCGCGCACCATTTTCTTTCACGTCATGTCATTTCCTCGCTGAGGTGGGATGAAAAGTTACGTGTTGCACTCGAGTGAAAAGTTGTTTTTTAACCGCGTGCTCAATTTTGATGACCGAGCAAGCGAAGGATTCTAATTTTTGAACCACTCGCTGCGCTCGCTTGCTCGGTCATCAAAATTGAGCACGCGGTTAAAAAACAACTTTTCCCTCTTGTATAACAAATAACTATTATGTACGTATAAAATATTTTTATCTTTTCTTATTTCTAAGACTTCTGCGTTATTTAATTGCTTAGGTTGCTTTGTACACGATTAAGTAGCTAATCTAACGAATATAATTGATTTAGCCTAAATATTAAACCAAAACAGGAAAATTATTCGTGTAATAATGAGAACAAATACCTACCTTATTTACATAGAAGTTCATTAAAACAATTAACTATGTGTCTGACTACTTACCTACTGAACTATTGTTCATTATGTAGGTACCTACCTACTAGGCATTTAGGCACTAGTTATAGGCAGCATGATCAAATATTCATCATCATCATTTCAGCCGGCCTACTATCGAGCACTTGTCTTTTCTCAGAATGAGAAGCATTTGTAGTAGTCCATCACGCTGACCAAGTGCGGATTGGCAGGTTCACACACCTATGAGAACATTATGAAGAACTCTCAGACGTGCAGGTTTCCTCAGATGTTTTCAATTTTCATTACAAATGTAAGTAAGGTGAGTGGGGAGTAAGATGAAAAATGGGGGAAGATAAAAAAAGGAAAATAACGCTGAACATTGAGGAATTATTTTAATACAGGCAAAATCGTTGCATACACCCTTTAGTCAGGTCCCGCCCTGCAGCCTTCATCAGCCGCTTATTGAAAACGCGCGTGATTTACGTGGTGATTTTTGTAACGACACATTTCCCGCGAAAATTTGGGATTTTCAATCTTACCCCAGTTGTTGTATCTTTTTACGCAGATATGTTACATTGATTTTATTTAGATATTGACAATTATATTTCAAATGTGATATGCACTTTATAGCGGTAATTAGTAAATATCTCATATTTAAAGATTTATCGTGCCTTTCAAGCTAACCCCGACAAAATTTAAAGCTGTAAGATGGTAATATAAATCATTCCGTCTTACCCCGCTAACAAAATACATAGAAAAAGTCACTGGTTCTCAAATTGTAGTAAAAGATCAATATTCAAATCATCTTAAAATTTGGTTGAAACACCTGTAATTTATTATTTTTTTGTACAATACACTAAAAATAATAATATCAGCTAATACTCATATAAAAATAAACACACTTATACTTTGCAGAATTTTCGTTAGATATAAAATTATAAGACGTGAGGCTTTAGTACGGTGGAAACAATAGTTTTTGTTTCTGGAAGAAAGCGACTCGTAACTATTTCAGAAAAACCTTACAGGCAACTTGTTATATCTACTGCAATCTGCAACTGCCATACGGAGAGTGGAGAACAAAAAAATGACAATGTACGCAGTAGCTTAGGAATATAAGAAAATATAAAGCTAGTTCGACTGATTTTCGTTACCCGAGATTTATGCTTCGAGGCTTTGAAGTGTTTTGTTAAATGGTTAATTTTGTGTTATTTTTGTATTTTTAAAAATATACTAAAAATTTAACGTTTTTATTTTTCTATTTACTTGAAAACGTGAGCCTGTATTTTTTTAAATATCATATCAAAATATTTGAGAACCTCAGGCTGTCTGCCTTTTTACGGGGTAAGATTGATATATATTTTTGATGAATTATTATTTTTTGCATTAAGCAAGGCGATTTTTGAATTTCAGTTAGGTACTTTCAAGCTATTTAGGCCGTAGAAGCCGGGAGTTTATTTATCATCACGAATGGATAATGGCCATAAATACGATTCTAGTAACTATATCAATCTTACCCCACTGTAGTTCCATCTTTCCCCTGATATTTTTTTTCTGAAGTGCAAACTTTGCAAACTTTTTTAAAATCAAACAATGTTTCAAACTGATTTCTGTCAACTCTAGTATAATATTTGTACTATACTTTTTCACTCAAAACAAAATTATTAGCATTTAACATAAAACTCTATAATTTACAACAGTTTCAAATCAACACTATTTATCTCACCAAAAAACCATTTATACTTGCCCCCACTCACCTTACCTATATTGACAAACAAACAGTCTGTATCAAATTTTATCAAAATCGTTTGAAAAGATGGACTGTGAAAGCGTAACACACAAACAGAGTCACATTCGCATGTATAATATTACTTTAAGATTAGGTGGATTTTTAAATCAAAATTAAAATGTCCCGCGCGGGACAGGCTCAGTCCCGCTTTTCGGAGATAACTCCACCAAGCACGCAGTGTGCTGAGGAATACATTTTCTATGGCTATTTTTGTTATCTATTGTCACGTAAACGAAAGTTTAATTCAAATAAAAAGATAAATATTTGAAAACTTCTGATTATAATATACGTTTTTTTACTATGTCCTACTTTCGACGAAAGAATCCCGCTGTTTTCACTCAAAAAGTTCCAAAATCCCGACTTGGCAAAAAAAAACTGGCAACGCTGCTACCTGCATTAGTACCTATTGGGTACATAGATGTACCATTCGAATACCCAGATATTTCTTCGCGGAAAGTCGGTTTAAGTTACCTAGTGTTAGGCATTACACAGGTCCATATTTCCTTGTTTTGTCTGCCCGTTACAGTTACACATGCGTTTAATAAAACACGATATCGTGTTTCTAAAGCATGGTGCGAGAACAATACAGGTAGGTACGAATTTAAAACATTGTGAAATGCCAGGTAGGTACCTACCTGAGCCCGTTGCACGCACAGTATTATTCATTTTTAAACGTTAGTACCTATTCTGAGATTCTGCATACAATTTTCACCTTCTTAAATAGGTACCTGCATCTACTACTTATCTAGACAGTAGACATGCGGTCACTGCGGCGTAGAGGATGGAATAAAAAATAGAGAATTGATCGAGACTAGACGAGAATCTACAATCATTCTCTAAAAGGCTTGCAGGTAAGACAGCATTCCATAGTTGTAGGGCTACCATTCTGGCGTAATGAACAGGACGAAAGGTGTGTCGCTCTTTTTTAATGTATAACCTAACCTACTAGGTAATTCCGGACCGATTTGCGTGATTCTCTTACTCGAAGGAAGTTCGCCAGGTAGCCTCATAAAAAAATCATATTAATTATACTGATGCGGCAGGGTTACTGATCGACTAAGTTAAAGGTAACTGCTGAATTGATATTGTATCATTGAACTCCTACTCCAAAGTCTGACATATCAAAGAAAATGAAAAAATAACCATGTCCCAAATTAAGTTTTGTAACAACTTGTTACTCTTTTATCTCGCCTCCGGCCTCACCTATCCGTGATCCGTCCGACAGCGCAGACGCAATTACTCGTGAGCGGATACAAACCACACCATTGAAATGACATGCTTTGCTTTCCCATATGTCAACTTGTTCTTACACAAAAACTAGGAGAACATCAATGATTTTCAAAGTAGATATAGTAAGTATAGAGTTATAAAAAACGTGTGAGGACAAAGACGCACATTGAATAAATAGTCGATTGTTACTTTTTTGTTTGTACACTATGTTTTATTTATGCTCTATTGAATCATATCAATGAATGATATTAATTTCGCTGATTCATATATGCTATCGGAACATGAAGAGAATTCGGAGTTCAAAAACTACAGCTGTTTGTTGCTATCATGTTGTTTATATCTTTGTGATTCTCTCTATTGAAATGATCATTGATCACATAATTTGATTGCATTCTTTGCATGCTAATAATAATCAATAAATAGGTACTTCTAGAATATAGATGGCTAGACTACCACCTAGAATAAATCTACAATAATAAATGACCTGCCTAAAACACAAGATAATATTAGAACACATTTTAAAAACTACCTTTTATCGTCCGCCATATTGAATTTAGTGTGACGTCATTTTATTTTTCTCCCCCAATGTGGAAGTGGGTCTTTAACTTGCAAGATTTGACGACAGACAGGCACCGGGACGGTAACACTTAGTTACTACTTAAATAAAATCTTATAAATTATCATTTCTAATATTTGCCATACAAATATCTACAAAATATCATACAAATCTTCTTCTTACCTTTATGTACTACTAAAACGACGGCTTTAAAAATTATTACGTCGGTCGTGGAATACATAATAATAATAGTAATCCTTTCTTTTTATGGCAGTCGGCCTTTCCCGCCGTAACACAAAAACCTCCATAGAAAGGAGGGTGTAGAAACTTTTTATAATAATAATAATGGGTGCAACTCGTGTTTGGGATAGTTTATAAAACTACCTGAGAATAACAGGTGAGTTGTCTTGTTCTTTGTATGTAATGCTGCGGATAGCTTTTTGTTCATTTTTTTGTTTCGACTTTCGAGAACTTCCGCTTAACGAATCAAGATTCAAGAGGTTCTTATCTATTTTATTTACCTACCTATCCTATAAAAATACATACTCGTATCTTGATACTGTTGTACGCAAGGTGCTGAAATCCTTTGTGTATTGTGTATTAGCTATAAATAGTGTAACATTCTTTTTAAAAAGAGCAACTGCTGAGTTTCTTGCCGGTTCTTCTCAGTAGAATCTGTTTTCCGAACCGTTGGTAGAGTCACGACATATTTTCATAAGTGGCACATGTTGTCCTACGTGAAAAATCAGTACATTTCATTTTATTTTTGATGCAATATATTCTTTGAACAATGTGCTCAGTACAGACCACATCAAGTTCTAACAAAAATAATAAAACAAGAAGGCTATGAAAAATATTTAAAAAGAAAAGCACACCGTGCGTTCGAACTAGTTTTGGAGTGTTTTCCAGGTGGCAGTTCCGTAAATTTTGTATGCAAAATTCGAAGTAGGTAACAATACCTACTGTATTACTAAGTAAGCTAAGTACTAATAATGTTAATATAATTTGTTCTGAAAAACTTACACAAAACAATGGGTTTTCACGGTGGTCAAACCTGATTTCAAACAAAATGAGTTAAATATGTATGTTATGCAGGTATTTTCCTATCTAGATAATAAGTGGGTAGGTATCAAACGAGGTTAGGTAGTGTGAATCCTTCTCCTAGAAGTTTTGTTTTCCTAAATGATTGTTTAGTAGGATTACTTAAATAACAAGGATTAGGTATAATTACCTACAATGTTACAGGGAACAAGATGAGATACAGATAGAAAAACCAAAAATTTGATCTATTTTGTGGTAAACTTAATACCAGGGTACTCTATCATGAATCGGATGCATAGGTATTTTAGGGTGGGCGGTGGCCCAGTATGAATTGAATGTGAAATAGGTACTTCAGCAGAATTAAAAAAAAAAACTTGATTGAAAATAGCATTGACATTAAAAAAACTGCTACACACAAGTCTAATAAGTAATCCAAATACGCAAAAGCTAACAAGAATCAAATACCTATTGTGAACCTACATGTAGATTGTAGACGCGTAGCTAATTGTGATGTTTACGGCATCGACTGTGGTGATGGTGAGTCACTAGCCAGCTACTAGTTAGCCACTGGCATTACAAGTAATCAAATGTTTCTACCGCAAATAAATATTATGGACTGATACCAATATTGTAGTTCCTACAAAACCGCTAAGATTCAAAGATGATTCAAATTAATAAGTAACTTTGCTACTAACCACTTTGGATCTGAAAACTCTTGGAAATGGATCATTGGATTTTAAAATATTAGTTGATGATCGAAATTTGACTATGTTATGTAAAACATTCTATTCTAGAGTTAGAAAATGGTGACCAATCATTTGGCAAAAAACAAATAACAAATTTTCATTCGAAATTTGACTATGTTAAGTAAAACATTCTATTCTAGAGTTAGAAAATGGTGACCAATCATTTGGCAAAAGACAAATAACAAATTTTCATTTCACAAACAACGTTTCCCAAAATTATGAATCATATCTTAGAGTAGACGTATAAGAATTCATTGAATCATATATTAATCGTTATAAAACTTTTGGTCCTACAAATAATTCACTTGACAAAACAATTAACAGACAAATTATCATTTCATAAAATATAATTAGACATACAATTGATTTATAAATCGTGTTATTTAATAAAACAACGTAAAGCATATTTCTTTTTTGATAAAATGAATTGTTTGATAAATACTGTAAGAGTCTTCTGGCGTAGCCCGTTTTAAAAAAATTACATTCTTGGGTCGAAATCTGAGCACTCAGACTCCACACAGTCTTGTCTGCGTAGCCAGAAGCTGGCGAAGGAGGTCCTGAACGAAGGTCGAATGGTTTTCCTAGCTTCTCCACTTCCTTTTTAGGCACCACTCCCGCTCATGCAAAAGCGAGCGAAGCGAGCTCGGGACTGGGGGCACCCCGACTCGGATAGTTTAGGTGGCTTAACTGTGGTGAACTAGGTGGTAGTTAGGTGGTTATTTCCTTTTTATACCACCCATACCGGGCCTTGGAGGTGGTGAGAGAGAGAGGGAGAGAACCCATATCCCTAACATTATCCAGCCAGAGTTCGGTAGACCTAGGTGAGTATGGGTAAATTCCGAATTAAAATTTATTTTACTTATTGTTCGAACTTTACCCAAAACATTTGGGTAAACCCAAGCTAAACTATGGCTAATGGCAAGATAAGCTATGGCTAAGTAAACCCGTAGTAAACCTAGGTTTACTACATCTTCTAGCATTACCCGTAACATATTATATTCAAATCATAAAAAATCTCATAATCTCATAAATGAAATCAGAGATTGTACGCGGACGAAGTTGCGACTTGCGGGCGATCTATAGGTATATATTTCAAATAACAATTTATATTTTAATATTTTTTGAAATTACGAATTTGAAGAATGAATTATTTTATGAAATAATAAATTGGTACTTACTTAAATTACATTTTTACATTCAGCACGTTTGCAAAGTAAAGTATATGTGAAATGAGTATTTGTCAAATCATTTTTTAATGAAATATATCTATGTTTGCGGAATACGACGTTTGTGAAATGATCATTTGTTAAATGTTTTTTGCGAAACATTAGTGAACCTTAGAAAATAGTATGTTAGTTGCAGCTGGTAGGTAAGTACCTACTTTTTTTTAGAGTTGAGTCTGAAGTCGACATTGAACTCATTGAAGTGAACATAAGACGTAATGTAATATTATGAAATAACTGCGTAATAAAGATACTTTCATGGTTCTCGAAGCTAAACATAAAATCACAGCTACTTAGTTGTTTTAAATTAATACAAAGTTCTTATTAAATAGTGACCAGGGCCCGTATTCTCTAACTCAGTGACTATCAAAAATGAAAGCCACTGACATATATGTAATATCCATTGAAGGTTTACTATGAAATGTTACTTTTTATTTCATAGTAAACCTTCAATGGATATTACATATATGTCAGTGGCTTTCATTTTTGATAGTCACTGAGTTATAGAATACGGGCCCAGTGCTGTTTACAATACTTAATTATTATAACATATACAGTGAATAATTTGCATTATTTAGTTAGCCACTACAGCCCATTAACGTCCCACTGCTGGGCACGGGCCTCCACTCTCATAGGAGAGAGAGAATTAGAGCTTAGACCCATCACGCTGCTCCAATGCGGGTTGGCGGGCTTTAACGACTATTAAGGTGCGATTCCGCACAACGCTGCAGACGGCAGACGGCAGCAGCAGACGGCAACTGCATGTGCTGCGACGGCAGACGGCATTACTTGACAGTATGAATTTGTATGAGACCGATTCCGATGTACGACTGCAATTACCGCGCAGCAGGTCGTAACTTGTAGTGACGCGTAGCGGCAGACGGCACTGCCGTGCATACACAGTACTGCCGCTGCCGTCGAACGAAGATGGACGTGTTAACTGACGATAAAAGTGAAACTTTTATTAATTTAGTATCTCAACATCCATGTTTGTATTATTCCAAAGATCCAAATCATAAAGATTCATGTATAAAAGGAAATATTTGGAAAGAAATCGCCGATACACTCAATAAAACTAGTAAGTATATTTTTATTAATTTTATTACAACTATTGTGTGCGATTTACAATGTTTTCTTGCCACGATACTTCACCAGCTTGGGAACAAAAATATTCTTTTAATGTATCTCGAATTGCTAAGCCTCCGGCATTCGCAAATCCACCAACATTCGCCATTCTAATCATATTGTCAGATGGTATTTCTTCTTCACGGTGATATCTTGGAATCTGCTGGTTTTCTAGATAACCATCTCGTAGTATGTTGTGCAAACAACAGGCAGACATTATTAAGTCGTCACAAGTTTCAGGTGAAATCGGTATTTTTTATGTAAAATACTCTAAAAACCTGAGATAATAAGCCAAAAGCGTTTTCGACTACACGTCGAGCACGACATAGCCTGTAGTTGAAAATATCTTTCTGCTTGTCATGTCTCGCAATTCTTTGAGAATATGGTTTCATCATAAATGTATCGAGAGCAAAAGCCTCATCTCCAATTAAGAAATGTGGCAAAATATCATTTGTTCCAGGCAATTTTTTTGGTTCTGGAAAATTGAATGTATTGTTTTGTATTTTTTTCCCCACTTGTGACTTTTTAAATATATTACTGTCTCCTTCTTTCCCATATGACCCCACATCAACTGCAATGAATTTGTAGTATGAGTCAGCTATTGCTAACAACACTATAGAGAAGTATTCTTTGTAGTTGAAAAAAAGAGATCCACTGTGCTGCGGTGCTCTTATACGAATATGTTTGCCATCGATGCTTCCGACACAATTTGGCATGTTCCATTTTTCCCAAAATTCTCTTTCAATTCTTTGAAAATCGTTTTTAGTAGGGGGATGCCTACAAATTGCAACAAGTTTAAGTCGAAGCAAATGTAATACTCGTTTTACCATTCTTGATATATATGACCTTGATATACGATATTGAAATGATAAGGAAGCATAACTTTCTCCTGTTGCCATGAATCTGAAACAAAATAATTACATAATAACAAAATTTGAGATTTTGTATTTAAATTGCAGGTGATGGTTGTAAAACACAATGGAAGACAATTCGCGATGGGTACATGCGCTTCAAACGAAAAAATAAACTGCCCACTGGGTCAGCAGCTCCGAAAAGTAATCGAACAAAATGGAAATTATACAGATTAATGTCTTTTCTGGATAATGTCTTACAAGAAAGGTCTAGTATTGGTAGCGTAGGTTCGGAGTCATCACAAAACTGGACCGAAGAGTCAGCACAGGATAATATCCAGCAAGAGAACGCTATCATGAACACCGAACGTGATATGGCTGCTCCTTCTAACTCAGCTGACCGGCAAACAAGAATAATTAATAAACGTCCTCGAAGCAACAGAAATGAAATTGTATCATATATGAGAGAGAGAGAGAAATCTCGATATTCGCTGTTGAAAAATATGTCTCGACCTGATGATGAATTCAGCTCGTTTGCTAATCATATTGAACATGTTTTAAAAAAATTACCAACACAATTGCTTCAAATAAAAGCAAAACAAGAAATCTTTGCCATTCTCACAAAGTATGAGATACTGGGAGCAGAAAACAGTATTATATCGAGTCCTTCAACACCGTCTACTTCGACAGTTAATATCTCCGAACCGAGTACTTCTGATGACAGTCGATACACAATTGTAAATAATTATTCTCCAGTTAGCACTTATTCGGAACCAACCGATTTGACATTTACTGCAAATACGTACACAGCAAATGTGTCTCTACACCCGGTAAATAAAAAGTCATTAAGTAGTATTAAATAAAAAGTCACTTACCTCAGCGTTATAAAAAATTTTTCTTCTGGCGTTATTGTGTTCTTCAGTGTTTTTGGTTTAAGATCATCGTAAATTAAAGAAAGTACAAAATTAAACTGATTTTTATTTAGCCGGCAATAACTCTTGAAAAGTTCTTCACTGACATTCAAGTGTCTCTTTCATAAGAGCCTTCTTCTAGCCTTTTTCTGTAGAATGGGAGTATAGGACTGCTTGAGTAATACAATAATAACAAGTCATCGTCGTCTTCTTCTTCTTCCATTAAAATTTGCAGCAATTGATTATTCATAGCTCAGATTCACAGAGACACAACCACAACTCAATAATGCCGCGATGTAAATGCTGCCGGTTTCGGAATAGATACGACGGCAATTGAAGTCCGACAGCAAGTGACGTCGGCCGTCTGCTGCTGCCGTCTGCCGTCTGCAGCGTTGTGCGGAATCGCACCTTTATCATGTTAGTGATAATAACCGGGACCGACAGCTTAACGTGCTCTCCGAGGCATGGGGGTGAAACACCGCCAACTTCCTAACTCCGGGCTAGTACTGAGAATTTCTGGTCAGAAAAACCCAACACTTAACTATGGCCCGACCCGGGAATCGAACCCGGGACCTCGTCGGCCGCAGTCAAACATGCTAACCACTAGACCAACGAGGCAGTTTTTTTTCAGTCGATTTAGTCAGCAGTTTCTTTTCCTGTAATTAGGTAAAAAACAACGAGAGATCAAATTTCGACTGATAAAAAGGCAATGGAGTGGTCGAAAAGCATACCGGAGTCGATTTCAAATGCCATTTGTCGCATAATTGGACATGAGACGTGACTGGCGATGCACGTGTGCATGAGTAAGACCAGGTAACTAAATACCCACGCAATAATGGAACCAAACTGGAGAATAATTAATGTGCAAGTCAAGTTCCACGAATAATAAGTACATCATTTTTGAGAGCAGCATACAAATCATGGATTTTTTACCAAGTACAACAAACATTTATGAAATGTAACAAACACTTTAATAACTTTATAATAGTAATACTTTAGTTAGCTGAGTTTACTGAATATCTTTATTTCTTTGACAAATACATAAACTAGTAAACTTCAGTTAATTAAAGAAATAACGTACAATATACTTACTTACCTACTTAGGTATTTAGAAAATCGAAAAAAAAATCTCTTCATTTAAGTATCTACCTAATTGATTGGATTGGTTCAAATATTTGTAAGGATTCTGTTACGAGTTTCTACTTACGATTGTTAATACCAACTCGCAATGATTATTAGATAGGTACCTAACTATATTAGAATAGTTAGCAAATAGCAGCAGTCAGCAAGATAGTCATCCAAGGTAACCGCGTCAGCAAGCTAATTTTATGCGAAATCCATAATGAGCATTTCGTCGATACAGAAATCATTCTTTCAGGCCTTAAAAATACAAACCTTATATCTACCATTCAAGTACATAATATGTCGAAACTTGTTCCACTTACCTAATTAAGTAACTTGATAAGATTAGGTGGCGTATAAAATTATAGTAGGCAGAATGATAAATTACACAAACTAATATTTACAAGACCTTATGATTGGAATATACATTGATCCCGCATGTCGTAATATTACCTGATTATCAAATACTTACTTGTATAATCTAAGATTAATTTAAGACTAAGCAGCTAAAAGCACACAAAAGTCAACTAGGTATAAACTTGGCCTTTCCACTACCATGCCCTTTGTCGCGGCGGAACTGGAGTAGGTACTAGGTACCACTACGATCGCTCCATTTTCAATTTTCATAGAGAACTTACAATCCACACAGAATAATTGTATGGAAGTAAGTTTATTAAAAAGTTTCATCTGATAACCTACAAGTTAGAACTACCTAGAAGAAAACCTTATGCACACATCGACACTCGACATACTACTCAGTTCATAACAATAACACTGAAAAAAATTAAAGATTCAATTATATTTATGAAAAAACGTTACCAGACATCTGCGAAAACAAGGAATAGCAAATCCATCTGGCTTTAAAATGAAATGGGATTTTAGCTTCCAAAGTGGAACAGAATGTTCATCAAACATGTGGAAACGATTTCGGAACAAATTAATAAAAAATATCAAGGGATTTGAATTCGGACCGAGAGCAAGTTTCATCCACTTGAGAGGAAACCCGACATGTGGTGCTATAGATGAGCGACGCGTCTCAGCTTTTTCAGAGCGTGCATCAGATTGTTGAACTTTTAAAATAAGTATCTACGATATTACTTACATCATAAGTCGTTGATAATCATGTCTTGTGAACATTTCAGTTTACAATACTTATATCATTTACTATTTTGACCCCTACTTTCTTCAATACCTGCTAAGTTACGACTTTTATTCCCAGCAATATGCAGTTTCCTATTTAAGATTTGATTTTATAGTCAAAGTGTGACTGTGCCGGTATAGCTTTAAGTTTACCCTTTGCAGATTCACCAGTGGCCAAAATTGGGAGTAAGTAATTTTTATGCATATTTAATTTTTGTCTTATTCTTAATTAACTAGCGACGCTGTCACCGGGTCAAATGATAAATGATAAATGATTTATTTATTTCACATAGGACAACTTGTGTCACTTATGATACGTCAAGACTCTATCAACGGTTCGGAAAGTTGATTCTACTGAGAAGAGCCGGCAAGAAACTCAGCAGTTGCTCTTTTCTCAAAAAAAGAAAGAGGTTACAATATTTAAGCAATACAATACATACGCAACGTTACAAGTATTACACTGATAAGTTTAACGGGTCCCCACTCCCTACTCAGTGCTTTAATCTAATGCTGGATATCCTCGAATGCATTTAACACAATGCGTCACTTTATTTATTTAATCGTATGGCGTTTAGAATATAATATAAGCGTTATTATGATATAAAGTTTATCTTAGTCAGTTAAGTAATTCAAATTTTGTACCTACAATGTTGAATTACCTATACATGGATGTTCAGTTTACCCAACCAATTAACAACCGGGGCAGGGAGGTCAAAAAGTTCCCTGGGTGAACCCTGGTAGGCGTGAGTAGCGCAGCGCTGGACGATGTGCTCCACCGTCTGCTCTTCTTCACCACACTCACACAAGGGAGATGGTTTCCAGCCCCACTTGTGCAGGAGGTAATTGCAGAGTCCGTGTCCTGTTCTGAGCCGGTTTAACCGACACCACAAGTTACGGGGTAGGTGAAAACCTTAAGGTTTGACTGCGGGTACATAGGCCACTGGTCCACCAGATGTACTCCACTCCTTTTTCCAGCTCTCGCCCAGGTTAAACTGACTTAGTTCTGTAGCCTCTGCATACACAGCGCGACGAGACTTTAGTCGTTTTGGTGGCGGGTTGCAGAAAGCCTTGTTTGCATGGAGCTGGGGGTTGGCACAGATCTTTTCCATTTCCCTACGTAAACCATGTTTTCTGCGCAGGTGAGGGGGGGCAATGTGGGATAATACTGGTAACAAGTGGCGTGGCGTAGACCTCACAGTGGCTGAGACACAGCGCATTGCGTCGTTTAATTTTGTGTCCACTTTTTACACGTGAGCGCTTTGCAACCATACAGGGACACAATATTCAGCGGCAGAGAAGGTGAGCGCCAGGGTGGATGTCCGCAGGCAGTCGGCGGATGTTCCCCAAGTCGTCCCACAAAGCTTTTGTATGATATTATTCCTCGATCCGACCTTCATGGATAGTTTGTGTAGGTGTTCCTTGTAAGTTAGGGTTCTATCGAGTGTAACTCCGAGATACTTAGGAAATGCGTTGTATCTGAACCTTTTACCCGTAAAGATGATATTTGGCTGGTAGCTAGCGAGCTGGTTGTGAAGATGGAAACAACATACCTCCGTCTTGCTTGCACTCGGAATAAGCCGCCAGGCTTTAAAATAGTTCTGGAGAGTGACGAGATCATTCGTGAGAATACTTTCTCCAGTCACAAAATCTTTACTTTGGGCCACCAGCGCAATGTCATCTGCGTATATAAACTTGGTCGCAGAAGTGGGAGATACATCGTGGATGTAGATATTGAAAAGTGTCGGTGCCAACACGGATCCTTGAGGCAAGCCGTTGTTAAGTTTCCTCTTTCTGCGTTTGCAGTCCCCCAGGAAAACTTCGAATTCTCTTTCGCTAAGCATACTAGAAATAAGGTTAACTATCTCCATGCTCGGGATTACTTTCATGACTCCACACCGTCACTGACATAGAATCAATGGTACAGATTATTCGTAGCTATAATAAAGATCGCCACACCATTGAATGATGGAATGTCTCGTCATTTTTAGGTCGACCACACGGGGGACTCGCGCTAATGTGGCGTAAGTCACGGTTTCCATATGTATCCGTAATAGATTGTACCAGTGATAGATTGGCGGCCGTACAAATGGACCTGGGCGGACGTCATATCCTAGTGATGAGCGTCTATTTACCGTATGACGATGGGAACGATGACAGCTTAGCAGACTTTATAAGTTGTTTGGGGAACATTGAAGCTGTCATCAGTGACAACGAAATTGAGGCAGTGTATGTGCTGGGCGATTACAACGCTCACTGTGGTACCAGATTCGGCAACGAGCTATTGTCTTTCTGTGCTGATCATTCACTCGTGTGTGTTGACACTGAGGTTTTGGCTCCGGACACGTTTACACATGTTAATGATGGCAGTAGCTCAAAGCGTTGGTTAGACCACTGCGTAGTGACAGCAGCTGCGCGTGCGACTGTGATCTCTGTATGTGTTGAACTTGGAGTATACTGGTCAGATCATTTTCCTCTCATAATTAAGTGCAGAATGGATATAATTCCAAAAAAAATTACAATCTCCACAGGTAATAAATCACTCTCTGGTGTTCATTGGGGTAACAGAGATGTGAACGAAATTAATGTATATAATACGTATTGCTGTGATAACTTACCTGATTTTGTTAATAATTTATCTAGTCATTTTTTATACTGTACAGATTGTAATTTTAGTATTTTTAAGATATGTAAGGCCCATTTATTTTTACTGGATAACTATTATGATAGTATTGTGACTGTTTTACAAGAAGGTGCTAAAAAGAGTGTTTGTCATGATGTGCCGGCAAGATATAAGAAAGTTTTGGGGTGGAACTACCACGTTCGTGAGAGTCACCAAAGAGCGAGGTACCACTTTCAATGTTGGCTATGGTATGGTAGGCCGCACGCTGGTGCGATCTACGATGAAATGGCGAACAGTCGAAGGATTTTTAAAAATAAATTGAAATGGTGCCAAAATAATGAGGATCAGATAAAGATGGACATATTAGCCTCACACCAGGCTGACAAAAACTTTGTAAAGTTTTGGAAAGCTACAAAACGCCTCAACGGTAAATCTAGTTTACCAGTGAGTGTCGACAATGTCCAAGACTCAAAGATGATTGCCGAATTATTTTCGCGCCATTTCAATGTAGATCCACTTCCAGCTCTAAATACAAAGTGTGTATCCGAGAACAGTGATGAATTTGTCATTAACCACGGAAAGCCCCATATTTATTCTCCAGACGATGTGGTAAATGTAGTGCGTAAGATGAAAAGGGGAAAGGCCCCAGGCTTTGACGGACTCAGTACGGAACACATTTTGTATGCAGGTGAAAAAATGTTTCGCATACTAGCGGACCTGTTTACTTTATGTATAAACACTGGTTATTTGCCTAAACAACTCATGAGAACTGTGGTGGTTCCTGTCCCCAAGAATAAAACTGGTGATCTTTCCAGCCTCAAAAACTACCGGCCGATTTCATTAGGTACCATCATAGGCAAAATTCTGGAAAGACTAATTCATTCTGATATAAACCAGAGTATACGGATTGATGACGCGCAGTTTGGTTTTCGTCCCGGACTCTCAACAGACTCTGCTATCTTCAGTCTCAAATCAACGGTAAATTACTATAAAAATAGACAAACATCAGTCTACGCATGCTTTTTAGACCTAAGCCGAGCTTTTGACCTAGTAAATTATAAATTGCTATGGCAAAAACTTATTGCGTCAAATGTACCACGAAGCACTGTAGATCTGTTGAGGTACTGGTACGAGAACCAAACGAATTTTGTGAAGTGGGGCGACGCCACCTCTAATGATTTTAGATTAGAGTGTGGCGTGCGTCAAGGAGGTTTAACCTCTCCGGACCTCTTTAGCTTGTATGTTAACGATCTGATTGGGGAGCTTAGAAGTTCCAGAATAGGTTGTCATATAGGTTCAACATGCATTAATAACATCAGCTATGCCGACGACATGGTGCTTCTGAGCCCCTCAATCAGGGGACTTAGGCGGCTGGTCGACATCTGCGAGCAATATGCGAGGAATCACGGCCTCAAATATAATGTGAAAAAAACGCAGATGATGGTTTTCCGTGCGGGTAAGGGACCGGAGAGGATTCCACCGGTGTTGTTAGATGGAGTGCAGGTAGAGAGAGTGGAACGATTTAGGTACTTGGGGCATATTATAACTGAGGATTTACGTGATAATGAGGATATCGAGCGCGAAAGGAGGGCACTGGCTGTTCGATGTAACATGCTCGCACGCCGTTTTGCGCGGTGCAGTGTTGACGCAAAGCTGACGCTGTTTAGGGCATATTGTCAATGCTTTTACACGTGTCAGCTTTGGGTCAACTACACTAAAAGCGCACGTGGCAGCATCAGAGTGCAGTATAATAACGCATACCGCATTCTGATGAGACTGCCAAAATACTGTAGTGCGTCGAGCATGTTTGCCGACGCCAGAGTTCCCGATTACTTCGCAATCATAAGATCGAGGGTTGCGGCATTTTGGACCCGTATTCGTAACTCGAAGAACGAGATCCTCGGCGTGTGCTCGGAGTACCCGGATAATCCTATTATTAGGAACTGGCTTGCCGTGCATACTGACAAAAACTGTAAGTAGGTAAAATGTGAACGAACCCCATTGGGGGTAATTTTATACTTTTAATTTTATTTTTAATCATTTATTACTTTATTTATTTTTTCACTTTATTTTATACTTTTTCTTATATGTTATTGTTTACTATTAATGATGGGTTATTGCCTGAAATAAATGATTTATTATATTATTATTATATTATATTTTTCTCAGAACCGGTCGCGAAGTCTATTCACGTAGCACGAATACGCACAATAGACCTTTGAATTGGAATAACCTACCTGGATGCTTGGCCCGTTAAAGAAAAGCATTGTTCTAAGCCAGTTTTTATGAGGTATTAATTTTAATCTCATTTCTAAACCGCCAAAAACCATTGTGAGGCACGTGTCTTAAGATTTTAATATTCTTATTCTTAGTAGGTATGCGGATGCCTATACATAAATTCGCACCCTGCAAGGGTTCAAATCTTAAAAATATCTTGGAGCAAACAAATCAGCCCCCCGATCGTGTAAGAAAATAGTAATCGTTTGTCAAACGTATGGAGTTCATATTCGTAGATCCCTGCATATCAAAAAGCATGTATGAACTCCCTAATAAACATTTCGAGTACTTAATACGTTTTATACTCTCAAATGATTACCATTCTCTTCTCACCTGCTTCATTTGTTCTGTGGAATAGGTAAATTACAAAAGGAATTTATCTCATGAGATGACGAGATGAGATGATAGTAGGGTTGCCAACCGTACTATACCGTACTAGGTATATAGTATTGTACTGTATTTCGGGTCTGCGTACTATATACTGTTGAACTCCATATAGTACGCAAAAATACTATATTTTAAAAAACGAGCTTTTGATTTACATTAATTTAAAATTGAATGAGATAAAGCTTAGGACACTTTTATTTTTAGACAAAAAAATTTAAAAAGTGCTAATAAATATAGTTTTTATATAAAAAATAAGTCTACTTCGTCTCGTTCATAATAATATTCGTCTGTTTTTTGCGTTTTCCATAAAATACTATTTTTACTATATTTTTTATAGCTTTGTCTGAAAAATACTATATTTCGCTGAAGAAATGTTGGCAACCCTAGATGATACGTACCTAGGACGTAGCTACATATGTAGATAGTTTAGTTATTGCTTATTCAGATCTAGTGAATTCTCAACCACCAAAACTGGCAAAATTACTGGTGCAGTTAAGGTAACTAAAAAGTTCTTTTGGTCAACCAGACTAATAAGACCGAACGGACAACCTTGGAAAGCTTTTAATTACTTATAATATTATGAAATAGCTACTTAGACAGGAAGCACAAATAGGTACCTATAGCTTAGTTTCAATATCATGATAAAACTGTTTTATTAAAACATGTAAATTGTATAGTGTAATAAGGCAGAGAACACGCCAGTAGAGCAGCAAGCAGTGTTTTACCGCTTATTAATCAATTATTACAAGTACCTACCTACTATATAATATTAAATATTCTGAGTTTGAGAGTTATATTTAGATAGATACAGTGTACAAGTTACGACCTTTCTGTTTCGTAAAAGAGCAATCGAGGCAATCATGCAGAAAGTTTACCAAAACTGCAACATATAGTTCTTGCTGATTCAAGCAATCTCTTTTCTTGCTTACTTAGGTGATACCCAGTACCCACTTAAACTTGTAAAAATTTCTTATCTAATCCTCTAGCAGCACCTTGTTATTAGAAGAATATATTATAACTAAGTACAAGAATCTCTAAAAATCTTACTTCTCAGTGTCTCTGTACCTATGTAATTTTTATTGAGAGAAGATACTAAAGGAACCCCAATATCTATCTCAAAACCTGTGTGTTTTTGTCCTGGATTACATAATATACATAATATTATGTGTGCCTATGTGCATTGAATCTATAATTTATAATATTAAGTCTGATTTAATTAAAAGTTAGAGAAAACAAACACTTCCAGAAACATGGATTCATATTCTTACGAATAGATCTACTTAGTTCAATCATCGTTGTCCTCATCACCTACCTATACTTGATATGAATACTTCAATGCATTTCTGAATATATGAACTTTGCTCGAAGTTCTATGTGCATTGTGCGCCATGCTATGTAGAATTTCGAGTAAGGTCAGCCACTACCTACGTGTTATGGAGTAGGTTGCACCTGCACACGAATGGTTATATAATTTGAACAGCATAGACACTTAATGTTTAAAAAAACTCGATTTAGATACCTAGACAAATTTTATCATTTGGTCCTTTGAACCGGATCGGTTAACACCTATATCTTTTGTGGGAAATAAAACAAAGCTTACTCTACTAATAAGACAAAAAGTAATGTTATAAAATCCATTAATACCATACTGAAAGAAGCGAAAACGCGAAACGCGTCAGTTGATAAAAAATATTATGCTTATAGCAACAAACTTCGGTAAACCTAACCCTAAAAAACCGACCATGTCATGAGTCAAGCCGATGACCCCGTATTTATTGGCGTCTGCCGTCTGATATTCTACGAGTGTAAAAACCCGTTAATGTGTGTCGTTCCCATTATGAAATTCGACCAAGTCGTGCATGGATCTAGCACGGTAATATAATAGATACCAATACTGTGGATCTAGCCTGACCAGTGACCACATCCATGGCACCGCTACGATGGGCCTCTGATCGGGTACGAGTAACGAGAATAATATCGTCGCGAAAGTGGTTCTCGACACCACGATCGTGCATTCCATAGCGAAATGATCATTAGATACGCAAAAACGAGATGTGGCCAACAATAATAATCGTGCCATTCGGTCAACATGACAATATTATGGATTACCTACAACTCATTCACAGCTCATGTGCAGTCAATAAAAATGCAGTAAGAAGTACTTATCTACCTACCTTTGGTTAAATAAGTAGGTACTGTACATGATACAATATTATGAAGTTAAAGATTATAATAAAAACATGTTTAAAAATAAAAATGAACTATCTTTAAAGTTTAAGAAGGACGTTATTTTTGAATGTATGACCTATGCTGCACCAATGAAATTAAAGTGGTCCTAAAGTGAACCAATGATATTGCACAAAAAACCCGCGAAATCAGATTAAATGTCAACAAGGTAACAAATGCAAGTTGCAACACTAACCTGTCCGGTAGCTTTCTTGTATCGGAGAGTCGCTTCCCGTACGAGGTCCCTGACCAACAGGTCGCCAGCGCCGCAGGGTACCAACACCCGTACGGAACCAAAACACACCGTCACCTTCATGATAACACCACTTATGATTCACCAAACACTGCGCTCTCCACACACTATAAGATTCCACAGGCTAGCATATTAGTTTGTCCAAAAACTAATAGGAGCACAACACTATCTGACGCACATGGCAAAGGGAGCCCTAAGCCGTAGCCGCTCACAAAGCACCGTTGAAACAAAAAGGACAAAACCACCGATTCCGTCGTGTGTTTTCATAGCGCCGGGTACAGCGGCCGGTCGCACTGAATCAATTCGCAGTTTATTTTGTATCTATCGAATGCGAGTCGAGTATAGTAATGGCATTCAACATTGAGCACATTTCGATAAGATTACGCGAAATACGGGCTCGGGCGCGCGATTAGCGACAGCAACGGTCATAGCGAGGAGTATGAATAAAGAATTCGTTTGGAAGTTTGTAGCGGGGGGGTGTGACGCGGGGTGCGGGGTGCGACCGGTTCCCGCGCGCAGCCAATCGACAGCCGCATCACGGCGGGCAGCTGTGCGCCTGTGTCGACGCGTCATACCTGCGCGCCACACTATGCCGTGTGTCACTTGCATTGCATTGCATACCAACTGCCTCGAATTTTTGAATGAAACCGCCTTCACCAGCCCCTCGATAGGTAACTGAGTCACGATACGATTTTTCAGAACAGAGGAAATGACTAGTCGTCTCTGCTTTATATCATAAAATTGGATAACTTCTAACATACTGATGATAAAACAATACACCGACCTTATATTTTGTTTACAAATTCGTGTTACTAAAATGCAATGCAATTCGCTACTCCAAGGAAAACTGATTTTATACCAACAATTTTTATTTTCAAGACACCTAAACAGAATTTACCAACCAGTTATGATAGGTAGATATTTTTTACCAAACACAAAATCAATAGGTATAGGTAGGGTATTATTGCACACCTACCCA
Source organism: Erebia epiphron (assembly GCA_963932025.1). NCBI lineage: Eukaryota > Metazoa > Arthropoda > Insecta > Lepidoptera > Nymphalidae > Erebia > Erebia epiphron. The sequence goes on along the minus strand of OZ009948.1, from coordinate 35,910,565 downwards.
GGTAAGGAGAGAGGCAAGGAGAGATTGGATCTTTGACAGTATAATATGTTATACTGTCAAAGATCCAATCCCTCCTTGCCTCATTATCCTCATTTCTCAGGATAGTAGGTGCCATTGACTGAGCAAAAATCCATCGAATTTTCTTTGGATAATAAAATGCAGTTCAGCGGTTCCGCATATCTTTCGCATATCCGTGCTATCCAATACATTTGAAAAAAAAACTGGATTCATTAGGTAAATATCTATTGAATACTGTTTCTCGACTTGGCAGTAATCGGTCAAACATCATTCAGAAAGGAAACAATGGAACAGAATTTCCACATGAATAGATTGGAATGCATCTGAGGAAACTTTGTTACAAGTGAATTGCACAATGCAATTATTGTAGTGCTAATTTAGGTATTTTAATAACCAGTGAAATCGAAAGGATGTGCCAGTTTTAGTTATTATAACAGCCAACAGGAACTAGAACATATCTTGCAATATTACAAACAAAGAAAAAGATTTTAATATTTCACGGTTTTTGGATTAGAATCGAATTCGAATTCAATAATTCGATAATAATTTACAATGAAGTAGGAAGTTAGTAAGTGAATAGCAAATAATGATATAAAAAAATATATTATTAATAGTTATTCACCCTGACCTGAAAAGAAGCCCATAACCTAACTCACAAAACTATAAGAACAGCTAAACCTAAAGCTTTTGTCGATAAAAGAGTCCCTTGTAATTAGGCCTTTCCAATAAGTTTGCGTTTTATAAAAACTGAATTTATTGAGAAACATTTTAAAATGGTGCTTCAAGTCTACCATCCGTAGTCGGTAAGGCGCATTCTTATGTCTAATTCTAACATGGTCCCAACGGTCAGCCGTTAAAGCTCACCATGTCGAACACTATAGTGTTTGGTTCAAGGCTAAGGACATTAGTATGCGGAAAACAACACCGTAACCGACGCGGGACGCCGCATACATGACACGCGAACCTATGGAGCCCATTAAATGAACGTGCGATCCCATGCGTCTATTTATACATACTATAAAACAGTCTATGGATATAGTGCTGACTGCTGTAGAACTACAATATAATAATTATCTTGACTCTCGAGGCCCACATTTTTTTCCTTAGCCGAGTCGCTTTTCGCAGAAACGAGTAAGCGACGCATGTATAACGTCGCATAATCTAAAGAAAATGAAAGTTGTTCCATAAATATCCAAGTACTTTTTGACTACAGGTAAAATGAAAACATTAGTAGAAAATTAAAAATTAAACCAATGTTCCGGTCATTTGAACCTCTTTATTTGTATGTAATTAATATTGCTTAGTTGAATTATAATAAATGAATGAATCACATAATAAATTAATGAACACTCAAATATGTATCATTTGAAAGTAATAACATAGTAATATAGACGCATTCTACAGAAAAATATAATATTGAATACATTGCTATTTGGCTAATAATATTATGTTTGGTAGCTGATTTAGGAACAATAAAATTGGTTGTTCAATAATAGTTTATCTTGGGGTAAACCGGAGTAAATAAATACTAACAACATACAAAACAAGTAAAATAAAGATATACTCGTAGATACATGGACTACCGGAAGACCCATTTTCGCCATAATTAATTATAGCCAAAAATAAATTATATATCTTTATATAATAATTATTAATTTGCACGAGAAATTCAAATACATACATGATTGATGGCCGGTTTCTGAATTGAGAATTTCATGTTGAGTTTGTCTCAAAGAAAACTTAAAATTTTTGTTTCTGAACTGATATTGTGTAAGGTTTGAGAGTTGGAGCTTGCTGTTTTTGCTTGAATGCTTAATTCAGAAACCGGCCCAATATCAATTCAGAAACAAAAATTTGCTTATATAGTCCTGTAGTCTATGAGACAGACTCAACATGAAATTCTGAATTCAGAAACCGGCCGATAATTAAGAAAAAAAAATACGTTTATACTTTGCGAACGAACTGTACGAAAATTTCACTGTGACTAAATCAGCTAAATTATTAATTTAATTACCTATATATATATATATTAAATTTTAATGACCAATTGTTTTAGGACGATTAAATTTCTACATGTTATTATTGTATTGTTTGTTACTAATGGTTTACCCGGAATTTCTGAATAAGTACTATATAGAATTATGTTATGTAAAAAATAATATTTAATAAAATTAATAACATAAATAAGTAATAATCGCAATGAAATAAATACAAAAATATTTATAAGCAAAATATTTGGCACTACACCGAAAGGTTTTAACAAGAAAAATCTTTAAAATTTAAATACGGAGAAGACCGATTGCAAATAAGAGATCCCTTCCAAAAATAAGATATATTTTCACAGCACGCTAAACTACTTAGATTACAGCGTTAGATAGTCGACAGGTGATTAACAATATTTACAAAGATTAACAATATTCAAAACCTCCTTTCGTGCAAAAATACACGTTGAATAACATTCATCAAAATTTGTCATGCTGTACAAATGACTTTTAAGATTCTGTCCATTTCTCCAACAATAAAATGAAGGATAAGTACGCATAATAAGTGCGAGCAATTATTGGGACTCTAAAGGAAAATGGAGTTTTAATAGATTCTAAGTCGATTCTATTCTCAGCCAGCGTTTGTCAAAATATATAAAATTAACTACTGAATTTATCAAATGAATTCGTTAATATAATTATAGGTACCTAATCGAATTTGCCATTAGTAATAGGGCAAGAAGAGAAAAATAATTAATTAGTCATGCAAAGTGAATGTAATATATAACTTCCATTTCCCTTTAAATTGGTATCCCAATAATCGGAGTAACCGATCCTATAGATATTTATTTTTCGAGTGAAATATGCGATAATTGACTTCACTGTTCATACAAAATGTAAATAAATTACAATAGCGGTTTTAACCACTGAAAACATAATAAATAGCTTTAACAAGCATCAGCAAAATAAATTCTAATATATATAATATATATCATATAAATATCAATTAATGTATGTAAGTATATCATTTTGTTTTCCACGATCAGCAAAACTAGAACAATGAGTCATCCACAATTTTTATCGCATCTATGTATAGTATAAGTACCAACTTAGTCAAATAGCTCTTAAGCAATTTATCATAATAATATTAGCAGTCACATATTGAAATCACGCATTCACATTCATCGTCTTTTTCAATTAGTTGTTCTGTATTAATTACTTACACTTACATAAAGGATACACCAAATTGACATAAAACTATGTTACAATAAACAATAAAGATTCTAGATATTATTATAATAATGGGGAATATTCTACAACAAATATTCGATACTGGTGTTTTATGTATTGGTTGTACTCTCGGTTTTGTTCTAACTACTAAATAAATGTATAAGTTGGAAACTGAAAAAAATAGAGAAAACATTGAATGTAAAAGGAAAAAAAAATTTACTCCTCAAACATCTCAATCAATAATAATAATTAATTAATTATAATATTATGTAACAGAACAGAACCAATGATATTTAACTATGTGCAATGGCACCAATCGTTATTATTTATAATATAATAGAAAAAAAATGTTATAAAAAGCAAGAAGTGACTAGAATTAAAGAGAAATAAACTCCGAGATGAAAGTATAGCAACAAAGGATTCACAGAAGGTATCTTATCAGTAGTAGCAATAAGTTGTGGTAACAACAATATTATGCCTAAATAATATTTATTGAAATGCAAAATTAATACGTTATTTATTTATCATCGAATCTCACGAACACTACGTCCTTTGGATGATTCTAGTAGATATTGCAGTAGAGGGACCAGCCCTTACGCTAAACACCGACGTTATGGTATTGGTCGATCATTTATATTATGGTGAAATCCCTACTTCTTTATCACAAGACAAATAACTAATAATTCTAAATCAGAGCACCTTATAATTGTAGAGATCACCGCATACACCTAGATGATTTGAAGCGCCATCACATGGCACTTGCAAATGTACAATGAATATTATACAGTGTCGTTAATAGGTACATATTGACAATTTACTTAATAAATAAAGTACTTATAGGATTAACAACCAGGCACGTTAGCACTAAGCTTAGCATAAAAATTTACTACTCACCAAGGTTGATAGAATTCGAGTGTTGAAAAACTTTATCGTTAAAAAAATGGTTGCCTGTAAAGTCGGTATACGGGCGAAAGTTTTACGTGACAACGTATGTCTGTCTCTCTCGCTCTTAGGCGGGCTAACCATGCCCGAGTGGAAGGGACGCGTGCCTCTCACTCGCTCTCATTGTGAGCGCATAACGTGAGCGGAGCGTAACGCAGTTTCTTGAAGAGTCACCCGGCAAACCAATTTATAAGACGTTGTCACGTCAAAAAATTAAAGCTCAAGTGCGTCCATACAACTGCAGCAAGCACTCCAAGCGGAATCCTTTCGAAATTAAAATCGGTGGTACAGAATGTTTGTTCAGTAAATCAAGGACCCTCAAGGTTATTGTTTCGACTATTTTTGGTGAGATGTAAAATCCCATACTAACCTTACAGTTCAATAACGACCGGATAACCTCCACGAACGTTATTAACCACTGCCATCGAAAGAAAACTGAGTATTAATTAATTTATAGAGAGCTCATTACACTTTTCCGTCCATTCAGACTTATAATTCTTTGGAAAGTTTGTCATGTTCCACCGCGCTACGAAAGATTCGTCGATCGAAGCCGGGCGCCACGTCGAGCGCTGCTAAACATCGCTCTCGCCGTCGGTGACGTGGGCGGGCTGGCCAAAGTTCCTCGTAATGGATTCGCTGACCGTTCGAATGTTCGCTAAGTACCTGTGGGCTGGCTCATCTGAGTCATAGATTGCGCTGAGTGACTCGAGCGATACCAGCGCCTCCGAGTCTAATAGGCGAGAGGAAGCGCGGGAAGAGACGTCATCATCGCGGTCGAAGTAGCAAGAGTTTACGTCACTAAGCGCTGCCTCCGCGTCCGTAAGTCCCGCTTCGTTTAGCATAGAAACGTTTTCCAGCGCCGGATCATCAGTCGTGTAACCTGTACTCTCTGGTTGTCCACCATCTCCTTCCCCCTCCCCTTCTGAGCACGATGAACTCCACTCCGACTGACTTTCCCCGTAAAGACCCATTTCTCTATGGTTAGAAGTGGCCACCTATAAGCAATTTTGGACATTAAAATTACTATTACACACTAAACTACATTGATTTATTTAAATCGAAGTACATACCCGGCTATGCAGTCTCTCTTGTAACTCTTTCTCCTGTTTCTCTTTTGCTATCGCCGTTTCTGACTTTCTTACACTTGGCACACTGCAACAAAACATAAATTTTATAAACTTTTAGTTACGTACGAGTAAATTAGACGTAAACCATCGAAGAATACCATGGTTTTTCGCTGTTCTGTGTTAGAAGCCAGATTGTGAAGTTTCCTAGCTCTAAATTATATCCAACACTAGACCGATAGGCATTGCATTGCTAACTTTGCATGCTCGCCATTAAGTCATTTGACTATAGTCATAAAATCTGTAAGGCAAATTTTAGCGCCATGCCAAACAATGCTAATTCCGTGCCCACCATAATCCACAGCCTAAGTCAACGGCATAGTGACAATGTTACCGCCGTGTGAAATCCGTGAGCCATGCCATAGAATTCGAATCTCGTTTAGGCTAATGCCGTGAGCAAGCAAATATCGAGCATTACCTGGAATCCTGGTCGGCAGAGTGCGTGGGCGAAGGCAGTTCGACGACCACATCAGTGGGCAGAACGCCGGGGAAGTCCCCGGGCGGCTTGAGCGGGGAGGCGGCGACGCGCGGGCTGGGCAGCTCTTGCCGCGCCAGCTGCGTGATGGCCGCTAGGCCCACCGCGTGTAGCGGACTGCTGTTGTTGTTGCAGTTCTTAACCGCTTCCACTGATGAGTTTGGCACCCTGGAAAAATTTTCAAAGTTCAAATGGTCCTATATACTAAGTCGGATGGTAGCTCTATTTACTGTTCTTATTTTTAGCGTTTGACCAGGCTTACGACAGCTCTACTATTTAATGTACTAGATAGAAATTTCTTTCAAATATTTCGTCACCCTGGACTTCGCCATATACATGAAACTGCATGCGTGGCTGTGGCAGTACTACTGCTAACACAGCTGTTTTACGTGTAACTTATATTTTCTACGACGACGCCTCAAAGCTTCGGTAAATGCAAATTGAAATAATAACGTGATTTAAATAAGAAACAAAGTTACCTTAGTTCTAATTTCAGGTCCTTTCTTTCTACTTTAGGAGAATTAATTTTAATTAGATTTTTATCATCCAGCAGCCTTTGAATCTCTCTCTCGAAAGGAGGCACGCACGCCACGTCTGACGGACTCCGCTTAGTGAACACTTCTCTGCTGTCGTGGTTCAAGTGCTTCAAATTATTCGGTCGACTCCCCGAACTCGAAAACGAACTAGTTCTTTGGGTAAGCCGATGTGGCAGCTCCTTTTTATCGGTTTGGCTACATCCGTCTCTTTTAACGGAGGCTTGGAGCATATTGATTATGCTCTTTTGCAGTTTCTCTTCCTCCTTTTGAAAGTTTATACTACCGTCGAGAATTTTTTCCTCTAGTGAAGACTTTTTATGTATTTTATGTTTGGAATATATCTCGTTTAGGATATTAGGGGTAGGTTTATTGAGTCGAATAGGCGGGTAGTCGTACGCGGAATTATTTTCAGTTCTTTGTGGTCTGGGGGGAGGTAACCAGGGGGAGGGTCTCGGGGGAGAAGGAGACGCGTCCGTAGTCCGCGAGTAGCTCTCGTCTGAGGAGCTGAGACTGGGGGAGCGTGTTAGAGAGCTCAGTTCGTCTGCAGAGGAATGCACTCTCGGACTTCTCGCTAGAGGTAAGCTCTCACTAGAACGCGGCCGTGGAAGCCTAGTAGGCAGTCTTCTCTTATGAACAGCCGGAGGCCTTGGCTCTTGTGGACGAGGCCACGGCGGAACCAGAGCTCTCGGTGGAGGCCATCGCGGATTTCCACTTATTCCATGCGGCGGTGGAGGTGGTGGGGTATCTTCGGTTTCCTTGTTTCTCCGTCCTTTGCTGCCTTTGTGATTGTTACCATTGCTTTGGTGACCGTTTGGAGGCAGGAGCGGCTCATTTTCCCCTGTCACTGAGGCCTCTCTGAGAGGAGGTAGCCTCGACGGTTGCGCTGCAGATCTTCTCGCCGAATTTTGTAACATCGCCAACGGAGTCGCTACACCACCATAAGCTGTCTGAGGATTTGGTGGTAGACCATTTGCGTTGTTTTGGATGTTGCTGGTCGATTGTGTTCTATCTGTCAAAAAGTAGGTAGTCATCTCCCCTTTCCCTTTCACCTTAACTTTGCCTCGACATATAAACTGGTAAGGCATATCTTTTAACACTTGAAACACTTCCTCCGTTACTTGAGTGTGATTCGGTAACCCTGTTGAGTCCATTCTAGAGGCTACATTGACTGTATTACCCCAGATGTCATATTGAGGTTTCCTGGCTCCAATCACGCCAGCCACCACAGGCCCGACATTAATGCCTGGTAAAAAATAAAGCAGATTAACTATGTAGGACTAACATACTAAATTAAATTTAGGAAGCTGAACAATAAACTTACCGACTCTTAACATGAAGTTATTGTAAGAATTGTCATTGATGTCTTTCAGTTTGTCTCTCATGGCAAACACGAATTCGACCAGGGTGGCCATGTGTTTCTTAGTACTTGCATCATCCGACATCTTCTTGTCGGGAATGAGCCCAACGGCAGCCATGTACGTGGACCCGACAGTTTTAATTTTATCTATTGCACTAAAATGGTCCTCTCCTAACAACTGAAACAAAGTAACAAAATTTGTCCTGGTCAGCACTCTAAATGCCATCGAACTAGTCGGTAAGAGGTACAGTGTGCCTCAATTATTGTATGAAAATTCCTCTACCTGTACGTCAAAATCGATACATCTGTAAAATAGACATACCAAAATCTTAAAACTGGGTGTTATTGTTATTTTCACACAATCAAAATCTAAAGTTATGAGGGTACATATGACTTGTTTTTTGAAGTATGTTACCTACTATTGCGTATCTTCATTTTCTCCGCCAATAAAATGACTCGATGTCACTCGGATTTAGAGTGGACAGCCAGCAGGGCGCGCGATTGGCTGAATTTATAGTATTCTTGCTGCGGCAATGGATTTCGTCCAATAGTGAAAGAGTGTTAACCAATCAGAGGTGATTGCGATGTATCAATGATTGATGCAAAAAATACGCGGTCGCCCTGCTGGTATAAATGACTTTTTTGACACTCATAAATTATTCCTGTAAAATAAGCTTACATACATCGTGCAAGTAAACTTATGGTGGCTCCACACGGTTCAAAAACCAAGGAAAGGCAACGTTGGCGCAACTTAAGCGATACCTATGTCCTATAATAGTAGTTATATAGTACATACTGCTGTCGATGATGATTACATGAAATAAGAAGTGAATGGAGTAAAAAATTGTGTGTGTCAACTCCGACGCACGACTGGAGTTTACTCCTTAGGAACAAAAAGTGTTACCATGGAAACATAAACATAACGTAACGTAACGGAGAAAGTTTGATTTTACTCCCCATAAATTTTAATACCTCGGGCTTATAGATATATGAAAATCGATTCTTAAGGAGTAAACTCCAAAATGATGAGGTAAAAACTTACCTCATCGAAGTCAGCAATAATCTCGTTGAGCAGTCGCAGACACTCCATGCCCTGGTTGTTGCCATCTAATTCCATGTAGAACTCGTGGTAGTTGGTAATGGACGCGAACACTACTCCCACGCGTTGGTACGACTGATGGTAAAGTTCCTGCACCAGATTTTATTTACTTAGGAATTATAATATTTAGTGCTATAGAATTTAATGTCAAAGTGAGTAATGCTTGTCAATGACTTATGTAGTCCATTTTAATACCATGAAAAGTGTAAGTACTAAGTAACGATACACCAGCTGTCGACTTCAATCACACTAATTTTTACAGTAGCTAATTTTGCGGTCCATAATAATCAAGGAACAAGAAGATTAATTTACTCGCTAAAACAGGCAAATTCCTTGAAAAAGACGGAAATTGTCTGTCGATTTGCATCTCTGCTTTACTCAATACTCAATTTATTTGTAAAATGTAGGACATACAGGTGTCTCTTATGTTACGATGTTACGTCATGTTTTGACTCTACCACCGGTTCAGAAAAAAGCCCACGGCCCATTTCCGTTTTTGACGAATTTTTGTACAAAGCTTGCTTGCATCTCAAACGCGGTCTTCACATATTATGCTTCTTTTCATACCGGAAAATCTGTGTTAAATTTGAAAAATCAAATGCTTACAAAATTCCGCTCATTGCCAGCCTTGAAGAGTGGTGTTAATAGGTGTAAAATATTGTGCAAGCGATATTTCGCATTCACTTACCATGTTAGTTCTAAACTGGTCCAGGAAATGCGTCGCAACGTGCGCTGGGAGCAAATTGAACAGTATTCTTCGATTTGATGCCTATAATGAAGACGATTTATTGCAATAAAGTATTGATATCATAATAACTCTACTTCTTAAGACGATATAAGGGAATTTTTAAGACAAAAAATCATGAAAGGCGTACAATTTGCATTAAAAAAGAAGATTATTTAATTCTAAGGGCCTGAACAAATGAACAAGGTATTTGACATCTAGTCAAAATAGTAACTTTTTCAAACGTCAAAACGCGGTCTTAGTATGGGACTTTGTACGAAATTCTGACTTGTGACGTCATCAAAGTGCGACGCACTTTTTTACTTTAATCGATAGTTTAAAATGGTTCATCAATGTAAAACTAACAGGAGACGTGAAAATTACGATTTTTGGATATCCTCTATTTAATAATAACTAAAACAATATTTAATTGAACAGTAGTCAGTTATGGTAGTAAAGCTGTATCAACTTCAAAATAATATACCTCAAAAATACTCTACGCATCTGGGTTCTTACGGCGATTGGGAAGGACAACATGCTAATCATAGCTATTGACATAGATATGAGCATCAAAAGGTAAAAACACAAAGTGTAAACCGCTACACCGTATGGTAGCAAAGCTGAAGTCCGGACGCGAAGCACGAAGAATTTCGTACAATGAACTGTTATTACCTGTCTCTGTCATTCTCGCGTGAATATAATGCGTCTCGTTCGCACAGATGCAATGCCAGAGAGAGGTAATAACATAGCTCAGGCTACTTATGCAAGCTTTGTATGGGAACCCTAAAATAAAAAATGTAAAGCTGATTTTTGGCAGAAGTGTTCCTTGGGGTCTGAGAAGTACCTCTTAAAAATTCCCCCCTCCTAGGCCACGGGCGTTCCCCCCCACCCCCCCAAACGTCTCCCCAACCGCAGTTTTTTGTAATTTTCTCAAAAAATATTAGTGCTAGGAAAAAGCCATCTATGGCGAAAATATTCTACATTAAATAATCTGCCAAGTAGCATTTAAATCATTATGATAGGACAAATAATTTTGGAAATACGCCTGCTTATTTTGCGTATTTTTTATTTTTTTGAAAAATTGTTTAATTTTCTTGTGATTTACACGAAAAGTATTAGAGTTATGAAAAAAGCCACAGGATCAAAATGAAAGTGCATAAAATTGTCTACAAAATGATTTTTATTCCATTTCAATAGATCTAATACTTTCGGAAATATTACGATCGAAAATGTGCATGACATTTTATTTGAAAATCATCGATGCTATAATACAATAAAGTAATAGTAATAATCATGATATCTTTATCTATCTATCGACAAAACAACATCACACTAACATCGTAAATAATGGGAGGAGGGGGGTTTGTGGAGGGGGGAGGGGTTGTGGGAGGGAGGAGGGGGTTGTGGGATGTGGTGGGGGGTTGTGGGAGGGGGAGGGGGGTTGTGGGAGGGGGAGGGGGGTTGTGGGAGTAGGGGATGTTATAAAAATAATATGTTACATTTATGCGTTAATTTCTATTTATTAAGTATTTATTAAGCTAAGTCTACATGACTACCACCGGTTCTTACACAACAGCAAGGAATATTTCGAAAACTATTTGTCCTATCAAAATAAACTAAACACTATTTTATAGGTAAATTAATAATCTTTGTACTAAGTCCTGACAGCTTTTTCCTAACTCTAATACTTTTTCTTGAAATTACAATAAACATTTACGGATTTTACAGAGGTTTAGTTTTTTATTCCAGTTCGGCAGCCATATTTCCGAAACTATTAGTTCTATCAAAATAAAATAAAAACTATTTTCAAGATAATTTAATGAAGTTCATTTTTGCTACTTATGTTTTTTTTCCTAGTTCTATTAGTTTCTGTGGAAATTCAAAAATATAACCACGGTTGTTGAAAAAACCAAAAAAAAATTTTTTGTTTTTTCAACAACCGTGAATATAGGTTATAAAAAGAATATAGGTTGCCATATTTCTCGAACTATTGGTCCTATCTAAATTCACCATAAGACTTTTTTGTGGAAATTGCAAATAACATAGGATTCTAGCAATGTTTTTATTTTTTTTCGTAAACTATACATGGATATATATTCGAAATTATTAGTCCTATATTTATAAACTATTTTTTTTTAAATAACTGGTTAAATGGTTGTTGGTGGTTTATTGTTTCTGGGTGTTTTTTGCCTGGCTCTAATAGTTTTTTAGAAATTACAGAAAACATATAAAATTTTGAAAAATATTGCTTTCATGTTAACTACGACAGGTATATTTCCGAAATTATTAGTGCTATCAAAATGAACTAAATACTATTTTGTAGGTAATTTAACTATGTTTTTTTATTGCTTCAACGAGTTTTTCCTAACTCTGTTATTTTTTTTTCGAAAATTGAAAACAACGTACATGGTATTTGCATATTATTTTCTTTATCTAACACAATAGGTAGGCATATCTCGAAAACTATTACTCTTATCAAAATAAACTACATATCATTTTATAGTTAATTTAATAACCTTTCATTTTGCTTTAGACAACATTATTGTAGCTCTGTCAGTTTTTATGGAAATCACAAGAAACTACATTACAAAAAGCCATACATGCAAATTATTTTCTATTCATGCACAAAGGGTTAACATATCTCCGAAACTTATTATATAAAGTCTTATCGAAATTTAATGAAGATAATTTTCGCCATAGAAAGTTTTTTTCTAGCACTAATACTTTTTGAGAAAATGACAAAAAACTGCGGTTGGGGAGACGTTTGGGGGGGAGGGGGGGTGAGGGGGAACGCCCCAAGGAACACTTGTGCCAAAAATCAGCTTTACATTTTTTTTTTTAGGGTCAATGTTTATTAGTCCCGTGCTAACAGTTCATTGCACGAAATTCTTCGTGCTTCGCGTCCGGACTTTAGTTCCTTTTAAGAGGGAAAAAATGTTGCCTGACCAATAGTATATGTACCTGTAATGCATCCATGTCCCTCTTCTCGTCACGAGCCTGCACTTGCCAGAGGAAGTCTAAGCGGGCCGTCCACTCTGTTTGCCGCGCGTGTAATAACACTGCCAATGCGAGCGCTACGGTCCACGCGGACGCTACGTAAGCGGACGATACCGCTCCGGGACTGAAATTAGACACGATTTTTCAAATTTTTGAAGTGAAAATTCTTTAGAATCGTTGTGATTTGAAAAGTCGATAAAACGAAAAAAGAGAAAAACATATTCATAATAGGATTTAGACTGCGAGAGAATGACAGAATACAAGTTATATTTATCTCACTCTCTCGTAGGCTACTTTTCTTTTTAAGTTTCACTTCAGCCGTGTGTTACTAAAAATAAAAATAAAATAAAATAATTTCACACACACACTTTTTTTGGGGGTTTATAGATGTTAAAAGTTGAAAATGCCTTACGTGGCCGCGTAAGGTGCTATCGGGTATTTTATTGCTAATCAAATCAACAATCCCTTATCAAACGTCAAAACACGCAGTTAGTGTGGTGGTATGAAACTGATTTGTGACGTCATCAACAATAAACGTACTGGTTTTTACGTTACGTACAAAATCAGGTTACTTACTCGGTCATAAGATCATAGCAATCGAAGAGGTGCTTATGGTATATCAATATAACAGTCACATATCCAGTCGTCATCACAGCCAGCAGAATACCCTTGACCAATATCGGCAGCCTTAAGAACACAGCCACTGTCAGCATACTGAGGCAGCATCCCAGAGTTATGTACAACGGGATGGGACAAGCCAAATGGTCGGTACTGCTCCATAAGTTAGCCGCCAGGTTTCCAGATGTTGAGCGAATGGTATCCATTGTGATGTTATCCGTCAAATTAGCGCATACGTTCGCCTCGTGACACGTTATCTGAAATCGGGGCAACTTCTCCTGTTAATTAATACAGTAGTAAGTATGTTAGTTGCTTGTATAGGACTGATGGAAAGTTTACGTCAGTTTTAATAAGCTTAAATATTTTCTTATTGGCATGGTTTGTCAGTAGGATGGTAACCACACTTATCCAAAGACCAGACCCAAGTCGGTTAAAAGTAAATTCCTTCTCGGTTCGGGACCTCACAATTACAAAACTACTACCATTGCGCTCAAAAGGGATGGTCAAAACGTCTCAACTAGAGCAGGTAAATAATGTAAACCGCAGTAAGGTTAAAATCCTTTGTTTTCAATTTTAAGTGGGCTAAAATCCTAGACAACCATTGATAAAACCGTCCTACTGACGCAGAGCTAAAGCTAATACTATTGCAATTAACTTACAACATTAACTTGTCCGACAGCATATCCCAACACAATAGTGAACGTTGTGATAGCATTCCTCAGCGCAAAGGGTCTGGACACATCGCAGGGTATGAGCCTCAGTCGAGCGGCGAGCGTGAGCGCAAGCACAGCGGCGGACCAGGCGAAGGCTGTTACGAAGAGTAGCAGTAAGATGGTCGTACGGGGCAGTATCGCGGCTTGCAATGCTCCTGCTGCCACCAACGCTCCTAACGCGGCGCTGAGAGACCCCGCCCATCCCCCGTCTGTCGATGCTCTATACTGAAATTAAAATAAAATGCGTCTTTTTTGTTTTAAAAAAGGCAGTATTTAAAGTAAAGAGACAGGCAGGACTAACACCGTTAATTCACAGTTACCATTTTAGGTACTGATAAAGATAGGCTACGCATTTATTTTCGGAGCGTCTGCCATCAGAGATGACAGTAGTCAACGATTCAGAGACCTAGGGGTAATGTGAGAAAATGTAGGAAAAATAGGACATCGAAATTGGTCATCAAGCCAGTTTCCATTTTGGGTTTATTGCGATTATGCCCACCAGTCAATGCAATCTTTACCTATCCAATAAAAATTAAAGTCCTGAATCGCACCCTCACTGAACACCCACGGCCCAGCCCAAGCTCTTGGAGCTAGAAACCTGAAATTTTGCAGGATCCTTTTAAAATTTTCACGGGAACATAGATGGGAGCGTTTGATAGTCGATCGACAGGTATGCGCTGTCGCATACCTATATCTTAATTGTCGCATACCTATATGTTAATTTGTGTCTACCTCAAATTTTGCGACAAAATTAAATACCTGTGCTTCCTTATCAGCGTCTTTGAAACAAAGAGTGAGGAGGTGAACGTGCGTTGCCTTTTCTCGATGCACAGACCGCGCGTCGATCGCTTGCGCCAGAAACTTGTTGACGCGATTCGAGGGCTGGTGGTATACAGACGAGTGACGCTTTTTCCCCAGCCGCTTGGACTTCTCCGTCACTTTATTCTGTACAAACACAACCACAGTTCAAAACTCCAACTCTTGTAATCACACTCTATTGCCGCTATTAGACGGAGGGGTTTATAGGGTGAAGGGTTATTGCGTTACACATCAAGAGACATAAGTGAAGGGCCGGTAACACCTAAGAGTTCAGAACCCACGGCATGCCGACTCCATGCTCCACGTATAGTTCCAACTGACCTTAGAAATAAAAGTTCCGGAATCCGAAGCAGCATCGCATTATCGAATTAGCAAAATATACATCGAGATATTGACATTAAAGAGAAAGAAGTAGTAACTTTAAAGTCTTGTGAAGAAGAAATACTTTACGTAAACTGACTTTACGAAGACTGAAGTTTCGAAGGTTTTCACATTTTTTTTGGCATAATATGGCCATTATAAAATGAATAGTTTTATACAATAGAATAAGTAAATCGCTCATAAGATTAAGTCTAATTGTTAGAATGAAATCCATGCAGGTTATTTAGTGTCGGTCATGCCATGCCATGCTTAGGTAGCTAAAAGTTGGGATAGCGAGTGAAACACATAATTCGGTGCGTTTGACTTTATTCTCAAACAAAATTCAATAAAAACAATATCAATTATAGTTTCACAGTTTTGAAGGAAAATAAGTCCCCAATAAGAGAGAGGTAAGTAGTGTAGGTTTTGAGTGCTCGTTGGTCTATTGCGTCTTCAGCTGACTTGATCGATTTAATTTGTTGTTAATAAAACATAGGTGCGAACGGTTGATTCGCGAGGTGCGAACCAAGTGTACATACATAAATTCCGTAATCTTTTATGGGATGTTTAGTGTCACCTGGTGAGTGGTGGAAAACAATAATACACAAGAACAATACACTGTCTGCGCTTACGGTTTCAGCGGGTATTTGTGGTAGAACTAATGTCCAAGAACGGAACATCTGAAAAACAACGAGCAGACGTTCCATGTTAATTATTTGGACTGGAATTAAATATTTATATACATTTATGGACTTTATGGAACCAGTTTTAGAAAAAAAACATTAAAGGTTGCTTAAAATATTGGATCTATCCATTCCATTATTCGGTACTTTAGAAATAAATATTTACCTAATACCTATAATTTGGCAAATAAACCGATAATCCAATAGCAATTTGTTCAATGATAATGGAATTTTAATGACAGATAAGGATCTATACAGAATGTTGTGCATGAACTTTGGTAAATTCGGTCACGCAAGTTAGGATTGTGAAGAATATTTTCATCTATATGTCTGTGAAATAAAAATAGTGTGCGAAGCGTAAAACCCTCGCAAAAACATTTCGGGTGCTGTGAGGAAGCTTTGGAGCATAATTTGAAAATTCAGAAAAGCAGCATATTTAGTCCGAAAATACACTCGAAATCATTCTAACTACCAGAAAAAACATAAAGCGAGGTTATAAAACGTTGGGCATATGAGATGCATTAGACCAATGCATTTCATGTACATGAGTGTCAAGCAGATTTTATTGAAGATGGGATTTGAGGCGATATGGTTCCATTTGATAAATTGATATGTATTTTAATGTGAACATCCCACGACCATATTTTAAATCCCGCCTTATTATACCCAACGTATACACATTTTTTTCTGTGACTGTAAGTATAATGTGTGTACGTGTTTCTATTCCTCTACTCAGTAAAGCTTAATTTAATTGTGCATATTTTCACTTCACACATAAAAGTCCCAATCGGTGTGGCCATAATTAAAAATATTTGTATGTTCCTTTAAAATGATGAAGCCTTAAAAATTCGTGATGTCGACATTTCTTATAGTAATGTTCTAATTATGACCAGTCGAATTGAGTGATTTGATATCTGAGCCGGCTATACATAAGGGGAGTTTAATTAAAATATAAATATTATTACCAGGCGAGATCGCAGTGGAGTCGGAATCTCATACAATAAAACAAAAGTCCTGACTCACTGAACGAAACCCGCAGAACCCTAACACTTGGAACTAGAAATCTGGAATATTGTAACTATAGAGCTTTATTATGTAGACAACGAATAAGGCCGTGTTTTTCGAAATTTCCAATGGAGCGAAAGTCGAAACCGCGGGTAGTCGCAAGTTAAAAAAAACCGGAAAGGTCACGCGACGCGCCTTCAAGCAACGTGGAATACGTTGCAGGGAGATGGGGGTCTGTAATCAGTATAGCCAGCGACAGTGCGTGTGCGTGGTTAAGGAGTGCGAGGCATTGTTTGCATTGCACAGAGAACGTCGGCATGTCGGTGGACCGTTGCGTGTGTGCGCAGGGCGTGGTGCTGCATGACCGCGTCGAAGGTGTGGTGGTGCGGGGCGGTGGAGGGTGGCGGGGCGGCGGGGGCGGGGGCGGGCCCGCTCACGTGCTCGCCGCGCAGCGCCGCCAGCCGCAGCGCCTCCGCCGAGCCCGGCTCCGCGTGCAGCGCGCGCCGCAGGTCCAGCACCTGCCAATGCGTGTCACACGCTCACACGCCGCTAAGCTAAACTCCACAATCTCATAGATAGTTAAATCGACGAAGACGCGCCCCACTCTCGTTCATTATGATGATGGCACCATTTAGCATGCGGTATATGAAATAGGAAAGTACTCGTATGAATCTAATGATGACCATAAAACATTGGATAGAAGCAGGCGTTACTCTGCGGAAGTCCATCATAATTTAAAAACTAGAAGTTTAATTTGCTATAATCCCCGACAATAGTCAAATAATGTGGTACAGTGTGTATTCCGCACTTATAGCCCGCGATATTCACCACACCACAGAAATCCTCCAAACTACCCTCAACGTACGTTTCACTCTGATACCGGAGCATCTTGAAGATATGTTGACTTGACAATGCACGATTGTGAAGTCTAAGAAGATTGTGACCAAACACACACGACTATATAAAAATAATGTATGTAGAACAACTTTCATGATGAGACGAAAAATAGTGAGCGTCTTCGGTGATTAAACTATCGAGACAGCGCCACAAGTTATGGTTGATATAACCAGAGGCGGCGCTACTGTGCACAAAACGAATAACTATCTCTCTAGCCCTACTTTGTATCGCTTTAGGCATGAATACTGTTTATATATTTTACAAAATATACGCACAATGAAAGTTTCAGTGTTTTTTTAAAGATTTTAGTTTAATTTTCTCAAAACGCCACCGCCAACCTAAACTTGTGACACTGTACTTACTAGCTTGTCAGAGTGTACACTGTACTTACCAATATAACTATTTTTAAATTTATTTACGGCTCTGGTTGCAAGTCCTTAATGTCTTAACAATAGAACATCGAGTTTACGCCACAAAACATAATGAAGCTGATTATCTTTACTCTGGTTTACGCCAAGAAATGTAGTAATTATAACATCATCTTTGCTAAGGACTAAAAAATGTTTTCTTCATGTGGTATACAATATTGTAATTTTTTATTGTACACCTATAACAAGTAGTTTCATTGCAAAACTTGCAAAGTACTTTTAGTTTGAGTAAATCATGTCACATTTTTAACTTGAAAATCGAAATACACATCTAGGTTACGGTTCTGATCGGTCAGAAGGTATTATTCATGTGTTACCTATTACCTGTCACGTTTACTACTTAATACGATTTTGCTGCTAGGCAACAGTATGCGTAGTGCTTTCGTATAAAATCTATATACTTTAAATTAATAAATGTTACTTAATACGAAGCACGATGCTTACTAAGTTTTACTTATTTAGCATACAAATCACAAAATCTAACGACTACTTTTGTATGGAGTGGTAAATTAAGATTAGCGTCAATATTGTAAGATAGAGTCCCAATTCTGATCAACACCATCTCTAAACTAAAATGAAAGCTCTATTTATATAGCTATCCCTTATAATACTCCCTGCGGAAAGGGGCAACACTAGATTTAGAGCCGTAATTTTAGTTTAGTTTCTAAGAGCATAGCAATAAGAATTATGCAGATTTCTTGTTCCATGGTTTAGAGATTGCGTTAAACAGAATTGGCCCAGACTTATTTTATCAATGGTATCATTATAATATTATTAAATACATAAACTAATTGAAAGGTAAAGTATACATACAGTAGCATAAACAATAAACATACACAGAACATCAAAGTAATTCGAGTAACAAGAAACAGGCTTACCTTAGGAGTACAAAGGTGCGGTTCACCAAAAAAAGAATTATTATCACTCGACAAACATCTGGAGAAAGAAAATGGACAACGACCTCGTACTGTTTAGCGTGTCCAGTAAAGTGCGAGACAGTTTGTATAACGAGAAGTGCAAAGAATTATTTTTATTTATATTTAAAAATATAATATGTAAAGAATATATAAAAAATATATTCATGTGGCTCAATATTTAAATTTGATAAGAAAAGGTTTTGATAAAAATATTGGTTACCTTTCTAGCAGCGTTTGCCTTCAGTTCCTGTGGTGATGCGGCCATATTGGAGAATGGCACATCTACGTTGAATTTTATTGAGTGTAACAGTTGGACTACAACGTTGGATACATTTTTGAAAGACAGCTTGCGACGTGACCCTGACCCGATTCCTCCCGCTGATAGATACATCTGGAAAGGCATAGTTATTTACTAGGTATTTACTCGAAACAGTACTTTAAACAACAATAAGATTAGATGTAAAAATAATCTTCTTTTACTTCACTCTCCATTCATTTCATTTCAAATATTTTTACACCTCCATCGGAGGTTCTACGGTAATCATTGTTGCAGAATTCTAAAAATAAGTCGTTTGGTAGTTGTTCTGGGCAAAGATACTCGTGAAAAATTATACGGTTGATACTATAGACATTGGTGTATTTTCTACATCTCAATCAGGAGTTGTCCGTGCAATCAGTGATACATAGTTAAATATGGGCTCGATTGGACTATGTATGTAACTTTTTTTTAGATGCAACTATTGAATCCTTTACAGATAAAATACAGAGATAGCTTGAATGGAATCTGGAATACTCAGTTCGGAAAAACTAAACATTTGATAATTAGTGCTCGATTGCAATGAAACTCGTTGACAAGTGGTGATGCTGCCTAAGCGGAGCGCGCTTACCTAGAAAATGACTAGCAATTTTGGATTTGAAGATACCGATATTAAAAGTGGAGGTGGAAGCCGTGAGGGCATTCCATATCCTATCGGTTAAAAAACGAGTAAGCAAATCGCTTTCTACACACGTAATTCTACACGTACAGTCAATTTCATGGTAATAGTTTATAGTAGAAGAAAACTAACTTTTCTTCGTCTAGGTGGTGGTATGATGAAATAAGTCTGGATGGAGTGGTCCCGCAGGTAGGCGTTCCTGCTAGCACCGTGCCCCGGCTCCACCTCGTAAGCGCCGCCGAGACATTCCAGGGTAGCTTGCGTTATGTGAACGCGGCTGAAAAATAGACAAATAGATAATCGGAAAGCGGAATACATGAATAAGACATCCTTCTCTGTCTTCAGCCCATTGCCGACTCACTACTGAGCACGAGACTTATGAACTCATCTCAGAATGAGAAGGGTTTGGCCATGCCCATAGTCAATTCATTGGCGGACGAATGAGGGCTACCGTTTTTATGCTCACTAGTTGGCGCCACTTGTGAGTAAGGTCCATAAGTATAGCTGTAAATTTGGTAAACAAGCATATTTCTGAAAAAAAAATCCCTTTTGTAAATAGTAAACATACAGGAACCAGGGAAATACTAAGCTATGAATTAGCTGTTCTTTCAGTCCGCTTATTTTTGCGCCTCTTTTTCTTAGCTCCGCTTTCAAAGTACGAGCACTGGCATTTATCGACACGTGTCTTACATCTTCCATAGTTAATAGGTTATTGCCAAATATTCACAACATTAACTAAATAATCAGACTCGCGATAAAAGCCCAGTGATATTTGACATTTCGGAGACCTCACTCTACACTAGCGCCCCTAGCGGCGAATTTAAACGCGGTAGCCCTCATTCGGTATTTATTACTAACGACCTCAAAATAAGTACTGAGAACATTTCATAAATAATGGGAATTTTTACTTAAAAACAAAGAGGCTTAAGTTTTTGAACAAGGATGTTTTTTTTGGAATGCTTTAACAACTACCATCAAAACATACATTGTAGCATCTTTTATCAAAAAGCTTTTGTTATGATTTCACTGGGACACAGCAAAACTAAATCTTAACTAAAATACTGATTTCCTGCAAATTCATTAAAAAAATAAGGTAAGTACCTACCGTACCTAGTCGAATATAGTCATACCTATTATTCAAGATAGTTACTTACGTAAATTGGAATATCCTCGGACAAAAGCTGGTATCTACCTTTAATAAATAATCGAGAGTAGTTTTCTCCGAATAGTCTCTATCTTTTCTCTTTCACGGTAGAAATATTATTTCAATAAGCCACCTACCACCCCCTACACCCGACAACTCGTCGGCTATTATACGATATTCTATGACGTCGGGCTGGGATTTAGTAGTGTGCTTCGGATTATACGACTAAGTAAGTAGTCTAAAATCTGAAATTCACAATATACCTACGTAGGTACCGGAAACTGAAAGGTAGGAACGCATGAGTATGTGTGTGCGATTTGTAACGACAGCATTGTCTTGGCGTTATAAAGCAGTTGTGCGGACAGTGAGATAGATATACGACACCATATTTAATTCTGCATACATGGATCACAACATCGGAAGCCTTCGATGAAGACCAGTAGGAGCTGTGGGGAGATAAAGTGGACCACAAAACCTCAACTACGCTACGCACACAGCGTCTCGTAGCACGCAGTCAGCGCTACGCCGCCGCGCGTAAATACGCTCATTCTCATCATGAGCCTGTATAATATTACCGCTTTTCTCTCTGCGTCGTATTGCTCATTGCTGAGGGTCGTGACCCCATTTGATTAACCGCATAATGGTAGGGATTTTCTTGGAATAATAATGCGGTGGGTTACCAGGTTCTTCCGCATACGACTCGACTCAGTATACTGAGTCGAGTCGTATGCGGAAGAACCTATAGGTACTGTAGGTACTAGTACCTATAGGTACTATTTCAACTCTTAGTTTACTAACGATTATATTATCAGATGTTACTGATAATAACCGGGACCGACGGCTTAACGTGCTCTCCGAGGCACGGAGGAAACGAAAAGGCAAAATTCAGACTCCCAAATTCGGTAACCCCTCCAGTTACTGACTTGGGTCAACGTTGCTTAACAATCGCAATCGACTGATATGCGTTGTCAACCAATATTACCGCTACCACTAGATGATTCCCGCGACTTCGTCCGCGTGGCTTTATGTTTTTTTGATTCCCGCGGAAACTATTCAATTTTCCGGGATAAAAAGTAGCCTATGTCCTTCCCCGGGATATAACCTACCAAATTTCAGCAAAATCGGTTGAAAAGATGGGCCGGGAAAGCGTAGCAGACAGACAGACAGACAGACAAGACAGACAGACACATTTCGCATTTATAAAATTAGTATGGATTTAATATAAGTAGGTCATCTGAATATCACTTACAACAGTTTAAGCCCTGACATGTACCAGGCTGTCGGTAAGCAGGTGTGAAGTGGCTCGTGAGTGGCAGATGCTCGTGAAGCGCATTACATCTGCCTCTAAAGCCGTCACTTCGTAATGACCACGACCACTCTGTCAAGAGTGTAACGACGAAGAAGAAGAAACTTCCTTACCCTGGTTCGCCTCCAGCCTCCATGTTATTGGCAAGTGTCACGTCGTTGGACCACACGTCATACTGCCACTTGCGAAGGCCGAGCACGCCGCACAGCACGCGCCCTGTATGTATCCCCACACGCATGTTCAGTTGAACGTCTGTCGCTTCTACTACGGACCTGGGGACAAAAGGAATATTCGTTAGTTACGATAGAGATGAAACGGATATCCGGCAACTATCTGGTATCCGGCCTATCCGGCGTAAATTCACTATCCGGCCGGATACCGGATAGTTACTCAATATTCGGCCAGATACCGGATGTTCAAAAACAACGACAATTTCCTAAAATCAGCTTTAAAACATAAGTTTTTGTGAGGTTTACTAAATATTAAGAAAACGGGTAGTGATTGATGATTTTATTTAAAACTGAAAAGTTACAAAAACTCAATTTCAAAGAACCTTTCTTAAATTGCACTCAAATCACGCACATTACGCAGCAAGTAAACAACTAATTTTCGCTATACAACTTAATTACTCATTCCGCCTGCGACGATCACTCACGATGACACTCGAAACCGCTCGAATTGATCCGATCGCATTCGCTGTACCTGTGCGGCGACCTGATACGAGCCAGATATCTGGCCGCCGGATATTCGGCCATGCGCGGCTTCGTAGCTAGGTATCCGCTATCCGCCGCCGGCCAAACAACTATCCGTTTCATCTCCAAGTTACGAACTTAGTATGTATAGTCCGTTTTTAGAACATTAATAAAGTGATTATATTTGCTCAATAATTCGGTTATTTTCAACAAAGTATTTGTTAGAGTTTAAAATTTGATTATACGAGTACATACACAACTACAGTCTTTTTCACCGAGCAAACTGTATATTTCGAATTAAAAAGAACTTTTTTGATACTTTCGTGACCTATTTTATTACCGAACTAGCTGTTGCCCGCGACTTCGTCCGCGTCAATTTATGTTATTATGATAGCAGCGTGATGTTATAAAGCCTAAAGTATAGCTTCAATAAATGGACTATCCAACACAAAAAGAATTTTTCAATTCGAACCAGTAACTAGTCCCTGAGATTAGCGCGTTCAAACAAAGAAACTCTTCAGCTTTATAATATTGGTATAGATTTTCACCTTCGACAGAAACGGACTAGAAGCACCTAAAAGTACTTGTGTACCATAACGTGCACTAACTTTACGTGTTGGAGATAAATGGTTCACAGCTATTTTGTGTACGAGTAAGTATTCATTGAGTTTACCAGTGACCGTTCCCTGCATCATTTAATAATGAAATAAATAACCAGGTGAGATACTTGCGTATTTTACGTAAGTATATACAAATCAGTTACACACTTTACGACTTGCATGTTTGAAAGAAACAAACACGTGGAAGCTTTACTAAAATAATCAAATTTTTATGCTGTCTGGTATTTATTTCTCGTAATATAAATGCAACCTGGCTCTCGAGTTGATATAACAACTGCAAGACGAATGAGCCAAAACTTGGCAAAGAAACTACAAAATCCAGTTTAGAACTTTTATGTATAGCGAAACTCAATGCAATTACAATTCTACAATCGCAATCCTATATAGAAGCTTTTAAATCTCTGAAGTATATTCCCATATTAGTAACAAAGATTAAATAATAGAACTACTTCGCAGTACTGCGTAAAATTGGAATCGTATTCTAGAGAAACCACAGCGAGGAGTATTAGGCAGACTAGGCTTTATGGCTTTGTGAATACAGATGGAACAACGAACAACAATCAAAGTGAATTATGTACCAAATATGTAAATTCTCCTTTCAAAAAATTCAAATAAAAAGTTTATATTACGTTGAGAGTTGGTACTGAGCAATAGACATTAAAAATCTATTAGAGAAGTAAGTTTTATACTTAAACATTAAAGTGGACCGTCTTCTTATGATGATCGGCGATCGTAATGACTATTATAATAAGTTTTTGCTGTTTATTGCCTGAGCTATCATGATCAGGTATTTTACTTCAATATATCTAATGACTCTACCTATATCTGTCCAACCATTTATTTTACTTTGGACATAAGCACGCCTATGAACTGTCAATAATTATTGAAAGACAACCATCTACAATGCAATTGTTTTTTACAATGGTGAAGCGACGTGCCCTTTTATATCCGATATTTCCACAGGATATTTCGTAACTCGTATACTCAGTACGACTTTCCTTTTCAAAATAGTCACGGATCTGCAACCCTAGCTTTCTTGATATTCATCTATGTAGGTACCATACATCTTTGGCGATGGACGGTTTCTATGACCTGACGGATTAACTGTATTGCTGTATATTAATGATTTATTTTTTCGCACTACGTGTAAAAGGTACTTTTAAAAAGCATAGGAATTAGGATTATAATGATAATATAAATAAAAGTTTCATGAATCGTGTTTTTTTATAACCATTAAATGGCAGACAAGGAGTTTCTTTACATTATCTTCAAATAGCAGGTTCTTTCAAAGCATTCTAAAACTTCCTTTACAATGACACCGTTTTATAAAAAGGAGAAAAATGAATCTTATAAAGCGTAGCTTCTTTGTTATAAGGCGGAACGAAATAAAAAAAAGAATGCAAATTATAATTCAAACGACCAATATTTCTTCATCACTGATGTCCAAAGGATGGAAATGAAACAGTCTACTTAGGTAAAGCAATATTTTCTTCTTAACTTCCGCTCGGTGTTAGGTATAAGTACTCTTTTCACAGGGTTATCGAGCTTAATAAAAATCGGAACGTACAATTGTGCCAAAAATGGTACACATAATTGTATTCACTAAATAAATTTCATACTGAATTTACGGCACCATCTCAGTCTTTTGAAGAAGGTACTCATTTCTATCTCATTGTACGAGTAAATCACACATTCGAGATTCTCGCAAATTTAATTTATCACCATCTTTTCGCATATTTTCGTAATTTTCCAGATAAAGTGTATAAAGGCGCGAACAGACACAAAGCATTTCGGTAGCAAGTAGCATAAAAGTAAATGGCGTTTAAAATAAATCCCTTCAAACTGTTTACAAGTTCCTTGAATGAAATCGACGAAATCGTCTAGCAACCATGTCGCAGTCGCTCGTCGCTGCCACTACCCGTTTTGTGTGTCTACGTCCTAAGCGTGCGTGTAGCTTAGGTAAGAACATCACCTTGGTTTCAGTAGCCAGAGGCATATTAGAATGAGCTCCAAGAGCATCTTTGCCAACAAATGTAGGTACCTACTTATAAGTTAATTGATGTGAAATCCTACCAATTCCGAGACACTTCATTAACCTTTTGTTGAGAGTAGGTAAAACTCTTTCAGTTTTTCTTGAAATAAGCGCTTTATAAAAGATAAACTCGGATCAAGAATCAGTGGTGTGGACCACAAAACAGACAGGTAAGTAGACCTTAAAAACTAATGCAAATTTTAACCTCTTTTATGCATAACAATCGGTTGATTATCTTCAAGAGGACAATAGCACGACTATAACAAATATCTAGTACGTCACAAATATGATTTTAATATGATACTAAACAATGTATCTACGAGCATACCCGTATATTCCGAGGATACCATGTCATAACATACCGTGCCGCGTATCAATAAAGGAGTTAACCGCCCCCGGCACGACATAACACGGTAAGCCCAGTCACGAAAGAACGTCTATTAGGCTCTTGTTTGAGCCCTTGTACAAGATAATGGACGCAAATTGCTCTAATACAACGATTTACTCCATATAATAACATATTGCGAGTATGTTAATCCCGACAAGTATCGACATTATGAACTCTTATCTTGTCTTAACTTTTTTGTTTATTAAACCTATAAAATATTTGAAAAATGCTGTCGGGCGTGTCAGCTCGTGAAAAAGCTTTATAGTGAAAAACGTAAATAATATATAAAGATATGCCGCGACTTCTTCCGCATGGATTAAGTTTGTTTATTCACGCGAGAACTCCTTAATTTTGCAGGATAAAAAGAAGCCTATGCCCTTCCCCGGGATGCAATCTCTATACAGAATTTAATCAAAGTTCGCTGAAAATATGGGCCGTGAAAACTTAGCAGGCAGACTGATAGACTGCAGACAGACAGCCACACTTTCGCATTTATAATACATATTAAGTACCTACGGATACCAAAATAATCGAATTCAGACACGTTGGCTATAATTGTGCAGTAATTACCGGCTGGTTGATAATGAATGAATAAGCCATAGATGTGAATTTAATTACCACGTTTACATCTTAAAAAATATATGAAATAGCCATTTTTATAGTCGACGTGAAGAGAAAACTAGCTAGCTAGCCTAGCTAGATTTACGGTTTCAACTCGCAGCATTATATCTTCACGCTTGAGTTGTTAAACGCTCTCATAAAACCTATTTTCGTTCTTTCGAGTTATTACCACTTTAAATCACACAAAAGATTGTACGCCTGAAAGTTCTTAAATACGTCGAGTCAATGCTGAAAAATAGGGTACTGTATTACCAGAAACGATTTTGAAGTATTGAATGTGGTTGAATATTACTGCTTATCACTTTTAGCTCTATTCCGTAAAAACTGTTACAATCTCAATTTTTATGATTGAATGAATTTGTGGTGTTCTGCGCCTATGGATTTTGGGCATTATCGTGGGAGTGTTAACCAATAGAGGTGATCAGTATGGCTAGCATGCACACTAGGTACGAGTAAAATTATGTCTAGCCGTTATCTCTCTCTGTCTACCGAAGCTAACATGAAAACTTGTCTCGTTACGTCAAAAGTAGAGATAAAAGTAATGTTTCTTATCTGTGGTATTTTTCTCTACGAACCTTTACATGTGGACAATTTTTTTCTTGTAATATACCGCATTTTGTGCATGTTAGTGTACATGAAAAATTTGCCGGCAACGACAACATCTCTCTCCCACTCGTCGCGAGATAATCTCGCTGTGCACATGCTAAGCACGGATCGTTAGATTGTAGCAATCATTTTACCTACTGTGATACGGCTTCATGTGTAAAATAATGTCTGATAAGGTAAATTGCATCAGATGTATTGTGTATTTTAAGACTGACTAGGTATATGTGTTTTCTCGTATCTATCGGCATCTAAAATTTAGAGTCTATACGACAAATAATTGATGTTTTAGATTCTGAAACATCAATTATTTAAGAACCAGTTGCGAAAGCTAATAAAAAAATAACAACAGTGCTCATTGCTCTCAGAGAACTGAATCTATATAGCTTTTCTAGTCATCTGTAAGGGTACAGACGGACTGCATGGGGACTGTACGCCGGCTGCAAAATTGCAGTTTTGAAGCTGTTTTTCAGTAGTTGGCATAACTGTGGCGTGAAATTCTAATTAAGTCCCTTTGTCAAGAGTCTAACTCTAGACCCAGCGACAGGCAAACCTCCTCCTCCTTTATACAATATCTTGTGAGTAAAATCAGTAAACAGCGCCGAAACGAGACAGATGGAATACCAGACAAGTAAGTACGTACCTATGAAAATAAATACCGTACGTACAGTTGAGTACACAAATAAAAAAGACACGGAACGTCATGAGTGTATATTTTAAAAGTGTTTATCGTGCAAAAAGTTGTAAAACTGACATTCCACTATTAGCGTATACCAGCGTATTTTTGTTTTAGATGCAGTGGCATCTAAAACAAAAATACGCTTGAAAAAAAATACACTAAGGTTTTCTGTAAGTAATCAAAGAACTATTTCAGAAAGTCATTGCTTTTATTCCTTGAGTATCGGTAGTATGCTTTGGTAGTTCCTCTGGTGCTGCAAAATATGTATGTGTATGTGCGTGTTCCATCCCCTACACGTGTAAATTGTGTATGATTTTTACCCGAATTCAAAAAAGGAGGGATAGGGAAAGACTGTATTCACTATTCCGTGGACTCCAAAACTCAGTCAAAACTAGACCGATTTCGATTTTAGGTATTCCTACACGTCACCGCTTCGCTCATCTACTTTGGAAACGCAGCCTTACATAAGCTGCTGTCTACTGCCTCAGTGGATAGCTAATGTAAGGCTCAGTAGTACTGTGTATCGGTGAAAAGTGCTCCAGACCATTATCAATTATAGACACGCATGTCTGTCTGTATACGTCAGCTTGTGTCTATTTTTATGAGCGTTAGTATATAGGTCACAGTGTTAATTGACGCTTGTCGGCGAAATTAATAACCAGATAGATGGTTATTGAGTCGAATATGAACGTTTATGAATCAATTTTATGCTGGTGATAAAAGTATTCTAACAAAGTTACACAGAATCCTTTTGAAGGTCGTGCTTTTATTATAATACAAATTATATTTTAGGTCCGATCATAATACAGAGGTTGCTATAGTTCGTTCGCATTTGAAAATGATACATTTCAGCTTTGTATGTTATGTCATGTAGGCCAAGCAATCATCATCATATTAGGGCTTACTCCAGAAAAAAGTTCCATCAATCATCTGTCAAAAGCAGCCTTTTTGAAGCTCTTTGTGATGAAGATCCTAAGTCGCTTGGCGTCTTGGTTAAAACTCGATTTAACCACCGAAATTATGGCCGACCATTGCTTCTCCTACACCCTTCTTATATGCACCGAGGGAGTAATTCTAGACATTAGTTTTTTTTTCACAGCAAATGCACATAATATTGCAAACTTGCAATTTTAACGTGCTGGGCACATCGTTTGGGACATTACAGATGTGAAGGTATTTTAGTTTTGGATGGGTAGAAAAACGTTGGGCAGTGTTTTTTCTACCCATCCGCTCAAGATGAAAATGTTTGAACATAAATGTGCTGCACACGATTTTGGTGAAATCACACCGTAAAAAAAGTGTACCCACACCGAGTTCCGTACGTTCCTACGAGAGTCGTAGATATAAACCGCACAACCGCATTATTATCTTTCTTTTTAATGTATTGTGTGGCAATAAAGCATTTATCTACTGTAAGAGACAATCCAGAAGTAGGTAATTATGAGACACTTTTAATATATTTGCCCTCTCATTTGGAACTTGCACGAGTAAATGGTTAAACGTGTAGAGGTTCCACGAGAGATTTAATGTAATTAGATAAAAGTTGGCTAAACTTAAATATAATATTCATTTGATCCGGCCACGATTGCTATCGTTAAGATCTAAATCAAAATGCGATCTAAACAAATGAAATTAGTAGTTATTCAATAATCGCTGAGTTTGCCGGCAGGAGAATTACTATCGTCAAAAC
Source organism: Erebia epiphron (assembly GCA_963932025.1). Taxonomy (NCBI): domain Eukaryota; kingdom Metazoa; phylum Arthropoda; class Insecta; order Lepidoptera; family Nymphalidae; genus Erebia; species Erebia epiphron. The sequence continues at coordinate 35,880,931 of OZ009948.1, read as the reverse complement.
ACTCGTATTTATACCAACTAATTTCAATATGGCGTACGTACCCGCCGATTAAATCGAATGACATGAAACGAGTCAAATTGACAGATATTATACTTCCTGTTTCATGAGATAGGTATAATGACAAACAGTAAAAATGCTAACACTATCTATCAGTAGCAATAAATCAAAACGCTGTAAGGAGGTAATAAAACCTAGTGTACACACGTCAGAATAGAAAATGCAGTAACAGTCGTAATTTGTATAATATTACCCGTAATTCCTCGCCCGCTGGCACACCATAGTTACGACTTTACGAGTGTATGTACTGTTATTAACATAAATCTTAGCCGGCAGTAAATTAACAACGGTTAAGATCAATCCACATTTTACTTGCTAGAAGGGTAATTTTAACTACATACTTAATACGTTAAAATTAAAAGAAGCGAAGTTCGGGAATTTTGTGATCGACAAATCGACGCGTTGATGTCTTCAAGAGATTAACAAGTATAAATTACAAATTTAAAACTCCCAACTAGAAAAAAGCTGATGACCTTAAGACGGATGAACAGATTTTCATGAAACATGGCTAAGAACACTCGGGATGAAATTATCTATGACACAAAAAAACTAAACGAAAATCGGTTCATACGTTTTGGAGCTACGATACACAAACAGACACATTAAACTTATAACACCCCTCTCTTTTTGCGTCGGGGGTTAAATATCGGTTTATCAGACGTTATTATGTATTTTAAATGGTAATGTTTATGAACTATAAAATCATTTCCGGTAATTTAACGTGTAGATACGTCGTATCTCCTCTCTACAAATTGTTTACGAAGTCATGTACTATAAACTCTGTATGAATTATTAAATTAAACTTGGATCTTACCAATATTATAATGTGAAAGTTTGGATATTTTGTAGGTATATGTTGTGATGTTTGTAACTCCTTCACTTCACAATGACCGAACCGATTTGGTTGCAGTTTTTAATGGAGATAGCCTAAATTAACATAATATAGGCATGAAACGAAAAAAAATAAAGAGCTCCCGTATCACAAAAAGTGCTAGGATTAATTTCTGACATGTACATATATAAAATTCACGAATTATTTCGTAAGTAGGTACGAGATGAGGCTCGGCGAGACTCGAGATCTTAAAATATCAGTGGTAACTGGCATTTTATCATCAAAGTAGTTAAAGCAAGGATATTTTAATCATAAAATTTAATACAGCTTCATAGGAAGTGTAAGGCAATACATTATTTTAATGTGACACCAGGAAGAAGACGAAACGGAACGAATTGAGAGCACAAGCGCACAACGTGAAAATTGTAGCGTGTGAAACCTACTAAGTGTCTCTTTGTTAAGAAAATTTCTATGCATTGAATATACTTTCGGTAAAAATGCGTTTACTGTACGAGTATGAGCAACAAAAGGGCGAGCGACACTTAATAGTACGACAAATATGTAGCTTACAGATAGGTTTAGAGAAATAATCACCGTTTTTTTTTTATCCACTACAAGTTAGCCCTTGACTGCGATCTCACCTGATGGTAAGTGAAGATGGTAGCGGGCTAACCTGTTAGGGGTATGGCAGTTATATTAAACCGATACCCCTATTCGGTTTCTACACGGCATCGTACCGGAACGCTAAATCGCTTGGCGGCACGTCTTTGCCGGTAGGGTGGTAACTAGCCACGGCCGAAGCCTTCCACCAGGCCAGACCAGGGAAAATTCAGAAATTATAAATTCCCAAATTGACCCTGCCGGGGATCGAACCCGGTAGCTCCGCACGTTAAGGCAACAGCGCTATACACACTGCGCCACGGAGGTCGTCATAAACCGTAGATTAAAGAGAATGTCAGATGCATACCGCATAATATTCTATGTGAAACCTTTCATTTCATAGCTTAAAATACAATATTATTGAACCTTTTACTACTAGAGTCAAAGTTTTTGAAATGAATCCTTTGGTTGGTTTCTATAGGTACAATTCCGTACGAATTACGTTACCTACTTTCTTACACATATAAATAACATTTCGCTACACTTCCTGGCAAAATCCTGGTCATGACCAAGGATTCCTAATGTAATGTATCCCTAATAATGTCCTCCCGACCGAATTTCGGCCACGGCGGCCAATTTCCAGAGAGAGTAGCCATCTGCGCAGGAGGTATTATAGTGCACTAGTGTGTGCACAAACACAGGTGCACTCACTATTCGTTTACTCTCATAGACCGATGGGACGGAAAATCCGTGACGACCGGAGAGAGCTCAGGCGCAGGACCGACGGCTTTACGTACGTACTATCTAAATTATAAATGCGAGTGTGATTTTTCGTCTTATGTCTATCTGCTACCTATGCAGTATTCACGGCCCATAGAAATTTACTACGACGTAGCTTGAATTTCGGCGGCTTTAGGTACTATTAAATATATCTACTAATAAATAAATATATCTACTAATAAATATATATATATATATATCTAGATGTCACCGTAAGATTGCAAAAACCGTCAGATTATAATCCAACTAGCTATATTGTAAACTGTCGACGGATTGTGAACCGTTCAATGTTCCGAGTGTCAATTTTTGAAATATTCATTGTATTTACGTTTTCTTGTCTCTTTCTTGTAGATTCTATTAGGGTTCGACATAAAAGATCAGGTAGTGCCCGGCCGGCACTTAGGTCTTATCGGGTTAATATACCTATACCTAACAGATTAGAATCTACCGAAAAATAATACGTTAAATTGTAATCTGTCGACAGTTTACAATATCGCTAGTTAGATTACAATCCAACGGCCTTTACAATCTTACGGTGACATCTACAAGCTAAATTAAAAGAAACAATCTTGATATTATCACTGTGAAGTGCCTATTAAATCACCGTGGCAGTTGGCGTCAAGACATTTCTGGTCTTGAGGTTTGCGGGTTGCGGTTGTTTGAGCATTGCCGCACGCCGCTGACCACAAAATTCTGTGAGATGACAATGAGGCACCGTTATAGCTGGCTTTTATCGTCCACACTTGTAATAAAACTGTAACTAGTCGGTTCATGTACCTACTTTAAAAGATTCTTGGAAAGTTTAATTTGGAGGAATATTTTTAAGCTATTGCATAGCTTCTATCGCGGGCCTTGAGCGTGGAGACCGAATCCAGAAATTCCGTAACGAAAAAAAACCTAACACTTTGGTTGCTATGACTACTTGTGTTGTTGACTTCAAGTTGTTGAAAATAGAAAGGCGAAATAATTTTAAAGAATTAAAATTATATAAGTTTTAGTTATATAGGTACTTATATAAATTATTAGGCGCAATAATTTTTAAAATTATTTCGCCTTTCTATTTTCAACAACTTGAAGTCAACAACACAAGTAGTCATAGCAACCAAAATCATCTTTTCATAAAAATAGTCTTTTTATTTTCAACAACTTGAAGTCAACAACACAATTAGTAGTCATAGCAACCTAAGTGTTAGGTAAGTTGATAAAAAATGCTGTGCAATAGCTTTACCGCGGCAGTCTCCGAGTGTCACACGTCTTTTTTATAGATACAGGTTTTTCTTTGAATTTTCTGTCTATTGTGCATTCTATGATGGCGTTAAGCTGAAATAAATGGACGGCTTGGAATACAACTTGGAATAAACTAACTATAGCAGGAAATAAATAAGTAACAAGTTAAATAACATACTCGTATTATATTATTATCACAATATCCTATTAGACGTACTAATTACGTTTTCAAAATAACTGTGAGTAGGTATATCTATATGACTTCCAGTCTTGCAGAAACCTCGATATGAACATTGACTGAAAAATGCTCTTGACAACTCAACCATTACGATATTGGTCATTGTAGGAGAATAAATAGTTTCTAATAATAGCCACCTATTAACGGTGGAAGCCTATTATGATAATATACAGCTCGTCTAGCAAATTATAAACGGATAGGATACACGTGTAAGGTTTCTAGCTTTATTTTCATTTATTTTAACATGAAATAAATAAACTAATTGATAAATAATTAACTTTTATACGCTTTCGTTACGCACGCGTTCTATAAAGCGAACGTTAAATGGATTTAATTATTTTATATCAATAAATATGGACACAAACGCATTAATATGTAGAACTGTGGGTCCAGAATGTATCATAGTTAAATGTAATGTAGTTAAATGTAGTGTTTGTATTTCAATTAATATATTTTTAATACTAAAATTGGGCCAATTCTGATTAGCACAATCTCTAAACTATAATGACAGCTCTATTCCTTATCCCTTATCTTATATTGCTATCCCTTTCACAATACTGCCTATGGAAAGGGGCAGCAGTAGGTTTAGAGCTGTAATTTTAGTTTAGCTTAGTTTAGAGATTGTGCTAAAAAGAAATGGCCCCATTATCCATTAAAATCGAGCAAAGCTATTCCTAGATAATTATCGACAGCGATCATCATCTTCGTCAAACCATCGTCGAATCACTACTGAGTCTCGTCTCAGAATGAGAAAAGTTTAGGCAACAGTCCACCACGCGGAGTAAGTGCGGATTGGAAGAATTCACACACCTTTGAGAACATTATGGAGAAAACTCTCAGCATGCATGACTCCTCTGGAAGTGATATTATATAGTTACTAGCTGATGCCCGCGACTTCATCCGCGTGGTTTATGTTTTTTTTTATTCCCGCGGGAACTCCTTAATTTTCCGGGATAAAAATGCATATGTCACTCTCCAGGTCCTCAACTATACCCATGCCAAAAATCACGTCGATCCGTTGCGCCGTTGAAGCGTGATTGAAGGACAAACCATCAAACCAACAAACAAACACACTTTCGCATTTAATATTAGTATCGATTATTGAGCTTAAAATGGACATAGCTCCTATCGACAGCGATATAAATGAAAGATACGACGCATTATCACATTATACGACAATACTCATGTTATTAGTACTTTCTCCGCTACCGATACTAGGGACCCATGACCCTGGACCACCGGCGGCCGTAGCCCTGACAAAGAAATGGTCGAGACACCTTTCATAAGCCCGATAAGCTATCGGGACATGTGATAATGTCTTTCATAATGACATTAATGTTCTTAATGGAGACATTATGCAGAATTACTGGACAATATCGTCTACAGTGAGGTGTTATTAGATTTAATTAGATGCCTGAAGCCTAGTCGTAGATGAATATTTTGTATAGCACATTCAGGCTATTGTAAATAGGATACAGTTTAACAGTTTTTAAAGAAGCTAGTCCGACGTAAGCGTATTGATTAAAAGTAAAGAGTCATTTTACAATTACTTTCTAAAGAATAGGTACTGGTAACTCTTCATCCGTTGATAATTTCGGCTCCATCTTCAAAGACAAATAGATCTTCAATTAATGGAGATAAATTTAATCGCCCTACGTAATGCAACTGATCGTCCGTTGGTCAAAATTTTAAATCTGAACAACTTTTGGTACTACATTTTCTATAGATTACAAACCTAATATAAAATTCAAAGTCCTGACTGAATGACTTATTATATCAACGCAACGCTCAAGCCGCTGGCCCTAGAGGCATGAAATTTGGAGGGTCTTTGTTCTTTTTGAAAAGTAGGTATCCACAAAGAAAGGATTTTTCAAAATTGCACCCCCAAAGGGGTGAAATAGGGGTTGAAAGTTTGTGTGAAACTCCGTCATTTTTCATGTTATATAATATGTCACCGTAAGATTGCAAAAACCGTTAGATTGTAATCCAACTAGCGATATTGTGAACTGTCGATAGATTGTGAACCGTTCAATGTTCCGAGTGTACATTTTTGAAATATTCATTGTATTTACGTTTTCTTGTCTCTTTCTTGTAGGTTACGTTAGGGTTCGACATAAATAATCACTTAGGTTTTATCGGGTTAATATACCTAACAGATTACAATCTACCGAAAAATAATGCGTTAAAATGTAATCTGTCGACAGTTTACAATATCGCTAGTTATATTACAATCCAACGGCCTTTGCAATCTTACGGTGACATATCCATGAAACTTCGTATTTGAGCAACCGATTTAAAATGACGACATACGTGTTTCGCCATTTTTAAAAATTCTACCCCCAAAAGTCTGAAATAGGGGATGAAAGTTTGTAAGCAAGCCCTTTACTTTACATGATATTTTTCAAGTTATATCTACAAAAATTGGTATTTTGACTTTCGGTAAAAAATAAAGAAGAGCGTCAAGAGTCACGATTTTTAAAAATTTCACACCCAAATTGGTTAAAGGGGTTTAAGGTTTTTATGAATGTCCGTCGTTTTTCAAGTTATAGCCTAACTAGCTTAAAACTTCGTATTTGGGCTTCCGGTTTAAAATTATGAAACTCGTTTTTGAAATTTCTATCCCCAAGGACGTTAAATTTAGAGTTTGCCTTAAATCACGCCGCAACAGAGCAACGGATCGGCGTGATTTTTTGCATGTGTATAGTTGAGGACCTGTGGAGTGACATAGGCTTCTTTTTATCCCGAAAAATTAAGGAGTGACCGTGGGAATTAAAACTTATGCCACGCGAACGAAGTCGCGCGCGTCCGCTAGTCTATACTAATATTATAAAGCTGAAGAGTTTGTTTGTTTGAACGCGCTAATCTCAGGAACTACTTGTTCGAATAGCAAAATCCTTTTTGTATTGGATAGTCCATTTATCGAGGCAGGCTATAACATCACGCTAAGACCAATAGGAGCGAAGCATCAGTGAAAAATGTTGCAACAACGGGGGAAATCATATCATCATATCATACTAATATTATAAATGCGAAAGTCACTTTGTTTGTTGGTTTGTTGGTTTCTTGGTTTGTCCTTCAATCACGCTTCAACGGCGCAACGGATCGACGTGATTTTTTGCATGGGTATATTTGAGGACCTGGAGAGTGACCTAGCCCACTTTTTATCCCGGAAAAACAAACAGTTGCTTTAGGATAGTATGCTCTTTTTCTCGCATTTTTCTTCAATTAGGCAGCAACGGCGCAACGGATCGACGTGATTTTTGGCATGGGTATAGTTGAGGACCTGGAGAGTGACATAGGCTACTTTTTATCCCGGAAAATTAAGGAGTTCCCGCGGGAATCAAAAAAACTTAAACCACGCGGACAAAGTCGCGGGCATCAGCTAGTTATTTATATTTGAGGGCTTCCGTTGCGTGCGCTGCGTAAACGGTTCAAGATACTTACCCAAAAAATATGTATGAAAGAATTATTCCTCTTTAAATAATTTAAAAAAGTCCGCGACTGGATCTCGCGATCATAATAACAGAAATTGACGCGGACGAAGTTGCGGGCAACAGCTAGTACACCTATATAATATAAACCACAACTTTAAGGTTAAAATAATACCATACCCATATATCTTATTCGAACAAGTTTAAAGTCGGAAGTATCAGCTGATATAAAATCGCTTTGATATCCACACCACCACATATCACTCGGTCTACAGTCTACTGTAACCCGAAACCCGAGTGGGTTTCGGGTCCGGTCCCGAGTGACCCAGAAAGGCTGATCCGCTATATTATTTATAGGGCGGGATCGAGGGAAAACACCACGGACGGTTGTTTTCCTCCCCAATGAAGCAAATATCATGTAACTGTTTTAATATTGGCTATTAATTGATTTATTCCATTAGTCTTGTCTGTACTAATATTATTAATGCGAAAGTTTGGATGAATGCGATGTATGGATGGATGGATGTATGGATAGATGGATGGATTGTTACTCAATCACGCTAGAACGGCTGACGGATCAGGTAAAATTTGGCGCAGAGATAAATTATAGTCTGGAATATCACATAGGCTACTTTTTATCCCGGAAAATTAATGAGTTCCCGCGGGAACCAAAAAACCTCAATCCACGCGGACGAAGTCGCGGGCATCAGCTAGTATTTAATAAAGGTTAAAATTACATAGGGATATATAGGAATAATTACTTATCTCTAAATAGGTAAGAATTTATCAAAATAAATGCGTATTTAGGGATTTTTTAAATAAGTACTTAAAAAGCTCCTTATTGCCGGTGCTGTTGAAGCTTTAGAAAAGAGGTCACTAGTTTTGGATTAAAAGATAGCAATTTAAACTTTTATGAATATGGGCTATTAAAGAAACGAGAAGACAAAGACGGGCATCATCTAGTAAATATTTACTTACTAGATGAAACTCTTTAAATTTCCGGGATAAAAAGTAGCTATGTCCTTCGACGGAATACAATCTACCCCTGTACCAAATTTCATCAAAATCGGTTGAGCAGATGAAAGCGTAGCAGATGGACAGACAGACACACTTTCGCATTTATAATATTAGTATGGATTTTCATTATTATAGTCACATCGTTATTGGTATTCGTACTTCGTTAAATGATAGGTAGAGCACCCTGAGAGACTAAAAATTATCTTAAATTGAGTTTACAGCGGCCATTGACATTCGTCGCTCAAAATAGACAAATTCTATGAACATGGACATAAACGATAACGATTTTATCTCGATTGACTTGTGACAGACAGACAGACAAGTGCATGGCTGCCGCTGCCACTAGATATAAGTATATCGGAGAGTAATAAACAGCAGCTTACAATATAGGTACCTACTGTGCAAGCTGCTGATGAATTGTTAAAAACCCTGCTTCGGACTCGCTTTTGGTCGAAGTGTTGCCGAACACGGTATCCTAACCAATAGATCAAATAAATATTATACATGCGAAAGTTTGGATGGATGGATGTATGGATGGATGTTTGTTACTCAATCACGCCCCAACGGCTGAACGGATCTGGATGAAATTTGGCACGGAGATAGGTTATAGTCTGGAATAGCACATAGGCTACTTTGTATCCCGGAAAATGAAAGAGTTCCCGCGGGAACCAAAAAAACTCAATCCACGCGTATGAAGTCGCGGGCATCAGCTAGTAATAACTAACATATTATAAACTAGATGATTCCCGCGACTTCGTCAGCGTGGACCAAATTTTTTCGATTCCCGCGGGAATTCTTGAATTTTCCGGGATACAACCTACCCCTGTACCAAATTTCATCAAAATGGGTTGAACAGATGGGCCGTGAAAGCGTAGCAGACAGACAGACAGACAGACACACTTTCGCATTTATAATATTAGTATGGATTAAATAATAAATCAAAGTACGTTACTGAAAGTTCAAATCAGATACCTCAATTGGATTGGAATCTCAAATGGATTACATTTACTGGAAAAACCTCGGTTTCGTGTTTAAATAATGAACTTTAAAGTGATACCTCTTGAACTTGAATATTCAAAGGAAGTCAAATATAGGTACATACCTAGATATCTTGTTGGAATACTTTTAAAATACCACGGCGTACTCGTAACTTATTCAAAGCTAAAAGGAAACTTGTAAATAATTAACATCGCGAATAAAAAATACCTGTGATAGACTATGAGGATCGTACAATGAATGATAAAAGAAGTCTCTTACGTAAAAGAACAATAACTATCCAAAATTCAAGGTATTTTTTTATCACAATCACAAAACGTATCATATAATATTTTGCACAGGCTAGCATATTTTTACTTTTTTTTTGCGTTGCCTTGCCTAGTTTTAAGTTGGTAGTTACAATTTATGTTTTAAACTAATGAGTTTTATTTATGTAACGTCAGCTGGCGCCAAATATGAAAACAGCTGACATTCGTGTCCGCTAAAATTATAGTACAACATTAAACTTCACATGATTTGCGACTTACAATTTCGTCATACATCGTTACAATTTATTTACAGATGCCGCGAATTTTATAAACGCGTAAATCCCTAAAACACTGTATTATTGTATTATTTTCTTGCTAAATAAAGTGAACTTCAGCAAAGTAACGCCTGATTCTATCAAATATTTAAGACGTACGTATTATTTAAGCTGTACATCGTACTTCCTAACCAAAGTTTCGTTTCTAATAGAGAAACAAAACGTGCCCAATTATAAACGTCGGTAAGTAAGGCCTTACTACCCAATACACATCGAAATCGGACGTACGCAGATTAAGTAGGTATATTTTTCTTATTGTTCTCGATTTTTAAACAATCATGGTTTTTAGTTTTTACTACAATATTGCAGACGATTTTCAACTATAAACCTATAAGAATAAGATCTGTCTGAAAGGGCTTGTAGAGCAGAGATCAATTTCTCTCCATACTTTTTGTTGTGAACCGATAGACGAAATATGCCTAGGCCTCTTGTAGAGACTTCGACACGCCGCGGTCTTGCACTGTACCGCCTGGATCCAGCGGCTCCCTTCGCTCCCCAGTGCAGACACTGTGGTTTCTTGGAACTATGTGCCCCGCCCATTACGACGGGTCACATAGTTTGAACTCCTTACGTTATGTAAGAATTGTCGATCAAATCGTCAAAGTTCAGCTTCAAAGTAAAATAAACCATAACAACATAGAATTAGAGCTCAATTTCGTGTATCATGCAATGCAATCCTTACATAATTGGGGGGTTTATGTAGGTCCTTAAATTAAGAGAATCCTTAATTTTAGGTAAGACTCACGCGATTGCATCAATCATGTCCAGTCCCATCTCGACGGTGCAGCGCGCGTGATCTGAGCGCGGCTCGGGAAGGCCGGACACGCAGTAGTAGCAGTCGCCGAGTATTTTTATACGAAGGCAGTGGTTGTCCTACGAGAAATAGCCATTATAAGCATTACATTTTTCTATAGAAATATCATATTTTGCTGTATTAGTCAATCATATTATGTAAGTAAGTACTATTTTATTTTTTAAATGATCCTAATAGAACAATTATTAATTTTGAATTACTTAAATCCGATTTCGACTGATCCTCTTGTCGTAGGAAAATTTTATAATAATTTAATGCGCAGTCTATTATTTTAACAAACGAAACTTTCATTATAAAAATTCTTTCCAAAAAACCGACTTCCAACGCCTAAAGTACAAAATAATTTTGATTTCTATTTTCTACCCACTATGTTGAAGTCGGGCGGGTTTAACAAGGATAAGCAAAGTTGACGCATCAGACTCGCCCGACTTCAACAGAGTGGATAGAAATCAAAATCATTATGTACTTTATAGTGGCGTTGGAAGTCGGTTATTTGGAAAGAATTTTTATTTTTAACTTTTTATTGTCAGGGTTGAGCATTTGGAGTCAGAATTTTTTATGGGACCACTTCGAGAGCTTCCTCTAACGACTGATAGAATTTTTATCAAATCGGTTAAAAAACCACGGAGATATGCACCGATATACATAAATACGCGCCGAATTGAGAACCTCCTCCTTTTTTTTGAAGTCGGTTAGAAATAAGGCTATCCTCATCGACTATATTTTACTTTGCTCTATAAAATGTGAATCATTAATAAATAATTAATTTATTGCCAATGGAAATCTTGGTTTACTAAACTGGATTTGTTATGTAAACACTGTCAACAAACTTTAAATAGTTCATCGGCTAAATTTACGCGTTATTAATAGAGGAGACACTGTGATAAAAATAATTCTCAGTGGAAATATCCGTACTTCTAAATGTATGTAACCTTCGTACATAGCGCATGCAGCAGGTGCTAGTGATTCAAACTTTACTTTCAAAATTAATTTTCAACCTACACCTGGTGGGTGATGTACCAACTTTAACATTGAGGTATATATATTATACACGTTTCTGTAGAGGGATTCAAAGTTAGGCTACGCTACGAAAGTTATCTGTTCTCATCTAAGTCCCGCTATGCGTAGTAATGTTGACTTTTCAACTAAATCTAAAGCAAGTGAGGTCAAGTCCAAAAATTTTGAAAATGCGATTGGCTAACCATCTGCAACGCATTGACGGTACAGTTAAAATTGTCGGACTGAAACTCGGAAATTCGTAAACAAAGGTCGGTGGATAGACGGGGTGGAGAAAGGGGCATTTTTGTGGATAGTTACAAGAAAAAAACGAACCTGTAGCAAATTACCATTTTTGGCTTAGTAAAGTATAATTCTTACATTTGCTAACTGGTCGAATCTGCCGAAGAGCTCGTTGAGAAGACGCACCAACTCTTGCGCACTGCATTGGGACGCGAGCACGGTAAAACCCACAATGTCGGCGAAGAGGATACTGTAACAAACATAACATGTTACTATACATCTTATAACAAATTAAATTAACGAGTAAATCAGTACAGTATGTAAAGAATTCATAATTTCTATTCTTCTAGCCTGGATTCCGTAGTCTCTTTTAAATTTAACATACCACTCGCTTAACTAAATAATCTGTTTAACCCATTTTGATAAATTTCCCGGGGAAGGACAGGCTACTTTTTATCCCAGAAAATTAATCAGAAAATCAAAAAATCTTAATCTAGTATTTTATAAGGGTTCACACTTTTATGCAAATAAGTAGGCAAGTCAGCCGCCAGCGTTCGTTATTCAGCGAGAGGCGTGAAGTTGGAGTATAATGAGTCCATCCTGCATCTATGATCAAAGAGCACTCGGCTGTTTGCTTGAATCCTCATTTGAATTTTTGCCCACAAGTAATTATGGTCACATAGAAGAAGTAAAATGTTTTTGTATAACACAACTTGACGTGTTTCATTTTGTCTACTGCATGTTATATGTCTACTTACTATATTCATTTATTGCAAGCGGTGATAACCTAGTAAGCGGTGATAGCCTAGTAAGTTGTGATAGCCTAGTAGGTAAGTGGTGAAAGTCTAGGGAGGTTTCCCCGGACACGCACCATCAACTTAATAGGTATCACTTGTTTCAAACGGTGAAGGCAAACATCGTGAGGAAACCTGCGCGCCCGAGGTGAGAGATATTGTCGAAGGCGAAGGAAGTCTACCAATTCGCACTTGGCCAGCGTGGCGGACTATGGCCAAACTCTTTTCATTCCGAGGAGAGACTCGTGCTAGGTAGTGAGCCGGCAATGGGTTGATAAGATTTCTACTGCATTATTTTTCTTTTCAGTGGAACTTGATTCTTTTTCAAGGATAAAACCATAAGGAAAAGGATAGGAGATCGCTACCTAAGCGATAAGGCCGCCTTTTGTATCCTACTTCTGTCTGTTTGTTTTATTACCAATTTTTGTTTTTGTTATCTTTACTTGTTGTGGTGGTACAAATAAAGCGTATTGTATTGTAAAAAGTATTTATTTAGAAACGTTATATTAGTGTTTCATAATAAATTAGCAGTGCTTAAGTGAATTCCTATACATTAACTCCGCTTATGTCATCAGTGTTTCTGGATTCATAAATAATAGTAAGTGTACGATAAAAACAACTGAAAAATTATTTAGATCTGTCTACTAAAATAATATCACCCAATTCTGTGAGCCTACGTGTCAGTTTTTCCCATGACGTAAACACTAGTTGAATATTTTTCATCTTGTGATTACGTATGACCTACCTACTCTCATCTCCTTTACCAAATATCAACACAAGCTCTATAATTTAAACTAACAATATAGAGTTAATTTTAGTTTATTCTCTACCTATATATCTACTCGTAACTAGTGGTTCGCCCCGAACTGAGACCTCTGAGTGAAGTTCTGTTGTAAATACTAAGGCTCATTAAAAATTAAATAATTTCCTTTCCTTATAATATTTATCTAATTTTAGTATTTGTTGTTAAAGTACAGGATATAATTCGAATAATTGATCAAGTTTAAGGGTCAGCATTTCAGAAAATTTTGAGTTCTGAGGTCAACTTTGGACGTTAGAAAATCTCCACTTTGAAAGCCCCCCATTTGGTCAATATTAGGGGAAAAATTCTAAAAAATATATTTTCGGGCTCTATTCCTAATTATCTTTTAAATGATATACGGCAACCCTATGTAACGCTATAAAAAATATTTTCGTTCACATTCGCTTCTATGAGAGCCCCCCTGAAATAAAGATTTTTATAACTTTTTAAGCCATATTCGGCTGGAGGCCATCGGTTTATACACATAATATTTAAATTTGAAGTAATTACGTTCAGTAATTCAGAAGTTATAAGGCTCTGACAGACGGACGGACGGACGGACAAGTGCAAATTCACTCAAGTAGACTCAGAGACCTAGACCTAGACCAGAGAAGAAAAAATGATTTTATTAGTATACAACACAATCTTGTACCGAAACAAGTTCGTTTCGACCGAAACAGCTCAGCATCATTCTGACACCGATGACCTAAAAAATTGGAGAACCTGACCTATATACCATTGTGTTAAGCTATACAATAGTAAAGTCGCTATTCAATATATTTTTGTTGTTACATGTAACGTAATTTGTGAAAAAACATGTCCAGTCTGGTCATATAGGTATTGCCAAAGGCCGTAATATATTTGTAAACTGCTCAATGGCACGCAAGACAGTGATAAAGATGCTGATTAGGCGGCGCTTACCTACATACTATAGTAGACGAGTAGTTTTTAGACACGAGACAAATTGTAGTTGCTGTAGTCATTTGTAGGGTTACAGTAAAAGTAGTAAACCATTCCCATTTTCGTTTTCGTCTTGGGAATATGAGTTTGCAAAGTTGGCAACTCCGACCCGGTAACAAAATCTTTACCAAGTTGGACAGTGCGCAAGGCGACAACTTTAAAGTTGTGACAACTTAAACTTTTCGGTAGACGGTTTCTTTATCTACAAGTATAATATGTACACATTAAAGGTACTGACTGACCGTAATACAACATGTCCTAGAAACTTGAGACTTTACATGTGAGTTTTTTGGATGAAGCAGAACCCGCTAAGAAAAGATCTTCCGAAGCCGGGTTAGTCAGTTAGTAAATAAATTCTTGAAATTGGGAAATAATAACCAAGTAGGTACTACAACATCGACTACTAACTCAGTAATAGAACAGGTAGGTACTAGGTAGTATCGCATCCAGTGCTTATCAGCTAACTTATATATACTTACTGAAAAAATTTGATTGAAACAACTAGGTAGATCCTTTTTTGCCTCAAAAATGTAAACAGTGCGGTACAGAGTACACACGCAGGGTGCATAGGGGTGCGGTGAGCGTTTCAAGCGAAGCTCAATCCCAATTCATAGACAAAGTTTTTTTCGCCCCGCGTATCCCGAACCTAGAAATAATTATTACTTACTGCGATTTTTTTCCAACTTTGGTGCTGATATGGGGGGGGGACTGTAGTCTGTACAATATTTCATTGTATGCTATAAAAGCAAACGATGCATTCAGACATAAAGCAGGGAGGTAGACAGACAATCCCATCAGCTAAATATCCGTTTAGCCTAAAAGGATCAAGCTCGGTAATAGACTTCCTGCCGGCCCGCGCCCGCGTTGCCTGTGTGACGTCATTATTCATGTTTATAGATTATAGGCCAAGAGACCGAATTAAATAAACGGATTGACTTTATCACGGAATAAAATCGAACAAGGCTCCTCCATAGGCAGATTCGTCAACTGGGACCGCAGTCTAACTTGAAAGATTAACCCAGGCCACGGGGTTTTAACTTAAAAACTTACATTACCTGGGATGATACCATCGCGTACCATCATCCGTCTAATTACGTAGGCACTAGCCAGGCCTTATTATATGCTGAATGATGAATTAATTTTCCCAATTAATTGAATCATCAATAATAATGAATTGAATTAATTCAATATCAATACCTATTAACATATTAAAATGGAATCTTATTATTGGTAGACTCTGTTTGTAATTTGAATATCGTAATTGCAAATGCAAATCAACTACACAATATCTGAGGTCATTATAACGTTTATTTTCAAAAGAATAAACGCAATAACAGAAAATTCCACACTAGTATTATAAAGCAAAAGTATGTCTGTCTGTTGGTTTGCTTCGTTTTCGCGCGGGCCATCTTTACAACCGAACTTCACGAAAAATCGTAAAGACTACGGAGATAAGTCGCGTCGCTTGATAGGCATAATGCTACCTGCGATGTCTTTCTCCCTTTTAACCCGGAAAATCAAATTGCTAGGTTCCTACAGATTCAAAAATCTTAATTCACGCGAATAAAGTCACAGGCACTAGATGACTAGTAGGTACACAATATTAATCACGTAGGTTGTTTTTTTTAAACTGATTATAATCATCTTTAAGTCCATTTACACGGACTTTTGCAACAACCTCTTAAACTATAATGTAGGTTGACGTTTGTGCAATCACTGCCGTGAAGCGTGCCTCGAACGTAAATGTGCGAATTTGTGTTCGACCTTTGTATTAAAATATGATGACCTTAAATTGTCTTTTAACATTCATGAACTCCGTTTAAATCAAGGAGAGGAATAAAAAAAACATTTCAGTCCATCGTCATTATTCCAGTTACGAAAATGGTTTGAAACTACCTTACCTACCTATTAAAATCAAAATAGTGTAAAATAATTCCGTGATTGTCTGATTCAGAGCTTTAAAGAAATCCTTTAGAGAGTGTTACGAGGAAGGCTTGCATGTAATTAACATTAATCTATACTTATAATAAAACTGGAAAATTTCTGTACATTTAATATATTCTGAAAATTTTAATCGGGGTATGTTTTACTATCGATACTGAGCCCAAAACAGATTTTTATTTAATTTTTGTCTGTCTGTATGGCCGCGCATCACGCAAAACTACTGAGCGGATTTAAATGAAATTTGGTATAGCGGTAGCTGATACTCCGGGTCAATATATATGATGGATAAAAACTCCAGGATAGGGGTTTTTTGTTGATTTTGCTCCATAACTCAGTCAAATCTGAACTGATTTGAATAAATCTTTCTGTATTAGAAGGTATGTATCATCAGGTAAGTTTTGCCTAATTTTGGTAAAGACTTGATAAATGTTATCAGAGATAGGGGACAAAACTCCTCAACAGAAATTCACTTGATTAGGACTTAATAATATCTTTTTGGTGGCTTTGAAGGAAACAAAATTAATTATAAAAAAATGGCGAACAAGTGTCAACATCCGTCACATAATTTACTGTTTACATTGGTATTTCCATAATATTTCGATGCCATATGTTTGTCTGTGATATGTGCCTGTGATACAAAAATGTCGTGACTCAATTATGCCGAACCGTTTCTTCTTCTGAGGAACTAATTATTTTAGTGTATGGTGACACAGAGAATTTGACAGTTCGAGAGAATTCTTGGTTCTGTGAGCGCGCTTTATACTAACCGCTCGAAACGATCATGCTGCTGCAATAAAGAACACCATATTGATGCGTGTTGATGGGGACAATGTGCAGTATAATGTACAGCTCCATCAATCGGGTTGCAGATCAAGACGAGGCCACAAATTACCCCATAGAATTTTTGAATCTGCCCTCGGGCTTCCATCGCACACATTGAATTTAAAAGTTGGAGTGCCTATAATTCTGCTGTGAAACCTAAGTCCACTAAAACTATACAATGGCAAGCGGAGGTGTTGACAGGGTGCGGATTCGGACAACGCGTCTTTATTCCTCGAATACCTCTAATCCTATTTTAATTTTATAGTGGGGAGCAAGGCCTATTTTATTAACGCCACTGTATGCGCAAGAATAACGATCGCGAACGAAGTCGCAGGCACAGCTTGACTTGATCTTTTAATATTATAAATGCGAAAGTGTGTCTGTCTTTCTGTTATCTTTTCATGTCTCCAACCACTATTATATATTTTGGCTCTATTTTTTAACGTTCGGCACAGATTTAGCTTTCGTCGTTCGTTGTACTATATATAGGTTATGAATTTCCGGAATAACAATTTAAAAATTGAATTTAATTAGATGAAATTAAATTATAATTAAAATGAATTTAAATTCATTAAATAAGAAATTGTGGACGTATAGTCAAGTAAACATGAGCATGTCTGCTTTGTATCAAAAATTTTGTTATTGTGTTTATAATGTGCATATCGGTTAGCAGTTATCTTTAGCATCAATAAACTTCAAGTATACGTAAATCTTAACTTATTTATTAATGTCTTGGTGTAAAATATGTTAATAGTTAATTCGGTCATGCACAATCCTACTAATCTTACTTCTTACCATCTTACTAATATTATAAATGCAAAAGTGTATTTGTTCGTTGGTTTGTAGGTTTGTTGGTTTGTCCCTTAATCACGTCGCAACAGAGTAACGGATTGACTTGATTATTTGCATAGTTGAGGACCTGGAGAATGACATAGGCTACTTTTTATCCCGGAAAATCAGAGTTCCCGAGGGATTTTAAAAACTAAATCCACGCGGACGAAGTCGCGGGCATCAGCTAGTTATACTTTAAAATAAATAAGCCACTTCGCAAATCAGTCAGTGGTTTAAAAATAAAATTAAAAATTGCGACATTTAGAGATTTCTTCATTGATCACTAAAATTATTTAAATGATAAAAAAGCTATTGTTCCAGCTAATTAATCCAATTGTTATTATAGTTCTATTAAATATACGATGTTTGTGAGATGGTGATAATAATAAAAAATCCGGCTGAGTTTATTGTGGGCTCTTCTCAGACCAGGGCGCGTTCGGAACCCTCGTAGCTTTAGTTTTAAGATACCGAAATTGATTATCATCATCATGTTTTATAAGTTTCAGACGTCAATAAGTGTACAGTGTACCTAAATTGAATAAATAAATATTGATTGAATGAATGAATTACACTATACACACCAGTAAATATGTGTATTTACTTTAACACAAATTTTGTAATGTTTTTACTTTATTTCCACTTACACAAAATAAAACAATAGAACTTGGCCTCGACCAAAAAGCGCTAGAGTTGCTCACGCTGTGTTGGAGCGAACTGCATATTTACAGAAACCTAATAGGTAGTTATTTGTTATACAAGAGTGAAAAGTTGTTTTTTAACCGCGTGCTCAATTTTGATGACCGAGCAAGCGAAGGATATTAGAATCCTGAGCGTCAGCGAGGGAATCAAAAGAGCACGAGGTGAAAAATCTTTTCACTCGAGTGCAACACGGAACTTTTCATCCCACCTCAGCGAGGAAATGACATGACGTGAAAGAAAATGGTGCGCGCAAAGCAAATTAAAAAAGTACACCAAGAAGGTTACGAGTGTGAGTTTTTAACAAATTAAAAACGGTTGTATGGAAATTCGGCACCATAGAGGTAGAAGTAAATAGGTTTTAATGATGTTTTGAATTCACAAACTTCATAGACGAGTGATATTTACTAACGTGCACACGATGTTCTAAATTCAATTTACTTTATCCTCAAGAGGATAATAACGGCTTTTGCATTCGAGATGGTGGGATGAAAAAGGCTTTTAATGAGTAGACGACGTTAACAAGTTAAAGCAGTAGAGCCAGAAAATACTTCTTTACTCTGAATTTCATAAATCTCAAGCTAAATGCATCAGATCGTTTAAAAATAAATGCATAATTATAATTAAGATTAATATACTCTACCCATTGATGTATAATTTTAGATGACTCCTAGCTATTGAAATATGTAATTTAATTTAACTTTGTTTTTGTTTTATTTATTGAGATATACATGAAATTTACTCTAAATTACAAAAAAAAAAAATATCAATTAAGTTTTATCAGTTGACTTAAAAATTTAATTTTATAAACGCAAATTATAGAAAACCATCACTGGTATATCTCAAAAGGGAATGAGAAATTCAAAATAGCATTGACTGATATAACCAACCATTCCTTGGACCTAAAATTAGTCTGAAGATCTAATTTCCCTGAGGTCGGGCCGTTGTTTTAGTGGTTATTTCAATTTACCGTCAACTATGTGGAGACACGTGAAGTTTATTAAATTAAACCCCGACATTCAAACACAACACTTCAAAAGAATGGAAGGACTGTATAATATTTTGCCCACGTGACATTGGCAAAGTGCATTGTGCTGGTTCGGCACTAAGAAACGCCATTAACCAAAAGAAGAAAAAGAAGAATATATTGACGAAAGTCTTCGCAACCGGAACAACAAAAAATTCATTCGAATTCATACAAATCTAACCTACCACTAGTAATATTTACAAAAACAAAGCCACTAACCCACCCCCCTTTAGCCACATTAACTACTTAATTTTCCGGGTTAAAAAGTAGCCTATGTCACTCTCCAGGACCTCAACTATACCCATGCAAAAAAACATCAAATCACGTCGATCCGGCGTGATTGAAGGACAAAACAAAAAACCACCAAACAGACATTCTTCCGCATTTATAATATTAGTATGATATTTTAAAGTAAATAAGTTTTTAAATATTCCCGCAATGAACGCGCATGAATGCTACGAGTCGCAGACATGCCACATTTCGCAATGCTGTGAACTGGAAAATAACACAATAATATGATATTATAGCATACTAGCTGATGCCCGCGACTTTGTCCGCGTGGATTGAGGTTTTTTGGTTCCCGTAAGTTTCTGGTAACTCCAGGATACCTACCCCCATGCCAAATTTGATCAAAATCGGTTGAGCAGTTAGGCTGTGAAAATGTAGGAAACAGATAGACAGACACACTTTCGCATTTATAACATTAGTATGGATTGGTTGAATTGGTGAATATTGACCCAGCTTTGGGTCAATAACTACACGAATGGTCGAACTTAGGTGATTCTAAATTTGGATGAATACTTTCTACATTGCCTAGTCACAAAATATAGCAGTGGAACGTAGACGTGTCATAATGGGAGTGGTATTTGCAATAGTTTTATTGCTACGAACCAATACTACCAGAATCGGAGTATAGGTAGGTATACGCATGACCTATCGATATATTGCGACTGGAAGCCTTCGCCAATTTTTTTCTTTTGAGTTCAGAGGCCCAATTGTTTAAGCAAATCGTACTCATTTGACAGCTTAAAACGTAGTACTCGAACTGTTTATGGACTAAACTAGTTGTTTCTATTCAGTAAAAGACGTCATACATCGCTTAATACATTTTCGTCTTAAACTCTCATCATCATCATCGCGTGCCTTCTTCAAAATGAATTTTGGCGGTCATCATCCGAAAAACTTCTCTATTTTGTGCCGCATCTTTGAGCTTCGGATAGCTAAGCCCCGTCCACTCCCTTATAATATCGTCCAACCACTTGCGCCTTTGGCTCGTAAACTCTAGCTTTTCTTTATGCCTACAATATGTCAGAAAGTGATATATTCGCTGACCTTGTGTCCCCTCAATCTCTTTGTCCTTGATTAAAGCGCTCGTAACTGTGTATGTATGGGTACATAGTAGGTACAATTACATATTTGTGAGAACTAAATTCTCTAGGTTAGTCTGTTGGTAGGAAGCCAAATAAATGACACGCGGATATCGCTTGACGAGCGATTTCTACCTATTCCAAAAGCATGAATATATTTTTCCTCAGAGTTAATTCATTTGAATATATTTACTTACTCGTACCTTATACAATAATTGCAATATTATTTACAGTCACAATATAAATTTAGGAAGCTATTATTACTTTGAAAAATAAGGTATACCTAATATCATAAAACATGGCACTTTGCCTGGTCATAATATTATCGCCTGTCAACAAAACCAGCAGTGGGCGTTAACAAGTTAGTTCGTAGCGTCTCAATCATATTTTTAATAGCATTTTTATTCAATACATACAATCTCCATCATACTAATAGTATAAATGCGAAAGTGTGTTTGTTTGTTGGTTTGTTGGTTTATTGGTTTGTTGGTGTGTCCTTCAATCACGCAGCAATGGATTGACGTGATTTTTGGTATGGATATAGTTGAGGACCCGGAGAGAGACATAGGCTGCCTTTTTATCACGGAAAATTAAGGAGTTTCCGCGGGAATCAAAAAAACATAAACCACGCGGACGAAGTCGCGGGCATCAGCTAGTTGTAAATAAACTATCTATACAATACATATAATTTTGTATGTGAATACATACATAAAACTCAGTTAAACTAACTCAAAACGAGCGTATAAAAAAGTTTTATCATAAAACCACAGTTCATACAGCGTACGACCATAATATTTAGTTATAACTGTGGTACGCCGTACGACAGTCATCGCTATGTCGACTCTCGAGTGTGCTCTACCACAAAAGAGTCAGCACAGGTACTTCAGAGACTAACTACCCTACATTCATTACAATTTTATTATTCTTAATAAAAATATACGCATTCATGAGGGCCGCTTGAAAAATACCACAACTCGTATCGCTGTTTATTAACTAAGCTTTTGCATGCCTTTTATTTAATTATGATAATTTGCTCCGCGGCTCGTTGAAATCCTTTAATTTTATTCTATTTACTCATCTATGTTAACGGATGGCGACTTTTTTTATGCTAACTTTAGATAAGTTAGAATGAAACAAAGATCCACGTATGTCTGTTTGTACGCTCAGTTATAAACTACGCAACGGATTTTAAAACGGGTTTAGGATAACTGCAAATGCGATGTCGTGATGGTATTTATATCTAAAAACCTTTATAATTAACGGATTTTTACGCAATTTCATACGGAGAAAGTTTCATACCGAGGACGGAAAGTCAAAGCGTTCCCTCGGGATTTCAAAATACCATCCACGCAAGCGAAGACGCGGTAATCATCTTGTATTTCATAATTGGATATTCTATTGGAGAGAAAAAGTCGCTGTTTTGTAATCAAGTCGTAAAGAAAATATTTCCGCGCACTGGGTGAGATACAATACTTTATCTGACCTTTTTGAGATTTTTAACCATAAGCACCGCCCGAGCGCAGTTATCTATCTATATATATATAAAATTCAAAGTCCTGACTGACTGACTGACTTATATATCAACGCACAGCCTAAACCGCTAGGGTTAGAGACTTGAAATTTTGACAGTAGCTTCCTTTTATGACGTAGGCGCGCACTAAGAAAGGATTTTTCAAAATTCCACCCCTAAGTGGGTGAAATAGGGGTTGAAAGTTTGTATGAAAGTCCGTCATTTCTCAAGTTATATCCATGAAACTTGATATATGAGCTACCGGTAAAAAATAAAGAAATACGTGTTTCACAGTTTTTGAAAATTCTACCCCCGAAGGGGTGAAACAGGGGATGAAAGTTTATATGAAAGCCCTTCATAACTCAAGATATTTCTCAAGTTGTATCAATGAAACTTGGTATTTTGGCTTTCGGTATAATAGAAAGAAGTACGTGTGTCACAGTTTTTCCAAATTCCACCCCCAAACGGGTAAAATAGGGGTTGTAAGTTGGTGTAAAAGGCCGGCGTTGTTCAAGTTATAGCCATGAAACTTGACGTTTGGGCAACGGGTTTAAATTATGAAATACACATTTCACAGTTTTTGAAAATTCTTTCCCAAAGGGCGTTAAATAGTCCTTCAATCACGCTGCAACAGAGCAACGGATCGACGTGTTTTTGCATGGGTTCTTTTTATCTCGGAATTTTAAGGAATGTCTGTGGGAGTTAAAAAACTTATACCACGCGAACGAAGTCGCGGGCATCCGCTAGTCTAGTATAATATTATAATTAAATCATACCAATTATACCACATGTTTTAATTCTCTTTGCGTAGTTACTAGTTACAGTAAAAAGCCGATTAGCTGTTCTATGGTTACTTATCTCGGTAATGCAATTGTATACCTATAATTGTATAGTATCATTATGAATACATTGTATTCATAATGATACTGTGTTGGCCGGTTTCTGTTTTAAATTAGGTTAGTGTATTGCCTCGCTCTAAAACCAATATCAGAACAATGTAAGGCCCGGCTGCAGCATACCTAGATTGTTATATTAACGATAATATTGTAAACAGGAGCACTGACAAAGCTGCATAGCCCTATAAGCTGATTTGTAATGTTAAGGGCAAAGTAAACATGAATTTATGAAATAAAATATCCAATACAGAGAAGAAAAAAAAAAAAAAATGTCCTCCCGACCGAATTTCGGCCACGGCAGCCAATCTCCAGAGTGATTAGCTATCTGCGCGGGAGTGCGCAAGTTTGTGCGCAAACACAGGTGCACTCTCTGTTCCTTTTACTCTCATAGCCCGATGGGACGGAAAATCCGACACGACCGGAGAGAGATCAGACGCAGGACCGACGCCTTTTTATGTTCTCCGAGACACGGGGGTGAAACACCGCCAACTACCTAACTCCGGGCTAGTAGTGCTGAGAATTTCTTGTCAGAGAAACCCAATACTTAACTATGGCCTAGCCCGGGATTACGAACCCGGGACCTCGTCAGCCGCAGTCGAACATGCCAAGCAATTAGGGCATGCTACCGGGAATTACCGGTATCAAAAGTACCGGGAATTCCCGAGACTTCTGAATATTTTCAGTCCCGGTTCTCCACACCACATAACCGGTACTTTTGATACTTTCGAGACTCGGATTAAATAGATTACTTCTCTAATTAAGTGCGGATATTTCTGAATGTAACAAGAACTTCGTTCACTACACTGTATTTTATGATCACAAATTCGAGGTTTTAGTATAAAAAATCCTATTTTTACTTTGAGTATTTATACTTAGTTTTTCTAAATATTATTTACCAGCTTTTTTGAAGATCAATTAATTGATGAATCTGTCACTCCAATAAAATTTGTTCTGCTTTAATGGAGTTACAGTAGATTAATTATGCTACTCTGATATATTCGTATATTTCAGTTCAAAGTTTAGTTTCAATAAAAAGAAAGAAAATTGAATTACTGGGTTTACTGTAATATACCTCATAAGCACCAGGATTATGGCTGCCAAATTTTGATTTTTGACTCCACTGTCATTGACACCAACGGCAGAAGGGAAGAATTCATAATTCTCTAAAATGCTCAGCGTTAAATCCGTTAAATCTTATAAGATTTAACCAAGATAATTAGTGGAAAAACCAAGACTGTGGTCAGTCCAATCTTGATGTATGGAACTGGATTCTGGACAGTAAACTGGAGGCTCTTAGTGGCTGATAGGAAACATGATAGGAAGATCCTATAGTGAACCACACGCACGGAGAGGACGGTGGTTGGAGACATAGAAATACTAAGAGGTACCGAACCCAGTATCCCCAACCCACCCAGAACCCAGAATCGACCAACCGATCGACCAACCAACCAGCCAACCAATCAGACAACCAATCGACCAACCAATCAGCCAACCAATCGACCAACCAATCAGCCAACCAATGAACCGATCGACCAACCGATTGACCAACCAATCAACCAACCAATCGGACAACCAATCGGCCAACCAATCGGACAACCAATCGACCAACCGATCGACCAACCAATCGACTTACCGATCGTTCAACCAATCGATCAACCGATAGACCAACCGGTCGACCAACCAATCGACCAACTGAGCGACTAGGGCTTCCGAATACCGGTTTTTTTCAATACCGGTATTAATACCGGAAAGATTTTTTTCAATACCGGGATCCCGGGATCCCGGTATTGGAAAATAAATAAATTGGCGTAGATGTTTTTTAACTTAAAATTGGTACTTTCTGAAGCAAACGGCACCATAACAAACAGTTTTTACATAAAAAAATTTTTTCACCAAATCAACTCAAAATGCTGCTTAAATTCTGTGGTTGATTTTTACACTGTGGATTGGTATGCCTATTTCATTGTCTCA
Organism: Erebia epiphron; assembly: GCA_963932025.1. Classification (NCBI taxonomy): domain Eukaryota; kingdom Metazoa; phylum Arthropoda; class Insecta; order Lepidoptera; family Nymphalidae; genus Erebia; species Erebia epiphron. Next base: position 35,855,497 of record OZ009948.1, on the reverse strand, counting down.
TGAAACGTTTAATAACTCCTTCACTCTATCTTACATCATGCAATATTGTATGAAATCACCAAGTATAGATTTTTAGATTTATTTGTGTTTTGAGAATTGAGATATTTATTTATGCGTAGAGTTAATTCTTACGAAAATATCGTTTGTTTCATGTCTATGGTGAAAATTACGGACAACGTATGACGTAACGTTCTGAAACTCCATCACATTATTTTATATACAATCTTATAAATACATACTTATATTATTATCAAATAATCAATTTCTTTTTAATTATCAATCAGTATACCATCAACTGTATGATTTTCAATATAGAACTATTTTTGGATAAAGTCTTACGAAAAAATATATTTATAGCCTCCATTGAATTTAGAAACTTTCAATATAAAGTATATTTGTGACGCACTGTCTCAATTTACACTCATAATTAAATAAATATTAAGAAATGAATAAGCTGGAAATATTAAATAATGAGTGAAATAAGTGCCGAAAATTGCAATTTAAACCACTATCATTGTTGTCGTCTTAACCTATAGACGTCCACTGCTGGACGAAGGCCTCCTGCATGAATCTCCACAGAGCACAGTCTTGTGCCGCTTGTTTCCAGCAGCTCCCAGCTACACGTTTGAGAGGTGGATGGACATCCACCTACTGGGGGAGTTGTCCAACGCTGCGGTGCGAGGCCGCCATTCTAGCACTTTGGGATCCCAACGCCTATCGGTTCTACGAACTATGTGCCCCGTCCCGTCCATTGCCACTTAAGCTTGGCGACTTTTCGAGCTATGTCGGTTACTCTGGGTCGTCTACGCATCTCCTTATTTCTGTCGCATTTCATTTGATCAAGCAGAGATACTCCAAGCATAGCTCTCTCCATCGCCCGCTAAGTGACCCTGAGCCTTCTTATCCGGCCCATAGTTAGCGACCATATTTCGGAGCCGTAAGTCATCACTGGCAACACGCACTGTTCGAAAACTTTCGTCTTCAGGCACTGAGGAATTTTGGACGAGAAGATGTCGTGGTTTCCCAAACGCTGCCCAGCCGAGTTGGATTCAGCTGTTGAACTCTTTCTCGAAACTGGACCTACCTAACTGGACTGTATGTCCCAAGTATCTTATGTACTCATCAACAATTTCGAGTGCAGTGTTCTCAACTAACACTGGGTGGGGCTGAACGTGTGCATTAGACATGATCTTCGTCTAGCTTATATTCATATAAGCTCAGGTGTTGAGAAACTCTGCTGAGGTCATAAAGCGTTAAAACGCTATAGTAAAATGTATTGTGACTACTAAAATATGATAAACGATATTTTTGTAAAAAGTCGATTGAAGTCGAAGAAAACGATAATTTTGTCAAAAAACTAATTAATCTTAAATTCAATAGCTATTATTTAATAAAAAATACGCCATAATAAAATATGTATTCGTTATAAAACAGATTTCTGAACGTTTTGAGAGAATGAAATAGAAATGCCAAGCCACAGGGATCTAAATTCAAACACAATTTTTTCCCCATGAGTGAACAAAAACGACTTTTCATCACTGGTTTTAAGCAATAAAGGCGTTTTTTATGAGCTAATATGCATGAATACAAGTTTTAAACTTAGCCAAATAAAATACAGTGGCATGTACCAAGAAATATATGCAATAGTCACTGTTTCGTTTATAGTGTCGCCAATACCGGTATCCCGGTATTAGACATTTCAATACCGGTATTGAAAACCCGCGAAAAAAGTCCGGGATCCCGGTATTAGCCAATACCGGGATCCCGGTATTGGAAGCCCTATGAGCGACCAAGTGGTCGACCAACCAATCGACCAACCAATCGTCCAACCAATCGATCAAACCAATCAACCAACCGATCGGCCAACCAATCAACCAACCGATCGAACAACCAATCGACCAACCGATCTACTTACCAATCGACCAACCTATCGACCAACCAATCGACCAACCAATCGGACAACCAATGAACCGATCGATCAAACCAATCGACCAACCGATCGACCAACGAATCGACCAACCAATCGACCATTCGATCGCATAACCAACCGATCGACCAACCAATCGACCAACCAATCGGAGATTCGATCGAATAACCAACCGATCAACCAACCAATCAACCAATTAATCGGACAACCAATCGACGAACCGATAGACCAACCATCGACCAACCGATCGACCTACCTATCGACCAACCAATCGACCAACCGATCGACCAACCGATCAACCAACCAATCAACCAACCGATCGACCAACCAATCGACCAACCGATCTACTTACCAATCGGCCAACCAATCGACCAACCAATCGGACAACCAATCGGCCAACCAATCGGACGACCAATGAACCGATCGATCAAACCGATCGACCAACCAACTAATCGACCAACCGTTCGACCAACCAATCAACCAACCGATCGGCCAACCAATCGGACAACCAATCGGCCAACCAATCGGACAACCAATCGACCAACCGATCGACCAACCAATCGACTAACCGATCGAACAACCAATCGACCAACCGATCTACTTACCAATCGACCAACCTATCGACCAACCAATCGGACAACCAATCGACCAACCGATCGACCAACCAATCGACTAACCGATCGTTCAACCAATCGATCAGCCGATAGACCAACCGGTCGACCAACCAATCGACCAACTGAGCGACCAACTGGTCGACCAACCAATCGACCAACCAATCGTCCAACCGATCGATCAAACCAATCGACCAACCGATCGACCAACCAATCAACCAACCGATCGAACAACCAATCGACCAACCGATCTACTTACCAATCGACCAACCTATCGACCAACCAATCGACCAACCAATCGGACAACCAATCGGCCAACCAATCGGACGACCAATGAACCGATCGATCAAACCAATCGACCAACCGATCGACCAACGAATCGACCAACCAATCGACCATTCGATCGAATAACCAACCGATCGACCAACCAATCGGACGACCAATGAACCGATCGATCAAACCAAGCGACCAACCGATCGACCAACGAATCGACCAACCAATCGACCATTCGATCGAATAACCAACCGATCGACCAACCAATCGACCAACCAACCGGCCATTCGATCGAATAACCAACCGATCAACCAACCAATCAACCAATTAATCGGACAACCAATCGACGAACCGATAGACCAACCATCGACCAACCGATCGACCTACCTATCGACCAACCAATCGACCAACCGATCGACCAACCGATCAACCAACCAATCAACCAACCGATCGACCAACCAATCGACCAACCGATCTACTTACCAATCGGCCAACCAATCGACCAACCAATCGGACAACCAATCGGCCAACCAATCGGACGACCAATGAACCGATCGATCAAACCGATCGACCAACCAACTAATCGACCAACCGTTCGACCAACCAATCAACCAACCGATCGGCCAACCAATCGGACAACCAATCGGCCAACCAATCGGACAACCAATCGACCAACCGATCGACCAACCAATCGACTAACCGATCGAACAACCAATCGACCAACCGATCTACTTACCAATCGACCAACCTATCGACCAACCAATCGACCAACCAATCGGACAACCAATCGGCCAACCAATCGGACGACCAATGAACCGATCGATCAAACCAATCGACCAACCGATCGACCAACGAATCGACCAACCAATCGACCATTCGATCGAATAACCAACCGATCGACCAACCAATCGACCAACCAATCGGCCATTCGATCGAATAACCAACCGATCAAACAACCAATCGACAAACCAATCTGCAACCAATCGACCAACCGATCGACCAACCAATCGACTAACCGATCGTTCAACCAATCGATCAACCGATAGACCAACCGGTCGACCAACCAATCGACCAACTGAGCGACCAACTGGTCGACCAACCAATCGACCAACCAATCGTCCAACCGATCTACTTACCAATCGGCCAACAACCATCGTTGGTTGATTGGTTGGTCGAACGGTTGGTCGATTAGTTGGTTGGTCGATTGGTTTGATCGATCGGTTCATTGGTCGTCCGATTGGTTGGCCGATTGGGTGTGCGATTGGTTGGTCGATTGGTTGGCCGATTGGTAAGTAGATCGGTTGGTCGATTGGTTGTTCGATCGGTTGGTTGATTGGTTGGTCGATCGGTTGGTCGATTGGTTTGATCGATCGGTTGGACGATTGGTTGGTCGATTGGTTGGTCGACCAGTTGGTCGCTCAGATGGTCGATTGGTTGGTCGACCGGTTGGTCTATCGGTTGATCGATTGGTTGAACGATCGGTTAGTCGATTGGTTGGTCGATCGGTTGGTCGATTGGTTGCAGATTGGTTTGTCGATTGGTTGTTTGATCGGTTGGTTATTCGATCGAATGGCCGATTGGTTGGTCGATTGGTTGGTCGATCGGTTGGTTATTCGATCGAATGGTCGATTGGTTGGTCGATTCGTTGGTCGATCGGTTGGTCGATTGGTTTGATCGATCGGTTCAATGGTCGTCCGATTGGTTGGCCGATTGGTTGTCCGATTGGTTGGTCGATTGGTTGGTCGATAGTTTGGTCGATTGGTAAGTAGATCGGTTGGTCGATTGGTTGTTCGATCGGTTGGTTGATTGGTTGGTCGATCGGTTGGTCGATTGGTTTGATCGATCGGTTGGACGATTGGTTGGTCGATTGGTTGGTCGACCAGTTGGTCGCTCAGTTGGTCGATTGGTTGGTCGACCGGTTGGTCTATCGGCTGATCGATTGGTTGAACGATCGGTTAGTCGATTGGTTGGTCGATCGGTTGGTCGATTGGTTGTCCGATTGGTTGGCCGATTGGTTGTCCGATTGGTTGGCCGATCGGTTGGTTGATTGGTTGGTCGAACGGTTGGTCGATTAGTTGGTCGATCGGTTTGATCGATCGGTTCATTGGTCGTCCGATTGATTGGCCGATTGGTTGTCCGATTGGTTGGTCGATTGGTTGGCCGATTGGTAAGTAGATCGGTTGGTCGATTGGTTGGTCGATCGGTTGGTTGATTGGTTGGTTGATCGGTTGGTCGATCGGTTGGTCGATTGGTTGGTCGATCGGTTGGTCGATTGGTTGTCCGATTGGTTGGCCGATTGGTTGTCCGATTGGTTGACCGATCGGTTGGTTGATTGGTTGGTCGATCGGTTGGTCGATTGGTTGTCCGATTGGTTGGCCAATTGGTCGTCCGATTGGTTGACCGATCGGTTGGTTGATTGGTTGGTCGATCGGTTGGACGATTGGTTGGTCGATTGGTTGGTCGACCAGTTGGTCGCTCAGTTGGTCGATTGGTTGGTCGACCGGTTGGTCTATCGGTTGATCGATTGGTTGAACGATCGGTTAGTCGATTGGTTGGTCGATCGGTTGGTCGATTGGTTGCAGATTGGTTTGTCGATTGGTTGTTTGATCGGTTGGTTATTCGATCGAATGGTCGATTGGTTGGTCGATTCGTTGGTCGATCGGTTGGTCGATTGGTTTGATCGATCGGTTCATTGGTCGTCCGATTGGTTGGCCGATTGGTTGTCCGATTGGTTGGTCGATTGGTTGGTCGATAGGTTGGTCGATCGGTTGGTCGATTCGTTTGATCGATCGGTTGGACGATTGGTTGGTTGATTGGTTGGTTGATCGGTTGGTCGATCGGTTGGTCGATTGGTTGGTCGATAGGTAGGTCGATTGGTTGTCCGATTAATTGGTTGATTGGTTGGTTGATCGGTTGGTTATTCGATCGAATGGCCGATTGGTTGGTCGATCGGTTGGTTATTCGATCGAATGGTCGATTGGTTGGTCGATTGGTTGGTCGATCGGTTGGTCGATTGGTTTGATCGATCGGTTCATTGGTCGTCCGATTGGTTGGCCGATTGGTTGTCCGATTGGTTGGTCGGTTGGCTGGTCGATAGGTTGGTCGATTGGTTGTCCGATTGGTTGGTAGATTGGTTGGTCGATGGGTTGGTCGATTGTGTAAGAGACAATCCAGAAGTAGGTATTTAGGTTTTTTTAATATATTAAAAGTAGTGCGTAAATTATTATTGTGTTTGGAACTTGCACGAATAAATGGTTAAAAAGAACTACATATTAAAAAGATGATAAGAATCACTTTGTTGTCCCTCTGACCAAGCCTCAAGGCTTTTTTCTAGAAACTGCTTGTAGTAATAAATTGATTGAGGCATTTAATTGCTATAAAAATAAAATTATAAGCTTATCACGATACAAAAAAACAGCTTTTCGAAGTGTATTTTCAGACAAGATGTCCCACGCTATCACTGTAAAACCTATACGCCGGCCCTTCGCGTTGAACTACAATAAAAGTTTGAAATTTGGAACGATGCGAATTATTGCACAAGTTCATTAAAAATCTTGAATTTATGATCCTGTGTGGAAATATTACGCGACATTTTATATATTATGTCAAATAGTTGGTCTATTTCATACTTTCTGTAATGTATTTGCCTTGTTTTGTGATAATTTATGGTAGCATCGAAAGTATCGAAAGTACCGGGAATTCCCGGTTCTATGCCAGTATCGGTCCGAAAATTCCCGGTACTCAGAAGCAGTATCGACTGCATGCCCTAGAGTAAAAGGAACACAGAGTGCACCTGTGTTTGCGCACAAACTTGCGCACACCCGCGCAGATAGCTAATCACTCTGGAGATTGGCTGCCGTGGCCGAAATTCGGTCGAGAGGACATTTATTTTTTATTTACTTCTCTGTATTGGATATTTTATTTCATAAATTCATGTTTACTTTGCCCTTAACATTACAAATCAGCTTATAGGGCTATGCAGCTGTGTTAGTGCTCCTGTTTACAATATTATCGTTAATATAACAATCTAGGTATGCTGCAGCCGGGCCTTACATTGTTCTGATATTGGTTTTAGAGCGCGGCAATACACTAACCTAATTTAAAACAGAAACCGGCGCCGGCCAACACAGTATCATTATGAATACAATGTTTGTACTGTGTTTGCATTACCGAGATAAGTAACCATAGAACAGCTAATCGGCTTTTTACTGTAACTAGTAACTACGCAAAGAGAATTAAAACATGTGGTATAATTGGTATTTAAATGTAGGCAACTGGACACTTGCAGCAATTAAAACATCATTACGCTTTAAATTTTTTAGAAAAGTGTCCGTGAAATTGAGAAAGAATGCCAAACCATAGCCTTAAAGACAATGACAATGAGACTTAAGACCATGAGGCACAAACAGAGCATAAATCTAAATTATTCCACAAAGTAGGTACCTAAAATGTATCATGGCCTAAACCCTCATTATATTATCTTCAGACGGTGCACGCCGTTGGTGGTGACAGGTTAGTTTGTCGTGTAATAACAAGAGTTATCGCTATTGTATGGGTAGTAATAAGCAACGAATCCTAGCTAAGCTTTTTTGAGAGCCTGACGAGATCAAAGGTCTCAGTAACTTAAGAGCAGGCTCATAGCACCTCAACGTATGCAGTGACCACCTCCGAAACAGTCGCTAAGGGTCTGGTAATAGAGTTTCGAATCACTCAGTGGGCGATGGAAAAATTCATATGCTTGGGGTATCTCTGCATGAAAGCAATTGGAGATGCGTAGACGAACAAGAGTAACACACGTACTCGAAATAACGATTCGCAAAGCTGAAGTGGCAATGGAATCAAATAACTGATCAACTGATACACGTCTACTAAGTTTTGGAATGGTGGAAATGAAAAGGCTGCGACACCTACAAAGGATAGAGCGGACGATGATGTTAGTTTCTGACAGTAAATAATGTGAGTACTGCGTATCTACTATGCTTGCTTGCTTGCTTGGCAAGGGGATAGGAGTTTCTGGACACAAGGGGCACAAGACCGTGTTTTGGTCAAAAGTACATCCAGCAGTAATGGGCAGTTCAGGTCAGGCATTATGGAAACATTGGAAACCATTAAACAAAGTATCATTCCAGTATTTTTAATCAGACAGCCTTTAATGTAGACAATCAAAAATTTTTCAATGAAAAATATTTAAAGTTTTTTGGGTTTATATAACAAATTGCTCCGCTACAAATTTCGCTGTTTAATTAGGCTCAATCAGTATTGTATATGAAACGAAATGGGCACAACAAAGAGCTGAACTGGTAGAGAAGTTCGAACGGTAATGAAGTCTAACAAAGGCGCACTTGAGCTGTCTACCAACGCAGTACTGAGAGCAAACACATTGATAATTTTAAACCCGTGAGATCTTCTACAGAACTGCAACGCTGTTTCGGAATCACTTTTGATGATTGCATATCAATAGACGACCTGCGACATTCCTAAGAGCCGCCAATAATTGCTATGTAACGTAATCGCTATAGTTTACAAAACGTCCTGAAAGTGCGTTTTACAAAGAGCATATTGAAAGTAATATTAATATCCTCAGCAGGAATCGGAGCTAACGTGACCTATTGATACGCAATTTAACATCCTCACGATATTGAGACGCAAGAGACGTGAGCGTTGCTTGCATTTACAGTAGAGATGAAGAAGATAGCATACTCTTTGCGCCTATAAAGTAGTTACTTGGCGGCGCACGCTTTTATAACTGGCTTTTCCTGTAGTTATAATTCGCGCTAATAATATTACAAAAATACAAACGTACAAAGTATTAAACGTAAGTTAGTAAACGTACAGAATATATTACAAACGTGCAAAGTACAAACCTTGTACTTTGTACGTTGAACGAAGCAATATATATTTTTGTGGTGAAAAACATGTGTGATACAGATTTTATAAAACCATGTTCTTAAGCAGCGGTAAAGATCAAAATTAATTGTAAACAAAAATTAACATCGCCAATGTAGAGTTGGCACAAAGAAGGAAAACTTGGGAAGAAATTAGAAGTATTCATAGCTCTTCGAATAAGTTTCATACCCTGGCAAGCAATACTACAGTTGTAGATATAGTGCTTTCGTTTGATGACTGTTAAAGAGTTAAAATTAGCCCTGCACAAAGAAACGAGTAAATATCCTGACTCCTGAGTCTAATGCACAGCTACTAGACGATTCATGCGATTATTTTAATGCGGATGATTCGCCTCCGTCTTTGCCTTGATTCAGACAACTTCATAAGGATGCTTTATTTTCTTCAATTCAAGATTCTACAGTGTCATACGCATACCGCATGTAACCCTATATGAATGCATGTTTCTGTGACCAAAAAAAGTTTCTGTAAATTTCTGTTGTAAAAGTTTTAAAAAAAAATTTTTGAGGGGGTGCTCGTAGATATAAATACTTTTTAAAGCTTGACGTAGGCTTGAACAAAAAGAACAGAGTATAACTCTGTTCCCTAAGTCCGTTTGTTCAGTTTATATATTTTTAATTTTTACTTACAAAAATGAGCGATTAGGGGCTTTCAAAGTCGCTGTTTTTAGACATGTTTTGTCCCAAAAGGTTATCACAAAAACGGCTTGTTGGTAAAATAATATCATGAAATCATTGTGATCTTTGTCAAGCGCAAAAATACTTACTGATAGATAGTATTGTTGCAATAAAAATATCTAAGTAAATAAAATACCTGTAAAATACCTGTTTCGTGTACCTTTGCAATAAAATAAAATACCTTCGTACTGTAGTACTGTTCGTCGTACACGAGATACTCGTGTTATACCTACGTTCAATATTCATACTTCACAAACTTAGAGCATTACAATCTAACTAAGTTTATAAATCATACTAACAGCCGCAATGACATACTAAAATGAATCCATACTAATATTATAAATGCGAATGTGTCTGTCTGCCCGTCTGCTACGCATTCCCGGCTCATGATTTCATCATAATGATGAAATTTGGTACCTATAGGGATAGTTTGTATCCCGGGGAAGGACATAAGCTACTTTTTATTCCGGAAAATTAAGAAGTTCCCGCGGGAATCGAAAAACTTTATTTACGCAGACGAAAACGCGGGCATCATCTAGTAGATAATAATTATTGAGTTTTATTCCAGGCCAAATATTTACTTCAACAGGATTTTATATAATTACATATATTTAAACACTGCTAATGATCGTGTAAATTGTACTTATACCTACAATAGTAACTATATTATGTATGTCACCGTAAGATTGCAAAAACTAGTGAAATTGTAAACTGTCGACAGATTGTGAACCGTTCAATGTGTGTGTGAATGTGTGAGTGTAAATTTTTGAAATATTCATTGTATTTACGTTTTCTTGCCTCTTCCTTGTAGGTTAGGTTAGAGTTCGACATAAATAAGGTTAGGTTTTATCGGGTTAATATACCTAACAGTTTACAATCTACCGAAAAATAATGCGTTAAATTGTAATCTGTCGACATTTTACAATTTCGCTAGTTAGATTAGAATCTAACGGTTTTTGCAATACGGTGACATGTATAAATCTGTGGTCAATACATTAAAAATGGCGCTAAACCACAATTAATGAAACTCGTCAATCATAAAGTAAATCACGTACAGTAACGACATATTGAAAAGCCAATCGGCTGCCAGTTAATTAACTGTATATCCAACAACCAACAGGGCATCCAATGATTTATGTCGTAACTCAAAACGATATATTTTAAAGCTAACTTGCGTTATATGGATAAGCCTTTTTATGAAAAACTAGATGATTCCCGCGACTTCGTCCGCGTGGACCAAGTTTTTTCGATTCCCACGGGAACTCTTGAATTTTCCGGGATAAAAAGTAGCCTATGTCCTTACCCGGGATACAACCTATCCCTGTACCAAATTTCATCAAAATCGGTTGAACAGATGGGCCGTGAAAGTGTAGCAGACAGACAGACACACTGTCGCATTTATAATATTAGTATGGACTAGCTGATGCCCGCGACTTCGTTCGTATGGATTGAGGTTTTTTTGGTTCAAGCGGGAACTCTTTAATTTTCCGGTTTCTAAAATATCTCTGTGCCAAATTTTAGCCAGATCCGTTCAGCCGTTTTGGCGTGATTGAGTAACAAACATCCATCCATCGAAACTTTCGCATTTATAATATTAGTATAGATAGATATATGATGGAATAGTTACCAAAAACTTTAACACTTGTTCCAGCTCGAGTAATATTAAGCATCTCACAAGAGATCTCTTGACAGTTCATTACTTCTGCGATAATTTTCCATAATAAATGGATTCCTGCGTGTCAAAACAATATAGGAATCATGCCAGTTGCTAAAAAAGGAGATGGTCCATAATGTATCCCAAATAACAAATCCAGAATCGATTGGGACAAAGGGCATTGGCGCCGAAATCAAAGGGGTATATTATTATATATAGAACAAAGTATACATAAAAAGTCATGACCAATTTGCGGTTTTTAGCAATTTTTACAATATTGTTAATATGAATAAATATTAACGATAATAATGACCGGATTACTGTAAATAATCCCTATTAATAATGTAATTTTTTATCTCACATAATCTGGGGGCATGTATAAGAGGGTGTTACTGGATTTTGGAATTAAGACAATTTTTCATATTTCGAATCAAAAATTACATGCTCTCGTAAAAAAACAAAGGCGCGTAAAATTAAGTTAAGTACCCATTTCTAATGAATTAATAAATGGTAAATTTTCAGTCAGTAGGTATACAGCCGTAAACATTTGACTTATTTAGTCTTCAGCGAGTAAAAAAAAACAGTTTCATGTAACTGGCTAAGATGAACTTATTAAACATCTCTTACTACAAAATTCTACTAGATAGATAAAAAGTCCAAGTAATCCAAATTTTCCTGGTTGAGCTTACCAATTGATATCCATTAAAATCGAGTGGTTTACTACGATTTATTTTTATTTTTTTTTATCCACTACAAGTTAACCCTTGACTGCGATCTCACCTGATGGTAAGTGATGATGCAGTCTAAGTTGGTAGCGGGCTAACCTGTTAGGGGCATGGCAGTTATATTAAACCCATACCCCTATTCGGTTTCTACACCGCATCGTACCGGAACGCTAAATCGCTTGGCGGTACATCTTTTGCCGGTAGGGTGGTAACTAGCCACGGCCGAAGCCTCCCACCAGGCCAGACCAGGGAAAATTCAGAAATTATAAATTCCCAAATTGACCCTGCCGGGGATCGAACCCGGGACCTCCGCACGTTAAGGCAACAGCGTTACACACTGCGCCACGGAGGTCGTCGAAAACGATCTGACAAACAAGTATCATTAGGTAATACAATAACTTTAGATACTAAGTCCTAAAACCAAACAATATCTAACGTATCCGTCATGTATCCGTAAAACAAAGTGATTTCTTAATAGCCAGTAGTTAGTCCAAGATAAAGCTTGTCAATCTTCTAAAGCTATGTGGAGACAGGTAGCTGCAGTTGTATAATGGGAGTTGGACTTTAGACAAACATGATCATAGAAGTCGGTATGTAATGTTGTTTATTCCAACAAAATTACATATGCGAGTGGAGAAGGCACCACTGTCTTTTGAAAAATCAAATTTTTGGGGTTAACACAGAGAAGATTCTGTTGGTTCCGAATTTCGCCACACACAGATAAGTTTGTCGGAGTGTACAAGATGTTTCAATGAGTAGAAACGTAAAAAAATATTGACGTATTTTCATTATTCTTTGAACAAGAGACATAAATGTATTGCCACAATCACCACGGAAATATTTAATTGCCTTAGTGTATTATAAAATATATTAAATAAGGAATACACTTATTACATTATGAACATATTATCACAGTTATCGATGGACATGTGTTAAGTTGGTAGTTACACATGAATATGAAAGAGCGAAATAATTATGCAGTTTAAAATTCCGCTTTTTTGCATGTGTTGACCTAAATAAAGATCCTAGGTGAATTCAATATGACTGTGTAAGTTCTTGAAGTACCTAAGTAACATGAACAATTGGTTTTTTTTTGTAAATATATAACATATAATATGGTAGGTTTAAGTACACACCATAAGAAGAACTGACTATATTAACGTGCACCTCAAACCGATACATCCAGAAACTTGACATTTTGCATGTAGATTGTAGATTCTCAGTAGGTACAAAGTTGTAAGGACAAGGGTTTTATGAATTTCTACCCGACCGAAGCCAAAGCGGGTCAACTAGTGCCAGATAAATCTCTTCTAGTCTTGAATTAAGTGGAAAAATTGGAAGAGCCATGAGCAAAATGTAATAAACTGGTCATATGACCCCACGAAAAAAGCAATGTGTCACGATGACACCAAATTTTACACAAATTAATCCGTCAAGTCGCTACACATCACCCGACTTTCAGCCCTTCCAAATTACTTTCTTTTTATCGGCTATTCCACTGCGAATCCATATCAGTCAAGGACAGGTCTTTCGTTTTATTAGGTAGCAAGACAGAGCAAAGTTAGTAGTTTGTGAGGCGAGCAAATTTATTAAGAAGGGCGGTTACAGATTTGCCTAAACGCGCCCCACATTTTGCGCTTCAAAAACCGACTGTAGGTACGCGCATTCAGTTTTTTTTTCGCATTTGCGCTTATGTCGGCGTGTTCGCTTGAACCCGTTGGTCAGTCAGTCAGTATACGGACTTACGAGCTTATAATCGTGTCTACGCTCGTCAGAGTAAAGAGTTGTGCGCGTGGCAAAGGGCGCGCCCATACGCGCTTGCTTACACGCGCTACCAAAAACGAGCGTATACGCGCCGATAATATGCTAATCTGAAACCGCCTTTATACCAGTGAGGCAACATCTAAACCACTAGATGATGCGAATTTGTACGCATGGATTTAGTTTTATTGAAAATCCTGTTGGAACTCTTTGATATCGGGATAAAAAAGTAGCCTTTGCTACTCATACTTAGAGTCGCAATCTAAGTATATCTGTGATTTTTCCAAATTTCGTCAAAATCGGCCGAACAGATTGGACGTAAAAACATAGCCACCACCACCACTACAGCCCATTAACGTCCCACTGCTGGGCACAGGCCTCCACTCTCATAGGAGAGAGGGAATTAGAGCTTAGACCCACCACGCTGCTCCAATGCGGGTTGGCGGGCTTTAACGACTAATAGTGATAATAACTGCCTCGTTGGTCTAGTGGTTAGGTCCCGGTTATTATCACTAACATGATAATAGTCGTTAAAGCCCGCCAACCCGCATTGGAGCAGCGTGGTGGGTCTAAGCTCTAATTCCCGCTCTCCTACGAGAGTGGAGGCCTGTGCCCAGCAGTGGGACGTTAATAGGCTGTAGTGATGATGATGATGATGAGTGATAATAACCGGGACCGACGGCTTAACGTGCTCTCCGAGGCACGGGGGTGAAACACCGCCAACTTCCTTACTCCGGGCTAGTGCTGAGAATTTCTAGTCAGAAAAACCCAACACTTATTATGGCCCGACCCGGGACTCGAACCCGGGACCTCGTCAGCCGCAGTCAAACTTGCTAACCACTAGACTAACGAGGCAGTCCAACAGAAACATACCAGACCATAACAGAAAACATAGCAGACCAACAGAATTTATGATTGTTTTCGTAAAGTTGTAAATGTCATAATCCGGATCATTTCTAGCAGTTACTTCGTTCATTGCTACATAAAATAAGGATAAATGAAACAACAAATTTACCTTCTCATTTATGATGAAGTGGATTAGGGATTTTCAATAAATACACAAATCACAGATTGGACCTGACTTCCACAGGAGAGTATCCAATCACAGATTAAGGTACTAATCTAAATAAATCCGGAAATCGAATTCGGCAAGTCAGGGTTTAAGTATTGCGTCATGAGATAAACACTTGAAGCAAAATAAGCTATGGAGTAACACGCCCACTTTCATCTTTGCATTTTGAGTAAACATTGATTATTCTGGCTTAATTGTTATGATTAAGCACGACCATCAAGTTTAATCAATATAAGCAGTCTATTTAGTCGAGAGGAATCATTCGTGGATCAATTTGGAGGCAGGTCAAAACTGCAACCGTCTACATACTCGTAAGAAACATCGCCAAGCGAAATTATTTTACATACTTAAGTTCAATTATAGTAACACGCGGATAGTATTATATTTTATTAAAAAATTATGTACATTACTGATTTTGTATGAAATAGGTAAGATCAATAATTATAATTTTGACTTTTTTTTATTGAAAACAATACAATAGAACTTAAAGCTAGCTAGCTAGCATAACCTAATTACAATATAAATGATGCCCGCGTGGAATAGTGGCAAGAATGCTGGCTGCATTTCCGCGCTGGACAGTCAGGCTGATCCTTTGCGCAAAAAATGAGTCAGTCACCAGATGAGGCAATAAAATTTTGTCTTGAAATTGTCCGCAAAAAATATCAATATATTACTAGTAGAGGCATCGTCCTGAAATCTATTATAATACCGAGCCATAAGCTAGATAAGCATTAAGCATCGATGCATAAGGTATGGTATGGCAAGCGTAAAGCTTGCAAGCGTTGGGGAGCATACGCAAACATAATATTATGTATCCACAATCCATATCCATAATGTTGTTGTTTGCCAATGCTGATTGATACTGGGCCAGCGTGTGGAGCCGGTATAATATCCAGTTCTGACGTATCCCTTATAACCCTACTTACTCGTACGATATCTCCTCAATAACAAGTTACAACCACTTATTACTAACCCATAATATTTAGATTCACACTATTCTGTTCAATTGATGAAAAAATCCGCAGTAGCATTATTCGAATTTCGTCCATTTCTACTTAGTAGGGCAGTTGGAAATTCGGTCTCGAAATCTCTCGAGTTAGACACGAAAGTACTATAATTACCATTTAGTTCGATAGAAATATAGATTACACAGTGAAAATTGAAGACAATTAGACAATCGAATATACAACAACTTGAACTTACAAAGTTTAATAAAAGTTAATAATAACAAAGTTTTTGAGCAAAAACAATCGCTTGTTATTCCACCTGCCCAAGCAACGGACTATAGCTACCTACAGCTGTACTAAATTACCTATTCTGCGCTATATCATAGAAATAAATACGAATATCCATTATTGCGTGGCCTAGTTTTATATAAATATAATTTTAGGATAGGAAATAAAACACCGTGAGTCCATATCCAAGCCACAGACAAGGTGTTTTTTTTGTTTTTTCTCCATATCGAACCCAGAGACAAGGTCTTCTTTTATTATAAGTACCTATTTTTAAATTACCAAAGCACAAACCATAGACAAATCATATTAAGTGTCTTATACACTACCTAACATCCATGACATCAAAGTCGCGGTAAACCGCGCAAAACCTTGTTATTCGATCTGACTCACCTAACTTGCTCGTGCTTTTGGATGTAAATCTTATGGAACTGCCCCTCGACAGGCGATATTATGTCGTTCTTCATCTCCATAGCGACGTGTTGCGGCAGCACGGACAGCAGTAATCGTTCCTGATGACAATCACATAAGGGTTTACGGGCAGTGTATGAGGCAATTCCAGTGAAATATTACTATGAACACGGGTAGTGTTATTCTATTGCATTTCTTTTATTTGATACTCTTCTTCCATAACGGCTAAAATATGTGAACAAACAAAGAAACAAATCACAGCTCTAGACTCTAGGTGTAATAATTACGAAAGGTTTTTGTGGCACAGTAAAAAGCTGTTTCATCAGCAGCAATATTAATTCCGTTTTGCATTCAGATAAATCCTGTCTGACTTACTTTTCATTCATTTGAAAGCTTTTATTTTTTGTCTACGGTGTTCCTATAAAGGACGAATAGAGAGCTATTCATACCTATAATTTAGCTGACGATTGCATTAAATTCTTCCGCCTCTCGAGCTAAATCGCAGCAACATAAACCCCAAGTTTTTTCGACTGGAGAAATAATGATAATCATGCTTATTGCTTAGCTTGCCTACTCCTGGTGGTCGTTCGTGACGGGGTAAATATTTGCTGTGAGCAAATCAAAAGTCTGGGGAAGGTTTTGTTAGTTTTATGTCTGTGGGTTCCGGGAACAAATAAACCGGACTCTATTTGTATTAGAAACAAAGAGGTCATTATTTTTAAGGACTAGGTGTTTGTTTTTACCACTTTTTCTATTCGCATTCTGACGACTAATTCGAAACATCACACTCTAGTGTGAATATGTACAAGAACAAAATATGCAATAATTAGAAACACGGTACGAAGTCTGACGCGTTCAAATATAGAATCCATATCCATACTAATATTATAAATGCGAAAGTGTGTCTGTCTGTCTGTCTATCTGTCTGTCTGTCTGTCTGTCTGCTACGCTTTCACGGACCATCTGTTCAACCGATTTTGATGAAATTTGGTACAGGGATAAGTTGTATCCCGGGGAAGGACATAGGCTACTTTTTATCCCGGAAAATTCAAAGGTTCCCGCGGGAATCAAAAAATGTATCTGTTCAACCGATTTTAATGAAATTTGGTACAGGGGTAGGTTGTATCCGGGGGAAGGACATAGGCTACTTTTTATCCCGGAAAATTCAAGAGTTCCCGCGGGAATCGAAAAAACTTGGTCCACGCGGACGAAGTCGCGGGAATCATCTAGTATTAAATAAGCGAATATTCTCGATGTCTATACGTGTTCACGGAAAACCATTGTGGTTTAATTGTGTCCTCAACTCCTCAGTGATGCGAACATCCTGTTCAGTAAAGCGATCTGTCTTGCGCTTCAGATGTTTTACTTCAACGCAATCCTCGTCGTTTCCGGTACAATGCTACAAAGAACGGCAATTTTTCCCTGCTGGATGAAGCTAGTCTATTCAGTTATGCCTACTCCTACTTCCAAAACAGGGTACGCAGGTTTGTTGCATACATTTACACCTTGTTGACCCAGCCCCATGAACCAAAGCCCAATGCATTGTAAAAGCTATTATCTATAGGCACAATTAATAAAGGTTCCGTCTATGCCAGGTTCAAGAGCCTGTTCATAACTTTGAATAATAAGCAGTGGCGACTGGCGCCTCAGCTTGTAGCTATGCTTTCCAAATATAAGTTAGATGGATGAAACTGTAAGTTCGGAGCTAACAGAATCTCGCCTGTAGTGATCCTAAAATGTTGGTTACTTATTAAACAGTGGGTGGTAGCTCCACCACTCGCACGGATAAGTATGTCGGAGTGTTATGCTTACCAGTTTCTCGTTCTCGTCCTCCATGTCGAGGCGCGCCGCGATACAGTTCCGGGTGTCGAGGAAGGCACGCCGCTGCGCGTTCTCCATCAGCGAGTGCATCAGCGCGCCGACCACGTTCACGCACACGAACACCACCACGTTGCCGAGGATCTGTGTAATATATAGAGCCTTCAATACCAAATAACTAGTGCCTTATCCATACTAGGTATAAATCGCGTCCCGTAAGTTGACCCAAAATGGCGGTTGCCTGCCCAGGTACGTTGTACTACAGGGCCGAGCGGAGCATGCGCGGTGAGCGAGGAGTATGGTAACGCGCGGCACCTCGCGGCGAACCTCATACCGCACTTCGTTTGACACCCGAAATGTGTTTCTGTGCATAGTTCAACTTAGGCAGCGGCTATTATAAGTATTACAAATGCGAAAGCGTCTGTCTGCTATGCTTTCACAGTCCATCTTTTCAACCAACGTTTGATGGGGTTCATCAACTTTGCCCCGCTCTTGGTCAGGGCACCTTGGTGGGGCAAGGTCGATGATCCCGTTTGATGTTTGGTACAGAAATAGGTTGCATGATGCATCCCGGGGAAGGAAATACGCATAAGTATAGGGTTCTCACGGGAATAAAAACCGTTGTTCAACGCGATATAGCGGGTCTCATCTAGATTCTAGTAGTAGTAGTAGTACCTACTTAAAATTATTGCTACAGTACGATCGCAATCACCTCTGGTTAATTTAAAACTCTTCCGCTATTGGTCAAAATCGACTGTCGCACTAAATATGTACCATAATAAATTCAGGCGATCAAAACAATGAGTCTGTAACAAAAATTGACAGGTACAGGTTTTCCATAATCTTATCTTACTAATATTATAAATGCGAAAGTTTGGATCGATGTATGGATGTATGGATGTATGGATGTTTGTTACTCAATCACGCCCCAACGGCTGAATGGATCTGGATGAAATTTGGCACAGAGATAGATTTTAGTCTGGACTAATACATGGGCTACTTTTAACCCCAAAAATTAAAGAGTTCCCGAGGGAACCACAAAACCTCGATCCACGCGTACGAAGTCACGGGCATAATGGGTAAAGTTCTGCAGTCACGCTTATTGCTCGAGCCTTAGAAGACACAGAAATCAGCTTTCTAAACTACAACCTAGATGCCTATATGATCATCAAAGTGAAAACATTATCCGCATACTATATACATTGCCCCCATTTTTTTCAAATTCTATTATTTTAACTATTTTTAAACTATAAAGCAAAATTGCTTTCCTCTTTTTCTATTTCATTCTTATGTGAAACCCAATTTCGTTGCATGTACGCCTCTCTGATCTTTGCCGCGACCGTCAAAGACCGTGTAGCCTTTGTTACAGCAAAGTATATTTTGTAAGACAGTAATAAGGTAAAAAAACATCTTAAATCTCGATCTAGAACCGCAATCGTAAGCCCTAAAGGCTGGGTCAGACCCGTAGCAATTGCTACGTGTTCAACGCGGCCCCCAAGAAGATGTAAATTTTCAAAAGCAAGAAAGGTAACTAGAAGTTTTATGTTCAGGAAATATGAATGAAGGAAAGCTATCACACGCAGCGCTCGAATAGGGTACATGGTAACTTGTATTACGAAACGCAATTTAATGCCATTTTCCGCCTGGCTGCCTATACGCTTAGTGTATACCCAGGCCTTTAGAGTCCAGGGTCAAGCACGAGTAGAGTATGGCTCCTGATTTATTAGATATCAGATTAGGAAAACAGACAAGGATGGTTTAGAGCTTAAGACTTTATTTAGTCGGTCTGCCTGAGTTATTGTACATGAATTATTCACGTTATTTTATCACTATCATACAGTCAATATAAACGGTGTTACAAAATAGTAGTCCGGTAAAATGTTCCACAAATGGAACTATCAATCTGTGCCACGCGTGAATGACTTGTCAAATTAATGCACATGCATTTTTGAATCGTGCAATGATTGAACACGCATGTTGAGTTATGGATTATGATATTTTAAATGTGTTGTATGTTAAAAGGCTTGGACACATGGACATCGCGATGAAAACGATACGTAACAGCCGGCAATGTAGCTACGAGACTGATATTGATATTGTTACGATTACGAAGTCAATTTTTTGATCTGTGGTTACAGTATCAAACCAAGCTGTCTTGTTTTATTGACAAGATTTCAGCGACATCTCAACGCTACATTTCGTATGTGGCGACAACGCTTGTGTAAGGGAACTCTAGCGTAACAAAATCAGAACAAAAACTTTATAAAAATTCTGTGTGCCTACTCTTAGTTTTTACATTGCAAATTCGATTGATCGTATTGAACGTTCGATCACATTGGTGTCAAAGTAAAATGAACCTTAACGGCATTGAATTAAAGTCACAAATTCAGCACAACTGATTTTAATTTGGAATCGTATCGTATTCATAAACGTATAGGAACGCATAAACGAAATTGAGCTCTATATCTAAGGTTCATTTTACTTTGACGCTAATGTCATCGAAATCTTATACGATCAATCGAACAAAAAGTGCTTATATAAGCACACTGTAACGGTCCGTCGGTCCACCGTAACGGGTAGGGCAACCGTCTCGCGTTGCGTCTATCCTAGCCTTATGTCAACCCCACTGTTGGCAAGCTTTTGGTTCAGAAAAGCTAAAACTAAGTCACTTGTTATGTCAAATGTTTCACTACCGAATGAAATATACCTTGTTGCAAACCCTACAAGGTTAAAAAGAATTTCCCTTTATACTACCACTCAATTAGTTAACACGGCGCTTCTAAAAGCACGTAGGGGAACCTCGGCACAGAATTACCAAGTGTTTGTATTGCGTCAGAAACAAAAACGGTACGAAATGAGCGCAAACCACTTCTGGGTTCTCGTTAGTGAAATTAGGCGGGGAATTTGGTTTGATGAACTCATTAAAAAAGGGCATTTATTTGACGATCGGCAAATGGCCCACATAGCCGCAAAACTTGACCCTCGCTAGAACTTCACGTTTTATTTGTGCGGATAGCAAATAAGGGTATGTTTCGAAATTATCGGCTTGTTGGTTTGTAGATTTGTACTTCAATCACGCCACAACACAGATCGATCTGGATTTTTCGTATAGGTAAGTATAGTTGATTAGGTAGGTAGGTGATTTTTAAACCTAAATCCAGCCCAGTAAATAATAATTAAAAAGAAAAGATAATAAGCTTCTAGAACGTGTTAAAAACTCTGGTGCGTAGAAAAGACGCAAACTCAGTAAACATGTTTCGCTAACTTAATATTAATCAAAACATATTATTCGCCGTCAAATTTTCCGCTCCTTTTGAGGTATGCTGCTCGTAATGGTAAAGTAACGATAAATAACAAAAACACACGTTTCAAGAGATTTATGCATTATTCAATACAGAAAATGCGTGTTTCAGTTTCGCCGCATCGGACGGTTCGAACAAATGCTAATTACGTCAGCAAAAATTGACGACTAAACCATATCGTGTTGGTCTGAATTGCTAAATTAAAGTTTATTTATGTGGATAACCGAGTTACCTTTTAATAACTATTATTTAGCTAAGACAGAGTTCACGGCCTGCTGACCTTTATGCGCCCACATTGTTGGTTTCTATTCACAACAATTTACTAAAACATGAAGTTCATTGTTATACAATGTAAGCTTGTGATTTTATTGACGCTTTAAACTGCTGCTTTATCCACGGTATAAGAATTGAACAATCTTGAGCTTTTATGTTTCAAGTTTCAATACAGACAATATACACCGTATAACACTGCACTTGCGGCGGCATATGAGGCGGTTTAAGTTAAATTACGGTTTCTCTTAACCCTAAACGAAAGCATAGTGGATTTACTATTCACATATTTTAAAGGTGTAATTTTTTGCGCTATACTCCTATTCTTTTTATAGACCCAAAAATAAGGGTGATATAGGCCGATAGCCTGGTTAACACAACGGCTTCCAGTCGTGGGTCCGGGGTTCGTTCCCCGCATTCACCTATAACCTATCCGCGTTATGTGCGTTTTAAGAAATCAAATTTCACATGTTTTCGGTGGTGGAAAACATCATGAGGGAGCTTACATGCCTGAGAGATCCCCTTTATGTTCTATTAGGTGTGTGAAATCTGCCCGAAATTCTTGGCCAGATTGGTAAACTACGAGTATGGCCTAGGTATTTTTAGTAATAAGCCAGCGATAGGTTGATAATGAATATAACTTCAACCTGCACCCTTACGCAGTAGAAATTCCGCGGGCTCGTACGAAGCGGTTTGCTTCCTCATTTCTGGTTCGGACCACTAGGATATGGAATGCCCTTCCGGCTTCCGTTTTCCCATCCTCCTTTAATATGGGCACCTTCAAGTCAAGAGTGAATAGGCATCTTCTAGGCAAGCGCGCTCCACCTTAGGCTGTATCACCACCAAGCAAGTCTGATTGCAGCCAAGCGCTAGCCTATATATTAAAAAAAACCTGTTACACCATTACATCCAGTATAACAATAATGCTCAAAACCAATTACCTTTCACAAAGGTTACGTGTATCAGACACAATTAGACTCAAGTATTTATGTATTGAGACAAGTTGATAAGTATCGAAAAGTAAAAGCCATTTAACCGAAGCCCCAACAGCCCAATAATAGAGTGGCAGTTTATTTTGATTGATAGATAGCCCACGTCCAAATCACGTTTGAAGCAATCAGAACTAATTATTTGTCCGAACGCATGTACGCCGTCTTATCTGTGTTGTTCAAATAACATTAGGAACTAAAGATAGAGATACGAAAGCCGTTCTCCGACCACTTTTGTTCTCTTTTAGGTAGGTACATTAGTAAACGATAAATCCGAAACGTGTTTATTAGCATGTCGCCGTGTTGTAGAACTTTCTGATGATCTTGGCGATACGGAGCGGAAACATTGAATGGTTTTAAATTGGTAATTGGGATTTTGGTAGAAAATTAAGAAATACGTGACTCATGATTTAGGAAAATACTAGCTGATGCCCGCGACTTCATCCGCGTGGCTTTAGTTTTTTTGATTCCCGAGGGAACTCCTCAATTTTCCGAGATAAAAATGCCTATGTCGCTCTCCAGGTCCTCAGTAATGGCAAAAATCACGTAGATCCGTTGCTCCGTTGCGGCGTGCTTAAAAGACAAACAAACAAACGCACATTATAATATTAGTAACACTCACCGATTTTCAAAAATTTCACTAGTATAAAAACATTATTGAGTGTAAAGCTAGTCTGTTCTTACCCTAAACGAAGATATAAAAGTGCATTGAATTGATAATAACATTTCGAAACCTCTATCCAGCCTCCGTTCCAGCCATTCGCCGTCCAATTTCCGTAGCGAATACACTTTTCAATATATTCAGGTCTGAATATAAATCTTTTTGCATTGATTTCAACTTTAAGAATAGAAGCGAGTGAATATTTCAAAGGATGTGGAACTTATACAGGAAGATTCACACGCAAAACATGTTTAAATCAAAATATAAAGAGGGATGTTTTCTATCCTACCCGTGCACATCACCGTCTGTATTAATGTACAACATAGTAATGTACAGTCTATTTATTCCTTACAGTGCAGTATATTCATTATCTTTATCTCTTCAAGAGCTTTTAACAAAAAATTATGAACGCAGACGAAGCTAATTAATAGTAGATTATTCACCACAGGGGTAATGCGATGTATTATGTCACGGGCGCCGGGATAAATCCTAAGCGGAACGAGGGATTTTAGAGTAACTCCCGAGCGTAGCGAGGGTGTTGCATCTAGAATCCTGAGAGTAGCGCGGGAATTAGGGGCGCCCAAGATTAATACAGCATTACCCCTACGGTGAATACTCTACTTTTCACACCTCGCGATACAACCACTTCTTTCAGCTGGCGTGGCCTACTCGATTTGACAAACAAATTTCGTCAGTGCGAATCTAGTGGGCCACGACTTTGGTTTTCGAAAATCGAGTTGGCCGCGCCTGCTGAGAACACATTATGTTTACCGAAATTAGACTTTATGGATATGTCAATAAGAATTATGAATAAAACCTCTTTGGAATGAATAGAATTTCCTTCAGATCTTGCTTCAGATGCGCGATGATTCTAAATTCAAATCACATTATAACCCTAGGGAATAATGGATTTCAGTACAACATTATAACCCTAGGGATTTAATGTCTTACTTTAACCTTAGATAACAGGCCATGTAATAAAGCGTTGTTGAGCGAGTGGTGTGAAATAGTAGATTATTCACCACGGGGGTAATGCGATGTATTATGTCACGGGCGCCGGGATAAATCCCAAGCGGAACGAGGGATTTTAGAGTAGCTCCCGAGCGTATAGCGAGGGTGTTGCATCTAGAATCCTGAGAGTAGCGCGGGAATTAGGGGCGCCCAAGATTAATACAGCATTACCCCTACGGTGAATACTCTACTTTTCACACCTCGCGATACAACCACTTCTTTCAGCTGGCGTGGCCTACTCGATTTGACAACCAAATGTCGTCAGTGCGAATCTAGTGGGCCACGGCTTGGTTTTCGAAAATCGAGTTGGCCGCGCCTGCTGAGAACACATTCTGTTTACCGAAATTAGACTTTATGCATATAGCAATAAGAATTATGAATAAAACCTCTTTGGAATGAATAGAATTTCCTTCAGATCTTGCTTCAGATGCGCGATGATTCTAAATTCAAAACACATTATAACCCTAGGGATTTAATGTCTTACTTTAACCTTAGAACAGGCCATGTAATAAGGCGTTGTTGAGCGAGTGGTGTGAAAAATAATTTAAAAAGCTTCTGTATACCTTTGCTTTGTTACATAATATGAATATAACAACTATCCGATATTTTAGAAAAACTATTTTCAATCATTAGAAGTGGTATGGAAATGGTCAGAAAAGTATTCAGCTACAGTAAAATAG
The DNA here is from genome assembly GCA_963932025.1 of Erebia epiphron. Taxonomy (NCBI): domain Eukaryota; kingdom Metazoa; phylum Arthropoda; class Insecta; order Lepidoptera; family Nymphalidae; genus Erebia; species Erebia epiphron. The sequence goes on along the minus strand of OZ009948.1, from coordinate 35,830,519 downwards.
TACTCTATTATTTAGTAGAGAACATGTATAGTATAGCTCCATGATTTATACCAAAAAATCACGCAAGTCGGTCCAGCAATCTCGGAGGAATCGTACATATCAAGAATATTGGTGTCATTATTGTACTAAAATGTTTCTTGCTGTTGTCTTAGCGTTGGCTCGACCTTCTCAAAACCGCAGAGGTGTAAATAATGCGAGATGGTCTGACACTGAATACATTTCACACACAACGTTGTGGCAATATTATTATGGAAATTCGATGTGAACGCATTCGGTGCTTGTAATATTGTTTAGTCAAAATTCTATTCTCAAAGTCTGACCTAGTAATCTATAAACTATAATATTTAGGATGGATGGATGGATGTTTGTTGTTACTCAATCACGCCAGAACGGCTGAACGGATCTAGATGAAATTTGGCAAATTTGGCACAGAGATTGATTATTATAGTATATAAGGCATAGGCTACTTTTTATCCCGGAAAATTAAAGAAATACCGCGGGAACGAAAAAACCTCCCTCAACTCAATCTACGCGGATGAAGTCGCGGGCACCAGCTAGTAATAAAATAAATTACCCTTGTAAAACCATAACATATATACCTAGTTACCTACATGACTATATAGCATAATACATGTAACTCAAACATGTAAGAGCTAAGAAGTAGAACCCCACCAGGGACATTCGCTGTTGATTAGAAAATATAATTTCTAACACAGCCCATGAGCGGATGCAGCGATAACAGGTTGAAGAAACTTCAATATTTATTTACGCTTTTCACCGCAAGAAACTAGCTACTTACATGAAAACATTGCTTGCTTATCAACAACCTGGTTGGACGCAGCTGTCATTTTTAGAAAAAAAAAACTGATGCAAGTTGTCTCATGACCTAAATCCATACTAATATTATAAATGCGAAAGTGTGTCTGTCTGTCTGTCTGTCTCTCTGCTACGCTTTCACGACCCATCTGTTAGACCGATTTTAATGAAATTTGGTACAGGGGTAGGTTGTTTCTCGGGGAAGGACATAAGCTACTTTTTATCCCGGAAAATTCAAGAGTTCCCGCGGGAATCGAAAAAACTTGGTCCACGCGGACGAAGTCGCGGGAATCATCTAGTGATGAAATATATCAATAGTATGTGCGTGGTACGACTATGAAGGCAATCCCAATTAAGTACACTTTCATACTAATTGCCGGTAAATGTTTAGCGTGAATTGTCGAACTCGTAGCATATAATGATGATTTCCATTTAGCGGCATCTCCCATAATGTATAGTATTTCGTTAAACTGTGATATTACTTAGGTACCCACTGGCATTATTATACACACTTTACTCGAATACCGAGTCTGACATAAGAGAAAAATACACTAGTGACAAATAAAACACGTGCCTCGAAAAACACGTCAGTCATAATTTCAAAGGACTTTTTTTACACCGGGAAATGTACGTGTTGGAAATGGGAAATTTTAATAAAAAAAGCTTCATCTACACGTAGAAATAGGCATCATCTCGTCCAGTGGAAAATATAATATGTTAAAAACAAACAATTGATGTTAATAAAATAGTGGGCATTACGTAGTAATATATATTGCAAGCGTGTCATATGTTTAGTTATTATTATTGTTTGTTGAGCGATTAACCTAATTTCTCGCAAACATATAATTTTCGTGCACAGTCCGGCGCGGACCGTCCGGCACTCAGTGTAAATATTTAATTATTATAATGATCCCAACCATATCGCACTCAAACAAATTGATTCAAGCATAAATATCCATACTAATATTATAAATGCGAATGTGTGTCTGTCTGTTTGCTACGCTTTCACATCTGTTCAACCGATTTTGATGAGATTTGGTATAGGGATAGTTTGTATCTCGGGAAGGACATAGGCTGCTTTTTAATCCGGAAAATTAAGGAGTTCTCGCAGGAATAAAAAAACTTATCCCACGCGGACGAAGTCGCGGCATCATCTAGTACCTATATACTATAATATTATGAATGCGAAAGTGTGTCTGTATGTCTGTATATCCGTCTGTCTGTCTGTCTGCTACGCTTTCACGGCCCATCTTTACCACCGATTTTGATGAAATTATATAGGGATAGTTTGTATCCCGGAGAAGGACATAGGCTGTTTTTTACTCCGGAAAATTAAGGTGCTGTGAGCTCACGAGATGAAAACACAGGCGCGCGGGGGTGAAATCGAGCAAGCGCATATCGCAAAAAATGCAAGAAATCATTTGTAAAAAAATAAATATTTACTTTTCAAACCAAATAAATCCGACAATGTGTTTGATTTAGAAATATGAATTTTATCTTATATTTCTAGAGCAAATTGTTGGTTTCAATAAGGAGAAAAATTGCTTTTAAAGGTAAACTAAGAGGTGTTTAATAGTAGATTATTAACCAAGGGGATAAAGCAGTGTCTTCTGTCGCGGGTGACGATTTAAGTTCACCCAAGACTAAGACAGCTTTATCACCGAGGAAAATACTCTACTTTTCGTACCATTTGCGAAAAAATTAACACAATAATAATTTGAGATACCTAAGCATTTATTAAAAATAATGACAATTAAAAGGTAACATTCGAAACATTGGTCCAATTATTGATAGAGAGAGTTCATAAGTTTTTGAATAATTTTCCTTGGATTTTGTTGGAAGCAAATTATTTATAATTGCGGCAGCATTTGCACTGATGGAATCCGACAATTCACTGTCACTGTCGCTTTGATTTAACATCGTGTTTTTAGAACATTAACTTATTTATAAAAATAAATTAAAATAAACTTAACGTTTATGTATTTGAAGAAAACAAAAAACGCGGCAAATTCCTAGACTAATATTTTTTTTGTCGGAAAAGCAAATGCATCAAGCTCATACGGCCTCGTCGGTTTTCGTAATTTTATTTAATAATCATAACTGCATAATAAATGCGTATTCCTTTTTCAAAAAGATGTTTATTGCTTTATATACAAACTCAATGGTGTAAACACAGATGTAGTTCAGTATAAATTTCGGTAAGTATTCCAAATTTAAATCACATTCTCCCCCTAGAGGATGAATGAAATTCAGTACAATTTTCTTTCCCTGTTTTTAACAGATTAAAAATGACTATTGTTATGTTCGCTTTTTGTGGCATAGAATGTCACTTTTTTGAGCAAGTGGTACGAAATAGTAGATTATTAACCAAGGGGATAAAGCAGTGTCTTCTGTCGCGGGTGACGATTTAAGTTCACCCAAGACTAAGACAGCTTTATCACCGAGGAAAATACTCTACTTTTCGTACCATTTGCGAAAAAATTAACACTATAATAATATGAGATAAGCATTTATTAAAAATAATGACAATTAAAAGTAAAAGTTAACATTCGAAACATTGGTCCAATTATTGATAGAGAGAGTTACAATTTTGTTTGGTACATTTATTGTTGATGAGTTGATTTGAGTATTTCTCTGTTCTTGCGTCTGAGGAACTGTTTAGAACACTAACTTATTTATAAAAATAAATTAAAATAAACTTAACGTTTATGTATTTGAAGAAAACAAAAACGCGGCAAATTCCTAGACTAATATTTTTTTGTCGGAAAAGCAAAGGCATCAAGCTCATACGGCCTCGTCAGTTTTCGTAATTTTATTTAATAATCATAACTGCATAATAAATGCGTATTCCTTTTTCAAAAAGATGTTTAATGCTCTATATACAAACTCAATGGTGTAAACACAGAATAGTTCAGTATAAATTTCGGTAAGTATTCCGAATTTAAGTCACATTCTCCCTCTAGACTCTAGGGGATGAATGAAATTCAGTACAATTTTCTTTCCCTGTTTTTAACAGATTAAAAATGACTATTGTTATGTTCGCTTTTTGTGGCATAGAATGTCACTTTTTTGAGCAAGTGGTACGAAAAATAAATTTCAATGCAGAGATATTTTTTTAATTGTGTTTTGAAATGCGTCAATGGCTGCTTAGAAGTCTTGAAAACAGTACATTATTTTTACAAGCATACATTATGTCACCGTTAGTTGGATACACCGCTTTAAAAAACTCAGTTTTGCCGATTATACGCTATCACAGGGCCATAAGAAGTTCTCGCGGGACCACAGAATAATAACTCTTTTTAATCTTAATCCACGCGGACGAAGTCGCGGCATCATCTAGTATCTGGTAAGTGAGTCAATTCCTTTCTTGGGTTCCTTTTTGCTCTTGAGGTACGGAACCCTAAAAAGCAAGTAGGTACATATATCAAAAAGTAAAATTGGTTAACTTTTTGTTATTAGCTGTTAAAAATACGGGATAACTTTTAGATCAGAAAAGTAAAAATACCTAAAAAATATTTTAAAGTTCACGATATTCATAACCAAGTTGAACCACAGATTAATTAATGATAATAATATACATAATTCCAAAGTTTGAGAAAAAATTATTAAAGCTTGGAATTTTTCTCTAAATATTTCTCAGTTTTTTAGGGTTCCGTACCCAAAGGGTAAAAACGGGACCCTATTACTAAGACTCCGCTGTCTGTCTGTCTGTCTGTCTGTCTGTCTGTCTCCAGGCTGTATCTCATAGACCGTGATAGCTAGAAAGCTGAAATTTTCACAAATGATGTATTTCCGTTGCCGCTATAACAACAAATACTAAAAATTAAAAAAATATATATATTCAGGAGGGTCCCCATACAATAAACGTGTTTTTTTCGTATTTTTTTGCTCAATATTAAAAACGGTAACAGGTAGACGGTTCAAATTTTCACAGAATATTAACTTGTATATTACCTTTCAAAATAAATAATTAAATATCAATAAAGTAAATATTAAAGGGGGGCTCCCATACAACAAACGTAATTTTTTGATATTAACAGTAAACCTCTACAAAGTTAGTTTTGCGGTTCATTAACAGAGGTAATTATACCTACTTCTTGAGTACGGAACCCTCGGTGCGCGTGTCCGACTCGCACTTGGCCGGTTTCTTCAGAACCATAATAAAAAGAAACTTGAAGAGTGGCTTTGAATAACAGAGGAATACGCAAAAAATCAGGTGCCTTTGATCACTCAAAACTAGTAACCAACTTTAGTAATTACCGTTACTTATAAACTTGATGAAAATCTAGCTCCCGAAGGGCAAAAACCATTACGTACATTATAAACAGGACAGGAAATTAGGAGATTAACAAGGAACATCTTAAAGGTCATTTTGGGCTCGAAAATTTCACAAAGAGGCATGAATTGTTATTTTATGAAATAAAAATTCGCAATACCTATCTCAAGAAAAAACGTAAAGTTGAAAAGAATATGATGGATTATATTTTATTTATTATTTTCCTATTTTATTTATTTTCCTAAAAGTTTTTCAAATTTACTTTAAAAACGGGAATTTGCCAATAGGGCTGATTCGGTTGCTCACAATCTCTAAGCTTAACTAAAAACTAAAAAGGGACATATTTTTAATGCTGGCATTTTTTCCCATACAGCCCCAATATTGCCGTTACCAATTACTATCCACTTTGACAAACGAGTTTTGTGCCCAAGTGTCTGCGAATCACGGAGGTCGACCGAACGTGATATTTATTGTAAGCCATAGCTATAGGATGCTTTCATAAATCATCCGCAATCGCCGATCGAAAACGTTTATCATGACATAACAGTCACTAGTATATTGATTGAAGACCAGCTAATAAGACAAGGACTTTCCGTGGAAGAATAATTAATTGGTGTATGTATCCTGAAAAAACTGTTTTAGTGAAATCAGTCTTAAAGCCAGTCACCATGAGTTCTTAATATTTCATTAAATATTGGGGAGATTAATGCCCGTTTTCACCAACAGTGCCAAAATTTTAGGGAACACCTAAAATCAAGGTGTCAGTTTTCACGTACAATAATTGTCACTTAATCGTCGTGAAATCGGGCTTATGTAACGTAAATAGATACCTTTCTTCTGAAGATACAAAAAAGAGCAGAAGAAACAGATTCATGGCAATTCAAAAAATTTACATTTTAAAAGGAATTTTTTAGACCAAACAACGAGTTGATCAGGATTTCAGGAAGCTTTAGTTATCTTAGCTATATCTATAGGTACCTATATGAGAGCATCAGCAAAACAGTTGGAATTTCATAAAAATCGGAGGATGATTACATCGTACGTACGTAAGTAAGGAAACACCACTTAGGAAACTCTTTTGTCATAGTTTCCACTCCCATGGTTAAGAATAACAAAGGTCGATCGGGCGAAACATTAACGAGAGGGATCCATAAATCACTGATAGGTCGAATACCACTTATCCAGTTGTAATGATAGTTATTAATTGAGCAGATATACGTTTATTAGAGATTGATTTAAGGAATAAAAGATAAAATAAATAAGGTTACGAAAAACGAGGAAACATAGGATTATAGAAGAAGGATGGATTATAGAGTCGGAAGCTTCCATTATTTGAGTGAGTTATGCTCGCTTAAAGGCGGATTGTTGACATATTTGCCTATGTGACATTGATGAATTGCTTTTCCCATGGACATATTACAAGGAAGCCATATAAACAGGCGAAGAAAAATCGGTCATTAGGTTGGAACAATGTACATTTACGTACCGTATATTGTTTGTGAATTTTTAATTTAATAAATATAATTAGGTAATTATACTATACAGTATATATAATATACAAGGTGTAAGATAATTAGTATAACATACCTGCGGCTACCCATGTTAGATGGTGTATAGATATATTGGAAAAATGTCATAAGACGTGTAGCTCATATCCTGGGGGAGTTATGTGGACTTCAAAATTTTAGCATAAATGTTGAGGTGGCATCCCTTAAAACAGCTGATTCAATATCAATGAACTGAGAACAATACGACGTATGTTAAGCCTCGTTGCCAGTGCGAGCGTTGCGATAAAATCCAGTCGCGATACTAAAGTAATCATTATTCGGTATGCAATTAAATTCTCAAAGCAAAAGCCCGACTAGTACTTACGTATTGTTGTAAAAAAATGCCCGACTAGTATCGGACTTCGTAAGTCGAAGTCAGTCACTTTAAATCCTTATTTTATGAGCCGCCTTTCCTGTGATTAATTTCTCGACTTACTTCGTTTAAGTTTGTTCTTTCAATGATTTGCAAATTGTAATGAATTGCCAAATTGCATAACGATACGATAATAATAATTATTATCGCTTGTAGTACAGTTCTGACTTTAGGTGTAGAAGGAACAAAGGACTAAACAGGGTTGCCAAAATTTATTTTTCATAATTAACTAATTAATTTTGTATGGAAGTTTTTGATAATTAATTTTGACTTTTTTACTCTACCATAGTGTTTATAACGTCAAAATGGCATGGGTAGCCGCCGGTATGTTATACCATTTACATTACATCTTGTATATTACATACTATATAATTATACTAGTACAGACATACGTATGTCTTAGCAAAGATCTGTCAAATCGTAGTATGGACTTGCAAACGTCGTTATTCAATCTCCAAAGTGTTTAACACCTCAGCCTCTTCGGGGCTTCTATGGTTCAATACGCGACCACGCACCCCTAACTTTCCGGAGTTAAGTATATGCGTTTTACGTCCCTAATCAAATATCACTTGCTTTAAAGTTTAAACGTAATGGCCTGTATAAGCTGCATTAATTATTATGTACTAGCGAATGCCGGCGACATCGTCTGCGTGGTTTGAGGTTTTTGGTTCCCGCGGGAACTCTTTTTACATTTCCGGGATAAAAAGTAGCCTATGTGCTATTCCAGACTATAATCTATCTCTGTGCCAAATTTCAGCCAGATCCGTTCTGCCGTTGGGGCGTGAATTGAGTAACAAACATCCATACATCCATCCAAACTTTCGCATTTATAATATTAGTAAGAATTAATTAAGTAAATATTATTAGGATTCGGAGTCGAGCCAAACTTTCCATATCTTCGATAATTCTGAAGAAGGATTTAAGTACCTATCGTAATTCATTGAGGAATATATTAATCGCATTAGGTACGCGGTTCTGATTTACACACACCAGATGTTGGCTTGATCTGACCCAAGTAATGCCATTTAATCTTACATGTTAGTACTGCATTTGTGCAAATCAGTTTGATTTATGCATTTCCAATTAGTAGTAATTTGTCTAAGTTCACTTCACTCAATATATGGTGCTTTTTCTGTACTTTAATTAATTAACTAGATACATACTCGGCTTTATTGAATAGATTAGAAGCATGTATACTAATTGATTCATTAGATTATTTCAAAAGATGTAAAAAATATAGTTGATTTTGATTTAAAACAACATACCAAGTACCTACCAAATACGTGAATAATGGCTACACATTATATACATGTTCAAACAATACTCAAAGGCAAAAAAACACGACCAAGTTCGAGTCGGACTCGCGCACCGAGAGTTCCGTACAAACCTTAGGTAGGTATAAGGTTTAGGTAAAAGTTAAGGTATTTTTATTCCACTTATCTATTTTATTTCAATTTAATACCTCTACGCGTTCATGCGGAAAAGGGTAGTAAGTTTAAAATTACTAAAAATATTTTTATTATATGATGTAACTAAAGATTTATGCTTTTCGCAATTTTTCCTTTGTTTGCTATAAGACGTTGCTTCGTACAAAATTTCAATATTCTGAGTTCACGGGAAGTACCCTGTAGGTTTTGATTCCCTTGCGAGTGTCGAAAATTTGCAGCATAAACGGCTTTATCTTTTGATTGCGTTGGCTTAGAAGATTGATTTTTTCACAGCTCCAAGGGACAGTAGACTTGAGTATTTGATAAGAATTTCAGCTTGATACCTCCATGCGTTCCTGAGAAAAAGGGTTGAAACATAGAAGGGTTGAAGGGTTGAATTAAAGTGATCCTATAAAGGTTTCGTTTTTTCCTTTTGGTAGGTACGGAACCCTAAAAACAAACCAAAACATGTTTAATTTTGATGGTCAGCATCATAAAGGACATAATAAAACCTATAAATCTTCTTAATTATGATTTATTGGGTAGTTTCTAATAAATTGATGAGTTCGAGCATTGTAGAGTATCTAGGTAAGGTAATTGTTTTCTCATAGATTTATCGTAAACTTTATACGGCCCAACATTAATGTAATGACGAAACTAAATATAGGAGTGGATATAAAAGAGTCAGCACCAAAGCGTCGCACTTTGATTTCTGGATAAACACAATACGAACGACGTTTCAGAACGTTCGAGGTCGTTTTTTATTGTTTCCCACTGGTAAAGTCAACTTTATATGTCGGTCTTTATGTCTGTGTGAGAGTGATGGATAATGCTTTTTTATAGCTGGTATCGAACGGGCGCTTCTCCTTATGTAAGTACTAAGTAGGTAGTATTAGAAGAAATCACTGGTTATCCACATAATTATTATTTATTCCCTAATTAATCTCACAGGCACGGTTGCCATCTTGACATTACACCTCGATCTCCCTATAAGAGTCTCGAGAGCCAAAGAGGCAGTAAGACCATGGATTTAATCATATGTTAATGCTCAGCCTAACAGTAGGTAAGCAAACAGATTGCGCATACTGCATACAAGCATTCAATACTCAACCTAAGCCCTGACTCATGGGCAAGTGCATACCGCATATGGTTTGCACCAGAGATAGAAGCATCTATTTAGGGGAAAGTAATTAAAAATTAATATTGAGCAAAATGTAGGATAAACAATGCTTTGATCCATATATTGCGAATAGTATGCCAAATTCGTAATTTTCGCTTTAATTAACATGCGCAACACATCATAGTCATCATCAAAAATGTTCATATAATTACGGTAATCAAAAAATGTTTATGAGTTTCAAGCTTATGTCTTTGTAATCATTTTAAATTGCGCCTTCACGATTCATAGACCATACATTAACAAAACCTCTCTTTGCGCCACACTAATCACAAGTACAGTTCGCACGCGAGTTGAATTCAGAGTAAATGTATGTGTCACCATACATTTACTCTGCATTCAACTCGCGCGCGAACTGTAGTTCTGCACGCATTAATAAATGAATTTCATTTTCTATAGGTATGTATCAGCAATCAATCTAAAACCAGACAAGTTACTGATGACTAATAGCAGGCCACTCTTAATTTTAGAGAAGCAGAAACTGTAGCGATAGTAGGTACATATTTTAGTCTTCACAAAAAAAGGCTTCCATCTAAATTCCTGCAGTTAACATCATGATCATCAGCCCATCGCCACTCCGACCCAATAAGTACCTACTGAGCACCTGTCTCCTTTTAGAATGACAAGAAACTTCACATATATTTAAGAATTATTTAAGAATATTTTTAGGGTCAATTTGAGAATTTATAATTTCTGCATTTTCCCGTGTCTGGCCTGGTGGGAGGCTTCGGCCATAGCTAGTTACCACCCTACCGGCAAAGACGTGCCGCCAAGCGATTTAGCGTTCCGGTACGATGCCGTGTAGAAACCGAATAGGGGTATGGGTTTAATATAACTGCCATGCCCCTAACAGGTTAGCCCGCTACCATCTTAGACTGCATCTTCACTTACCATCAGGTGAGATCGCATTCAAGGGCTAACTTGTAGTGGTTAAAAAAAAAAAAGAATGGAAATCTCTCAGGCATACAGGCTTCCTCGCGATGTTTTCCTTCACCGTTACGAAGACCGATCCTGAACTATGTAGTATGCACGTAAATATCAGACTAGAATTATTTAGCGAAATCCGAAGCAGAACACGTAAGGGATTATAAATAAAGATAACGTTGCCCATGATACAACACGAGTGCGTGACGTTAATTTTGGCTTCAAAATTTCTTCTGCCAATTGCCTGAGAATCTTTTATAAGAAAGTAACCAAAAATAGCAACTATGATTCGGCTATTGCCACCCAGCTTATTGTGTCCATGTCAGTTTCATATATGACGGCTGGGCCGACACCAGAGTGTTTTTAAAAATAGTGATGTCAGCATTGCTGACATCATTCTCTTCACTATTATCATCATCCTGCATAGTAACAGTATTCAAACTATAATTTGTTCAAAATAACTCTTTTATTGAACTTTTCTTAAATTAACAGCATAACAATAATAAGAGCTCTGTACTGTTCGACTGCTCAAGCCGTAATGAGGTGCGCGGCAACAAACACTCGTTTTTATAGCAAAATCGAGAGGGGATGAATCAGATAATGAATCTTACGAAAATCATTTCAATTAATTGTTTAACTTGCTGCGCACCTATTTACAACAAATAATTAATCATTTTAACTTAACTGAATGATTATAATTTAACCATAATTAATTTTAATTTAAAACAATTAAAACAGTAACTTTTGATTTTGAAAAACCTAATTGAAATTGTTCATTATTATTTAAATAATTGTAATTATTTTAAGAGTTACACATCATCAAATAACTGGAGTTTTAATATGTTGTTGCGCCGATATATATAAAAATTCTTTCCAACAAGTAAATATAATTAAAATTATTAAAATAATTTTAGACACACATACATGACCAACCCTGAAAACGTAACACTCCTTTTTTTGGCAGTCCCCTTCGAATGGAAGTACGGCTACCCCTGCTACTATGCGTAACGATACCACATTACCTTTGGCATCTTATTCACATTTTTTTTAAATGATATTTTTTTGTGAATCACTGGATATTGAACTATAGTATTATATATTTTTGGAATCTACTCATCATTTTCTAGAATCTAGATGATGTTTATATAGTTATTATTTTCGAATAATATTTTTTTTCAACTTTAGTCTTTAATGCGGAACCATGGTCACCCCATCAATTTTTTTTTAAATTTTACTAGCATATGTCAACCGGAATAATTAGCTAGGGATTCTAACGATACCACATTTATCAAAATCGGTTCAAGCGTATAGAAGTTATGGTGGAATATACAAACTCACATACATACATACATACATACATACATACATACATACATACATACATACATACATACATACATACATACATGAACCCTGAAAACAATATACTCCTTTTTTGAGGCAGTCGTATAAAAAACCGACTTCTGACGCCACTGTAAAGTACAAAATAATTTTGATTTCTACCCACTATGTTGAAGTCGGGCGGGTATAACAAAGCTAAGCAAAGTTGACGCATCAGACTCGCTTTTAACTTTTTAGTGTCAGGGTTGAGGATTTGGGGTCAGAATTTTTCATGGGACCACCTCGAGAGCATCCTCTAACGACTGATAGAATTTTTTTTCAAATCGATTAAGAAACCACGGATATATACACCGACATACAATTAAAAATAAAAAAAAATGCGCCGAATTGAGAACCTCCTCCTTTTTTGGAAGTCGGTTAAAAATCAGGTATCCTCAGAGGCTCAGCGATAACCTCCCTCTTAATTTATTCAGTAAAATATATTGTTAAAGAGTCCAAGTATGACGGAAGCTCTCAAACTCGCAAGTGTCGTTAAACCCAGGTACACACATACGTTACACGGTAAATTTACATAATATTGACTAGGTACGCTAACGACCAACGCCCTGTATGACACATAGGTACATGTATTTGTTACTTGTTTTCCGGGAATAAATTAGTACAGCAACAAGCAATTAGGTAATAATCGTTTTAATTATTGTGAAGAGCAATTAGTTAGACTGATAAAAAAGTAAGGTCGTAGTACGTATGTTGAGTTTAATTTTAAGTTAAAATGCTGGTTAAAGACTGAAACATACATAACGCGCAACGGAAATTGATTTGATGTTGGAACAAAAGTAACAATAAGTGTTAGTTCGTTCGCATTTTAATTAATAGTCATTCGATGAATAACTGCTTGCTTGCATTTCCAACAGCAAATTAACTTTTATCTATAGTACAACAACAAAGACCACAATTTACATAGACGGGCCCTGTCAAACAAAGAATGTGGACCTATTTTACTGACGCCAACTAGCCTTAAAAACGGGACAGCGCTATGGCGGGGACAAGGAAAGGGCTATACAGGTTAGGTGCGTGCTCTAAAGGTTGGAAGCCTAAATTTTTTTTATGAAAGGGCCCATCTAGTACCTACATATACTATATCGATGTACAACCACAGTGTACAACAATGACAACGACATAGATGTAGGATTTTAGGGGCGCAGCGGAAACCAATCCTTAATCTTTGACCAACGACTTGTCCACATCGAAGCCTCGTGTTTTGTATTTGAGATATTTATTAACAAAGAAGCAAAAATTACTGAGGAAATCTAAATGTAGGTACTTACTTCAGTTATCAATGATTATTATTAAAGAATAATTAATTTTATTCAATTTGTACAAAACAACGCGTAGTATGATGCGACCGAAATGAGAGAATACAAACTATTAGTTATAGTTTAATATTAAAACACGCTGACCAAGCATGTTGCCAGTTAGAACTGGTCCATTCAAACAGCATTGTTTAAATTTTACTGGGTTAGTCGGTCGGTGGACCGATGAAACTTGTGTCGTATTGTGACGAAGGACTAGGCAAATTAGAACATAGCGTAAGATCCACGTCATATTGCAGTGCGTGGCTGCAAGGTTACTCTACTAGGCACACTTTGCAGAGTGAATTGCCTGTGTTGCCTGTTAATAGTTAGTTTTAAATTTTAATCATACTAATATTATACATGCGAAAGTGTGTTTGTTTGTTGGTTTTTCCTTCAATCACGTCGCAACGGAGCCACGGATCGACATGATGTTGGGCATGGGTATAGTTCGGGACTGACATAATAGGCTACTTTTTATCCCGATCATCAGCTACTTAGTTAATATTTTTCAATGATTTCGTAGTTCTCAAAATTACATACCATATCATAGATAAAAATCTTTAGATACGTGTAAATTATAGTTACTTAATAACATTACATGAAAAATCAGTATGCACCTTTATAATAACTTTAGATGCCGCCCTGAATACGTTTCCGCCGTGTATTCTGTTTGTTACAGCCTTTAAACTCGAAGGGCGCAACATTGCGTGTATGACATGATGTTTGATGTAACTGAGGGCGCGAATTTCCGCTATAAAGTTTCTTACGTCATAGATAGATAGATAAATGCTTTATTGCCACACAAAACATTAAAAAAAAAAAAAGTAAGTAAACAATATTTATATTTATTTAGTTCCGAAGGCTAGCGCAGTACCTACTGATCTTGCTATAGATACCTAGACCTACTGACCAAAGTAGTCAATAAGAACCACGCAAATCATGGTACATTTTCAATCAAAAATTCGACTTCTCAATTCGACTGTATTTTTTTTTATGTTTGTTACCTCAGAACTTTTCATTGGGTGGACCGACTTGGATGATTCTTTTTTAAATTGAAAGGGCATACTTCCCATGTGGTCCCATATAAATTTTATCGAAATCGGTCGAGCGGTTTTTAAAATATCAACAATAAAATAAGTACTTTGTATAGCGTGTGCTTGTTGTTGTAAAGTTGGCGCGGGAGTTTGAAGTCGGTTGTTTAATAATTTAATATAAAAAATTCTTTTTATAAAATTTATATGGGACTACATGGGAAGTATGCCCTTTCAAATAAAAAAAGAATCATCCAAATCGGTCCACCCAATCAAAAGTTCTGAGGTAACAAACATAAAAAAAAAACAGTCGTATTGAGAACCTCCTCCTTTTTTTAAGTCGGTTGAAAAGATTTTTTTATATTAAATTATAAAAGGGTTGTATATAAATAAGACATCTGCTTTCTCTCGGTCTTGTCACAGTTCACGCTATTGCCAAATTCTACAATATCATACTACGTAGTGGACTAATATTTCGTTCTTGGCATCGTGAATGGCGCCAAGAAGCCAAGGCTGTGACCTTCAATAGTTTTTGCTAATAGCCAGTATAGGGAACCAAAATTTACTGTCCTAATTAATTACTATCAGCTAAGTATATAAAGAGGACCTCTAAAACGTGTTTTTTTTTTTACTGAAGTTAAGGAACCGGAGTCCGGTTGACCAATGTTGCAATTGGCATCGTAATTTTTGGTAGGTACCATTTTTGTGTGTGTTTGGTACCCACGAGGTTTTAAAACGGTTTTGTTGCGACATTTATTGCAATTTGCAATAGGTATACTTGTGAATTGTGATCGATGAGAGCGACAACGTTATCAAATTGCAAATAGTATTCTAAATCTTCTTCTAACTGCTGTGAGGCAATAAATAGAGTGAATAAATTAACAACATCACATTAACGAGGCTTCTAAGTTCTAATCAACGACACGCGTAGACCGTACGCTTGGAATGGAGTCGATTGTGAGTCGATTAGATTGCTCGCAAGTCGCAACCTTAAATAGTGATATAAGGTTTTATACGGGCAACTCGGAAGTCGCTCGATTAAGTAGCTTTTTCGCGCTTGTTTCTGCTAGGTTTCCTATCCCATGCCGACAGTCTCTTTTGCACAGTTCAACAGACGCGGCGCTAGTTCAAATCGGACATGCGAATAATACCTACTAACCTGTTGCCACACGTGGTACGGGAAGCGATAAGCAACGAGCGCAGCGGCGACAGTATGCGCTGTGGGCAGCAGCAGACCGAAGGCGACAGCGACGGGCGCACCGACCGGGAGCAGCGCATATGCGGCGAATACTGCCCATACGACATGAGCTGCCCCTTCCGCCGCGGCGCCAAGGCTCCAGGCGGGCAGCGTGGCGGCTAGGGCTGTGCCCCCGCCAGCGAGGGCCAGCCAGCACGCCCGTGGCAGTCTCCGCTCCGGAGCCACGCCCCCGGTCCGTCCGCACCACCAAGCTAGTCCGCCGCATAGCACCGCGTGCGCACTTAACACGCCCACCTTAAAATAATACTCTGTCTAAGTCATAGATTTAGGCGGAGCGAGACTAATCCTAAATCTATGGTTTAAATATTCAATCCATATTTCCATAGTAACTACTATCACAGCCTACTTACTTAAAGAGATACATTCATACCTACAGTTGGAGGAGAAGGGAGGGATTAGCCGACCGAAAGAATTCGGCAGAACCCTAATTATTTCACATCGATGCTTGCTCATTCGCAAAATCGCAGAATAACACTGTTGACAGCTACACAGTCCACATGGTTAAGGTCCATGCTGCTTGTAAGGTTCACATATAACCACGCCCCATGAACATTTGTTGATGATGATGAAACGTACCGCCAACTATTAATTAATTTGGTATCCAGTTCTTAACTTTTCATATAAAGTACAAGATGATGCCCGCAACTTCGTCCGCGTGGATTAAGGTTTTTTGATTCCCGCGGGAACTCTTTAATTATCCGGGATAAAAAGTAGCCTATGTCCTTCCCCAGGATGTTACCTACCTCTATACCAATTTTTCAGCAAAAGTTGAATAGATGGGCCGTGAAAGCGTAGCAGACAGACAGACACACTTTCGCATTTATAATATTAGTATGGATAAATAAATTAATTGATTGTGGTGCTGAATTGCCCACCTGAGGTGCTCTCCGCCAGCCTCTCGTGGAGTCAACGACCGCAAGGGCAGCCGCGAGCACGGCCCAGAGCGCCAGCGCGGAGCCGACGGAGGTGCGCTGCAGCTTGCAGGCGTAGCGCGCGTACAGCTCCTCCAGCTCTGCGGACTCGAAGCGGCGGCGCGCGAGCAGCCTCGCGAACGGCCCGCGCGCCGACATCGCCTTCACCGCGTGATCCATGCCCGCGCCTCAGCTCGCCGACCCGCCCTCCTCTACCGTCCGCCGCTTCATCTGCACAACAAATTCACGTGTTTATCACCTTCACCGCTAGTGTATCAATTTTGCACACGGATACACATATAGGCTACATCACGCTCGGAAGTGTTCCTGTTCAGCAACAAATGAAGACGTTTTGCACGTTTTATTGTATAGGTACATGTAATCCATAATATGAGGCTAGCTTCAATAGACCTAGTTTAATTACTTGCTTTTTTTCATCCTATAGAGAAATCAAGTATTTTCGCGTACTTTATTGTTGTCATAAAGTATAGAGTATAATTACCAGAAATAACGTACAATACTTTATTATAAAGTACGGGTGGCAACTGGCAACCCTAGTTAGAGATGTGCATCAAAAATTATACACATTCCCGTCGTTCAAGGTGCTGTGTATCGCAAATGCACACGTTTTTATACATTGTTATATGGAGAAAAAAGAGGTCTGGGCTGAGCGAATCTTTAGGTGTATTTGGGTTTGAGTTTCCACTTATACTTTAGAAAATATGACATTTTGAATCTAAAGGTAGCTAAAGAAAACAACGAAATGGTCAATTATGCGTGGCGGCAGCAAGAAAGCCTTGCAGCTAAGAAGCCTAATTACAGCAGTTGAATAGAGACCAATAAAGTGGTCCAAGTTGCTAGACGTTCAGAGCCTACATAGCGCAAAAGCAAAACATGTAGCAATATTGCAAACTGCCCACGAACTTTCGATGTAGCTTGTGCGGCGGAAACAAATAGTTGGCTCCTTACTATTCGCTCATACATATGTAGGACATATTTTAATAACCGGATAAATGCGCGCCGGCGCCCCGCGCCGCCCCTCTATGCTGCTAAAGTTGCATCGCCCAAGTGTGTGTAAGAACTCCCTATTTGGAGATCTCGGACCAAATATTTATCTTACAGAATTAATCGTAACTTATTTGATTAATTATTATTCGTGTATTAAGTAATCATAATGTAGAGCTTACGAACTTGATTATTTCACAGACACAAAGTTGAAGAGCTTTACCTAAGTAATTATCTCCCTTTTAGCTCGATAAACGAGTATTCTAAAGATATATATCAAGATTTCACTTTACAATTATTAAACATCGAATTTCAACTTTAGTTCCTAATAACGTTCGCTAGGCATATAATTAATTATGGAACAAACAACGAGTCCTAACAACAATTTGGTATTCATGAAAATGAAGCTAAACATTCAAATAGCGAATGTTTGACTTTTCGGTTAGAGAACAAGAGGCCAACGATGTTTACAGCCCGAAGCAACTGAATACCATTCCCGCAGCGTAACAACACTGAACCGAAACAAAGGCGTATAATAATAGCTTGTTCTCTACAAATGCAACCAAAGAGAATGATATCACTGTTGCACTAACAGGAACCAGGAATCCGAAGTAATTTTCGTAGAATACTTCTACAATAGATTAGTAAAATCTTAGCTTCTATTGCGGGCCTTGAGCGTGGAGACCGAATCCAGAAATTCCGTAACGAAAAAAAACCTAACACTTTTTGGTTTGAACTACTTGTGTTGTTGACTTCAAGTTGTAGCAACCAAAGTTTTAGGTAAGTTGATAAAAAATGCTATGCAATAGCCTTACCGCGGCAGTCTCCGAGTGCCACACGTCTTTTTTTTTTATAAATTAGCTATACTATTCCAAAAAATAGGAAGAAAATTTGGCTAATGCTGTTGTGCGTAATTCAAAACTAAATTCAAATGACAATGATCTTTCATTATACTCCCTGCGGAAAGTGACTACATATGTATTATACTCGTATAATAGCTCAGTAGATTTTCATTCGGTTCTCATATCATGTAGAGTGCATCAAAAAGGATAAAATAGGTAGTAACTAGTTAAGATTTATTATCACTTTCCAGTCTATAGAATAGGTAAGTCCATCCGTAAAAACTAGGATCAGTACATGTCCGAATCTTGAATCTACTGTCGACTGTCTCTCAGTTACCTTTTCACGAAATTTGGCACAAAGATAGTTTGCCTCTCGGAGACGGGCACAGCCTACTTTTTATCCCGGAAAATTAAAGAGTTCCCAAGGGATTTTAGAGACGAATTCATTAGTCATAATTCATAATTCATAATTCATAATTCATTTATTGTCAAGAACATGGTACATTATAATACATATAGTTACATATTACAGATGTTACATTAAATACATAGTAGTCGCAACGATAAGCATCATATAGTTTAAGAGTCAAAGACAAAAGCAGCCACTATAGTATGATTTTAACTAAGTAAATATAGTCAATCAGATTTATGGAAAATCTTGTCGTGTTAAACTATTTCAAGTTAACCATAAAGGCCAAGGCAAGCGGTCGTAATAAACCAACGGTATTATATTAACGGCTCACATACGTTTATTTAGTCTGTAACCGTCGCGTCGCCACCGAGGCAACAACATGAACATAAACTTTACCTTTACCACGAATAGGAATATTGCGGCGACTGGCGGCACAAAAACAAACAGATTTTCATAAGAGTGTCGCGGGGGCTCAGACTGCTTTTATTAAACTTTGAGCCACACCACCAATAAAGGCCTGAACAGACAGAGCGCGTGCCGGCAGCATTAGCACCGCGACGTGAAAACTAGGTTCCAACTATTCACATAGTTTGTTTATGTAATGTGTGAGTGTAACCGACAACCGTTGCCACCGAGGCAACAAAACGAACGTGACTTTGCCTTTACCACGAATAGGAATATTGCGGCGACTGGCGGCACAAAAACAAACAGATTTTCATAAGAGTGTCGCGGGGGCTCAGACAGCTTTTATTAAACTTTGAACCTCACCAGCAATAAAATACTGAACAGACACAGCGCGCGACGGCAGCAGCTTTGCGACAGCAACTTTCGTACGACCACCGATTTCTGTAGAAACGCTTTTATAGTTTTTACTGGTTCCCGCGAAACTCAGTAACTAGAACTACTGTTCACACGTAGTAGTTATCATCCTGTTTTAACAACAAAACCTAACAAAAAACGCCTAAGTGTGAACGCCATCATAAGTTTTCGCATTACAACTTCCAATTCCAGTGTCAGCCACGCTACTCAACATTGCATTGTATGAATAGGCCTTATTTACATCAGTCTTACAGTCCGCCGACGTGTTTCACGGAATATAATTTAGTTTTGTGCGATTGTAACTGTTGTAATCATAATAAATGTGTACCAAATATGTTATTTTGTCAAACAAACAGGACTATAAAATATCTCATTCGATTTGACCTTGCGTGTTGCTTGTATTGGTAGGCTCTGCTTATTTTTCTAAGCCAATTTTTCTACTGGACAATCTGTGATCTTAGATCATCTGTTAAGATAAACATTCGTGTTAACAAGAGTCCTATATTTTTTGTATTCAAAGTGAACGTCCGCATCCATAATAAATGTCACCGGTAAAAGGACTGACTGACTTCGGTTTGCGTTTTTAGAGGCACTGAGGAGTATTTCTGTAACCAACTGGCTTGAGTTAAAGTTACATCATCATCGTAATCACTATACGTATTATGACATATGGCTGCAATGTTTAAGTCGCAGTGATCTGGTTTAATCTGCTATTTGATTGACTGGCTAGCGCGTTCATTGAATGACAACATTCAATTGAATGACTAAAGGACAACTCGTCAAGTTGTTTAATGTAGGTAACGTTCAACGTCTTGACTGAACGTCATCTAGCATAGTCGTTGAATGGGATATAGCCGACTTTGTAATGTTTGGTTATTGTAATCTGTTAGGTATATTAACCCGATAAAACCTAAGTGCCCTGATTATTTATGTAGAACCATAACCTAACCTACAAGAAAGAGACAAGAAAACTAAATTTCAATCACCTGACTGATTTTACGTCCGCTCTGTTCAAAGGGCTATGTTACAATCCGCTAACTAATTGGACGTTGAGTGACGCTTGTTCAATCAACGTTCGGCCTAGTCATTCAATTGAATGTTGTCATTCAATGAACGCGCTAGTCATTCAAGATGACTGCGATATATATATCCATATCAGTCCGTGTTATAGACTTGACAACCTCCCCTATCGGAAATAAAATGTCCACGTGTCCTCATGCGACCCCTGAAAATCAGTGTAGGGTTTTTACAGACTAAAGAAAGAGTAGAATGGCAAATCCCTCTTAGATCCTTACATTACATGCACTATAATATTTGTATATAAATACTTGTTACCAATTATGCGATAGTGTACCTGTAAGTCAGTTTGTCTGTTTACTGCTACAAAATTTTTATTTGGCACAAAGATAGCTTGACTAACAACTATAATTGAGCTCATTGGCTTCTTTTAATTGTGAAATGGAAAACATAGAGTAACAATTTTAATTCATGCCAATAGTTGGTCAATATTAATATAACTTATATTATAACTTTAATAATTAAGTAATAATTATAGTTGGTTTGTATATTATGTTTGTTTCCTTTTCGCGGCTTACCACTCCACTCAACATAAAAAAGTAATTTAAAAAGAACAAAAAACCCGACTGCTTGGATACCAAAAAGTTTGAAACAAGACATGAATTGAAGTATTTCATTATTATCAATTTAAATCGTATAATATTAATAAAATGTATTAAGGCGCAGTCGCACGTCCAATAGCTAACCTTAACGTGCGACTGCGACTTAGTAAATTTTATTATTATTATACGATTTAAATTGATAATAATGAAATACTTCAATTCATGTCTTGTTTTATACTTTTTGGTATCCAAGCAGTCGGGTTTTTTTGTTCTTTTTAAATTACTTTTTTATTTCAAACTTTTTAGTTAAGCATTATAGGGGACGTTTTATCTGCTTGAAGTAGCATCAATTATCTATTCTGTGGTAGCACCAAAGGTACTTATAAGTATTTTGTAGAAGTAGTAATAAGCAGCGGATTAATTTATTCGTAATGACGAGCGGTGATCACCATAACCACCATCAAATTTGCATAAATTATAATGCTAACATTAATTTGGTAAAGTTTGTAAGTCTGCTATTTTTCCTAAAAATGAGCTCAGTAATTTTCGAGAGTCCTATCGCATTGACGTAACGAGACCTCGGCAATGAACGTCGGCCACTTACGAAAATGCCCGTAGACAATGCAAAAAAGTATTTTTAAGTATTTGAACAAAAACACAATTTGTACGTATTTATTACATAGTTGGCATATTTATTTATTTAGTATTTACATACTTACATATTTTACATATTTTATAGACATTAAAAATATTAATCGGAAGTTATGTTAGTCGAATATGAGCTGCATGTGGCATTGATGAATTTATTGATTGATCGATTGAAGGAGTACAAGTCATCAAGTTTTTGAGACTTGTTATGTCGTCACATTAAGCTTAGGTATTACAATGATGTGTTACTACCGTATATAATATGTGAGAGTACGCCCCACCTTCACCCTTACCTATTCGCTGCCGGCCGCGTCATTTTCTGTTGAAGGTTACTGTATTTCTACGATATCTCATAAGATATTCATTTAAATTGAACGCTGTAAAGGACAATTTTTGTCTAAACTAAATACTTAAGATGAGTAAGATATTTATTTTGATAAGGAATTATCGATTAATACTATGTTGATAAAAACACCTTCGCAAGTAAAGCACTGTTTAGGCCAAATTGGAAAAACATAAAAATGGTTATTGTGAGCCAACCGTAAAAGATAGTTATATTCTATCGCGGACTTTTTTTTAGAACTTTTTGAGAGGAACGTTTCCACTATACATTGTTGTCGTTTAATTTTAACGAAGCACGCCACGTAAGCTCTCAGACGAGATGATTTTTTCTGACTTAACTAACATTATTGCAATTTTCGTAAGGATCTCTAATTTGTTTGGAAATAAAATATAGCCTATTTTACTTGTTAATAATGTAGCTTTATATAAGTGATATAAGTTTTAAAATCGGTTAAGTGGTTTTTGAGATAATCCACCTAGTTTGATAGATATAGATGATATGAGTAGGAACTTTGAACATTTACTTTGAAACCTCGTAAATTATCATTTACACAGAAAAATGGTTTAAGGAACCTAGGTGTGATTTTAAAAGACCTATGTAACGATACCCCACTTGCTTATAGCCTATCGACTTTCATTTATTAATTGGCTTCCAGTCGACGCCAGAGAAAAACAAATTTTTTCTCAAATTCGGCCTCCGTTGTGACACTCGGAAGACTAAAACAAATCTATTAGTGCAATTACTATCAAAATCGGTTCAGCCGTTTTTTCTGTTATGTGACACAAAGGAATACAACCTTTGAAACCTCGTAAATCCTAAATGATCGTTAAAATGAGAAAATGATCAAGGAAACCTAACTATGATTTTGCAAGACCTTTTCATCGATACCTACCCCACTTGCCATAGTACATTTTTATTTTCTAATTTGTTACATTATGGCTTCTAGAGGGCGCCATTTTGTTTTTTCTCAAATTTGGCTTCCACAGTGACACTCTAAAGATATAGAAGAATCATCAAAATCGGTTCACGCGTTTAGGCTGTAGCTGTCCTGCAAGGAACATACAAACATATATAGACTGATGAACACATAACCCTGTGCGTTCCGCAGTCGGGTAAAAATAACCGTCGAACTTGACTAAAATGCGCTAAGATTACGAAACGCAGGATACCTACTCTTTATCTCGTAAAATCAAAGAGTTCTCAAGAGAATCCATGCGAACGAAGTTGCGGCTATCAACTAGTTTAGGTACTTACAATAATTAAGTTCCTATCCTTGATGTGTTTTCAAAGTTGTGTTTTACGCCATAACTTTAATATTAATTAAGCATGCAGTAGTTAGTAAATAAGAAAATATTTACGGTCTCAGTAAATTACTTAATGATGTAGACTGTAATCTTTAGTAGGTACTATTAGGAACAACTTTTGAGACAAACAGAACTATAAAACGTGTTCTAACAATACCTACTAAATAGTCTCGGAAACTATAAGTTAATGTAAAGTAGGTACTATTTTAAATTTTATTATCTTGGTAAGTAGGGTCAACACGTCAGTTGACGACCAGTTAGTCGACTTCCCGTCTTTAAAGTTACACAGCTCTTTGAAATTTACCTTTTTTGACGAAATAACAATTTATATGCATGAAAGAAACATGAAGGAACATAATTACCGTATGATTTAAATATTTCTATTTCCCTATTTTATGCAATATGCCGATTTGTCAAAAAGTGCGTTTTTTTCAGTTTACGACCAGCTTTCGTTATTTTACGACCACACTGTAGTCAGTTTACGACCATTCAACAGCCACTGAAAAACGATCTCTTGATATATTAAGATAAGGTCGAAAATAAAAATAACAATTAATTGTTCTAAAAACACGTTTATTTATTTTTTCTATGATTTATTAGTCAATATTCATTATAAAAAATAGCAAAAAAGTGATATATTTTCTAACGAACATAGAATATTTTGGACATAACTGGCATGCTTAAATTTTTTTCTTGATTAGTCTTCTTTTCCTACATTTCTTCTCTTTTTCTTTTTTGATTAGTCTTCTTTTTCTACATCTCTTCTCTTTTTCTTTTGCTTTCCTGTTTTTCCTTTGCTTTTAATTACTGCTTTCGTGTTCTTCCAATTCTAAATTTTCTTTACCACTTTTCTAAAAATATTATTTCTTCATGCTTGTGGAAATTGCACTTAGTAGCTTAGTCTAAGTTTCGCTTTTGTCATTTGGCACTCATCAAAAGACATCTCATTTGGTGTGTAAGATATTAATTGTAGCATCGGTCCTAATTAGTTAAATTGTCAAAATATCAAATTTCGAGCTGGAATGTGATTAAGCAGGGGCTTGTGGGCAATGCTGTCAATGTCAATATTTAGGTTGTAACAAGGAGATATTAAACTTCGAAGCTGCATCAAAATCTCTGGCCCGCACTGTGTTTTTATTTGAACTAGAATTTCTACAAAAATATATTTTGAAACTGTTTTGTTCTGTCTGTTCGGTACGAGACTGCCAGTTTTGCTTTAGTTGCCTGACGTCAGCCAGCTGAATGATATTGGGTTGTATAGCTGGTTAACCATTCCTAATCTAACTCACTTAGAGTATCAGAGAGTAAGTCATGTGAGACTTGTACCCATCTATGAATAGGTTTACGGGCTTTTTTATAACATTTTTGATTACCCAATCATTGAAAGCATTGCTTACATATTCATAAAAGACTTCGCTCTTCATCCATCGAATTTCTAAACGTTCAAGTACCCATGATTCTGGCATATTATCAACGATGGCTTTAGGGAGTCTGACCTAAGGGAATATTACTAGAGGTAAGAACCCCTGAAGCAATGGATGATAAATTGTCTTAATTATATGTACCTGGACTCCTAAGAATCCAATCTAATCTAATTGGAGCGAATCCTACGGACTGTCTGTTAACCCAGAAAAATCTTAAGTAGCTCTATTAGGTGGCTCCAAGCAGCTTGACAAGATCATACGAAGCAATTTACCTCCCATCCGGCCCAACTACCCTGGACATTAGCTCTTTGGTCAAAAAACTTAGCATTTATATCGACAGTTCTTTATCCTGGGTCCCGCAAATCGCTGAGGTTAGCCGGAAGTTGTTTGCGTCAATTGGTGGCCTGCAACGCTGAAAAACTTTCTTCCAGTTAAAACCAAATTTTTTTAGCTAACTCTCTTCTTTTGCCACTTCTAGACTATGCTGACTCGTCCTACCCCGATCTAACCGAAGAACAGCTGAATAAGCTCGAGCATCTTCAAAACCTATGCATAAGATTTATCTATAACGGGTTGCGTAAGGTTGAAGTGGCTCCCAATCAGTCTCCGTCGCAATCTGCACATGCTGACACTCCTCTACTCTATTCTATACAATCCTCATACTCCTTCTTACCATCTTACCTCAAACAGTGTTTCTCCTTCCTTGGCTCTAACAACGAACTACAACACCTAAAGTCACGTACGGATAGTCGCTTGCACATTCCTGCCAGTCGCACAGGATATTATGGTAAATCTTTCACTCGTAAATCCGTATTATTGTGGAACAGCCTTCCAGCGGATATACGACAGTCTCTCTATCTTCAGAAGTCGCTTGTATAAACATTTAGGTTGCAATTAATTCACTTTGGTCCTATCTATTAATATCCCTCTATTTGGCCCGAATAGACCAAATAGAGGAATATTTATGCTACTATTATTACTATATATATTTTAATGTTTAATTGTTGCACTATCCCACAATTGTTTGATAATCTCCTCTCCCCAAAGGTTGTCTGGAAGAGATTGCTTTAGCAATAAGACCGCCTTTGCAATTCTCACCCTTGATCTTATCTTTTAACCTTTTGTTTATTGTTATTGATTTTAAGTGTGTGCAATAAAGAGTTAATTTATCTATCTGGACTTACAAAATGCGATTGGATGAAGAGTAACGTATTTTATGAATCCATTAACGATAATTTCAATGGTTATTTAACCAAAAATCATATCATAACAATGCCAGTTTTTCAGTTTATAGACAGGCACTAAGCCTCTTTAAGCGAATTTTAGAAATCCAAGAGGAAAATTATTGTTATAACAAACATACCGGCAAATGCAAGACACTTGCTTCGATCAACTGATGTGAGTTTGATCGCTGAAGCATAATCTGAAGATATACGGTAATCAGAAATGGATTCTGAAAGTGTGAATTATATCTCTTAAACGAGACACTTTGGATTGAATACAAAATGTGTCAAAGATTATTGACACATTTTGTGTCCAACCAAATCCTAATCTAGAACAAACTGAGTACACCAAGGCTTCTTGAAAATTGCAGTTACAAATCGAGGACGAAAGCTCTAAGTCTAACATAGTACTGTACAGATATTCGATAAATTTTAGCTGAGTTTAGTTAGAAGCCTGAAGTAGTTGGTCCACAAACTCCTGCTACTCAGTCCAGTTTTCTGGAATCATATAAAAAATAATTGGTGCTCATATCACCCAACCAGATTATTTTAAAAAGTAAAAAGTAAAATAAAATAAAGTAGTAGTCAATACTCAACCGCCAAAATACAGACAAAAATTTAAAACCGTCTTCATGGTCGCTAGCTAATCAGTATACGACCACTACTATGTAGTCAAACTAATGCAAATAACCACATGGTCGTTATCTAGTCCGTATACGACCACAAGAATATTGTATTTTTTATTACTTTTGTATGTAATTACATCGATGGTCGAGAAATGATCCGTTGCCGACCACGTTGTTTTACATCATCAAAATACGTTTAGATTTTTCGGTTTTCTCTTTATTTTGCCGGTCGCAAACTGACGTTTAAATAAACCATACATAATAGGATGTCAAGAAACAATAAAATTTGCGCTAATATTATGCGGCAAGTTAGAAAAGCTCAAAAATGATTCGTTACAAACCGCTAGTTTACGACCATGTGGTCGTAAAAGGAAGGAAGCTCAATTTTAGTCGGCCCATTAGCGTCCACCATTTATTTAAATAAATAAGCATTTTATGGACATAATATGGATTCGAAATTATAATTTAATAATATTCTGACACCTTAAGCACAAAATGTATGCAATAACTTTAATAAAACATGTTTTACCCACGGTTTAAGTTTGGCCTCCTCATTGCTCCTCACTATTTTTTTTCCTAGCGTTTTGCTCCAAAATCAATGTGTGTGCTCCGGCTCAGATTCATCGGCTCACAGAGTTATACTGAAATATATTAGGTTGGCCAAATTTGACCTGAGAGTAAGGGATAGATAGAGCATGATTTTCAAGAAAAAAGAGTGATCGTTGCGTTAATATTACAACTGTTTTTGGTTGTTTTCGGAAAAACGGTCGTGAACGGGGGGTGGTCGGCGAACTGACGTGTTGACCCTATCTACTTGTGTTCTTATTCTCGTACTTATCTAATAGGGGCGACCACGCTTGGTGGAAAGCTATACCATGGAAGTCGTCGCTTCGGTCTCGTTCATTCAATAAAAAAAATTAATTTAATATTTAATTTAAATTTAATATTTAATTTAAAGGAGACGGTTCAGATTTGTATGAGGCGTAGGCCAAGTCTTGCACAAGCAGAGAAATGAAGGAAAATAAAATATTAGACCAGTTTTTATTGGTCAACACATGAGTGGGTAACAATGGCGGATTCATATTTTTTGACGTTTTCAAAAGAAAAACACGTTATTTTGACAGTGTCGCTACATTTCGCGCCTACTGCCTTCTCTATGGCTGAATGTTGCCATCTTGGAAACGTATCGAAAACTTGAAACACGTTGCTCGTTATTTACTTTACTGTTCTAAATTATTATATTTTTATTTTATTGTATTTTCCTCTATTCATGGTAGTGTACAAGAGTAGAGTAGGACTAAAATGAACTTTTCCTTTAATTTAATAACGCACAAATAAATTACCTAAAGTAAGCGGAAGGATATGGGAGCCCACCGCAAAAATCTCCTAGGTAGTAGGTACCATTTTGATTTGTGATTAAATGGGAAAATCGACAAGCGCAAAGAAGAACGCGATCCACGTAAAAACTCAAATGAAAATAATTAATACCTCACCCCTAATTTTTTTTGTATAGTTATTAATTTAAGATTTGAGTTTAATTTGATTATTAAGTTACTTACCTATCTACCCACATAAAAAACCAAATGATGAAACGTGAGACGAAACATGAGTCGGTAAACATTTTTTTTTATCAAACTACGGGCTGGTAAACATAATACTAGTTACTAGGTACCTAAATGTAAGCTTGTGAAAAAAATAATTTAAAACATTTTTGAAAAAAAAAAGAGTAAGTAATTCGTATTCGTTCGTACTACTGCATCCTGTGGTGTGTAAACAGTAAACACACAAATTCATAGGCGTACGAGCGTTCCAGCGTAGTTTTAAATTCACAAAGAGAAAAGGAAACATTGAAACTTTTATCGCTGTATAGCGACGGGAGCACAATTTTTTTTTATTTCAGCGGTTGCAGTGAATGCGGTTACAACTCGAAAGCTATGCCTGTGTACATAACAGAACTGCTTTACGTTTATATCAACCTAACGCAGTTATTTTATGCAAACGTTAAACGATATTATAGTTAGTTAGTTATATGTAAGCAGCTACGAACTATCAAGTGAATATAATCAAAAGCTGGCTAGGTGTATCTGCAAGTATCTACTATCTTGACAATATAATTTAAAGTTCATAGCATCTGAAATGAGAATTACGTGCGCTACTGGTAGGTATTACCTAAACTTTTCATTTTCAAAGCACGTCAAGTTTTAACGTAGTAAAGTACTTCATACGTATTACGTGGTAATCGCTTAATTAGTACATTATACCTAAGTTCCAGATCCGGAACCAACACAAAGATTAGTCAGTTCAGGTTTAGATTCCTTACTTATTTCTTTGTACATAGGTATACCAACACGTCCGCTTCATCCATAAACTGTCTGCCAGCAATAATTCCAAATTACGGCTGGCAGACAGTTAAAAAACAGTCCGCTAGACCGCTACAGAGTAAGTTGCAAATCGCAGGTAAATCTAAGAGGGGGAGGGGGTCACGGTCGCCGGGTCATTAAACCCAGCATCGCGGAATGAAACCGACTACGGAGCGCCAGTCGGCGGCTCGGCGCTTCAATAAAAAAATTCAACCTTTCAAAATAACCACACAAACGGTCCATTTCTATGCCCATGCATTTGTATGGTTTCATTTTATGCACTTGGTTTACAGTTTACACTGCAGAACGATGCATCGACTGTCTTCCTTGTCTAAGATCCCGCTATACCACTCATCTGATAACCAGATGAAAGAGATTTTTTATGAATCAGGATACACCTAACAACATGCCTCAAATAGGCTAATGAATGCCTAATGAAATCAGTTCAAGGTCATAGTTTTAGGTGATATCTCTACCTATCTGATAACCGAACGAACTTGATACCAATCGAAAGCAAGAAGAAAAACGAGCAAGAAATTATAGGCTTGATGAAAATACAAAAATATTTAATACCTACTTCTGGAACGACTCATAGTCAATAGACGCGTAACGACACAACGAGGCCTTCTTGCAAGGACTCATAAATAGATTTAATTTTTTTAATGTTTTTTATGCTTTAAATTTCAAAAAGTGACAGCCTTACAAAATTTAAATTAATCATTTAAAATATGTCCGTGTGCAAGCGGCTCAAAGTCTTAAATCATTAACGAAAGTATTGACATTGAGTTCCATTTGTTGCAAAATTTAAAAATATAAATTATTAAAAATAACCGCCTGCCTTAGAAACAGACTATAGGTTATTGCAGAGGTACCTATACGTAGAGAAGAATCATTCATTGATTTAAAAGAACCACGGAACAGGGAATCAGCTAGTGAAGAGAATTTCAAATTCATATTTTTCACTTCAAACCTTGTCAATTCGTTACTATCATAAAAAATCATAGATTTAGGATTGGTCTCGCTCCGCTCTAAATCTATGAAAAAAATCATAAGAAAATAAGTGCCTGACACTGACACCAAAGCTTTTCTTTTAAAATAAATATTACGCTCAGATACTTTGACGTAAGAACTTTTCTTGGCTTCAATATATTATTCACATCCAAACCATCATAAATTGTCACTCGCCAACGAAAAAAAAACTAACGAATCCCTCTTTGTTGATTGGAGACGTTGCGAAATCATTAGGAAATGAAAAAGAACTGTAAATAAGAGTTATTTTAGATACACGTACAAAAAGCAGGA
This sequence comes from Erebia epiphron, assembly GCA_963932025.1. Classification (NCBI taxonomy): domain Eukaryota; kingdom Metazoa; phylum Arthropoda; class Insecta; order Lepidoptera; family Nymphalidae; genus Erebia; species Erebia epiphron. The sequence goes on along the minus strand of OZ009948.1, from coordinate 35,800,156 downwards.
ATTCGTACTTACCTACTTACCTCTGACACAGGTATTCTTATGCTTAAAACATGAGGCGTCGTCAGCCATGTTTTCGGAAATAAATCATTTTTCATTTCATTTATCATTTCCCACTAAGTACTTGCAATAATGCCTACCAATGCGCATGATTGTGAATATTAATAATCGCATTAATAAAGCCTATACTATTATATCACCTAACTAGCGGACGCCCGCGACTTCGTCCGCGTGGCATAAGTTTTTTAATTTCCATAGGCATTCCTTAATTTTCCGGGATAAAAAGAATCCATGAAAAAAACCCGTCGATCCGTTGCTCTGTTGCGGCGTGATTGAAGGACTATTTAACGTCCTATGGGATAGAATTTACAAAAACTGTGAATTATATATTTCATAATTTAAACCGGTAGCCCAAATATCAAGTTCCACGGCTATTTAACTTGAAAAACAACGGCCTTTTACACCAACTTTCAACCCCTATTTTACCCCTTTAGGGGTGGAATTTTAAAAAACTGTGCTACACGTACTTCTTTATTTATTACCTAAAGCCAAAATACCAAGTTTCGTTGATACAACTTGAGAAATGAAGGACTTTCATAAAAACTTTCATCCCCTATTTCACCCCTTCGGGGGTAGAATTTTCAAGAACTGTGAAACACGTATTTCTTTATTTTTTACCGATAACTCATATACTAAGTTTAATGGATATAACTTGAGAAATGACGGACTTTCATACAAACTTTCAACCCCTATTTCACCCCCTTAGGGGTGGAATTTTTAAAAATCCTTTCTTAGTGAGCGCCTGCGTTACAAAAGGAAGCTACTGTCAAAGTTTCAAGTCTCTAACCCTAGCGGTTTAGGCTGTGCGTTGATATATAAGTCAGTCAGTCAGTCAGGACTTAGAATTTTATATATATAGATAATAATTACAGTTCTACAGTAGACATCCGCCGAAAACGATGACCTACAGAAGGAGGTAGGTTGCAGCAGCAACGTACCTCCTGGAACGCTGAGGACCGTATCATACTGATGCAGGCTGAGAATTTTGTATTGAAAATTCTGCCAGTTTCCTCCGTCATGTCCCTGTCACTTCGCAGTGTTACTCTGTCTAGCCGCTTTCGTCGTCGTCGAACGACTTATCTTACTACTGGATGGATGTATGGATGGATGTATGGATGTTTGTTACTCAATCACGCCCCAGCACCTGAACGGATCTGGATGAAATTTGGCACTGAAATAGATTATAGTCTGGAACAGCACACAGGCTACTTTTAAACCCGGAAAATTAAAGAGTTCCCGCGGGAACCAAAAAACCTCAAATAGATGTTTGTTACTCAATCACGCCAGAACGGCTGAACGGATCTGGATGAAATTTGGCACAGAGATAGATTATAGTCTGGACTAACACATAGGCTACTTTTCATCCCGGAAAATTAAAGATTTCCCGCGGGAACCACAAAACCTCGATCCACGCGTACCAAGTCGCGGTCATCAGCTAGTAGGAAATAACGTATCTTAAAATTACTGTGGTTTAACTATATTTGAAACAATATAACTATTCCATTAAGACTAGATGGATGGTTGACAGATATGGATTAATAATAATCCTATTACTATGATCGAATTAATGAAGCACTAGCAAGTATACTATTGCATTCGCCTCGCTCATAGTGATGTAATCAATTCTACTGTCATATAAATTAATGGATTGATTCCAAACGACGCGGACGCCAGTGCGGCAGCCGTGCATTATGAACTAATAAAATAAATGCGAAAGTGTATTTGTTTGTTGATTTATTGGTTTGTCCTTCAATCAAGCCGCAACATAGCAATGAATCGACGTGATTTTTGGCACGGGTATAGTTGAAGACCTGGAGAGGCTAGTTTTTATCCCTGAAAATTAGGGAGTTCCCGCGGAAATCAAAAAAAAACTTAAACCAGGAGGACGGGCATCAGCTAGTAATACGTCATAGCGAAAGGATGAGATTGTAATGAAGACATATAATATGTATATTAATAGTTCATTATGTCACATCTTGAGCGTCAATGAACATTTTAAGTGAAACAACATCGGTTACATGGTAATTTATCTACATCTACCATGCGTGATGTTGACGCTTGATGGCAACATATTTGATTTATTAGTAAGTGTAGTTAAATATTACTAAGTTATATTATATTACTATCGAGCATAATACTAATAATAATACAAGCTTGTGTTTAGTTAATCCGTCTCTAAAAAATGTATAGTAGAGGTACAGACATAATAATATGGTCAATTTTAGACTTAGTTCTACTAACTATAGAGTCGTCTCTTTTTAACCGACGTCCAAAAAAGGAGGAGGTTCGCAATTCGGCGCGTATTTTTTTTAAAATGTATGTCGGTACATATCTCCGTGGTTTCTGAAACGATTTGAAAATTTTAACCTTTTATTTTGGTCCCATGAAACATTCTGACTCCAAATCCTCAACCCTGACACTAAAAAGAAAAATAAAAACCGGGCAAGTGCGAGTCGGACTCGACCATAATTATTTCAAATTTTTCGATTGGTAAACTCCGGAGATAAGGGGGGGGGGGGGGGGGGGGAACGGTATTTTTTTAGACAATTTCCCCGATAAATCAAAAACTATCATAACTAAAAATAATTAAAAATCTGTTTTAGAATGTACAAAGTAAACCCTTTCATATGATACCCCACACAGTACAGTTATCTCCCTTTTAAATTTCAACCCTCAGATTTTCCCCCCTTTTAAATAAGAACAAAAATAATTTCCAATTTTTTTTAATTCCAGTGTCTTTGGGCCACTAATATACACAACTATTCCAAATTTCATGTCGATAGCTTCGGTAGTTACTGAAATAATCGAGTGTGACGGACGGACAGACGGACAGACGGACAGACAGACGGAGAAAGTCGCACCATAAGGGTTCTATTTTACCATTTTGGTACGGAACCCTAAAAATTCTTTCCAAAAAACCGACTTCCAACGCCACTGTAAAGTACAAAATAATTTTGATTTCTACCCACTTTGTTGAAGGGCGGGTATAACAAGGATAAGCAAAGTTGACGCATCAGACTCGCCCGACTTCAACATAATGGGTAGAAATCAAAATTATTTTGTACTTACTTTACAGTGGCGTTGGAAGTCAGTTTTTAGGAAAGATTTTTTATATAATTTACATAATCTTAAACTTGACCTATTTTCAGGAGCATTAAGCTCCTTTTAGTACAAATTTTAACTACATAAAAGTAGGTAGTGTGACTATTTATCTATTGCAGCCGCACGGACTCAATTCACAATCGCTTATTCAATACAATCTCTGAAGCCCCGATTTGTCACCGTGGCGACCGCTTGACGTGGTCGTGGCAACGATCAATCAATCTAACTTTCCCAATGTACGTTACTTTCATAAACCAGACACTGAGCTTTTATAGTTATACCTACCGTTACTCCTGCATTCAATTATTTTAATAGCCTAGTACAATAACATTAATTTGACGAACGGTGTTGTATTAACGTGGGAGGTCCCGGGCTCGATCCCCGGCAGAGTCAATTTGGGAATTTATATAGTTTCTGAATTTTCTCTGGTTTGGCCGTGGCTAGTTACTCTTACAACCCTACCGCCAACACGTGCCGTCAAGCGATATATATCGTTCCGGTACGATGCCGTGTAGAAACCGGATTAGGGGTGTGAGCTTAATATAACTGCCATATTCCCCATCAGCCCGCTACCGTCTTAAACTGCATCATGAGTCTTATCATCAGATGAGATCGCAATCAAGGTCGCATCGCATCTGGTGAGATACAATCTAACTTGTAGTGGATAAAAGAACCTATTTCTGCAATCATACTAATATTATAAATGCGAAAGTGTGTTTTATTGGTTTGTCCTTCAATCACGCTGCAACGGAGCAACGGATCGACGTGATTTTTGGCGTGGGTATAGTTGAGGACCTGGAGAGTGATATAGGGTTTTTATCCCGGAAAATTGAGGAGTTTCCGCGGGAATCAAAAAACTTAAACCACGCGGATGAAGTCGCGGGCATCAGCTAGTCATTTATCATTTAACAAGCATTTCAATAAGCAATCGCCCATTAAAAAGCTCCAATATTGTTTGGGTAAGAAAATAAGTGAACAGCAATGATCTTAGAAGAAAAAGATTTTCTAAGATCATTGGTGAACAGATACAAAAATCATAGACTAAACGTGTTATAAATCTGTTGAGAATATTGTATTTTTATATGAAACAATATGTAATATTTTGGTAATAACTTAACTACTCAAATATGTCGAGGCTGAGGACTAATATTATTTAATGATCTCTTAAGCCACCCTGATCCTAAAGCACCCACATTATGAATAATAGTGACGTGTATCATACACGTCACTATTCTTCATAATAAGAAAAAGTAAATAGCTTTTACCCATGGATCTCATCAACCCGAGGCCAACGCAACGCGGTCGCGAAAATAGACTGTCACCTCGAAAATATGAATAAATAGCAGACTACTCTACAAAACATCGCGTTACGCGTACTTGCTACACGACGTACTTTGAAGTTATTTATCAAACGAAATCTCTCTGCCTACGCTCGCCCGACAAATTTTTCACGGTTACTTGACAGTTGACACTTCACCTTTTCAGGAAACTTACTTGATCTACAGCAGGGCGACCGCGTATCTTTTGCATCAATCATTGATACATCACCTCTGATTGGTTAACACTCTTCCACTATTGGACGAAATCCATTGACGCAGCAAGAATACCATAAATTCAGCCAATTGGAGGTGATTGCGATGCATCAATGATTGATGCAAAAGATACGCGGTCGCCCTGCAGGTGAATAGTTTATATTCATATTCATATTCATTTATTTGCATTTATAAACCCTGTTGGGGCACAGCAAGTACATAAAATTACAGTTAAATAAAGTTACAATAATTAAAATTAAAACCCCGCTACGCCCCGCGTTTACATAATGCCCGCAACTTCGAATGATTGGATTTGGGTCTTTGAAAAATCCGTTGAGAACTCTTTGGTTTTTCGGAAGTAAAAGTAACAATCTCCTTTCCCGGGATGCAGAATATCGCTGCACAACATTTTGTTAAAATAATCGGTTGAACGGATCCGCCCTGAACACGTATATCACTTAGCAGATAGATAAACTATCGCAGTTAATTATTATATGTATAGGCATTACTTTATTATATAACGTGTTTTTTTTCATTAAGTGGCTATTACTTATCTATTGTTCCGGGAACAAAGTCCCATAATGAACACATGCTGTGTAGACCAAGGGACTACTACGAATTAGGTACATATGTTACTGCGGGTTACATGTTATATGAAAGCCATTAGGTCAAATTCAACAATTGCATAAACATTACGTTTCTTCGAACGTAATCATAAGTTAGGACTTGGAATGGAATGCTCTAAGAATAAGACTCCTACGTTTATGAGTATGACATTGGGTCATGAAAATGAATGTAAAAATTAAAACAATAAAGTAACCTCGAGTCTATCATTTGTGCTCTCAGCTCTGAAATTAGTGACTGAATCTACACAGTATTTGTGTTTACTAAGTAACTAGTGGTCGCCCGCGACTTCGCCCGCATACAATTTCTGATTTCCTATGAGATTATGAAATTTTCGGGCTGCAAAGGGCCTATCTATAGAGCGGAGAGCCTATACATAATTAAGTATATCCAAGGTAGCTTATGCAGGTTTTTATTATTCATAACTAATAACTTCAGTGCCGATTTTCATGTCTCTAACTTCAAAAACATAGGACTTTCATAAGTACAAACTTCCAACCTCCATTTCACCCCCTAGGGGTGAATTTTCTCAAAACATTTCAGTGTGCGCCATAGAAGGAACCTATCTTCCAAATTCTAAGGTTGTATGCTTTTTGGTTCCTGAGATATCGGGATCAATGAGTGAGTGAGTGGTATTTAGCTTTCATACATATTATAAAAGACACACAAGAGTTATACATAGCTGTAAATACATGTAAATATAGTCAAAAGTCAATATCATTTATTCAATATAGGTACACTGTAGGTACACTTATTGACGTTAAAAATTACTTACTTAAAAAAAAAACATGATGGTGATAATCGGTTACGGTATCTTATAACTAAAGCTTCGAGGGTTCCAAACGCGCCCTGGTCTGAGAAGAGCCCACAACAAGGAGAAACTGACATTATTAGGTACATCAAAGTATAGCTCTAACCACTGGGTCTTGTCTTGTCTTGCGCGTAAGTTTTGTCTATTACGTAGACACTAGACCTGAAACCCACATACATACGAAGTCGCGGGAAATGCTTTATTTTTCATTTCAAGTTCAAGGCAAACAAACCAATTCTGGTTTGATGTAAGTAAAGGGTAATAGACTAAAAGCCTTTATCTGGCCCAACCTTAAGATTATTGATATTTGTATAGCATTACAATAGTTATGTATTAAGTACTTAGCATTTACTTAGTAAATAAATAACATGTTAAATTACATATTACCATCTCAGATTGCATCATCACTTAACATCAGGTGATATCACAGTCAAGGGTTAACTTGTAGTGGATAAAAAAAACTGTATTCAAACTTCAACTTTCTATTTCTGTATTGTCATATTGAATAAAAAATTCAAACTCCCGCGCCAACTTTACAACAACAAGCACACGCTATATAAAGTACTTATTATATTGTTGATATTTTAAAAACCGCTCGACCGATTTCGATAAAATATGGGACCACTTGGGAAGAATGCATTTTCAAATAAAAAAAGAATCATCCAAATCGGTCCACCCAGTCAAAAGTTCTGAGGTAACAAACACAAAAAAAAAACGAATTGAGAACCTCCTCTTTTTTTTTGAAGTCGGTTGAAAATGACATTTTTAATTGCATTATTCGCAGATATAAAACGTAAAACAATCATAAAGCCGATGTTTTAACCATTCCCGCATAGACTAGTCTTACTGACCTAGTTATTTCATTTAACACACAAACTGCCGTCTAATTAAGTACAAGAATTCTATTAAATTCTTCATTTTATCACACAGCTCTGCGCACTATTAAAATGTTAAGCCTCCTGAACTCCATTTTTACTAAAGTAATAAAAAAAAGTATAACTGTTCCTTGTGTGGTAATTTTCAAACTCAAAATCATTAAGTACCTTAAAGGCACTTATGACAGGTTTTAGAGAGTAATACTGTACCTGTACCTGCTGAGAGCCTACCAGTAGAATCTGCTTAGGTTAGTTTCTAGAAAGTAGAAGTAGAAAGTTTTTTTCCCTCTCGTGAATTATTTTTGTCATATATAGGGAAATTAATTAAATCAGTATTATTTTTTGAAACCATGGGGTCGTGGGGCGAGGGCTGGCAGCTACCTCGGCCAACATATAAGTTTGGCTATTCAGCGGGGTAACGCAGCCAGCGTTCTGGGCACACTGCCTCTTTGCAGCGGGATAGATGATATTTTTAATGTATAGTTTTTAGTTTTTAATTTAATTTAGATTTTAATGGTTTTTTTCTTCTAGAATTCTTGTTGTTTATCGAATATATATTTAAAAAAAAATGTATATCAGTCGATCACATAATTATTTAGCTCTATCTACTCACTTACCATCAGGTGAGATCGCAGTCAAGGGCTAACTTGCAGTGGATAAAAAAACAAGTGGCAAGGAATAAACGTAAGTACCTAGTTAAGTACTTACTTGCTAGCTAACCCAAGCGAAACCGCTATATAGTATCGCAAATTATACCTTTTGCGCCTATCACATTAATGATAATATCAGTTCAGAGTCGTAGCCAAGTGACCTCAAAATATGTGAGTTGGGCTCGAGATCAAGTAAACGGAGACAATGGTACCAGTAACCACGACAGCGTGTAAGTATTCTATAATCAGGGGTGCAATCATGTAAGGTAAGGATTGCCGATCAACTCGTATAAGTTCGACTTCAAAGTAAAATAAACCATAAGGCATTGAAATAGAGGTCAATTTCGTGTATCCATTCTTATACGTTTAGGCTATCGTACATACCTAAACGTATGAGAATGGATACACGAAATTGAGCTCAAATTCAATGTATTTATGGTTTATTTTACTTTGAAGCCGAACTTATACGATTTAATCGACAATTCTTACATGATTGGGGGGCTGATCGCAACTACGCGATATATGGAAGGATAAAGTCAATATGGACTCTAATAATTGTCCTATCATCAGCATTGCAAGTTTTAAAGTAAGTACGTAAGACGTAAAAATGATTTCCGAATAGGTACTAGCCATTTGCCTGGTTGGAGGCTTCGGCCGTGGCTAGTTAGCACCCTACCGGCAAAGACGTGCCGCCAAGCGATTTAGCGTTCCGGTACGATGCCGTGTAGAAACCGAATAGGGGTATGGTTTTAATCTATCGACCATGCCCCTAACAGGTTAGCCCGCTACCATCTTAGACTGCATCATCACTTACCATCAGGTGAGATCGCAGTCAAGGGCTAACTTGCAGTGGATAAAAAAAAAAAAACTAGCGCCATGTCGGCGCCCCTGCGAGCCTGTCATCCTGACGGTTGTCAACTTGTCACGCTACGGTCTACGGTTTGTTTGGATTGCAGTCAAAACGGCGAAGAAGTACGGTCGCGGCCAAGGGCGGCTATTCCTGACAACGAAAACGTGTTGTTACCCGTATCGTTCACGCTATTGCCTTCCACATAATGATTCGTCGCACGTATACTGTTTATAAGGCAGCGAAATAAAATAAAATATTAGTCATGTTTTATGGTATGTGTGACCAAAACCTTAAAGTAACTAGATGATTCCGGCGACTTCGTCCGCGTGGATTTACGTTTAAAATTTTATTCCTGCGGGAGCTCCTTAATTTTCCCGCATAAAAATGTCTTATCCCCGGGTTGCAACTTATCTCTGTACCAAATTTCATCAAAATCGGTAGAAAAGATGAGCTGTTAACTTTAACGGCTCATCACACTAAAGTAAAGTAAAGAAAGTATGTCTGTCTGTTTCACATTTATAACATTAGTATGGGAGGCATGGATACCGTAAATATACTAGATATTAATAGATAGCTATCCTAGGTATAGGTAAGGTATGGGATAAAAAGTCAAATTTGAGCCGTCAGTAAATTCAATTTATTTATTTGTGAATAGTGTGGAAATCAGTAATCAGTATAAAAGTGCTCCTATTCTACCACAGTGTGCACCACAAATATCTTATTTTATAAAATTAAAATTACTACATTGTCCTGATTAGATCATGTTATAATATAATAATTCTTAAACTTGATAATTACACTATTATACTATGAGACACAATTTTATAACAACTTTAATTATTAATTATACCTTTTTAAATGGAGTCCAGACTCCAAAGCGGCATTTAATAATTTAATATAAAAAATACTTTTTAAACAACCGACTTCAAACTCCCGCGCCAACTTTACAACAACAAGCACACGCTATACAAAGTTTTTATTTTATTGTTGATATTTTAAAAACCGCTCGACCGATTTCGATAAAATTTGTATGGGACCACATGGGAAGTATGCTCTTTCAAATAAAAAAAGAATCATCCAAATCGGTCCACCCAGCCAAAAGTTCTGAGGTAACAAACATTAAAAAATAAAAAAAAACAGTCGAATTGAGAACCTCCTCCTTTTTTTGAAGTCGGTCGAAAAGGTATAATACGGTAAGGTACCTACTCCCCTCAGGGGGAGTGCCTGCTGCCTAGCTTATATTAAGTAATACCGCAGAACAAAAGTAATATGTCTTGATTATTACAGATAAGAAAAGTCTTAATGAGGCCTTTACGTCGAATTCAGCAAAAATACTATGAAAATTAAAATATTATTAATATCTAGGTACCTTTTTAGGGTTCCGTAGCCAAATTTGGCAAAAACGGAACCCTTATAGATTCGTCATGTCTGTCTGTCTGTCTGTCCGTCCGTATGTCACAGCCCCTTTTTTCCGAAACCATAAGAACTATACTGTTGAAACTTGGTAAGTAGATGTATTCTGTGAACCGCATTAAGATTTTCTTACAAAAATAGAAAAAAAACAATAAATTTTGGGGTTCCCCCCATACTTAGAACTGAAACTCAAAATTTTTTTTTTCATCTAACCCATACGTGTGGGGTATCTATGGATAGGTCTTCAAAAATGATATTGAGGTTTGTAATATCATTTTTTTTCTAAACTGAATAGTTTGCGCGAGAGACACTTCCAAAGTGGTAAAATGTGTGTCGTCCCCCCCCTGTAACTTCTAAAATAAGAGAATGATAAAACTAAAAAAAATATATGATGTACATTACCACGCCAACTTCCACCGAAAATTGGTTTGAACGAGATCTAGTAAGTAGTTTTTATAATAATTTAAAATTTACTACATGTTTGTACGGAACCCTCGGTGCGCGAGTCCGACTCGCACTTGGCCGGTTTTTAATATTATGTCAAATAAAAGATAAAAAAGTAGCAACCATGTCAAGTAAAAGATAAATAAACGTCAAATTAAAAAATTTAAATGTCAATTATAATAAAAATTAGTCACAGAATTCACAAACAAGAAGAAATTGATATAATACCTATACCTAAAAAGGGGTTTTTTTTATTTTAGAAATGCCTTGATTAGATGAGAAAGAATGTTCATGTCAGTAAAGAATGAAAAAACACATACTTACTTAAAGGAATGAAGAAACATATCAAGTCCTACAAGTCCTATACATACTCTACAAGGGTTCCTACGACCCTCGTTGCGTAAGCCAACCTAATCCACAAGTATGATCTCCGTTTTTTTAGATCAAAGTAAAATAGGCAAGCCTTTGTAGGCCCATGCCACAAAATAATAATGATATAGTATACATGCGGTAAGTTTATCTACTTAAAGGTATCCCTGTGGCGTATTGAATCGCTTACGAATTTTAATCAAAGGAGGATGCGCTGGTCTTCTGGGATATCCAGAAATCCCCCTGAAAGAGGCTAATTAAGTAAAGCGTGACAGACTTATACGTTTCCGAGAATTTTCCTTTATGTTATTCTTTGCAGGTTGGTTTTCTTTACGAATATGAAAAGGTTCCGTATAACAAAAAACCGACTTCCAAAGCCACTGTAAAGTGAAAAATAATTTTGATTTCTACACGCTATGTTGAAGTCGGGCGAGCCTGATGGGTCAACTTTGCTTATCCTTGTTATACCCGCCCGACTTCAACATAGTGTGTAGAAATCAAAATTATTTTTCACTTTACAGTGGCTTGGGAAGTCGGTTTTTTTGAAAGAATTTTTATTATGCGACTGCCTGAAAAAGGAGTATATTGTTTTCAGGGTTCGTGTATGTATGTATGTATGTATGTATGTATGTGAGTTTGTATATTCCACCATAACTTCTATACGCCTGAACCGATTTCGATCCTAGCTTATTCCGGGTGACATAGGCTAGTCAAATTTAAAAAAAAATTGATGGGGTGACCATGGTCCCGCATTAAAGACTAAAGTTTTTTCGAAAATTAGATTAACTATATAATCATCATCTAGATAATGATGAGTAGATTCCACAAATATATAACACTATACTTCAATATCCAGTGATTCCCAAAAAAATATCATTTAATAAAAATGTAAATAGGATCGTTACCTACGTAGTATTTATTAATAATTTTAATTACATTCACTTGTTTTTAACTTTTTGTCAGAGTTGAGGATTTGGAGTCAAAATGTTTCTCGAGAGCTTCCTCTAACGACTGATAGAAAAAAATTCAAATCGGTTCAGAAACCACGGAGATAGGTATGCACTGACATACATTTACAAAAAAACGCGCCGAATTGAGAACCTCCTCCTTTTTTGGAAGTCGGTTAAAAATAATGTGTTAGTTTAAGTTTCTCTTTCTTATTGAAAAAGTTGTTAATCCTTAATGTTGTTGACTCACCTACGTGAGTATAGCTTATATCTACTTAATTGATTGGAGTCCATGTTTTTAACTATATTATTATGTAAGTACAATAATAATTATAACCTTATATTATTATGTCTCAATTACAACAACTTGTAATAAAAAGTCACGAGAGCAAGGTCTGGTGAAAATAAATAAAAAGAAACCAGCTTCCGGACCTAATTTAAAACGAAAACTTGATTACTTATGTTTATTGGAGGAGTTTCTGTGAAAAACTGAAATTTTTACTGGGTAAATTAACCTAAGTAGCGAGATATACCTAATAATTATATAAGTATAATATATGCATACAGTTTTAGGACGGAAATATGCACCTCACGCGGTGCTCGCAACTCGGAAGATATTGCAGGTGATTTAATGTGAAGATAATTTAGAGTCATAAAAGTGGCTTTAAATATGACTTTAGCAATATATAAGTAACGAACGAAAAGCTTGACGGAAAATGTTTTCGGACATCATAAATGACGAAAACCAATGCATTATCGAGTAATTGCTACTAAATTAAGTATTTTATTCTTTATTACGCAAAAAAAAATTGTGTGTGTCAGCTCCGACGCACGACTGGAGTTTCTCTCCTTACGAACGAAAAGTGTTACCATGGAAACATAAACAAGTGTTACCGTGGAAACATAAACAAGTGGTACCATAGAAATATAAACATAACGTTACGTAACGTAACGGAGAAAGATTGATTTTACCCCCCATAAATTTTCATACCCCGGCTTATATAATATAAAATCCATTCTTAAGGAGTAACCTCCAATAAACTCGTTCGTAAATATGTAGGTAGAATAAACTAAAGAAGACAGCTTGCAACTAGACAAAACTGATATACATACATGTTTGCCTTTCCAAACAAACACTAAATATTTGCAAGTCTAACCCTGCCCAGGCATTTAGAACACCTACGTGCTAATTAATTGCCAGATGTAGTTATTGTACACGCATAAATAGTAAGAAGCCCAATGCTAAGTTTATAAATACCTGGCACATATGTAATAACATCCCACCCTTTTCTCGGCGGAATTAGAAACACTTGCATCAGATTTACGAAGTTCTTTAATATTTACTTCTAAATGTTTTCTCTCTGCATTCAAATTCTTTATTTGCAGAAACATGTTTTTTTACATATTAAGAGGAAGTGCCATGTCCCTATGTTTTTTTTTTTCAATAAAATAATAATTTTAAGAACAAGGAACCTTCAATAATAACAAGAATGGCTCAGTTTTCGCGCCATCATCCGACATTCCGCAAACAAAATTGTCAAAATATAATCAAAAGAAGAAAAAAAAAATCGGTTCAGTTTTGGACAAGGAAACAAGAAAATACGAGAGTAAGAATTCGACTGTTTTCAACCGACTCCAAAAAAGAAGGAGGTTCTCAATTCGACTGTATTTTCTTTTTTTTTTTTTATGTTTGTTACCTCAGAACTTTTGACTGGGTTTGGATGATTCTTTTTTTATTTGAAAGGGCATACTTCCCAAGTCGAGCGGTTTTTAAAATATCAACAATAAAATACCTATGTACTTTGTATAGGGTGTGCTTGTTGTTGTAAAGTTGGCGCGGGAGTTTGAAGTCGGTTGTTTAAAAAGATTTTTTTATATTAAATTATTTATAGGTATAATCTGTCCAAACTGCAGCTGTCCCTATCGGCTATGGGTTTCTATTCGAGGAGCAGCGCCACGGCAACATAATTGTTCAATACCTATTCTCAAAGTTTCCCCCTGATGCCATTTCCTCTTGATAGGTAGTTCATCAGCAGACAATCTTTCGCCTGAACAATAAGTAAGGCATGAAACCATCGATATATATGTAAGTACTAGATGGGCCCTTTCATAGAAAAATGGCGGGCGACCAACTATGAGAGCGCGCTCCTATAACCTGTCATAAGCCTGTCTTTGTCCCCGTCGTAGCGCGATCACGGTCGCTCATCATGTAGATAATTTGTTATTATGTTAACATCTAAAGTCTTATTAGTTTGGCACTGTATTATTTTTATTTTAAGGTAAGTGTTTCAATTCACAATTATACATTTCCAAGAAAACGTTATTTAATCTTCCTATTTAATATTTTTATCCATTTCGCAATCATTTAATTCCGCGGCAAACTGTATGATATTTTTTTTTACTAACTGGCCTTACGGCTTTGGGTTCCAGCCCTAGAATAGTCCAGTCCAGTACGATAAAAAAAATGCAACCAAGATTAGTTAATGCATAGATGGGCAGAACGGACAGTAGGCATTAATACCTTCCGAGACGCAATATTATGCTATTGTAATAATATGATAAAATTAGTTATTGACGTGAGTTTAATGTTTAACCAACTTCAATAAATAAAGGGTTTTTATTTATTAAAGTTGATAATTTTTATTTTGTACTAGCGAATGCCCGCGACTTCGTCTGCGTGGTTTGAGGATTTTTGATTCCCGCGGGAACTCCTTAATTTTCCGGGATAAAAAGTAGCCTATGTGCTATTCCAGACTATAATCTATCTCTGTGCCAAATTTCAGCCCGATCCGTTCAGCCGTTGGGGCGTGATTGAGTAACAAACATCCATACATCCATACATCCATCCATCCAAACTTTCGCATTTATAATATTTATATTATATATTATATATTATTATTTTTGATTTGATTGATTGATATTTGATGAAAAATAAATAGTTAATTCAAAATTCAGAATTTAATTATTTCGTTGAACAAAAGTTGTTCAGTAGGTACCTATTATGTACAGCTACCTACTTACAAGTGTTTATTACTTAATCGTATTTGTAAATGCACACTGTGTAAGTGATTTATCTCAAAATAACTTTTAATATTTCTTTTGATGGCAAGTAGCATACTTAGAAATGTATAAAATAAAATAATTTCAAATGAAGTATTTTTCTGTGACTCGATCCATTAGTACTCTTTCACCTCTCCCATTCCAACCCCTTTTTATTATAATAGTACTAATAATTATTTTTGAATTCTTTCATTTGCAATAAGGTTTGGCGAGGATTATTTTAAACTGTTTTAGCAGTTATTATTTTAAATTTCAAGTTTTTTGCATTAGTAGTTACCGAATTATGCTAAGAGTGACGGACAGTCATGTCGCACCACAAGGGTTGTTTTCTTATCATTTTAGGGTACGCAACCCTAAAAATGACTTTATTTCTGACAATTTTTCGACAAAACTTCAGTATCAACAATTAACAAATTATTTAATAATTAAATTTAAAAAACCCACGACGAACTGCAGCGCCCCATTGTGTGGACTTTGACCTTTAAATATATCTAAGAACCTTCTCACAAGCTATGTATATCTAATGCAAAAAACCGCATAATAATCGGTTCAATGGTTTTCCAGGAAAATGGTAACAAAAAAGCGTCATACTAACATATATCGTTTACCTCAGAGAGTACACTCATGTAGGTATTATTTACGACAAGCGCATCTGTACTAATCTATGACCGAGTCATTCGTTTTCAAGATGGCGCATATGTTGCAAGCAAGTTCCCGCTTTTCAGACTAGATGGCGTTGTTAAACATAAGTCGACATTCTTTGTTCGACAGGGCCCGTCTATGTAAATTGAGGTCGTTGCATGAAACTAATTAAGTAAGTAGTTTCATCAAAATGTCCTAACACTAAAACCAGTAACTAATCACAGGTTAAAATGGGATAATTTAGCTTACTGAAACAATCGCTATCGAACTAAATATAATAAATGAAAATTATTAATGCTTTTGCCTTGATAAAGCTATCAAAAGTAAATTAAACTTGTATATTCAAGACATCACCGTTGAAGGAAAAATTGTGAAATTCGAACAGCTTACATACCATTTATGTCGCAGACTTCCACTTGAATAGGTAGGTAGTATTTTTAATTCTTTAAAAAACCGGTCTAGTGCGAGTCAGACACACACAAAGGGTTCCGTACCACCAAACAATATAAATTATTTTAGTAAATAACAAGAAAGATGTCATGAAAGAATGATGTGATGTTCGGATTTTGTATTATACTTATGCTGTATTGACCTTGCTTCTAGCCAAATTCCATGTTCGTAGGTCAACGGGAAGTATCCTAAGGGTTTTGATTTATTGGCGAGTGTCAAAATATGCAAAATATGCGGCATAAACGACCGTATCTTTTGATTGTGTTGACTTAAAAGCTTGATTTTTTACAGCTCTAAAAGACCGTAGACTTAAATATTTCATATCGTTCTTGAAAAAGAGGTGGTTGACAGACAGACAACGAAGTGATCCTGGTGTTCCTTTTTTTTCTCATGAGGTACGGAACCCTAAAATGAAGGTATAGTTAGCGGGTGCAGGAACTTTGTCTTTAGTATGTTTTTGTAATGGCAGATTGCCAAATGCCAACCATACACACACACACGTCACATTTTTACTTAGTTTTTAATAAATCATAGTATCGAACTAATTAGTTACGTAAAATTAGCTGATATACTTATGTAGGTATATCATAGACGACATATTATTCAGACTGTAATTCCCGAAACGTAAAAAAACATGAAGTTGGTCAAACATGAAGTTAAATAGGTAGATGATTTATAAGCTGAAATCTACCTTTCTTTCAAGTTTGTATGCTTTATAGTTCCTGAGATATCGTGATTAGACTTTTAGTCGTATATAAATAGATTATTATTAGAGATTAACTGAATAAGTAATAAAACTAATAAATTAAGTAATTATATTTCGGAAGATAATTAATTTATCTAAATGGACGAACAAATAGGGCAAGGACGGATTGTTACCAAAAGAAGTAAAATAAGTTGTAACTTGTAACTACCTAAGTAGGTATTGGTACTAAAAACTGCTTGATTTGATAGTGTGATTAAGCAATGACGAATATGTAACTCTTTTTGTTTTTTGATTAAACATTGAGTAAGTGCCCGCTGAGAATAAGCCCCTATAATGGCCCGAACATGTAGGTTAATTATCATATTGCTTTTAAGTAATATGAATTTTTAATTGTCACTAAAATTCGGTTTTCGATAAATTAATTTCACGCACGAAGGGAGTGGTCGTATTAGTATAGTCGCCTTACATTAACCTTATCAAATTGATACAAAACCCTAACGAGGCAGAACATTTCGTTAACGTAACGATTACTGTGGCATCCGAAAGTCATCAAAAGACACTAACAAAAGTGCTTGGCAATAAAGGAACATCCGCTCAACATGATCTCAGAGAGCCCGTAGAATTTTTAAGGGTATGCTACTAAAAAGCTGGAAGTTTATAAAAGGAGGTCCTTCAGAGTTACCAGTGCAACTATTTTAGAAAACTATTTTATAAGTACTTTACGTTAACCCAATATGGACCACCCTGTACCTAAGTCTATTTTGCGATAGTAACCAGGTATCGCAGAAGAAATCTCAGTTATTTTATCAAAAGATTCTTGGGAGCCTTTGGAAATAATTATCTCAACTGAGAGAACAACTTTAGAAGTTTAGGTGATAACTACCTAACAATCTAAGTACTGGAACGAGAGATTCGATTCATCGATACGTCTGAAGTCGAGATCATAGCGAATCGGGAGTTACGAGTCAATTAAACGAAAGAAAACTAAAGCACAAAGGCATTTCCAAGTACACTTTAGAACTCCATCTTAGACTTATTGTACCCAACATGTCCAGGATCTGGAACAAAGATATACCTAGATGGAAAGAAAGTAATCAAAGGAAAAGGCCTGAGGCAAGGCCTAGTAGTTTCTTATAAATAATTAACTAAATTGTTAGCCTTCTATAGATTAAAGTTTTGTAAGTAGGTGTTTACACGATGCCAGTCCTGTTTTTGTTGAGATAGGAATATATTTTAGAATAGTTAAAATGTCTATTTAGTTAATAGTGACTAAGACAATATTATTTAATTACTAGCTGATGCCCGCGAAAATCACGTCAATCCGTTGCTCCGTTGCGGCGTGATTGAAGGACAAACCAACAAACCAACAAACCAACAAACCAACAAACAAAGTGACTTTCGCATTTGTAATATTAGTAAGTATGATTACTTAGTCAGGTAAAGATTAGGGGGAATTGCTATCAATACACGTAGGTCTATAGCATAGATTAATTATAAACTGGTTTAATTATATTGTCTTTGGTCTATAGTAATAACTAAGTTCACACACCTTAGAGAAAATAACGAAGAACTCTCTGACATTCATGTTCCCTCTCGATGTTTTTCTTCACTGTTAAAGCTTACATTTAACAGCTTAAAACGCACACAACTTCGAAAAGTTAAGGTTGGGGATCGAATCCTCGATCACCCGAAAAGTAAAAGCTGTCCTTAAGGAAAACCTACATAATATAAAGCCATCCGAAAACACTTAATCCATGTGTTACCTCAAATCATATAAATTAGTTACAGGGAAGCCTTAAGAATTAGCTGAGTAGCCCAAAATTGTTGATTAATTCATTGGCCTCAAGGTAACCAAGTTATGAAGGTTACTTGAGATTGTAAACAATATTCGAGATGGTTCTATCAATCTTTCCTCATATGGTTTAGTGGTTTTAGAGATAAGTTTGACAAATACGTGGTACGCTTAACTAAATTTACATTAATCTTAATGGTAGGTATTTAAACTTGTACTTCAAAACCATAGATTTAAGATTCTTCAATGAACAAGAAATCTAAAGGTAAGCTTACAATAAATACCAAGCTGAATCTGAAACGTCCATAAAGATCGAAATAAGTTAGTATAGGTAGTTAAAGTTTTCTACTAATCTTCGTAAATTATTTTGCTGTCTCTAATAGTAATCGTAGAACCAAGCTAATCTCTGGTCTAGAAGGAAGATACCTGGAGGAACTCCAGTAAGTTACTGAACTACTTAATATGTAATTTTAATTGAGGTAACTTATAGCCTTTCTGACGTACCGGGCTTTAATGGTTATGAAAATTGCTTTTCATATTGTGGTTACCATTAAAATTACTTTGGTAAACTGTTATTACTAAATGTCAAGTATTTAATCAAACAAAAGTTTCATATTGCTAATATCCTACTACTAGCCAAAGACATGTACAATCTGAAAGTCAACTCACTCGAGTCCACTTTTCTTCGTACTTAGTTCTTATTATAAATATGCGAAAATGTGTTTGTTTGTCCATCGATTACGCCGCAACAGTGTTGTGGCATAGTTGAGGACCTGGACACATAAGCTTCTTTTCATCCTGGAAAATCAAATTTCTCCGGGAATTTTAGATCCTAAATCCACGCGGACGAAGTTCCGGGTATCAAGTGGCTAAAATTCTTCAAAAAAAAACTTCTGTAGGAAGGTAAGTAATAGCCACGAAAAATTTAAACAGGTACTTAATTAGTTACTGAGGTATCTATCTACCATCGACCAAGACGAGGTCCACTATATGCCCTTTGACTGCTGACATCATTCCAATGACTTCAGCATCCGTGCACAAACGTGCAAATACGCTTCTTTACGATACAAGATTCATACAATAATAAATATACCTACTATGACTATACATAACTACCAAATAACATATTAACAAATCGTAAACGAATGTAAGTAGGTATGTGAGTACCACGGACCGGACTTCACAAGATGAAACGCTTCCCTATCATGTCATAATATTTTATTTTATTTTTATTTTATTTTGTCAACTGGTAATACACAATAACAACATAAAAATAACAAAACACATAGAAAACATTTTTGAGTGTACATCCAATGCAAGCCGGCATGCATTTATCTGATCTCGCAAGTGCGGGGTTACCAGTTAACAAATAGCGTTAAACTTAAAAACACAAACAACATCACAAAAAAAGCAATCAGCTAGATATACATATTATAAGCACAGACCATACTACTCTACTACTAATATTGATATAACACTACCATTGGGGTTACTAGTTTCAACCGTGGAATTTCAAGAACACGTCTTTATGCCCGTCGTTGTTACGAACTTACGATAACTATAGGTACTGACTACGGACGTGATATTTCCGATACGGGAACTAACTCTGCGGGATTGCGATACTATGGCATGTCGCCTGGTAATATTGATAAGAATTGTAGACAGTAATTGAGATAATCGTGATTGCTGTTTTAGAGTAACTATTCTCGTCCAAACAATGCATTTTAAAAAACTGGGGGAAAGGTTACGAGGAAGGGAATAGGAGCTGTACCTAGCCTGACAGAATTAACTAATATAAAAGAAGAATACGGAAGGGTCTGCAGTTTATAGCTGAGATAATCAACTGAAAGCAAGTAAGCTATAAGATCAGCAAGCTTTGCGTTTAATAGCTACCTACCGAGAAAGTACTAACTTGAGTAAGTTTCCAAGTAGATTAAGCAATGAAAAAAACTGGAAAATGAATTATATCTTTATCACTGGATGTCGTAGGGCTAGGCGAATGGGCCAAGAATTATTGGTAAGTAGTTATATCTCGTGAATAATTTACGTTCTTACGTGCAAGTTCAGATAAAAATGTAATATTTATAAGTAGGTAACTAGTGTAAGGTAGGTATGCAAGTTTGAACTGCGTAGTAAAATAATTGTTTTACTAAGCAGTTTATTTATAATCATATTTTAAGTCTCGCATATTACTGAAATCGTCGTTGGTTCCATCACAATATACTTACCTATCGAGACCATGATAAACATAAAAAAACACCATAACGGTTAATAAAGTAACTAAGTAAAGAAATTACGTCTATGCAAAGTCAATAGCTTTTTCTTCGATCTTGGGTAACTATTGGGATAGAGATACCGACTTGTAATCTAGATTCTAGATGCATCACAACAGATTTTGATTAAACTTTCACTCAGCTATCTGCTACAGACGAGCATTTTATTGGAATGAGCTGTCCCCGCGACCCGTTCCTCGGTAGTCGGTAGGCTCAGTCGGTAGGTACCTGGGGAGAACATTTTTTCCTGCAAATTCCAGAATGCAGTGAGCCCTTGAGCTTAAAAAATAAGCAATAGTTAGTGATAGTTGCGTAAGTATTATACCTAGTTATAAATGTAGCCATCTACATTCTGGCTAATTCTGTTGCACACCATCTCTAAACTAAACTAAAATGACAGCTCTAATTTACATTACCATCCCTTTCTTAATACTTCCTGCGGAAAGGGCAGCATTAGAGCTGATACAGCTGTCACAGAATTGGCCACAGTACCTACCTACTACCTACCTATTTCACAATTTTCAAAATTTATTATAAAATTAAGTAGGCTAAATACAGTAGGTATCTAATAATAATTAATATAAAGAGGGTTTGTAATAGTAAACTAGTATTCTTTTCGTTAAGTAAGTACAAACTTTTAAAGGTGCTAGTGGAAAAGATGTGTACCTACCTACGTACCTACCTATTAGAAAACTTTCTGACCGTGCGAGTCGGGGCGGGTATATTATTTACTACTTTATATTATGTATTTGCTCAAATAAAGTAACTACTTAATTGGTAAGTATATACCGGAATCTCGAATTTATCCCGAATAACAATAATATTGGGTTCTTTCGAGATAGGGGATGTATATTTTCTTAACTTAACCTGTTTTGAAAGTTTTTTTTTTCTACAAAGTTTACTTACCTACCTATGCTAAGTTTTATTTAAGTCTCAGGTAAATTTCACGAAGACCAGTTGAAATAGTTCGGAGGTGGAAGACAGAACTCACGATAATCGCGATTAGTGTAGTTTTATTTATTTTTTATTTTTTAACAATAGGTACGTAAAAAACGCCCACCCGTGCGAAGCCGGGGCGGGTCAAAAAGCTTGAATGAATGCAATGACCTAGTTAGTTACCTATGCATACTAAAATTCGTATATCTGAACCTGACGTCATTCTTAGCATTATAGTAATGGCTAATAAGAATACCTAAAATTGGCGTTGTGTCCGTTTCACGTAACGGTATCCTAGATTTAAGATTCTAAGCTGGCTGCTGGAGAAACCACGATAACCCACAAAAATAACAATCAAAACGAATGTATAGGTGTAAGTAGGTAGGTATACAAAGCTACTCGACCTAATGAAATGATCAATCTTCCTGAACAATTTTGCATGAAACTTTTCCACCAAACATTACATGCGCGTCGAGGGTAAAACTTCTAGATCATAAAAAAATATAGACAGAGCCGGATGTGGAAAACCAACTAGGTTACCTACCACAGGCGTGCTCGAATAGGTACTTATGGTATTTTATGTGGAAATGCTCATTACCTTGGGCCATTGGGTAAACGGGGGAAAAAAGAGGGCCACCGAACAAAACAAAATTGCCTGTACAAAATATTCGGTCCTTATTTTGCGATCAAAAAGTTGATTTACTAAACTAAGTTAACGAAATGGCGAACCGGTGAAACAAGGTGTGAATCCACTGAATAAAAAAAAAAACTACGAATCCAATTTTAACCCTCAGCTGGTGTGACCCGGTGCTATATGGCGACTTTCTAAATAACATATTTCATCGCTGATTGATCGGTCTGCAATAAATTACATAATAATTATATCAAATACTTCACTAGCCACCTTTTCGAAAGTCTTGATAGGGGGATACAAGTTGACGCAATTTACACCGATTTCTGCAAAGCATTCGACAAAGTAGACCACGAATTATTGCTCAAAAAGATTGCTTACAACGGTATTCGAGGTAATCTCCTGCGTTGGTTCGCATCATACATTGCATGCAGAACTCAGCGCGTTGTAGTGAACGGCTTTAAGTCTGATCTTGTATCTGTAACATCTGGCGTGCCACAGGGTTCAATTTTAGGG
Organism: Erebia epiphron; assembly: GCA_963932025.1. Taxonomy (NCBI): domain Eukaryota; kingdom Metazoa; phylum Arthropoda; class Insecta; order Lepidoptera; family Nymphalidae; genus Erebia; species Erebia epiphron. The sequence goes on along the minus strand of OZ009948.1, from coordinate 35,777,476 downwards.
CCATTACTATTTGTCATATTTATTAACGATATCAAACACTGTTTCAAACATTCAAAATTCTTACTATACGCCGACGACTTAAAAATCTTTATAGAAGTCAAAAAGGAACCAGACTGTCATTTACTACAAGAAGACCTACACCGCTTAACGGAATACTGCAAATCTAACAAATTAACATTAAGTTTAACTAAGTGTAATGCAATTACCTTCACCAAAAACAAGCTCACTACTGATTTCTCTTATGCCCTTAGTAATGCAAAATTATCAAAAGTATCTTCTCTTCGTGATCTTGGTATTCAACTTGACTCTAAACTACACCTAGATGAACACATTAATAAAATCGTTAATAATGCTTACCGTCTTTATGGATTCGTGATGCGTTCTACGAGGGACTTCTCAAAACCATCCACTTACTTGCACCTTTATAGATCATTAATAAGGCCCCAGCTGGAATATGCCAGTTGTATATGGAACCCTCTGTATGACAAGTATAAAAACCAGCTGGAAACCGTTCAGAAGAAGTTCCTCCGTTCAATGCATTATAGATGTCATCATTTTAGGCTTCCTTATGCTAAGCTACTCAAAAAATACAATCTTTTAAAACTCGACTCTAGACGCAAGCAGCTAGAAGCAATGGTATTGCATGGTTTGCTCCACAACAAATATGACTGCACTGACTTGGTTAGCAAGGTTTCTCTTAATGTTGTCAGGAACGCAAGTCGACGACAGGTGCGTGCTTATAATCTTTTCGCTGTTAAATTCTGCCGAAACAATGCTGGCAAGCGCTCACCTATGCGTCGACTTGTCGAAGAATACAACAGAAGCTTTGACAATGTTGATATTTTTGCTCTGTCTGAGGGCAGATATAAAAAGGCTGTCATCAGAATTTTGAGGGAAAAACAATTTTTATAAGGTTTTTTTTTTTTTTATAAGGTTTGTACACAGACATCTGGGTTTGTGTACCTACGTTGGTTAAGAGGCTGTTACCATTTCTGTAACTCATCTTCTCTATTCTATTTTCTTATGGTTTTCTGTTTATTAATTATTTATATATTGTTAGCAGTAAATTTAAATTTTTGTGTTGTATTTTAGCATAAGTATATATTATTGTAGCATAACATATATATAATTCAGATAAGTTTAATACATTGTGTCGCCTTCATTTTCAAAACTTCAAATTGTTAACCCGTGGATGGTGTAGTGGATTGCACATTTGTTAATATTTTGTTTTTGTTTAGATAATAAGATTTAATGTGTAATTGTTAATCGTCCCCAATAAATAAAAATAAAAATAAAAATAAAATAAATGAGTTTTCCAAAGGAGACGGTTCACATTTGAATGGGGCGTGGGACTGGTTTTTGTACAAGTTGTGAAAAGAAAGAAAATAAAATATCAAACCAGATTTGATTGTTTAAATCCACGAATTCATCCTAATTTCGGTGGTGAAATTATTTAATCTTTCCACGATTAGCAACAATAAACATGTAGATAACAATGTCGGATTCATATTTTTGACGTTTTCTGTCAAGTGTATTATGAAAGAAAACTAACACAGTGACTTTTTGTCATTCTGTTACAGCTTTACTTACTTAGTGTGAGTTTACAAGGACAAACAAATAAACAGCCGCGCTTTTGTAGGTAGCCGGATTGAATAACATGGTAACGTAAGGCATAATAATATTATAAGGAAATAAAGCGGCTCTCAATCGTTAAACATTTGGTGCGGTCAAACAACACCTGGGGTAATTTCGATATTCAAGACCTGAATAACCATTTCAGCTAGTCTCACCTCTTTACGAACTCCTTGAGGGCGACGTCCCTCCAACACTGCGGCGACGGATCGGGCGCCGCGATCCCAACATAAACACACCACAAGCGTTTATCGAGATCGGTGAGGAACTTGAAAGGATACTGATAATAGAGACACCTCACTACCACTATGTTTGATCACTGAAATCCAATTTGTGTGTTTGTTTTTATTCAAAATCTGGTGTTATATGAGCGCGCATGTCACATGAATTCAAATGTATCACACAAAGCTTCATAGAAGCATCTCAGATGGCCGCCGCTCGATGACTGAGCGGGCGGCGCGCGCTATTTGCGTCGGTCGGGTTACCTCGAGCAGCAGAGCGGAGTATACGCGGTCCGGGGAACGCGTAGGGGAGAACTGCGACGTGAAGGGGGAGGCCTGGTGATACAGGACCTTTTCTTTTGCTAGGATTATACCTTGAACATGAATGAATAAATGAATGCTAGATGAGGATGACTATACATACTAAGTACATCCTAATTCCTAATAAGAGGGTTGTCAGAGGTGTAAAAGTAACGAAAAAAAGCGTACCCGTATGTATTCGTTACTATAACAATTAGTACTCGTTACTATCGTATCGTTACGTTACTCGTTACTTCTGATACCTCATAAGATGCTATGAAAAAGCCACAAATAGGTTCTTTATCAAATAGGTTCACCCATGCAACGAAAAATGCGAGTAACAAAATGCATGCGAGTAACGAAATGCATTCGGGAGTAACGTTTCGTTACTCGGTACTGGATGGCGCACCCGTTACTCAGTACCGAATACATACGGTTCGCTACAGGCTACAGCTCTAGTTGTAGAATACGTGAGCCTCATTTGAATGAGGATGAAAGGAGGGAGGTGAAGCGATCCTGGAGTCCCGGTATTAAATTTCACTGCGCGCAAAAAAATTGGAAATATTAGGTAGGTACCTATTCGATTTTTGTTTTTAGTTTGAGTTTTGAATAGGTATACTCACGTTTTTTTTTGCACCTGGTGAAACTTAAATTGGGGCCCCAGGATCGCTTCACCTCCCTCCCTTCATCCTCATTTAAATGAAAAACGCATCTCTATTACTTAAATATTCTGTGGACCTACTTACTAACTACCTTCTTTTACTTAAAATCCATATCAAGACTACTGTATGTAAGTAGATACATTTAAATAATATACTAAGTAACTTGCGTATGATTGCATGCGTTTGATTGGAGGAAGCCACAGGAAGCTTCATTATTCGATACCAATAATTCGATACAGAGCCAGGTTTTTTTTAAAGGAGATGGTCCAAAAAATCTAAATCAATTGGGACGAACTGGACATCTATAACTAAGTAGGTACCTATACCAAGTTTGTATTGTAACAATTTCATTTTAGCAAGAAAAGAATACAATTATTTTGCTATAATCCGCCAACAGATAGCAAAATAATTGTATGTCCCATAATTGTGTCCAAAAATCAACCGATTTTGACGAAATTCAGTGCAGAGATAGGCTGAAAATAACTGTTATCCCGGGGAATGAAACTACTTTTTATCCCGGAAAATCATAGATTTCCACGGGATTTTTAAAACAAAATCCACACGGACGATGTTGTCGGCTTAACTAGTCACTTGATGATGACTAAAGGCTACCCACGCCTTAATAGGTAATTGTTAAATTACTTATCTGAAGTGAGAAACTAAATATTTATATTGTAATTACTTAGCTATTCATAATTGATAGGAGAAGTGAACATTTAATGAAAAGCTTGATAAAAAGTATGATAAGATAAAAGTCCTGCAAACCTGCTGGTTCTTTTAGGAAGACATAACTAGGTAAATAAATACATATTGTTCTTGAATGTTCGGGCCAGGACAAGGGGCCAAGGGCTGAGTAGGGCTCCATGGTTTGCATAGTGCGTAGTACCCCCGGTTGTAATACCTACTTGTTCATTATCATTGTCTATGGAATAAACTCGATTGTGTAGGTGTACTAAGAGTCCCACAAACATATTATCTGACCCGGTGGCCAAAATTGGAACTAATTTTTATGCCTGTTTAGTTTTTCTTTTTATTTCGTTTATTTTTCAAAGATACTAGCCACGCTGTCACCGGGCTGGATAAAAAATTAAAAATAAATAAATACGTAATTCATACACGATAAAGTACATACATTTTAGACCAATAAATAGATATTTATATGTATACCTACATATATAAATATATTATAAATATACCTATATAATTATATAAGTAAATATATATCTCTAATATATACTCAATAATTGAATAAAATATACATTACACTAATAATAACAAAGAAGACGCTCTCAATTTACAAACGACTTTTGAAAATTGAGAGCGATTTGGAATGTCGGATTTCAGAAGGCAGAGTATTCCACAGTATCACAGACTTGCACGTAAAGGAGTCGTCATAATACCGCGTGTGATGGGCGGGAATGCGCAAGCGGTTTAAATCCTTGCACGACCGCTGATGTTGGCGCTCAATGTTCGAGCCAAGGTAGGAAAAGCACTGCTTTAAGTACGAAGGAGTTTGTGGATTATATAGAATGGAGTAGACAAGAGAGAGCAGGTGTAGATTACGGCGGAGTCTGATTGGTAGCCACTTCAAGCGGGCTCGGTATTCTGACACATGGTCATACTTACGAAGCCCGAAGATAAATCTAATGAACAGATTCTGGAGACGCTCGAGCTTATTGAGTTGTTCCTCAGTTAAGTCGGGATAGGAGGAGTCAGCATAATCTAAGATTGGAAAGAGAATAGAGTGGGCTAAAGAGATTTTAGTTTTTATGGGAAGAAAATTTCCAGCGTCTCAGACAGCCAACTGACGCAAAAACTTTCCGGCTTACCTCAGCTATTTGAGGTGCCCAGGAAAAGGAACTGTCAATGTACCTATATGCCAAGGTTTTTAACAGGGGAGCTGAGGTCTAAAATTGCTGTGCCAAGCCGGACTGGGGGCAATTCCTCTAGTACGATCCTATTGAGTTGCTTTGTCCCACCTACCAAAGTTACTTGGGTCTTTTTCGGATTCACATGCAACCCATAAGATTCGCTCCAGGAGTTTATGCGGTCCAGATCACGGTTAAGGCTCTCGATAGCTGAGTTGATTTGGTGAAAGGGTGCAGCAGTATAGATTTGGAGATCGTCAGCGTAAAGGTGATAGGAAGTAGGAAAATGAAATAAGATTAGTAACAATATTAATATAAATAGAGAAAAGAAGAGGGGATAGGACACCACCTTGTGGCACGCCCGCAGTGATTGGACTGTAGGAGGACATTCGATTACCAGTTTTGACGAGCTGCTGACGACTACGTAGGTAACTGTCAAACCAGGAAATGACTTCAGAGGAAATATTAATAGATCTAAGGAGCAGGTCAAAGTCTACAGTGTTAAATGCGTTGCTAAAATCAAGAAGAGCTATAATACTTATCCAACGGTTGTCCATATTGCACCTAATATATGGCCAGCCCTGAAACCGGACTGGTTAGGGCTAAGGATATTATATTTTTTTTTTTAAACGTTTGAAGTTGACTATGGACTAAGCGCTCCAAGACTTTAGAGAGGAAGGGAAGAATGGATATCGGTCTATAGTGAGAGAAAGATGAAGGGTTCATTGTTTTTGGGATAGGAATCACGTGTGCATATTTCTGTGTGAAACTGGTACAATTAGAATTAGAATTAGAATTAGAATTTATTTATTTGCTGAATATGAGTATGTACAGATGTTTACAATTTTTTAGCGTCCTTCACATTCTACTATAAATTAGCATGCAAATATTTAATGTAAGTACTCATTAGGAATAGTATTATATTTAAAAATTATTCTAATGAGATTAAAATAATTATGATCATGACAAAAAAAAAAAAAAGAACGTCCATATTAAAATGAAATTCACTTAAACAGTCACATTATGCCAATTTAAATAAATAATATGTCAATTAATTGTTAAAAAAAATTCAGATAAAGAATAAAAAGATTTGTCACACAACCAACGAAAGAGATTTCTTTTAAAGCTACTTGTATTTTGATTTTTCAGGTTGTTATCTAATTTATTATAAATTTTAACACACATGGCATGTGGAGATTTACACGTTTGCTGTAAATTATAGTTAGTAGTGCATAGTCGATTTTTGTTTCTTGTTATATTATAATTATTTAGTTGCGAGAAGGTCTTGAAATACTCCATGTGCCGATGTACGAATACTGCTATTTCATATATATATAGACATGGCAGGGTGAGAAGCTTGTGCGTTTTAAATAACGGTCTACATGAATCAATTGGCCCTTTTAAATATATGCTCCTTATGCACTTTTTTTGAATCACAAAAAGTTTTTGTAAGTCAGTAGAGTTTCCCCATATAATAATTCCATAGCGCATAACAGACATGACGTAGCCATGGTATGCTACCAGTGCTGCTTCCAGAGATACTGTACGTCTTAAGCGACGCAAAGGGTACACAAATTTATTTAGTTTATTACAAATGTCCTCTATATGTTTTTTCCAGTCACAATGTTCGTCAAAATTAATACCTAAAAATTTTGCATTATGTACAATGTCAATTGATTCATTATTATAGTTTATATCCAATGTCCTATTATGTCCTCTTTTGGTTTTAAATTGCATACATTTAGTTTTACATATGTTCACGTTTAAGTTATTATTCCCTAACCAATTAATCGTTTCTGACAATGATTTGTTTACGTCATACTCATGTGTCTGCATGTTTTCACATGGAACAATTATAGTGGTATCATCAGCAAAGAGTATAGATGGGTGTGATATGTTTCTTGAGAGGTCGTTGATATATAATAAAAATAGAAGTGGACCCAAAATGCTACCCTGGGGCACACCGTATTTATTATTTTCATATTCAGACGCATACACAGTGATGTTTTTACCATTCTGATTCTGAATTATTGTTTTTTGTCTTCTATTGTCTAGATATGATTTAATCCATTGGTGTATTTGTCCACGAATTCCGTAATGTTCTAGCTTGTTTAATAACTTTTCATGATTGACAAGATCAAATGCCTTGGACATATCTAGAAATAGAGCAGTTACGGGTTTTCCTTTATCTACTGACTCTAACACAATCTTGACTAGCTCAAACATAGCCGTTATGGTAGATCTCTTTTGTCTAAACCCATGCTGTACGTTAGTAAATATGTTAAAATGTTCAGCATAATTATAAACTCTTTTGTATATAACCTTTTCAAAGATTTTTGATAGCACCGGGATTAAGGCGATTGGTCTATAGTTATTTGCGTCGTCTTTCTTTCCTTTTTTATACAAAGGTTTTATGATTGATAGCTTAAGTCTGTCTGGGAATATGCCTTGTTCTATCGAGAGATTTACGATATGAGCTATAGGTTTAGCCAAAAATATACAAGAGCGTTTTAGTATGTAAGTATTTAGTTCGTCATATCCGGTGGAGTTGGTATTTTTAAGGTTCATAATTATTTTCTTTATTTCATAGGGATCAGTAGGGCTACAATACATGTTATTTGAACTACAAGTTATATTTTTAACTTTATTGTCGAAGTTTTTATGTTGTATGTTTGATGTGGCTATAAAATGTTTATTCAATATGTTACAAATTTCCTCGGGATTAGTTATTTTCGCACCTTTTTCAGTTAGAAATTTAATATTTTGTTTTTGATAGTTTTGTCCCACATTTTTTTTAATAATATTCCAGGTTGCGCTACATACATTTTTTGCTTTATTGATATACAAAGTGAAAAGCAGGGAAATTTGTAGTTGGCAAGGAACTAAGGTGACTTAAAGTTTTTACTTTGACGCCGTTATCAATTGGAGAAATATTTGCAAAATGCTTATTAAGGGCCTCAAGGTCAAGACTTATATTTTCTACTGCCACCATATTGCCAGTAGGTACTGTGCAACAGTGCAAACACCCATTGGCTGAAGCAATTGAAAGCTCGCACGATTTCCTTTACACAATTCGGCCTTAATTTAATTTGCAGAAAGAAGGTCAATGAGTGAGTGCGCTAAATTAATGCTAATAGTCGAGTGTTTTGTGCCAATATTAAATCAAACGCAAACCCATGCATTCACCGTCCGCTAATCTCTTGTTTGACAGTTCCCAGTTAAACGGACGCAAATAGCCAGGAATCGACGTCATTGCTGCACGGACAATGCCCTCTTTATTGTGCAAGGAATAATAACATTTAAAATGTAGGTAACTAATACACATATATTATAATGAGACTGAGTTTATGTTTGTTTGTTCTGTTCTAACTTTTGAGGCAAAACGGCTGAACCGTGTACGTCGTTTTATATTTTATCTTCCACGGTCTTAATAAGTACCTCGTAATGTTGTTCTCAAAATAATAATATGCTGCAGCATGTAGCTATAAAAACGCTAAGTACCATCACTTATTGAGATTTAGCAATTTCAAATCAACGGCAATAGGTATGGTTTTATTCAGTTCAGCTATTCAGTAGCTGGTAGGTACTGCTACAACGAGAGATTACGCAGGTATAATCTTCCTGGACTGTCTAGACATCTACCTACCTAGGCAGTATATGGTTTACCATCCTCATTAATCAGCTAGCTAGTTATTTTGGAAGGCATGTTCTTTGTTATGTCAAACTTATAAGTTGTTAGCTAAGTTTGAGTACAATTGTTTCTGATATAATGATACCAATCAGCATGCAGGCAAGGTACCCTCGCGGACGGATATAGCGGGTGCATGCGATACCATCACGAGGCGGGCTATACCTCTTTGTTTTAATATGGTTTAAATTTAATTTATTACAGAAGCGCGGGTATCTATAGCGAAGCGAATAGCTACTAGGTGGGAGCATGCGGCATAACACCGTGTCCTGCGAAGATCCAGGCAGGAGACCATCGTTCTCATCGTTCCCATCGATCATCGAGTGGGAGAATTTTACCATAATTTTTTATTGGATTGCCTCAAAGTTAACTGCAATTTGTATGGAGTTGAACAAGAGCCATCTAACATAAAGCGCTTGACAATTCCATACGAATAGTTTTTTCTCTCCACCGATTTTATCACCGATTTTGTAATCGAATCAAGTTTATTTTGGTGAGTATGCCTATGCGTATGCATAGCGCATAACGTTCAGAATTTTCTACCGACGAATGAATCGGATCGGATGCACCGATTTTGTTTTTGATCGACTTTTTGTAGGACGAGTGCGCTTCAATTTTGCAATCTGTATGTTTCATATTTCGACGACAAAAAAGTCGGTCACCGATTGTCAGACGTAGGCGGCTCCGCCACACGATCGAATAGTTTAAAAAATCTTCCACTAGGCCCCCTGAAGACAATCGCTATCAATAGGGATCTACCTCGTCGTCGTTACTTAAAAAGTAAAAACTGCATTTAAAGTAAAAAAAATCATACTTATAAGAGTCCAAAATCATACCCGTGAAGGTAGGTAGATACTTTCCTTAAAAATCATAAGTAATTTAATGCATAACCACGTATAAGAACCTACTTTAAATAAGTAAATATCTACCGTAATAACACCACGATATGTGTAAAAAATATCTGCTTTCAATAATCTCAATATCAACAGGAACAGTCTCTGAAGTCCGACAAGGTAAGATGGAGGCCTCTTGTCTGTCAAATGTCGCCTTGAATGATTTATTCCGGTCACACAGACCGACGACAGGGTTCCTTGGTCGTTGACATATTATATTCTTACAGCATCACAGATAATATTGACATTGACACTGCAGTTCAAAGAAGAATACAGAAGGCCTTCTGTCTGTCTGTTTTAAGTACGTTACATTATAGGTACGTTCGCGCATCCTTCATCCGATTGGGTTGAAATTTTGTTCAATTTATGTTGGGAGATGGGTGAAACATTCTGGCATGGGATATATCCATCAAGGTAAAAAGAGGTGGATTATGCGACTAGCGATGATATTTGCTACCAGAGTTGTAGCCAAGGGTACGCGATGGCAGGTTCTAGGTAGTTTCCATGGCCGGCTGAGACAGCCTGCCTTGACAAATTTTAAGCCTGCCCTTAGCATAATTTTACCAATTTTTAACACAGGATTTGGGATTTTAATATTTACCTGTTGGGGATTCCCACACAGACACACATTACCCGCGACTAATTACTTAGTACTTATTTACCTAGGTACTATGAAGTTTTTGATCACTTAAATTGTAAATCAATGATGTTAAATTTGAAAAAAAAATGTTCTAATAGTATAGGATATCAGGTGCTGACGTAGACAAACATAACACAATTTATTCCCAGGACGCCAGTTCACAGGAAATTCCGATATCGGATAGCAAATGTAGGTTATGCCGTATGCGTTTCCCTTTATCCTTGTGGAAGATTGTAGACATGCAAATATGACTGTCCTCACAGTCACACCACGGAAGTGTGTGTCTGTCTGTCTGTCTAAGGTTGTACCTTTTACGGCCCATCCGTTTAACCGATTTTGATTTTGAAGAATTTGGTACAGACATAGCTTGTAAGTTGCATCCCGGAGACGGGCGTTAGAATTTATCGCCGAAAATCGAAAAGTTCCCACGGAATTCTTACATCAAATCTACGATGGCAATGTCACGGGCCTTATCAAATAGGTCTACTTTAATGTCTAGAGCCCTAGTAGAAGTACCTACTTATTTACATTTTTGATCGTCATTATCGTTGCTTTCAAATCTCACATCGAAATTATGTTTTTTCCGTAGCTCACATAAAAACAAGACATGCAGTAGAAGTTAGAACTTGGATAGGTTAGGTAGAGATTACTTCCTAAAATGGATAATACACCTTGCCTTTATTTTTAACCGAAAGCAGAAATCTCATGATATTTTTAAACACGTGTCAGAATGAAACGAGCCATTCTAAATATATTTTTAGTTCGCACTCACATCCACAGTCGAAAAAAGATGGTAGGTAATATTCCACTGACCTTTTCACGTTCCCCATACCTATTTAGTTATCCTTAATAGCACATTTATTTTATACACTTCCTCAATAGGTTTTGTACTGATCAATCTATTCAAGAATTCACGTTAGATACGTACCTATATACAGAAAGGTTAATAAAAATAGAAATATACAGGGCTCGTTTGAATGTTTGTTGATCAACCACTATAAAAAAATGAAAAATAAAACGCAAAAATAAAATAAAAAACTAAGTACCAACTGGCCAAACCTTGCTCGACGACTCGCATTTGTTTTGGTGTATTTTAAAAATAATTACAATAGCTAGTACCGAAAAGTACTATTACGTATGCTGTGATTCATATTTGTGAGACTCGTGCCACTCTATAGAAAGAGGCATTCAGAGTCCTTTAAGCCCAACTCATCATCACATGTATGTACCTATGTATATCCTTTATTGTACACCACAAAAACACAAAAGAAACAGATTACAAACATGAAAACTTAAAATGTAGGTACAATAAGGCGGCACATAAGTCAACGATCGTGAACATAAGTTAAAATAATAGAATAAATAAAAGCTTACTAGGGCTTACTTAGGCCTAAAATTTGTACCTACTCGTAAATTGAACCATCTTCTTTAAACGTTCCGCTTGCCATGAAAACCCGGGAGACATGGAGATGAAAGAAAGAAAAAAAATCTCATACTGGTGGCATAACTTCAAACACACAGGCTTATTTTTTGCACAAAGGATCGGCCTGGCTGTTCAGTGCAAAAATTAAGCCAGCATTCTTGCAAAAGTTTCACGCGGGCATGATTTCCATCTACCCATTCTATTCTACGGTAATGCTGTACCTACATAATAACCTAAGGCAAGGCTAGTCCGAGCGCCATGTAGATAGTTGGAAACGAGCAGCTAAAAGTTCTCGGAAGGTATAAGTTATAACTTTTGCGGTAACCACACCTAATACAAGTTCCATTGTCTTTTCCATAGCTTGGATTACACGTAAATGGATTTGCGATACGCCGGAGGTCTTTGTGATAGATCGTCATTGTTTCGAAGGACAATGTACACCCTCTTGGCAAATGTGACATTAATTATTGAATTAAGTAGGTACCTAATCCCCTTTCATCAACGACCATTGTCAGGGAGTCCATACCATCTAACACGAGTCCAGTCCATTTAATACGAATACCCTTAAAAAGAGGGAGTTTTTTCTTTACAAGAAAAGTATATATATCTCAGATCTCTGTCAGTCTACTTGCAAAATCTAGTTTTCACTTTACGCTTGCTTTACGAAAATATACTAACTTCCCTTTAACGGTCCGCTACCTCTCCCAGTCTCGCTCCCTCTCTCGTTCCCGCTATCGCTCTTGCTCAAGCTACTTCTCCCGATCCCCTGTCCCGTTTTCGCTTCCTCTCCCGCTCCGATAGCCTCTCCCGTCCTCGCTCTCGCTCTCTCTCCCGCTCTCACTCCCACACTCGCTGCCACTCTCAATAAACTCAATTAATTTATAACATGTAGGACATAGGAACAGGTGTCTCTATGTTAGGTACGTCATATTTTGACTCTACCACCGGTTCGGAGAGAAGATTCTAAGAAGAACCGGCAAGAAACTCAGCAGTTGCTCTTTCTCTCACTCTCATTCCTGCTCTCTCTACCGTTCCCTTTCTCGCCCCCGCTACCTCTCACACTCTGTCTATCCCGCTCAAAATTTAAAAAATATACATAATCATATGGTCGTAAGCATAAATTAGTAGATTGTTACACAAGGGACGTAAGTAAGCTATTACAGAACAAGATCCAATTTGGCGCCAGTGCGAGCGCAGCTCGCATAGGGCGCTAATGGATCGCGTGCACCCGAGATATTTAGTCACACGAGCGAGCGCAGCGAGCGAGGGTGAATATAGTTCGAGGGTGTAATAGCTACTTGCAACCGAGGTAAGCATTCTACTTTATATCATTCTTGCGAGGTAAATAAAACATTGGTAATGCAAAATCACTTTACAAACAAACTTCACAAACTTTCAGATCAAATGAAATGCCGCCATTTCCATTTTTTTTCGTAAATAGTTTTCCTTTTTTTTTTTACGGCTCTGGGTTCCAAGGAGTTTTGCATAGTTTGAAATGTATGGAAATTAAATGCCGCCATGTTCAGTGTTTTTTTTTCAGTAAAAAGTTTTCTTACCATTTTATAAGAAAAGAGATTGTTTACCAAGGAGTTTTGCATAGCTTGAACTGTAATGTGAACATTACAATTCAAGCATAGTGCGACGTAATGTTGCCTTGAATTGCAAACACCAACTTACAAGGAGACTTTCCACCATAGTAATCCCTAGTTACTGAGCAAGTATGATATAATAATTATTTTCACACCACTCGCTCAACAACGCCTTATTACATGGCCTGTTATCTAAGGTTAAAGTAAGACATTAAATCCCTAGGGTTATAATGTTGTACTGAAATCCATTATTCCCTAGGGTTTTAATGTGATTTGAATTTAGAATCATCGCGCATCTGAAGCAAGATCTGAAGGAATTTCTATTCATTCCAAAGACGTTTTATTCATAATTCTTATTGCCATATCCATAAAGTCTAATTTCGGTAAACATAATGTGTTCTCAGCAGGCGCGGCCAACTCGATTTTCGAAAACCAAAGCCGTGGCCCACTAGATTCGCACTGACGAAATTTGTTTGTCAAATCGAGTAGGCCACGCCAGCTGAAAGAAGTGGTTGTATCGCGAGGTGTGAAAAGTAGAGTAGGTATTCACCGTAGGGGTAATGCTGTATTAATCTTGGGCGCCCCTAATTCCCGCGCTACTCTCAGGATTCTAGATGCAACACCCTCGCTACGCTCGGGAGTTACTCTAAAATCCCTCGTTCCGCTTGGGATTTATCCCGGCGCCCGTGACATAATACATCGCATTACCCCCGTGGTGAATAATCTACTATTATGCTTACGACCCTCAAACAAAGTCCTTGACGTTCAAGCTCACCTTTGGCGTCGCAGATCTAATAGATTGGGCTTTTGTATTGTACTGTACGTAAGTATACCCATTATAAAAGCAATTTTCCCTTCAATTCAAGTTACAGATAGCATGCATGGCCATGAAATAAAACATAATAATAATAGAAGCTTTAGCTTACACATTGATTATGTAACATTCACCTTTGTTGCACGAATGTTGTCAGAAGTAGGTACGGCCTATTTAGAGAGATTTTAAAAACTACATGAAAGTTGTAACAAAATATTGATACAAAGTACAAACCTAGGTAGGTACATAAAAACAATATGCCAATAAACATGCCTTTCTCAGAGTGAAATTATATCTTTATGAAGCTGGTGGTAACTGGTAGGTATGTCTAACTCATACGAAATTTAATTTATTTTTAACCGACTTCCAAAAAAGGAGGAGGTTCTCAATTCGGCGCGTATATTTTTTTTTTTTTTAATGTATGTTACCGCATATCTCCGTGGTTTCCAAACCGAATTGAAAAATTTTTTTTTCAGTGGTTAGAAGAACCTCGCGAGATGGTCCCATAAAAAAATTTGACTCCAAATCCTCAATCCTGATGCTGTAGGTATACTTACGACTCAAAACTAGGGAGTTAGACAGTTTTGATGGTGAATTCATATAGTAGGTATCAAGTCACGTGTATACGATTCAACTCCAGTCCCGACTCCTCAACCCTGATGCTGCAGGGTACAGAACTCCTTAAAAATAGCGATTTAAAACTTTTTTATGGGAAATTCATATTGTAGGTGTCAAGCAACGACTTCATACTTAAGCCCAAAGCCCAACTCCTCAACTCTGATGCTGCAGGGTACTGCACTCATAAGCCGTGGGGATTAAGACTACACTAAAAAGTTAAAAATAAAAATTCTTTCCAAAAAACCGACTTCCAAAGCCACTGTAAAGTAAAAACTAATTTTGATTTCTACACACTATGTTGAATTCGGGCGAGTAGGTAAGTATAACAAAGATAGGCAAAGTTGACGCGTCAGGCTCGCCCGACTTCAACATAGTGTGTAGAAATCAAAATTATTTTTTACTTTACAGTGGCTTTGGAAGTCGGTTTTTTGGAAAGAATTTTTTTAGCTTTATATTTATGCATTCCAGCAACCCGAGCGCAATCGAAGCTTTCTCGCAAATTTTTCATTTCACCAACAAAGCGTTACTAAAATGCCATAAAAGAGGTGTTTCGCAGTCGCACTGATCATGCTAGGGCTGTAGTAACGTTTAGCAGAAATGCAGTAAACCTCTTCTGATTACTCGAGATAAGGAATGGGAGCAAATGTTTTCCGTTCTGAATCAGAACATTAAGTACCTATACCTAACTTATCAGTTATAACATTTGTTGAAACGACTCCGGGAACGTCGACTGTCCACAGGTACATTTTTCAGTATATATGAGTAAAGTATTATACCTACTTAATTTTATTATTAGTATTGAAAACATTTTTTTTATTTCAATGCCACGAAGTATTAAGGAAAAAGAGGGACAAAGCTCAGAGACTTTCACTGAGTACTTCCTCCTCTATCTAAAAGTCAATACATAATTATGTCTTGCTGAAATAGCTGTAAGTAGAACCATTTACAAATTGTATTTAAGTATGTACAAATTTTCCGAAACCGTTATTAGTTTTCTGGCATTGAAATTGCAGGTCGGAAGGTTGTAGTGTACCGGGTGCTTATGGTGGGAAGCACGCGATCTGTCAATTTCCGAGGTCAACATCATAGCTTGCACAGGCCATAATAGCATGGGTTGAAGCGCGGATCCGATATCTATGTATTATATAATATAAAATAAAAATAAAATTCAAAGTCCTGACTGACTGACTGACTGAAAATTCGACCCCCAAAGGGGTGAAATAGGGGATGAAAGTTGTTATAAAAGGCAACGACCTCAATTTACATAGACGGGCCCTGTCGAACAAAGAATGTCGACTTATGTTTAACAACGCCATCTAGTCTGAAAAGCGGGAACTTGCTTGCAACATATGCGCCATCTTGAAAACGAATGACTCGGTCATAGATTAGTACAGATGCGCTTGTCGTAAATAATACCTACATGAGTGTACTCTCTGAGGTAAACGATATATGTTAGTATGACGCTTTTTTGTTACCATTTTCCTGGAAAACCATTGAACCGATTATTATGCGGTTTTTTGCATTAGATATACATAGCTTGTGAGAAGGTTCTTAGATATATTTAAAGGTCAAAGTCCACACAATGGGGCGCTGCAGTTCGTCGTGGGTTTTTTAAATTTAATTATTAAATAATTTGTTAATTGTTGATACTGAAGTTTTGTCGAAAAATTGTCAGAAATAAAGTCATTTTTAGGGTTGCGTACCCTAAAATGATAAGAAAACAACCCTTGTGGTGCGACATGACTGTCCGTCACTCTTAGCATAATTCGGTAACTACTAATGCAAAAAACTTGAAATTTAAAATAATAACTGCTAAAACAGTTTAAAATAATCCTCGCCAAACCTTATTGCAAATGAAAGAATTCAAAAATAATTATTAGTACTATTATAATAAAAAGGGGTTGGAATGGGAGAGGTGAAAGAGTACTAATGGATCGAGTCACAGAAAAATACTTCATTTGAAATTATTTTATTTTATACATTTCTAAGTATGCTACTTGCCATCAAAAGAAATATTAAAAGTTATTTTGAGATAAATCACTTACACAGTGTGCATTTACAAATACGATTAAGTAATAAACACTTGTAAGTAGGTAGCTGTACATAATAGGTACCTACTGAACAACTTTTGTTCAACGAAATAATTAAATTCTGAATTTTGAATTAACTATTTATTTTTCATCAAATATCAATCAATCAAATCAAAAATAATAATATATAATTATAAATGCGAAAGTTTGGATGGATGGATGTATGGATGTATGGATGTTTGTTACTCAATCACGCCCCAACGGCTGAACGGATCGGGCTGAAATTTGGCACAGAGATAGATTATAGTCTGGAATAGCACATAGGCTACTTTTTATCCCGGAAAATTAAGGAGTTCCCGCGGGAATCAAAAATCCTCAAACCACGCAGACGAAGTCGCGGGCATTCGCTAGTACAAAATAAAAATTATCAACTTTAATAAATAAAAACCCTTTATTTATTGAAGTTGGTTAAACATTAAACTCACGTCAATAACTAATTTTATCATATTATTACAATAGCATAATATTGCGTCTCGGAAGGTATTAATGCCTACTGTCCGTTCTGCCCATCTATGCATTAACTAATCTTGGTTGCATTTTTTTTATCGTACTGGACTGGACTATTCTAGGGCTGGAACCCAAAGCCGTAAGGCCAGTTAGTAAAAAAAAATATCATACAGTTTGCCGCGGAATTAAATGATTGCGAAATGGATAAAAATATTAAATAGGAAGATTAAATAACGTTTTCTTGGAAATGTATAATTGTGAATTGAAACACTTACCTTAAAATAAAAATAATACAGTGCCAAACTAATAAGACTTTAGATGTTAACATAATAACAAATTATCTACATGATGAGCGACCGTGATCGCGCTACGACGGGGACAAAGACAGGCTTATGACAGGTTATAGGAGCGCGCTCTCATAGTTGGTCGCCCGCCATTTTTCTATGAAAGGGCCCATCTAGTACTTACATATATATCGATGATAAAAGGCCTTCTTTTCTCAAGATATTTTTTAAGTTATATCAACGAAACTTGGTATTTTGGCTTTCGTTAAAAAATAAAGAAGTAGGTACGTCAGTCACAGTTTTTCAAAATTCTACCCCCAAAGGGGTAAAAAAATAGGGATTGAAAGTTAAAGTCCTTCATTTCTAGTGTAGACTGTAGACCGCAGTTTACACGATTTGTACATTAACTATTCAGTATATCGTGAAACAATTATTAGACAATCTTCTCTAGTATGATTCTACGTTTAACTGTTACCTTTTTGCGGCCTATCAAAACGAAGCTGCATACAGACTTGCATCTCAGAGACGAAAAAGGGCGCCACTTTTATACCGAAAAAGAATGATATTTTATAATAACCTCTTTTTATAATATATAACATCATCGCCGAAAAATCAAACATTTTCCACGGGATTTATGGTAGTTACCTAATTGTCTGCGGAGGACAAAAGTACGGGTTTTCGCCTTACTATTACTGCGTTATGCGATGCAGTTCCAAGTGATCTATTTAGAGTTTAGACGGACATCAAAAGTATGCCGAGGCTCCTTTATTATAAGAGATAACTGCACTTTTGGTAACGATCGCCAGAAAAGCTGATTCAGTGTTAGGTAGGTGAAGGGCTCTCTACTCATGACGATAGTGAAAGTTTGCCCGCATGCAAATGGGCCTTTCACTAGAAAAGGCTGCTCAAAAACGGTTCATGGTTTCCAAAAATGAACCATAATTAGAAAAGCTGATTCTTGTACAGTATTAAAGTATGCACAGTACTTATGCAAACAGTACGAAAACTGACGCTATTGTCCGGGCCTTTCACTAGATATCACCTTTCAAAGACGTTATGAACATACATACTGTAAAAAAATATTAGCAATTATTATGTCGGCAATTTTTATTAGCAAAAATTACGAAGGCACCTTCATAATTTTTACAGTATGTATGTTCATAACGTCTTTGAAAGGTGATATCTAGTGAAAGGCCCGGACAACAGCGTCAGTTTTCGTACTGTTTGCATAAGTACTATGCATACTTTAATACTGTACAAGAATCAGCTTTTCTAATTATGGTTCATTTTTGGAAACCATGAACCGTTTTTGAGCGGACTTTTCTAGTGAAAGGCCCATTTGCATGCGGGCAAACTTTCACTATCGTCATGAGTAGAGAGACCTACACCCATCTAATACTGAATCAGCTTTTCTGGCGATCGTTACCAATAATGCAGTTATCTCTTAGTCTACTAGGACTGTACCTAGTCTGCGCATACCGGGTATTCGCAGACCCGCGTGAATAAGGGTAAGTATGCCATACCCTTATTCACGCGGATGAAGTCATTTATAAATGCAAGATAGCGAGTGATTTCACACGGGTGGAGAGCCTTAGAGCAGCGAATTGATAGTGTGAACAACTCAAACATAGGTACCTGCTTATGTAAGTAGGAACCTACCTATACTTAACATCTGTTTAAATAATAGGACACGTTGACGTAAGGTAATCTAAGGTACCTATAAACAGTAAATACTCAGTATATATTTTTTAAATCTGATATACCTAAGTCATTCATTCAAAAAACAGTCTGCTTCTTCATTCGTTTTTCCTCCTTTCTGGGTATTGATCCTGGGACACTCATTGCTTATTCTGGACATGTTTTCCTGTTTGCACAATAATTTTGTCAGCTACGCTAGGGCTATTTATTTACTAACTAGATGATGCCTGCGACTTCGTTCGCGTGGATTAAGATTTTTTGATTCCCGCGGGAACTCTTTAATTTTCCGAGACAAAAAGCCTATGTCCTTCCTCGGGATACAACCTATCCCTGTACCAAATTTCATCAAAATCGGTTGAAAAGATGGACCGTGAAAGCGTAACAGACAGATAGACAGACAGACACACTTTCGCATTTATAATATTAGTACCTATGGAAATTTCTTTAATGTAAGTACATGACAAGTGCAATTAGTTCGTATTACCTACTTTACTTTTAAAATATTTTTACTAGCGTAGCAGACAGACAGACACACTTTCGCATTTATAATATTGTACCTATGGAATTTTTTTGATGTAAGTACATGACAAGTGTAATTAGTTCGTATTACTTTACTTTTTAAATATTTTTACTCTTACTCACTCAGTAGGTAAGTACTCACTTTTTAAATACTTTCATAAAAGAAACAAGAGAGGCGCTCAAAAATTACGTTTCACTCTGTGAAAATTTTAAATGGCTAGGTACCTAGGTATTTCGGTTCATGAGATACAGCCCGCGGCGCTGACAGACAGACGGATGGATGGACTACAGTACGAAGCCCTTACAAGTTTTTAAACTTAAAACAACAGTTAAATCGTATTGTTTTATGGTCGTACTAGCGGACGCCCGCGACTTCGTTCGCATTGCTTAAGTTTTTTAATTCCCACAGGCACTCCTTAATATTTTCCGGGATAAAATAAATATGTCACTCTCCAGGTCCTCATCTCACCCACCCATGAAAGAAATCACGTTGAACTGTTGCTCTGTTGCGGCGTGATTGAAAGACAAACTCTCTATTTAACGTCCTTGAGGATAAAATTTTCAAAAACTGTGAAACACGTATTTTTTTATTTTAAACCAGAAGCCCAAATACCAACTTTCATGGATATAACTTGAAAAATGAAGGAGTTTCATACAAACTTTAACCCCTATTTTACCCCTTTAGGGGTAAAATTTTGAAGAACTGTGACACACGTATTTCTTTATTTTTTACTGAAAGCCGAAATACCAAGTTTCGTTGATATAACTGGAAAAATATCTTGAGAAAAGATGGCCTTTCATAACAACTTTCATCCCCTATTTCACCCCTTTGGGGGTCGAATTTTCAAAAACTGTGAAATACGTATTTCTTCATTTTTAACCCGCAGCTCATATACTAAGTTTTATGGCTATAACCTAATCAGTTTAGAAATACTTAAACCGAGCTTCACTTCTCTTCGGTACTTTTTAGGGTTCCGTAGCCCAATTTGGCAAAAACGGAACCCTTATAGATTCGTCATGTCTGTCTGTCTTTCCGTCCGTATGTCACAGCCACTTTTTTCCGAAACTATAAGAACTATGCTGTTGAAACTTGGTAAGTAGATGTATTCTGTGAACCGCATTAAGATTTTCTTACAAAAATAGAAAAAAAACAATAAATTTTGGGGGTTAAACAATACTTAGAACTGAAACTCAAAAATTTTTTTTTCATCTAACCAATACGTGTCGGGTATTTATGGATAGGTCTTCAAAAATGATATTGAGGTTTGTAATATCATTTTTTTCTAAACCGAATAGTTTGCGCGAGAGACACTTCCAAAGTGGTAAAATGTGTGTCCCCCCCCCTGTAACTTCTAAAATAAGAGAATGATAAAACTAAAAAAAATATATGATGTACATTACCATGCAAACTTCCACCGAAAATTGGTTTGAACGAGATCTAGTAAGTAGTTTTTTTTTAATACGTCATAAATCGTAAACCGCAATTTACCTTTCATTCAATCAACTCAAATAAGTACTTATTTAAAAAAACATTTGATTTCATAATGCATAAACAATATTTTTAATAATTTAAAACTTACTACAGGTTTGTACGGAACCCTCGGTGCGCGAGTCCGATTCGCACTTGGCCGGTTTTTTCTAACTTAGCAGAAGTCCTTTTGCCAGCCGTGTAAAAATTATTTAAGTACAAACTTTATATTTATCTATCCACTTACTTTATATTTATACTTTATAGTTTCTTCTTAAGAGTTTCTTGCCGGCTCTTCTCAGTAGAATCAGCGTTCCGAACCAGTGGTAGAGTTTTGACGGACACAAGTTGTCCTACGTGTAACGTGAAATAAATAAATCATTTATCATTATCATTTATAAATTTTCCCTCACCATAAAGAAGGTAAATAGGTAAGTACTTTGCTAAGTACATTCTGTTTTATCAACGAGAATTACATTTAATGCCAAACAAGCGGATAAAATGATGGAAGCAATCAATTTCCTTTGCGAAAATGTTATTTTTCGTTTCATTTACATTCGAGGGAAATAATTCATGAAGTGTTTATTTGTAATCTTTGAGACTTGAGTACCTACGCATAGAATAAATGACGGTAAATTTAGATCGTCCCAGTGTTTTTGTTAAGTAAATACCTAGTCCAGTATAGATATTAGGTAGGTACTTGGTAAGGTACCTACTTTTTAAGTATCGTTCCATTTTTCAGAAACTAAATATGTATATAGGTGATGAAAATGCAATCACAATAGATTGACAGCAAGTCTTGTACATACAGTCGCCACTCTCATGAAGAAGAATAGTTGAAAACAAGCACCCTAGCAAGCGATACTTACGCAACACCACTGACACCACTTTTATCTTACCTACTTCTTATCTTATCTTACTAATATTATAAATGTGAAAGTTTGGATGGACATGTATGGATGTATGGATGGATGTATGGATATTTGTTACTCAATCACGCCCCAACGGCTGAACGGATCTGGCTGAAATTTGGCACAGTGATAGATTATAGTCTGGAATAGCACATAGGCTACTTTTTATCCCGGAAAATTAAGGAGTTCCTGCGGGAACCAAAAAACCTCAAACCACGCAGACGAAGTCGCGGGCATTCGCTAGTTCTTAAGTGAAATGAAGAAGTACTGACTACTAACGGTACTACTACACGTCTTCGTTTCCCTTAAACTTGTTAGGTACGTGTACGTGTGTAGGTATAAGTACGTCTTAAAAGTTAAATTCTACAATGCACACATTGCACGATATAGGTAAGTATAGTACCTAATACCTTTAAGAATACCATAAAATCTGAATCGAGTTCACTGGGAAAGTCGATAAATAATGGGACAAATAAAGGTCAAGTTCGTAGGGTAGAAGGCTATAGTATCCGTGGCAGAGGTCTCACGCTCCGCCGCGTGCGAGGCCGCTGCCTCAACATCAAAGCCTTCGAATTATACCCTCCGACGATCACTGCTCTGTTGGGTCTTTATTTAAGTATAGAAATTAACTGTTCATAGGGAGATGAGTCGAGTTCTATATTGTGGGGCATTCGATTAACATAAATAGGTCCACAATTTAAAATATCAGCCAAGTAAGTAGGTATATTAAATTTGTCTCCTACTTGCTTGGAAATTGCTTCATTATTAATTAAAAATTACCTAATAAGTAATACGTAGATACATTGGCCTGATCTAACCGCAATTGTCCGCTGGACGATAATAGAAATTGCTGGACAGTTGCGGGGTTTTCTAATTGCAATCATATAGGTCCCAAACTCCTGTTCCAGACTATTTTCTTTATTGATTTTCTTCTTTGTTTCTACGTTGTTTACCGCTGTTCGACGTTGTTTCAAGCTGCATAACGCTATAACATTTTCTAAATTATTATATGAATTGGTTTTCGTAGAAATGTCATAGTCGACTGCGGATCACGAGGTCCTGGGTTCGATTCCCGGTCGGGCATAAAAGCTAGGTATTGCGTTTTTCAATTAAGAAATTCTCAGTAAGTACCAGCCCGGAGTTGGAAGTTGGCGGTGTTTCACCCCCTTGCCTCGGAGAGCACGTTAAGCCGTCGGTCCCGGTTATTATCACTATCATGATAGTAGTCGTTAAAAAGCCCGCCAACCCGCATTGGAGCAGCGTGGTGGGTCTAAGCTCTAATTCCCGCTCTCCTATGAGAGTGGAGGCCTGTGCCCAGCAGTGGGACGTTAATAGGCTGTAATGATGATGATTTTATTCACAATATCACTTGGCGGAAAGAAAGTTGTATGTTCTATCATCATGAAAGATGAATAAAAATTGGCGGTAATTTGAAAAATGTCGTGTACCTTCGTATTAAAACTTAAGTTTAGTCATTTTTTGCCATTATTTACTTTCCTCACAACCGATATGAAAAGTAGTATGTGTAACTCGGGGAAAAATACTCATCCACACCTATGTCCACACCCTCAGAATAGGTATGTATAATACCTATTAAATTGTACCTAATTAATACTTACCTATTTGGTAGATATTTAATTCCAGCCGGAGAACAGGCAGCTTTACAATTTTCGACGCTTTCTGCTCTCATTTCCTAATAGGTAATTTTCCCAATCAAAAACCCCGCTTTCAGTGAAAATGAAGTTCATTTCATTTTTCGCACATAAATTCAATTTCCTGTGAAATCAATTGACTTAGGTATCTTGTAAAATCAACCCGTGTTCATTTCATTTGCTATTTCAAGAACTACTTAGATATGTGAGTACCTGCTGGCGAAATAGTAAATAGAAGATCTATGTATAGATAACAGTAAGTACCTACAGTTCGCACGCGAGTTGAATGCAGAGTAAATGTATGTGTCACCAATCACTAACTATACATTTACTCTGCATTCAACTTAGCGCGCGAACTATATGTATAAGTAGTATGTAGGTATTTCTTCGAGCGGCGGACTAAGACATCGCCGATAAATTTGAGCATAGGTACCTATAACATTGCTGGAAGCCCGGGAAGTAGCTAACTTACTTACCTATGTCTTGGATTGACGATTATGCCGTAGTGTCTTTAACACTCTCTATACCAGCTTCCCACGAAGCCCATTTATATTATAAGAGATAGCTGTATTTTTTGTAACATTTTTTTGCATCCATATTATGATGGGCCTTTCGCTAGAAAACACTCAAAAACGATTTATCGTTACCAAAAATGAACCATAATTGGAAAAGCTGATTCTTGTACAGTATTAAAGTATGCACAATACCTATTTAAACAGTATTAAAACTGACGCTATTCCTCGGGCCTTTTGCTAGATATCACCTCTCAAAGACGTTACGAACATATTATACCATAGATAAGTAAAAATATATTAGCAATTATTGTCGTCACGTTGATTGCTATTAAAAATTATAAAAGCGTAAGGATTTATTTTTACTCAATACAGGAAAGTCGAACGAAGTTGTTCCCTAAAAGTTTCTGAATTCCATATTCTTGATGCTGCAGGATTACTGCCCGCCTAATTTATGGAGATTCATGAACCGGGTACAAAGCAATGACTTATTCATAAAACTCCAATTCCCATTTTTTCAATCTTGATGATGCAGATTGCTGCACTAGGCTACGGAGTCAGAAAATTCCGAACCAGTGGTATACCTCCTCTTTCTTAGAAGTTGATTAAAAATGTAATGAAATATGGCTAAGATTCAAAAATATTTATCGAATTGTAATCCCTTGGGTAATTGCCCGTGGTCCCACCAATGGATCGATCCAGTATGGTCATGGCTAAATGCTCCTATTACGGTAATGGCGTCGCTGCTAAGTTTATGGAATTACTCAGAATTTCAACATGTTGCATCGGAAGGTAATAAATACCGTTTGAATCAAACGGTTTAATACCCTATCAGTCATGACACCCGTGCTACTATTACTACCAGATATGTTACTGGTAGTAGCACGGGTATAACTGCTACACAGGAAGGGAATCAAAGGTAAATAAATTCCGCAGAGGCGTTATTTTTAACTTTTTTAATAGGATTAACTTATATAATATGTACGGGACAGGCTCCCGGGGAAACTCCAGTGATAAACGTATGACAGCCATTCACGAACGGAGAATCACATATTATCACCTGCTCAATAAATACAGTCAACAGTAAGCATAATCTTAAACAATTTATTCCGTAAATGATATAGTCATTTGACTCGTGCGAGTCGCGGGGGTGCGGGGCGGGGCGCGCGGTCGGCGTCATGGGCGCGGCGGGCGCGGGCGGCGCGGGCGCGCGCGGCGCGGCTAGGACGACGAGCCGGCCGCGAACAGGCCCGCGCTGAAGGCGGCCGGCGCCGCGCTCGTCGCCGCGCCGCCCGCCGCCGCGCCGCTCGCCGCGCCGCGCGGCTTGGGCATGGGCGGCTGCAGGTACTCGTGCCGCGCCAGCCCGAACACGTCGATGCGCTCCTCCTTGCGGTACGCCAAGCACGCGCGGATGAAGCTCTGCCGAACACACACACACCGTTAAATAAATTAAATAAATAAATAAATCCTTTAATTTGGGATTATAATTAAAAACACAGAAAAAAAGCAATTTACATCTCACATACATTACACTTTACAGCATTGCGTTTTGTGCACCAAACCCCTTCAGCCATATGGCCATATTTATTACTCTGTCGGTAAAAATTTGGACGTACGATTTTGTACTAGTACCCAGCAGACACGACGCAGACTGTCAGAATGGCACCAGAGGTACGTTTCTGATATTCGAGAGGGACTGTACCTTTTCAGACATTTTTTTTTGATAATATTCCACAGGAGATAACCAAAAGAAGTTGAGTTACTCACTAATCATTTATTTTCAAAAGTCTGTCAGTGCGGGAGTGACGCAATGCATACAATGGCGAAGCCATTTTTAAACTCTATTATGAGAACTGTAAGAATATGTGAATATTCCCAATAATAAATGAGTGTTAGCCAATCAGAGGTGATTGTTATCGTTACCGTGCGGTAGGCTATAATTTTACAGTTATAGGGCCCCAGGTCCACATATTTTGTATATTATCTACAATACGAGCCCAATCTTGGTAAAAATAAAAATAATATATAAAATAGGCTAACCAAATCATAAAAATGCCAAATTTTAATAAGCTGACGACGATGACGAACGACTACAAAATAGTCAGCTTTTCTAAATGACTAATTCTTCCTAAAATACCATAATATGCATGAGACGGCATGTTATAAATAGCATGCCAATGCCCGGTACTATAGAAATTAAAATAACTGATTCATGAACAACATAGAATCACTTGCGCCAAATCATTAAAAGAGCTTATGAGACTCGAGCATAGGAAACTAACGAGTTTTCTATACGGCCTGAAATTATACAAATATAGAGATAGATATTATGTAATTTACCTTTTAAGTTAATAATTTATATCAGAAAAAATTACTGATTTTGATGTGTCCCTTCATACAAGTTTAAATATTCTGTGATTTTCCCTGATGTCGAGTAACGTTGAACATGACTATCAATTCAAATAAAGTCAAAGGCATAATATATAAACAGGCAAAATAAAGAGTAATAGTAAAACTGCACACACCTTAGCCTCATTACTGACTGTTGGTTTGTTGGCAAACTGAACTTCAGTTGCCTTCAATATGGTGTTCTCTTCTAGAATAGTGGCCTGGCTCTGGTTGTGTCCAAAGGGCTTCTTGCCGTACAGACACTGGTAGAAGATCACACCCACACTCCACACGTCCACCTTACTACTGATCTTTGGTGGGTTCTTGCCGACCACGAAGCACTCTGGAGGCAAGTACCTAAAACAAGATCCAAATTTAATCTATATCTATAGTGATATTATAAATGAGTTTGGATGGATGTATGGATGGATGGATGGATGTTAGTTACTCAATTACGCCAGAACGGCTGAACGGATCGGATTATAGTCTGGAATAAAACCCATAGGCTACTTTTTATCCTGAAGTTCCCGCGGGATTTAAAAAAATCTTATCAACGCAGACAAAGTCGCGGGCATCATCTAGTTTACAATATTACGTACGTAGAAATATTCTTTTCACAAAATCATAGAAATATTCTTGAGATATTAATGTAGTGGGTTCCACTTAAGATTAGATTAAGTGGACGAGATTTTAATGCCATCTTTTGCTAATTCTAGCACAAAATTAGTATCAGCTCTAAGATATGAAATTGTAGGTAGGTGTACTTAGTAGGTAAGGCAGGGTTATAATTTGTATGAGCGTCGATCCACTGCAAGGACAATCTATACAAATGTCATAAATGCGAAAGTGTGTCTGTCTGCTACGCTTTCACGGCCCACCTGCTAAAACCGTTTTGATGAAAGGTACATAGAAAGGTTGCATTCCGGGGACGGATATAGGCGTTTTATTCTCAAAAATCATGGTGTTCCTACGGGATTTTTCAAAAATAACGACGAAATCGCGAGCTTCATCTAGTCATACTAATATTATAAATGCGAAAGTGTGTTTTGTTGGTTTTGTCCTTCAATCACGCCGCAACGGAGCAATGGATCAACGTGATTTTTGGCATGGGTATAGTTGAGGACCTGAAGAGTGACATAGGCTACTTTTTAACCCGGAAAATTGGAGTTTGGGAATAAAAAAACTTAAACCATGCCGACGAAGCCGCGGGCATCAGCTAGTAATATATACTTGCACTGTGATATTAACCAATGAAGTTTAGATCAGACTTACCAGTAAGTGCCAGCACCTTGGCTGGTGAGATCCATGCCATGGTCGGGATTGTAATTCTCCTCATCCATCACCTTGGAGAGACCAAAGTCGGTGATCTTGATCTCCCCACAGACATTGCCCTCAGTGAGCAGAATGTTGCCCGGCTTCAGGTCGTAGTGGATCACTGGCGGCTTTATCTCGTTCAGATACTTCAGAGCGGACACTACTTGCATCACAATCGACCGCGCTTCTCGTTCTGGTATGGTCTTGTGCTGGAACCGACAACAAATACATATATTACAAAACTGATATCCTGAACCAATTTTTTCTTTTACAATTATTTGAAATAAAAATCATTGCATTTCAGTCTAGGCCTAACTCGTAGTAAGATATAGATCTAATGAGATAACTTAAAAATACCTAACACACACCATTGCATATGGTAGAATATGCAAGGGAAATACTATTCTAAGACCTATATATTTGTACCCATGTTACTGCAAATAAAAAGTTATTTATCCCCTTATGCTGGGCTAACCTTGTAAAGGTACGGCAGTTGTAATATTAAGCCCATACACCTACGCGGCATCATACCGGAATGATATATTTATTGCTTTGCAGCACGACTTTTCAAATTCAAATGTTTTTTGTTCAAATAGACTTTTTACAAGTGCTTATGAATAGTCTAATGAATCCACCACTTTGCCCATAGGATGACATTTAAAAATGCCTAGCTACCGCCCGCAGCTCCTCATCAGCAAATTCCTTGTTTAAGCAATATTTCAGCTTTCTATGTTCAAGAGCTGGGCAATGATGAGTGATTGAGGGAGTCAGGATTTTTGCTTTTTATATGTACATATTGATGATTGATGTCTGATGATATAAATAGTTAGCTTATACTTGGTAATAAATTAAATGGCGTTGATGGTACCAGGCCAGAAACCACAACGTCTTAACAACAACTGTACAAAATTACAACTCAATCAGCTGTCTGTCAAGTTACGTCATCCTACACTAACAACAGACAGAAAAAACTTATATTCTATTTAGATGGACAAAATGCTGCCGAGCCATTCCCAGTTACTAAGGATTTAGGAGTTATCCAGGATCACAACTATGATTTATGTATTTTATGTTTATTCTGAATCATTTACTTTGGCTACTGTGAATCTCATGAGCACAGCAGAATAATTCTGTACCTTCAAAAAATTGCATTTTGTCATGGCAGCCTGTTGTTTGCCTGTATCATTTCAATGTATGATTTCTTGCAGTTAAAATCTTTATCAATATAATTAATTCTTAAACTTTATTTTATTACTTGTTTAACATGCTATTACAATGTAGACTCCACTTTAATCTAGTTAATCTAGTTAGAGATAAGATTAAATAAACAAATTAACATTCATTAAATTTGATGATAATAATAATGTCATCCTGAGCATTTGCAGCCAATATCCATAAGCAAGTGCACAAATGTAGGTAAAGTCTCTATTCCCTCTCTCTTATCCATAGAACGGCAATCCGACATGCCTGGAGAGATCTACAGGGAAGAAACTCCGCTAATTTCCTTTTTCTAGTCTACTACTAAGAATTAATTGAAGAATTATGTGACAAAAAGAAGTTATATTTTTGGCTCAACCCAGAAATAGAACCCAAGATATTATGAGCTGCAGTCAACATTAACCATAACCAATAAACCAATGAAGTTGTAATAATATACATACAATTGTTATTCATTACCTGTTTGAGATAAAAGTCGAGATCATGTCCATTGCAGTATTCAAGTACTGTACAAAATGAGTTGCCGTCTATTTCAAATACATCATACAGCTTGACAATCCGGGGGTGGTCCAGAGCCTTGTGAATGTTGTACTCCCGGAGTGCATGTCTGAAAAAAAACAAGTTTTAATTAAATAATTAAATATTTAAAACTTAATTTTAAGACAAAAGGTCACCTTGGCCAAGCTAACTAAAATAAGCTAATCTTCGATATGAAAAAAAACCCAAAGAAATTAATTAATAAAAATATACTTTTATCATCATAGTGCGTAACAGTTTTTTTATCAGACTGTTCATAGCAATTTAAAACGTGAACATTTTCCCCAAGACACCATACTAATATTATAAATGCGAAAGTGTGTTTATATGACCTTCAATCACACCGCAGCAAAGCAACGGATCGACGTGAACTTTTGCAAGGGTATAGTTGAGGACCTGGAGAGTGACATAGCCTTTTTATCCCGGAAAATTGACGAGTTCCCGTGGGAATTAAAAAACTTAAACTACGCGGACGAAGTAGCAGGCATCAGCTAGTCTAATTAAAAATATGAAACATACATGCTCTTCCTGAGTAAGGACTATTGGTACCCTAAGTGCAGGTGTTTCAGCAAATATTGTTATGAATGATTTGATGAAAAGGTATAATAATTTCTTATGGGAACCAACAAAGCGGTCTGAAACTCAAATGGTCTATTACAAGCATATTATCAGTTTGTGGTTTTTATTATTTACTTGTTTGCACTCAACAAAAGTGTCCATAATGATAACAAAACTTTGTTATGAAACAATAGGCTGATTGTAACTACTTTTAATTATAGAATATTACATGATGCATGATAATATTGATAATTGGTTTATAATTAGTAGTGTGACACAATTGGTCAACAATTTTGTCCAATGTTTTAAAGCTGACAAGTCCAATACAAGATAGGATTTCCCAGTGAGCCCTATTGGGCCTCTAAGGGTTGATTCACATTCATTGGTTGCAAAGTATATAAAAAACACAACCTATATTAATTGTCTAACTATTTATTTTACTTTTGGCAGCACGATTCAATGTTCTAATGCGTTACTGATTTGATTTTTGATAATTATCGACTTTCTTTAAGAAGAAATTTTTTATTATTATTTTATAAACATACCCAAGCATTTAAATGACTAAGTATATTAATGTATGTATTAAAATAAATAATTTATATACAACGGTACAGTAAATGTACATGTCATAGAAAACATCCATCGCCAAAGATGTATGGTACTTAGAGGACTATCAAGAAAGCTAGTGTTGAAGCTCCGTGACTATTTTGACGAGATGATGATGATGATACTAGATGAGTATGTGAGTTCCGAATATCGGATAAAGTTATCTTGTGCCAAAAATCAGCTTTACATTTTTTTATTTTAGGGTCAATGTTTATTAGTCCCGTTCTATATTGTGTTAGCATTATTACTGTTTGTCATTATACCTCATGAAACAGAAAGTATAATATCTGTCAATTTGAGTCATTTCATGTCATGTCATTTCATGATCCGGCAACGATAGCAATCGTGGCCGGATCAAATGAATATTATCTGTAAGTTTAGCCATCTTTTATCTAATTACATTAAATCTCTCGTGGAACCTCTACACGTTTAACCATTTATTCGTGCAAGTTCCAAATTAGAGTACAAATATATTAAGTGTCTCATAAATACCTACTTCTGGATTGTCTTTTACAATTGCAAAAAAAACCGGCCAAGTGCGAGTCGGACTCGCGCATCGAGGGTTCCGTACAAACCTGTAGTAAGTTTTAAATTATTAAAAATATTTTTATTATATGATGTAACTAAAAATTCATGCTTTTCGCAATTTTTCCTTTAACTGTGCTATAAGACGTTGCCTCGTACCAAATTTATCTCATTTGTCAATATTTGAGTTGATTGAATGAAAGGTAAATTGCGGTTTACGATTTATGACGTATTAAAAAAACTACTTACTAGATCTCGTTCAAACCAATTTTCGGTGGAAGTTTGCATGGTAATGTACATCATATATTTTTTTTTGTTTTATCATTCTCTTATTTTAGAAGTTACAGGGGGGGGGGGCACACATTTTACCACTTTGGAAGTGTCTCTCGCGCAAACTATTCAGTTTAGAAAAAAATGATATTACAAACCTCAAAATCATTTTTGAAGACCTATCCATAGATACCCCACACGTATGGGTTAGATGAAAAAAAAATTTTTGAGTTTCAGTTCCAAGTATGGGGAACCCCCAAAATTTATTGTTTTTTTTTCTATTTTTGTAAGAAAATCTTAATGCGGTTCACAGAATACATCTACTTACCAAGTTTCAACAGTATAGTTCTTATAGTTTCGGAAAAAAGTGGCTGTGACATACGGACGGACAGACAGACAGACAGACATGACGAATCTATAAGGGTTCCGTTTTGCCAAATTTGGCTACGGAACCCTAAAAACGATATGCGTCTATGGAGTATTGCATTTTTTTGTCGGTGGTTGCCTGTCAATAATTATGACACTTCATAGGCGTGCTTATGTCAAAAGTAAAATAAATGGTCTTATAGAGGGTAGAGGTAAGGAAAATTATCTCATATGGGAGAAAAGTTGAAAAAGTGTCTGTGGTTGGTTAGTGGTTGCTTTAAATATAGTTCAAAAACCTTCCACAGTGGCGCTGGTGCAGGAAAAGTGTATGTTATGAATGTAGCAATTGTAGATGAACTGAAGTATGCTGAGTTAAAAAAAAATATAATTGTCGACTAAAGTAGTTAATTATTGAAAATTTCAACAACTTACGTTGCACAAAATAATGATGAATGTTTTCTTTCCTTGTTTATTTCTCAAACTTACTTTAATAATATTTGGCGCTTCCATTTAAATTTACCCTGATGCTAATGTGGCGCCCCCAATTTAATGCATTTCGACGGACACATTTCAACGTTCGATACAGCTCACTTGCACAAACATGCGCATCGACGAGACCCCTAAGCGCTGGTCGCAGTGCCGCGTCATCGCATGTTCGATGCGCATGTTTGTGTGAGTGAGCTGTTTCGAACGTTTCTAGGTAGTTTCAGTACTGGTTGAAATCTGTTTACTGTGCCTCTACCCTCCATAATAAATGGTTGGACAACAGATAGCAACACAAATGCTGAAAAACAAAAAAAACATCGCAACAGTGTTGGTAGTGAGTGCCGGCATACAGACTCACTTGATGTAGTTGGCCTTTTTGTCCTCCTTCCAGTCCTTGTTGAGCTGATGCACTTTGCACGCCGTGTAGCGCTGCTCACGCAAATCGAACGCCTTGTGCACCTCGCTGAACCCGCCCTTGCCTAGCAGCATTAGCAGCAGATACCTGTAATAGACATTAAGCTCTATATTATTTATTTATTTTATACAGGGTGGTCCTAATAGTGACATCCAAAGAAAAAAATTAGTTTCTTCGAACCTAGACCTATTGGAAAATACCCCATGTATGGTCAGCGATTTTTGGTAGTTTCAAGTTATAATTTTTTTGTGAGATTTCTGAGGGAGTGAGTGTTACATTTTTTTCTTTTTATTTAGTTGTTTTTTCCGAGCATTTTTTTGTGAACATGCTTGATATGAAGCTTGCTTGATATGATTACGACCAAAAATTTACGTTACTCTACTTGTCTCTCGACTTGTGTTAGTGTTAAGATTGCTACCATCTTAGACTGCATCATTATTTACCATCAGGTGAAATCGCAGTCAAGGGTAGTGTAATTAAAAAAAAAGCATTTTTTAAAAGATATGTCCAAAGGGGGAGGGGAGCCTAATTGACTGAGAGAAGCGAAAGGACTTCCAAGACTATAACGGCAGTTAAGTTAGCTGTAGCTATGGCTAATAAATGTTCTCTTATTACTGAAGGTCATATGGAATCTTTATTAAAAAACAAAGTCTAAACAAACAGTATCATGATTTAAGCATAGCAAAAGACTCACATATGCATATATGACTCATCCTTACTAATATTATAAATGGGAAAGTGAGTTTGTTTGTATGTTTGTTCCGCTTTCACGCCGTAACTACTGAACCGATTGCTTTGAAATTTTGCAGACGTAAAGTTAGAAGTCCGGATTAAATAATAGGGTACTTTTTATCCCGGAAAATCAAAGAGTTCCCGCGGGAACTAAAACTCCTCAATCCACGCGGACGAAGTCGCGGGTATCAGCTAGTGTTAAATAAAATAAAGTATGACTGAAAAGAATGCAGTAATTAGAAAATCATAATTACTTTGTTATATGCTATGCTATAATGCATGTTCAATGATCTCGTTCAAACCAATTTTCGGTGGAAGTTTGCATGGTAATGTACATCATATATTTTTTTTAGTTTTATCATTCTCTTATTTCAGAAGTTACAGGGGGGGGACACACATTTTACCACTTTGGAAGTGTCTCCCGCGCAAACTATTCAGTTTAGAAAATAATGATATTACAAACCTCAATATCATTTTTGAAGACCTATCCATAAATACCTACCTATCCATATATACCACACGTATGGGTTAGATGAAAAAAAATTTTTTGAGTTTCAGTTCTAAGTATGGGGACCCCCAAAATTTATTGTTTTTCTTCTATTTTTGTAAGAAAATCTTAATGCGGTTCACAGAATACATCTACTTACCAAGTTTCAACAGTATAGTTCTTATAGTTTCGGAAAAAAGTGGCTGTGACACACGGACGGACAGACAGACATGACGAATCTATAAGGGTTCCGTTTTTGCCAAATGTGGCTACGGAACCCTAAAAATAATATCCACGCTGTTGAAGTTATTTAGTTGTATTACAAAATATATCTCACCTTTCAGATAGCACAGGATGCTGTGAAAATCGACTTTGGTCTTCATTATGTATTCGCTTCAGTTCCCTTATGTGAAGATTTCTTTCTCTTTCTAATTTTTCCATTTCTAACTGTAAGTCCGCATCTTCTTTTTTTAAGGCACTTTGCCTTAGCTGAAATCAAAGAATTTACTATCAATATTATGATTTCTTCAAACAAACTAATCTACTATATTATGTCAGCAAGAACAGTTAATAGAGGTGATATTCAACCATTAATGATAACTTTGATTAGTCTAGGAATCAAATTTATTTGATATGGTTAGGTAATGAAAAATAAATAATAGTTACATATTTGGAAATAACCTGGCTGATTGTCAGATCAGTAAAGCCAAACGAAACGCTACTGTTCTTTTTGGAATGAAGAAGCGCAGGAGTGATCCAATGGGAGCCACATTAACAATACATACAATGTTACATAATATGGAGGAGAATGTTGTGCAGGAATAGTTCCAGGACGTGGGAAAAATCAGTGCTATTGGATGCGGAGTGGTGGGCGCGACACGCTAGAGTAGACGTACCTTCAGTATCTCATCAGCCCCATAGTAATCCTGTGACGTCATGCTGGGCAGGGGTTCGGGTTTGAGGAAGGTGGGCGCATTCATGCCGTAATGTAGCAGTTGCGGCTGCGGGGTGGTGGGCGCGGCACGCTGGTGTAGACGTACCTTCAGTATCTCATCAGCCTCATAGTACTCCTGCGACGTCATGGTGGGCAGGGGGTCGGGTTTGAGGAAGGTGGGCGCGTCCGTGCCGTTATGCAGCGGTTGCGGCTGTGGCGTGGTGGGCGCAGACACGCTTGACGTGCGTTTGCCGCGCCCACCACCACCTTCACTGTTTGATGGCCGTTTTTTTAACAGCAGCTTCTTCTGTCTGTCTATCTCCTCCTTCTCAGCTGTAATTTCCTCTTGCCGCCTAGAATAAGAACACATAATAAGCATAATGTTCTGAAGATAGTTTCTGTGTATGCTATGGTGTGTGTAAACATGTAAAATGTAAGACCAGCAGATAAAGGGACCCGTATGGCTAAAATATACATTTTCTAATTGAAAATGTGGGTAATATATAATAATTGTATTGGAATATTTACGCAATTTACACATTGGATGGCAAATATCAACATGAAAAAAATATATTTATGACTTAATCTCTTGACATCCTAGCAACTTTAGCTCTAAGGCCATCCATCTTAAGTAACACAGTCTACTATATGTATAAATGGGACAGAGCATTAAATATGGGTAGTAAAAAATAACACATGATATAAGCCTTACCTTGTTAGTTCTTGAAACGCATAGCCATCAGTCCAGTTCTCTTGGAAGGTAGCGCCAACTCGCTGGGTAACAAACTGGCCAAGCCTTAACCTATTTTGCATACATCGCTGTCGTGCTTCCTTCTTTTCAATAGAACTTTTTTCATTTAATAATTTCTTAACCACTTCTATACATTTGTTTATATGTGATTTATGCTGATCTATGACCTAAAAATAAAATAAAAATATATTTATTACTTAACTTAAAAAGGTATAATTATGTAACTTTCTTAAGATATATATGCAGCATTGCAAAAACATTTAATTTTAGTAAGTATTTTCATGCAAAATGTTCCATCCTCTTATTATTTTATTTCATTTTAGCTGATGCCCGCGACTTCATCCGCGTGGATTGAGGTTTTTTTGGTTCCAGTGGGAACTATTCAATTTTCCGATATAAAAAGTAATATGTGGCATTCCAGACTAAAATCTGTCTCTGTGCCTAATTTCATCCAGATCCATTCAACCGTTCTGGCGTGATTGAGTAAGAAACATCCATCCATACATCTACCCAAACTTTCGCATTTATAATATTAGTAAGTATAGAGTATAGATAGTATAGAAGTTTAGATAGTGAAGATTCTAACACCAAACATTTTTCTTATTAATATTTCCAAAATCTTCATTGAAAATAACAAATATCACAGTTTTAGTAAGTAGTACCTTGCTCTGTGCTTGAACTTGATGTTTTAACTCTTCATGACTTCTTGTTAATTCTTCTATTCTATTATTTCTTACTTCTAAGTCAGACGAAGCTTGAGTTTCTAACTCTTGTATCCTCTGACATGTCAGTTCTGTTTGAATCTGTCAAAGGTACGCATGATTAAATTGAATACTTGAATCCAGTGTAAATTGTTGAGTATAATAAGGTCATAGCAGCCAAACTCAATGTAGACTAACCAAGTATGCAAATAATATTATTGTGCACAAGTGTAAAATTGTGGTTCTATTGTTCAATTTTAATAATAATATTGACTTGACAGTCTTTCTGAAAATAGGGCATGGTAGGTAATACTGCAAATATTCCAACTTTGGGTTGCTACTGAGAATTTTCATAACACCCTAATAGGTAATTCAGGCCAACCTGATACCTCATGATGGGCTGTTGATTAAGTTAGGCACTACCAAAGGCGGCTCGCTCAAAGGAGCGCTGGTGCAGTGAACTCCCACAAAATTTTAAAAAATACATAGGTACTAGGTAGGTATAATAATCAAATAAACTTTGCTATAAACGTTTTAAATATTTTTATATAAATCTATTCCCATTGTCATTTTAATCATGAATATCCTTATGTACCTACCTACCTACTTTACTACTTATTTCATCAATCAACACAAATTTAATACATGGTATTTTTGTTAAGTGGAGCGCTTAGAACAACGCTCCTATAGACGAAAGTTTAGTACAACGTTCCTATTGAAATGTAATGAGAGTAAAAGAGAGCATTCGATGCGAGCGGCGCGTGAGACAAAAGATTTGTATGAGATATTTGGTAAATATGGAGCGGCGCTCCTGACACGAAGTACGCATGCGCGATATTACCCGACTAAATGACATGGCCTGTTGTCACGAAGAAAGAGTTAACACTCGCGAGTATTTTTTTTATTCGTATTATGCCGGTAAGATGTAAACAAAACACAAAATATGAAAGTAAATTTATTTTGATTTCTTCGCGAGTGTGTTGGATCATTGTACAGTGGCTGGAAAATCTGTATTGTTGTTTTAAATAGTGTACATATTGTGTTGTGTATTTATGTGAAAAAGACTGTGATTTATGTAAATAGTGTAGGTAGGCGATTAAAATGGAACAATATAACGTAATGACCGCCGAATGGACTTCATTTACAAATAATTGGTAAGCATTTTTTTTTTTTTTAGTGAACTCCCAATATGATCTTTCACGAGCCGCCTCTGGGCACTACACCTAAATTCAGTTAAATATATCTCTGAAAAAACAGTACCTGTTTAACAGAAGTGAGAGGTCGCTGTTGTGAGGCGGATCGTAAGAATTCACCTCCCGCAGGCAATAATGATGAAGGTGACGGTGGGTACTAGAAATATATAAAAAAAACTGTTCAATATAAGTCATCATGGGAAATATTTAAAAAAACACGCACAAACAGTTGTCTTATTAAGATTAATTCAAATTATAAAAATAAATATTATTAATTATGTACCATAGGATAGTTAGCTCCTTGTGGTGAAGGTGACTTAGCTCCTGCAAGCCGAACAGGACTGGTCGAAGGGTGCTTGGAAAAGTATTCTCGGATATTCTTATCTGAAGAGTTATGCCTTTGTTTACCACCACCCCCTCCTCCACCACCTACACCTTCTTCACCTGTAATCAAATCATTATGCTATTAACAACCATACTTCTCTTTATAATATGCTTTCTCATAACTTGAGAGGCCTATAAACTTGAGTTTTGATATGTAAGTTGTCTCTGTAGTGTAAACCCCCAATAACACCTCAGATATTCCACACAAGCTAAGCTAGTAGGAGTTAAAGCCAGTTAAATCTATACTACTATTATAAATGTAACTCAATCACGTCAGAACGGCTGAACGGGTCTGCATGAAATTTGGCACAGAGATAGAGGCTATTATGGAATAGCACATAGGCTACTTTTAATCCCAGAAATTAAGGAGTGACCCCAGGGGACCAAAAAACATCAATCCATGCAGACGAAATCACGGGCATCGGCTAGTTAAATAATAATAATAAAACAAATTGCATTACCTTTCCGTTTCCTTTTTCTTTCAGGCATTGCTATAGTAGGTGTGGCACCACTTGGTGGCACCAAATTACTGCCAGGAACTGAATTAGAACCTCTCATAGCAGCAGACTTTTCAGGAGTCAATGCATCCACTTCTTTATCACTATGTGAGGATCCTGAAAGGTGATGGGCCAATCAGACAGGGATTTAAATGGATGCATGGCCTTATATATAACTAATTGGATTGTAGGATTTATTATCACAAACAACTTAGACCACAATAAACTGATAACTGTGTACAAAGATTTCTCAGAGTAGATATCTAGGATTAAGCTAAGCAGTGTCTAGTGCATAGTAATAGGAAATCTTAAGTTCAAAATAGTACTATGTGTATCTTAATGATGACAGGGTACCTACTAATATGTAACAAATTAACACAAGATAACCTAAAATCCTCTCTGCTGAGGTTTTATTACGTTCAGAAAAGATAACTTAGCAATAATTAATATTATTTGATACTCTAATGCCAGCATTGGCAAGCATCAACATTTGAGTAATACAAAAGTATACCTATACTATTTTCTGTGAGGACACATAATTCGATAGGTAGGTATCATTGCAATTTCTTGGCAAATAAACAATAATATGTATCAGACACAAGCTGTGTATGTTGGGAAAATGACATAAACTCACTTTTGGATAAAGAGCTGAGCAGACCGATGTGGTTCACGTTAGTTCCACTTTTATAGTCATGCATTGTGTCACGCAATAGTTTCGGATCACAGGAGGAAATATTAGACTTTCACGGTTCCTATCCGGCATTATACACAAAAAGTTGACGTCACAATCCTTTTGACGGCAGTTATCCATAGAAGTTTTGTCCACAAAGTTTGTAAATAAGGTTAGCCTTCGAAGAACTTGTGTCTTGTGAGCGTGTATTGGCAAACACTTAACTTCACTGATCACATCACAGGGTTAAACTGCACTTGTACCACCTAAACACACTTTACCTGTGCTCATATTGGAGTCCTGATTAAGTAGTGGTTGCCCCGTGTTGACAGTAGTTTGTGGTGCCATCTGAATTTGTGACCCAGCTGACATCTGTAAAGAAAGATGGCGTCTTTACATATGACTCGCCCAGTTTAAATCTGTTTTCACTCGGTTTCCACTAAGTTGAGCACTCAACTTACACTATTCACATGTTATGTTCAAAGAAAAATAGTAATATTATTTAATTTAGTTAAATTTTCACTTTAATAATCCGAATAACCTAACTTGTTTGACAAGTAGTAAACGCCAGTCGACTCGCGACATTCGGATACGCATCCGCGGGGCGGATTGATGCGGGGGGCTGGAGAATGGAGATCGTCACGAAGTTCGCTTCGTATGTAATAATAATAACGACGGGCGAGGCGCCATTTTACAAGGATACAAGGCCAGAAGCATTGGTAATCCAATAAAACATAACACTGATAAGTACAGGCAAATCCTAGATTTGTTACTAACGTAGCTTAGGAATTTCGCAAGATTGTTGTGAAAGGTACGAATAGCATTCGTAGAACGGCGGGTCAATAGCCCGTAATTGCAAACTAAGAAATAGAAGATAGCAAAATTTTGCATTTGCTGAGATTAAACATCTGGAACATGCAGTTCGAAATGAATCAATATCACCAGAAGAAAAAAGTATCGAAGGGGTCACTGAGAGAATATTGTAATGAGACTACAAAAGTAGTCGGAATGAAATTGACTTGACCGATTATTCCCGCAACGAGGACCGAGGTGCGGTGGCAACGGCGGGTGGCGGGCGGAGTGCCACCGACCTGCGGCAAACGAGTAGGTAGGTACGTGATATCGGCGCTCGTGCCCCACAACAAACTGCTTACTGGACGTGTTACGTAGGCGTCTGTGCCGCGAAGTACCAACATAAATACAGATACGAAGGTACGACTACGGAGGTATACGTATGTCTGTATAATATAATAGCATATAGCTAAAATATCAGTAGATAATTATTGTTAAATACGCGATAAACTTTACATAGGTTAGACACCTAGAGGTTACACTAAGTAGGTACAACATATTATAATATTGAAGTAAGATTTCCAACTCTACTGGCTAATTTGTAACTTTATCCAAATCATTCTTTGTCGCTAGCCGTCTAGCAACTAGTAGCTATCAACATACTGCTCGAAATAGCAAAAACTCTTCGTTATGAACCTGTTTGGAAAAAAAGACTAAGGAAATGACTCCAGGTAGAAAATTCTTTATTAGAAATCCTCAATTTGCGGATTGAAATCTTGAATCTCTCATAACTAGAAACGTTTTTAAAACAGATCCTATAACTACAATAAGCGAATCTCGTAAGTTCATAGTTACGAGTAATATCTATTTGATATTAAAAGTAGGTATCATTCACATATATTTACCTATTGCCTAAACAAGAACTGCTGAATGTTAGGAAATCCATAATAAGCTGTGCGTAATCAGTCTTTGTTCTATTGTTCTTAGATGTTATTTATATTATATTAGGTATATTAAATATTATAAAGAGGAAAGATTTGTTTGTTTTTTTTAATGGATAAACTAAAAACTACTGGACCGATTTTAAAAATTCTTTCACCTATAGAAAGCTACTTTATCAGCGAGTAACATAGGCTGCATTTTATTTTAAAATAAATTAGAGATCCCTTCGAAAATTGCAATAATGTGAATTAAGTCGGAAAAATTCACCTAATCTACCTATCTTTTTACGTTAAACCTCTATTCGTCTTCATCAGACTGTCTTTTATGTCATATTTGTCAAGACACTTTTATGTCATATTTGTCAAAACAAACATAATAAATACAAGAGAACTTACAAACATTTTTTTTAACATTTTAATATCTAACTGTTGTAGACAAACAGCGAAATGCCTAAAAGAGCCAGGTCTCAACTTAGTTGTTACTTGTTAGTTCTAAACATAGTTCCCAGGCGAGTGCAGCGAAAATACGTCGTATTGGAGACTCAAGTGCCAAGCGTTCACAGCGGTTTGTTGAACAAAATTTGAGAACGTATGGTGGAGTTGTTCGTCTCAGTGCCGACTTATGGACTATTTTGATCAAGTGCTACCCGTGCGAAGCCGGGGCGGACCGCTAGTTTATATTATAGATATACTAGATAATCTTGATAAATGTTATGAAAAACGCATTTCAGCAGAACAGACTACAAAGGTTATTAAATTGTATGAGATAGTAGTACCTATAAAATATGTACCTACTGCAGTCTCTGAAAATACATGCAAACTTAAAATGGAAGTTCGTACGATAAACGCATAGGATAAACGTTTCAGCTGAAAAATTGAAGCTGGAGATAAAAATAATATTATAAAGAACTGATAAACAGTACAAAGTAATTCAAAATGTTATCATAAAATATGTATTTGAATTAGAGGAAATCTATGTTAAAATTGGAAACGGAGTCCAAACTCCGTATGTTCTACCCTTTCCAGTTACCATATTAGTTATTACA
Source organism: Erebia epiphron (assembly GCA_963932025.1). NCBI lineage: Eukaryota > Metazoa > Arthropoda > Insecta > Lepidoptera > Nymphalidae > Erebia > Erebia epiphron. Next base: position 35,735,736 of record OZ009948.1, on the reverse strand, counting down.
TCATCAATAATTTATTTAAAATAACTCGTTTTAAATTACAGAATCTGCAGCGGACAAAAAGACGAGATGAACTGACGAAAAGTGTCTAAAGTCGTTCAAGGGCGTTTGCAGAACAAAAACAACTGCTAAAGCTTAGGAAAAGTACCGTTAATACCTACGCCATAAGAAGAATTGATAAGTACCTACTATTATTCGTGAAGGACATCATACCAAGTAAGATTTAATATTTTATGATTGAACAGCAAATTAAAAGGGCTTCGTTTTAACCAATATCAAATAAATGCCAGCACAAATGGAGAACGGGCAACTTTTTTTCTAAACGACGCCTTAAACGATGAAAACATATCAAACAGACATATATCAGTATTATCATTGTATGTAACGTTGCCGCTCTGCACTCCCTCTTGTGCCTCCTGCCCCCCGCCTCTCCCACCACATACAGCCCACCTCCTTACTGAACTAACAACTATGGCACCGATGTTTAAGCGAATGCAACGACTGATTCAAATTAACGATAAGAAAAATTAAATATCACGTGATTTTAATACAAGTTAGAAAACATCAACGCCTTTTGTTCTGGCAAGGCTAGATGACGTAAGGACCAGATAACAAGTTTCTAAGTAGGTATATTCATCGTACCTAATAATTTGTAATTAATAATATTTTTCTTTTACTTTAATCTGCCGATTACCAAATTAATATTTTCCTTGTTTAATAATTCCTGAATATGACTTTTAACTGTTCAATCATTTACCACGCCGTGTTTATTGTTGTGCCTATATATAGCACACCCAGCACCAGGCGAATGGAAAGTTAGCGAGCTGGCAACAATATTTTATGTACTTCGATGCATAATATATTATGTGTCTATCTATATGCCTAGGTTGTGCACATAATTGATACCTACGTGTGGGATAATAATACGCATAAAATGGAGTAAATTAAAACTTTGTTTGCGTACATAGTTTAAAAATATTTTCTGTAAGTAATAGCAGGCGAGTTGCTTATCTGAAAGTATGAGATGAGATCCAATACTGAAACTTGAATTTCCATGATAAATGATAGCAAATCATTTTTAAATAGTGCTCCTAATTCTGCTGATATCCAGTCTAGTCAACTATAACAAATGCGAATTTGAGCAAAATTGGGTTTATTTTTAACTTAACACGTCGTAATGTCTATGTTCTTCATTTACCATATTTTTGCCACTTGAAATAAGAATTACTTAAATTATTAAAGAATTTATATTGTAATCACTATAATTTTATTACAATGCCGTTCTTTTGTCAATCGCCTTGCAATATTTGTATAGGTACTTTATCTGCTCAAAATGATCAAGATTGTGATAGGGGCGTGTGCATAAATGTAGCGCAGGAAACTGCGTCTCGATGTTGAAGACAATCAATACTCAGTCACATCTCTGTCCCGCATTCATTGTGGAAGCGCAGTTCCGCGGACCCCGAAATCCCCTCTTCCGGTGCGGTATTCAGCCGCGTGCTGTTTAACCCAATTTTCTAGTGCGAGGGGTGTAACAGGGCCTGAGGTGAGAGAGGGGGCGGAGAAGGCAGGGCTCGGCGCAATTTCAGCCACAACACAAGTGTGCAACGCCAACGAGGCGCCACGAGATTCGGATCAGACCCTGCAATATTGATTATTTCTGTTGCTAGGCTTTCTATGCACAAACGTCTCCATTTCATGTTTTAAAACCATTGAAGTAAGTAATATGTACTAACTGCTAGTACATTATACCTAGTCAATGTATAAAACACACACATTAGCTATTTTCTTAGATACGACACCTAACAAAAATTTCTTCTAACCATTAGAATGCGGAATTTCCTAATGAGGGCTGGAATTCGAAAGGAAAACTTGATAACATTGAAGATAATTTTGCTTCTCCTGTTTTGTTCAATTCAAATACTTACTGAATGGGTTTATCCCGAATTATTATTTTATGAACGGGGCAAAAGAACATCCTTCCATCAAAATGCCAACACATTTCATAGTAGGTACATTGTTCACTGAGGGAAGAAAGTTACCGATTACCAACGAGGGTGAAGTTTGAGGAGTTTCGTAGTGCTTTTAATACTACACCTACTATTTATGTATTAAGCACGATGAAATTCCTTAAACTACCACATCTGCAGTAGTCTAATGTTTTTTAATATTTTGTATTTACAAATTTCGACCAATCCAAACCATATTCAGGGATAAAAATATAGAAATAAAAAATAAAACTTCAAAAATATAAATTTTCACAACAGACGAACAAGAAGGCAACGAAAGACTTTCAGAGACTTCACACTGAGTGGAGACCAATCGTTTCACCACCGTCAATACTGCAAAGTGCAATTCTTTCCGTACTGAATGAGGGTGATAACTTTATTAGTGATAAACTGTTTGATCAACTGATTCAAATCTCTCCGTTAACAATCTATACTATGTTACTTATGAGTTCCCCTTACGGATAAAATGCTAAATGAAGAAAACTGCTGGAGACCTAAGGTCGAAGTCGAAACTTAATCCAAGTTAAAGGCCAAACTTTTCGCAGGAGCAAAATTGAAAATTATTGAAGCATACGCGATACGTCAAACGATAGACCGAGGATTAAAATTAAAAATGAGGGAAATGTGAAAGAAGACGGTCCAGATTTGTATGTGGCGTGGGACTGGTCTTGTTACCAGTGAAAAGAAAGAAAATAAAATATTACTTAAACCAGCTTTGATTGTTTAAATCCACGAATTCGTCCTAATTTCAGTGGTGAAATTATTAAATTTTTCCACGATTAGCAACACTAAACATAATAAGAATGGCGGATTCATATTTTTGACGTTTTCTGTCAAGTGTTAAATATTACGTGTCACTATAATATGCCATTGATCAGATCAGGGCGATTGTGTAAAACCTGTATCAATCATTGTTACAGTATCATTTGTTGTGATTGGCTGAATTTATGGTGATCTTGTTGCGTTAATGGATTTTGTCCAATAGTGGAAGAGTGTTAACCAATCAGTTGTGATTGCGATCGTTACACTGTAGCTGTCATTTTTAGCCGGTCGCCCAGCGGGACTGTTGTAAGAGTGACTCACGGAGTCACGTCACTTGTCAGAAATTACGTTTGACACGCCTACTGCCTTCTCTATGGCTGAAGGGCCATCTTGGAAGTGTACAAAGACTACACGGTCTGAAATGAACCTTCTCTTTTGCAAGCTCGCTTTTGACATAATTTACCTTCAAAGCGAACTTCATTTCCTTTTAAAGTCCGTCAAACTTATCACCGGTGGCCAAAATTGGAACTATTAAGTCTTTTTAACCGAGCGAAGCGAAGGTCTCTGAGTCTACTTGAGTGAATTTGCACTTGTCCCTCCGTCCTTTCGTCTGTCAGAGCCTTATAACTTCAGAATTACTGAACGTAATTACTTCAAATTTAAGTATAATATGTAAACCGATGGCCTCCAGCCGAATATGGCTTAAAAAGTAATAAAAATCTTTATTTCATAGAGGAGTTCTTATAGAAGCGAAATACGAAGTAAAATATTTTTTATAACATTACATAGGGTAGCGGTATATCATTTTAAAGATAATTAGGAATATAGTCCAAAAATATATATATTTTAATTTTTCCCCTAAAATTGACGAAGTGGGGGGCTTTCAAAGTGGAGATTTTCTAACGTCCAAAGTTGACCTCAGAACTCTCAATTTTCTGCAAGGCTGAGCCTGAAACTTGATCAATTATTTCAATTATATCCTGTACTTGAACAACAAATACTAAAATTAGACAAATATTATAAGAAAACGAAATTATTAAATTTTTAATGAGCTTCAGTGTTTTTAACAGAACTTCACAATGATGTCAAAGTACTTTTCTAAGTAACGGGCATAGACTATTTACTACGAGCTACGTTTAAATGGGCATACAGTACCTATAATACACCTTTGAAACACAGATTCAGTACACGTAAGGTGAGAAACTTATTTTTACCCGTAAGATATAAACTTTTCACCATATAATATAAATCTTGTTGCCAGTCAGACAAATTTTGCAATTGGCTCTCTCTCTCTCTGCAGGAATGATGTCTATATTAAAAATAAATTGTTATTAACTAATAATCAGATAGATTAGTTAAGTTTTCATATCCCTATTGTAATCACCAATCACTGACTGACTCGTCAACGCCCAATTCAAGGTATTGGACCTAGCAATCTGAAATTTTGCACGGAGGTGCCTTTTATAACTAACAAAAGTTGTGCATGCCCATTGTAACTATGTATTATGATTAAGCAGCTGTGGCTAACCGTTAAGCTTGAAAACTCACGGCAGAAATTGAAATTTTTGATTCTGAAAACCCTTTTGAAAGTAAAAAGTTCGCGCAGATGTCTATAAAAACGCTAACAAAATTAATATGGCCTCACGAGTCACGATAAAGCCAAATACAACTTTGCAAGCAATCCAAACGAGCGTAGCGAGCATGCGCAGCGTTCCATTCACAACAAATGACGTGTCGCCTTGGGCGATCCGGCCGTGTAGTGTAGTGCGCTCTATTTAACGCTTACTTTTATAGCATTCATTTTAAATTGATACTTGTAAGATTTGTAATAGCTACCAATAACTGGATTAATAGTCAACTTATATTAAGGTGCTAACTATAAAGGTACCTATATTAGTAAATCTACTAATATTAAACACCGGCGCGGCGTATCAAGCCGGCCGGTACGGCGCAGTGGGTCAGGCGAGGCGGTACGGGCGGACCTTGCAATGTCGCGGCGTGACGCTCAGCTGACGCATGACAGGCCGCCCGCCGCCACCAGCCCCCGCGGCGCGCGTTCATTGCCTCCGCGGCTGTCTGCGCGAGCGGACGCTCCGCAGGCGATATACGACTGATTGTACGCGATGTACCAAATATTTTTATCAAGATTTTACTTTCAAAAATTCGATGATGAATGACAACAGAAGCAGCGGCGTTGTATTTTCATATCTGAATATCGATTGTGCCCGAATTGAATAGTGAATCTTATTTCAATTATTTGTGAGTGCGATTTAGATTTTTGCTGGAGTGTGGTGACGACCGGTGCGAAAGGTCGGGTTGTGTAAAAATAACTGCGGAACCGGGCGGCTAAGCGGTGGAATGAGGTTTGGCGGCACATTGTAGCCAAGGCGAGGCGAGGCTGTGTGCGCCATGTTATAATTTCCCTTCGCGTTGAATGTGCAAACCGACCGACAAAACACTGCGCTACGCCTTCTCGCTTTTCTCCGGTGCCTATACAGTCACAATTCACATTGATTTATATGCCTGGAGCGCCGAGTCTTTTGTGCCGTTAATGATTTCATGAAGGAATATGAGATTCATTATTGTAAATAGTAACGGTAGTCACGAGGCCTTTCAACCAATAAAATGTAACCCAAACCCATATATAAAGAGGACATTATTAAGTAGATAGAGAGAAGAGAAGTAGTAGTACTCAAAAGTATGTTTTTATGATGGTAATTTTTGTAAATAACGACTGTATCATTCCAACGAAAAACTTATGTACCTAGACTTTACATGTCAATTTATATTATGTGAAAGTAAAATACATATATAGATTAAGGTAGAACCCAGTAAGCTATAAAATAATAAGCAGATTACATTTTATGAAGTTTAAGTTGGGTAGATAGTAATTCTAAATACATATTCCTAAAACTTTTAGTATTTTCATGAAAAAGTAATTAGGTATGAAAATATCATTATGTAAACACTAAACATACGTTAGGTTGAATGTATAAAGTATAAATAAACTGATGTTTCTGGGTTATTTGAAACATCAAAAAAACGCGGCCGAAATCGCAAGACAAATCAAATATAGGTATTCATAAAGGAACATATCGTTTGGTATATGTTAATACATTGTATAACGTAAAGTTTATATATATTATACATACAAGAAACGTTGTTGATGGATAGTTGCGGAGCGTGGTGCGGTGTCGGTGACCCCTCGGCCCCGAGCCTAAGCCGCCTGCTTTGCTCATCGAGGCCGTCCGCAAGTCGCAACATTCTATCTCTTTTAAAATACGAATCAAAATACCTACTACTTCATTTGTGATTAAACCCAATTTCCCTTCAAATAATCTAATCTGACAAATGTAATACACGATATGGGTGAAACGCCTCGTGTACAGTGATAAGAAAAACAATAATTTTGATAAGAATATAACCACCTAAGACTTTCCCAAAAATATTTTAAATCATCCATGGACTTTATTCAAATATTTTAGCCATGAATTTAATATCAATAGCAGTATCGAAATATAGCAAACAATATTTTCTATTGGAAATTAATAGCAGCTAGGTATAAAATTGCCACAAGATACTAATTGATACCAAGGTAACCAGTGACCAGGCGCCACGCAGTAAGTGCACAGAGTTACTAAAGTCTAAATTTAGCGTATGTCATCATGCAATAGATAGTCGGACAATGCGAGACTGGCGTTAAGACAAAAAAAAATACGGTCTAGGGGCGTGTGATTCGTTTGTTTGCAAATCCAAAAGAACTCACCACCGTCTTGAAGTCGGTGACTCGGTGTGTTTCTACTAGTACCGCCCCTGCGCTCACCTGCAAACACGCGATTAATGCGCTCATGTACTAAACCATACGTTTAGAAATCAGAAACCCCTCTATGCTTTAGGAACGGTTTATTATTAGATTTGTATCTTTCTGTTTATAGCACACGGCCTTCTCAAAATTTGTTCTGACAATTCATTTTATATTTGTAATAAGAATGAATTCCTCTCATTGAGAGGTATGTAGAGCTATTTGAATTAACGCTCAAACAACAAATCTTATTTTCTAAAAGTAAATCGTGGTGGAATGAAATATTTGTATTACGTAGGCACTTTGACGCTCTGATTCCGCTCAGTCAGGCAGTGAGAGCGCACCAATCTGTTTGTAGGTTGATAAGTCACAAACGTACATTTACCGACAACCTATTTGTGTCTGTCCGCCATCTTGTTTTTGAATGACGAAATGATAGTTTCATACCTACGGCGCTCATTATAATAAGTCGAGTCTCGAGAACGCTATGCCATTGCAACCTAAATGCATACAATATGTCCATAAAAAGAGTCGGTCCATAACGTACACAAAATAGCTCGTATTAATGTTATAATTACTCACTTTAAATAACTCCGATGAGCGAAATTTAGATTAACAACCATCTAAATAAATAAGATCATTTGAATATCCCTTAAAGCAAAACAACAACGTATAAAACCAGTGCCCTGGCGCGGCAAAATGACGCGTCAATAGGTCCACTGAGGGGAGAATAAGAGGTGCGGGGAGAGGGGCGGACGGAGGCGAGACACATAATGGAATTACATATCTACATCACTTACTTGGCCGAGACCACAATATGTATAAGCTATCTATATATCTAACATAAGCGGTGCGACACAACGCAATGATCAGTTGGCGCGAGGAAACGCAAAGGCTCAGGTGGGTCGAATGAAGTTTGCATTTTCAGCATCACGATAATAATAATATGATAAAGATCGTGGTAAGTCAATGGTTAAATCTCTTAAGTAGACACGACCATGTCCACAGGGTTTATCATATTATTAGTTTTTCAAATTGACTATCTTACTCCGTAAACAAAATAAAATCACTCGGATTATGATGATCGACATCCTACAGATTATTTTTTTTAAGAATTTATCCATAAGTACTAATATTATAAATGCGAAAGTGTGTCTGTCTGCCTTACCCATTTCACGGCTAATCTATAAACAGACTTGGACGAAATTTGAAACAGAGATAGCTTGCATCCTAGAGACGAACATGCACAAATCCGAGGATTTAACGGGATAAAAACCTAAAATTTGGATATAATATTGTAAAATGAATATCAATTATGAAAAAAAAATTACGATTAGAAATGCTAATATTTAGAGCGCCCATATCATCTAAATTTCTAAAAGTAATTTTATAGGTCAGGTGCCGTAACCTAAAAATCATGAATTATCATTTAAGCCAGGCAACACGTATAATCTAAATCTAAAAGAAAAATATTCGAAACGTATGATAAGTAATAAAACAAATACCGTAAATCGAAAAGTAAAAAATATCAGTAAAAGTACTACAAGATGAAATGATGACAACAGCTTTTTATTGACATTATACACAGCACGAGATATGTACGACTCTATTAAAGTGGCGTTGCGATGCGGCCATTTTCTTTTGAACACGTAAGCGTGTGCCTGCTGACGTAGCTCAATGATAGACAGCAATGCCTCTGCGTTAACGATTAACTGAACCAACACGCGAGTAGAGCGCACACGGCACGGGTAACGATGAGACAACAAAAGAATCGATCCGCGAACTTCACTGACTGCCCGCGCCATCTTCGATCTTTTAAAATATTCACTTCACTATAGAACTCTGAAGGAACGTACAAAGGAATGATTTCAATGTTTGCATTGATACGGAAACTAATATAATTAATTTGACTTAATACGTATCTTCTATTCACGCATGCCCACATCGCAAAAATAGATGTTTATTAATAGCTCGCCGCGGTAAGGTTGATTTGTTATTTACAAAGGCGATTGTATTGGTATTATTTTCAAGGCGTTTTCCAATATGATATCATGTTATTGAAGAGTGTTACTTGCTAAATTACTGAAACGAGTAAGTAGTAATACCTAATATTAAGAGCAAAGTTATTTCTGCAAGTGGGATAGATACAAAGGTAATGCTGACCTTGGCGCCCAGAAAGCGAGCCTCCAGAAGCTCCTGCTTGCGAGGATCCAGCGCCGCCTGGAAGTGCTCCATCTTGACGCCAGCGCCTAACAACAACAGATTAAACTCTATATTACGCCCAACCTTAAAATTTATTTAAGGTTATTTTGTATATTTTATAATTCTTTTTTGTATTTTTTGATCTTTCGATCGCTTCACAGTATTAGTATATTAATAATATACTACAAAATATGATCTGACAAATCATAAATCTTTATTAACAAAGAGGGATTGCACAAAATCAACTTACTAGAAATCATAACTCATTAACTAGTATTGCCGCCTTGTCGGTAGCGCAAATACAAAAATCTTTTTGTGGGGCTGAATATTCACCTTTTTTATATTATAGTTCCGAAAAATTAAACAATTACCACTGCACAATTTAAATGACAACACGTATTACCAATTCGAGCCTATCATATAACAATTGCTGAATTCCTTAATGACAGTTTCTATTCAGACGTGTTGAGGGACGAAGGGTCTTGTCGATCAAACTAAGTCAATTGGGGTGCGGGCCTCGAGGCTGAGCCTCTAAGCCCGAGCATTTCCTCACATGTAACGCCTAGCTAAGTTGCTACCTGGACGAGAAGTTAAGCTGAAGTAACCGGCTGTATTTTTAGTTACCCACAAGGTGATGTCGTAAATTGCTACATTGATAATGTTGCTAATACTTTTTGTGCGATGAAAAGAGAAAGTGATGAATTTCTTGTCAGCTCTTCAAAGTATTACTATTATACTAATAGGAATGGATCACAAATTATCTCTATTATATTATCTTTTACGCCAAATGTTGATAGTTGATAGTGATACTGATTACTGAATAATTTTTCTATGACTCGAGAGTAAATTCATTACTTATAACACTCTTCATTTAGTAAAATACTTAATATTTTCGTATTGTTTTAAGCAATAATATTGTATGATCGACATATGAATTTACAGAAATTAATATTATATTGTTTTATATTATGCATAATAAAAAGAATTAAGATATTTAATGGGAATTTCATATTTTGGAAGATACATATTACATATGTAGAGACTGGTAATTCAACCCTTATGTAATAACAATGTTTATGAAAAAGAATCGGTGAAATGGCAAGGGGGTGGGGGGAAAGGGGTTTTGGCGCAGTATCTGGGGCAGACAGTGAGTTGGGAGAAGTTAGGTACGGTTATTTATATAGGTAGGTATGTATGTATGTTCAATGTACATATTGATCGCCTCCCCGGGCCACTCGCCACTATGATCTCACCTCCATCCTCTGTGACGCCTCCCCCTCTCACACCCGCTACCGCATCACCCCTAAAGCCTATACCAACCGAATGTCGAATCTACCCAAAAAGAGCGATGAAACATTTTTTTTAAATTCATTAAATAATAATAGGTTCATATTATTATCACAAGAAAACCAACCACTACCATTATGAGGTTAATGTGAAAGGGTCACGAGACTCACGAGGTCACGAGCAGTGAGGAATACGAAACAGAGGAAAAGAAACTTAGGCTTCTTGTGAGGTGTCATCAGGTCAATAAAGGGAAAAATTCCCTTCGAAATTTCCAAAGCTACTATAAAGTAAAAAATATTTTTTGTTTTCGGAAAGAGTTTTAATTTTAAGCTTTTTAGTGTTTTTAAGAATCAATTCACAGTGAGAATTTTCTCAGTCTCCAAAATAGTTTTGTGCAGTAATATGCAGCATTTGGGTTAGGGGGTTAGGAGTTAGGACCCGAATTTTAATGACGAAGAAATTGCTTACCTTTAATATCAATTGATAATTATTCACCATCAAAACTTCTAGATAGTTTAGGAGTGCTGTAGTTATCCTGCATCGTCAATGTCATGAATCACGATTGAGTACTTGGGGTTGAATTATGAAGTCGTTGCTTCTGGTTATCTATCGGTTTACTATCTATATAAATTCACTATCATCATTTCCAAAATGTCTCCAGTTCAGAAATGCTTTTCCATTCAGCATCAGGACTACTGAGTTGGCACTCAGTATTCAATTGCGTAGTCGTTGCTTACGTTCAATGTCAATTCGCCATCAACATTTACGTAATCCCTATGGTTAAGAAGTGCAACACCCCGCAGGCTGCAGGAGTAGATATTGAAATTTTTAAAGGTCTATCTCGCGAACTTCTAGCCAGTACGTTTTTTTAAACTAAATCAGTCCAGGGCTCCAGGCACCTTGAAGAAGTCGGTGTATAGTGTACCTATAATAGAAAAAAAAACATACGCACCGAATTGGACCTTCTCTTTTAGGAAGCCGGTTATAAACAATAGTCACCAAAGGTTATTATGGTAGGTACTATGCATTTACAAGATATTTCATACAAATGCTGAACTACTTTGAATTCAGAATCAGATCATACTCAGAAACATTGGTAACGAGTAACGAATAACGATCTCCGTAGAGGTGAGTATTATTATTATTATCTTATTAGGTCATGCCAATATCGAGTATAGGAATTGGTTGAGCATTAAAAATATGTACGAGCTACGAGGAAGATTACAAGAACGAGAACGCCTGGATGGAAGTTAAAATTTTAATATTTCTGGTAAAACGCTGTTGCTGGTAGGTAAAACTGAAAGTTTGTCAGGTTTGTTTTCTCTTGTAGGATCACTTTGTTGTCCGTCTGTCTCATGTATGTGTGTCAACTGTCATGTATTTTATGTCAAAAACGACTTGATATATCTGAATTGAAAATACGGAATAGGTAGGCACTATAGTATAAGCAACGGGGCGGTTCGTTGTATGGAGACCCCCGCATTAAATCCTCAGTCGTTGAAACTTGGCAGGGTTGTAGTATGGTATGAACTATGAACCAAAACTTATACAAAAATATCGATAAGAAAATCCATATGGAAGTTAGGTTTTTATTTTTATAACCTAAAACTTAATATTTGTGACTGAATATTTTCTCGATTTCTTTTTTAAATAATAGTAGGTAGTACCTATATTTACACTCAAAATCGAAATATCAAACGAAATAATCATGTAGAACATCGATATTTTAACCGATTTTATTAATCAAACTTTTACGCGACAATGTACGTCTTCCTGCTTTGACAATTGGGTGTAGCATAAAAAACTAACTTCCTTTCTGATTTCATGGATATTTACATTATACCTACGTTTAACTCATGATACTACATCATACTGTAAAGTTTCGTTTCCTGAGGAATTATTGTTGGGGTCCACTAGCTTTTACTAGCCACTAAGGTAAATGGTCTTCTATTTCTGTACTCATTTCAAGTAAGTTTATCTCTATATATGCAAATTGGTAATGTCTGTGACTTTTCGTCTGAATAATATTATGGGTAGTATTTAAACGAGCTTAGTTAAAATTAAAACGAGCTAATATAAATTTAAATTAAAGGATATTTAATTATATAAATAATAAATAATAGCTTACTGAAATACTAAGTTAGCGAAAGACCGTGGGCGAACACAAATATTGAAAATGGCGACTTGAAAATACTAATTTGAGTTTAAATATCGATGTTCTGCATGATTATTTCGTTTTATATTTCGGATTTGAGTCTAAATATACTACCTACTATTATTTTAAAAAGAAATCGATAAAATGTTCAGTCATAAATATTAAGTTTTAGGCATAACTAACTTCCGGATGGACTTTTTGTTGGATATTTTTGTCTAAGTATTGGATCATAGGTACCATACTACAACCCTGCCAAGTTTCAACGACTGAGGATTTAATGCGGGGGTCTCCCTACAACAAACCGCCCCATTGCCTTGACTATAAGCGAACAATTTTCGAACGAGGTCTTCCAAATATCATCTTGGGCAATGAATCATTCGGTCACTTAAACTTTTAATTGCTGACTTAGATTAATTATTGCTTTCTTTTAGTAGTGCATTTTACTTATTTTTTGTGATTTAGTATTATTATCGCCAGTTAAATAAATTTTTCGCAAACTTATTTTAACGCCGCTCGGTTTAGTATTAATGTGCCCCTTCTAAACTGTCCACAGTAAATTTATTTGTCGCTCGCTAAATTTAATTAATATAATTTTCCTTATATCAGTATTAAATTTTGACAGCTGTTTATGTTAACATTTACTGATAAATACCTATTTTATTTAACACTTAAAATCCAGTATAACATTTATCAAAGTCGTGCGATATGATAAAAAGGCATAAAGAGAACAGCTGAGCAGCTGTTTATAGTATTATGACAATGTTGTCGAGTTGCGAGCGGCAAGTGGCAACCATGCCGACAGCGCGCTGAGCGCATAACAACCACCGCCGCCGCACGCAGCGGACATGAACAGAGAAACACCTACCCTTGCAGCGGGAGTTGCGCCGGCCGCGCTCGTTCGGACGATCGCTCATCGCAAACGACTCCTTGAAATGCATCTTCCGACTCCTCTCCAACACCCATTTACATTCACATGTACCATCAGCGCACCAGGACACAATCCAAACACTGTCACCGATTCACAGTTTAAGTTTTGTTCACGTAACTACTTGACCGAAACAAACGCTACCGCGCCGTACGTACGCGCTTTCGACGACACCGCCGGTTTCACGCCGAGCGATCGCGATAAGATTAGGGGAGCAATCCGCAAACAGTACGCGAATGTTTCGTCAGGCGCGAACCGTGCGACAGGCGGCCCCGGGCGAGGACTGGCGCGTGATGCGAACGGCCGCCGTCGTCGCCTCCACCGCGAGACCGGACCTCGCGTCTCGGGGCGAGGATGCGGGAATCGGCTTCGGCGCAATACCAGTCACGAAAATAATAGGAACAGCGAGTGCACCTCAGAGGCACAACGCGACGCGGTCGGTGCGAGCGAGACGCGGATAAACACCAGACTGTTTACTTACGGTGTTCGAGAGCGGGGCGCCGGGCGGGGCGCGGAGGCGATTGCCTGCAATCCGCGCGCTGCAATTACTTGCTTGTACTACACAATTTTATCCTAACATGGCCTCTTACATGTAGAAAAAAATTCCAACCCTTCGGTAAATTACCGTGGTAAAAGCCTGCGCTCGTAATCAATCCATCTGAAATGTTTCCTGAATCTGTACCAGCGATGTTCCTTGCGTAGGTATATGCCACTAAAAAAGTAACCCTATGGATACAGATACAGGATCCAACTTCCAGTATTAAACTTACAAAATCTAACGACAGCATAGAAAAGTAAAGAAGATAGGGCTTCGTTAATCTCTGAAATCCAAGCAATGCGACATTGGCGAAGTAAATAATGCTGTGCTGGCACAAACAAAAGCCACACATCAAAGAACAACAACAAGAAATCTCTGAAGGCTGAATAGATAATCCTGATAAATTATTTTGAAATGAGAACTTTTTAACAGCAAATAGCATCAAACACACTTTACAATGATTATTATGTCACTTTGAAGTTTGAGTCATTCTGTTTATATGTTGAAATAACAATAGGTGGGCAGTGCGTGTAAATGGCTCGGTGGTAAGCAGTTGAACGATCAATCGTCGAGCCGTGCATCGAGCGGTGGTGACTGCATTCCGACGCCCCAGCCTCGTCCCGCGAGGCCTCACCCCTCATCCTTCCGGCGCTGGCCACGTGACGCGCCGATTAGCCGTCGAGTGTGCCACCGCGACCAAAATAGAGCGCACGCATACAAATCTCGCATCTCGTTCTACTTCACTAAACTCTCACTCCTCTTTCAGACTCTTGTCTAACTTTTGCCGACCGCGCGAACTAAACTAGCTTCGAGGGATTCGACTCCTGAAATATTTCATGTCAACTTTTTTCACTGACGCCAAATCTGCAGTTGTCTTGCTATAAAAGCGCAAACGTTCTCATCCAATAAAGAATGCAAAGTTCAGAATAGTAATCAAAATATGGAAGATCCTGTTAATAACAATTCTTTTAAATCAGTGTAAGTCGTGTAAGTACATGGTCGTACCAAGCTATAAGCAGAAGTAAGAATTTAACTTCTGCTTGTAACTAACCTTGTACATGACACCGTAAGATTGCAAAAACCGTTACATTGTAATCTAACTAGCGAAATTGTAAACTGTCGACAGATTACAATCTAACACATTATTTTTCGGTAGATTGTAATCCGTTAGGTATATTTACCCTGGCACTACCTGTTTATTTATGTCGAACCCTAACCTAATCTACAAGAAAGAGACAAGAAAACGTAAATACAATGAATATTTCAAAAATTGACACTCAGACCATTGAACGGTTCACAATCTGTCGACAGTTTACAATTACGCTAGTTAGATTACAATCTAACGGTATTTGCAATCTTACGGTGACATACATAATAAATGAAACATAAGAAAAGGTCAGAGTTCATTTCCAAATTACAACAGAAGCTAAATACTATAAAACTCGTATCGACCAACCCGATATAGGTTTGTTTGACGCAAATAAAATAAAGCGAGGAAATAATGGCACGCACCCAAACAGCAACGAAGTCGAGTGGCGCGAAGTGCCTCGGGTCTCGACACGGCAATTCGCTGGGGACAACCGACGAGCCGGCAGAAGTACGACTCTATAATATAGAGTTCTATCTATTATAGAGTTCGCGACACCTGCTATTACACATAACACAATATGCATGCGGATAGAGTTGCAAATACCGTTACATTCAAAAAGAGAAATATTAGATTCATTTAAAACATTATTTAATATTGCACTTTATTATGCAGAAGACGGTACACAAGCACTGGCAATGTAGGCACTATTAAGATAATTTAAAACGACAACAAATACAAACATTAACCCGATCAATACAAATGTTACGTGGCTAATTAATGAAGCAATGCATAAGAATATAATATAATGTATGTACAGTTGAGTAAATAGAATTATATGATAAAAGGGAATTAGGGCGTATTAAAACTTCGATAAGACGATTTAAATTAAAGAAAATGTACAAAAAAAGCTCAAATGTTATGTTAAAAATTTATCAGAAATCACGCAGGGTTGCCGGTATTAACAAGAAAAAGACGACAGGATCAATACAGGCTGCAAAATGTACACGTGATCGCGTCACTATATAACAACTCCTACCATCAACCGCACCCCTTAACACCCACTATTACTCCTCCCTCAAAGTCGTCACTAAAATGTTCTTTTTCCGTTTTCAGTTATCTGTTTTTATTATTGTCACTAATTATTATTATTTATATCACAAATGTTTAAGGAACGAACGTTGTTTATTTAAAATCTAAACGCAGCCTGTAAGCTCTGAGAGAAATCATAACACTTTGCACTTCGAAACCTGTTCCTGTGAGCGAACGACGACATCCAATCCACCGCGCTTGTTATAGGGAGTTACGATTTGCGAATTTGATGAGTTTTCATAAATCTGTATTCTGCATAGTGCAATACAAAGGGAGGAGTTAACGATTGAAGTGTCATTAACTTACCTGATTTATCAGAATGGATTGTGGCCTGGCGACATCAGATGGTCCAAACGATTTAGAACGTCCTATTCGGATATACAGAATTTTTAAAAGCTTTATTAAAACATACTTGTAAATTTGCGACACAAAGGACTCAATTAACAAATTGGCGCAGGTCAGTCGAATTGTCCGAGCCATTAGTGTGGCTCGTAAATAAGTGAAGAGAGGGTGGGAAAAGCGGAAAGCCTCCACTCGGTACAAAGGGTTTACTTGTACATTGCGAACCCACGGTTACGGTCGATAGCCGCCGGGTCGACGATAACCGCAAAGAGTAACACAAAAACCTAAATTCGGTTTACCAAAATATAATTATTGTTGCTTGTAGTATAACATTTAGTAGTGAAATCGCGATCAAACTATCTGTCGATGTTTCTCCATTGACCATAGTGATCGCTGTAAGAAATATGTGATAAACACAATTTTTTCAATCTCAAAGATACCGTACGCGATTTACCATAATCTCTGTCTTGCTGTGTCTTATTTTTATTTGGGAAAACTAACTATGCTTCTGAATACTGGGTTTTTCGTTGTCATGGAGCTGAACGTCTTACTGATAAAAAAGCTTTGGTTGTTATTGTGGTTAATATTTTATTTCTTAGTCGAACCGGATATTTAGCTTACCTAGCAACGAGAACATTTCTGTAAAAAACAGCTAAACACGACTACGAGTAGGTGTTTGCAACATTCACAATGGCCACATCTTGTTTCATCTACTTTCTAGAAACATTACAGCAAATCGCTAGTCGCGACAGAGCTGTTTAAAGTATGATGATCTAATTTGCTGTAGCATTACATGCCTGGTGTTTGCAATTAAATAGGAAAGGTAATGAAAGCGAAGATAATCTAAGCAATGGTGAAAACGGAAACCGAAACTGATTCAAAAAGTATTTAGTTTATTTAAAATGTTCGAGACTAAAACTTTATTTTTATCATAGATTAAAATCAAAGTAGTTAATGAGGTTAAAAACCAGTAATTTAATAATACTTGCTCTCACATATTGTAAGGTGAACCATCGAGGCGGATAGATGGAACTATAAATAAACCGAACAATACTATAGTGAAGCTGCGAACAGTTTTCAATCCATAAAGTCTGCAGAGTAAAGTACCTCCGAGCTAGTCAGCTCGATGTCTATTTATTTAATCAGACGCAAGCACCAAGACTGAATAGATACCTACGACATCAACTTTCTATTGGCAAGTCGACGTCGCTTGTTGTTTCTTTTTAGCGAGGGCCACTTTTAGGGTTCCGTACCAAAATGGTAAAATGGAACCTTTATGGTGCGACTTTCTCCGTCTGTCTGTCCGTCTGTCCGTCTGTCAGTCCGTCACACTCGATTATTTCAGTAACTACCGAAGCTATCGACATGAAATTTGGAATAGTTGTGTATATTAGTAGCCCAAAGACACTGGAATAAAAAAAAATTGGAAATTATTTTTGTTCTTATTTAAAAAGGGGGGAAAATCGGAGGGTTGAAATTTAAAAGTGAGATAACTGTACTGTGTGGGGTATCATATGAAAGGGTTTACTCTGTACATTCTAAAACAGATTTTTAACTATTTTTAGTCATGATAGTTTTTGATTTATCGGGGAAAAAGTCTAAAAAAATACCGTTCCCCCTCCCTTATCTCCGGAGTTTACCAATCGAAAAATCTGAAATAATTATGGTCAATAGGAATTTATGTATATTTTACAGGAAAACTATAGGCAATGCTCTAATTAGCATAGTTTTTTTGATATTAACAGTAAACCTCTACAAACAAAGTTAGTTTTGCGGTTCATTAACAAAGGTAATTATTACCGTTTTACATCTTTGGTCGTTATTTTTTAATACGTCATAAATCGTAAACCGCAATTTACCTTTCATTCAATCAACTCAAATATTTAAAAAAAACATTTAATTTAAAACTTACTACAGGTTTGTACGGAACCCTCGGTGCGCGAGTCCGACTCGCACTTGGCCGGTTTTTTCACTTGGCTAAGCAGTGAAAAACTGGTATATATGTCACCGTAAGATTGCAAAAACCGTTAGATTATAATCCAACTAGCGATATTGTAAACTGTCGACGGATTGTGAACCGTTCAATGTTCCGAGTGTAATTTTTTAAAATATTCTTTGTAATTACGTTTTCTTGTCTCTTTCTTGTAGGTTAGGTTAGGGTTCGACATATATGGGCACTTAGGTGTTATCGGGTTAATATACCTAACAGACTACAATCTACCGAAAAATAATGCGTTAAATTGTAATCCGTCGACGGTTTACAATATCGCTAGTAAGATTACAATCCAACGGCCTTTGCAATCTTACGGTGACATATACAGTCGGCAGAATTGTGGTGGCGGGTATCAGCGATGCGCACAAGACTATTTGCAACGGATGCAGCAAAATGAGTGGTTCAATGACCTCCAACGAGCCGGGTTTCACTCGTGCTTGTAGAGCGCCCAACCCAGTTCACTGGCCCTATTATAAGCTAAAAGTACTATTCTGCTATTTCTAAATAAGACAGACTAGTAACAAATGACACACACATTGCTAGCAATCCTCTCGATTGAAACTCACTTTATAATTAGCTTATTAAAAAGGTAAATATACTTAGGTTTAATAAACGATAGGGATAGAGTCTTCGAATAGCTAGTTATTTCTACAGGCGTTAAGGGTTGAATGTAGATAGAAATCATGCATTATAATTACGTCCCCAAAAGACCATTGTTGAACTACTCCATTTAGAACTCTACCGTCTCCGTTTAGACTTCTACTTTTCAAAGAAAAACAAACATCACGTAAGTTCTAGACTCTAGAGCTTAGGGCGTCAGGTTTCTCAAATGGACAATCCATACCTACTAATATTATAAATGCAAAAGTGTGTCTGTCTGTCTATCTGTCTGTCTGTCTGCTACGCGACACGACTCGTCCGTTCAACCGATTTTGATGAAATTTGGTACAGAGGTAGGTTGGGTTGTATCCCGGGGAAGGACATAGGCTACTTTTTATCCCGGAAAATTAAAGAGTTCCCGCGGGAATCTAAAAATCTTAATCCACGCGGGCGAAGTCGCGGGAATCATCTAGTCTATGATAAAAAGCTTTAGTACTTAATCAAAGCTTCGATCTAAAAGTAGGTACTAAAACATAAAGATTTGTCAGATCAATTTCCCAGGCCCATTCCAGATTAATTAACTAAGTAAATATTTTTTTTGATTTTGCAAAAAATCTGGAATTTGAAAAGTGGACTGTAGAGTGAAAAAGCTTGCTTCTCATGATAAAATTACACGATGGGCATAGCCGCAAACAAAAATCTTGTCACTACTATAAAATGCTAAGCTCTTCCCCCAAGTTGTCATTGAACATCAAGGTCACAGGGGTGCGCATGTGCCGTAGGTACTTGTTTTCAAAGAATAAAGATTTTCTTCAGCAAAATAAATAGAACTTGTCTTTACACTACTGGTACTGATATTAGGAATATTGATCAAATATTAATTTAAGTTTTAACTCTCTGAGTTAATGGTGACATGTTTACATTTTATGCGAGTCTTTATGGTGTACTCTATTTTAAAATTCATTGGATTTATTATACTTACTATCAATTAATTACCAATTCTACGATCATTCGTTTCGTTTCGTTTAGCATTCGTTAAATTACTGAATTACAATTTACAACCGTGTTGATTTCGAAACTTACCAGTAGTTACCATTGAACATAATGTATGTTTTGGATGTATATTTAGAAGAACTCTTGAAAAATATAATTTTATCAAAATTATACATTTGATAAATCCATATTTTAATGGGTTCTTGCTGGGTGTTTATATGGAATAAGGTGGAAATGGTGGTAAGTGTCCAAAGCATTGACCAATAGTCGGAAATTGGGATTGACAATCACAATAGGCCCTCCATCTCGATATATTGTGAGTTGTGACATGCTGCTCGTAATTCTAAACTTAGTTCCAAATTTACAATATGAACAAAATAAGCTGATAAGTCTTTTTAAATAAAAAAATATAAACAGTGAGACTAGGGAGCAATAATAAGACATGGAATTAGGAACGAGATCCTGTGGGTGTCGGTCCTCGGCATCGATCCGCGGCTTATGTACCCGTTTTACATACTTCCTCGGCCCTCGCGAGTCGCGCTCTATGTAAAGATTTCACTGCGATGCGACAACGAATGCACATGCACCGCATAGAATAAACAAGACCGGTACATAAGCGGTTGTTTCACGGCTCAAATTCCTAAGACTTCTCCAGCACTCGTTCGACGTACACGTGTGGATATAATAATATATTGTATGTGTAGATAGTAGATACGTGATACGCGGTCAAACTGTAGCTCCTTTCATTACGGAAAACTTGAGAACGCTATATTAACTGCGCATCGTCTCGGCTCATTATACCTACGTGGCACTTCTTTAGACATTACATATTGTGAATTAATTATTGTATGTGCTACTTTCTCGCGTGCTAAGTCGCTCCACCCTTCGGCTCCGACCGGCATTTATTATATCGATGTTCGCTACAGAGTACAGATATACTTATACCTATGTGGAATCGTTATGGGGCTAACTAACCATGGAACGAAGTCCTGTCGGCTTCCTCGAAGAGGATCCCTATATTTGATACTCGTTTTGCGCCTAGTCCTAATTCGATAGATCAATTTGAATGAATATTAACTATAGTACGCGTTTCCGTAACCAAGCACAACACTACACGAATTTATATTAATTGGTCACAATAACTACAAAGATTTTTTTAAAGAAGCAACCGTATCCTGATGAGACTTCGTATGAACAAAAAAAACCGGTCAAGTGCGAATCAGACTCGCGCAAAAAGGGTTCCAGACCACCATACAATAACTCTTTAAGGTATAAATAACAAGAAAGATGTAACAAGACCGTCAACAAGACATAATAAGCTGTGAAATAACTGGCTTACATACGAGTATGGTGCTAATTTGCTAAACTGGTATAGCGCCTGACAAACAATTCGAAAACCCTATGAGTACGGAGCCCTTATTAACGATTTTTAGATTTTTTCTATGCTTGTGCAGTGAGACCTTGCTTCTTGTCAAATTTCATGATTATAGGTCAACGAGAAAGACCCTAAGGTTTTCATTTATTAGCGAGTATATTAAAATATGCGGCAAAAACGGCCGTATGTTTTGATTGTTAGAAGCTTGATGTTTTTACAGCTGCAAGGGACCGTAGACCTAGCTTTGGTCACAAATCACAAAACTTTAATGTATGAGGTGTCGTAGGACTGAGGCAGTTAGGCTAATCTTCATATCGTGACAGATGGATCTGTGATTTTTAAAAAGAGAAGCAGCACCTTTTGTAAAAAAATTGAGATTATTGAAGCGGTGTCGACTGTCGAGTTTATGTCCACTAATCAGGTTTTTTTTTTAATTTTATTTTAGTACTGACAATAAAAGAAAACCGCAACTTACATAAACAAAATTGGTAATTGCATTATAGGTAGTTGTTATTCATATTTTTTCTGATAAACATAAAACGTTCCTATTTATAACTCAATCAAATTACTCAATCAAAGACCATTTTCGCCCAAAGCTTCGAGGCTCATTTGATCACCACTACAATCCATACGGGAACGTGACGTTTTGATATTTGATTGATTTTGATTACGATGGACCCTGTCTATCATAATATATGTATATTCTGTGCCTGTGTTGTACACTTATATAATTTTGTTTGAGAAAACTCATATAAATTAATGTGCATAAATCACATAAAGAAAGCGCATTGGGTATTTGACAACTAGTCAAATCAGCAACTTTTACTCAAACGTTACAACGCGCGCTTGGTAGTATGGGATTTTGTAAGAAATACTGAATTGTGACGTCATCAAAGTTCGACGCTTTAAAATGGTTAGGGACGTGGATATTACGACTTTTGGGACACCTCTATTTAAGTAATCACTAAAAATAATTGACTAGTTGTTAAATACCCAATTATTACAAAGTAGGTAGTAGGTTACTTACCAATATCGATATGGAAGTATAAATTCTGTATATATAGAAGGTACATGTATGTAAAATTAACTTTTAATGTCTTTGGACGGTTATCACGAGTTAATAATGACTTAGCTTACTTTTGAAATGAAGTTTCTTATAGCCGCTACAACATGAATTCGCAAAGGAGGCTATAGATCAATAAGTGGGTTGGAACAATCTAGAACTCTTTTATTGATTTGGCTGACGACTCATCTGTGGACTGTGACGCTTTAACCACGTGATATTATGCCGAGTTAAAGGGATACATGTAGTAAAGCGTTATTATCTATTTATGTGTATTGTAACGTAGTTTAATGCAAAGGGTGACGAGGGGTGAATGAAAATCAATACATACTTACGCCTTTTTAATAACCTTGAAACTGTGCATCGTAAATCGCAATGCCTCATTGAGTCACCCCTAGCAGTAGGTTCCATGTTTATAATTAGTTAGTCGATATATCGATATTTAAACATATTGTGCTGTACTACTAATAAGGTCTCAACATCACCTGCACTTTTTTTTAAAGCCAGGTAATAAAACTGCTCAAAAGGTACACTGAGTACTGACCATTGCACTTTTTGTTGCTATTATTATTATTGTTGTTTACCATATATTATTCAGTACAGGATGTAGCTGTACTGGTGTATTTTTTTTAACTTAGTAATGCAGAATTTGTTTGTTTACTTACCTGGGTATAGCACCTTTTCTGTCATGCCGATGTTTCTAAAGCGGTATCCATTGAATCCTGCAAATAAATCAGAATCCTACTTTAATAATCAATCACGTCAATTTTCTTAAATTAGGCAACAATTGTGTTCAAAATATTAATTTAAAATATCCACGCACTATAATGCAATACTTTTAAAAGCATATCATAATCGATTATTTACACTTTACAAAAGTCTCGATCGTAAACAACCAGAAGCAATAAAAGCTGTTGCCCTTGAATAAGTTGGGGCTGCAGTTTGCACCTGTACTGATGTACTTACTGATGTGACCATTTATAACAATAAACGATTCGAGTAGGTACTTATAACTATAAGAAAATGTAAAGGAACCCTTATAGGATCACTTCGTTGTCCGTCTGTCTGTCCGTCAACCACCTTTTTCTCGTGAACTCATGGAGGTATTAAGTTGAAATTATTCTATACACATATTAAAAACTAGCTGATGCCCGCGGCTTCGTCCCCGTGGATTGAGGTTTTTTGGAACTCTTTAATTTTCCAGGATAAAAAGTAGCCTATGTGCTATTCCAGACTATATAATCTATCTCTGTGCCAAATCCAGATCCGTTCAGCCGTTGGGGGGTGATTGAGTAACAAACATCCATCCATACATCCATCCATCCAAACTTTAGCATTTAGCATTTAAATTAAATTAGTTATTAATATAGATGCGGAAGTGTGACTGTCTGTCTGCAACGCTTTCACGGCCCATCTGTTTAACAGATTGTGATGAAATTTGGTATAGATGTAGTTTACATCAAGAGGAAGGACATAGACAACTTTTTATCCCGGAAAATTAAAGAGTTCCCGTGGGAATAAAAACAACCTGTATCCACGCGGACGAAGTCGCGGGGCATAATCTTGTATCACATACTTAATCTACAGTCCCTTTGAACTGTAAAAAAATCAGTAGTCCTAAGTCAACAAAATCAAAAGAAAAGGCCGTGCTACAAATTTTGCATATTTTGACTTTCCAATAATAAATCAGAAGCATTAGGTTTCTGAGTTATCAAAGCTGTACTGGTGACACTATCATTGAAAATTTTAACAGCTTATATCTCAGAAAGCTAACACTCAAGAAAATTTGTTCCCATATAAGTTACTTGCTTATATTACCTGTTATTATTCTAGCTATTAATTAAGTAATACAGGTTTTATGAGGGGCCACACCCAAAAATGCATTTTGTGTTTTTCAGAATAATAATCACCAATTCTTACAATTTAGCTAACTATCATGTGTAATAAAATAATGCCTGATTATCCTTATTAGCATGTTTAGTAAAAAGCAGAATTATATTGAGGGTCATGGGATAAAAAAGGCTCGTTTCTAAATTTTAGAAGGTATATTTTAGAAGATGATGCTTATCACGCTGTCTGTGGATTTAGGTTTTTAGTAAAAATTGCTGTAAGAATGTTTTCTGGGACAAAATAATGTCCTACCGACCAAATTTCGGCCATGGCGGCCAACGGATGGCTTATCTCTGTCTCGAGAGATAAGCCATCTGCCTAAATAAACCTAAATAAGCTTAAATTGTGAAATAGTTATGCTTTTAGATATTACTTAATAAACGATTTTATGAAGAAATCGTGTAATATTTCATGAAACAATTCTGTTTCATTTTATGAACTCATATTATTTCTACAATCTGTTCACCACATAGGTAGGTATATATTATAAACCTTTATTTCAAATTCCAACTAGGTTTTATTTAACAATGTTTATGAACACAATATTACAAGTTTTTATAAGCAAATCGTAGTTTTGCTTATCTTGATGGCCAGGGTCTGAATGAGGTATGATATAAAAACTTGTGCATATTAGCGCAGGCACTAATGGGGCATTGCGGTCTGAACAGACACATGTTCAACCTAAAGCTCTGAGAAACAGATGTGTGCAGGCTCTGCTGTGAGGCTGAGGAAACACCTTTGCACATTATCTGCTACTGCCCCGCTTTAATCCACAAACGTAGCCTCCTCCTAGGGAAACACCTTGTAGACCCTGAGGAGGCCAAGAACATCCTAGCCAAAAATCTGCTACTGTTCCTAACAGCAAGCAGTATTGGTCAGGACCTTTAGATAGTGGCGATCACAATTATTAGATCGGCAACAGTCAAAGTGATACCGGGTCTCGTTACAGAGCCCTGCAAAGCTGCATCATCAAGAAAGAAGAAGAGGTATGATAGCTTGTGGAATAAGATGTTTGAACATATTAAACATTTTGATTCAATGCTTTTGCGCTGCCAGCAGACATTTTGGGAAGTGAATATGAATGAACCTAAGGTGGGTGCATGCCTGAATTACCTGCCTTACAATTTGTCAGTCACTGACTCTAGTCTAATGCAATAGGTATTAGTAAAAACAAAATTTTCCTATTTCATACAGATATATTAATAGTAATTGTATTTGTTATAAGCCTGCATTTTATGTCCCACAAAACATAATTAGGTATTTAATTTTTTAATGTTTTACTAAGTCAAACAGACTTCGATTTGTAACTTTTTGATGATGATTTACAAATAGTGTGGTACACATCGATGTGGTAAGAACCACATCAATGATCTTACCTGTTTTGTTAGCAATGCTCGATAAATCCACTTTATAGCACTGAGCGGATTTTCAAATGCTTATTATTTTTATTATCAATTTATCACATTAATGAAATGTCACTGCAATAAGTGCGAAAATGGCGGCGCACACAGATAGTAATTTGTAAACAACAAAACACTAACACTAAATAACGATATTAGTTTTATATTTTTACAGATAGTTTTACAGATAGTTTTATATTTTTGCCATATAGCTTAACTTAACTACTAAACACACAACAAAACAATATGGTAGGTACTTTAAATTTCAAAGTATTAAAAAAGTAAACGTCTTATTTTCATCAAAGGTATTTTAATGGTAGCACCGACCCATACAATTTTAATCTATGCACCGAAAAAGAAGTGTAGATTGTCTCTGATGTAGATACTCACTGGGTACTTGGGTACCTAAAGAGTCTTTGATTAAAGCACAGACATTTTATAAATCTGTGGATTAAAGTTACTATTTAAGGAGGGTAGAGGTAAGGAGAATCATCTGTGTATAAGAAATGTTTCCGTTACATTAAATTGGGGGCGCAACATTAGCATCAGGGTAAAGGACTTGTCCAAGATTGGGCCTTGAACATGAACCAAGATGATTTTAATACACGTGAACAGAGATCCTAAAATATGGCTTATTGAATAATTTACACATTTTTAAAGGACCCCATTTTGGAGAAAAATATTATTTTATTTTGTGGCTTTTTTAGATCTTTGCCTGAATCTTATCAACAGTAAAATAAAAAAAACTTGTTTTTCTTTGTCATGTATGCCACAGAATGATTGTCAAATGTCAATGTCAGTTTTGTATGACATTAAAGTGACAGTAACAGGTATCAGATTTGATAGATACCTGATCTATACATCTAGGGTGTGTTCCACTGTGCGTTCACAACGATCACGCTCACGACCGCAGTTTTTCCCGTTCTTCTTGCGTTACTGTCGTAAATATGTGGTATAATAAGTGGTATGGATTGTAGAGCGTTTTGAGCGTGTTGAGTTAGTAAAAAGAAAGCAAAAGATTTAAGAGGTTAGGTTATAATCTGTATAAGCCTTGAAAATAAACTGAAATAATTATTGTTTCAATCGATTTATATTGAAAAAAATTATAATTTAATTTTTTCAATAAGAAAACTAACTTAAGATGGCTAACTTAATTTTCATTTCTAAAGTTAGTTTATATTATTGGCAATCAAGGAAAAATGTATACATGTATATTAATTACAAACTGCAATTAATTTTTCTAAACTATATTTACCTGTGTAGGCACGTTGAGCATCAGCTGCAGAAACATTCACTTCTACTAAAATATCTCTTTCCGCATGAAATAACGTAAGTTTCACGGTCGCCATCTTTGATGCTTTGAGTTTTGAAACTCCCGCTAATTTTCTCAACGATCACGACGACCCTTTTTAGATGGAGTGTCGCGAGCTTCGCGTGAGCGTAAGTCATGACGTCATAAGTGACGGTTTCGCCGTGACCACAACGACCGCGGTCATTATGTGGAACGACTAAAGAAGCGATCGTTGTGGGCGCTTAGTGGAACGCACTGTAGAAAAAGTTTTAGTGTTGCCATCCATCGAAAAATATTTTCTACAAACGATATTTTTCATAATTAATTTTAAAAAAAACGGGGTTCTCTAAAATTATTATTTAAATGGCGTTTAATGTTATATATTTTTCTCTTTCACGTGATAGCAGTTTGGTTCTGGTTCATTGACACTCAGAATAAAAAACCACCCTCCATACTGAACTGGGACATGTCATTTAAAAGGAAGCGCCAAAGCGCCAAATCGTCAGTACTTTTATAAAAACTCGTATCTCAGTTTTTATCAAAATTGACGTTACCAAGTTAAAAAAATAATTTTTTTTTTGCATTAGTACGTAAAACACGTAACTCTTTAATACCACAGACAATAGAATTCGTTTTCAGGCGGAAATATCTTTACTCCATATTTAAGTTTTTTTTTATTTCAATAATCTCGTATCCCCGAGATACGAGTTTTTTTGAAATTTTATCTGGGGCATAACCAGAGACAAAACCGCGTAAATAGCTGTCAATGTCAAGTATTATTGTTTTACCTTGTTTTACAATCCATCGCTCTTAATCCATGCTAATATTATAAATGCGAAAGTGTGTCTGTCTGTCTGCTACGCTTTTCCGGCCCATCTTTTCAACCGATTTTGCTGAAATTTGGTATGGAGGTATGATATATCCCAGGGAAGGACATAGGCTTTTTATTCCGGAAAATTAAGGAGTTCCCGCGGGAATCAAAAAACCTTAATCCACGCGGACAAAGTCGCGGGCATCATCTAGCTATTTATAATTAGATCTATTAAAGTGAAGTTCCCGCGGTAAATATGTATTGTGGAGTCTAGCTAAGGCAATGACAGAGGCCGCAAAGGAAGCTCTACACCTAAAACAACTTTTAGATGATATTGGAGTGGCTAAACAAACTGTGCCAATCTATAATGATAATTTGGCTGCACAGAAGTTAGCCAACAATTTGATGACTGGAAAAAGGTCCAAGCATATAAGCATAAGGGAACATTTTTTAAGGGGCTGTGTCCAAAAGAAACTGATAACGATCCATTACAATGACACAGATTACATGGAGGCAGATCTTTTAACATTACCACAACCAAAGTTAATAAAACTGCTCAAGATGATAGGAGTCACTCAGACCTTGGGATAGACTTTGATTAGGTATACCTAATCAAAGGGGATAGACCCAGATCATCGTGAGGGGGAGTGTCATAGATAATAGTTCAAATTTTTTTATGAAAAGACTAGCGGACGGCCGCGACTTCTTCAATTCCCACAGGCACTCCTTAATTTTCCGGGATAAAATAAATCATGTCACTCTCCAGGTCCTCATCTATACCCAGGCAAGAAACTACGTCGAACTGTTGCTCTTTTCTCTCTTTTTAAAGTCCTTGAGGACTTTAAATAGAAAGTTTGTCACGTATGTCACGTAAATGTGAAACACATATTTTTTTATTTTAAACCAGATGCCCAAATACTTTAATGGCTATAACTTGAAAAATGAATAGGGGTAAAATTTTGAAAAACTATGACAGGTATTTTTTTATTTTTTACCGAAAGCCAAAATACCAAGTTTCGTTGATATAACTTGAAAAATATCTTGAGAAAAGAGGGCTTTCATACCAACTTTCATTCCCTATTTCTACCCTTTGGGGGCGAATTTTCGTAAACTATAAAACACGTATTTCTTCATTTTTAACCCGCAGCTCATATACCAAGTTTCATGGTTATAACTTGAAAAACGATGGACTTTCATACAAACTTTCAACCCCTATTTTACCCCTTTGGGGGTGAAATTTCGAAAAACCCTTTCTTAGTGAATACTTAATTAAACATACATATCAAAAATTCGCAGAACCGGCAGGATTTGAACCTGCGTCTCTCTGGGAATCACGCCCCGAGCGTTTAGAAACTATCCTCGTGTGTGAAGCACTGTAATAAAATTATAAAGTTTTGAATACCTAGTCTTCACAAAGAACACACTCTCCAAATTCCATGTCTCTAGGACCAGCGGTTTGGGGTGGGTTTGGGCTGTGCGTTGATATATAAGTCAGTCAGTCAGTCAGGACTTAGTTTTTATATAATAAATAGACAATGAGTTCATACAAAAAACTCTTAACTAATAGAAAGAAATCTGAGATAAGTGGCAAATATCGTATCTCAAGTAAAACATGAATAAAAAAAAATTGGTAACTCTCTAGGGCGTTACCTAGTCTGATTTTAATTGTCCTATTTCAACTCAATTCAGTCCTGGTTAAATATATTTGTAATTCCCACAACGGAATTTTCTAGCAGTTTTTATGAGCTCCTGTAAAATTACGCATTTTGAGTTACGATTTTTTGTAAAAGTACCGACGAAATATTATTAGAGTAGGTACCACTACCTCTGTAGTCTGTGAGAGTAGGTTTGAGAATTATACAAGGAAAGAAAACATTCGTCATTATTTTGTACAGTACCTACGTAGGTTGTTGAGAATTCTTTAGTCGACAATAATTATGTTAATTTTTTTGACTCGGCATACTTCAGGTTCATCTACAATTGCTACATTCATACCAAACCCTTTGCCAGCGCCACTGTGCAAGGTTTTTGAACTGTTATTTATAACAAACACTGGACACTTTTTACTTTTAACTTTTCTCCCATAAGAGATGATTCTTCTTACCTCCACCCTCCTATTATAGAATACAGGATATTCAAGTCAAGAGAATATTCTATGTTTTTACTCTATGCAGTAATTTATATCTAATGCTAGTCGACTGCGGATCACGAGGTCCTGGCTTCGATTCCCGGTCGGGCATAAAAGTTAGGTATTGGGTTTTTCAATTAAGAAATTCTCAGTGCCAGCCCGGAGTTGGAAGTATGCGGTGTTTCAACCCCGTGCCTCGGAGAGCACGTTAAGCCGTCGGTCCCGGTTATTATCACTAACGTGATAATAATCGTTACAGCCCGCCAACCCGCATTGGAGCAGCGAGGTGGGTCTAAGCTCTAATTCCCGCTCTCCTATGAGAGTGGAGGCCTGTGCCCAGCAGTGGGACGTTAATAGGCTGTAGTGATGATGATGATGAGTAATTTATAGGGAAGGGCAGAGACAAGTAAGGGAACCATAGGTTTTTGTTATGTATATTACTCGTAGACAGAGAAAGATATATAGACGGGTCGTCACCGTACACAGTATGCGAAAGCGATAGTTTTAACATAACTACATGTACAATATCAGCTATATAACAACCCTTATTGCCATCATACAATTTTTATCATATTTTGTGAGAAAACTGCTATAGCTCATTACTAGTTGGGAGTATGGCAAATAAGTGTCAATAGTGTCAAACACTTTGATTAGGTATATAGAGAAGGATGTGTTACATTTTACTCAATTATACTGTTATACGATGCATTTTGTTAATAAAATATGTACTACTATGTTTTGACTATCCTTACTTATTGAAAGCTACGTTTTTAGAATGAGACAGGTGTATTATGTTATTGCGTGAACGTGTCAGGCAATTGTCATATGACGTCATCAAATTTTGCTATTGAAGCCAATTTTTTTGTAGCCGTTATATGGCGTCTGTATTGCTTCCGGTGTTTTGGTTGTGGCTAATTACCAGTTTTGTGAATATTTTCATAATATTTTTATGTGTTTTTGCTTAGTTTTGTGCAGTTTTGTGTAATCAACAATGGTGAAGTGTTCAGTTGTGGGGTGTCGTAATAATAGTATTGTAAAACGCCCAGGAATTTCATTTCATAAATGAGTAACATAATTGTTTTTATTTTTCTTTTTGTGGCGAGTATTTTAAGTTATTTCAACTAATTATAGCTTAGTTTCTTCTTTACTGAATCCAAAACACGTCAATTTTTGCGTTATCCCCGAAAATTTGGATTATTTCATTAGTTTTTGTTTAAGTGTTTAAATAGTGTGGGGATTGTATTGTTTACAAATAAATTGAGTATCGATAAAATTAAAATTTCATATCACTCTTACTGTTTCTCACTCAGAGGGGTAGAGAGATGCAATTGAACAGTCAGCTTCTACTTATAATATTGCCAAACTCATTTTAGGCTGTAGCGATGATAACCTTGTGATTAACACACCCGATCTCCGGGATGGTGTCTCGTATTCGAAAATTACAGTGTCTATTCAAGTGGTTTTTGGTCCCTTCATTGCAGTTATTGTGTATCATTTCAACGAATTACTATTTTTGACTGCCTCGTTGGTCTAGTGGTTAGCATAGTCGACTGCGGATCACGAGGTCCTGGGTTCGATTCCCGGTCGGGCATAAAAGTTAGGTATTGGGTTTTTCAATTAAGAAATTCTCAGTGCCAACCCGGAGTTTCATACAAAATTTCACCCCCGTAGGAGTGGAATTTTGAAAAATCTTTCCTTAGTGAGCGCCTACGTCACCAAAGGAACTTACTGTCAAAATTTCAAGTTGCTAACCCCAGCGGTTTAGGCTGTGCGTTGATCCCTTAACGATTTAGTATAGGTACTTTCACTCCACTCTTCCATTTAGTATAGGTACTTTCTGAAATAAACATCTCCATATATTTTTTCTCCGAAAAATTATAGAGAGTTCTTCTTTAAAAACAAATTTTGAAATGGAACTGCACCCGGCCGCGTACACCGCGCGGCCCACTGTCTACTTACTTGCTCTCCTTCTATCCTAGTGTTTACTGCCTACGTGTTCTACAGTAAACAACACACTGCTTTGCTAGCGAGCGCCAGAGTGCCACGTGTCCGACAGACGTAAAAAAATTCTCATAAGGAAACATAATACAGAGACCCCTTAAATATCTAAAAGGGCCTTTTAATGTAAATAAACTTTCCAGACATGCATACAGTGTAAGAGACCGTTGAAGTAAAAACATAAAGAAACCTTCCTTAGTTGATTAATATCAATATCATACCACTGACGATCGGGTACCTTTGGGTACCATTGAACTTCGCCATCTTGGCTTTCCTAACCGCAAACCGACAATTCTTCCATACAGAACAAATCTTGTAAAAAAACCGCATCAAAGTCTTGCATAGTTTTACACTTGTAAGCCTCTTCAATATTCGCCATACATGTTCTATGGAGAAATAAATTCCGCCATCTTGAATTTTTTCCTGTTCATCAAGTAGACCTTCATGTCCCGGGCATCAGCTTGTTCATTATAAAATACGAATACTAGTGTTTTTCAAAAATTATGTTTAATTATTTATTAATTATATTTCGATAATTTTATATCGAGTATATATTTTTTCTCCGAAAAATTATGGAGAGTTCTTCTTTAAAAACAAATTTTGAAATGGAACCGCACCTGCCCGCGTAGACCGCGCGGCCCACTGTCTACTTACTTGCTCTCTTTTTCTTTCATTTTTGATAGTCACTGAGTTAGAGAATACGGGCCCTGATCATCTTTTGCCAAGAAACCACTCTTCCATCTTTTATACTCTCTGAGATAGACACCGACGAAATTAGTATGGCGGCCATCTTAAGTCCGCCATTTTGAATTTTTTTTCAGCACACTGTCAATTGGATGAAGTTTCGAGTGACATTTGGTCGAGCACACCCCACCTATCTTGAATACCCTGGCTGTGCTCTTCATCCGTCTTCGAAATCCTCAATCATCCTTTTTAGGGTTCCGTACCCAAAGGGTAAAAACGGGACCCTATTACTAAGACTCCGCTGTCTGTCTGTCTGTCTGTCTGTCTGTCTGTCTGTCTGTCTGTCTGTCTGTCTGTCTCCAGGCTGTATCTCATAGACCGTGATAGCTAGAAAGCTGAAATTTTCACAAATGATGTATTTCCGTTGCCGCTATAACAACAAATACTAAAAATTAAAAAAAAATATATATTAAGGGGGGTCCCTATACAATAAACGTGTTTTTTTCGTATTTTTTTGCTCAATATTAAAAACGGTAACAGGTAGACGGTTCAAATTTTCACAGAATATTAACTTGTATATTACCTTTCAAAATAAATAATTAAATATCAATAAAGTAAATATTAAAGGGGGGCTCCCATACAACAAACGTAATTTTTTGATATTAACAGTAAACCTCTACAAACAAAGTTAGTTTTGCGGTTCATTAACAAAGGTAATTATACCTACTTCTTGAGTACGGAACCCTCGGTGCGCGAGTCCGACTCGCACTTGGCCGGTTTTTTCCTCCAAATAAATTTTTGTCTTCTATACGAAACGATGAGTAAAAAAATTTTTTCTCATACAAAAAACATCAATTCACGCGGACGGGGTCGCGGGCATCAGCTTGTTCATTATAAAATACTAATACAAGTGTTTTTCAAAAATTATGTTTAATTATTTATTAATTCTATTTTGATAATTTTATATCGAGTATATAAGTATCGACATAATCAAAGGTATCGATAATTCAGCCCTAATGCCCGCATTAAGCTCCGCCCATGCGCCATTTTAAGGATAACGGAAGCTTCAATTTAAATATGTTAGGGCACATCCTTCTCTATATACCTAATCAAAGGTCAAACATGCACTAACATGATTTTAAACTATCGCAAGTTTTTATTACAAGTGAAAACAAGAAAGAAAACGAAATTCAAATTGAATGTATTTTTAATCAATATGTTTCGCTTTTTACATACAATTCAATTCACTTCCGGAGCGGACACCCTTAAAATAAGTTAAGTGCGTCTTGTAATAAGGGAAATAATATAAATTAAATACTTACAGATTAAAACTAGTTTAATTTATGAATATAATGATCTTGTAGGTACAGAATAAATATATATGTATATATATAACGTCTTATCACTTTAATAATTATTATTCTTTTAGTAGCAAGTCCACGAGTTTAGTGGAAAAACAAGAAATAATTAATAAAAAACAGCGTCACGCATAAAACTTGTATTGATCAATAACTGACATAAAAGAATCAAGTGTTGTTATGATACAAAAGCTTCATCGTAAGGGTGGTTACCATCATTGGATAGGCATTATTATAATTAATCTTACGAATTGCTTATTCGCAGCTATTATTTTTACTCTATGATATTACCTACTCCCTTAGAACACGCACCTTACTTATTTTAAGGGTGTCTGATTGAAAATACATTCAATTTGCATTTCGTTTTCTTTCTTGTTTTCACTTGTAGTATAATATTGCGATAGTTTAAAATCATGTTAGTGCGTGTTTGACACTATCGACACTTATTTGCCATTCTCCCAAGTCCCAACTAGTAATGAGCATTAGCAGTTTTCCCACGAAATAGGATAAAAAATTTATGACGGCAATAAGAGTAGTAATATAGATACAGTACATGTAGTTATGTTAAACTATCGCTATCGCATACTGTATTACGCTGATAGCAAGTCTATTCTAACCTTTACGGCTCAGATTAAAAATCTGCAGGACCGCGCATCTCTTGCATCATAGAACAATTAAACCTCTAGAATCAATGCCAGCGCAGCGTGTAACCGAAAGGGATAGGTTATAATAGGCAAAACGCTGTAAAGCACCAAACACGTGCTTTAAGAACAAAACCGTTACACGCAGAAAGGGACAAAAGAAAACATGTTTTTTTCGCATTCTATCTTGTCTAACATCCTAACACTGCATCAGCTCTTTCATGTGGGAGTGAAAAGGAGATATGGCGTCGTCTATACATCTCTCTCTGTCTACGTCTTGCATCAATCATTGATGCATCGCAATCACCTCCGATTGGCTGAATTTATGGTATGCTCTTTGATTAGGTATATAGCTATGGATGTGCCCTAACATATTTAAATTGAAGCTTCCTATAACCTTAAAATGGCGCATGGGCGGAGCTTAATGCGGGCATTAGGGCTGAAATTATCGATACCTTTTATTATGTCGATACTTATTTACTCGATATAAAATTTTCAAAATAAAATTACTTAATAAATAATTAAACATAATTTTTGAAATACACTAGTATTCGTATTTTTTAATGAACAAGCTGATGCCCGCGACTCCGTCCGCGTGAATTGAGGTTTTTTGTATGAAAAAATTTTGTATGAAAAAAATTTTTTACTCATCGTCTCGTATAGAAGACAAAAATTCATTCGGAGGAAAAATACGGAGAGAGCTGATGATTGAGGATTTCGAAGACGGATGAAGAGCACAGCCAGGGTATTCAAGATAGGTGGGGTGTGCTCCACCAAATGTCACTCGAAACTTCATCCAATTGACAGTGTGCTGAAAAAAAATTCAAAATGGCGAATTTAAGATGGCCGCCATACAAATTTCGTCGGTGTCTATCTCGGAGAGTATAAAAGATGGACGAGTGGTTTCTTGGCAAAAGATGATCAGGACATGAAGGTCTACTTGATGAATAGGAAAAAATTCAAGATGGCGGAATTTATTTTTCCATAGAAAATGTAGTATTGAAGAGGCTTACAAGTGTAGAATTATGCAAGACTTTGATGCGGTTCCTTTTAAAAATTTGTTTTTAAAGAAGAACTCTCCATAATTTTCCGGAGAGAAAATACATGGAGGTGTTTGTTTCAGAAAGTACCTATACTAAATGGAAGAGTGGAGTGAAAGTACCTATACTAAATCGTTAAGGGATCAACGCACAGCCTAAACCGCTGGGGTTAGCAACTTGAAATTTTGAAAGTAGGTTCCTTTTGTGACGTAGGCGCTCACTAAGGAAAGATTTTTCAAAATTCCACCCCTACGGAGGTGAAATAGGGGGTGAAATTTTGTATGAAAGTCCGTCATTTCTCAAGTTATCTCCAAGAAACATGGTATACGAGCTACTGGTTGAAAATGAAGAAATACGTGTTTCACAGTTTTCAAAAATTCTACCCCCGAAGGGGTGAAATAGGGGATGAGAGTTTGCATGAAAGTCCTTCATTTCTCAAGATATTCTCGAGTTATATAAACGAAACTTGGTATTATGGCTTTTGTTAAAAAATAAAGAATTTTTTCAGAATTCAACCTCTAAAGTGGTAAAATAGGGGTTGAAAATTTGTATGAAAGCTATAGCTATGAAATTTGGTATATGAGCTGCGAGTTAAAAACTAAGAAATACATATTTCACATTTGTTGAAAATTCGAATTCACATTTGGTGAAGTAGAGGACAAAAGTTGGTATGAAAGCCTTCATTTCTCAAGATATATTACAAGTTATAATAACGAAACTTGGTACTTTGGCTAACGGTAATAATAAAGTACGTGTGTCACAGTTTCTCAAAATTTCACTCCCAAAGGGATAAAATAGGGATTGAAACTTTGCTTCATACAAATTTTCAACCCCTATTTTATCCCACTAAACTTAATATTTGGAATTTTGGTTTGAAATAAAGAAATAGGTACCTGATTCACAGTTTTTTGTAAATTTTATCCCCAAGGACGTTTAATAGATAGTTCGTGCTTCAATCACGCGCAACAGATCAACGTTAGTTTTTGCATGGGTATAGTTGAGGATCTGGTTAGTGATTGGATAGTCATAGGCTACTTTTTATCCCGGAAAATAAAGGAGTGCCCGCGGGAATTGAAAAAAACTCATGCCACGCGAACGAGTGACGCTCAATCACACCAGAACGGCTGACCGGTTTTGATGAAATTTAGTACAGCAATAGATTATAGTCTACACATAGGCTACTTTTTATCCCGGAATAAGTCCTTAATTTCTCAAGTTATAGCCATGAAATTTGGTATGTGAGCTACCGGTTAAAAACAAAGGATTGGTCCTTCATTCACGCCACAACAGAGCAACGGGTATTTTGCACGGGTAGTTGAGGACTTTATCCCGGAAAATTAAGAAGAACCTGTGGGAAAACAAACTTATACAACGCGAACGAAGTCGCGAGCATCCGCTAGTGGATAATAAAAGTAGACAGATAATAAAAATGATTTATTTCTAAAATTTATAAAAATGCAGACATGTTAAGAAAATCTCAATTGCAGCGCAGCGTTGAGGACTCTGAACATAAAATATATACATCTATATAGCTATACACATCCAATGCAAAAAATCGCATCTCAATCGGCCCATTACTTTTTGAGAAAAAATGGTAACATTGAAAAATAAAAATCACGTTGCAGCTCATCTTCATGGACTAAGGTCCTACATACCTAGGAACCTTCTCAGAAGAAAACCGCGTAATTAACGGTCCAGTAGTTTTCAGGAAAATGGTAACAACAAAGTGCACAAACAAACGCACACCCCTTAGGGCAAGTACATATTATACCGTCTCCGTTCCGTCTTGGGTAAAAAATGATTACTCAAATATTTAAAACCGGCCAAGTGCGAGTCGGACTCGCGCACCGAGGGTTAATTAATATTGTTCTCCGCAAAATGATAACTACATATTATGTTTCCATTTGTAGGCTTGAAATCAGGTCTGTTTATAGCATTTAGCCATTTCATCCTTAGTTTAAGATTTTTTGGGAATCTGAAACAATTGTAAAACATTAGTTAAAATGATACACAATAACTGCAATGAAGGGACCAAAAACCACTTGAATAGACACTGTAATTTTCGAATACGAGACACCATCCCGGAGATCGGGTGTGTTAATCACAAGGTTATCATCGCTACAGCCTAAAATGAGTTTGGCAATATTATAAGTAGAAGCTGACTGTTCAATTTCATATCTCTAGCCCTCTGAGTGAGAAACAGTAAGAGTTATATGAAATTTTAATTTTATCGATACTTAATTTAATTGTAAACAATACAATCCCCACACTATATAAGCACTCAAACAAAAACTAATGAAATAATCCAAATTTTCGGGGATAGCGCAAAAATTGGCGTGTTTTGGATTCAGTAAAGAAGAAACTAAGATATAATTAGTTGAAATAACTTAAAATACTCGCCACAAAAAGAAAAATTAAAACAACTTTGTTACTCACTTATGAAATGAAATTCCTGGGCGTTTTACAATATTATTATTACGACACCCGACAACTGAGCACTTCACCATTGTTGATTACACAAAACTGCACAAAACTAAGAAAAACACATAAAAATATTATGAAAATATTCACAAAACTGGTAATTAGCCACAACCAAAACACCGGAAGCAATACAGACATAAAGGTCATATAAAAATTGGCTTCAATAGCAAAATTTGATGACGTCATATGACAATTGCCTGACACGTTCACGCAATAACATAATACACCTGTCTCATTCTAAAAACGTAGCTTTCAATAAGAAAGACTAGTCAAAACATAGTAGTACATGTTTTATTAACAAAATGCATCGTATAACTATAATTGAGTAAAATGTAACACATCCATCTCTATATACCTAATCAAAGGGTATGCTTGCTGCGTCAATGGTTTTTTTTTTTTTTTTTTTATCCACTACAAGTTAGCCCTTGACTGCGATCTCACCTGATGGTAAGTGATGATGCAGTCTAAGATGGTAGCGGGCTAACCTGTTATAGGGGCATGGCAGTTATATTAAACCCAATAGTGGAAGAGTGTTAACCAATCAGAGGTGATTGCGATATAACAATGATTGATGCAAAAAATACGCGGTCGCCCTGCCAGTGCCGTTAATCTATGATAGTCCATAGATAATATCTAAAGCAAAGAGAAGCAAAGATCTAAAGAGTATCATAGACTAATAAATCTGTGACCCTCACGGGCGAAGTATCCTAGTTTAAGTAATCTGTGGTTAAAAATAAAAAAAATATAAACCATAGAAACCAGAGATATAGAAACCTCAGATAGAAACTATCCTAATGTTACTTGTCTCTGATAGAAACCAACATGAACATGATAGTGTATTTGTTGAAATCATATTTTTTATTTCAATTAATGATAGCAAGAGCATGATTGTGATTATAGACTAGTACATTACGTAGTTAAAGCATGTCGTTTATAAATGATCCAGTATTAAATATAATCGTAGTGGGTTTCCATCATAAAAAAGGTTGCCAGGTAGGCGTCATTCCTTTCAAATCAATAGTAAATAATCGAAATAGTTTAATGCTTAGTTCCTAAATATGTGTACCTATTGCGCTGCCCTTTATTCTTAATCTTATAATTGATTTTTACTCGATGCTGGGACACATTACGGTTATCATTATATGTACGAACATTAATAATTTATGTTTTTATTTCTTAGTCTTATGTTTGACTTTATTTTTAGGTTGAACATTGTTATCCTGAATTAATTGCTGGCCGTCCTTCAGAGCTTCCCGCGGCTTGGCGTTACCTTCCTGCTTTGGCCTTGCCCGATGGCTCTCATAACTACCTCTCGGATACGATATTTTTTAGTTTGCCAGGCTTGACAGAACCTGCCCACACTGTGTATGGTATATCATGTTTTCGTCAAATCCCTGTAGAGGTCTGTCAAATTTATTTTCTTCTAAACTAAGTTTAAATGTCCTCCCAACAGGATTTCAGCTACAATAGCCAATCCCCACAGACATCAATCATTTATATGGGGAGATATTATAGTACTAAATAATGTGTGTGCTATCACAATGTGCACTGTGTACTGTCTTAAGTTACTACTGTTAGAGTTTAGACTATTCTAAAGATGAAAGAAGAACATGCCTCAAGCACAGTGGTGAACTATTTGACCATGGGCTGGTACCTACTTAACCAAAAACCTGATTTCTGGCCCAACCCTGGAATCAAAACATCATCTGGAGTTAACATGTTAACTACTAGACTAACAAGGAAGTTAAATATAAATGAAAAAAAAGAGAATGAAATAAGTATCCTAGCGTAGAGGGTAGGGACCGCTATTTAATCATGTCACTCTTTTATAAAAATAAATATTATTCTTATTCTTAATTTATTTCACGTAGTACAACTTGTGCTACTTATGATAAGTCGCAAGAATCTACCACTGGTTTTGAAAAGCTGATATACTATTTATTATTAAAACTGTTAATGTTCATCAGTATTTGTTTATCACTCATTAACCACTAGATATTTTTAATTCTACAAAGATTTATTCAAGATCAATGAGTTTATCATATTTCAAATGGTTGGCAAAGTTGTCTAATGACAGAATATTATTGTTGAACTAATAATTAGTCTTTTGTTCTGTGTTAAACAAAAATTATATTGCTTGCAGCAAGTGACTCAGAAGACAGAAGACATGACAAGAAGTTCTGTTCAAAAAAGTGTTTGTGTAATATGCCGGGCCCCTCTTTTCGGTCGTCTTGCCATAAAAATGGAATTAGTAGTGAGGGCATGGTTCCTGCAGGGTGATTTTTCTCAAACAAAGCTACTGGAAGATGCTTTTAAACATTTAAATAGCTGCCCTGTCCAAATAGACCAAACTCTAGAAGGTATGCACAAGTCAATTACATCAGTTACTTACACGATCTATATTTTTAACAGCTATATTGAAAACTAGATGATGCCCGCAACTGTGTGGATTAAGATTTTTTGATTCCTACAGGAATTCTTTAGTTTTCCGGGATAAAATATATCTTATGTCCTTCCCTGGGATACAAACTGTCCCTATACCAAATTTTATCAAAATCAGTTGAACAGAGGTGCCGTGAAGGTGTAACAGACAGACACACTTTCGAATTTATAATATTAGTATGGGTATTAAAGATTTGGTTGCCCATAAAAGTTTAGGTTAAAAAAATTTAAGGCAATAATTGAAAGTTATTGGAAATTGGAATTGTTCCATGTTGGGTCTAAATTAGGGACAAAATATAAATCTGATAAGTTTCTTATCCTATTGTTTTTTTATTTTAAAACTTAACAACCGAAATTAGGAGTAATTTTGCTATTTCTATATCTAATTATATTTATAACATGATTCTTTAAGGCTATAAAATTAAATGGTTAATTTTCCATTGTGCACTACAATTTTGAAATAATAAATTGTTGTAAGTATCTCCCACTATGTCAGCCTCACAATTTAAATTCCTTAATTACAGGTTTGTCGGTACAAAAAATAGTTGAAAACTGGCGACACAAAGCTTTGTTGCTATTCAAACTGCTCCTGTTGCGTAGAAAAATACTTATTTATGGGTCTCCTGCGGGATCTCTGTCAGCCACCCTGTTGACTCTTGTATCACTATTGCCGCAGTGCTTGGAGCATGGATTGTCACAGTCTGCTAATGTTGTGTGAGTAATATGTACAGCATGACTGACAATTTTACTTTGGATTGCATATTCCAACCCAAGGTGCCTATCATCTGAAGG
Source organism: Erebia epiphron (assembly GCA_963932025.1). Lineage (NCBI taxonomy): Eukaryota > Metazoa > Arthropoda > Insecta > Lepidoptera > Nymphalidae > Erebia > Erebia epiphron. The sequence goes on along the minus strand of OZ009948.1, from coordinate 35,694,558 downwards.
GGAGATTTGTTTAAATCAGATTTTTACGAAGTATTTCTTATTTCTTGATGATCTGAATGGCCTGCTGAGCACATTTGATAATCTGTTTCATTTCAGTTGATAAGCGCCCTAAAGCTGAGAGCGTTAAAATGTTGCTCAGACTTTATTTTGAGTAAGAACAAGACAGATTTGTCACAAACTAAAATGTTGCATGTTGAATGTATTGAAGGAACCTTATAATTCAAGTGTAAACAAACAACCAACACCTGAAAATGCTAAAAATCTAGAAGTTATTATTGTCAAGACATATACACAATTCAACAGGAACTTGTAGGTCACAAACTATGTTTTCTTTGTTATTATCAATTTATTTAACCAACTATAGTAACATTTACAAGATAAGTGTTGATTATCGCTAGATTATTCCATAATTTCTATAAGAATATTTTTATTAGAGTGAGTCATAATTGTCAAAACTGCCTCGTTGGCCTAGTGGTTAGCATAGTCGACTGCGGATCACGAGGTCCTGGGTTCGATTCCCGGTCGGGCATAAAAGTTAGGTACTTATTGGGTTTTTCAATTAAGAAATTCTCAGTGCCAGCCCGGAGTTGGAAGTTGGCGGTGTTTCACCCCCGTGCCTCGGAGAGCACGTTAAGCCGTCGGTCCCGGTTATTATCACTAACATGATAATAGTCGTTAAAGCCCGCCAACCCGCATTGGAGCAGCGTGGTGGGTCTAAGCTCTAATTCCCGCTCTCCTATGAGAGTGGAGGCCTGTGCCCAGCAGTGGGACGTCAATAGGCTGTAGTGATGATGATGATGATGAGTCATAATTGTAAGTTGTTTTAGCCTTTTATTTCTCTACTAGGAGTAACAAATTATTATAAATGCTTAAGTGTGCCTGGCAGTCTGTTATCTTTTCATTGCTCACCTACTTAGTCAGTTATGTCATGGAAAAGAGAGCTTAAATAGACATAGGTTACTTTTTATCCCTGAACTTCAAGTTTATAATTTAATATAAAAAATTCTTTTTAAACAACCGACTTCAAACTCCCGCGCCAACTTTACAACAACAAGCACACGCTATACAAAGTACTTATTTTATTGTTGATATTTTAAAAACCGCTTGACCGATTTCGATAAAATTTATATGGGACCACTTGGGAAGTATGCCCTTTCAAATAAAAAAAGAATCATCCAAATCGGTCCACTGAGTTAAAAGTTCTGAGGTAACAAACATTAAAAAGAAAAAAAAACAGTCGAATTGAGAACCTCCTCCTTTTTTTTGAAGTCGGTTGAAAATCATCAAGCCTATAAAAAAGGTGACTAATTTATTGAAATCAAAATTATAAAATTATGGTGTAATTTTGTCTTTTTATAGAAAATTCACTTGATCTCTGCTACTTGAATTGTAATCCTTAAAGTGAATACAATTTTATCAAATTTTAGGCTATCAAGGCCGTTGTCTCCAGTGCCAACAATTGTGCCAGAAGATAAAAGCACTGATGTAGTTGATGGCAGTACAGAAGCTCTTACCGATGTCCTTGTAAATGGTACAAATCAATTTGAGCAGGAACTCTCAATGAAGGAGACTGGTAATATGATAGAGGAAAAGGATAGAGTGAGCAGGCAAAGTTTTGACGACTCCTTGTTATCAGATGTGGTGGATAGGCAGGAGCTGACAGCTGTTAGGGAAAAGTGCCATAGCATTGGTGAAAAATATAAATCACAGAAATGTATACCAGATGCCCAGCAAAGTCCAACCATGGCCAGAGATATGAGTGTTGATGGACTGTACAATCTGACGGGGCAGATTGATCAAACTGAATGTGGATTTCCACTACCACTGTTTGAAGATGGTTACATTTGCTTACCGTACCTATCGCTGCAGTATTTAGACCTGTTGTCGGATCCAAATGTGCAAGGATTTGTCGTTGGCGCGTCTAATGTGCTTTTTAAGCAGAAAAGGCAGTTGTTTGATGTACTAGTTGAGCTTAATGAAATGAGGATAGAAACTGCAGACCTTGGTCTTAGGAGGCAGCTCACTCTGGGTACCGAGGATCTCAGGTTTGCAGACCACGTGGTGCGTCACGCCTCTACTCAGGGTGACGCTTGGATACGAGACCAATTTGCCAGCTATCTGATCTATTTGATGAGGACATCACTTTTGCCAGGTAATTTAGTTTCACTAATTGTAAGATAATGTAATGATGATAATGAAATGTAAGCAATTAAATATCAGTGCTTTTCATTTTGAGGAAACCTGCTGCTTCAGACTTCTCCATCTGCCCTTGTGTGTGTGAGACATTTGAGCCAGCCAATCTTCATTTGTCCTTAACAGCATATGGGTTTCACATTCTGAGACCTGTGCTTAATAATGGGCCGATAATGGATAGTTAGGATGGTTAAAATTATGAAATTGTTCTTTACAAAACTACCTTCATTTTACTGATACTAGACTGCAACACAGTTTCTCAAAAAAGATAAAACACGCTATAGCCTTTAAAATATAAGTATGGGTTTGAATATACTCTTAACAAAATCCCAATTATGGCTAACAAAACTTACAATTTTATTCCCTATACTATGTTGTTATTACAGAGGGCAGCAGGGAGATAGAATCTTACAATACTCAATTTATGAGCGCTTTCAAAGCAACACCGGCGTACGAGAAGTGGTTAAAGGCGACGAATAATGCGGACATCGAGACTTTTATGAATCTTATACCGATGCATCCTTTCTGTGGTCAGCTCTCTGTAGCCGATATGAAACTAAAATTCGCCCAGTAAGTAATCTTCTTCTTCTTCTTCCTACTGGGCAGGTTCCCGCACAGGTTTCCAGTAAGTAATATTTATAGCCATATCTGCACTAGTAAAAATTGTGCCGTTGAAGGTGCTTTTCGTAAGTGAATTGACGTCAAGAATTACGCTTCGAGTCATTTCTCGATTTATTTGGTACGAAGACCCCCTTTGCAGTCTTCTAGGGGTCCTACTATTACGATGGCAGTCACCTCTGATTAGCTAAATACTCTTCTGCTATTGGCCAAAATTCAATATTTGGTCAAGTATCTTCAGATGATCTAGGAACTCTCTCAAAGTGCTGTTTTTTTTTTTTCTAGCTCAGAACTCTTTTGATCATCTTTACTTATTTTTTATTCATCATACTTACCACGGCTTTACCTAGACCACAATCACACCTGATGGGATGTGATGATGCGGCCTAAGATGGGACGCGCTTGCCTAGAAAATGTCACTTTTCAAACAAAAAAAAATCAAAATCGGTTATCCATACCACAGGCAGACACACACGTCAAACTTATAACTTTATAAGACCCCTCTATTTACGTAGGTGTTAAAAACATAATCGTATTGCAGCACAATGTCGACTACGGAGGGCGGGCGTAAGGTGACGGCAGCCGTAGCGAGCACGGGCCGTGCCGTGGCGAGCACGTCCCGAGCCGTGGGCGGGGCTTTGTCGCACGCGCGTGGGGCCTTGTCGGGCTGGTGGAGCGCGCTCACAACCCCCTCCTCCGCCCCCTCTACCGCCTCAGAAAACTCCCTCGACGACAAACTCGACGTGTCAGACGCGGCCGAGCCGTCCGACGCGGAGGACGTCCTCGACAACCTCCACGAGGACAACAGGAAGACCTCCAACCCCGACGCGGACCCGCCCGATAAGGTCATCGACGAGCAGTCCACTCGCGTCGGCAAAATAACAGTCATTTGAAGTGTGATACTTAATTAGTGAATTAGTTAAATCGTTTCCGCATTGTGTAATGGCTGACACCTATTCTGTTTACTGTTCAAAGCAATTTAAGAGCTTGGGACAAATTAATCAAGGATTCTTAGACATTTTTAGCTACCACCCACGGCCCACCACTCTCTGACGAATATCTTTCATTCCATGCGACATGTGTGGAGTAAATAGAGCTTTTTGGTACAACTGCAAGCCATGAAATCAAGAATTGATTTGGATACCTACCCGCGCTAACTTGATTATGTACTTATATGATATTTATTGGCACTAGTGAACCACAATCAAATACCCGCGTAGAATAGTTGGCCTAATTTGACCCAAGCAAAAGTTTTTAGTTCCAAATACAATCAAATGACCACTGTCTTAATGTTTTGTTAATCATATTCATTAGAAGTTTTTATGCAGCTTGTGTGGACGTAACTTCATGAAAACTTAATAGAATGTGGTCTGGCCACAAGTCGAACAATAATTTAGGAGCTGTAGATGGTGCTGATTCTGTAATGAACAATCTCTAAAATAAACTAAAATGAAAGGATTAAAAGATATTGCTAACCCTTTCATAATACTCCCTTTGGAAAGGGACAGAACTGGATTTAAGGCTTCCCTTTTTGTTTAGAGAGATTGTGTTATAAAGAATTGGCCACGTCATTAGCTAGCTTCTAAAATGTAAAGTATATATATGCGAAGTCAACAACCTACAGCTCATAATATAATGACTATCTGGCATAAGTAGCAGTTTTATATTCCAAGCTATTTTAGGCTTGTTGTTATGACTATTTAATCTTCGATTATTATTTGTATATTTGTTTTATATTTGTTTCACATTTTATGACAAAAAATCAGATTTCAAGATATTTCAATTTTTAATAGTTAATGATTTTTTTTAAAGAATCTGCAGATAAAGCGTTCTCGAATATGTACAAACAATAGAAAATCGTTACTATCAATACTTTTATGCAAAATTTGAATAAGAGAACCTTTTTTACCGACAAATTATCTGATTTATTCAAGCCTATAATATAGCGTCCATTAGGCCACTTTTGCTAAACTCAGCCATTGTCAAAAATCTGCAGCGCAGCTTCAACCTAATTTGAATCCATAGACTTATTATTATATACTAGATGAAGCCCGCGACTTCGTCCGCGTGGATTAAGGTTTTTGATTCCTCAATTTTCCGGGATCAAAAATCTCTGGCACCTGTTTTATCTAATAAGATTATAAATTTTAAACGGTCATCAATCATCATGTATAGGAAACCAATAATATAGTAATCATCTTAATATATATAAATCTCGTGTCACAATGTTTGTCCTCAATGGACTCCTAAACCACTTAACCGATTATAATAAAATTCGCACACCATGTGCAGTTCGATCCAACTTGAGAGATAGGATAGTTTAAATCTTAAAAAAACATCAATTCACGCGGACGAAGTCGCGGGCATCATCTAGTATTATTATAATTTCATCCATTTACCATGAAAGAATTATACTTAATTAAGTTTTTGCCACGTTTACGTTTTATTATAATAGAAATATTTTTTTTTTACCTGTAATTGTTTATTTGTGATTATGATGATGTGGCGTTTCGTATCTAAGACTAGTCGTTTTGAATAAATAAAAAGAACCAGTACCTTTAATATATTGATTGATATAATTTTTTTTTTTATCCACTACAAGTTAGCTAATACGATAATTATTAATAATTAATAATTATTAGTTAATTATTACGATATAATATATTCGTGTTATGATCATCTTGGTATCTACAGGGAGTTGGCGTTAATTAAGTGTAAAATAATATATATTACTATCTCTGTTTAAATGTCGTCGACGACTGGTATTTGTCATGTAGTCAGTAGAAGTGAAAAGGCAAACATTAACTTACCTTCGTAATAAAATACGCGGGCAATAATATGTCGAACCCCTACAATTTCTAGCAGATTCAGGCTTTTTTCTTTATCTTACCCAAAAGGGAACTAATTTTATACAAATCTTTGATGCATTTGTTTCATCAGAATCTTTGTTCACAACTTGTTTATTGTTATCAATTTGGACGTGTGAATTCAAATCGTACCAATACGTGTAAACACCAGCCTTTCGTTTGTTCTATTTCACAAAGACGGTTTGCCTATGTTTGTGGTGTATGTATGTACTGATTTAGTTAAACAAGATTGTTCTAGTGTGCGTAAGCTGAGGAGCGATTTCTTGACCCTGAAACAATGTGTACGTATGCACTTCTACAAATACAGGCTAATTTACTTCGTGAAATAGATTATCTGTATTCTATCCAATCATGAGTCCCTCTTTTGGTCCAACGTCTGATCAGTCGCCCGTCGACTTAGTCCAACGCCAGATGAATAGGGCGTTATGTAGCGATTCCATTTCGTTCATTATAGTGATGTAGTTTAATTGATTTTGTTATTCTATAGACGAGTAGTCAAAAAATTGGATGCGTTCGTATATAACTTAATGTGATCTCTGATATATACTTATAAAATTTGTTGATATTACACTTAATTTATAGTAAACAATTTGATTTGATTTCCAATGGGTTTTGTTTTAATATAATTATATCCTACTAGCTGATGCCCGCGACTTCGCGTGAAAACAGTTTTTTAAATTCCCGGGTTAATATTATAATATAGCCTTAGCCATATTAGGCTTTCTATTGGTACCAGAACTTTCAAAATCGGTTCAGTAGATCTAGAGATTACCCCCTACAACGTCACAAGCTTTACCTCTTTATAATATTAGTATAGATGAAACTAATATAGTGTATTGATTGGATTATTATAAGCAACTAGTCTACAGGCTACCTGTAGACTAATAAAGGTCAAAGTACATATATTTTTGTCAGAGGACATTAGGATCATCGTTATTTTAACTATAAACATGATCATATTAAAAAAAAATGTATATTTTCATATTCTTATGAATACCTATATCACAATTCTTGAGAAATAAAATAATAGTAAGCAAATGCATTTACAATGATAAAATGTAAGTACAATCTGGATAAGTACCTTGTCTTGTATATCGTTGGTAGCTGCATCTACCTTTCCGTATACCTACGTTTTAATGGTATGCTGCAGTAACAAATATATAAGAGCGATTATACATAATGTAAAGTTTAAACGTGTTAAGTTAACTAACAGGCCATCGACAATTCGGGCATTTAAATCCGTGGAATAATGCATTTAAACGCTTTGAGCTTTTTCGCGCCGCCGCTGTCCGTGCGTCGAGTGCTTGCTAGCGACGTGCGGCTGCTCCTCGGCGACGGGTAGTCGGTTCCTTCCAGAAGCGACGCAACCCCTCACACCGCCGAGTCGGGTTCGTGCGGAGGCCACGGCGGCCCGGAGTCGAACGAATCCAAGGCGTCCTGCCGCCACAGCCCGCGCGAGCCGTCCGACGTGCCGTGCGCGAGCAGCCTCATATTGTAAGGCTCGATCATGTTCGACAACGACGCATCGCTCGCCTCCCGCGCGAAGTGTACCCGCACCGCATTCCGCTCGCTCTTGCCCTCTGGCAGCAAGTCGAAGTCCGGCGCGCTGCTCCGCGGCGATTCCGCGTCTGTCGTTTCCGAGCGCGGCGAGAAATCTGTGCTCGCCGTCCCGTCCTGCGGACTGCGGTCGGCGCAGTCCACGCCGAGCGGTCTCGCGACGAGCGCGCCCGAGCCGGAACGAGCGGCAGCCGGGGAGGCGGGCGGCGGCGATCGCACCGCGGCGCGGGGTTCGGCCCCGGGCGGCGACGAGACCAGGGGAGCGGACTCGTCGTCGCTCGCGGTCTCGTCGCGTTGCGGACTGCGGTCCCGCGAGCCCGGCCCGCACGACATTATCTTGTCTTTGAACCTCGTGAGTCGCTCGGCGGAACCGACTTTGCGGAGGATGTCGGCGGTGCGCCGCAAGTTGCGCAGCTTGAGGTCGGGCACGGGCGAGCCGTTGTGCGTGGAGTCCTCGACGGAGAGCGAGCGCGCGGAGAGGCGGCGCGCGGCGTCGGGCGGGTCGTCGGGCAGGCGCAGCGAGGAGGGGCGCGGGCGGGCGGCGGGGGCGCGGCGTGCGCGGGGCCGCGCCGTGAACGTGATATGGCCCTCGTCGTCGTCCTCGTTCTCGACGCTGAAGCTGACGGCGGGCGCGCGCGGCTCGCCGGCCTCGTCTGAAAGGCAAGGCGCTGCGTGAGGCCGCGGACGCTCGCGAGCGCGCCGGGCGCCGCGCGAGCGTCCTCCTTGTAACTTCGGGGCGGGAAAATGAAACTACGTAATATTCTGTTCATGTTCTATTTATTTATCATTTATATATTTATTTATCTACGGAATGCTATCTTACGTATTATATACGATGGAAGTAGACGTGTATGGTATGCAATAAAGATATGTCGACATTCATCAGATCTGGCACAACAAGGATAACGACTTCAAAGTGCGAGTTCCTATAGGATATGATTACTTTCAGTAATCGAAACACGACGCTAGTTGAAAAACTTTCAACATTCTGATTATAATATACCTACTTAAATCATTATTATTTAAATAAGTACTCTTTCATTTAATTTCTGTATGGTATTTCAATACATAAAAACTTATATATTACAATAACAATCATTTAATGACGTGTATAAAATATGTTCCTAAGGGCGAATCGAAGAAAAACACATTTTAGTAAACCTGGGTAAAACTCACAATGTAAAGGATTGTGGAGAAAAGGTTTCAAAATGATTATGGCACATTTAGCATCATTAAAAAAAAGTCGAAGTGTGCTCATAATATATAAATCACAACCGAATAAAAAGGCCACAGCCAACACAAATCTTAACTTATGATCTACATTATTGCAAAATAACGGGAATGCTAAATGATAACTAACCTACATATTATTGTTCATCTAAATAATATATTATACATCACAATAGCCTCGAGTGCGAGCAATTGTCTACATCACATAGTGGAATTTAAATAAACAATTATTAAGTACTCTTACTAAAATAATTCATAGTAAAATAACCTAATGCATAATATGACATCCTCAAGATGTTCAAACTCATAGGCTGCTTTCAAATTAGAGACGTGTCACCCCTAATTATTGATAGTACATAAAATTACCCTATAAATAAAAGTACGGCAAAAAAAGCTTACAAATAAATTGAATCTAAAAATACTGATAGCTACATAAATGAAGATCTAATACATGTATCTACTCTTACGATGGCAACATGAGATCTTTTTATTAGTCTAACTAATATATTAAAGTTTCTTGTATTTTTTTTATTATAACTGGTTATAGCACGTGTCAATGTACTTAACAAGACACTAGTATTACTTAGTTTAATGCGAAGTGTAAGTTATTAGTACGTACAATGAAAGTAAATTGGGGATATCAAGCATATATTCTAAAAACTTGACAAATAAAATTATTACTGTAATTCTCCCCAAATTAAGCGTTTGGTCAATTCGCGTGACAATATACTCCAACAATACAAAAAAAAAATTAAACAAATTATTTCCTTATTTGAATAGGAACATTACTTTTCTACTAAATCCGTTCGAGCTTTTTCGCTCACAATTAATGTTGATCACACGTAATAACGGCCATATTTTTAAGCGTAAAACACACAGGGAACGGTCGCGGGTCGGCGCGGGCCGGGTCGGGTGTCAGGCTGGTTGAATTCCTTGTATTTATATGGACCACTTCACACAGCGTCACCCGCCACCCCCGGCCGCCCCCTATGTGTTTTACCCTTTAATAAGAATGCTACTTGCTTTTCGGATCAGTTGTACCCACAGTAAACAGAAACAACCAGTACTGAAACTACCTAGAAACAGCTCACTCACACAAACATGCGCATCGACGAGACCCCTAAGCGAGTAGTGAGTGCCGCGTCATCGCATGTTCGATGCGCATGTTGTGTGAGTGAGCTGTTTCGAACGTTTCTAGGTAGTTTCAGTACTGGTTGTATCTGTTTACTGTGGTTGTACTGTGTACTAGTGGTTCGCCCCGAACTGAGACCTCGCGGTATCCATAAAACGAATAAACTTTTACAGAGCCCCATCTATTGACATAATTGTGAAGTTCTGTTAAACTGACTGAATGCTGAAGCCCATTAAAAATTAAATAATTTCGTTTCCTTATAATATTTATCTAATTTTAGTATTTGTTGTTCAAGTACAGGATATAATTCAAATAATTGATCTAGTTTCAGTCTTAGCCTTTCAGAAAATTGAGAGTTCTGAGGTCAACTTTGGACGTTAGAAAATCACCACTTTGAAAGCCCCCCATTTCGTCAATTTTAGGGGAAAAATTTAAACAAAAATATTTTTAGACTCTATTCCTAATTATCTTTAAAATGATATACCGCAACCATATGTAACGCTATAAAAAATCTTTTACTTCGCATTCGCTTCTATGAGAGCCCCCCTGAAATAAAGATTTTTATAACTTTTTAAGCCATATTTGGCGGGAGGCCATCGGTTTACATATTATATTTATATTTGAAGTAATTACGTTCAGTAATTCAGAAGTTAAAAGGCTCTGACAGACAAACGGATAGGGTTGCTAACATTTCATAAGCGAAATATAGTATTTTTCGGACTAAGCTATAAAAAAATATAGTACACTTCACAAAAATAGTATTTTATGGAATATTTTTGCGTACTATGTGCTTCTTCAACAGTATATAGTACGCAGACCCGAAATACAGTACAATACCAATAATAATAGTATTATAGTATGGTTGGCAACCCTAGGACGGACAAGTGCAAATTCACTCAAGTAGACTCAGAGACCTTCGCTTCGCTCGGTCAAAAATATATTCAAAGATCGTGAGGCATAACTTTGGATTTGTGTGTGTGTCATTGTAAAAAGGAGTACAAAACCTATAGGTGAGGTAGTAGTAACCACACACTAACGCAAAGCTCAGCGTAAGCCTCGCGAACGCACGGTCAGATAATTGACTTGATAGAAATACTCAAAGGTCTTAAGCGGCATAACGCGAGTAAGCCTGCGTAAGCAATCTTTTCGTGCTAATGCGTTAACGCAAGTACCTAAGGCTGCCTTTAAATTAAGGTGCGGGTCGATTGCTGAATGGCGGCTTATTTGAAGGCAACCTAAGTGTGATCAGCAAAAGTCGGCGATTAGCAAAAAACGAGTAACGTGGCACCAGTTACACTTGTAAGTTTTTGCTTAACTAGCTTACGAAAGTAACTTATAAGAGTATGCGACTAAAAAGACTGTTTACATTTCGTAAGTTACTGGTGTCCTAGGTGAGCGACAGAAGCGACGCCATAGAAAACAGACGTATCTACGCGACAACGTCTGTCATTTTCTATGGCGTCGCATTGCTTCTGTTGCTCACCTAGGACAACGGATTACTCATGTAAGCGACCTACGTGAATATATTTACAAGCATAAACGTGGGCTTACAGGAATACATCATCGGGTACGTTTACAATAACGTGGTCGGGACGCTCGCCCTCCTCGGAGGAGGTATCCGTGAAGCCGGGGGAGGGGGTGTGGAGTGAGGGAGGGGTGAGGTGCACGGGGGAGCTCGCGGAGGGGGTCTCGCGGATGGTGCGCAGGGCCTCACCTGAGGGCGCCGAGGGCTCGGACTGTAAAACGTCCTCCATTGCCTCTTCGTTGAGTGTTTGGAGCGCGCCGCATATCATTTGCTCCTCCAATGTAACCTGTTTGAAGTGAAGTTTTAAGCTTTAACTAATTTCCTATTGATTTATTGGAAACACACAAATACTAAAATGAATGAAACATACAATGAAGAGAGGGCGCTAGGTGCGTACGCTAAAACAAGCGCACGGAGCGGGTGTCCACTGCGGACGTATATGTAAAACCGCATAATATGAAAACCAGACACGCACGCTCGGGCTAGCGCTGCCCATACTGTTTTTCAATAAAGACGAGCAGTAGTTTAAGCGTAGGCCCTAAATCGATCTGGGAGACAACCTTTTTCTCCATTTCCGCCTATTCTCTGATATAAAGGCCAGGGGTTCATAGGTCCGTATGAATACGTGTAATACGGACTAGCGTAGAAGTTGAATACTATTGAAATACAGTGTACCGGATTGGTATTCTTGCACGCGCTAGAACGCACTCTATAACGGCCTTAGGTATATGTATAGCAACACTATAATATCGAAGGGTTTGTTAAATGGACACAGAAATAGTTTCCGTCAGCTTCAAAGTTACTAACTTGATTGAGATAACACAATTTTTCAACCCAAATGAAAACTTATAAACTGATAGTTTAAAAATAAACAATCTGTTCTATACTTTTCTACAGACACAGTACAATGACACAAAAACAAGAAAGTCAAGATCTACAATGGGGGAGATGCAACATACAGACAAAAAAGACATGAGACATCAAAGTTTTTTAATTCGACTTTAAAATATTCCAATCCAAACAGAAACATATTTCATGCAAAAAAAAGAAAACTATGAGAGTGTAAAATAGTTAGGAAAATTAACAAAAAATATTGAAAATTAATAAAAAGTCGAAAAGTGAATTGTGAATATCGAGATGCAAAATTTTGTTTTGTGCCAAAAACTTTAAATAAATCACCTGATATTCCGTAAAAGGCTGCAAGAGTAAAAGAAAACGTGAGGGGAATTTATTTTTAAGAAAAAACTATGCTTTTTCAAATAGAAATAGGAGTCAAATTTTTTAGACCTGACGGTTTACCATTTTGCATATATTGACGAACAATAAAAAAAGACAAGTTTTATTTACCTGTTTTTCAACATTCGTTGGTCGGCTTCGTTGGTGCTCCAGAGTAGATCTTGGTTTGATTGTATCCGTTTCAGTTTCATTTGATTTCTCAGTTAATACTGTAAATATTTCTGTCATGGATTACAATGTTTGATGAAATTGTAGCTTATTACTCTTATCTATTTGGGTTGATTAACACAGATACATTGCGAAGAGACGATCCGAATTTTCTATCATCATGACCTCCTCGGTGTTACCGCCAACGGTCACCGCTTAGCGTCTGGATCCTGCTCTTATATGGCTCGCCATGCTTAGGCTTGCACAACACCGCCTAAGCTTATTTAGTTTAAGTTTTTATTGCTGACACATTGTGACAAGTTCAGTTATGTAAGACATGACATAAGATATTCCAGTGTATGACATGAAAAGGACAAGTATAATTATAGAAAACTCTTAAACACACTTTAAGAATTAATATATACTTTTACTTCTATACTAAATCTGCTTGGAATGGTGAGGTTTGACCAAATATTTTATTATGCAGCAAAGTTGTTTACATTGTGTATTGGGAACAAACAATGGCTGATTAAAGCTCATGAAAACATCATATATTTTTCTCAATCATACGTATGCCACCGTTCAATAGCTGGAGAAACCTCATTTTTAATGATTTTACGAACACACTGCGCTTTAACCGCCTTATGCAAGCGGGTGACAAATATTGGATTGAATCGATACATAACGTAATTACCTACACGAAATAATTAAGCTACGCGCATAAGAGTGCGCAAGTCTTGCGTATCAAATGGTTTTTTATTCAAGCGACAAGTGTTCTTACTCAAATAAACTTTTACAAGTCGAGTACTTTTGAATTGTCAAATTAATCTACCACTATTGGTTCAACGCCATTTCTACTGACAAGAGCCGGCCAGAAAATTCACACTGACAAACTAATAAATCCTAGTCTAATTCAGCGTGAAGTATAATATTATCAGACTGTTAATAATCAATATTTATATTACGTACCAGTCACAACAGGCGCGTTTACGGGCATACCCGACTCTAGCTCACGCAGATTCAGGATGAGCATTTTGAATAGCTCCCAGTCACCGAAAGGCAGTTCTAGTATCTGCATACAAAAGTTTAGTGGTTATTTTAACTGTAGGATGTTTCATGAACCGTTTATAAAGTTGAGAAGATTTTGCTTAAGCACATGATCTTGAATGTAGCGGCGCTATATTGTCCAACCATTTATTTTACTTTTGGCAGCTCAATTCAATGATGTTCTAATGCTTTACCGATTTGAATTTTGATAACAATCGACTTCCTTTATGAAGAAGTTTCACACATTGATATTAATTATCTTTGAACAACATTTTTTATTGTTTTATAAACACACCCAAGCGTTTAAATGACTAAGTCTTGTATATTAATGTATTTATTAAAATAAATTATTTATATGCAACAGTACAGTAAATGTATATGAATCCGTCAGGTCATAGAAACCATCCATCGCCAAAGGACTATCGTGCTTAAAGGACTATCAAGAAAGCTATTGTTGAAGCTCCGTGTCTATTTTTGGAAAGGAAAGTCGTACTTGTAATTACTAGAGATTTCGAGTTACGAAATATCGGATAAAAGGGAACGTCGTTTCACTATTGTAAATAAAAACGATATGCGTCTATAGAGTATTGCATTTTTGTCGATGGTTGCCTATCAAAAATTATTATGACACTTCATAGACGTGCTTATGTCAATAATAATTTAGTATAAAAAATGCTTTTTAAACAACCGACTTCAAACTCCGGCGCCAACTTTACAACAACAAGCACACGATATACAAAGTACTTATTTTATTGTTGATATTTTAAAAACCGCTCGACCGATTTCGATAAAATTTATATGGGACCACATGGGAAGTATGCTCTTTCAAATAAAAAAAGAATCATCCAAATCGGTCCACCCAGTCAAAAGTTCTGAGGTAACAAACATAATAAAAAAAATAAAAAAAACAGACGAATTGAGAACCTCCTCCTTTTTTTGAAGTCGGTTGAAAATAAAATGAATGGTTGGAAAAATATAGCTGTGTTAATGACGCACCGGTTTGAGGTCGTTCAGATGGCAGACGGAGAGCACAAGGCCGCACACGCGGTGTCGCTGCAGCGCCGCGGCCGCCGCGACTCCGCCCGCTCCCAACGCGCTCTGCACCACTCGGCACACGCGCTCTACGCTCAGAGTCGACAGCCGTAGCGATGTCAGCTCCGTCTGGTTACAAATCGTCGTCAATTAGGCGTCAGTATCTCATTGATGTAGTCCACACTACCCCATTCAATCGCACAATCAACGGCCCAATGGGGAGGGACAGGCAAAGCTAATCTCAGATGGCGCCACCCTCGCTGGTAACTGTCAGGTTCATTTGCGTACATAATTGAGGTAATTAGGCGTCCTATTTTAATTGAATCTGGGAAAAAACCAGTGTATGTGCTCTTGACATATTAATATTTAATCGGCAGGTCTAAAGAGCGCTACATAACCTAGCCGATGAACTTTCCAATTTTATTGGTTCAAGGCTTTGTACCATAGTCTTCTTCATTCCTCATCAGCAGGAAAACGGAATGCACAACATTTAGGCATTATAATGAATTAATCTAAGAAATTTAGAAAATGAAACTATCGCATAAAAAATATACGGTGTTTGACAGGTAAACAACACCAGCGACGATGCGACACCTAGCGGGATAAATTGGCAGTGTCCCTCCCCATTGTCTTAGCATTTCGACCTTGTAAAGGAATCAGCCAATTGGGCTTTTGATTGTGCGATTGTGGCCTTATATTTTGAACCTTTGATTGTAGCGATTGTGGCCGTTATCATTTGACAGCTTAAAATATATTACTCGAACTGTTTAAGGAGTTCATACATGTTTTTTGACGTGCAGGCATCTATGAACTCCTTAAACAGGTCGAATTATCCGTTTGACAAACGTTTACGATTTCCTTACATGATCAGGGGGCAAGTCTTTTAGTGTTAATTCCTTGAAATATTCCTATTGTTGTATCGATCTCACAATTTTAGTCCTGCCATGAAACCTCTACGTGGTAGACATAATACTGTGTTTCCAAGCAAGATTTTCACACGGAACACCGTAAGAGTAGTCCTAGTTCTTGTCCTCCATAGAGAGCAGCCAGCCGTAATTGCAAGAGCCACTGATAGACTTCAAGGCCCCAACCAAGATAACCAGTCATCAAACCAACCCGCCCATTCGAAGTAATGTAAAAAAATGGCCGCTGGAGTGTTATTACCGTATTTTTTACTAGATGATGCCTAGATGATGATGTATTGAGATTTTTTGATTCCCCCGGGAACTCTTTTAATTTTCCGGGATAAAAAGCCTATGTCCTTCCCCGGGATACAACCTACCCCTGTACTAAATTTCATCAAAATCGGTTGAATAGTGAAAGCGTAGCAGACAGACAGACAGACATACTTTCGCATTTTTATTATTAGTATAGATTTTCCCGTAACAACCAGATGTTTACTCCTTTTAAATACAGCTAATAGGATGACCTTGACATTCATAAAAGTAAATTATATCATACAGATTCGTTCAAATTATATTTCTTGGAAAATAAACTCACCGTTCCCGGGAAAGCTGTCCGCAACATCGTGACAGGGTTGATCGCGACCGCGGGGATAATTTGAGGCCCCGGATTGTCCATCTGTATATTGTGTGAGTATGACTGCGTCGTCGGCATCAAAGGATTGGCCCATCCCACCCACATCGGTTGCGCTTGCGCAGTGTTGTGTGCTGGTTGAGGCGCTGGTGTCATTTTCTGAAATCATCATCATTATTTAAACCCATTGCCGGCTCACTACTGAGCATGAGTCTCTTCTCAAAATTAGACGGATTTGGCCATAGTCCACCACAGTTGCCAAGTGCTTAGACATTTTAACATTATAGTTTATACCGCAAGGGCGAGTATCCACGTTATCCATCCATCTACATAGTCACACACTTAACGCTTTGAAGCATTATTTCTCATAGACATGGGTTTGGAATACTCTTCTGAAATCTGTGTTTCAGCTATCAATAACAAACTGGGTAAAAAAAAAAAAAAAAAACTGGGTAGTTTCAAGAGAGAATGGGCACCTTCTAGGCAAACGCGTCCCATCTTGGGGCACATCATCACCGTATACACATCCCATTAAGTGTGATTGTGGTCAAGCGTGAGCCTATAACGAATAGAAAAAAACGTCGCCCCTGTAAACGGACAAATATTTATTTTTGACTAGCTGATGCCCGCGACTTCGTTCGCGGGGATTCAGGTATTTTGGTTCCAGCGGGAACTCTTTAATTTTCCGGGACAAAAAGTAGCCTATGTGTTATTCCAAACTATAATATATCTCTGTACCAAATTTCATCCAGATCTGTTCAGCCGTTTTGGCGTGATTAAGTAACAAACATCCATCCAAAATTTTGCATTTATAATATTAGTATAGAAGTATAGATTGTGAATTATGTGCAGCATACCTGTGCGGCTTGTTTCTTGTGCAGCGGCTTGGGGTGCGTCGGTCGCGAGTTGGGTGTTATGCCCCACGACATTGCAGTTGCGGCGCCCGCTCCTATGTCGTCCTCGGCGCCCGCTTGCACTTGTTCCTCTGAAGCAACATGTTTTCATTGAAATGAAGCTCCTTAACGGACGTTTGCATTCCAAACTCTTATTAGCACTTAGGCCCTCATTCTAAAGTTCGTTTGCATTCCAAACGCTTATTTAGGCCCTCATTCTAAAATTTGGAATGAGGGCCTAAGTGCTAATAAGCGAAACAACTGCAGCCATAAAACGCCTCTTATTGGCTTGACTCTTATTGGATTGGACACTGCTGATGGATGTAACGAAGCCAAGGGTCCAGGATACTGCTAGTCGCGTGACTTCGTACATGTAGGTAGGGAGGTCCTCACAAATTAAACGCGATTTACAGAAAACACCTTAAAACCTTTTATTCACGGTTTACATTAAGTACTTAGGTCTAAACGCCTATCGCTATAAACTACCTACTTAGCGGTACGGACCGAGGTCCTGAGGGGACGTGCGGGGTGCGGGGTGTCACCGGCTGACACACGCGGTACGCGGACACAGAGGGTGTCCGCGGAGAGAGGGGCGAAGGGGAGGGGAGTCGGAAAGATGGATCGTCCGTGGCCGAAACAGCGGAGCGACCGATCTCGCCTGCGTTCACCAGATCCTGCTGTCACTCGTCTGCCCGGAACCCCAAGCCGACGTGTTGTGACAGCGATCGCTGGCGAATCGACAGAGTGGAAATTATGCGTCAAAAAAGAAGACAAGGAAAAAATATTAAAGCAAAACCACAATGAACCCGATGTGGGACATTTAGGCACCTGAAATACATTTAACAAAATCGCGACGCGGTATTATTGGCTTCGTTACATTGGCAACAAGTTTTGTTGATTCACTCAAGGAGGCATGCCATATCATTAATTTGACGTGTCTCACTAACACTATTTAAATCCCTGAAAAAGTTTTTGAAACTGAAAATACGTTAGCGGTTGCAGTATAGTTTGTAACTGCACTATTTTAGTTTTCACAGCTCTAATATTTTCTTTGAAAGAGGAGAGACAGAGGGATGGACAGAACGAAACTTTTAGGGTTATTTAAGTGTAAAAATTATAATTTCATTCTAATATCAGGTGCTTCTGATGCATTTCGTGTTCCATCCAGGTCCAAGAGCGTTACAGCCTCGCTTACATCCGCATTTAATACCATTGATAACTTACTTGATGTACGGGTCTAGGTTGATGGTGAAGGGCAGGAATATCTAGAAGTCAACTGCATCAACGAGTCAAGAACACATTCAGTTTGCACTCGTTCCATCTCCATGAGCGCAAAAGCCTCTAACCCCGCATAAAATACATACCTTTTATAACTTTCTTGATGTACGGGTCTAGGTTGATGGTGAAGGGCAGGAATATCTTGAGGTCAGCCGCGGTGAGAGTGGCGCGGTGGAAGCTCAGAAATACATCAAGTTTGCGCTCATCTCGATCCAGCTCCATGAGGGTAATAGCCTCACGTACCCCGCCTATCGATGGTTTTACCCTACAAAACACAATAACTCGTCTATTAATTATCTTATAGACTGTTGTAATTTAATTGTACACTGAGAAAAGTGTCCAACAAATAACTGTATAACTCATAATTTCTACTGGTTAACTTGGGTGACCAAAATAAATAGCATAAGCTATCTCTGAAACTGATAGGGGTTTCTGAAAACGTTAGACAAAAATTCAAACAGTCATAAATAGCAATTATTGGTTCTTATTTATTGAAGTAGTACTCGATATTTTATTAGAAGAAAACTTATATAGTCTGTCTAGCTCAGTCTTGCATCTGTTTGTAAATGTACAAAGCAGTAGAAACCGGATTAAACCGTGAGTAGGACGGGGTCTCTCTACAGTCGGTGCACACCCCAAATAATTATTATTCATAGTTGTTTTTGGGTAAACGCGAGAGATTTGTACGTTCACGAAAAATTCGTGGATGGTGGAAAAGGTGAATAACTATATTTTAAGAGCCTATATATAAAAACACCAGCTTGCCAGCATTAAACCAATGTAAAATGCAAATTTGTAGGTCGCAGACTTCTTATCAAAACTAATATTATTCAGGTCCTCCACTATACTCATGCCAAAAATCACGTCGATCCGTTGCTCTGTTGCGGCGTGATTGAAGGACAAACAAACACAATTGCGCATTTATAATATTAGTATGATGTTAGCTAGTTTTCTATAGCTTACTTCTCGTATATGTGTTTGAGCGATGTGGAGTCGTCGATGTGGTCTTCATAGGTCTCGTGGTGGTAAATTATCCAGGAGGTGCGGAATGGCCACTGTTCAGTTAAGTTCACCCATGACGCCAGTTGGTACCAGTTGAATTCAATTTGGAAAGCTTTGAGCAATCGACCTATGGAACGAAAATATTTGTTTTGGAGAACTCACAGATATAAACGGAGATGGTTGATTGACTTATTATTAAGCAAAAATAAATTATAATTACAACAGCAACAGATTAACTAGTATTTTCAAAAATTAGCAGTTCAGCTGCGATCTTTACGTTGCGATTACGTCGTACAAAATCTATGCATCTATTTCAATTAACTATTTTATCAAGATTAAGAAAAAAAACACTGAGTTCGAATTTTGAGGGATTTTAAAAGAATGCATAGATTTTTATACGAAGATCATGTTAAGTTTCGTAGCAGTCAAAGTTGTAAGTTTGATAAGCTCATAGAGAGCGTTAATGGCAGTTAAAATATTAGAGCATTATAATAGCACAAAACACACTTTTGTCGTTAAATGACTTGAGTTAGTTTTAATGTGACTTGGAAGCAAAAATAAGTTCGCAAATGGAATCGAGCTGTACAGTGTATATATATAAGAGTACCTGTAACATATAGCACGTTCATCAGCCGCCGCATGCTGCGAGGGTTGACATCACTGAAGTAGTCATCAGTAAGCAGCACACGACCCAAGTCAGCTGCCCCGCCCGCGGGGGCCGGTGCGCCGTGCCGATGCAACCCAGACGCGACCGAAGACGCGACCGACTCCGACGCCCGCAGCCGCGGAGCGCGATCGGCGCCCCTAGTCTCCCGCACTTCAGGCCGTGGCCCTCCCTTTATGCGCTCCTGACTTGACATCAGCTCTGATGTTGATGATAGGCGACGCGCTGACACCTGATATAAATTTTTTCATATCATCATAATATAGTAGGGAAAACAAAAAAGAGCTTTTAATCTTTAGCACTAAGTTGGCTTTTGCACTTGGATTTTAGAACAACGAGAAACTGACATGCCGGCCCCAAAACAGCGGTTGTGTTTGGCGGCCTTATTTTATACTAGCTGATGCCCGCGACTACGTCCGCGTGGATTGAGTTTTTTTTTGGTCCCCGCGCTAACTCCTTAATTTTCCGGGATAAATAGCCTATGTGCTATTCCAGACTATAATCTATCTCTGTGCCAAATTTCAGCCAGATCCGTTCAGCCGTTGGCGCGTGATTGAGTAACAAACATCCATACATCCATCCATCCATCCATACATCCATCCATGCATCCATACATCCATCCAAACTTTCGCATTTATAATATTAGTAAGATAAACGCCTCAAGTTGCGCATAAAGAAGCTTTATACTAAAAAATGTAATTAATTATAAGTATCGTTACTTATTCGTTTAGTACAAAAAATTACAGATATTTCAGAAATAATGATCATGAAACTCACGGATCTTTGAAGTGAAGTACTGAAATCGTCCGCTCCAAGCGATTGGATACGCCTAGTAGCAGTCTGTTGGGCCAACTTCACCCTGCGCAGTGCAGAGTTTTGCAGGTAGAAAGGCAGTTGCACCATATTCCGGAGGTAGTCCCACCCTCCGATATTGCTCTCTGAGAATGCCCTGCGACTGTTCATTTCTACTGCCTGTTCAGAATTAACCCAATAATGTGTAAACAGTAACACTAAAAAAACACAAAACACTGATTTAAAATACAATAACGTCCGCACGGTAGCTAGTTTGTGCATAATCACACAAATCTTTCAACCCAACTGATAAACAAGTCTAACGACCGAAATTAATCATAATAAAATCAGTATAGTTGAATAATGACGATAAAGTACCTATAAACGTTTTTAAATTTAAAAATGTTTGAAACAAAAAACACTTGCAAAGCCAAACCAAAGAATCCGATGAGGGGTATAAATTTAAAAGTCAAGAGCTAGCTTCTAGTAAAGTAAAATAAAAAATACATAGGTAAGTAACATAATATGGATAGATTACATATGGATTTATTATTAATTTCGGTCGTTATTCAAAATAGCAGGATTGCACTGCTTTTAGGTCTGTCATAATTCAGTTTAGTTTAGAGATTGCTGTATAACCCAATTGGCCTCCATACCCAAGTTTTACACGTGTCCCAAAGTACTTATAATATAAGGATACACAAAAATACAATATATATTTTAAAATTCTCGTAAAGTTATACGTTCCATGCAACATCAAAGGCCAATTGTAAAATAAAATAGAAGAAAAAAGGGGCGAAATCAAACACAAGGATCGAAAGGACATGCAAGCTCCCGAAATGCATCGGCTTTCATGTTACAGTAAACGATCTATGGGACACCCAACACGTAACTAACCTCCATCCAAGCAACCTGCGCATTTGAAACTCTATGAATTGAGCATTCAAAAATTGGTAATAATCACACTACGATTACACATTTATCTTTAACTTAACTATGTTATAAACTTTGAGCATTTAACCACCAGGAGTAGACAAGAAGTCCCGCATCTGTCTAATGTAATGTAGTAGACGTTTCATTCTATTTTTAATAATCGTTTTATGATAACTTTGTGTTCTAATAGCATGTCCCTGTGTGTGAATTGTGTGCGTATAGTTTAGGGTAGTGTTTCCTAAATTTAGTTGTGTGTTACCTAGCTGAAAGTGACAGTTATTTTTGCAAAGAATATAGTGCTCAACTCAAGTCCTGTTGGTTAAATTGTCTAGGGATAAAAATAAAAAAGAATGGCAAGATTGATGATTGATCTAACTAATCTAGACGGAAAAAATCTTAGGGAACTAGACTTAGTGCAGAAGAAAACAGGGAAAGATTAAATTAATACCCTTTATAAGATTATAATAATAATTTTATGCAAAATTATTAGGGTATCGTCTACCTTAACTACCTAACCGTAACACGTAACTTATTATAAGTTAACTCAACAGACGATATTAGGGCGGCCACATACATTCGGAATTCAGTTTCGAAAAACCCAGACTAGAGACAATTTAGCAATTATAAATTCCCAAATTGCCCTCGAGCCCTGAACCTCCCCATTATAAGACCAATGTGCCCCGAAGTCATCAAGATCAACAGTTACCTTGCTAATGATGTGCGGGTCGATGGCTAGTAGCAGTATGAAGGGGCTCTTAGGGTCGGAGCACAGCGCGTGGACGGCGTTGAGCAGCGCTAGAACTTTCTCCTGTTCGCAGCTGTCAAGTGCGTCCACCACTAGCACGAGGCGCGTCTGTTGGCCCGTGAACGCGTCCAGACACGAAACCTACACAAATTCAATGGCTATAATTACATAAGGCCGCGATTAAACTTTTGCTCACGTAAGTCGCTTACAATGTAACAGCCTGGTTAATGGAGTATCGTTTGCAAAATGTTAGTTATGTACTATGTTATTTACGTAAAAACTTAGGAGTGTTCTTGATTTATTAAATACACTAAATAATGATTAATTAAGAACATTTACGTAGTTTCTGTACTACGTCGCCTCAAGAAAGACCGCTCAGTCGAGTGCTGCTGGTACCCGCGACGAGTTCGATTCGTTCGTGGATTTAGGTTTTTAAGATTCCAGGAGAACTTATTTTGCGGGTTAAAAATATCTCAAACTCAAAATATATTTATTCAAAAGTGGTACCTACACCTTACACTTACCTATACTTACACCTTCTGAAAGTCACGTTTACAAAGTATAGAAAGTGATGGTGATAATTAACCACGGTATCTTAAACTAAACCTACGATTACTCCCTAGATTCTCAAATAGTCTATACCCATGCAAAAAATCACGTCGATCCTTCCGTTACGGCTTGACTGAAGACCAACAATAGTACATTACATCGTGAGACCGGGAAGTACGCGTTTTCTGGTCTAGTGTTAGTTAGACCAGAAAACGCGTATTCTATTAGGCTATATACGAGACCAGGAATGCTCTCCCGGTCGAGGTGTGTAAAGTGCTTTTCTAAAAAATGAAACAAGTGACTTTTCTTTGGATTTCGGCGGAAGCAAAATATTTTTAGCTAATTCGGCCTCCGCTATCAGAAAAGGAGGCGTACAATCTAAATTCTAAATCCATAATATCCTCACTCGAACTCATTTTTTTGTCACTTTTAAATAATAAATTATAACAATTAGGTATGTAGTTAATTCCCGCCTATCAATATTATAAAGATAAAAAATAAATATTATACTTTTAATTATTTTTTTTGCGCTGTGAGTGCTGAACGCGTAATACGGTAGAGTTCCAAATTTAAACTATTTAGGCCCAAGAACATTATAACAAGTTACAAGATATTCAGGAAGAAAGATTCCAAATTCAAACTTATGATATGTAATGAAAATACATACATTCTTTACTGGCCTAGGCCGGGAAGTTTAACTTTCGAACTCATTTACAGGGTATGAAATGTGCACATTTCATATCATTTTTAGAAAAAATACTTGCGCAACATAATATTAGTAAGGATGCAAGTACTCACCGTGTGCGTCAGAGCCTGAACCTCGGGGCGCAGCGCGAGCGCGTGCGCGCGGTCCTT
This sequence comes from Erebia epiphron, assembly GCA_963932025.1. Classification (NCBI taxonomy): domain Eukaryota; kingdom Metazoa; phylum Arthropoda; class Insecta; order Lepidoptera; family Nymphalidae; genus Erebia; species Erebia epiphron. The sequence goes on along the minus strand of OZ009948.1, from coordinate 35,670,727 downwards.
GCGGATGGCTCGCGCGAGGCGAGCGAGGCGCGCGCGCGGCGGCAGCGCCAGCGCAGCGATCGCGCGCGCGCCCGCGTACAAGTTAGCGAGCAGGACAGCGCCTGCGGCCGCGCACGCGCCCACCACCAGCCCCTGTCGCACGTCACGCTTCCTGAGGATCGACCGCTCATTCGTATATCGCGCGACTTCAAGTGAAGAATCACAGTGCAGTGTGAATCCCTACTCGCCGGCACACTGCACTGTGATTGGTTGAAAGTCGCGCGATATCGCCGGTATGCTAAGGGTTTTTGCACATTATAAAATCGACTCAACCCCACAAAAAAAACGTTTCAACTCCAATTTTTGGTTGAGCGTCTACAGCTTTGGGTCTACTGTGCGGATGACTTATCGTTTACTACGAGAACGCGATGCCAACGAGTGCACAAGGCAGGCAAGGTACAGCGACAGCTAAGAGTGCGTACACATCTGGCGAACGCGCTGCGAATGCCCTGCATATGAGCTACATGCACAATTACGTGCATATTACGTGCGTGCAGATTGCACGCCTGTAGTTCAGATTGCTGCGCGAATGCGAATGCATTGTATGTGTCTGTAGGTGTACCTGTACCTGTACCTTAAGACTTGACACATCAGAGATAGAATTCCCAGATTCCAGTGAGTCGTACCAGAAACGCCCGCCAACCCGCATTGGAGCAGCGTGGTGGGTCTAAGCTCTAATTCCCGCTCTCCTATGAGAGTGGAGGCCTGTGCCCAGCAGTGGGACGTTAATAGGCTGTAGTGATGATGATGTACCAGAAACGAGCAACGTATGACCAACAAGAAGCTCTCCTGTCAATGCTTTACTTTGAGTCGCGATGGTATTAAGTCGTAAAGGTATGCGACGGCCATATTCTAACTAGCGTAGGCTGTTCCAAGGACCAAGTTCGCTTGTATACTTGCACTGCTAATTTAAGCGATTTGAAATTTTGTCAATATCTGGAAGGTGGTATCTAAATTATGGTTGTAAAGGATACAAAAACGTTCAACTTGATTTAAGATCGATTACAGTAACAACAATATCAAAGATGAAAAGTCATTGTGTAATCTGAGCAGGAATCATTAAAATTAATTTCATTACTTATTGTTGTTTGAAGTTCAAACAGAAACCTTAACGGCATTCGTATATATATTACATTGAATTCGATATGATGTTCAAAATATTACTCAGCGTACGCTAGATATTTTAGGTTTTAGATTTCTATAAACATTAAAATATAAACGTTTTTGATATGTATTTAAGATTGTTTAGAACTTAATACTATATAGTTTTGGAAACTAAGCATTACAAACTTTTTATACGAGAATTTATTGTATTCGAAATGAATAAAAATATAAATATTCTTACGATGGGTCCTTATCAATGAGGAATATGACGAGCACGCACACACTGACGAGCACGCAAATGAAACTCAACTCGAACGTGATTATGTGTGGAATGCAACACGCCCGGCGCCATCTGAAATAATATGATAATAATTAGTAATAACGTTCTCGACTCGTGACTGAATTTGGTCACGATATGTCTAAGGAGACCTAATCAACTACGCAAGACATATTAATGTGTGTTGCAAACACAAGTTCACTCAGTATGCCCTCTGTTACGTCCGCAAGTTCGCGGAGCTAATAAATAATCAAAAACCTAATCGAAAGAAACAGATATTAAATATAATGGGAAGGGAAATGTTACCTTGTGGAGTGTCCTCGCCGGTATATCGGGCCCGATTCTTCTTTCTTGAAATTGCACTTCACTTTGTTGGTGTATAAGTAGGTGGTGAATGGTGTAATGTGGTATGTACTTAATATGATAAATAATCCGAAAATATGCCAAAATGGGGAGCCGAAAATATGTTATTCGAACACAACCGAAGGACGGAAGCGGAATGAAATCAATGACAGGCAACGTCATCTGTCAGAAAATGAGTGACATTTGACGTTTGGGGTTGCCGTTCAACAATTATACTGATAAGTAAACTAAACATAAATACTAAATACCAAACATCCCCCAGCCCAAGCAGTCTCCAACTGCTTCCGAAAACTTAGTAAACTAACAACCAATTAACCTAAGGTCCTAAGCCTAACCGAAAACAAATCTATATTAACCTAATCTAAAGGCAAACGAGACAACTTGGAAATTGCCCGTTGCAGAACCGTTCCCTGCGCCACCCGCACATCTGCGAGCCTGACCACGCCGTCCTTTCCCGGATACAACGCTACAATCCGACCACGACGCCATTGAAGAGGCGGAGCATTGTCCTCTTTTAGTAAAACCAAATCTCCAACTTTAGGTGGGACGGCTGGGTCAGTCCACTTCAACCGCTGCTGTAAGGTGTGAAGATATTCTAATTGCCACCGATGCCAAATTCTTTGAGAAAGTTGCTGTAGCAACTGAAACCGAGACAATTTATAAGTCTTCACATCCTGAAAGGGATACTCTGGGAGTGCAGTTAACGGTTGACCGATAAGAAAATGACCTGGGGTCAGAACCTCCAGGTCGTTCGGGTCCGAAGATAGAGGGCACAAGGGGCGTGAATTCAAGACTGCTTCGATTTTGCAGAAAACAGTACTGAGTTCCTCGAATGTCAGGGTTGTTTCCCCAATAGTGCGTTTCAAATGCGTTTTTGCTGACTTAACCGCGGCCTCGAATAAACCACCCCAGGCTGGGCAAGCCGGTGGATCGAAGATCCAAGTAATACCGCGCCGTGCTAAAACATGACCGATTTGTGATTGATTTTGTTCCAAGAATTTGGTAACTTCCTTTAAATATGTGTCACTGCCCCTAAAATTGGTGCCACAGTCTGACCTAATCACCGCTGGTAATCCACGTCTCGAGGTCATTCTAGAAAGGCAGGCAACGAAGGCCTCCGAAGTTAAATCCGAAACTAATTCTAAGTGGACGGACTTAGTGGCCAGGCACACGAATACACATAAATAAGCCTTGGTGATTTTTGGACTCCGTAACGTGTGCGACTTCACATAAAATGGACCTGCAAAGTCGGTTCCAACGCCTTGGAAAGGCCTAGCAGCTAAAACCCTGTCCCTAGGGAGATCACCCATCAACGGTTGGGCTGTAAGTCCCTTTAGTCTATAACATGAAATGCATTTGAAAGTGATCTTTCTTACCGCTCTTCTAGCTGAAAGAATCCAATAATCGCGTTGTAATATAGCCAAAAGTGCATTCGGTCCTGCATGCGAATTTTTTAAGTGACAATCCGAAATTAAAAGGTCAACAAAATGTCCCGATTTAGGAAGCAACAATGGATGTCTTGCTCCGTAGGGTAAGTCCGAGTGTTTAAGGCGACCTCCAACACGCAAAAGGCCGTCCGAATCAATGAAAGGGTTAAGACGCTTGAGATGTCCCTTTAAAGGTTGACCGTTTCGAATACGTTCAATGTCAGAACCGAAATTATTTTTCTGTAGAAGCGAAATCCACATAATTAACGCTTCCTTCCGATCTTGTGGGGTTAAGTAAGCCGTATTATTCCGATTATCTTTCCGACGACAATTATAATAGAATCTCCGAATCCAAGCGGTCACTGAAATAAGCCGATCTAAAGAGCTATAGCGCTCTAAGAGAAAACCGAAATCTGGAGGGGGTTCCGAAGTTGTAGCTACCGAACACCGAATGCCAGGTAATTCCGCAGGTAATACCTGTGTAGCCTTAGACGTAGGCCAACGCGATTCCGAATACGTCAACCATCGCGGACCCCACCACAACGGATGAGATACCAAACCTGAAGCTGTTAAGCCCCGTGAAGCGCAATCAGCAGGGTTCAATTCGCCCGAAATATGTCGCCACGTGATTGGCACTGTAGAATTTTGTATTTGTGAAACTCTATTAGCCTCGAATACTTGAAGAGTATGAGGCGGCGTTTTAAGCCAGGCTAAAACTATAGAGCTATCAGTCCAACCGAATACTTCATTAACATCAATGGTCCTTTGCAAACAAAGGCAAACATGATGCAGAAGCTTAAGTAGAAGCACGGCTCCGCACAACTCCAATTTAGGAATCGTCAGACGTGATCTAATTGGGGCAACCTTACTTTTGGCCATTACTAAATGAACCGAGACACTATCCATGTTATCAACTGCGCGTAAATAAACGACAGCCGCGTATCCGGCTTCCGAAGCATCCGAAAAACCGTGAATAGTAATATTTTTAACCGATGGAGGAAGCATGCATCGCGAAATCCGAACATCCTCAATCCGAATGAGGTCATCGTTAAAATTAATCCAATCTCTTTCTAAATCCCCAGTAATAGGTTCATCCCAAGTAACATCAGCAAGCCACAAACGTTGCAAAAAACATTTAGCCCGAAATAAAACAGGAGTGATCCATCCGCTCGGATCATACATCCTAGCAATTGTTGATAATATTTTCCGTTTAGTAACCGAATGTCCATGAGTCAAATCTGTCCGAAAAGAAAAAACATCCTCTATAGGATTGTACTGTACTCCCAAAACCGAAGTTAAACTTTGCATGTCCGGATTATCGAACAGGTGAGGAACCTGTTGATGATCAGCAGGCAAATTCCGAAGTAAAACAGGATCATTCGAGATCCACTTCCGTAATTCATAACCCCCAGATTGCATAAGCCGAATTAACTCTTGCTGAAGTTCGAGGGCTTCCGATTGTGAGCCGCATCCTGTCAAAATGTCGTCAACATAAATGTCGTTTTCTAAAACCGAAGCCGCATGAGGATACCGATCACGTTCTCGATCAGCCAACTCCAATAGCGTCCGAATTGCTAGGTAAGGGCTGGATTTTAACCCGTATGTATTGGTACCGAGCTCATAAGTAATAAGGGGCTCATCAGGAGACTCTCTCCAAAATATGAGCTGATACCTTCGGTCCGATTTGTCGATAATGGTCTGCCGAAACATCATCCTAATGTCCGTGACAAAGACGATCTGATGACGTCTGAAATTCATTAAAATCTCCCCAATATCACTCTGTAATTTAGGTCCCGAATGTAGGCACTGGTTTAAAGAAACCCCCGAATTTGTGACGCAACTTCCGTCAAATACGACGCGTACTTTAGCGTTTTCATCTTTTATAACCGCATGATGAGGAATAACAACATATTCTTGTCCACCTTTAAAATCAAAATCCGAAACCGACATATGACCGAGATCTAAATATTCACGCATAAAATTAATATATTTCTCCCGTAAAACCGAATTTTTCATAAGTTTCCGTTCCAAAGCTAAAAATCTTTTTTCCGCAATAGTTTTCGAATCCCCAAGCAGGGGTCGATTTCGTAAAAACGGCAACCTGGTGACAAACCGACCATTTTCCAACCGAAACGTATTATCCTTATAAAACTGTTCACACTCTTCGTCAAGTGGAGCAGACCGAAGACCGTTAAGTCGGCCTGAAACTGTAGGTAATTTCAAAATTTGGTCAATATGTACGTCACCTAAACGACGAGTATTTTGATACCGCTTCATCAAAAGATCGCGGGCAATACTATAACCTTCATCCGCAATCTTAAGGTGTTGGACCAACCCACGGGGTTCACCGGATAAACAAGACATCAAATAAGCTAATTTCTGTGCCGGTGACAAGTCTACACGTTTATCGACAAGACTGTCAAAAAGGTTGTTAAACCCCACCCATTGGTCCATCTCCCCTGCAAATGACGGAAGCCGAAGTGCTGGCAAACGTGACAGCAGCGCATCTAGATCCACACCCTCCGATTTAGTATTTACCGTAGCACTGCTCGAATTCGTAGGAGCTTCGTCCAACTTAATCGTCATTAGTCTATCAAAAGCCTCTAAAGCGCGTATGTAGTCCGCGCGGGCCCCCAAAATTATTTCCCTATCAGCCGGTACAGTGTCATCTGCTAACTCAAGAATGCGTTGATAAGAATTTTCCAAATTCATAAACTCTGAATTCGCTGTCATGAGTCGTATAGATAAGCGGCTTGTATGATCGGGTCTATCTATAAGGTCCGCGCTGTCCAACAACCACTGTAGCTTAACCCTAAATTGGGACCAACTAGTTCTAATAGACATCTTTAATTAATTAATATAACCGAAAATAAAAACTTGAAATATCCGAAAATCCCGAAATAATAAGAAAAATAACCGAAATTATAAAATACCACATTCACCTTTAATCCGAAAATAACAACAAATTAAATTACACACACTAATTACCATCGATTCCAAGAATCACCAAGTGTAAATTGGGTCAATATTGTTGACCCAACAATATCGGCACGTGTATAGTCGGCTTAACATGTTTACGTGACCAAGGAAAAATAAGTTACCGAACTGAGGGTTGGCGCGTAAAATTATGTGAACACGTAAGCTAACCTATGAATGTCGTGTTTTAATCACGAAGAAGACCGAAAAACACCAAGCTCTGCTACCATTAATGTTACGTCCGCAAGTTCGCGGAGCTAATAAATAATCAAAAACCTAATCGAAAGAAACAGATATTAAATATAATGGGAAGGGAAATGTTACCTTGTGGAGTGTCCTCGCCGGTATATCGGGCCCGATTCTTCTTTCTTGAAATTGCACTTCACTTTGTTGGTGTATAAGTAGGTGGTGAATGGTGTAATGTGGTATGTACTTAATATGATAAATAATCCGAAAATATGCCAAAATGGGGAGCCGAAAATATGTTATTCGAACACAACCGAAGGACGGAAGCGGAATGAAATCAATGACAGGCAACGTCATCTGTCAGAAAATGAGTGACATTTGACGTTTGGGGTTGCCGTTCAACAATTATACTGATAAGTAAACTAAACATAAATACTAAATACCAAACACCCTCACTGTTGTAGTTCAATGGCGTGATTACCGCTAACTTCACAACTCTAAACTGCAGCTGAGAATTTCTTGACAAAACAGACCCATTTCTTTTGCCCAATCCAGGACTAAAGTCCTAGGGCCTCAGGAACCGAATAAGCTAGCTATTCATCCAGTTGAGTGAGTTTAACCAAAAGTATCACTCGTAAATTATTTAATCTGCTCTAATCTTTCATATTCAGTTACAATACTTATAGCTGCTTTTTAAAATGACTGTGACAAACATTCAGAAAGGACAAAACTGGACAGTACTATAAAGGTTTCTTATTTTAATCACACATTTCCTAGACGGCAATTTCTGGGTGGTCAAAAAAATTACCACGAACCACGAAAGCTGTGGCGGGCTGGCACAGCCTTCTAGCCTAATCCAACTATAATGATTTCTTTGTGCAATTTTACACGTCATATTATTGACTGAGAAATTCCTAAATTGGCTCGTGACAACTCAATCAAATCAGCAACTATTTATCAAACTTAAAAACAGTAGGTATCGAAATGCATAGTTGAGAAGTCATCAAATTTCTACACACTTCTTTTCTTTAATCGATAGTTTAAAATGATTATCAAACTTAAAACTAACCGAGGATGTAAATTTGAGGTCTTTTGGAAGGCCCTTTATTTAATAATCAGTAAGAAATAATATAGAAAATGATCTATGGAATGTCATAATACTCACTTCCAGCCGGAGGTGGATGAGACCGGGCGTGGTCGGAAAGCCCTCGCCAAGCGCGTGCAGACACGCCCGTATTGGCACTCCAGCGCCTCAGCGAGGCTGCCAATCATTTGCACGACCATGGCCTCCCCTTCCTGACCCGCCCCACTCTTCATACCTTCCGTGAAGTGGAACCTGCAATAGATCACTTGTAGATGATTTGGGATGTTTGGTTTTTGTTTGTTTTACTAAAGTTAGCCCTTGAATCGATCGTTGAAGCGTTCTCTCACCTGGAAGTGAGTGACGATGTAGTCAAAGAAGGAAGCGGGCTAAACTGGTGGGGGAGTCAGTTTCTACACGGTATCGTGCCGAAACGCTAAAACGCTTCGCGACACTATACCTGAAGGGTGATAAGTGATAACAAGCCACGACCTAAGTACCCCATCAGACCAGACCAGACCAGAGACAATTAAGAAATTCGAGAATTAAGTAAGTCAGGGATCGGCCTGGAAGAACACAGCGCGCACCATTTCACCAGGGATAAGTTAATGGTAAAGATTATGTTCGGGTTATGCAGGAGTACACTGAGCAGAATATAATTGACTAGCAGATGCCCGCGACTTCGTCCGCGTCAAACAAGTTTTTTAAATCCCCACGGGAACTCCCTAATTTGGCAAACACAAATAATGTGGCTTTCTTTTGGTACCAGAATTTTCAAAATCGGTAAAGTAGATCCAGAGATTAACCCCTACAACGTCACAAACTCACAAACTTTACCCCTTTAGAATACTTAGTATAGATTAAAATCGACTGTTTTCAAATAGTAGTCGAATTTTAATCCATTATTGTATGATCTTCGTGTATCGGCGCATGGGCTACAATACGCACTGTTCTCTCATATGGTGAGTGTGTGAGATAATGTTCGCTTCACTGTATCGCTTTGTTTTATAGTCGCAAGAAACGCCAGCCTACATATATTGCAATCTGTTCTCAATGTTTCTAAGCCCAGGTCCTGACTCCTGATTGACGTAAGAGAAATAATGTACTCTTGCCAGCTCCTGCTAACTTCACTCACAAATGTTATACATAACTAGCTGATGCCCGCGACTTCGTCCGCGTGAAATAAGTTTTTAAATTCCCACGGGAACTCCTTAATTTTTCGGGTTAATATATAGCCTATGAAACTTAAAAATAATGTGGCTTCTATTGGCACCATAATTTTCAAAATCGGTTCAGTAGATCCAGAGATTACCCCCTACAACGTCACAAACTCACAAACTTTACCTCTTCATAATATCAGTATAGATAATGTTGTTAACATAACGATGTTGTTGGAAGGTGACAGGTCCTGTAGAGGTCATCATATTAGCATTCGAATGGGGCAATAATCCATTAAACGTTAAATCGAACCGTGAGAATCAGCTCACTAGGAAAATGATACCTTGATCACGTAAAGTGTTTAGGACATCAACAGCAATCTTTTACGTTAGCGAAATACCCGGCTGAGTTTGATGTGGGTTTCGTAGACCGTTTGAAAAATTCGTACTTCGTAGCATTAGTTTTAGGAATCCATAAATAAATTATCACATTTGGTTTTAGTTTATGTTAATCGTATTTCATCGACGTTCCAAAAGTGTAAAGTACATTTTGAAATATGAATAATTTGATCTGAGATTTGATTTGCACCTTTTTATTTAAACTGTAAGGTTTGATTTATCAATGTGTATTTATAAAATAATAATAAAGATGTTTTTATTTTAAAACTATTTGTTTTTTGTGACAAGTGATAATACATAACTACATGGGATTTCAAGCTGAAGCCTTTTTTTTATTTAAAATTCTCAACTATTTCGCGCGGAACTAAGATACTTTTCGAGATATTAAGTTCGGAGACAGATCACAGGATGCGAAATATCTCTGCTAAATTTTATCAAAATGAAAACATAACAGACAGGCTGAAACACTTTCTCATTTAGCTCATAGGTACCTCATCTATACCATATAGGTTATTCAAGTGAAAATTTCTTTAGCCGCATTGAGCACTTTTTGGTAGGGGAAAACCTTGTGGGTTCGCGACACCGACATGCTGTGACGTATTTTTTTTTTTGATTATTTTAAAATATATTTGTATTTATATTGGCGTTTGAAAATTATATATTACTAGCTGATACCCGCGACTTCGTCCGCGTGGATTGAGGAGTTTTAGTTCCCGCGGGAACTCTTTAATTTTACGGGATAAAAAGTACCCTATTATTTAATCCGGACTTCTAACTTTACGTCTGCAAAATTTCAAAGCAATCGGTTCAGTAGTTACGGCGTGAAAGCGGAACAAACATACAAACAAACTCACTTTCCCATTTATAATATTAGTAAGGATAAGGATTTTCAAATTTTAATACTACAATGCTAAGTTACAAGTTTTCACTTTTATCGGCAGTCCCTATGGCTGCCAATTTTTTATACCTTATAGGTGTGGCAGGTAATGCTCTCGGGTCCTCAGGGCCGGGCGGATGACAAAACATCACTTGAAGCAGAAGCAGCAACGATCCAAATCGTCTTCCGAGAGCCGCCACTATGCCGTCCGCCCACCACCACTCATACCTGATCAAAAATTTCATTAATTACAAGATTATAAATGAGGCAATAAAAAAGATTATTTATTTTATTCGCGCAAAACGATCTTGGTTTCTATATATTTTATACAAAATCTTAGTATTCCAGCAAAACATAATAAACGCACTTTTAAAGATAAGAACTGAAAACAAGTATAAATTACAAATTTAAAAAAACCTCCGACTAGAAAAAAGCTGATGACCTTCAGACGGATGAACAGATTTTCATGAAACATGGCTAAGAACACTCGGGATAAAATTATCTATGACACAAAAAATACTAAACGAAAATCGGTCCATCCGTTTGGGAGCTACGATACCACAGACAGATACACAGACAGACACGTTAACCTTATAACACACCTCTCTTTTTGCGTCGGGGGTTAATGACCTCGTTAGTTGTTTATTAGACTCGACAGCTTGGCATGCAAATACAGACAACGAATTGCAACAACTTTTTAAAAAGTTTTTATCTTCGCGAGGATACGTACATTCCGGCTGTATAGTATCGCACGCCAGTCGTACGAATTCAGTTACATATAATATTACTAGGTTATATCTAGGTAGGTGATATCCGCGACTTCGTCCGCGTGGATTAAGTTTTTTGATTAATTAACTCTTTAATTTTCCGGGATAAAAAGTAGCCTTATCCTTCCCCGGGATACAAACTATACCTATACCAAATTTCACCAAAATCGATTGACGAGATAATTTTGTTTTATTCCCCCGGGAACTCTTGAATTTTCCGGGATAAAAAGTAGCCTTTGTCCTTCCTCGGGATGGGCCGTGAAAGCGTAGCAGACAGACAGATAGAGAGACACAGTTTCGTATTTATAATATTAGTATGGATTATGCTGTAACGTTTTTTCTGACTATGCTAACCACTAGACCAACGAGGCAGATAAGAGAGTGGAGTCCTACGAGAGTGGAGGCCTGTGCCCAGCAGTGGGACGTTAATAGGCTGTAGTGAGTGAGAGTGAGTGAGTTTTTTCTGATACTCACTTATTCCCAAGGTACCACAGCAGGTAGAAGGTCAGGTACAGAGCGGCGAAGAGCGCGAATAGCACCGCGAGCGCTACGTACGGCGCCACGCCCGCGACGGCCACGCAAGCCGCCACGAACAGCGCCACGTGCCACGTGCCCCACGCTACGGCCCACGACCACGCCCAGCCCGTCTCGCGCCACTGCCGCGCGAAGTTCTTCATCTCCTCTTAATATGAGAGAGTTACGCGTTAAATTTTTGGTACGGAAAAATAAAGTATTATATAACTCTTTAAATCTAAAACTTATTAATATTTATTCTGTTTCACTAGACACTATACATGTACGGTCCACAGTCCAGCCGTACAATTTGCTCCAGCAGCATCAGCAGGACCCTAACGACCTGATGTGAGTTCCAGGGTTAACCTATTTTTCATTACATATTCAATCTTACAATAAACAGTGCGTAATTCATCGCGACCAGCACGCGTGTGGCTCATTTATGTCATTAGCATTTAGCATTTAATATAATTATCAAAATAATTATAACTAGCAATCAATAAATTATATAGCAATTAATCGAACATTTGGTCCTTCGAACCGGATGTTCGGTCTAAGACCGATAAATGATTTGTGAAGAGTGGGCTAGTGAGATGAAATCTAACGCCACCACTTTGTTTATTTATTCACAAGAATTTGACAGCACAGATTCGATTGTTGAATGTCTACTGATCTAGACTGCATAAGTAGCTACCATCAGGTACGACGTACGAAGTATTACAAAATTGTGTAGAAACAAAAATAATGAGAATGGCAACTCGCAACGTCAAATGTTTTCTAAGATTTTGAAAATTAAATTAGATCATCAATGAATTTTTTAAATATTTTTTGAAGCAAATAAAAACATATCAAATAAAACATCAAAAAATTTTATACTCCAAAATGGCAATATTCTACTCACCTTTAAGTTTATTGAGCAAAAATGACTTTCCAGATCCCCATCTCGCATAAAGTCCCACTGTGATAGGCACCGAGAGACTGGGTTCAGATAACATGTCAGCCAACGCCGCGCTATACAGCTCGTATCCGAGCATGTTCTCATTGTCTTCGTTAGTGTTCAGTTTGCGCGCCCCGAATATTTGACCTAGTATCGTTTTGTTGTAACTCATATCTATGTTGTAAGGTGTCTCTTTGTTTTTGTTTGGCTTGTATAGCAACTGGCTATTCTTCGGGTTGCGTAGTAGAATTTCGACTATTTGCTGAAATCAAGAAATTAATTTAAAAATTTTAGGTAGCAACCTTACATATTTATTATAACTATACATATTTATTTAAAGGCTCCATAAACCAGAGCATACACTGACAAATAAAACGGTCTCATGCTAACAATTTGAGTCAAGCTTTCGCTACACCAGTCATGCTTTCGCCATTCCGTAAACAAGGACTTGATGTTATTCTAGCTTTTATTATTATTTTATTAAATTTTATTCCATTGCTATATTTTTAATAATATAGCAATGGAATATTAATATGAAATATAATATACCTATAACGGTAATCTCTCATGTGTAGTAAAAGGGGATAAATATACTAAGTTTATAAATGCCCATAATGTCTATTAGTTACAATCTTACTATCTTCTATCTTTGTAACTATTACCACTATTTTAACGAATGAAGTATGCGATTTGCATATAATATGGAGGTAAGATAGATATGTAGATTTTTTTATTGCTCTATAATACTTTAAAAAAATAGTAAGTAACAAGTTTAAATAGTAACAATTAATAAAAGTGATCTCTATATACCTATAATTTTAATATTATCACAGGTTATATATTTTCAATGCACAAATCAATAAAGTTCAAGTTCATCCGCATACGGGAAATTCGCTGTTTATCTCAAAATCACACTGGAATATGTTAATTTGGTTGTGCCCATATTGCAAACTAGTTATAGAAGTTTCCATGGAATTCTTTTTAGCAAATTTTTGTTATTTCAATTACTGCTACTGCTATGCTATTAATATGAAAACAATTTACTATATTTTCACACACCAAAGTGAAAACTGAAAACCATTGATGTGGGTGGCTTGATTTTGAGCGACTTACTCGTTTTCTGCCCGCCAACCCGCATTGGAGCAGCGTGGTGGGTCTAAGCTCTAATTCCCGCTCTCCTATGAGAGTGGAGGCCTGTGCCCAGTAGTGGGACGTTAATAGGCTGTAGTGATGATGATGATGACTCGTTTTCCACTTTAAAATTGAAGATGGCGGCCGGAACATAAGCCACTAATCTACGAACCCCGTTGTTAATTCAACCGGTAAGTAGGTGGTAGTCAAAACAAAACGTAGCATAAGAGACCCGTATGTCCTATATGAAATAAAAAATTGAGTATTGAACTGTACCTTAGAGCGCGCCCGCATAGCGACGTGCAAAGAGGTGTCGCCACGGTTGTCGGCGGCGGCGACGCGGGCTCGCCGCTCCAACAGTAGAGACACCATTTCCGCGTTGCGCGAACGCACGGCTCTTAGTAGCGCTGTATCACCACTCTATTATAGAACAAACGACATTTAAGACAAGGGCTGATTCAGGGCCGTCTTTAACCTATTAGAAGCTCTGGACACATTAGGATAACGGGGCGCCTGTGAATTTCGTTAATGAATATTATTACTTATCGGTTGGTGATCTGGCAGGCACTAGGGGGCCCCCATCGATCGCGGGGCCCTGGGCACTTGCCCAGAGCGCCTAGTGGCAATGGGACATGGCCTGATTAGTCTTTCTTGCATGTGGTTTATTAATTTGCGGCTTCGATACCGTGATAATTTCGAAAAATTTGGCCTTATTCCATGTCTACATTACAAAGTGAATCTTATAAAGCTTTTGAATAGAGATATTTCTAAAACATGCCTAATTTTAATCCGGACATTTTAGAAATTATAAATTACCAAACCTTCGTCGGTTTTGATAAGCCGCTTGTTAGGTCTGCTTTAGATTTTTAAATAAGTCTGCAAACTGTATAAAAGTTTGTCTTTTGTCTTGCTTCAGGTTGTTTTATGTGCCGATAAAAGTTAATTGGTTAATTGACAGGGAAAACTCGTGGTTACAACTACTTTACGATGACAGCTTATTGGCAAAGCTCGGCTGGTAAATGTCCCAAGCTAATTAAATTTTCTAGTGTTTATACTTTATGATCTATCTATAATTCTATACCCATAGAGATGCCAAGTTAACGTCGTCTAGGCAGTAAATCATGTCAAATTCATACCAGACATACATATTATTATGCGAAACATCATATTCGGAATATCAACAACAAAAAAATTTTGATTTATTTTAAAGTTGCTTTTAGTTGTAATGAAAAACTCGATGATGAAATCGGAAAAATATCGAAATATAAATATCACAATTGATATTTATGTCAGTTAGCAATGCAACTGTTATGAGTATCACCTGCAGCCCTATTCTCTATCTCAGTGGCTATCGAAAAATGAAAGCCACTGACATATATTTTTTGTCCATTGAAGGTTCACTATGAAAAAATAAAATAATATTTCATAGCTACAGAATAGGGGGGCAGGCCTGACAATGACCACGTAATAGTCATAACAGTTGTAACAAATAATAAACAAGAGTAAAAATATTACAAACTCACACTAGTACAATGTTCCAGATCTGGATTGGAGGCCAGCAGCAGTTTTAGAATTGCAACATGGCCCTTTTCTACGGCGGTATACACTGGGGTCTTCTTTTCCTTACCGGGTAAATCTACATCTACGTGCTTCTTAAGCAAAGCTTCCACTATATTCTTATAACCGCCTTTAACGGCGTATATTAAGGGTGTGTCCTTGGAGTGATCCTGTTGAAATATGCACAAGTTTTATTGAAAATATTTTATATATATTTATATAATATATTTTATTTATATTTTATTTTTTGAATATTTATCATATAGGCTAACTTATAGCTTATGACATCAATATCCAAACACGGAATATTAATTACTAAGACATGAAGTCTTCATAATTCATTCATTATCATTTCATCACTAACGGTTAGCATAGTACGGGGTAGCATATGTCACATACCTACATATTATGCTGGACCGAACTATAAGAAACTAGCGAATGCCCGTGGTTTGAGATCTTTTGGTTCCCGCGGGAACTCCTTAATTTTTCGGGATAAAAAGTAGCCTATGTGCTATACCAGACTATGATCTATATCTGTGCCAAATTTCATCCAGATCCATTCAGCCGTTGGGGCGTGATTGAGTAACAAACATCCATCCATACATTCATCCATACATCCATCCATCCAAACTTTCGCATTTATGATATTTATTTGATTATTTGATACCTAATAGTACTACTAAGCTTATTTTAAAATGTATTAATAGTCACCAAAATTAATTTATTATAGTAGGTAATTAAACTGTTATCTTTACACATAAGTGTTTATTCATTCATAAGTCGAAAAGCTGTCAGTTGATGTTGTGATTTATAACTTAAGAATTGCGAAAATCGGTTCTGACCTTTTATAACCAGAAAAGAACAACAGTTAATATATTAGTTGACTGGTCTAATAAAGAAAAGGTTCATTTTGACCTACTCTTGTACACTCTACCATGAATAGAGGAAAATGCATAGATTGTATTAAAAATATAATAATTTAGAAGAGTAAAGTAAATAACGAGAAAAAAATAAAAATGTATTTCAAGTTTTCGATACGTTTCCAAGATGGCAACCAATCATATAACAATCATATAACAATGATAACAATCAATCTTCACCGCCCAACGTTGCCCAAATTTTACTTGAAATCCTTTCCCTATTCCAAAATGGACTTAGTCCAAATACTACAATGGAATTGTAAAAGCATGCGCAATAGAAAACATGAATTAATCCTTTTAATAAATGAATACAAACCTGTTATTCTTGCCATCTCTGAGTCATGGCTCAGGCCGGGTTCCCATTTTAGGATTCCCGGCTTTGCCTGTCTTAGGGATGACAGGGATGATGGGTACGCGGGAAGCGCCATCCTTATCCGGCGCTCTCTCGTTTATTCTTCCATCCCCCTCCCCCCTCACAGCTCTCAGTTTAATGCTGTTGCTGTGAGAATCCTTGAAACCTCCTTTCTTTCTGTATATATTCCTCACCCTCACTCTTCTCTCATCCCAGATTTAAAGGCTACCATATCATCCCTTCCTTCTCCAGTTGTAGTGATGGGAGACTTTAACTCCCATCACACAGCTTGGGGCTCCCATTCATGTGATGGGTTTGCTATCCTCTTGTTGGAACTCTTTGATGAACTTAATGTTTGTATTCTCAACAACGGTTCTCCAACAAGGAGGGTGTACCCGGATCAAAACCCAAAATCTGCCATAGACTTATCCCTTTGCTCTCCCTCTTTAGCCTCACTTTTTTCCTGGCAAACCCTACCAAGCACTCATGGTAGTGACCACTTTCCAATCCTACTATCTCTGGCCCAAAGATCCATTCCACTTAAGAATACCAATCCTATTATGAAATACAAGCTCACTAAAGCACAATGGCCACTGTTTGCTGATACTGTTGACAGGCTTATTGACTCTCTTCCTAGTCTAGGAGCCGACGGAGACTATCAACTTTACTATGAGAATTTTGTAAAAATTTTAATTTCATCTGCCGACCTCCATTTTCCTATCAAAAAAACTGAACGAGATTTTTACTCATCTCCCCCCTGGTGGGAT